>OW052249.1:5937814-7324222 GCA_932526585.2 Philonthus cognatus | reverse complement strand
TATATATTCTATATATATATAGATATATATATTCTATATATATATATATATATATATTCTATATATATATATATATATATATATATATATATATATATATATATATATATATATATATATATATATATATATATATATATATATATATATATATATATATATATATATATATATATATATATATAGAATATATATATATATATATATATATATATATATAGAATATATATATATATATAGAATATATATATATATAGTATATATATATATATATATATATAGAATATATATATATATATATATGTAGAATATATATATATATATATATATATATATATATATATATATATATATATTTGACAATATTTTAGTATTTTATACGCGTGGCGCATGAAGTAAAATTTCGAGCCCTCGACAAATTTTCACGGGGCTTTTCTAAACTTGAAATTTTACTTCATGCTTAGTCTGGGAGTGGAAAACACTTGTTTAAAGCTATAAATTGAACAAAAAAAAAAAAAAAACAGGGAATATCCGCAATTGTTGTATCAGTTCCATTTTTTGTCATTCTTTTTTATAAAATCACATTATTTTTTCTTAATTATTTTAACTGTTAATTTTCTGACATTAGTTGATTTTCAAAAGAGTTCAATTTGAAGCTTTAATCGAGTGTTTTCCACTCCCAGACTAAGCATGAAGTAAAATTTCGAGTTTAGAAAAGCCCTGTGAAAATTTGTCGAGGGTCGCGCAGCGACCCTCGACAAATTTTCTGGGCTTTCTAAACTCGAAATTTTACTTCATGCGCTACGCGTTTAAAACACTAAAATATTGTGTAATTTATGTATATTCGAACGTCACTTGAAATCTGTGTTTTATACGCGTGGCGCATGAAGTAAAATTTCGAGTTTAGAAAAGCCCAGAAAATTTGTCTCGGGTCGCTGCGCGACCCTCGACAAATTTTCACGGTGCTTTTCTAAACTCGAAATTTTACTTCATGCTTAGTCTGGGAGTGGAAAACACTCGTTTAAAGAATCAAATTGAACTCTTTCAAAAAACAACGAATGTCGGAAAATTTACAGCTTATGCATGTTTACCTAAAAAAATTCACTGTATCTTCAATTCATTGTAAGTTACGCAGTCAATAAAGTAATAAATACACCTACATTATCTTCATTGAGTATTATGTTAGCAAATAAACGAAAATTGCAATGTTTGCCAAATAAAGCAGCACACCTAACACCCCAATGTTGTTGTGCTGACAGCAGTACTAGGTGCGGTACTTGCAAACCTGCTTCGCCACGCTCTTCAAATTTGGAATATTTATATTTAAAGCTGCCTAAAGGCCGTTTTGTTAGCACAATGGGCCTAATAAGGCCTAAGTGCAGTGCCAAAATGCGCACCAGGCAGTTTTTGGACGGCAGTTTTTGGACGGCCTTTTTGCTGGTACACCCTAAGCAACGTACTTGGGGTGGTCCTGATCAAATGGTTTACACAATACGCTGAATCGAAGTTCTTAATAATCTCCAGTGAAATTGAAGCAATGTATAAACTTATCTTGAAATATTAGCAAACGGAAGTAACAGGAATCCTGTTTTTCTATTATTTTTACGATTAAGTTGAACCTGTTCTCCTCTATCTCATTTTTCTTTTCTGTTTAATATTAATATTTCATTAGTGATGTAGGCAATAGAGACCTGCACGAGTATGAATGGAATCGGCGATTACAGATACAAATACTCATCGTTGCGATGCAACGATGAGTATAAACATACTCGTAATCGTACTCATGATTACACGATTATAATCGTTAATTTATGCAGAATCGTATGAGTAATCGGTTATACAGGTACATTTTTCTCAATAATTTTAAACAGTCAACATAGCAAAGCACATCAATTGCAAAAATAAATAATCTTAAAAGGTGTATGAGTTGCAACGTCTACGTTTAGTTCACACACAAAAATTGTTTTAAGTCATTTTTGGGAACATGTTCCTCTGCTCAGCGATGGTTAAAATTATGTTCTGTGCTAAAGTAAAATATAATAAGTGGCTAGGAATTTCCCGACAAAGGCGACTCGGAAGGTGTTCAGAATTTATATGGCGTCAGTCTTCAAGATGTTGCCACGTCAGAAATTGACGTGAAGGAAAACTACTACACCAATGTGTTTAGATCAAAGAGAGATAATTAAGTATGTTATTGTTTTAAAAAATTGAAGATTAGGTTTAATAAAGTTCTGGCCGGCCAATGTAGTCGGAGTCCCAACACTTTGTCTGTAACTCGGACACTTAACAATCAATGATTCATCGGTAATTCATTTTATTATAGACTGTCATGAATAATATTCTTTTTTTAATAATTCTAATAAATTTAACAAAAACATATCGAAAATTGGCACTTTGGATATCGGATTTAGTTAATTACTATAGCGATTTTTTTTTGCTTGTAGAAAAAATAACGTGAATTTAACACAAAAATATTCATTACATCTCATATACACGATCTACTTACAATAAAAATAAAACATGTAAAGATGATTCGTCATGAAATGGCCTTGAAGCACGCTAAAGTCCCCAACAAACGGCCGAAGTTCTCTGTAGTATCTTACTATACTATACTACGTTATGGTCTGTTAGAATAATTATATTTGTTCTAATTTTTGAAATCAAAAGGAAATGATGTGATAAAGATCATCAATTTTAAAAATTTTCGTTTCAAGATTAACCAAAATTTTAACAGGCAACTAAGCCAAAGCTTTAAATCCCTCCCTATTTACAATATCAAAAGAACGTTGATCACGAGCCACAAATTTTACACAATTGTTCATTATTTCTTGCCTACGCGTGTGGCTGTTCAACTATCATCCTCATGGTTGTATTTATTTTTGGAACAAGCGTGCTTCTTAAAATTTGAAGGACTGCACCTTTTTCGGAATTGAAATATCTTCTCACATACCACACATATTACGAATATAGTTCGATTTCTTTCGTTGCACTGTTGACATCTTTTAAGAAAAAAGTAGACCGCACTTGTACTCGACTCTTGCAAACATTTTAATTTTTTCGGAAATATAAATTTGTAATTGATATTGTTTACCAACAAAGAACAAAATATATCGATCACCACTTATATGACACAATGTATTACAAATGTCAAACGATACTGAGAGTTTAAATCAAATTATTATTTTTGATTAATCATCGGTACAGCCTGACAGATCTGACATGATTATGTTTGAATTGTAATCGCCGATTACTAATCGTTACAGGTCTACGATGCGACGATGCCGACGATGCCGTTCCACGAGTATGTAATCGTATCGCGTAGCAACGTAATCGGCGATTATTAACAGGATATAGTTTTACGTACTCGTGCAGGACTCTAGTAGGCGATTATTGAATCACACATTTCATTTTGACGTTAAATGTAAGTTGCGTTAGAGCTACTAAAAACTAAAATTGGGTCAGAACTACTAAAATCAGCCAATGAAATCGCACTCAATGCTTTGATGCATCTCAGAACAAATCGAACATAGAAAAATTTACATTGAATATTTTCTGGCATGTTCGGTGTTACATAAAACTCTTTGTATAACTTTACACGTTTAAATATAATCGTGGCAATAGCTGTTTCCGACTCGCGACAGGCGGTTAGTAAAAAAAACTTGGTGGGAAAAATAAGGTTGAGAACCACTCTGATCCCCCCAATTTTTGTTACTTATCATCTGCCACGAATCTAGAACAGCTATTGCCACGATTATATGTAAACATGTAATATTATAGGCCCCCGAATTTTCTCTGGGTTTTCTACTGCTCAAACGCGCACAGAGGGGGCGGTATCGCCCACGTTAAGAACCTATGGGTTAGACGAAATAAACATATGTAAACATTTTTAACGTGAAATCAAACTTTAGCTGTATATTTTGAACTTCACTTTAAATCACGTGGCACATTAAGTAAAATTTCAAATTAAGAAAAGCCTGAAAATTTGAATGGATTGCT
The DNA here is from genome assembly GCA_932526585.2 of Philonthus cognatus. Lineage (NCBI taxonomy): Eukaryota > Metazoa > Arthropoda > Insecta > Coleoptera > Staphylinidae > Philonthus > Philonthus cognatus. Next base: position 7,320,226 of record OW052249.1, on the reverse strand, counting down.
CCCCTTCGCTACGCGACGGAGCCAAATTTCTTACTAAGTAAAAATATTGTGCTTCCCCTTACTCAACTAAGACCATTTTTTGTTTTCGAGAAATTTTAGTTTTATTTTTGATTTTTGAAATTAACAATATCTTATATATGTATACCGGGTGTGGCACTTAAGACGCCTCGGACCATAGCTCCTTTACGATAAAAGCTATCGAAAAAAGTCTAAGAGCAAAGTGGTGCATAATTACCGTCGCTATGTTTCAAAAATATTTCTAATCATCAGTGGCGTGCCGTACTCCAGTGGCGTACCAAACTTTTGTTTTTTTAAATGGAATGCCCTATTTTCTATTGCAGATTTGGAAAGTGCTCGAAGAGTACTTCTTTTTTTAACTAACATGTTATACCCTTCACTTTAGCGGTTTCGCTGTTATAACCCCTTGTTTCAAAATTGCGCCCCATTTTTGAGATTGTTTTGTAGAGAAACTAATTGACGCCGGCGCCTAAATTTTGAATTGAGGTACAGGTTAAGACCTCGTATACCTTCACATAATTTTTTTTCGGGTAATTTATGGAAAAAAAATAATTTTTGATTGAACTTGTTGTCATTTTTTTCGAAAATTTCAAATGGCACCCCCCTAAAAAATTACGGCGATGTACAGCCAAAACTCTAAATTTTTCATTGGTACAAAAAAATTACACATTGCATAACAAAATTTCGGAGAAAAAAGGAATTTCATCGCAAATGTCGGGAAACGTTTTCCGTTCCCAAGAGTGCCATGAGAAAACAAAAGATTGGTAATTGTCAAAGTAAATAATTAGACGCCAGTAGCAGCCATAAGTCATTTTTGATAAACGTTCTAAAAATGTTCCGAACTCAAGAGGAAATGGTTGACATGATATTTATTCTTGGAGAATGTAACAAGAATTGTTTCTTGGCGTCACGAGTGTACGCTGCGAGATATCCGCACAGGGCACATCCAAATGAACGTGCGTTTCAAAAAGTGTTGGAGAGATTTACTACTACGGGAAGTGTGAAACGCGAAGTTCAATCAAAAATTTTTTTTTTCCATATATATGCTGCACAGTGCTTATACGTTAATGGTCATCATTTCGAACAATTGTTATATTTTTTTTTCTGTTCTTGCATTTAATTATTCGTTTGAAAATTACTTTATTTCAATCTTCTTGCTTTTGTTTTGTTTGTAAGTTGTAAGTGTGGATAAGTTTCGTTGAAACAACAATTCTGTCGCACTAGCCATATATGACGAATAAATTCATAATTTCTCGATTGCTACACTTATTTATTATAATATTACTCGAAGTGTTCATAAATATTGACACGTTGGAAACGTATTTTTCTAGATTCGGTTCAGTGAATATTGACAGTAGCCTAGTATGGTGCACGTGTGAATAGTACAGGAATTATTCAATTGTGCAAGCATTCTGGGACGAAAGAAATTTCGAAATAACTCAAAAACTACTTGCTCTAGATATAGGGAGACATAATACTTTTATGTTGCAAATTGTCTTGCCAATCACCATATGAGATAAAATATTGGTCATTCCATTTGAAAACATTGAATTATGATGTTTTTAAATGGGCACTGAAATATTGACATTTTTGAAATACCTATTGTCAAAATTGACAGATGTCAATTTTTTTAATTCTAGAGGGATCTATAAGTAACAATTCAAGATGCCGCTTGTCTGTCTATCTTCTCCCTACTAGAAGTTATAGGCATTTTTCAAAACGTCTATCTGAGGTCAATATTTGACAAATAAATTTTTAACTCAAAAACTGTAAGAGTTAAGTGGACATAAATTCATATGAGAGGGTAGACAATTGAACGGGGAATCTAAAAAAAAATAATATATAGGATGTTCCATTTAAAATAACAAAGTTGGAAGCCATTTCCGGTACAACCGGAAGTGATAGAAAGTCGAAATATTTTCCATGAGGTGATCGCATTCAACCGTGCAATGTAGAATTTTTTCAAATTTTTCCTCTGTCAGGAACCCCGAAAACTTTTAATGGGCGTTATTCGTGGCCCACCCTGTATATATATATATATATATATATATATATATATATATATATATACACATATATATATATATACATATATATATATATATATATACATATATATATATATATATATATACTATATATATACAAGGTGGCCAGAAAAGGTGTGATAATCTTCAGGTAGAGTGGTTCATTGATTAATTTCAAGCAGAAAATGTAAGTAAAAAAATATTGTATTGTGGCTTATAACTCCTCACGAGCCAATTTAAAGAAATGTAAATTTGGCAACAATGGATCAAACAAGTGTTTAATTTAATAACAATCATAAATTTAACAAATCTACAAAAATTTATATTTGAAGTATACATCAAAAATGAAAGATTAAAGTAAATGTTCAAATTGATAACCATCCGTTTCTAAGCAGATCTGGAGCCGTCGTGGGATAGAATTAACTCGGAGCAACATCTCTTCAGTAATTAATTCCACTGCAACACGAATTCTATTCATGACGTCTACATTGTCCACTGGGGGTGTTGCATACACCTTTTCTTTTAAAAATCCCCAAACGAAAAAATCAAGTGGATTCATATCCGGCGACGTTGCTGGCCATAGTATGGGTCCATTGCGCCCAATCCATCTTTTTGGAAAATGTTCGTCCAACCATTCTCTTGAAATTCTTGCTGTATGAGGTGGTGCACCATCATGCATGTACAACATGTTGTTTACTAAATTTAGTGGAACATTCTCCAAAACTTCTTCTAAAATATTTACATAATTTAAGGCATTTAATCTTTGATGAATAAAAAAAGGCACGTAAATTTAGAATACCAAGCCAGAATACCAAGCCAGACGTTAACTGAAAATGTCCTTTGATGTCCCATTTCTCTAACCGCCCGAGGATTTTCTTCTGCCCAAAAGTGATAATTATGACAATTAAATACCCCATCTCTCATCACTCCAAAGAATTTTAAATAAAAAATTTGGTTCTTTCCGAATTTGATCTAAAATCCTGTCACAAAACATACGTCTACGCTCGTTATCATTTTCATACAGTGGTTGAACTTTTCTTGCATGAAATGGACGCATTCGATTTTCTTTCAATACTGCATGGACTGTTGTTTTACTGGGGACATTTAACTGTTGAGCTATTTATTTGTCCATTCAATATATGTTCTTCTAGGTGAATAGTGCGACGTTCCCTAGGTCTCCCTCCATCTATGTTATTATAAACGAACGACCCAAAAGTACGTTGCCTTTGGTCTAATTTTCTAAACGTATTTACGCAGGGCTGTTGGCGATTTGGATATCTTCTTTGGTACTCATCTTTGGCACTAGTTGCATTACCATTGCAGAATCCAAATATCATGTACATATCTGCATACTCGTTGAATGTGTACATCTTCAAAAAGTATGATGAACTTATACAAACACACAAATAAATTATGACAAGTATATGTCAAAGTCAAGTGAAATTTAATAAGGTTACATATGAAAATACATAGTTGCCAGGTCTATTTTTATTAAACAAATGCTTCTGAAGAAGTTATTAATTTGTTAAAGTTTACAATTTATTTATCACCTATGTCATTTAAATTTTACAAATGTGTAATTGATTGTAAGTTCTATTGATTTTTTCCAAAATAATAGAAAATAACACTAATTTCTAGAGATACGTTTAATATTTTAACGACCTCGTGAGATGTTACGAGGAAGAATACAATATTTTTTTAGTTAGATTTTTTATCCAAAATTAATCAACGAATCACACTACCTGAAGATTATCACACCTTTTCTGGCCACCTTGTATATATGTATATATATTTTATTAATTGAACCGGAACGAAAATAAGCAGCAATATATCAAAATTGAGATGTTTATCAATGTTTATGTTGTAGGTCATCCAGAAAGTATTTTATTATACATAATTCAAACATTAAAATGTGCGTTAGCTGCTGATTAAATGATATTAAAAAACAAATTTAAAGTTTTTCAACGTAATGTGAGGTTACTTAGTATTATAATTGATTAAATAATAATATACTCTTTATTCAATGGCATCACTTATAAACTATATATTAATGTCTTTTATAATAATCCAATGAACCTTGGTATTTATAGATTTTGGCACAAAGTACTGAAATTTACGTTCCCTCTCATCGGCGCCGTGGCTTAGTTGGTTAAAGCGCCTGTCTAGTAAACAGGAGATCGGGAGTTCGAATCTCCCCGGGGCCTCAGTTGATTTGCTCGACGCTTTTTTTAATAAAATTGCTTTTATTTATATGGAAATTAAATGTACTCGTATATCTGTCAGTTACTATCAGGGTTGTTAAACAAGCGTTTTTATTTTAATCAAAACGAACATATTTTGTGTTATAATGTGTTTTTTGATTCAAAGATCTTGCTCTTAGAGCCGCTTTACACACACATGAGTTCTCGCAGAAATTTGTTTAGAATTGTATATAAAAGATTCGCAATTATCTAATATATAAAAATATTTGTCCCTGTATTACACACCAACGAATTATTTTCCAAAGAATTACTACCATACGCAAGCGCACTACCGAAAATATCATATGTGCTCAACATCACCTATTATCCATCTCCTGCTGCGACCGCTGTGGCGCATATATTACAAAACAATTCAAATTCAGGTTTTTCTGAACTCGAAATTTTACTTCATGCGCCTTTCGTATAAAACATTGAAATATTGTAAAATTCAAAATATTCTTGTCTAGCAAAATATTTTTATCCTACTGTAGCTGTTTTTTTTTTAAATACTAATTTAGCAGTATATTTGTAAGTTCAAAATATATCAGTGATTTATACGCGTAGCGCATGAAGTAAAATTTCGAGTTTAGAAAAGCCTGAGTTTGGATTTGGACGCTTCGCGTCCAAAATCCAAACGCTTAGGCTTTTCTAAACTCGAAATTTTACTTCATGCTTAGCCTGGGAGTGGAAAACACTCGTTGAAAGCTTCAAAGTGAACTTAAAAAAAAAAAACTTATACATATGTATATTTAAAACAAATTCCCTGCATATCTTTTACTTAACTGTGTGTAAAATAGTATTCCATAATTTTTGTTTAATCCTTAAGCGAGTGTCTTCCACTCCCACACTAAGCATGAAGTAAAATTTCGAGTTTAGAAAAGCCTTAGCATTTAGATTTGGACGCGAAGCGTCCAAGTCCAAACTCAGGCTATTCTAAACTCAAAATTTTACTTCATGCGCCACTCGTTTAAGAAGATGATTTCAAGTGAAGTTCACTTGTTTACAATATTTCAGTGTATTCAGTGTTTAATACGCTTGGCACATGAGTTGGATTTGGACGCTTCGCGTCTAAATCCAAACGCTCAGGCTTTTCTAAACTTGAAATTTTACTTCAAGCTTAGTCTGTGAGTGAAAAACACTGGTTCTAAACTTAGAATTGAAGTTATTAAAAACACAACAAATACTTCTAAACGCATACACAGTGAAATATGTAATGCACACATTTAGCTGCACAAACTGGTATTAATAAAAATAGTACGCTACTGTTTGTAATAAAACTAGTAACAACTAATTTAAAGGGTATGAATAAGCTCGTAAGCTGCATCTGTCAAAAATTCTTTTCTAGATTAGATTTAACATGCCCAAAATATTGTAAAAATTGTTGTATTACTTGCATAAACTTATAATAGTTTTTCCTTGTTAAATATATTATGAATTTCTGCGAGAATTATTGTGTTTGTAAAACGGCTCATAGAGCCGTTTTCATTTGTTGTGTAGTAAAATGTGATAGGTTTATTATAGGTGCTTCTGGCGTAAAATTAGTTACTTGTAGAAGTCTGTTTAGTCAAATGCAACAGCAGAATTTGCATAATAATTATGATAAATTAAAATATATTGGAAATCAGCGTTTGTCATGTGTGGAACATACAGAAACACAGATTTCAAGCGTAAGCAAGAGAATTTCTTACTTTAAAACGGAAATCAAGAAAAGCTGGGCAAAAGCACACCAAACTGAAGAAGTTTTTCTGAAGAATAATCATTATTTGTTAGAGAGCACATTTGAAATACCAAGCAAGAAGAGAAAAACTGAAAAAATACGCTCCACATTAGATAACGATGTTCTTGTCCATGGTGCTCAAGTAACATTACATTCGGGTGGAGAAAAGGGAAACGTGCTGGAAAATATAGGAAAGCTTACAGTAAGACAAAAAAAGACGAAATTATCCCTTTGACGCCATTTTAAGCTCTGCAAATGTTTCAAGACGCAAACTTAACAAAACGGCAGTACGAAATTATACAACAGACGAACAAAAAAATGTTTCCGTGTTATAGCTTATTACAAAAAGCCAAAGAACAATGTTATCCGCCAAGTACCTGCGCGGAAACTAACACACAAGATCCATTAAATCTTACAGCTACCAGATTGTTTGCCTTTCTTGAGGATGTTCTTATCTCATTGAAAAGTCATGAAAGAAATTCTCTAACAATAATTTCAAAATGGGGTTGTGATGGATCACAGCAAGCTCAGTAAAGAAATTTGTAAATGACGCTGAAAATGACTCCAATATTTTTCAAAACTCATTTGTTCCATTATAAATAATATGCGGTGGTAAAGTAATCTCCTAGATTTTGTCGACCAATTAGATTCCGATTTGTTAAGAAAACCAAAGATATTATTTAAGAAGAAATTTGCAACAAATATATATTTGAACATAATTTTGTAATGACTAAGGTTGACGGCAAGGTCTGTAACGCTGCGACCGATAACAAATCTACTATTAGGTGCTACATTTGTGATGAGACATATAAGAATTTTAACAATTTAGCATTAAAGAAACAAATCAACCCAGATGCCTTGGAATTTGAATTTACAGTGCTACACGCTCGAATAAGGCTTTTCGAAAGTATAAGGTTTTTAGCAACATGGCGCCGAGTAAGGGTCAGTTCATGTATAAAGTACACAACAGAGTAATATTAACATTAATAATACAAACGAAGTAGTTCCGTGTTTTATATGCGATTATACATACCATGTGTTGTGTGTTTCCAAAAGAACGGATATAATACCGGATAATAAAAACTACAAGTGGATTTGTGACCACTGTGTTGAAAACTATCCAAAACAACGTAAGTCTTTCAAACCGTCTACTGCGGTGGATGAAGGCTACACTAATATTGAAAGGAAAATAGATGGATTATATAACATAATAACATCAATGCAAAACGAAATACTAACCTTAAAATTGCAAAACAACAACAATATTGGTTTATCGAAATCTGTAAATAATAGTCCAATCGATTCTATTCCTCAATTATCTCGAGAGGTGTCGCAGGAAAGTCAAAATATATAAAATACGAATAAATCAAAGGTCAATCCAAACAAAAAACCTACTTATATTGAGATGGCAAAAACCCCGATTAATACGGGTACAATATAAAAGGTAAACAATACTAACTCCAACCCAAATATATTAAACAAACAAATAAATACGGAAAATTCACAAACCGAGGATAAAACAATTAATGAAAATAATGTAGCAGATGATTTTCAATTAGTTAAAAGAAAACACAGGAGGTCCAATTTAACAGTGCGTGGAAATGCACAAAATGTTCCATTCAGAGGTGTTTTAAAACATAATCATTTACACGTCTCCAGACTCGACCCTTAATTAACCGCTCAAGAATTACAACAATACTTAAGAATTACATGTCCGCAAGTAAAATGTGAAAAATTAATATCAAAATTCCCAAATGAGTATACTTCTTTTAAAATTTCCGATACTTCGGAGAACATAGAAAAATTAAAACAACCAGAAGTTTGGTCTACTGGAGTCTGTATCAATCCTTTTTTTCCGTGGCTACAGAAAAAACCAGGAATGACTTAAATATTTTGCATCAAAATGTTCAATCGATTGGAAACTGTATAAATGAACTCTACAGCTGCATACACGAAAACAAATGCCAAGTACTTTGTGTGTCAGAACACTGGCAATCCCAGGATCAGTTAAATTCGATTGCATTACATAATTATCAATTAATAACCAGTTACTGTCGCGAAGAAAATAGACATGGAGGGTTGGCTATATATATGTCACGTGATATCAAAAGCAAATGCAGAAGAATTGAAGACATCGAATCGATTGCAGAATGTGCTGTGTTTGAATGTGCGGCTGCTACAATATATATAAGTGAAACACTAAAAATAATCATATCTGTAGTGTATCGTGCGCCTGGTACCGATATTTTGACATTTTTCAACAAATTAGACACTTTACTGAATATCCTTTCAAGACAAAATGGCGAATTCTTAATATTTGGTGATTTTAATATTGATATTTTATCAATCAAATTCAAAAGATTGTATACAGTTTAAAGACGTTGTGGACTCTTATAACTGCAACCTACTTATACAAGAACCCACACGTGTAACATCGCATTCATCAACATGTATAGATAATGTAATTTCAAATAATTCTAACACGTTAAGTAGAGTTTTAAAAACGGGTATTTCAGATCATTTCGGTCAACTTATTTCAATTCAGACTAATGGCGGTGACTGCAATGAATTCGAATTAAAAAGGAAATATAATGAAAATACGATTAAATGTTTTCGCGAGTCACTAAAAATAATATGTTGGGATGACGTCTACAATGCGACATCTGTTGATGATAAATTTGAAAATTTCATAAATAAAGTTAATTTGTGTCACAATTCATGTTTTCAATTATATAGATGTCCAACTAATGGAAAGGGATGTAAACTAAATTTCAATACACCAGACTTGATAAAAGCTAAGCAAGACATCCTCTTGTATGAAACACTAGCAGTATATTTTCCAGAAGTAAGAATACATTTAAAAGCAGCAAAGCAGCATTACAACATGCTTTTGAAACGACATTCCGAAAAATATTACCAAAATATTATAACCAAATCGGATAACAAAGGAAAAACATCTTGGTCCATTATTCGAAGTTTAACTGGCGCAAAAGAGAAATGCAATTTACCATTTAAAAATTTAACACAAGTAGCAAACAGATTCAATGATTTATTTGTAAATTCAATTCCAAATCCCAATAACAATATTTTGCCTACTAGAAACTCGGAGAATAAACCATACACCATGTTTCTTCACCCTACTGATGAGTTTGAGTTATTGGAAATTACTAAATCTATTAATAATAAAAGAAGTCGCGGATATGATGAAATTTCTTCATATCTTTTAAAAAATATTATTGAGGACATTGCATCTCCACTTTGTGACATAATTAATGAAAGCTTCTCTAAAGGTATATTTCCTTCTCAACTAAAAATTGCTGTAGTAAAACCTCTACACAAAAAAGGTAAGGCTACCGATATTAATAACTACAGGCCGATCAACATGTTATCGTCATTTTCAAAATTATTTGAGAAGTTGATGGAGAAGCGAATACTATCATTTATAAATAAACACAGTATCTCTTCCAATTGCCAACATGGTTTCGTAAAAGGCAAAAATATTAACACAGCTATATTTGAATTTATTAATATTGTAATTAAAGGCTTCGAAAATGGTGAAACAACTTGTGGTATGTTTTTGGATCTATCGAAAGCATTTGATAGTATTTTTCTTACGATCAACTACTGGATAAATTATATTCCTTTGGTTTTCGAGGAGTAGCATATAGTTGGCTTAGGTCATATCTTACGGGTAGAATCCAGTATGTAGAGATTATTCAAAACTCAAAAAAAGTCAAGTCTGATGTTCAAAATATTTCCAGAGGGGTACCACAGGGAAGTGTTCTTGGTACCCTCCTAATTAATATTTATATAAATGATATGTTTTCTCTTAATAATGGACCAAATCACAGTATAATTAATTTTGCTGATGATACGAATTTAATCATACGGGGATCTGAATTTGTAGAGTTAAAGAAAAATGCTTCCAATATAATTAATTTAGTAGAAATGTGGTTTCAAAGCAACCAGTTGCATTTAAATGTTGACAAAACAAAGTGTATTATCTTTAAATTAAATGAAAGTTTCATAACATAATACATAAAATTACGAAAAAACTATTCGTGAAAATGCAAACAGTGTCTTAATTAATAAGTCAATTTAAGACGATAAATATCCATTGAAACAACTACTTCCCGTGCAAATACACCTCCGGATATTGAATTATACAATGAAATATTTAAAATCTTATTTAATTTGATTTGTTACAACGCTCTATTAAAGTATATGTAACGTTTAGGTCAAATTCTCTTCAAACCAACTAATAATACAATTTAAAATGAAAGGAGAGATAGCAACAAATTAGAAGTGAAAGGACTTGGATTAAAACTAATGTCTTAGGCCATCTATAGACGCGTTTCGAGATTTATCTCTCTGCAGTATAGTTTTGCTTATGACGTTTAAAAAAATTAGGAATAAAATTAAAACGTGTCTATAAATGGCCTAAGACATTAGTTTTAATCGAAGTCCTTTCACTTCTAATTTGTTGCTATCTCTCCTTTTATTTTAAATTGTATTATTAGTTGGTTTGAAGAGAATTTGACCTAAACGTTACAGATACTTTAATAGAGCGTTGTAACTAATCAAATTAAATAAGATTTTAAATATTTCATTGTATAATTCAATATCCGGAGGTGTATTTGCACGGGAAGTAGTTGTTTCAATGGATATTTATCGTCTTAAATTGTCTTATTAATTAAGACACTGTTTGCATTTTCACGAATAGTTTTTTCGTAATTTTATATATTATGTTTAAAGTGTGCAAACTATAAGAAGCGTAAGTTTATTTTCTCGAATTCAAATAGTTTTGAATTTTAATTTATCTTGTGTGAACTGTACCGTAAGGTAAATAATAAGGTCTCACATTCTTCATACCTGCTAATGACATAATCCCCTTTTTTACCTATAAATACCGACCATCATTTTCACTCATTCCATTTCTGTGTACCTGTTCATTCCGCACACAACACATTTTCCAAGTAAGTTTGTTTTAATTTTATTCCTAATTTTTTTAAACGTCATAAGCAAAACTATACTGAAGAGAGATAAATCTCGAAACGCGTCTATAGATGACCTAAGACATTAGTTTTAATCCAAGTCCTATCACTTCTAATTTGTTGCTATCTCTCCTTTCATTTTAAATTGTATTATTAATTGGTTTTAAGAGAATTTGACCTAAACGTTACATATACATTAATAGAGCGTTGTAACAAATCAAATTAAATAAGATTTTAAATATTTCATTGTATAATTCAATATCCGGAGGTGTATTTGCACGGGAAGTAGTTGTTTCAATGGATATTTATCGTCTTAAATTGTCTTATTAACTAAGTCACTGTTTGCATTTTCACGAATAGTTTTTTCGTAATTTTATATATTATGTTTAAAGTGTGCAAACTATAAGAAGCGTAAGTTTATTTTCTTGAATTCAAATAGTTTTGAATTTGAATTTATCAAGTTTCATAACTCCAAAATCTGTTGAAATTAATCACACAGAATATGAATTAGTTCCGGCTTTGAAATTTCTTGGAATTACAATTGATCAAAACCTAAAATGGTACCAGCATATTGATCAATTGCGTACAAAACTAGGAAAAGCTGTGTACATGTTACGTACTTTAGATCACACCATCAACCATCCGTACGAATTAATGAGAACGGTATACTATAGAAATTTTGAGTCTTTGCTTCGTTTTGTAATTTTATTTTGGGGAAATTCAGGACACATTGGTCGTATTTTCGTTATGCAAAAAAGAGCACTAAGAATTATGCTTAGTTTAAAACGAATCGAATCATGTAGACGAAAATTTGCAAATGCGGGAATCCTAACAGTTACTGCCATATATATACAGGAATGTTTGTTTTTCATGTATAAACATCGTAATGAATTCAGTGAATATAGGTTTACTCATGATCATCAAACAAGACAGAGGGGTGATTTGAGATATCCTATATATAAATTCACGCGATCCCAGAAAGGACCTTTATATGCATCCTTAATGTTTTATAACCGTTTACCGATAGATATTAAAAATGAATCTAATTTTAGAACATTTAAGAAACGAACATATACTTATTTATGCAACATGGAGCTTTACTCCATTGATGAATATATTAACTTTTGTTAGATATTTTGCATTTTTGAATTTTGACGCTGGCTCATGTATTATATATATTGTATTTCTATGTATTTATGTGAGAGAAAATAAACTATTACTATTACTATATTGAATTTGGCTTACGAATTATATAGAAAATCCAAAAACTAAAGACATAATATTGCTAGAAAATCAAAGAAAGAAGGAAATCCAAAAAAGATATCGTGTCCAAGCCGGACTGCTACTGGATATTCCGAAATCAAACTTCGGAAATACCAATAATAGTAATGCCAGTAGAAGGTTTTTTGACGATATATTTTTAGCTGCAGAAATAACTTTAGGTAATTATAATGTAATTAATAGAACAAAGTGCAAGCAAAGTTGTCAGATTGCAGATTGTCAGATAAGTATATTTTTATTTAATTTACCAATCGTCTATTATAACTGCGTAGTTAGGATATAACAATTACTTAATAAATTCTATTAAAGGTAATCCGAACGATGATTTGGTCACATTTTATAATGATAATAGTTACTCCACAGTAACCGATAGATTAACTTTTAAATTAATTAACAATGAAGACATTGTTCGAATTTTATCACAAATTAAATCGACAACCGTAGGCGCTGATGAGATATCTATTACTATGATTAAACTTTGTTGTCCATTCATTGTTCCGTATATTACCCATATTATAAATTGTTGTATTGAGCAATCAACATTCCCAGATTTATGGAAGATAGGTATAATAAAACCCATCCCTAAGACAAAGAGTCCAAATGATTTCAAAGACCTTAGGCCAATTTGTATATTACCAACACTCTCGAACATTTTGGAACGTGTTATCAAAACACAAATAACGGAATTTCTTGAGGTTAATCACCTTCTCCCTAAGGAACAGTCTGGTTTTAGACCCAATTATTCTTGTTGTACTGCATTGCTCAATGTAACTGACGATATTGTCACAGCTACTGACAGAGGTTTATTAACATCAGTTATTTTACTTGATTATAGTAAGGCGTTCGACACTATAAACCACGATATATTAATTGCTAAACTCCATTATGTGGGATTTCAAAGAAAAGCAATATCTTTAATAGCGAGCTTCTTATAAGCAAGGTCTCAAGTCGTGAAAATTGATAAGGTTATATCAGGGTCGTTAAGCGTCACCGCGGGTGAACCCCAAGGTTCCATTTTATGCCCTATACTTTTTTGCATCTACACATCTTTCCTAACCGATGTTCTAAAGTACTGTTCGGCAAATATTTATGCAGATGATACACAGTTGTTATTTTCATTTAAACTTGAAAATACAGAGTCCGCTTGTGAGTGTATCACTTCCGATATAGCAAAACTGGTCGAAACGTCAACTAAACATTCTTTGATAATCAATGCCTCAAAATCGACAGCTATGCTATTTGGTCCAAATAGCTTAACGCCTCTTGCAAAACCTCTTTTAAAAATTATGGTTGGTAACGACACTTTAGAATTTGTCAATTTCGTAAGGAATCTTGGCCTTACATTCGACAAGAATCTGCGTTTTAAGCTTTACATTAATAAGTGCATTTCTCGAGCATACCTTAACCTAAAGATGATTTATTCTGTTAGGAATGTCCTCCCTTTGCAAAAAAAAGATTTCTATGCGACACGTTGGTTCTGAGTCACCTTAATTTTGCGGACGTTGTTTACAATGCTTGCTTAGACTGTAATACTAAAATGCGCATACAAAAGGTTCAAAACGCGTGTTTAAGGCTCATATTTGGTATTCGAAAATATGGTCACCCATCAGGTAAATTACGTGATTTGAATTGGCTAGACATGACCGAACGACGAAACCTACACTGTTGTACCTTCTAGAATAAAATTATTCAGACGCGCCATCCTCCCTATCTTTATGACAGAATTGTATTTCGGTCTGACGTTTATACCATTAATGTGAGATTTAGAGGCATGATTTCTCCACCTAAACATAAAACATAATTTTTTCTAAGATCATTTTCATTTAGTATTTACAAAATTTATAATTCCATACCGAATCTACTCAAAAATCTCACAAACAATAGTTTCAAACAAGCAATGAAAAAATATATATTATGTAATAAGTTTTCCCCATAGATTCTCAGTTTAATTATTGTCAAAAAAAAGTTAAAGACAATAGTTTTAGTATTTTTCATGATCTATTCAGTAGCATTGTCAGAAAAACAATTGAAAATCAAATAAACACGTGAAAGCTATTAGCTTCATTTTCTTTAATAGAACACCCTGTATATTTTGTTTATTTCAAATAGGTAATAACCTTAGCTTTATAATGATACTACATAAGTACCCCTTCATTATACAAATAACGCGACAATTGCAAATAAATTAAATTTATCAGTTGCCATGGATAACAATTGACATAAAACAATTTGTTAACGCATTAATGTCAAAGTAGTGTAGTAACTTCCCGTCTTGTGTGTTGTTGATTCAAATCTTTAGAGATGTGTGATAATTACTATACTAATGATGAAAAAATGGATATGCTAAAGGTCTTCGTTAGATGCAACGATAATTCTAAAGAAGCTAGTATCACTTATGGAAACATGTATCCAGAAAGAAGACAACCACATGATCGCACTTTTGCAAGACTTGAACAAAATTTACGGAGAAATGGGTGTTTTAATAATAAATTACGAAGGAAAAGACAAGAAAGAGAAGATAATAATGAAGTATTGATATTGGCCTATTTTAGAGCACATCCACGTAATTCAATACGCGAAGCAGTGGCTGACTTAGGAATAAGTATGCATAAAATATTTTCTATTCTAAAAAAACATAAAATGAGACCGTATAAAATTAAGTTAGTACAAGGTTTAAGAAATGGTGATTCTGACAGGAGGATAGTATTCTGTAATTGGCTTAGCAACAATCAACATTTATTAAATTTAATTCTTTGGAGTGATGAATCAAATTTTAACAACAACGGAATCTCCAACCGAAAAAACGACCATTACTGGGATACTGAGAATCCACGTCAAATTTGAGAATGCAGATCCCAACAAATATTTGCAGTTAATGTGTGGCTTGGTGTGTTAGGTGATACTATAATAGGACCATTTTTTATCAAGGAACGTTGAATGCGGAGCGATATGCAAACTTTCTTACGATAGAATTTGAAGATTATTTAGATGATATCCCCCTAGAAATACGTCGAGATATGTGGTTCCAACAAGATGGAGCTCCTCCCCATAACGCAAGAAATGTCAAAGATATTTTGGAAAAAAAGTTTGGTTTGAAATTGATTGCAAATGGTGGCTCCATAAACTGGCCAGCAAGATCGCCAGATCTGTCTATTTTAGATTTTTTTATTTGGGGATTTTTAAAGCAAAAAGTTTATGTTACTCGTCCAGAAAATCTAGACGATCTGAAAAATCGTATTCGTATGGCATGTGGCCAAATAACACCACAGATGTTGCAAAAAGCACGACGAAATTTAATGAAAAGATGTGAAGAATGCATTGCAAACAACGGACGTCACTTTGAACAGACACTTTAAATAGTTATTCATGTCAACTGATAAATTTCATTTATTGGCAATTGTCGTGTTATTTCTATAATAAAGGGGTACTTATGTGGTATCATTATAAGGCTAATATTAATGCCTATTTGAAATAAACAAAATATACAGGGTGTTCCATTAAAGAAAATGAAACTAACAGCTTTCACGTGTTTATTTGATTTTCAACTGTTTTTCTGACATTACGATTGAATAGATCATAAAAAATACTAAAACTTTTGTCTTTAACTATTTTTTCTATCTGTACTAATAACGGACATATGTGCTGTGTCACAATAAATCAAACAGACTGTATATATATATATATATATGTTTTTTTTTTCCTCACAGGTTAAGTGGAAGAGCAGAGATAGTTTTTTAAGCTTTCGCTGAACTTCGCCTGTATTTTGTTTTTTGTTTACTTTGTATTTTCTTTCAATTGAATAAAGACAATTTATTATTATTATAATTATATGAATGTAAATTATACAAACATTTTGGTGCATATTAGGTCTAATTATATACAATAGTATTTTATTTGGCTAACCTAAAACTCATAGTAGACAATTGAAATGTAATTATTTATTATCAATTAAATAAATGGCATCAAATAATAAATTGACCAATTAAATGTGCCAATGTATCTTGCTGATAGATACATTTCCATTTTTGGACCTACAGCTAATGAAATATTTTAGTACATATATTCATATTTATATATTATTATGTTAATTTATTTCCTAATCATCTTCAACATAGCTGCAATGTCTACAACATGAGGTGGTTCTACTCTTCCCTCCAAATGGTCACATATTCAGCATTCTCGCTTAAGAAGGTATCTTAGATTTCATATGAAGCAGCTTGCAGTCATGTTTTGCATAAACTTTCAAAGATTAACCTTTCCTTGTATTTTTTGTGACAATAAAGTTTTATAGATTTTAATGATACATACGACTTTTATTGGTTAATTAACCAGTTCCACAATTGAACTTAGTATTATTAATAATTATTTTTGGTAAGTATGCAAGTTTTCCTTAATTATTTAAAAAAAATGATCACTCAAAATAATATTTAAAGTGTCAAAATTAAATGTGTGTAATGCAGATTTAATTTTAATATTTAAAAGTTATTTTAATTTGCATTTAAAAAATACAGATATATTTTAATTATTCAAAAATGGCGCGCGTGTCCGTAGTTCGCCAAAAAACGGCCCCCTATTAGGGAGGTTGCTGTAGTCACCCGTCTCTCTTTCTTTCTACAGAATCGACCTCTCTCTTATATTATTTCTCTATGCCTATAGATCAGCTATCAGAAGAGGCAGCAGCAGCACGCAATAAGAATTTCCGCTCGTACCGTAAAAACTTTGCTCGAAAATTTTTAAGAGAATCATGCAACTTAGATACAATAAATCGGCTGTTCTTAAGCTCCGGCCCATTATTAAGTTTTTAGTGCTATCTGAACCCAATTTCAGTGATGCTGGTAATTTAGTTAATTCATCATTGGAATACGAGCAGCTAGATTCTTCCTGTATATCCGATGAAGAATAGCATTTGACAAATTATATTGTAATGTGAAAAAAAATTATTTTGAATTGTGGAGGCTTCTACTTCGTTATACATGTTAATTTAACACAATAAAACACTTTTAACTTTGTTTGTATAACACAATTAATTTTTATGTCTACATAAAAATAAATTGAGTTATACAAACAAAGTTAAGTGTTTTATTGTGTGAAAAAAAAAAATTAAAATATAATATGAGTGTCTACAATTGCAAAAAATAGTAATTGCTATTATTTTTTGAAGTTTTCTTTGTATTTTTTGAATAAATACTGTATTTGTGCACTAAATATTATACAGGGTGTTCCATCTCAGAGGTAACAAGCGACTTTGTTGAGTTCGAAGCATTTTTTGAAAAAATCGCAAAGACACATCGATTTTTGTTTCGAGGGGGACAACTTTTGATGACATTTGATAAAAAATCAAGCGGCAAGTGGCAATAAATCATGAGATGTTGGAACACGTATACAACGATTTTCGGTAAAATTTTGAAAACCGTATTCAGAAAGGTGGACATCGTCTGCATGACATACTTTATTTATAATATGCATATAAAATGGCATGTAATTAAAAATGCACTAGATAGACAAACGTTATATTTATCCGCTTACCTACAGGGTGTCTACGCTAAACCGTTCGTTAAAAGTTTATGGGGTTGCCGTTGCACTAAGAATTTGAAAACAATCCTTGGCATATGGTTGAATCAGTTCTCCTCATGTGAAATATTTTCAACTTTATATCACTTCCGGTTTTACCGGAAGTAGCACCGAATTTGTTATTTTAAATAGAACACCCCACATATAAGTAATTTTTTGGGTTCCTCGTTTAAATTGCAATATATTTTATTCAAACATATGTACACTTATCTCTTAAAGTTTTCAAGAAAAAAAAATATTTCTTAAATTTTGACCTTTAAAAGGCATCTCGAAATCTGTCTGTAACTTCTCTTAAAAATAAGATAAAAATATGATTTATATCTCTACTTGTACCTAGAGGATGCATCTATGAGTAAATTTATTGAAAACTGTTAATTTTGACAATAAGTGTTCTTAAAATGTCAATATCTAAGTGCTCTCTTCAATATCAAGTATTTCGATATTTTTAAATGGAATGACCCAATTTTTATCAGGTAGTACGATTGGGGGGAAAATTTCCTACAAAAAAGTATTATACAACTATATTTCTAAAGCGAGTAGTTTTCGAATTATTTCAAAAATTCGTTTTTCGTCGCATTTATGCAGGGTAATGACATTTCTTTGATGTACAGTTTTTCTATAAAAGATACGTATTCCAAATTCAGCTTTTTTTTAAATCTTTAGTTATTCGTTTTTTTAAGGATTCAATTTGAAGCTCTAAACGAGTGTTTTCCACTCCCAGACCAAGCATGAAGTAAAATTTCGAGTTTAGAAAAGCCCCGTGAAAATTTGTCGAGGGTCGCGCAACTTGAAATTTTACTTCATGCGCCACGCGTATAAAACAGTAAAATATTGTGAACTCTATGTTTATTTGAACCTCACTTAAAATCAGTGTTTTATACGCGTGGCGCACGAAGTAAAATTTCGAGTTTAGAAAAGCCTAAAAAATTTGTCTCGGGTCGCTGCGCGACCTTCAACAAATTTTCACGGGGCTTTTCTAAACTCGAAATTTTACTTCATGCTTAGTCTGGGAGTGGAAAACACTCGTTTAAAGCTTCAAATTGAACTCCTTTAGAAAACAACGAACGTCGGAAAATTTACAGCGTTATTCCCTGTATATTATTCAAGTAGTAATTTAGTTTCCATCATTGTCATGGTATTATTAAAAATTATTACAATAAATAAGTTGTTCTTTAATGCTCATTGTTTATTAAAGTATCGTACGTTTCTCCAGTGGTATGGTAATTACATACTCGCGGAATACTGCACTCGCCGCTGCGCGGCTCGTGCGCAACATGTCCGCTCATATGTAATATGCTGTATACTACTCTCGTTGCGTAATATTGTCACGCCCCTGTCCCTCGAGGTCGTGATGGGCAAGCAAAGACAGCACTAACACGTTTACTAAATTAATATATTTTATTAATAACACCTATTTACTTACATTTTCATTTTAAACTCTTGTCAACAACTAACTATTTAATCCTTAAATTAATACTCCACACTAACTTCCTAATACTCACTACTTAACACTCTCATTACTATTCCCCCAACTCCCTGTTTTCTCTTAATCTACATCGGCGATCCAATTCACCCCACCATACATTTCCAATCCACCAATAAGCATGTTACACATCCACATCACCTCGCTTAGCAACATGCTTATTGCAGATATTGGAAACCAAGCAAAGGTGAATCGAACCGCCCATCGCGCGTGCAGATTTGTAGCATCAGCGTCTGGTATATTTCCGCCGATTTACTGAATAATCGTATTGCGAAACATACCAAACGTGACAATATACTATTATTATTTGACATTTTGAATTACATACGCGACAAAACTAAAACATTACTACTTGCCTACTAAAATTCAGTTGCGACTTTTGCGCGCATTATTCCCTCCATAAATGCGACGTAAAAATAAATCTTCGAAATAATTCGAAAACCACTTGCTTTAGGAGTATAGTTGTTAATACTTTTTTGTAGGAAATCTTTCCCCCAATCGTACCACGTGATAAAAAATGGTCATTCCATTTAAAAAAATTGAATTAAGAGATATTGAAGAGGGCACTTCGATATTGACATTTTAAGAACACATATTGTCAAATTTGACAGTTTCCAATTAATATACCTATAGAGGCATCCTCTAGGTACAAGTAGAAGTTTAAATCATACTTTTATCATATTCTTGAGAGATGTTACAGACAGACTTCAAAATGCCATTTAGAGGTCAAAATTTTAGAAATATTTTTTTTGGTTGAAAACTATAAGAGATAAGTGTACATATATTTGAATAAAATATGTTGCAATTTAAACAAGGAATCTAAAATATTACTAATATATAGGGTGTTCTATTTGAAATAACAAATTTAGTCCTACCTCCGGTGGAACCCGAAGTGATATAAAGTTGAAAATATTTCACATGAGGAGAACTGATTCAACCGTATGACAAGGATTTTTTACAAATTTTTAGTGCAACGGCAGCCCCATAAACTTTTAACGAACGGTTTAGCGTAGACACCCTGTATAATTTGTAACGTATACAACGATTTTCGGTAAAATTTGGAAAACCGTATTCGGAAAAGTGGATATCGCCTGCATGACATACTTTATTTATAATATGCATATAATATGGCATGTAATTACAAAGATTTTCGTATATTAAAATTAAATTTTTAATGAAAAACAAGCGTATTGATCATTTAAAGTATGTCACCCTGTACTAAGTTTTAAATATATGGTTGTGTAAAATCTTAATTTTTTAGGAGTTTTGTTTTATTGATTATTATATGCAGACAAACATTCAGAATTCAGACTAATATCTATACATATTATCAATGAATCCGAAGTTGGAATATTATTCTTATTTTATGAAGAAAATAAAGTACGAGAGTATTTATATCTGTATTGAAATACAGCGTGTACATCAATGGTTGGAATTATGTAATCACTTCAATGCACTTTTGCCGCCTTTTTAAAATTGTGCACCTGAACTAAACTGTTACTGTCGTCTGTCAAACAAATAAAAATAAAGCAATTTATCGAAATGTATTCTGATAAGAATAATGCTTTCATAATCGAGTCGTACTTTCGGAATGGGCGATTAGAAAATGGGGCATTGATCTATTCAATACCAGAGTGTGTTCGAGAATTTCAGCAGAAGTTTCCGGATCACCAATTTGAATATTCGGTGTTATCAAAACATATTCTACGAATAGTGACTCGTTTCAGGCAAACTGGTAGTGTGCAGAAAGGTAAATCGTCTGGCAGGCCCTCTGTGTCACAAGAGGTTGTCGAAGATGTCAGACAACGACTCGTTGTAAGCCCGCAGAAATCTATTCGCAAATTGGCTTTGCAAACTGCAATTCCTTCGAGCACGTGCCATAAGATTGTGAGGAAGAGGTTGAACTTACATCCCTATAAACTGTCTGTGGTTCATCAATTATTACCAGTTGATCCGGAACGCCGAATGAATTATTGTCGATGGTTTTTAGAAAATTTAAATGAAGATCGAACACTGGATTTAACGTTTTTCAGTGATGAGGCTTGGTTTTATCTCTCGGGATATGTTAATTCGCAAAACTAGAGGTTCTGGCACTCGGAAAACCCTCACCTTTTTATTGAAACACCGTTACATCCTCGGAAGGTTGGAATTTGGCTAGCAGTGTCTCGCCGTAGAATATTTGGGCCGGTATTCTTTGATGACACAATAAATGGTGAGAGATATCGGCAACAACTTATCAATCCTTTTATAAACCAGTTGGACGATGAAGAATTACAGAACGGATATTTTCAAAAAGATAGTGCGACAGCTCATACAGCTAAAGCAACATTGGACTATCTTAGAGAATTTTTTGGTGATAGACTAATTAGTCAAGGATTATGGCCTGCACGTTCTCCAGATCTAAGTCCGCTGGACTATTCTATTTTTGGATACCTGAAAGACAGAGTTATTCGACAACGACTACATACGTTGGAAGAATTGAGGGCAGCGATTATAACTGCATGTCAAACGATAACACCTGAAATGCTGATCAATATCTTTGACAATAAAAGAAGACGGGTTCAAATGTGTTTACAGGCGAATGGTGAACATTTTCAGCACTTATAATTATGTTTATTATTATTTTGATTGTTTTATTTGTCTGAAATGTATTCAATAAACACTAGATGTGAGGTTTGAATTCGAGCTTTTGTCTTATATTTTGGTCAATAAACCATCCATTGCATTTGAAGCAAATAATATTTGCAGTAGCATGAATATAGCTTTAATTGCTAAATTCATAGTGTGTAAATTATGTTGCCTAGATAACAATTCAACCCATTTTACTAGAGCGGCATAAAAATATTTTATCCACAACCACTCTATAATATTATAATTATACATGCTAAGAGTCAATAATAATGACGTTTATTATAAATTGGTTATGAAACCTGTGAGTAATATTTTGACTTATCACTGCTCAACTGTGAATAATAAGAAATCACTACAAATTCAGGATACCTCATGTTAATCAATTTTGCCATAAACAAAAACAATTTATAAATTGAAAGCAAATTGTGTTAATTGTGTTGTGATAGTGTAGTTAATAGTTTATCGAAGGTGAAAGAAGCAACATGGAATCCGATCCTGACTTGTTGACACCCCTGGAAATAAGGGACGCAGCAGAAATCGCTTCCATCAATTTGTTGCCTAAAAAGTCTCGCAACATATACCAAAGTACATACAACACGTTTTGTGAATGGAAAAAGGAGAAAAAAGCACATTCTTCAACTGAGTCGGTAGTTTTGGTGTATTTTACTGAATTATCAAAAAAATACAACACCTCATCGTTGTGGCAGAAGTATTCGATGCTAAAAAGTACATTGAAAATCTTTGAAAACATCAATATTGGAAACTATGGCAAACTTCTAGCTTTTTTGAAAAGAAAAAATTAAGGGTTTACTCCGAAAAAAGCCAACACTTTCTCCTCAGAAAATGTTAACAGTTTCATTGCAAATGCACCGGATGACAAATTTCTTGCAACAAAAGTAAGTTTGAAATTATTTTAATATTTTTTAAAAATTGCAGTAATTTTTTCTTCGGGTTGCATTAATTATGGGTTTAATGGGCGCTTGTCGTTCAAATGAGCTGTATAACATGAAAATTAAAGATAAAGAAGACCTTAATTCCTACTATATGATTAAGGTGCCAACCACAAAAACTAAAATTTGTAGGAAATTTACAGTATCTGGTAATTTTTACCACATTGTAAAAAAATATTTGTGCCTCCGAAAGCAGATAAACTGTGATTATTTCTTACAAAATTTTCAAAATGGAAAGTGTACTAAACAGCGAATTGGTATTAATAAATTTAGAAAAATGGGAAGGGATATCGCCAGTTTTTTGAAATTACCCAATCCTGAGCAATATACAGGCCATAGCTTTAGAAGAACCTCAGCCACCATTTTGGTTGATGCTGGTGGAGACATCACTGCGTTAAAACGTCATGGAGGATGGAAGTCAACTGCGGTTGCAGAAGGCTATATTAACGATTCTTTGGAAAACAAAAAGGAAACGGCCAGAAAAATTGCATCGTCAATAGAATCGACAGCAAATAATGTAACAGCTGCATCTTCCAGCACAAATTCCGTTAATTTCGATATTTTGGATTAAACCGTAAATCTTGGTGTACCCACTTCAATGCCCCCTATTGTGTTTAATAATTGTTCTAACGTTACTATTAACATTAATCCTAATAAATAGTATTATTATATGTATTTCTTAGTTATAATTAAAAGTAAATGATTTAATGAATTATGTTCTTATTCTTGAATAGTTGCAGTAAGCAAGAATAAATATACATTTTGTGGTTGTGGATAAAGTATAGTATTCTACTCGCGCATAATGGCTATTAATCATTCGAATGATTTACTCCACTCGCCTGCGGCTCGTTCCGTAAACCTCATTCTCATGATTAATAGCTTTCATTATGCGCTTGTTGAATAATATACTAATACAACTATACTTGTAAAGCAAGTAGTTTTCTAATTATTTCGAAAGCCATAGTCGGTGAGTTGTTATTGAATTTTTTGATTCGTTCGATAATAACGCTACAGTTGGTGAGTGAGATTACTAAAGGAATAAATCTGGGCTTGACTTTCTCGTTTCTTGATCAAAAACAAAATAGCTAACGTAAAAATTGTTTATAAAAAATGTGTTTTTTTTTTTGTTGGCTACAACTTTTGTTTGAGACTTCTTTTGATTAAGTTAATATGTCTTTATATTTTTTACTTCACTTGAAATCAGTGGTTTATATGCGTGGCGCATGAAGTAAAATTTCGAGTTTAGAAAAGCCCCGTGAAAATTTGTTTCGGGTCGCTACGCGACCCTCGACAAATTTTCTACGCGGAGCTTTTCTAAACTCGAAATTTTACTTCATGCTTAGTCTGGGAGCGGTTACATAACGACAACCATTTATGTACAGGCTGTATTATATTGTACATTAATAATTTAATTTTTCAAATGGTAAACTTTAAGAAAATGGTTATTAGAAATGGAATCTTCTTTTTGCAAAAAATATTCTAATCAATCTTACAGTTGTAAATTTAAACATAACTAAATAAACAAACAAATGTTATCACTACATACAGGATGTTGATTCGATCAGGTATACATATTGATTTTATATCTAAAATCGCGTTTATGCATTTTCCACCTGATCGAATCAACACCCAGTATAAAAAAACGGAGTAAAAAAATTTAAAAGAAGAAAAAAAAAACAATACAGAAGAAAATAAAAATTGATTAGTGTATACATATCCCTATTAAATAAATCATACAAAATACATAACAGAATAATTATACTAAGAACATTGTATCAAATCAAATACAAATGATTAGATCAAGACGATTTATTCGTTCTCTAAATTCTCCAAGTGATTGATTAACAGTAATAAACATAATTACTTCCAATTATGTGTTGTGCATACATTTTTAGATATTCTTTGTGTTTTAAAAGGTTCAATTTAAAGCTTTAAACGAGTGTTTTTCACTCCCAGGTTAAGCATGATGTAAAATTTCGAGTTTAGAAAAGCCTGAAAATTTGTTTTTTATTTCATGCGCCACCCGTATAAGGCAGTAATTTCAAATATATTGCTATGTTTCAGAGCTGGGCAGGATTCGAATCATTCAGGATTCGATTCCCGGATTCGAATCCTTTTAGAGGATTCAAAAGAGGTATTCGAATACTTTAGTGAAAACGGATTCGTGATCCGGATTCGTTACATTTTTTTAAAAGGATTCGTATTCGAATCCAGACGTAGATGATTCGAATCCTTATAAAAGGATTCGAATTCTTATAAAAGGATTTGAATCCTTATAAAAGGATTCGAATTCTTATAAAAGGATTCGAATCCTTATAAAAGGAATCGAATCCTTATAAACGGATTCGAATCCTCATACACGGAGTCAAATCCTCCTAAATAATTCGAATCATTGCTATTAAGGCTGGAATTCGAATTCGATTAATTGAAATAGTTAAGTATTCTAATATGAATATTTAAATTACTAAATTATTCATATTTGAATATAAATATTTAAATTTTCGAATAATTCAAATATTTGTGAATGCATATTTGGTTACTTAACAATAAAAAAATATCCAACGTTAATAGTATATTTTTAACTTCTCTTGAAATCAGTGTTTTATAAGCGTGGCGCATGAAGTAAAATTTCGAGTTTAGAAAAGCCCCGTGAAAATTTGTCTCGGGTCGCTGCGCGACCCTCGACAAATTTTCTACGCGGGGCTTTTCTAAACTCGAAATTTTACTTCATGCTTAGTCTGGGAGTGGACAACACTCGTTCTTAGAAGTTTCAAATTGAAGGATCACTCTAGATTACTAAGTTTATTACCATTTTACAAAGGCTACAGCTCGAAGGACCAACCATGGTCTTCGAAGACCGAAGGACTACAGGGAATCGAAGTTTTTTTACAAGAAAACAACGAATATCTGAAGGTTTACAGCATGGATAGAAAAGAAAACATCTAATTTTGAAAAATATCGAAGTTGGGTTGGTTTTCAGTGCATTTTTAACTTCACTTTAAATCAGAGTTATATACGCGTGGCGCATGAAGTAAAATGTCGAGTTTAGAAAAGCCCCGTGAAAATTTGTCTCGGGTCGCTGTGCGACCCTCGACAAATTTTCTACGCGGGGCTTTTCTAAACTCGAAATTTTACTTCATGCTTAGTCTGGGAGTGGACAACACTCGTTTGAACTTCACTCTTTTAAAAAATCGACGTATGTAATATAAAAAATCATTCATTGAAATCATAGAAAAAGATGCAAAATTTTACTTAAAATTAACTGTTAGAGTTAACTTTTTAATTTGCTCTGTTTTCAATGGGTGAATATTCTAATCCTAAAAAAAACGTTTTTATTTAATATTAAAGTTGCATTTAATACAATAACAAACTGTGAATAAATCGACATAAATCTAGAAATATCGAAAATCTCGACATGTAGAAAATCTTGACGTTCCACTCAGAGACTAAGCATAAAGTAAAATTTCGAGTTAAGAGAAGCCCCGCGTAGAAAATTTGTCGAGGGTCGCACAGCGACCCGAGACAAATTTTCACGGGGCTTTTCTAAACTCGAAATTTTACTTCATGCGCCACGCGTATAAAACACAGATTTAAAATGAAGTTCAATAACACATATATCATCATTAATTAAAATCATTATATAATCAGATATTTAGTCGGTAAATGAACATTTTTGTTAATAGAAACTGATGGAATAAAATATTACTGGTTGCAAATAATAGATTCAAATTTATTTTTAAAGGATTTATATCCGTGATTCAAAAATGAGGATTCGTATCTTTGATTCGAATCATATTTTTCACTTACGAATCCTTTATTCGAGTATTCGTGATTCGAATCATATTAGGTGATTCGGATTCGTGATTCGAATCCTGTTTTTGAGGATTCATCCCAGCTTTGCTATGTTTGATTGTTAACGGATTTTATAAATGTTTATTTTATCTATCCAAATTTTTCGAAATGCAATCACTTAGAGCAATTTGCTTTTCGATATGTATACTTAAAAGAAAAATCGCTGTATTAAGTCAGATTGAAAGGTTAGTCAAGCTTTTGAAATCACGCAGGAGATATATTTTATTTGAGTTTTAAGTTATTTGTATATTTTGTGATATAGTATTTTTGTTTCATTTATTAAACACTTGCTCTTTTCTTCTTTATTCAAATAAATACTGTTCTGAACTTTTAAAAAATTATAAAAAATTTCAAAAAGGTCTTTTATACTTCTAATTAATAACTAAATAATAAAAAAAGTTGATTTTGCAAAAAAAAAATAATGTTCGTTAGTTTTATCGTGCTCATCATTGTTGTTTTCTAAACTATTACAGATACGAAGACGTATTAAATCAGACAAAAGTTTCCATTTCTAATACAAAATAAAACTACGTTGACAAATTTTATCTATCATTGAATGAGCTGAAGTTTGAAAATGCACCCTAAATAACATCCAAAAAAACACAATTAAATAGACAGATTTTATATAGGGTGTCTTTTTTCAAGATGCAACATCAAAATTGAATTTGTGTTCAGTATTCCGGCACCAGGTACCCACAGACGCGTTTCGGACTTCAAGGTCCTCTTCAGTGTGGTCCCGACCCAGTGTCACTGACGATGCCACTATGAAGCATTAGATGGCGTTAGCTATCGAAATCATTAATAGTATGCAACATCAAAGTTTAATTTTTCTAATTAACAAAGTTTAAGCAAACATAAATGTTTGTCGATTTTCATTATTTTGCCATATGTTGAACACAAATAACGCTTGATCAAATTTATTACGTATTTTTATTTTGTATTAAAAATGGAAAATTTTGTTTAATTTAACCGTTTTCATACACCTTATGTATAAAATCGATTTAAGGTTTTGTAAATTTATTTTATAGGGTTTTGGTTATATGCAATTTTATTAGCATACGCTAATTTAATTCTATTTTTAAATTAATCGTCCATTGGATGAGCGCGCGTCTTTTTCTTGCACACCTGACCGCGCATCTGTGTCTTTCGGGGTTCGCGCAGATCATCCTCAACGGTCTGATTAGATTTTCAATTCTAATGGTGAACGTGAATCATCTATTTTTTTACTAATTTAAATAGAGGTAGTTTTGCTATTTAAATATCGATTTTTATATCGGATTTAAAGTAAAAATTAGATTCATAGTTTCTGCGTTATTTGTTGGTGTGATACAAATACGCATATCACTTCGGAGGATTACTTGTGGCACCTTAGACGTTAATCGATTCTAACATCATCGAGGGATCCGACATTTTGTTAAATCTTGGTGGAAATCTTTTATCAACACCCAATCTAAGTATTCTTATAGAACCGCCCACCATCGCAGGTATGTTTCGTAATGCTCATCTTCATCAATTTTATTATAATTGATTGATTTACTATGTTCGATTATTTATTGCTGTGAATAGGAAAAAAGGGAAAAAAAAGAGGGGGAAAACTACAACTTAAGTAATTTCAAAATTATTGAAACCGGAAATTTTAGGTTCTCTATTTTAGTTCCGAATTTTCAATAATTTATTGATTTCGGAGTATCTATGATTCCTTTCCATCCATATTGGATTGCTTAATTGGAAAATTAAGATTAGAAGGAAGAGATCGATGAGAGGTCGATTTTCTGGATTTTCTGGATTCCAATTGGAGGAAGACGTGTTTATCGTGGGTTGATGTTCTTCTTGGATTCGTGTGCTGAAAGTCGTTTTAGAGAGTGGAGGAGTTCTTGGAGTAGTCAGGGAGTGCATCAAACACAGATAAGCCCAAATACAAATTGTTCTTTTTGTGTGTGTGTGTGTGTGTGTCAAAAGTATAATTGAAATGCGTAGTTGTTTTCTTTTTCTATTTAATATTAAATTTGATACAATTTTATGCAGTGGCGTAACAAGTAATTGTAGGACTGCGTGCTTATAGAGTGGTAATTAAGAAAAAAAAAGTAACTGAATTAATTCTCTAGGCGATTAAACCAAACTCAAACTAACATCCCTTAGCGCTAACGGACGGTTGTTTTTTTATTACAGTTATGTACTTTTAAGAATTAGTCTAAAAATATTCTATTGAAATCTATAGTACAAGTCTTAATCTTTTTTTTTATGTTGAAATTAATTAACTTTTTTTTTAATTTAATAGCAATTTTAATTTGCTTGATATTATGTTATTATGATTTGGGGAAAATAAATTATATTATTATTTTTGGGAAAATAAGTATTTTCTTGAGTGGTCTCTCCATTGTTGGTTAATTAATAATTTTCGTGATTTTCATTTGATCTGTTGCTAATCGTCGTAATAAAATCACGTGGCGCCCAAAAATAGAAGAAAATAAAATCCGAACCACCCCATCTTCATTGAGCAGGTCGGCCGGCGATTATTAAATGCCATCGGGCAGAACTGGTAAGTGCGTCAACGTTACAATTTGGCGCCCAACGTGGGGCGCAAAGGGCATAAAGGACCCGAAGGACAAAGAGAAAAGGGCTTAAAGGGCCAAAAAGGTAAAAGGGTTTAACGAGTTAAAGAATCAAAAGGGCTTAAAGGGTGTAAGGGCCAAAAGGGATTAGAGGGCCAAAGGGTCAAAACAGCTAAAGAGCAAAACGGGGCAAAATTGCCAAAGAGCTAAAGGGCCAAAAAGGGAAATAGAGCCCTAAAGAGCTTACAAGGGACCCAAGAAAGTTGAAGGGTACACAAAAATAGTTGTTGAAATCTGTGATTAGGTCTGTTGCGAACTTTGATGAATAGTAAATAAGAATTATTAAAGGCTCGTTAATAAATATGGATTTAAAATTAGAAATAAATCGTTTAGCTGAAGATGAGTTGGCTTATGAATTAGCGATCCGGGGTGTAGTTGGCGAACTGGCGGTGTTAAAGCAGAGACAGATTTTAAGTAGCTTGCGCAAATTGGAGAAAACTGGGGCTTTTAAATATCCTAAATATTCGTTCAGTTTTGTGGAAGATATCGCTGGAGTAGCATTAAAAACTCCAGAAATAAGTTCACTTGTTGCAGATTTTTCCGATACTAAAGATTCTCCGGCTTTTAAGAAATTGTCATCTAAACTAGCTCATGTATTCGATAGAATTAATAGATGTAAAGCACAGAATAAAGTGGAAATTGAACAAAAATCCAAGGTGTTTCTCGATGTTGTGGCTTGTATAACCGATTTTAAATTAAAACTTAAAAGTAATAAAGCAGCCTAAACTGCAAATATTTCTGCAATTTTAAATGTATCGGTTATAAATGCCCAGGATTCGGAAATATCTTTTTCGGATTTTTCTGACAGCAAAGACCCTCCAGTATTTTCTAGTACTAAGCCGATTCCAGTTAGACAATGGAATCTAACATTTGATGGAGATCTAAAAAAGGGCTCTTTGAGTGCATTTCTTGAGCGTGTGAATGAGTTGCGAGTAGCGCGTGGTATATCTATGTTAACTCTCTTTACTTCTGCTATAGATATTTTTAGAGGCAATGCATTAGTGTGGTACAGGGCGAATAAGAATCGTTTCCATAGTTGGGGTGAACTAAAAGTTGGACTTAGGGAGGAATTTCAACCTCATGATTACGACGATAAGTTGTTTGATGAGATTAAATCTCGAACTAAAGGTTACAAGGAGTCTATAGGTATTTACATCTCGGTCATGCAAAGTTTATTTAATCGTTTAAGTACTCCTGTACCTGAAACCATACAACTTAACATTATTTTGAGGAATTTATTGCCAAGCGAAATGCCACTCAGTTTAGTCAAAATCACGTCTATAACACAACTGTTACAGGTAGATAGACGCATAGAGATAAATCAAGTTAATGCTCGGGAATATACAGCTCCTTCAAAACGTACCGGTATCCTTGAAACTGATTTAGCTTACATTAATGCTTCTAGTTCGAAAACTGAACTTAACTCAGTCATGACCAACAACGACCTAAACAAAGTTTGTTGGAAATGTTGGAAAGCCGGACACATAGCTAGAAATTGTCATTCTCCCCAATCTGTGTTTCGATGTTTTAAATGCGGTAAAGAAGGTTTTAAGATTTCAAATTGTCCGAAGTGTCGGGGAAACGGGTAGGTAGGGCATTGAGTCGTGTGCCTATTCCGTCAGTAAAATCGACTAAACATTATTCTGTTAATCCTATATTACATTACATTTTGTCATATGCTAGCGGAGATCAGCGTCCATATGTTTCGGTAGAAATTCTTGGTTTAAAATTATTAGGATTGCTGGACTCGGGAGCAAGTCATACTATCCTAGGTGGATCCGGGTGGAAGAAAATTAATAAACTTGATCTTAAGTTAAATTCTAATGATTTTAAGGAAGTAAAAGTTGCCAATGGTGTTAGTTGTACTTGTCTAGGTGTTCTGAACGTTCCAATTAAATTGTTGAATATGGTTATTTTTATTGAAGTGTTAGTAGTACCTAAAGTCACCGTCTGATCTTAGGTATAGATTTTTGGAAAAAAATGGGCCTTGTCCCTGATCTGTCGCAAGATATTTGGTCATTTTCTGCGGTAGAATCTGTATGTGCTACCCCTGTGCAAACACTGAGTTCTTTGACGGTGGATCAGCAAATAATTATAGATACATTGGTCGAAGGTAATTTTTCGAAGAGAAGTACTCAATTGGGTTGTATAAATATGGTTCAACACGAAATAGTTACAACATCTCCTCCAATAAAACAGAGATACTATCCAGTCTCTCCGCATATTCAACGCCTTGTAGACAATGAATTAGATAATATGCTTGAAAACGGAATTGTAGAAAAGTCATCGTCGGCTTGGTCTTTTCCGGTATTATTAGTTCCAAAGAAGGGTGGTGCGCATAGGTTTTGTGTGGATTTTAGAAAGTTGAATGCTGTTACCAAACGCGAAGCTTACCCCCTACCGTATATATCTGCTATCTTAGATAAATTAAGAAACCCAACTTATTTGTCTTCGTTGTACATTAAGTCGGCGTACTGGCAAATTCCTGTAGCTGAGTCATCCAGAGATTATTTGAGTTTTACAGTTCCAGGCAGAGGATTTAAAAGGATGCCATTCGGCTTACATAATGCTCCATCGACTTGGAGCAACGTTTGATAGATAAAGTGTTAGCTGGCCCTAACTTGAACCTTACGTGTTTGTATATTTGGACGACATAATTGTGGTAACACAGACTTTCCAAAAACATTGCGAAATATTACAAGAAGTCTTTGATAGGTTGAATCGGGCTAACCTGACGTTATCGAGAGAAAAGTGTCAATTTTGTCGGCAGGAACTTAAATATCTGGGTTATTTAGTAAATGAGAATGGTATACAGGTAGACCCAGATAAAGTGAAAGCTATCTCAGAAATACCGATTCCGAAGAATGTTAGTGGTGTTAGAAGTATTCTCGGTTTAGCGTCATGGTATAGAAAGTTTATTCCGAATTTCGCTGATTTGGTTAAACTTTGGACAGCTTTATTAAAAAAATCTTCAAAATTTGTGTGGAGTGAAGAGTGTGCTAAGACTCTCGAAATAATAAAAAAAACTCGTGAGCGGAAGCACCGATTCTCAGATGTCCAAATTTCTCTCAACCGTTTACGTTGCAAACGGATGCGAGTGGATACGGGATTGGAGCCGTATTGACTCAGACTGAGAATAAAACTGATCATGTGATATGTTATATCAGTAGGTCCTTAACTAATGCTGAAGGTAAGTAAAGCACTACGGAGCGTGAATGTTTGGCAGTGATATGGGCTGTAGAAAAGTTGCGTTCATATTTAGAAGGGTCCGAATTTACAGTAATAACTGACCATTATTCTATGAAATGGCTCAGTAGCTTAAAAGATCCTCAAGGCAGACTAGCCAGATGAGCTTTGCGTATACAACAATATTCGTTTCGCATAATTCATAGGAAGGGAAATGATCACGTAGTCCCTGATACACTTTAAAGAAGTGTACCGGTAGTAGATGGTATCGCGGTAGAGCTTTCTGATAAGTGGCTCAACCGTATGATTGTACTGGTACAGGAAAATCCTTTGAAATATTCACAATGGCGAGTTGAAGGTTCGCAACTGTTCAAATATGTCAAAGGTGATATTTTTGTTGATAGGTTGAAAAATCCCGAGGATTTGTGGAAGAGTTATTCCCGAAAACACACGTAAGGAAATTATACGCCAGTGTCATGATAATCCAACTGCAGGGATCTACAAGACCTACAACAGAGTGGCAGAAAAATATTTCTGGCCAAAAATGAAGGCGGACGTTACCAAATATATCAGAAGTTGTGATATATGCCAAAGGATTAAGCCAGAACAGAAGAAACCCAGAGGTTTAATGCTGTCACAACCAGTTGTGAACAAGCCATGGCAAATGATAAGTGTCGATCTGGTAGGACCGCTTTCTAAAAGTTCTTCCGACAATCGATTTATTTTGGTAGTTACCGATTATTTTAGTAAATTTTCTTTGTTTTTCTCTTTACGACAGGCTACATCCTCAATGGTTGTTAGAAAACTCGAGGAAGAAGTTTTCTTAGTTTATGGCGTCCCTCGTATTTTATTAACCGATAATGGAAAGCAGTTTACCAGTGGGCTGTTTAATTCTTTATGTGCAAAATACAGCATACACTGTCGATATAATCCTCATTACCATCCACAGGCTAATCCTGTTGAAAGGGTAAATAGCGTATTAAAAACGATGCTATCCTCTTATGTGGGAGAGAATCATAGAAAGTGGGACAAACATTTAGCTATGGTTGGATGCGCTGTACGTACTGCTACCCATGAGGTAACAGGGTATTCAACGTACTTTATTAACTTTGGTAGACAACAAGTATTGGTTAGTAGTGATCACAAACTGGGCGTAAATGACAATATGTTATTTAAATCTTTGATTTGGTTGGCGTTCACTTTGTGGTACATCTTTATAAAATAATATTAAAACACTTAAATTTGTTTTACCACTTTAATTAACTTTTTACAGTGACTATAGTTTCGGCTACAAGCTAGTCATTATCAAAATCAGTTTGGTAATGACTAGCATGTAGTCGAATAATCAAAATAAATTTAAAATATCTTCTTTCGTTTTTGAGATATTGCTAAAAACGGATTTTTCGAAATTTCGTTTTTATTTTATTTTTCAAAAACCATTAAATTATACGGGCACTTTTTAACGAAGAATCTAGTAACAAATTTTATTTTAAGATAACTATAACATTTACCCTGGGACCATAGCCAACTTTTGTTTTTCATTTAGGCGCCATTTTGGATTTTCATATTTTTTTCAAAATTCAATGAGGTATCATATATATAGTTTATTGTACATTTTATATGTTATATTTTAATCTTTTGTTTTTTGTAAAGAGTGCCTTGAAAATAGTTGAGTAATTCACTCATTTAACAACTCCTAGGACCCACTAACGAGTGGTTTGCACTCCCAGACTAAGCATGAAGTAAAATTTCGAGTTTAGAAAAGCCCCGCGTAGAAAATTTGTCGAGACAAATTTTCACGGGGGCTTTTCTAAACTCGAAATTTTACTTCATGCGCCACGCGTATTAACCACTGATTTATAGTAAAGTTAAAAATATATAACGCCTAAATCTGATGGTGATCAATATTTATGGAGATGTAGTGAAAATAGAAGAATTACTTTTTTTGTGAATAGTTTTCGAATAATAATAAGAAAAGAAGAATAAATTTAGTTTGTGCAACTTTTTCATATTGTTGATGTTTAGGTCATCATATCTTTAACGGGGTAACATCACCATTTTTTTTGTGTGATAATCGATACTTATTTATTATTATTACAAAAGATTGACAGTTATTGAATAATTTTGACTGCTAACAATGATTGACTGTCAAGATGGTATTGATTAATAGATATGATGTCATTGTTTCCTAGGCACTCCTTGCAAAAAAGAAAATATAACTTTAAATATCAAATCTTAGATAAATTATGAGTGTGATACATCACCGAGTTCAGAAAATATTCTTTCAAAAAATATGAAAATCCAAAATGGCGCCCTTAAGAAAAACAAAAGTTGGCTATAGTCCCTGAGTAAATGTTATAGTTATCCTAAAAAAATATATGCTACTAAATTCTTCATTAAAAAGTGCCTTTATATTGTCAAAGTTCTAAATGTCCAGATTCAGTCGTTTTTGAATAAAAAAATAAAAACGATTTTTCAAAAAATCAGTTTTTTGTTGATATCTCGAAAAAAAAGAGATATTTCAAAATTTTCAGATTATTGTTAGACCCTAAAATACGCAACTCTCTATCTCTTCAAACACTTGAGATCCTTATACATTCTGTCGAAATACGGACATCCTGTATTTCTGAGGTGCGGCCCTTGAAACACTTTAGGTGGTAATTTTGGCCCTCAAAGCAGTTTGGGTTGGCCAGCCCTGATGTAAAATATTGTTAGTTTACGTTGATATGGAATATTATAGACCTAAAAAAATAAAGAAACATTTTAAAATGTTTCAATATTTTCAAGTGTTATTTGGACGTTCCCCAAAATAAGTCCTCCGATATTATTTCTGCTAGTAAGATGTTCTATGATATCATTTTTTTTTGTGGACATAATCCAACGATATACAACTTAACAATAAATAAGTGTCCGTTTATGCCGTTCTCGCGTAGCAAAATGCCAATTATTTACAGTTATAATTTGAACGGTATTCTACTTAGTAGAGTGAATTGCTAACAGGACCTCGGTGTATTATACATTATGTCACACATGTATTCACAAAAAAATCGCAAATAAGAAACAGATGAACGATTTAATTTTGTTTAAAAAAAGTTATTAAATTAAAATCAAGAAATTTACTCGGTTTCACATTAAACTTAAATGAAAACACTAACATTTTCTTCACAATAAGTTTAAATTTTTCTAGATGTACATTTTGAATACTAAGTACTCATTATCAATAGCTTACTGTTATTACATTATTGCAGTCAGTACCAAAAATACTGGTGTAATTCTCTATTTGCTTCCAGTTGAAAGAAAAGCTAATATTAAAAAATAAAAATGAATCGCGTAATAAATTATTACGATCCTCTTATTTCTAGAAGGAACTATAATTTGCCATGCGCATTTGCAACGCGATATTGGAGGTTAAATATAACTAAAAAATTATTTGGTTATGTTTCATTAAATTGCCATGATATAACATAAAAGTGAGGTTCCACCGAGATTTGAACTCGGATCGCTGGATTCAGAGTCCAGAGTGCTAACCATTACACCATGGAGCCGCTGAGAGAAACACCCCCGAGATATTAATTTGACTTGTAAATGTTAACAAATTAAATTGATTATAATAATCTTTACTTAGCATATATCAAGAATAAAAATAATATAAAACCATATACCTACTAAGTGTCCCGCTGAAACCGCACATTAAACGTATATGGGTTTCTAATTAATGTATTGTAATGAGATTTTCAGCAATTATGTAATCAAGTATGCTCTTTTCTTCAAAATTATACGACTTCCGGTTGTACCGGAAGTCAACTCAAACTTTCTTATTTTAAATGGAATTTTAATGTATCCGTTTTTGAGTATTTGACATTTTAAGAACATTTAGTGCATTTTCGTAATTCACTTTGAAATTCGTACTTCCTATCCGAACAAAATAAAATCCAAAGAATATAATGCTGGGTATAAACAGGGTTATAATTGAGGGTATACGACCATGGGCGTCCACACATATGGGCAAAGGGGGGTACTAAAAACCAAAGGCAATGGCAGTTTAAATACTAAGTAATGACATTAAAATCGATTTTTTTTAATAATAAATTTATTGCCAAATAATGGCTGTCATGAGAATTAAACATGAGCTTAATATACACAGCGACATCTCTTAAGTTAAAGAGTTATTGTATTTTATTTTATAGTTTTGTATATTAATTTTTGTATTGTTGAATAAATGTATCTCAAGGAGTGTGGTTGTTTTATTACTAACACAACACAACATGGCGCAGTCGGTTTAAAAAAAAAGAACAGTAAAACGCAGTATAGAACAATTAGTGTATTGAAATCAGAGTATAAAATTAGTGCAATGGAAGGGAGAGGTATTGATCCCGTGATTATGGACGGAAATATTTCTGAAAATTGGAAATATTGGAAAGCACGATTTTTAAATTACTTGTCCGCGACTGAGTATTCAATTAAAGGAGAAGCTACCCAGTGCGCGCAACTCCTACACTACATTGGAGAAGAAGGGTTTCGAATTTATAACACATTTACTTTCAAAGAAGATGAGAAGAATACATTAGAACTTCTGATGAAAAAATTTGAAGACCACTTCTTACCTCGCAAAAACGTCGAGTATGAAAGATTTAAACTGTTCACTAGGAAGCAAAAAATAGGCGAATCAGTGGAGCAGTATGTTACCGACCTAAAAAGCATAGCAGTATCTTGTGAATTAAGTACATTAAAAGATGAGTTAATTAAAAGTATTTTAACATGTGGTTTGCAATGTGATAAAATGCGTCAGAGATGACTGGAAAAAGAAAACGTCACCTTGGAAGAGGCTATCAAAGTATCCAGAACAATGGAGAGTACAAAGGCCATCTCCACAGCTGTTGCAGAAACAACACTGGACGACACCGTGGATTTGATAAGGAAAAATCAGCGCAAGGAATGAAAAAAGCAACACAACAGACCAGGATCATCAACACGGGAAACAAGAGATAGCATACACGGAAAATGTTATAGGTGCGGGAAGATGCATCCGAAATTTAAGTGTCCGGCGTATCATAAAAATTGTGACAAGTGCAACAAAAAAGGTCATTTTGCGGCTATGTGTAAAGTGCATTGTGTGCAATTGGAAAATGATCCGGAACATCATCCTATATTTATTGGAGTAATAGAGGATAAAAACCACATCAGTTCATGGTTCGTAAAATTAAATCTGGAAAATAAATATGAAATTAACTTTAAAATTGATACGGGCGCAATGGCGAATATAATACTCAGACATTTATTCGTAAAAATGAATTTACATATAAAACTAGAAAAGACTTTCGTAAATTTAACAAGTTTACTAATAATTCAATACCGATTTTAGGGAAAATAGATTTAAGTTGTAAAAATAAACAAAACATTGAAGAACTTGTATTTTATGTTGTCGATTCACCCCAATCGCCCCCAATTATAGGTTTAGAATCTAGCGTATTATTAAATCTTGTAAAAAGAGTTGATTATGTTGATACAAATTTTAAAGAAAATTACAAGGACTTATTCGTGGGAATTGGTTGCTTGCCAGAACCTTATCATATTCAATTAAATAAAGACAATAACCCCACTGTTTGTGCCACACGTAAAGTTCCGTTGGTCATTCATGATAAATTAAAAAAAACTTTGGATGAAATGGAGATTCAAAATATTACTAAAAAAGTGGATGAGCCTACAGAATAGGTACATCCTACTGTTATTGTAAAAAAGCCCAACGAAAGTTTACGTGTGTGTCTCGATCCAACTGAACTAAATAAGGCAATAAAAAGGGAACATTTTCAGTTGCCTACATTCGAAGAAATTACTAGCAAAATGACAGGTGCAAAATATTTTAGCCATTTAGATTCGGCACAGGCCTTTTGGCAAATCAAGCTGGACGAAGAAAGCTCAAGGATTTGTACGTTTGCAACCCCGTACGGACGTTATAGATTCTTGAGAATGGCATATGGCTTAAAATGCGCACCAGAAATTTTCCATAAGAAATTTAATAATATTTTGGACATAAAAGGGGTTGACGTCTACATTGACGATTTAATAGTTTGGGGAGAAACTTTAAAAGAGCATAATGAAAGATTATTGCGTGTTTTAGAATTAGCGAGAAAAAATAAAGTAAAATTTAACAAAGACAAATGCATATTTTTTCAACAAGAATTGAAGTTTATGGGTCACATAATAAATGAAAAAGGTATAGACAAGCCTGACAATTCAAAAATCGAGGCGATATTGAAAATGCCAAAACCTAACGATAAAAAATCATTACAACGATTGTTAGGTATGATTAATTATGTGGGAAGATTTGTTTATAATTTGTCGTCCATCACCGCACTATTGCGTGAACTAATCAAGAAAAATAATACGTGGCAATGGACGGTTGTGCACGAGAAATGTATGGACAAAATTAAAGAAACCTTAAGTAATTCACCCGTATTGCAGCATTACAACATAAAAAACAAAACCGTGTTGTCAGTAGACGCTTCTAAGGACGGTCTTGCAGCGGTGTTAATGCAAAACAATTTGCCGTGCGCATATGCGTCAAAGTCTATGACAGACACACAAAAAAGATATGCGCAAATAGAGAACGAACTACTTGCAATCCTTTTTGGGTGTGAACGGTTCTCACAATTCATATACGGTAGAAGAATAAGTGTACAAACTGACCATAAACCCTTAGAGTCTATTTTTAAAAAACAATTGAATGATTGTCCACCGGGTTACAACGCATGCTTCTCCGATTACAGAAGTATGATTTACAAGTAAACTATATACCCGGAAAAGAATTACTTTTAGCTGATGCGCTGTCTAGGGCTCATTGCAATGACAACCAAAATAATAATCGCGAGGATTTAGAAAAAATTATAGATGGTCATGTATGTTTGATTGAAATTTATGTAAATATGACGGAAAATAAAAGAAATTCCTTACAAAGGGATACTGAAAATGACCCGCTGCTCTCAACAATCATGAAATATTTGAGAGACGGTTGGCCTAAAACATTTAAAAATAAAGAACTTAATTATTTTTATCACATTAGAAATGATTTGTGTAATTTTAAAGGTTTACTTTATAAACAAAATAAATTATTGTTCCGAAAATACAAGTGCCATTAATTTTGAAAAAAATACATTATGCTCATCAAGGGATAAGTAGGTGTATAAACTTAGCACGTGAATCACTATTTTGGCGTGGTATGACAAAAGACATACATAATTTTACTAAAACATGCAAAACTTGCATGAAGTTAAAAAATTCCAATATTCCAATGAAAAAGAACCAATGGTTTGCAGAATTATACCAGATAGACCGTGGCAATATGTGGCAACGGACATTTTTCATTTACACAATAAAAACTATTTAATAGTAGTAGATAGTTACTCAAAGTACGTGGAAGTTCAGCTTCTAGAAAGGGGCATGCATGCTGGCACAGTAATTAATTATTTAAAATCCATTTTTTCACGGCATGGCGTCCCCGAAAAAAGATATTCAGACGGTGGACCTCAATTCACCGCCAGAAAATTCAAAGAATTTGCAAAAATATGGAACTTTGACCTAGTCATATCAAGCCCTTACCACAGCCAATCAAACGGCTTGGCAGAAAGGACAGTGCAAACAATAAAAAAATTATAAAAACGAATTAAAATTAATATCCACTTTCTGCAAAAAGTCTGTCTCCAAATTTTCATTGAAACAACTACTTCTCGAGCTAATACTCTAGAACTATGTGGGGGGCAATCAGAACTCTAATAATTTTTTTAAAAATTTGAAAGTTGTGGGGCCAACTTCACAGGGGTTTTATACACATTAGACCAACAAGAATAAATAATTAAAGTCAAACTTACCAATTAAATTTTCGTGTGATACTAAAAAATACACACTAGAACTCGCACGGGAGATAATTGATCACGGTTACGGACAGTGGTCGACTAACATTCGATATCTCACATCAAAATAAACTGAATAAACAATCTGCATGAAAACGTTTTTAAATAGACTTGTAAAGTCCGCTAGAAATAGGGAAATCCCCACGCTGTTGTTGACATCTAAAATATTGTAATATCAGAAAAAGTGTAAAAAAAAAAATGCTCATTGCGCGAGTCCTCCAGGGTTAAGTAAACATTGCTCTTTGAGCTGGGATGAATCCTCAAAAACAGGATTCGAATCACGAATCCGAATCACCTAATATGATTCGAATCACGAATACTCGAATAAAGGATTCGTAAGTGAAAAATATGATTCGAATCAAAGATTCGAATCCTCATTTTTGAATCACGGATACAAATCCTTTAAAAATAAATTTAAATCTATTATTTGCAACCAGTAACATTTTATTCCATCAGTTTCTATTAACAAAATTGTTCATTTACCGACTAAATATCTGATTAAATAATGATTTTAAATAATGAAGATATATGTGTTATTGAACTTCATTTTAAATCAGTGTTGTATACGCGTGGCGCATGAAGTAAAATTTCAAGTTTAGAAAAGCCCCGTGAAAATTTGTCTCGGGTCGCTGCGCGACCCTCGACAAATTTTCTACGCGGGGCTTTTCTAAACTCGAAATTTTACTTCATGCTTAGTCTGGGAGTGGACAACACTCGTTCTTAGAAGTTTTAAATTAAAGGATCACTCTAGATTACTAAGTTTATTACCATTTTACAAAGGCTACAGCTCGAAGGACCATAAATGGTCTTTGGAAACCGAAAGACTACAGGGAATCGGAGTTTTTTTTACAAGAAAACAAGGAATATCCGGAGGATTACAGCAGAGATAGGAAAGAAAACATCCAATTTTGGAAAATATTGAAGTTGGGTTGGTTTTCAGTGCGTTTTTAACTTCACTTTAAATCAGTGTTTTATACGCGTGGCGATTGAAGTAAAATTTCGAGTTTAGAAAGCGCCCGTGAAAATTTTCTACGCGGGGCTTTTCTAAACTCGAAATTTTACTTCATGCTTAGTCTGGAAGTGGACCGTCAAGATTTTCTACATGTCGAGATTTTCGATATTTCTAGATTTTTGTCGATTTATTCACAGTTTGTTATTATATTAAATGCAACTTTAATATTAAATAAATACGGTTTTTCTTAGGAATAGAATATTCACCCATTAAATTATAAAGTTAACTCTAATAGTTAATTTTTGGTAAAATTTTGCATCTTTTTCTATGATTTCAATGAATGATTTATTATATTACATACGTCGGTTTTACAAAAGAGTTAAATTTAAAGTTCAAACGAGTGTTGTCCACTCCCAGACTAAGCATGAAGTAAAATTTCGAGTTTAGAAAAGCCCCGCGTAGAAAATTTGTCGAGGGTCGCGCAGCGACCCGAGACAAATTTTCGCGGGGCTTTTCTAAACTCGAAATTTTACTTCATGCGCCACGCGTCTATAACACTGATTTAAAGTGAAGTTAAAAAATGCACTGAAAACAAACCG
This sequence comes from Philonthus cognatus, assembly GCA_932526585.2. Taxonomy (NCBI): domain Eukaryota; kingdom Metazoa; phylum Arthropoda; class Insecta; order Coleoptera; family Staphylinidae; genus Philonthus; species Philonthus cognatus. The sequence continues at coordinate 7,278,206 of OW052249.1, read as the reverse complement.
AACTTCGATATTTTTACAAAATTGGATGTTTTCTTTCCTATCCATGCTGTAAACTTTCAGATATTCGTTGTTTTCTTGTAAAAAAAACTTCGATTCCCTGTAGTCCTTCGGTCTCCGAAGATCATGATTGGTCCTTCGAGCTGTAGCCTTTGTAAAATGGTAATAAACTTAGTAATCTAGTGTGATCCTTCAATTTAAAACTTCTAAGAACAAGTGTTGTCCACTCCCAGACTAAGCATGAAGTAAAATTTCGAGTTTAGAAAAGCCTCGCGTAGAAAATTTTCACGGGGCTTTTCTAAACTCAAAATTTTACTTCATGCGCCACGCGTATAAAACACTGATTTCAAGTGAAGTTAAAAATATACTATTAAGGTTGGAAATTTTTTATGGTTAAGTAATCAAATATGCATTCAAAAATATTTGAATTATTCGGAAATTTAAATATTTATAGTCAAATAGGAATCATTTAGTAATTTAAATATTCATATTAGAATATTTAACTATTTGAATTAATCGAATTCGAATCCCAGCCTTAATACCGATGATTCGAATTATTTGGGAGGATTTGAATCCTTGTATGAGGATTCGAATCTTTTTATAAGGATTCGAATCCTTTTATGGGAATTCGAATCGTTTTATAAGGATTCGAATCATCTACGTCTGGATTCGAATACGAATCCTTTTAAAAAATGTAACGAATCCGGATCACGAATCCGTTTTCACTAAAGTATTCGAATACCTCTTTTGAATCCTCTAAAAGGATTCGAATCCGGGAATCGAATCCTGCACAGCTCTGATATATATATATATATATATATATATATATATATATATATATATATATATATATATATATATATATATATATGTTTCACTGTTTCTTCGGGTTTGGTCCCGCGTATTTTCTTGGCTCTGGTCCATTGTATTTTTAATTCGACGTTTCGATGACGTCGCAGTCATCATCGTCAGGAATAACTAATAAAATTCCACTGCTCTAGCAACCACTTGTTTGATTTCTACGTACTACTTGATGCGTGAATATCTTGTTTGGTTTCGTGTTACTCTTTTGTTTTGTTCTTCTAATGATGTAGTAGTGACAATTTCAATATTATTTTTGAAAAGGGTTGGATTTTGAATTTCTTGGTTGTTGTTCGGAGATAATATATTTTGACCAGAATTTATACAAGTTTTCCAAATTGGTGGTAGTCTTTTAGCATCATCTCTTTGATTTAGACTGTTCGGCCTCTTTTCAATTTCTATCGCTTCTCTTATAATCCTCGCGTGGAAGAAGACTGTCTTTTTTAAAATTCTCGTTTTTTCGAAATTTATTGTATGTTTAGAAATTTTGACGTATTGAAATAAAGAAGATTGTGGATCAGACTTTCTTACTGCTAAAATGTGTTCATCTCGACGAGTACTAATTTTCCGGTTTGTTTGTCCAACATGGTTCTTCTTACACATACCACATGGAATTTCATATACGCCTTGAGCTTTAAGTGGAATAATTTCTTTTGGAGTTCGGAGTAAATTTTTATTTTTTGTGTGTATATTGAAATAAGTTCTAATATTGTATTTGGACTTTTTCGATTCTATCAGTTGTTCCTTTAATGTAGGGAAGGGTGACGTTGCTACACGGACTTTCACTTCTTGTTTTTGGACTTTTGTTTATGTTTAATTTATTGATTTTTTTTTGGAAAACCCATTTTCCATTAATGCCTTTTTGACATTGGATATTTCATCATATAAGTGGTGTTCGTCCGATAGCGTACGTGCTCTTAGTAGAAGCGATTTTGCCACAGACGCTATTTGAGCTGGATGGTGATGTAATGTAACTTCGCATTCAAGTACCTGTTTGTATGTGTAGGTTTTTGGTATACGGAGTAATTTAAGTTTCCACTAGGATTTCGGATAATAAGAGTGTCCACTGGTTCTTCGGGTTTGGTCCTGCGTATTTTCTTCTCTCTGGTCCATTGTATTTTTAATTCGACGTTTCGATGACGTCGCAGTCATCATCGTCAGGAATAACTAATAAAATTCCATTGCTCTAGCAACCACTTGTTTGATTTCTACGTACTACTTGATGCGTGAATTTCTTGTTTGGCTTCGTGTTAATCTTCTGCTTTGTTCTTCTAATGATGTAGTAGTGACAATTTCAATATTATTTTCGGAAGGGGTTGGATTTTGAATTTTAGCAGTAAGAACGTCTGATCCACAATCTTCTTTATTTCAACACGTCAACATTTCTAAACATACAATAAATTTCGAAAAAATGAGAATTTTAAAAAAGACAGACTTCTTCCACGCGAGGATTATTAGAGAAGCGATAGAAATTGAAAAGAGGCCAAACAGTCTAAATCAAAGAGATGATGCTAAAAGACTACCACCAATTTGGAAAACTTGTATAAATTCTGGTCAAAATATATTATCTCCGAACAACAACCAAGAAATTCCAACCCCTTCCGAAAATATACACCACACGTACATTGTGCTGCTTTTACAACGTCTTATCCGTATATTATTTTTCATGTTGCCGACTATTCGGCACCCAGCGGTGCTGCTACGTGTGCGTAATATTTTGATTCCATTATACCATTTCAATACAGGCTGCCACTTGTTCAAGCGATGGCGATCTTGCGTATTTGAGAAGATAATCGTTAAAATTGGGGTAAAGTGGCATGTCTGAGAACTTATTAGTAATTTGCTTTTATATTTAAAATATCTAGCTGTTTTATCGTAATTTAAAAATGTTTATGTTATTCAAATTCTATGAAAATATTACCAACGAAACTTTTATGATTAATTAACCGAAATCCTAATGGAAACTTAAATTACACCGTATACCGAAAACCTACACACACTAACAGGTACTTGAATGCGAAGTCACATCACCATCCAGCTCAAATAGCGTCTGTGGCAAAATCGCTTCTACTAAGAGCACGTACGCTATCGGACGAACACCACTTAAATAATGAAATATCCAATGTCAAAAAGGCATTAATGCAAAATGGGTTTTCCAAAAAAACAATCAATAAATTAAACAGAAACAAAAGTCCAAAAACAAGAAGTGATAGTCCGTGTAGCAACGTCACCCTTCCCTACATTAAAGGAACAACTGATAAAATCGGAAAAGTCCTCTCCAAATACAATATTAGAACTTGTTTCAATATACACACAAAAATTCAAAATTTACCCCGAACTCCAAAAGAAATTATCCCACTTGAAGCTCAAGGCGTATATGAAATTCCATGTGGTATGTGTGAGAAGAGCTATGTAGGACAAACAAACCGGAAAATTAGTACTCGTCGAGATGAACACATTTTAGCAGTAAGAAAGTCTGATCCACAATCTTCTTTATTTCAACACGTGAACATTTCTAAACATACAATAAATTTCGAAAAAACGAGAACTTTAAAAAAGACAGACTTCTTCCACGCGAGGATTATTAGAGAAGCGATTGAAATTGAAAAGAGGCCGAACAGTCTAAATCAAAGAGATGATGCTAAAAGACTACCACAAATTTGGAAAACTTGTATAAATTCTGGTCAAAATATATTATCTCCGAACAACAACCAAGAAATTCAAAATCCAACCCCTTCCCTTCCTTGGAATTTTGATAGTTATTCCTGACGATGATGACTGCGACGTCATTGAAACGTCGATTAAAAAATAAAATGGACCAGAGCCAAGAAAATACGCGGGACCAAACCCGAAGAAACAGTGATACATGTTACGCCCGCGAAAATCTACGTTTTAACATATATATATATATATATATATATATATATATATATATATATATATATATATATATATATGTATATATACTTCGGGTTTGGTCCCGCGTGTTTTCTTGGCTCTGGTCCATTTTATTTAGAGTTCGACGTTTCGATGACGTCGCAGTGATCATCGTCATGTATGAACTATTAAAATTAGCAACCACTTGTTACATTTCTACAAACTTTATGCGCTAAGTTCTTGTTTTGCTTCTTGTTACTCTTCTGTTCTGTTCTTCTAATGGTGAGTCTGTGTTGTCAGTCTTTTTTAATATTCTCGACGAGTGCTGATTTTTCGGTTTGTTTGTCCTACATAGCTCTTCTCACACATACCACATGGAATTTCATATACGCCTTGAGCTATGTAGGACAAACAAACCGAAAAACCAGCACTCGTCGAGATGAACATATTTTAGCAGTCAGAAAATCCGATCCACAATCATTTTTATTTCAACACGTCAACATGTTGCACTGTTTCTTCGGGTTTGGTCCCGCGTGTTTTCTTGGCTCTGTTCCATTTTATATATAATAATAATAATAATAAAATAGTTTTGTTTTGTTTGTTTCACTTCATTTGTCTTATAATATAACTTTTCTGGCTTCAAGCGAATTCGTCTATAATCTCGTCGATGTTCGGATAAAGATCAAACAAATGCTGCTGAGTCTCTCTTGCCCCATTGAAAACCTTAGAAAGTTCTTCACCAGCTCACAGCAATTGCAGCTGTCACAGGCATGCAGAAAAAACTTCTCAACACAATTTCCAAATTTTTATAATTAGATTCGATTTGAAAATTATGTATTAATTGCAGCACTTCTAAATGGGTGAAAATTTTGAACTAGAGGTGGAAAGAGTTTTTGTGCATTTAATACTTCGTCACACAATTCTGGACCATTCAAAACATATGTATTAATGATAGACCCATCGATGCTTTTATTAAATTATCTTCTTCCAGAGTCAGTTAAAAAAATCGAAGTCATTCGCGATATCTCGTAGTTTTTCAAACCTCCATTCAAGTTGTTGAATAATTATGTCTAAAGATAAGTGTTAATTCAATTGTTAATAATAAGGTAATTTCGAAAACTGGATTCATTTATTCATAAATAGTTTGTCTCAAAAATAGGAGGATCACAACAACAATCAGTTGATGAAATTACTCGGCCTTATTGGCTACTGAAAAGACAAATTCAAGCTGAAGCATAGAGATCTAAGCATGCGAAATTTCGGCTGTCATGTTAAAATCTCAACTGTAGTTTCTTTGCCAGGTAGCGGTTTGCGTTTATTTACACTTCTTGTGTTTGACAAGGGTGATCAATGTTTTAAAAGTAAGTATTTTTGTATTACATTTTCCCACTTATGAAAATATTCACTTATATTTCGGTTGTATAAATCGGAAAGTTTGTTGTGGTTCTCCTACTTTTGAGACAAGGTATAGATGAATATAATAGAATTCTGTATTTCCCACTAACACATTCACACATCTGCACCAACAGAGATATGTGCGTTTGTGTAAGTGGTAGTTATCAGGAATCCCAATAAGTGGCGATAACAAACGGAACACTGGCTGACGCCTCCCTGGCCAACAGCGTGTCAGGATCGGGACTTGTCAGCACTCGGGACGTGTCCTGCCTCAGCCACTTTGCAGCCCGCCACGGGCCGCTCTCTCGCAGCCGCATTGAGGAGAGAGCGCTGAGCGCCCCCTTAGCCCCTTCGCACGGCTCTGACCATAGGTGATTATTGGTCTTATCATTGTTATGAAAAACCAATATATTATTTTGGGGTGTAAACCCCATCTTCTGCCAAACAGTCTACGGCAAGCCCATGTTGCTCTTACTGCTTTGGCGGTGATGTTGTCTACATGGGTTTTTTAGTTTAGCATTTTGGGTTGTTAATAACATTTATAATTTCCTAAACTTAATTTAGTATTTCGCAGTATAATATTTTTTTTTTTTTGATTTAATAATTTTCTAAACATTTTATTAAAATAAATAATAAACAAAGGGGAAGTTTTGTTAATTAAATAATTAATTCTGGTTTGTGAACCGAAAGATATAGCTATATTTTAGGGTAAAAAGATTACGTAATTGAATACTTATTTTGGTGAAATTGTATGTGTTTACGGGGGGTTACATGAATGGGAACTGTATTATCTGTTTTATTCATCTATCTTCCTATCTTTTTGTTACTTGATGATTAAAATAATGTTTTTATACAATATATGTTAAATATATATTTTTCCTCAAATGTATTTATTTACTTGATTGTTGATCTTCATAATACCTTATCAATTATTCATAATTTTTTTTAGTTATTTTAAGAAGAGTTGAATATAGTGTTTGCGAATAATAACTGCCAGTGTACTTTCTTGGTTAAGGTAGGTGGTATTTTATAAACCAAGTGGCGCCCATTACATATAAATTATTTAAATCTACGACAAGCCCTCCATTGCAGCTGGCCAAGGTACGTCGTTTGCCACCCGCCCTTTCCATAAGCAAAATTAGTATTAATATTATTATTATTGGTTTTATATAGTTTTTTTGGTTATTTAGTTATTATTTGATTGTAGTCAAACCACGCTTGCTAATACACCTTGAGCATAAGAAGGTGTAGTATTCTTTCTTTGAAAATTCAATGTTGTAAAAACTAATGACTAAGAGAAAACTTGTTTCCTTGAAAACATAATGAAAATTAAAAATGGATGACTACTGCATCAGCCTCTTCTTGACTTAAACTTTTTATTTGAAACATTTTTTTCTCCGGTATTTAGTTTTTCAGATGTTTCAGGTAGCCAGGTTAAATGCTTCAACCTGTGTATACCGGGTGACCTATTTTAATTTATCCACTGGAATATCTTGACAAATATGCATCGTACAAAAAAATGTTCTGGACAAAAGTTTAATAGATTCGAGGGGATCATCCGATGCTATGAAATTTTCGTCACCCCCACCCTCAGGGGTGATAGGAGGGGGCAACTTTGAACACATCAGTATTCAGTATTTCAATAATTGTGCATATTTACAAAAAAATCGAGTTAAATTGGGACAAAGTTGCGTATTTTAGGGCCTAAGAATAATCTATAAACAATTTTGATATATTTTTTTTTTGTTTTCGAGATATCAACAAAAGTCTGATTTTTTGAAAAATCGTTTTTATTTTTTAATTAAAAAAATACTGAATCTGCACATTTAGAACTTTGACAATATAGAGGCACTTTTTAATGAGGAATCTAGTAGCCAAAATTATCAGAATGATGCTCTAGATGTTTTATCTTTACATAATATAAAAACATAAGTAGTTAAAAAAGTGCAGAAAAAAAAAATGCACAACTATAAATTGAAAATTAATCTAAAACGGGAGTTTTAGTGCTGTAAAATTATTAGAAGGAAGAAAGACACCTTTAATTTTTTTCTTGTATAGATTTATCATAGAACTGCTTGCTGAAGACGTTTAAAGCTTAAGAACTTTGTCCTTGTGTTTGTATAATTTATCAAAAATGCCAAAAATCGTATTTTGGCAACATTTAAAGTAGATTATCTCAAAAGGGACTAAGTAAAAAATTATGAAATTAATACAGATAACATTTCTTCATGACATAAACATATGATATGAATTTGATGATTGAGGCTCAACTGGTTCCAGAGTTATAGTGCATCAAATTTGGCTAAAAATTGCGTTATATGCACACAAAATTGAACGGTAATTAATTATTAATGTTTATTTTTTTTTTCTTGTACAGATTTATTATAGGACTACTTGCTGTAGAAATTTAAAGCTTGAGAAAATTGTGATATTTTATATAATTTTTCAAAAATGCAAAAAATCGGATTTTGGCAATTTTTAATGTAGATTATCTCAAAAGGTACTGAGTGAATAATTATGATATTACAACAGATAACACTTCTTTATAATTTTTTATTTATTTATTTATTTATTTCAACGGCTTGCCATTTACATTAAAAATACAATATACAAAAAAAAAAAACAAATATGTACAAACACTAAACTTAAAATTAAGCAAGAAAAGTTACAAATCTTTTATGAGGCGCTTTAATAATGAAAAAGACCCATTAAAAAAGTCAAAATTTAAAATATTTGCGTGACGCAAAACGCGAACAGAAGCGGAATATTTCGCATAATCCGTGCGCCTGTAGCCGATATGGAATGTTATGTCAGACCGAAGAGAGCGCGGTGGAACCCGTATACCAACCAATTCCAACAGATCAGGGCAATCCAAATATCCAATAAGTAGTTTGTATACTAACTTAATGTCAGCTTCTACACGCCTTTGTTTAAGGCTGCGAAGGCCAAAAGTCGTCAAAAGATCCAAGTAGGGCTGATCGGTACTAAATTTATAGGCAAGGTACCTTATAAATTTCTTTTGAACTTGCTCAATTTTATTAATGTCGCATTCAGTGTATGGAGACCATACCGTTGAACAATATTCCAAGTGGGGTCGCACTAACGAATTATATAGTGTTACCAGCGTTCTACTATTAGTAAAGTTCTTACTGTTACGCTTTACAAAACCCAGCATCTGATAGGCTTTCGTGACAATATTTAAAATATGGTGTGTAAATGACCACCATGAATCCACAGTAACACCTAAATCCCTTATTCTATCAACACGATTTATTGCTACATCGTTGAAAACATAATTGATAATGGCCGACCTTGTACTTCGTGAAAAAGTAATGATATTCCACTTTTTGATGTTTAGCGTTATTCTGTTATTGTTACACCAGCTATAAAAGTGATCAAGTTCCTTTTGCAAGTTCGTTGCATCAAGAGTCGATTCAATACGCATATAAATTTTCATATCATCAGCGAAAAGTAAACAATTGGCATCCTGAAAACATCTTGTAGCGTCGTTTATAAATATATTAAAGAACAAGGGACCCAGGTGTGATCCCTGAGGAATACCAGAAGTAACCTTTAGGGGTCTTGATGTTATTTACCCAATTTTAATCACTTGCAACCTATCTGTTAAGTAGGACTCTATCCAACGTAAAAGAATATCAGTAATGCCAACATAATGAAGCTTGTTGAGTAATAGCGTATGATCAACAGAGTCAAACGCCTTGGAGAAGTCGGTATAGATGGAATCAACTTGAAAACCGCGTTCCAAGGCGTTGACAATATAAGAATCATATAACAATAAATTAGATTCCGTAGATGCCCCTACTCGAAACCAATGTTGTTTGAGAGAGATTGAAGATTGCAATGAATTAGTTAAGAAATCCGTCATCAATTTTTCAAAAATGTTTGGGATTGTTGCAATTATGGATATAGGGCGATAATTTTGAACAAGTTTGTTATCGCCATTCTTATATATTGGAATTATGTTTGTTAATTTCCAGCAAGATGGAAAACAACCACTAGATAGTGACAATTTAAAAAGTAACCATATTGGTCTACCAAGCGCGAATGCACATTTTTTTAATAGGGAAGCAGGCAGACCATCGGGGCCAGGGCAATAGTTATCTTTAAGAGTTTGTAATGCATTAAGGACCTCCGTGATTTTTATGTCAGGTGTTCGATTTAAGTGAAGAGATGATGACCAAGTCGATGAAGATGTCATTTGTTTATTATGCGGACATGGAGGTCTATACACTGATTCAAAATGATCAGCAAACAAATCAGCTATACTACTTCTGTCGTTGACAACCTTATTATCCCTAAGAAAATTAGCCGGCATACGATCCCCACCCCTCTTCGATCTAACATGAGACCAAAATGATTTTGGATTTGTCTTAATTTCGGACTCAATATTTAACGTGATTACTGTAACGCAATCTGGATACGAGCTTGCACTCATCTCTTATTGAGGAAAATGCTAAGAATCAGATTGAGAGTGTGACAACATGTACTTTTTATGTAACGTTCTTTTAGAATAACTAGAGATTTTAGTTCTTTGCTAAACCATATTGGGAAACTATTTTTAATGTTATACCTGTTTCTTAGTGGAACATGCATTTCAAATGCTTGGAAAATGTACGTATAGAATGTGTCACAAGCTAATTCAATACTACAATCATTAAAAATAGAATCCCAATGTGTATTAATAAACAGGTTATTAAAGGATAAATAATCCGCATTCTTAAAACCAACAGTATTGTCTGTCCAAGAGTTGACATATTCTAATGGTAGATGCAAGTTCAAGCTAAGAGCTGGATGATGCTTATCGCACGGTACAAGAGAAAAAGATGTTGCCTCAAGTAGAGAATCCAAAGATAAAATAGAGTCTATAAATGCTAAGTCAAAAAGCGCATTATTTATATTTCTTACAGAATTAACCTGATGTAAATTTAAATAACTATATATGTTAGCTACTAATTCTGATTTTGGGCATGCAGTGTTATTACGTACGCCAAACTCCTCATTAATCCAAGTTGCATTTGGTAAGTTATAATCACCAAAAATGCACATAATACCGTAATCAGTCATCGATTATATAACATTGCAATGACTTGAATAGACCGACAAATCAGAGTTTGGGGGTATGTAAACTGCGCCAGCAAGAATGGAGTAGCACTCAGAATTAATAGCTACATACAGTTCATCTAAAATACAACTTTTTCCTTTAATCTCACGAGAGTCAAAATTATTAGAGACCGCTATAAGAACGCCGCCACCACGAGATTTATTTGACGCAACATAATCACGATTACACCTATAAACACTGAAACTATCAAAACCTAATTCGGTATTTGAAATGTTGTCATGAAGCCAAGTTTCCGTTAGAATAAGAACATCATAATCCATTAGTGGTATTGTTGTAGTTATATCCATTAGTTTTGTCCGAAGACCGCGAACATTCTGGTAATAAACCCGTAGTTTGGGCATAGGCGCAGCCACATTTACGGACGATGTAGAATATTGGGTTATATTATTATCGAAGACGCTGTTGTTCCTGGTAAATAAGCGTTCGATTTCCGTTTCTTCGATCGATTTGAGAAGAGACGAACAGTAACACCATTTGGCCATTTATTAGCTACCATAATAGAATCCACTTCATCGCTACTGATGCCAATGTTGAAAGAACTGTACAGATTATTGCTGATAAGTGGAATGCATACTGTGTTATGTACATCCATACTATTTAGCCAGGAATTAATATCGTCAACTTTCGTGTTTGGGGCGCAGTTGCCAACATAGTATAAAACTCTTTTAGGAGCACACTTAATAACGGTGCTATTAGCAGTACCGCAAATAACGTGGGATGCATTAGAACTGTTCACCTTAGAGTTGGTAGTAATCGCAGTATTTAAGCCACTATTCGCGTCTAGGCATAAATTAGAAGCAGTGATTTTAACTGTAGGTTCGCCAATAGGCCGCGCAGTAGACGCTGAAGAAGTGGTGCTAATCCTTGTGACTGAATTACCGGTAGTTTTTAAATATTTTAGATTTAGATTTTGATTATTATTATTAATGTTATTATTTGCAGTGTGTTTAATAGTTATAGGTTTGCTAGAAGTGTTCGAGTTATTACATTCTTCCACGTTACCACACCTATTGGTGTCTGCAGAATCAGATAAGGATGATATTGCAGAAGTAAAGATGATTTTTATCTCGTTATTATTGGCAAGAATTAGTTTTCTTGTAGAGAGATCAAAATCATGTTTCATTGCCTTAATAAATTATTTCAATTCTACAACTTCCTGTTTCAATACCTTTACCTCAAAGTGTAAAGAGTAATGATTAACGTCATTGCAAATGTTAACACCTGATACGGAATCAGAGATAGCTGGAAATTTAGTTGTTTGTGATCGAGTTGTAGGTGTTTTATTATCAGCTCTATCTTTATCAAAGGCTTTGCAGCCTGGGCATTGTGATAAAGACGTAATATTTTGATGAATATCAGAGAAACCTTTATAATATTTTAAGCAGCTATAATGAAAAACCGAGTTGCAATACGCACACGTAAATCCAGACGCAACAGATCTCGTACATTTATAGCAATTCATAGTGCAATAGTATATGCAGCGCAATTTACAGGTTAAGATTAGAGTTAAATTAAATTAAATTAGGTTCATAAAAATGTATCAAAAATGCAATTTAAATAGTAAAAACAGTAAGGACAAAGACAAGGACACAACACACCCAGGGGGCTATCAGGGTGAATTAATAAAAACAAGCACAGGTGGCCCACGGGCGGGTAAACAATAGAGAACAGAGGAAAAGGTGTTATATTATATGTTAATTTTAATTTACTTAAATAAAGAATAAATAATTCATAAATAAAAGTCGTTCCTGGCTGTGGAAGCGAACCTGTGTCCACTGCGTGACAGTCGGATTCTTATTCATTAGGCTAATATGCTCATAAGTAAATTAAAATTAAAATTAATTAAATCTCAGAATAAACAATCTTGAATTAATGTATGAATGGTGTTCGAACAACAGAAAATTATTTGAGGTTAGTTAGAGCCATATGACTATTAATAAGAAAAATAACTTAATCGGTTGCTTTTAAGCTCTCATCTACAGGAGGTCTACGGGCACTAACATTAAACTATTCACTAAACAAGGTCACATCCGTGTCACTTTTTGAGATTGAACCAAACTAAAATGCACTCGATGCACACACACATACTCACAGTATCGGTAGTCGGTAGTAGTAGTAGTATCGGTAGTTATAATATAAACATATGATATGAATTGGATGACTGAGACTGAGACTCAACTGGTTCCTTTTTTATATCGGGTGTGTATAAATGGGCGGATAAGCTACACGTGACGATATTCTACATACAATTCTGAATAGAAAATGTAGACGCAAAAATGTTGTATCATGCTTCACATACCATCATGAGCCATTTACAGAAATAGACATTAGGCAACAGCGCATTCCCGGGCTGCCATGTTTTTTTTATTAATCTCATGATTAGTTATGTGAGTTGCCTCAGAAGAGTAAGAATAGTAGAGCAGGGTTTATTTACAGACGTATATGCAATTTAAAACAGAGTATGAGTAAATTTGTCGAAAAGAGTCTCTTTTGGAAGTTGTCTAGAAGAGCGCGTCGTCCTGGGAGGTATAGGCGAAGCGTCTGGATTGCGGTAGTTGAGTGATTTATGTTAACTGTAGTACTGCGACATTTTTCTTCTTCTAATGACACAGCATAATTCAATTTACTTATTTTATTCGAAATTAAACTCATCTGCTTTTAAGCATAGCTGCAACCTCTTTTGTATCGTATTCATTACTCGCTTCAGTATTTCTCCAGTACCACCGCGTCAATTTTGTTTCTAACGTCGTCAGAATTTTGTGGAGGCATAGAGTAAACTTTTTCTTTAATGAAGCTCCAAACAAAAAAATCTAATAGGTTCGGTATATGTTATCATTTTCATAGAGGGGCTGCACCTTCGTGAGATGATATGGGTGTAGAAGGTTTTCTTGTAGAACCAAATGAACAGTCTTGTTACTAGAGATATCTAATGTGGCAGCTAATTGTCGGGTACAGCGGTGGGATCCTCTTCTATTGCACCTAGAACTTGCTCTTTAAGTTGTACTGTGCGCCTCTGCTGTGGCCGACCACTGTTCGCATTTTTTGGGGACAAACATTCCCGTTTCACGTAGTCGTTGATCCAGCCTTCGAAATACATTTGTAGAAGGAGGCCTCCGATTTGGAAAACGTGCTCGATATTCTATTTTTGCCATATGTTCATTTCCATTACAGAAATCGTAAGCCATGTACATGTCGGCGTAATCATTAAACGCAAAATCCATTATAAATGAACAAAATAATAACACGAAAATAACACAGAAACACTGAAAGGTGGGAACTAATACAAACTGATAATAACAAGAAAAACAGAATTGGCAAAAAATTCGAACTATCAAGTTTTAATGAATTCGTGACAGTAAGTGTCAACATTTGTTTGTGACGTAAACGGGAGTCGACGTTGCCGGCTGTACTTTATATGAAAATAAGCTAATTAAGAAATGTTAAAAACACACATTTTAGATAGAAACATTGCACATACTGTCAAATAATCTTCAAACTAGTCATTCTACCCTAATTGCAGGGTTTTCTGTAAATTATTATCGAATAATAACACATGAAACGATTGGATGTTCAAACTTTGAGGACCTCGTGAAGGCTTACGAAGCATGGTACAACATTTTAGAATTAAGATATACTGCCTAAAATTTTACGAAGAATATCACCACGTGTAGATTATCCGCCAATTTATACACATCTTGTATATAATTTTTCAAAACTGCCAAATATCGTATTTCGGCAATTTTTAAAGTAGATTATCTCAAAAGTGACTGAAAAATTAGGAAATTAATACAGATTACACCTCTTTATGACGTAAACATATGATATAAAGTTGATGATTGAGACTCAACTGGTTCCAAAGTTATAGTGCATCAAATTTGGCCAAAAAATTGCGTTAAATGCACACAAAATTAAACGGTTATTAATGGTAAGAATCCATTTTCTAATATTTAACAGTAACAAAATATTTTTGTCATTCAATACATTCAACTCAGGCAATAGAAATTTACACAAAACATGTGTCCTAAATTAACCAAAAATAAGACAGCATTATAATGAAAATAAACTATAAAATAAAAATGTTTTAATCTCATTTATGTCACCCCTATAGTTTATGCATTTCGAAAGGATCTAGTCAATAAAGTGAAAGATGATGTACTTGAGTCATGGTGCCAGCAGCTAATACAAAAATAAAAAAAAAACTTTATGGATTTGTACCAACATGAGAATGATTTTGGCTTAAAGGCTGAATGGAATAGCAAAGCAACTCCATTAGCAAAGCAATTCCATTCGCATGGGAAGAATTCTTGTGATGGTATAGGAGGTACAACTAAAAGGAAACTAACTAGAGTCAGTATGTTTTACTTTGACCAAATTCTTACTCCACAAGACATGTTCAAATACTGCAATGACAAAATAACCGGAATAAAATACATGTTGTCTCTGCCAAAAAAAAAAAATAAACTAACTAAAGCTAAACTAACAAAAAGATTTGACCTTTGCTTACCTGTGTCAGGAACAAGAGGGTATCATCAATTTGTTCTTATAAGTATTTACTGACAAATCTTCGCTTATAAACATGGACTATGTTGCATGCATTCACTAATATCAGTGGTGGCTAGGCATAGTCAAAGACAAGTGTGATTAAAATACCGATGTATTAGTTAATTTTTTCGATCCACCTGGCTCAAAAACGGCCTTCCGCATATCTAAAAAGAACATTTTGTGGATTCCAGTAAGTAAAGTTGTCAGGAAGATGACCCCTACAGAACTAACGACGGTTGCTGGCATAAACAACTATGCACCGTAACTTCGACACTTTACAATAATTTAAGGAAATTATAAATTTGACATGCTACCTGATGAAATTTATATATCGAACTAATTATGTGTAACACACTTAGTTTTAATAAAATGTTGTGTTTTAGAGGTTCTAACCATTAATTACCGTTAAATTATGTGTGCGTATTACGCGATTTTTGGCCAACTTTGATGCACTATAACTCTGGAACCAGTTGAGACTCAATCATCAACTTCATATATTCATAATCATTTATGTCATAAAGAGGTGTTATTTGTATTAATTTCATAATTTATTACTTAGTCCCTTTTGAGATAGGTATTTTACTTCAAATATTGCTAAAATACTATTCTTGGCATTGACATGAGTATCATAAATATATAAAGACAAAAAATCAAGAGTATTGTTCTGATAATTTTGCTTTTTATTATGTCTTGATATCAATAAAATTAAAAAAGTTATATACATTTGAGTAAAACTTGTTTTCGGCCAAAAAAACGGTCACGAAGCAAACTTAAAATGTCCTCCAGAAGAAAAGTATGAGCCTGAAAAATTTTCTAACTATACTTTTGAACTCACCTAGTAATGGGAAATAACTGGTAAAAAAAATTTGAAAATACAAAAATGGTGAGCAACGTAATCTGGGTGATTTCTAATGAATTGACCCGAAGCATAGCCAACTTTTTCTTATGGGCGCCATTTTGGATTTTCATATTTTTTGAAAGAATATTTTTTTCTGAACTCAGTAATCACACTCATAATTTATTTTAGATTTGATATTAAAAATTATAATATTTTCTTTTTGCAAATAGTGCATTAGAAACAATGACGTCATATCTATTAATCAATAAAATCTTGACAGCAGTCAATCATAGATAGATAGATATTCGTAGGGGTGGCCTCATTGGCCTGTATCACCGCGACCTTTTCAGATCTATTGTGGATCCCTATTATCCTAGACGACGTGCTCGAGCTTCGCCTCTTTGATTAGCCCTATTAACCCTGACAGTGAGCTTCGGGTGTACCTCTCTGCGCTTGGTTTAGTGTTGCCCAGCTTTAGGTATCTAACCCTTGCTAGGGCCTCACATTGGCACAGGATGTGGAGAGGATCCTCCTCTTCTTCCTGGCAGAATCTACATATTGTATCCTCTGCCGGGCCTATTTTGCTCATGTGTTTGTTGAGCCTACAGTGTCCTGTTAGTAGACGTACTATAGCTTTAACCGTTTTTCTCTCTTGGTTGAGAAGATCGGTCGTGAAAGCCGGCGATTGTTTTTTTGAGGAACTGTTTCGCCTGCTTCTGCTCTGGTGTGTTCGTCCACCAGGTTTGAGTTTGTGTCTCCGTCCATTTTTGTATGGATTGTCTGACTGTGGTTTTTGCGATACCGCAGGAGGGTTCCGGGCCAATGAATGTGCTTGACAAGCCTTGTTTGGCCAGTTCGTCTGCTTTTTTGTTCTCTTGATGACCCTTGTGTCCTGGGACCTATACCATTGTCACTTTTTTGCGTTCGCCCATTTCGTTGAGAGCGCTTACACAATCCCACACTAGCTTGGAGTCGACCTGTGTGGTGCTTAGTGCCCTTAGCAGCGCTGGCTGTCCGAGAAAATAGCTACTGATCGACTTTTGTTGTCTTGTTTTGCTATTTTTCCAATGCAGAGGTGGACCGCGATCGCCTCTGAGTGGAACACGGTGGTGTCTCCGCCAGACTGACTGAAATCTTTGTCTCCGGTTTTGTGCTGTATATTCCGGCTCCGACTCCTTCCTCTGTCTTCGAGCCGTCAGTATACCAGTTTGATTCCGCGTTAGTAGGTGGGCCCTTTTCCGAATCTTCCCTCTGCGGGATCATCACTTTGTATTTCCTGTCGAAATTATACTTCTTGACCATGGCATCGCTTGGCATTCCTGTTATAGGGTTTGCCTTTAGCTCGTCTTCTAGCCTTTGGTACTTTTCCCCGTGTGATCGGTTTATGGGAGCTTGTCCTCGCATTAGTCTGTTAGTCTGTATGTTACGGCCCTGGCTTCCCCTTGTATGAAGATGTGCAGTGGTGACAGGTTCAGGATCATTTCTAGGGCAGCTGTCGGGGTAGTGCTTAGGGCTCCTGACACTGAGACATGCTAGTCTTTGTATGCTGTTCAGGAGCCGTATCGCCCCCTGCTGCTCCGTCCTTGTCCACCACACTACTGCCCCGTAGGATATCATGGGCCTGATCACCCTTGTATATAACCAGAGGGTCATTTTAGGATTGAGCCCCCAGATTTTCCTGCACATTCTTCGACACCTTCCCAATGCCATTGAGGCTTTTTTGGCGGTTTTCGTGATGTGCGTCCTCCACGTCATTTTATCGTCAAAGGTTACCTCTAGGTACTTCGCCTCCTTAGCGAAGGGAATTGTTGTGCCCCCGAGCGTCGGTGGCCTTAGGCCTTCTAGCGCTCTTCTTTTTGTGAACACGACAATCTGTGTTCTTTTGGGATTGACCGTCAGTCGTTCCCTTCGACACCAGTTGTCTACTATGTTTAGGGCCCTTTGTGTTCGTTGTGAGATAACTCCCGCGAACCGGCCTCTGATGACTATGGCCAAGTTATTTGCATACCCTAGGCAGTGGATGCCTTCTTCGGACAATTTCCTTAGTAAGTCGTCCACAAGAGTTGCCCATAGCAGTGGAGATAGAACCCCTCCCTGCGGGCAGCCTCCGCTGGCCCTCCTAGGGTGGATGTAATTGTCCTTTTCTCCAGGCTAGCCCTTATCCATTGGTAGAGACTTGGCGGGACGCCTATTCTTGCCTGTGCCTCTACAAGCGAGTTGGTTGTGATATTGTTGAACGCCCCTTCTATATCTAGAAATGTGACCATAGCTGTCTCTTTGTCCTCCACTGACTTTGTGATGAGCCTGTTTAGGTCGTCCAGCGCCGAGTCCGTGGACTTTGCTGGCTGGTAAGCGTACTGAGGGGATCTTTTCCCAGTATCTCGTCTCGTAGGTATCTGTCGACCAGTCTCTCTATTGTTTTCAGTAGGAATGAAGAGAGGCTGATGGGTCTATAAGACTTCGATGTTAGATCTGCTATTCTACCTACCTTAGGCAGGTAGATTACCTTTACACTTTGCCACGCCCTTGCTACGTGTCCCCATGCCAGACAAGCTTTGAAGATCTTTGCAGGATGCGGCACCAGTTCCTCTATGCCCTTCTGTAGCAGGATGGGATAAATCCCATCCATCCCAGCGGACTTATAAGGTTGAAACCTGTTATGGCCCATCTGATTCTGCTTGGTCTTGTGACCTCTGTGGCTAACCTCCAATCATTTCGGTCTGGCTCTTTTTGCCTTTGGCCGAGATTTTCGCGTATGTTCTCCCCTGACAGGATTGTTGAGGCTGGAAAGTGGACTTTTAGTAATCCCTTGAGACTTTCCTCCTTTGTTTTAGTATAAGTCCGGTCAGATTTTCTGACGAAACCTACCTCTTTTGCAGCACTTCCATCCTTTGCCAGGACTTTGTGGATTCTCGAACAGAACTTCCTCCAATAGTCTCTTTTGGCTTTTCGGATTTCTTTGTTGTACTGCGTAAGCTTTTCTTTACAGGTGTCCCAACTCTGAGTGGTTTTGGCCCTATTAAATAGCCTTCGAACCTGGGCTCTTAGCTTTTCAAGGTTCTTGTTCCACCAGATTGTGCGGCAACCCCTATGGCGGGTTGTTTTTTCCGGGCAGTTTTCCAAGTATGCCGTCTTGATGGCGTCATTTACTAGTTCCACTGTCAGCTCTAACCCCTCCATCTCACCCCCCGGTGCTGTTCCTCCCCGGAGAGCCGCCCTGAGGGATTCTTTATATTCTTCCCAATTTGTCTCTCTGGGATTTCTATACTTACTCTTCGTGAGAGATGTGTCCAGGTCGAAGCGGATTAGCCTGTGGTCTGAGCATGAGGGCTCTTCTGACATATGCCAATTCACTCTAACATCACTCACCCCAGACTGTGTGGTGTGCGTTAGCGTCACATCCTATGATGAGCTGGTATGCCTTCTTCGCGCAGTATGCAACTGTATCGCTTAGTATGCGCGGAGGGCAGGCCTTCTCATCTCCTGGGAAGTAGGCGGAACAGGTCATCCAGCTCTTTTCTCCGTCCTCCGACATGGCTGTTGTTATACCTGTAACTACATCATCCGTGCATAACCGCGGTATTAGTGTGAACTTTACCCTATTGCTATGAATTATGCACGCCCTTGGCCTTACGGCGTTTGAGCTGTAACTTACCTGGGAATGTTGTGGCGCTAGGCCTGCTACTTTCTCTCGAAATAACCAGGGTTCCTGCATGAGGGCGATGTCTAGGCCTTCTTTATCGAATCTCCTGCACACCGTCCAGAGGTGTGTTTTGAGGCCTCTGTTCCCTATCCTCAATCTGCTGAGAATCCTGTCGGCCCCCAGCCTTTCTTTCCCTTCGCCGGGACATATGCCGTGCAGATCCAGGGCTGGGGAATGTCGTCATCCTTCAACTCCTTGAGGGATGCTCCCTCCCAGGGTTTGGATCGTCTCCCTCAGCCACTGTGCACTGTCCGTGTCGGCGCATGTTACCGTTAGGTAGCCTGGTATGTACGTGCATTTGCTGAAGCGGAGTTGTGGTCCTTGCTCCGGTATCTGCTCGTACGCCGACATTATCAAGTCCTGGAGTGTCTTCAGCTTCTTCTGCTCTAGTTGGATTTCTGGGAAATCCGCACTTGCTACGGCGACCTTGACTGATGTTAGGGCCTCAGTGAAGGAGGGCCCACCCACTTTGGTCTTTTTGGCCGCCCTAGGCGTGCTACTGTCTGATCTTAGCCTCTTTGACGAGGCTTTCTCAGCTTTTTGCTTAACTCCCCTGGACTTTGTTTGCCCTTGGGGTGCTGCTTGTGAAGGAGCTCCGGACCTTGGGGTTTCTTCTTTGGGTGTGGGCCTGTCTTGCTTGGCTGCTAATGAAATTGGCCTTGATTACAGCCCTTTTGGTCTCTACGTAATCTTGGCCTTGTTTCACTCGCCGCGCGACTTTGGCCTTTGCGACCCCTGATATTGTTGCCCTACGAATTTCTTCGTCTGACATCATGTCCACGTCTTCTATGGCACTGATTCTCAGTGTCTTGTGCGGCCCTTGAGGTGTAGAGGTATCCTGCCCTGTGGCTTCGTTATCCTCCTTGTTGGCCTTGTCTGATGTCCCTGGCTCTTTTGCCTTGGGAGCCTCCTGGCCTGTTGGTGGTTTTGATTTTTGTTTTGTTTGGTTCATTTTTGGTCCCACCAGTAGGGATATATACGGCCCACCTGGTGAGAGCCCCGCATGACCAGGTAAGGCTAAATACGAGGGGGTTTCGCCCGGTGCCCCCAAGGGATCGTTAACGGCATTGCTCCCCCAGTGTCACGCAGCCCTCGGCACGATGCCTTACACCTTGGCTTGGGTTTGAGTTGAGTCATTGACTGGAAACGCCACGGCAGCACGCAAGCCCCCTCACCCACGGCAAGGTCTCGCAACTCCTAGAGGGGCAGTCAATCATTGTTAGCAGTCAAAATTAATTAATAACTGTTAATCTTTAGTAATAAAAATAAGTATCGATTATCACACAAAAAATAAAGTAAAAAAATGATGATGTGTCTATGATGCACTTTCCTCGTTAGAGATATGATGACTTAAATATAAACAGTATGGAAAAGATTCATAAACTAAATTTATTCTACTTTTATTATTATTATTCCAAAAATATTCACAAAAAAGTACCTTGCATTTTTCCCTACATCTCAATATTGATCACCATCACACCTAAGCGTTATATATTTTCAACTTTACTGTAAATCAGTGGTTTATACGCGTGGCGCATGAAGTAAAATTTCGAGTTTCGAAAAGCCCCGTGAAAATATTCCACGCGGGGCTTTTCTAAACTCGAAATTTTACTTCATGCTTAGTCTGGGAGTGGAAGACAATCGTTAGTTTAAAATACATCACAACTGTTAAAATATTTATTTTAACTGCCATAAAGAAAAACAACAACATGGCGATCTCATTATAGTTCAATTCAAACTCGTGTCAAGTTGGCACAATTGGTTAAATGTCGAATAACGCCGACTTATGTCAACTGTCATTACAGTTCAAATGTCAACTGTCATTATAGTCCTAATGTCGGCTAACGCCGACTTATGTCAAGTTGACACAATGAACTAAATGTCGGCTGGCGCCGACTTATGTCAAGCTAAAACAATAGACTTATGTCAGTCAACATAGTGATTTACAGTCATAAATTCACATTTTAACTATTGTGACATTATAACTGTAAGTCACTTGGTTAACTGTCTTATGACTATAGTAAGATTTTGTCTAATTATGTCTCTATGGATTGTATTTCAATTATTCTGGTATTATGACTGTAAGTCACTTGGTTAGCTGTGTTTTAACTTATTAGTATTTTGTCATTAGATCACTATATTGACTGTATTTGATATAGTGATTTAAGTGACTAACAATCATAACATTACAATAGCCAAAATACAGTCCATAGAGACACATTATCAGACAAATTCTTAGCATAGTCAAAAGACTGTTAATCAAGCCACTTACAGTCACAATAGTCAAAACACGGTCAATAAAGATATAATATAACAAAGTTCTATGATAGTCCGAAGACAGTCAAGCAATTTACGAAGATTCAAAATTTCACACAAGTATATTGTTTATAAACAAATACATTTTCTATCAGTACAGTAATTAATTAATTAGAAACAAGATTAAAATTTTACATATAAAATGTACAATAAACTATAAGTCTAATACATCATTAAATTTATAAACAAATATTCCTTCAAAAAATATGAAACTCCAAAATAGCGCCCATAAGAAAAACAAAAGTTGATTTTGGTCCCTGGGTAAATGTTATAGTTATCTTAAAATAAAAGACTGTTAATCATCAATCAAGTCACTTACAGTCACAATAGTCAAAACACGGTCAATAACGATATAATATAACAAAATTCTAAGATAGTCCGAAAACAGTCAAGCAATTTACGAAGATTCAAAATGTCACACCAGTATTTTGTTTATAAACAAATACATTTTCTATCAGTACAGTAATTAATTAATTAAAAACAAAAGATTAAAATTTTACATATAAAATGTACTATAAACTGTAAGTCTAATACATCATTGAATTTATAAACAAATATTCCTTCAAAAAACATGAAAATCCAAAATGGCGCCCATAAGAAAAACAAATGTTGGTTATGGTCCCTGGGTAAATGTTATAGTTATCTTAAAATAAAGTAACAGTCTTTTATCATCATTCAATCAAGCCACTTACAGTCACAATAGTCAAAACACGGTCAATAAAGATATAATATAACAAAATACTATAATAGTCCGAAGACAGTCAAGCAATTTACGAAGATTCAAAATGTCACACCAGTATTTTGTTTATAAACAAATACATTTTCTATCAGTACAGTAATTAATTAATTAAAAACAAAAGATGAACATTTTACATATAAAATGTACAATAAACTATAAGTCTAATACATCATTGAATTTATAAACAAATATTCCTTCAAAAAATATAAAAATTCAAAATGGCGCTTATAAGAAAAACAAAAGTTAGTGATGGTCCCTGGGTAAATGTTATAGTTATCTAAAAATAAAATGTGTTACTAGATTTCTCGGTAAAAAGAACTTCTATAATGTCAAAGTTGTAAATGTCTGGATTCAATAGTTTTTGAATAAATAAATAAAAACTTAATTTTTAAAAATCCGTTATCTTAAAAACGAAAAAAGATATTTCACATTTGTTTTCAGATTATTACTTGGCCCTAAAATACGCAACTTTGCCCCAATTTAACCGACTCTTTATCCCTTCAAATAACCGAGATCCCCATATATTCTTTTAAAATACGGACACGCTGTATATACCAAAATGGGGAACGGATTAACTTGTGTGGTAAGGATAGGTAAGGAATATTAGCGGAAAATATCATTAAAATAAGAGGGTTACAAGGTATTAGTTGAAAAAACAAATTTGTGTGGATTAACAAATTATAATAATTATCTTAGGGGCTTAAATATATAATCTTTTAGAAAATGCATTGGAAAAATGAAATGCCGTCCTTTTGAATTAACAAGATTAATAAAAATTAAATTATTCTATTTGCAGTTATAAATTAGTTCACATATACTCCTAAATCAACAATAAACTTATGCGTTAATTTTGATATATCATTCACTCTGTAATAGGTCAGTAGGGGTCATGTGCAAATATTATTTTTGACGAAATTAAATTAAAATATTAATACAAAAATCACCCAAGAAAATAATAAAGATAAATCAACATCCAGTAAATACGAGAATAACATTAGTCGATAAACATTTTTTATGTGATAGAAATAACAAATGCAGCATCGCCTTAAAATAATAAACAAGTACCGGCGCGTGGAAAAATGCTAAGACATACAGAAAGATTCAGTTCCGGGTTCAACGAAAGCAAACACAACAAGTGTGCAAAGTCAGGGAAATGAAGTTGACGTCAGAGAGGGAAGGGTTTTGTGACCATATATGGTAGTAGATCAAATTTAAGCAACAAAATTTGGGGAGGGGAGAACTTTGAGAGCTGCAAAGAAACGATGCTAAAAATCAGTTAGTTTTGGGACCGGGACGGGGACAATCAGTATTTGAATGTAACCGGGGACAGTTGAGAATAGGAAGTTTCAGTGGGATGTGAGTTAGTGAAGTAATGTTGATAAATAGAGTTAAGTATTGAGAATGGAGTTCGAAAATGGAGAATGGAGTTAGGGATAACAGCGCTGGAGAGACTATCACGTAAGAGTAAAATTAATTCTACATCAAACCGACTTAGTTGAAATGAAACAAACAAAACCAGCGAAATAATTTAAACATCTGGGAAAAGGGGGAAGATGAAAGGGGGGGGGGATGAGAATGAGGGATGCATGGTGGTTGATGTGTAAGGCAGAATTGAGCGAGAAAACGAGGTATGTCCTACTAACTAATCGAAACAGTCGATTGATGTGTTAGGCCAATCCGAGTTACTATTGCACTAAGTGTCCTACTAACTAACCACACCAATGAGGGATGTATGGTGGTTGATGTGTAAGGCCGAATTGAGCGAGAAAACGAGGTATGTCCTACTAACTAATCGAAACAGTCGATTGATGTGTTAGGCCAATCCGAGTTACTATTGCACTAAGTGTCCTACTAACTAATCACACGAATGAGGGATGTATGGTGGTTGATGTGTAAGGCCGAATTGAGCGAGAAAACAAGGTATGTCCTACTAACTAATCGAAACAGTCGATTGATGTGTTAGGCCAATCCAAGTTAGTATTGCGCTAAGTGTCCTACTAACTAATCACACGAATGAGGGATGTATGGTGGTTGATGTGTAAGGCCGAATTGAGCAAGAAAACGAGGTATGTCCTACTAACTAATCGAAACAGTCGATTGATGTGTTAGGCCAATCCGAGTTAGTATTGCGCTAAGTGTCCTACTAACTAACCACAAGAAAAAAATAACTCGATTATGAGTGGAACGAGGTGAAAGGTCGTTCCGCTCATTAATCGAAAATGAATGGCGATTGATGTGTAGGGCCGATGTGAAAGATTGTCCCACTAACTAATCGCAAGTGTGTCGAGTGTGTGATGCTAGCTCCGAGATGGTTTTTGTGGGTTTCCCATCTCGTAATGCAAATGCAGGGGCTAGTTAATTTTGCTCCCACAAGTAGAGTCATACATTTTTCTGAGTTTAACCAAATGCACATGACTTTTAAGCATAAACGTTGGGTAATATATTTTATGAATATAAATAATATAAGACATATCAATTCATTAGAAATGTCATGAAAGGTCAATAAACTTTGCATACGTTAAGCTCATATCCTGTTTTATTTATTGTCCACACATCCTCCTAGTCAAATTAAAAGGGAATAAAGACACAGTATTTACGATAATGCATATTGACACAAACAACGAACCTGGTAAATAAATAAAAGGGTTACTATATACACAACACAAATTATAAATTTGTACAATACCTAGGGTTGAATCATTACAACTCAAAGAAAAAACTTTGTAAAATCAAAAGTTTTATTATTGATTCAAATAGATTCACCTATGATTTTGCATAGGTGAATCTTTTTGAATAAATAATATTTTTTTTGATTTTACAATGTTTTTTCTCTGAGTATATATGTCAAGATTAATGCATAAGTTTATTGTTGATTTAGAAGTATATTTGAACTAATTTAGAACTGCAATTAGAATAATTTATTCAAACAATAATAATACATAAATAACAAAATGAAACTAATGTCAAATTAATATTATCTATACTTTTTGATTTTTGTTGTTGCCTATACAAAAAAATTAATACAATAGTTATTGATGTAACGGTGTTTTGATAATAAAATAGCTGTTTCTCTTTTTATTTATACTCCCTCTAGCGGAAAAGCTAGAAACTTAAACAATATTTTCACCGATTTGTCTTAGTCACTTTTACTAAGAATTTTTTTACCGCAATGTTCTACGATGCATAGTTTCTGAGATACAGCCGATGGCTACCCTTAATCAACCACCCGGTATATCGCTTAATCCTGCTTAAAATACAATTATTTTTGCAATACTTATTAGGATTATAACTAAAATTTTAAAATACATAAAACGGACAAGATACCTTTAGGAATGCCTGTAAGTTTCTTTATTTGCTTATATGAATATTTAAACTCATTAAAATGTTAAGCATTTGTTGAATTTGGGGAGAAATACCACGTGCTCCTAACCGGCATACATTTTTATTTCCGTACGCACGAAATATTTGAAAAAAATTTTAATTGTACCGATATCACTGTTGTTGTGAGCAGGAATGGGCCTCGACATGTCGATTTTAATTATCGACGTGATGGCACGTTGATAACAATGTTGAAATCGTCAACAAATTCGTCAAGGTCGGCAATACTATTTTTCTACTACTATCTAACACGTCTTACTTATGGGTCTATCACAGATTAGTGAATGTAATACATTATATATCATTATATAATGTGGTCGTAGCCATAAAAACCTTTGCAGTGCTATAGTTACACCCTGAATACGCGAATCTGACAAAACGTCAGAAGTTCCAAATTTATTTACATTGAAATGGTGTTTAAAACAGTCCTAATTAAAAACGTGTTTAAAACGCGTTTAATAGTATATTATACAACGACCATATAATGCAAGCAAGTCGTTCGAGTAATTAATAGCCATTATATGCGAGTTATACACTATACTTTTTTCACGACAACAGCAATATAAAACACAACATTTATTATACCGGGTGGTGCATCGGACGACGCACCATAGGGATTTCAATGTATTTTTTTAAAATCTCATTTATTTACTTCCCACGTCATTTTATCAAAAAATCATAAGATAGGTTTTTTGTGGGGATCAAAAAACTGAGTCTAGTACACCTATTTAAAATATTTATTTATTATCTAAATTCGAGATACACATTATTTTAAAATTACAATTTAAAAAAAATATATATATATACCGTGCCTTGGAAAAATAATAACGTCGCGCTTACAACTGACATTTTGAATTATCTCTATTGACATCAAATAGTAAAAGTAATATTACCTACTGTGTTAAAAGAACTTTTAAAATCAAATTATGTATTCAATTGACGAACAAATAGAAATGGTGAAATGGTTTTACGGAGGATACAGTTCTCGAGAAGAAAGTGCAATGTTTAGTGTAAAATACCCAGATCGAATTATTCCTGATCACACAACAGTTAGTAGATTTGTTAAAAAGTTTGAAAATACTGGTACACTAATTGATCATTGCAAGTGTCATAAAGAAATTGGACGTCCTCAAGTAGAAAATGAGAGTGTTTTTAATGTTGTGGCCACTACGATAGAAAATCCAACATTGAGTTTAAGACAAATATCTGCAAACGTTGGCGTACACCACTCCACAGTTTTGCGTATTTTGAAAGCAAACAAGTTTCACTCCTACAAATACCAGCGTCACCAAGAACTTCTCGAAAAAGATATGTTTAAAAAAAGTGCGTTTTGTTACGAAATAATGGAAAAGGTAAACGATGATCGTGACTTTCTTAAAAATATTTGTTTTACGGATGAATGCACATTTACTCTGCATAACGAACCCAATGTGCAAAATGTTAGAATGTGGGCTACACAAAATCCACATAAAGTGGTTAACACAAAAACACAGTATCCTGTAACAGTCAACGTTTGGGCTGGAATTTTAGGACAACACATTATAGGACCATTTTTTATCGATGGAAACTTGACAGGAGAAAGTTTTCTGGAATTGTTAATTGAAAAAATAGCGCCAGCAATAACTGAAGTGGCTCAAGAAGACCAGCAAATATGGTTTCAAATGGATAGCTGCCCTGCGCACAACAGCCGCATTGTGCGTGAATTTTTAAACGACAGTTTTAATCGAAAAATAATTGGACCTAATTACGATATTTAGTGGCCTCCTCGTTCGCCTGACCTTTCTCCTAACGACTATTATCTATGGGGACACTTAAAATCCAAAATTTATAATGGAATACCATTCAATAATGTGGAGGATCTTAAAAATGCCATTTGTGCCGAGTGTGGAAAAATAACTCGCTATCAGTTAGCAAATGTTAGACGTGAATTTTATAATCGATTGGGATATTGCCAAGCTGCCGAAGGAAATGTATTCGAACACTTGATATAGTTTTTTTTTTATTCTTTCTTGTTTTGGCTTCGGAATCTAGTTTATAGTTATTTTATATTTTGGTGTTAATTAAACAATTATTCAGTTTTTAATATTACATAATGAGTTTTATTAATTGTCTTTAAAATCTATAAAATAAAACTATTATGAAATATTTTTGTATACTCTACATAAAAACTGTTATTGATTTTACGATAAAAGCACATGGGGAGTAAATAATTGAGATTTAAATAAATACATGGTCCATTATATCCTTCCCATGCTATTTTATCAAAAAATCATGTTACCTATTATAAATATTTATTAATTTTCTAAATGTAGGATATACATTAGTTTTAAATAATAATGTCTTGCGCTTACATTTATAATTAATTGCGCCAATGATAATTACGATACTTATTTTTACTTACAATGACCATCAGTTCTATTAAGTCGGTCTTAGGTATTTAACCGTAAATTGGCACTATCTTGTCGAGAACTGTTTCACCCGTAAAACCATTTATAATTTTTCGTTACGTATTCAATACGTAGATTTTAAGAGTACTTTTAGCAGTGTTTATTTGTAGATGTTAATACATTTAATAAATAATGACACGTGTAAACGCGACATTATTTTTGCAAGGCACGGCATATTTATATTTTTAAACTAATGATTCCAAAATAATTTATATCTTGAAAAAAGATACATTTAAAATATCTCAAGTGGGTGTATTAGACTCAGTTTTTTGATCCCCACAAAAAACCTATCTTATAATTTTTTGATAAAATGACGTGGGAGGTAAATAAATGAGAATTTA
Organism: Philonthus cognatus; assembly: GCA_932526585.2. NCBI lineage: Eukaryota > Metazoa > Arthropoda > Insecta > Coleoptera > Staphylinidae > Philonthus > Philonthus cognatus. The sequence continues at coordinate 7,249,629 of OW052249.1, read as the reverse complement.
AAAAATTACATTGAAATCCCTATGGTGCGTCGTCCGATGCACCACCCGGTATATATTTATCAAATACGCGTCAGTCTTAATGGTGGGTTTTTTTATAATAATTTGACAGATAAATGATGACAGATTGCGGTACTATGATTTGAATGAGTAATAGGGTTAATTCCACTTCAATACAAATATGAACAATTGTTCAACAATAAATAATACTTACACAGTCTACCCTTTCGCCTAAGTTATATAGAAACACGCTCTTTGCACAAAAAACGAACTCTTGATTAAGTTTTCACGGTGTTAACGTGTTTAATGTTCCGCTTTAAAAAAACACTCGCGACGGATACAATTGTTTAGCCGATTTGAAAATGATTTATCTTTACAAACGCGTTTTACGTGGGTTAAACTTGTGAGAACGGCAGAGGTGTTGACGCATTACTTCGTACTTTAACAAAATGGCGTCGATGACGTCATCACCACCATGGTCAAATGTAAGACAAAAGTAGTTGATTTGACTAGCAACGATGTGTTACTGCATAGCGAATCGAACTAGGCAATTATTGATATTAAAAAACCACATTTAACACGCAAATCCCGTGTTTAATGTATTTGAGTGTTAAATGCACCCCATTTATGCTGCCCACACAATTTAATAATGCACATATTATAAAATTGCTGTGAACAAAACATGTTTAAAACGTGTTTGAAATATATTTAAAACACGTTATAGGTCAGTTATAAAATTGTATGTTTATTAATGTCATTTGAAACATTGTCAACAATTTAGTTGAAATTTATTTTGCAAAACATTAATTACAAAACTACAGGAAAATTAATTATTATTGATACAATTTAACAATTAAGCATTACTATAATCGGTTTAATAACTAGGAGGAGCGTCTTAAATTTAACGCGCCAAAACATACAACTCTGATTGGCCGAGAGCGCGCCCATTTTACACTATGCTAATTAGGTCATTATTAGACGCAACAGCTGACCTTAATTCGAAGCGTTACCGAGTTGCAAGTTTGTCTGTTTCGTAAAACCTTTTGTGCGGTATTTCTATAGCATAGTTAAAAGTAAGTTTTGTTTATATTGTTGTGATGGATTATGGACCCAATACAAGCTCGGTGATAATATCCCCTTCACCTCCAAAAAAGCGTAAGAAGTTGGATTTGGTTCAGCAGATGATAACAGATGATCCACATAGGATAATGACTGCTGTTGTATCAGACATTGTTGGTGCAGTAGGTGAGATATCAAATAGCATAAGAATATGCACCAAATAATAAAATGTTTAATTTTTAGGAATTGTAAATTCCACAGTCTATTGCACCATTAGCGAATATAAGAAATCCTGAGAGATTTGTAGCCCTAAACAGCTTGGAGGACATAATTACAAGTTTTGATGAAGTAGTGAAGAGATCCGTGCATAGTTTCTAAAAATGAACTGCCAACTTTGAATAAAGTTTTAAAAGAAGTATACGATCATGCAGCCATGCCGAAGATGAGTCATTCTACCTTGTATAGTTTTATGAAACAAATCAATTTTAAGTAAGATAGAGACCAGAGCTGGGCAGGATTCAAATCATTCAGGATTCGAATCCTGGATTCGAATCCTTTTAGATGATTTAAAAGAGGCATTCGAATACTTTAGTTCAACTGGATTCGTTAAATTTTTTTAAGAGGATCCGAATTCGAGTCTAAATGTGAGTGATTCGAATCCCTGTAAAAGAATTCGAATCATTGTAAAAGAATTAATTCTGAGGTATAACATGAAAAATGTTTTTTTGTGTATTTTTAAATTTCTCGTTAAATCACTGTTTTATGCGCGTGGCGGATGACGTAAAATTTCGAGTTTAGAAAAAAGTCTTGGGTCGCTGCGCGACCCTCGACAAATTTTAACGGGGCTTTTCTAAACTCGAAATTTTACTTCATGCTTAGCCTGGGAGTGGAAACGCTCGTTCGAAACTTCAAAGTGAATGCTTTGATAAGAACATTAAATGATTGAAATTTTTTTTAAAGATAATAATCTAGTTTTCAAAATTTTGTTTAATATTGTTTGAAGTAAAACTGACATGGTAGCCACAATCTGAAATGTTAAATTTTTCCGACATTCCCCTGACTAAAGATTTTTTTCCTGGCCTTTTAATATAACTTTCTTCTGTGGGAAACCCCCATTCTGTTTAATAGTTTTCATTGTTTTTGTCAATATTTAAGTTAATTTCATAAATTTTTACGTGTTTTGTAATTTGACTGCTGATTTTGACAAATTTAATAATATCATATGGCTTTTTTGTTAGTGTTTTGGCCAATTTGAATATAATTCCATGACTTTTCTGTTCCTTTCCCGGTTTTTCCCAGTGAATTTATTATTTACGTAAATTTCAGGCATTAGTCGATTTTATAATAGAGTTCAATTTGAAGTTTTGGACGAGTGTTTCCACTCCCAGGCTAAGCATGAAGTAAAATTTCGAGTTTAGAAAAGCCCCGTGAACATTTGTCTCGGGTCGCGCAGCGACCCGAGACAAATTTTCGCGGGGCTTTTCTAAACTCGAAATTTTACTTCATGCGCCACGCGTACAAAACACTGATTTAAAGTGGAGTTCAGAAACACACAAATACATCTTTAACCATAGTAACAGAGAGTCAGATATTTAGTCTGTTATCAACGATGTTCAGTGATAATAATAAATAGTTAGGTTTTGAATATTTTTGTTAAAACAACTGGTAACGAAATTTATATATTAATGGTTGCAAAAAAATTATAAAATCAAATTTATTCTTAAAGGATTTGTATTCGTGATTAAAAAAGCAGGATTCGAATCTTTGATTCGAATCATATTTATCTCTTACGAGTCCTTTATTCGAGTATTCGTGATTCGAATCATATTAGGTGATTCGGATTCGTGATTCGAATCGTTTTTACGAGGATTTGTCCCAGTTCTGATAGAGACACATTATTATATAAATTCCATATTACATTATAAACATAATGTAAATATGTTTTATTTCACAGATATATGGCGAGATGCCGTATAAGCATTTTAATTGACCTGACAATATCGTACGATGGAAAAGAAAATACTTAACCACAATTAAGAAGTACAAAATGGATATTTGATTTTATTTAAAGAGTAATTATGAAATTATTTAAAATTGCCGCCAAATTTATCTAGTGATATTTCTGGTAACTTGTTATAGTGTAAATTGGGCTTTGGCACTTACTCCTTCTAGTTTTTAAACAACTATAAGTAATGAAAACATAACACCAACAGATAGATAATAAATTTGAACTTTACATTGAATCAGTGATTTATACGCCTGGCGCATGAAGTAAAATTTCGAGTTTATAAAAGCGTGAAAATTTGGATTTGGACGCGAAGCGTATGTGAGTAGACATTTTAGAAACCAGAGTGATTGTGAAGAGAGTGAAAATGTTTTGAAACGACAAACAAAAATGTCACCACCAATGAACGCGTTAGAGTAATATTATTTATTTTGCTGAATGTAAACGAACAAACCCATGTTTTCGGGCTTTTCTTACCTCGAAATTTAACTTCATGCTTAATATAGGAGTCTAAACCTATGCTTAAAAAATGGTGATGTGTCCATCATAGCACTTTCCTCGTTAAAGATATGATGATTTATATATCAACAAAATGGAAAAGTTGCACAAAATAAATTTATTCTACTTTTATTAATATTATTCCAAAACTAAAAAAGTAATTATTGCACTTTTTGCTACATCTCAGTAAATGTTGATCACCATCACATCTAAGCGTTATATATTTTTAACTTTACTGTAAATCAGTGGTTTATACGCGTGGGGCATGAAGTAACATATCGAGTTTAGAAAAGCCCCTAAAAATGTTACTTCATGCTTAATCAAGGAGTGAAAATTCTCGTTGGAAGTTTAAAATTATTTGATAAAAAGAAGAAAACTAAACGAGTATCATCCACTCCCAGACTGAGCATGCAGTAAAATTTCGAGTTTAGAAAAGCCCTGCTTAGAAAATTTGTCTCGGGTCAAACATAGGGTAAAATTGTATTTTCTCAACCCCTTGTAAATTGCACTGATAAACTGAGATATACAAAATGTTTGGCTTGGTCTCCAGCAAGTTGCCAAGCACAGAAACATATTTATTTTCGAGCAGTTTTCTTTATTTTTGCAAAAATCGTAAAAAATGGGGTGAAATAACATTTTCTTAACCACTTGTAAATTTCACTTAAAACATGAGATATATAAAATGTATAGCTTGGTCTCTGACAAGTTGCTCCGTACAGAAACGTATTTATTTCCAAATGGTTTTCTATATTTTTGCAAAAATCGTAAAAACTGTAAATTGCACTGGAGAACTAAGATATACAAAATGTGTAGGTATTTGATTGAAATTCACTTGGTTTGTTTTACTAATAAATTGTTTTATTTTCAACTAGTTTCGGCTTAATGCCATTTTCAAGAATGGTGTACAAAAGAGCAAAATTGATTATATATACTAGATGTGGGCATTTCAGGTAATAAGCGCTCTAATTATCGGGGAATTCCAAAGAGCCTCGTTGTCATTGACCACGTTTTTTTCCCGCCTTTATGGCTTTACTTATTTCTAAACCCTCCCGATAATTCAAAACTAATCCCGAATGCAACATTTTACAGTCGTTTGAGCTGAAAAAGTGATTAGCCGTGATGCAATGTTTTGCGAACCCCGTGGACTGTTTATTATTTAGAATATCTTTCCTATGTTCTTTTAATCGCGTTTCAAAAGACCTGCCCGTTTGTCCTATATATATTGCATCGCAGTCATCACATTTCAGCTCATATACTCCGCTTTTTTTTAATATGACTATTGTCTGATAATTAGAGCGCTTATTACCTGAAATGCCCACATCTAGTATATATAATCAATTTTGCTCTTTTGTGCACCATTCTTGAAAATGGCATTAAGCCGAAACAAGTTGAAAATAAAACAATTTATTAGTAAAACAAACCAAATGAATTTCAATCAAATACCTATATATTAATAGAAATGTTTTACCAAGTGATCAATGAGAAACAAGTTAACGATATATACAAAATGTTTGGCTTAGTCTTAGGCAAGTTGCACAATTTCAAGTCAACATGCCGAACGAAGCAGACGGCAGTGATTTGAATCAAAGAACTATAAGTAAACAAGGTGAATTAAACAAAAAGTCTTATGTGTGCCGTAGCAAGATCAGGCAGCGAATGTCCAATCTGCAAAACTTGGTACCACTCAAGTTGTGTAAAAAGGGCCAAAACATGCTGTGAGCACTCTCTTGCAACAGGTACGAAAACAAACGCTGATAATGAAAGTTTACTAGACTTCGAAAAAGAAGCCTACTTCTATTTGAAAGAGCTTGTTAAACAACTAAAAGTAATTAATGATTTGCTTACCGAAAAAGTGGAACGCCTGGAATCAGAAAACAGTGCCCTGCGTTTGGAGGTTAAAGAAAAAGTAAACAAACCTCGCTCGCGGCAAAATAGCGAACATTTAAAACTAAAATTAAACACACGCGATGTAACATAGGCAACCCATTATCGCCAAAAATCAATATAGCTAAAAATAAATCAAATGCAGATCCGTTAATTAAAGACGCGCGGTTTAAACCAAGATATTCTCACGAACTCGAACTCTCCAACAGAAGTTACAGATGAGAAATGGTCAGAAGTTGTAAAAAAAAAGAAGTATAGAAAGAAGAATATACTTGGCACCGGTAAAAGTGCAAACCAAGAGGAATTTAAAGGAGTCGAAAAGAAAGCCCATCTTCATATATATCGACTGGATCCGAAAACCAACGAGGAATCACTTACGACCTATCTGAATAAGAAGAACATAGCTGATGTGCAATGTAAAAAATTAGACTCTCGCCATCCTGAAGAGTATAGTTTCTTAAAAGTTACAGTCCCGTTCCATAAGAGAGAGGATATAGAAAACCCGGATATGTGGCCCCAAGGAGTAGTCATCAGACGTTTTTTATTCCATATCCAAAGGTCCAAGGAGAAGATCATAGGGATTCAAGAAAAACAACAGAACAATTAGTAAGTGTACTCCATCAAAATATTCAATGTTTAAGAAGTAAAATTCTAGAATTTGAATCAGTTTTGATGGAGAATACTTTAAAACTGTCTTTTATTTGCATTTGTGAGTATTGGCTAAATAATTTAGAATCGCATAATGTCTGTATAAATAATTTTAAAGTGGTCTCACATTTTTCTCGATCAAAATTTAAACACGGCGGCGTCATGATTCTATCGGATGGCACATATGAGAGCTGTAATTTAGATAGTACTCAATCAAGAAAGACTGTGAACTTGCTGGAGTATATATTAAAACTTTAAATTGTAATCTAATTACAGTTTATCGCTCTCCAGTAGGTGACTTTGTTTCGTTTACCAATACTCTATCTCTGGTTTTAAACAATTTGTCTTCTTTGTCTACCAATATTATTTTAACCGGAGACTTCAACGTTAGATTCAATGGGGATGATCCTCATAAGGATCAGCTTATTGATTTCCTGCACACTTTTGGATTGAGTAGTAATTCTTGTTCACCAACACGTTACAACAATTGCCTAGATAATGTATTTAGTAACATGCATTTAAATTCTCAGACGATTAATCTCGAACTGTCAGACCATATAGGAATATATACCACTTTCATTTCTGAAAAACATTATAATATAATAAATTCAAAACAAATCAGGCCAATTACACGTGAAGGTAAAATCATATTTTATAATTATTTGGAACAAATTAATTGGGATTTTCTAGATAATGAATTGAGTGCTAATGAAAACGCCACAACTCTCAATAACCTAATATCTAAGGCAGCATCTAAAGCTTTTAAAAATAAGATGGTTCAAGTGAAGGCCAGCAGCAACAAACCCCAGCTCAATTGGTTCAATCAACACCTTAGAGACATGAGAGCTAATCTAAATTTTATGACCTCGATTTGTAGACAACAAAGCAGCGATTCTAAACTAAAATCAATAAGAAACGCATATAGAAATAAGTATAAAGGTGCAATTAAAGAAAGCAAAATTCATTCTTTCACAAAGTATATGCAAAGTCACAACTATTCCCCGAAGCATCTATGGCGAATTCTCAAACCAAAAGATATCAAATTGTAGGAAAATCAGTGCAGTACATCTGCGGATGAATTTAATAGCTTTTTTGTAAACGCAACTTCATTTATCCAAAATACCTCATCTGAATCTGTTGAAGATCCACTTATTTTAATGTGTCGTAATGTGCCAAACCTAAATGTTTACTTCAACTTTCATTGTGTGACGCAGAATGATGTGAGAAATGCAATTGATTATATGAAAGCCAGTAAAAGTTTTGACATCTATGGAATTAGTGCTGAGATGATAAAAATTACTAAAAATATATTAATTCCACCAATTTGTAAATTAATCAATTTATGCATCGCAAATAAAATCCTTTCCAAATACCTTTAAAATTGCAAATGTCATACCAATTTTTAAAAAAAGGAGATCCAAACAATCCATCTAACTACAGGCCCATAAGTTTATTGCCTATATTGTCAAAAATATACGAACAAATACTTAAAAAACAGCTATTAATTTACTTGAACGATAACAATATTTTAAATAACAAACAGTTTGGATTCAGGCAGGGGCGATGCACGGAAAATGCAATCGGTGATTTTGTAGATTGTCTCTGTGACTGCTTTGAGAACGGGGAATTTGCAATGTCCTCATTCGTCGATCTCTCTAAAGCATTCGACTGCGTCTCACATGAAATTTTAATTCGTAAGTTGTATGCCTACAACATACAACCTGATAGCTGCAAATTATTAACATCATATCTCACAAACAGGCAGCAAACAGTTACATATAACGGTGAAGTGTCCGATTTAAGAGGTAATAGTATGGGGGCCCTATCCTTTTTTAAATTTATATTAATGATCTTCCAGCGTGTATAGATGATACGAAACTTGTTCTCTTTGCCGACGATACAAGGATTACCAACGCAACAAAAATATCCAGACATCTAGACGAATTGCATAAGACATCTCTGGATGCGGCGTCTAAGTGGTTTCTGAGTAATAAGCTACACATGAACATGAAAAAAAAAACACACTGCTCTTTTCATTGAGACCAAATACAGATGTGTTCACTCCGGTAACAACGCATGCTAAACTACTGGGTGTACAGATTGACAAACAATTAAAATGGTCAGAGCATGGAAATCAACTAGCCAATAAGTTAGCTAAGAATATTTTTCTACTCAGAAGCACATCAGATGCTGTAATCAGAAGTGCTCTGCGAACAGCATATTGTGCCATGGTTCAGTCCCATCTTAAATATGTGATTATAATATGGGGACACTCAGCAATTCGTCATCGCATATTCGCACTTCAAAGAAGGGCAATTCGAATCGTCGGTGGCATTGGGTACCGTACAGATTGTAGGACCTGTTTTATAAACTTGATTAACACTGCCGAGTTTATACATTCTGGAATGTCTTAAATTCATTAAAGTGAACGATGGAAACTACCAGACTCATAATGTGCACCATCGACATTACACGAGAACAAAGTTCAACGTTTATCACAGAAGGGCCCGTCTTACTAAATCAAGAATGGGAACCAACTACTATGGCATTGTATTTTACAATAAGTTGCCACTGCACATTCGCACACTCCCGTTGAAAAAATGCCTAGAAGTGATTAAACATTTCTTGTTATCTAAAGCCTACTATAACACTAAAGAATTTGTAGCCGAGGGATTTGTGATGTAGGCGTATATATATTAAAAATTTTATGTTTTACAAAATTTTATATTTGTTATATTATTTTATCTTACCTCATATTTATCTTAATAGTATTTTATATAGTTATCCAATACTTTAATTTTTTATTATCTAATATTATATATTGATATCCTCAACTGCTTTGTTGATTTTAATATGTCTGTTGTGGCCAGTATTTTACTATGTTATTAATTAACTCTACACACACACACACACACACATATATATATATATATATATATATATATATATATATATCCGGAACTTCTCGTTGATTTTAGAGTGCTGGTAGTGTCCACTATTTTAAAATGTTATGACATGTTTGTAGTGTTTTATCATTTTAACTATCACCTACTGGAAGAAAGCCACGTTAACACAATAACACATAAATACAAATGTTGGGGTAAATTAACCTCATGTTACTATGTTAAACCTCCTCAATATATACTATTGTCTTGACTTGTGTAAATCCTCTGTATATTAGCACGAATAAATTATTATTATTATTATACAGAAACGTATTTATTCCCAATTAGTTTTCTTTATTTTTGCAAAAATCGTAAAAAATGTGCTGAAATAGTATTTTTTCAACCCTTTGTAAATTGCACTGCAAAACTGATATATACAAAATATTTAGCTTGGAATTTTGCAAGTTGCACTACACAGAAACTTATTTATTTCGAAATAGTTTTTTTAATTTTTTAAAAATTGTAAAAAAACGGGCATAATTGCATATTCTTAATCTCTTGTAAATTGCACTGCAAAACTGAGATATACAAAATGTTTGTCTTGGTTTCTTGCAAGTTGCATCGCAAGGAAACGTATTTATTTCTAAATAGTTTTCTTTATTTTTGCAAAAATCGTAAAAAAATGGGGTAAATTTGTATTTTCTCAACCCCTTGTAAATTGCACTGGAGAACTGAGATATCCAATAAGGTTTGGCTTGGTCTCTGGCAAGTTGCACCGCACGTATTTATTTCTAAGTAGTTTTCTTTTTTTTGCAAAAATCGTAAAAACTAGGGTAAAATTGCATATTCTTAACCTCTTGTATATTGCACTGCAAAACTGAGATATATAAAATATTTGGATGGGTCTCTGGCAAGTGGCACCGCATATTTTTGCATATTCTCAACCCCTTGTAAATTGCACTGCAAAAATAAGATAAAAAAACTTGGTATCTCGCAAGTCGCACTCCACAGAAACATATTTATTTCCAAACAGTTTTCTTTATTTTTGCTAAAATCGTTAAAAATGGGGTAAAATAGCTCTTTTTCGACCCCGCGTAAGTTGCATTAGAAAACAATGTTATGCAAAATGGTTGACCAAGTCTCCAACAAGATGCACCTTATAGAATTATATTAATTTGTACATGGTTTGTTTTTGAAAAAAAAATGCGAGCTTTATAGGATTAGTTTCAAGCTTAAACAATATTTGTCTATAACTTTATTGTTTTTAGTGTTAGGATAATGTTTTTTGTGGTGCAACTTAGTGCAACTTCTAGGCTATAAGATAAGTAAGAAATTTTGTTGAAATTTAAAAAAAGGAGGACTGGCACCCTAACTTCTCGCTTCAAACCGTTGTAACTTTTCTCCCTTGCTGGTGCAACTTTTAATTTTTGCGGTGCAACTTAAGGCCTTTACGGTGCAATACTTTTGATTTCAAAATTTTGAAAGAGAGGAGCCAATTTTACGGATCCACATTTTGTATATCTCACTTTTGCAGTGCATTCTACAAGGCGTTGAGAAAATGCAATTTTACCCCATTTTTTTATGATTTTTGCAGAAATTTAGAAAACTGTTAGAAATAAATTTGCATATTTCCTTTTTGACGTGTATTCTATAAGGGATCGAGAAAATGAAATTTCACTCCATTTGCTACGTTTCTGTCTGGTGCGACAATTTTGTACATCTTGGTTTTTTAGTGTAATTTAAGAGTGGTTGAGAAGATGTAATTTTATCCTATTTATGACGATTTTTGCAAAAATAAAGAAACACATTTTTAAAAAAATAAGTTTTTGTGTGGTGCAACTTGCTAGAGACTAAGACAAACATTTTGTTGATCTTAGTTTTCAAGTGCAACTTTCATTAATTGATGATTAATGCTGATATAAATAAAACGATGGGACATTATATATTTTGCAGTATTGTGCAACTTGTCAGAGACCTAAATGAACATTTTACAACTTCCATTAGGAAAAAAATTGTCTTTTTTTTTGCAAGCGCAAAACAAAACAATGTAAAATATTTGTCCAGATATCTGACAAGTTGCATCTAGAAAATTATTAATTTTCCAATAAACCATTATTTTTGCAAAAATCGTCAAAATGGGCTAAAATTGTTTCTTCTCAGCCCCTCATCAATTGCACTGGAAAACTAAGATATACAAAATGTTTGTTTTGGTCTCCAGCAAGTTGCACCACACAGAAACGTATTTATTGTCAAATAGTTTTGTATATTTTTTGCAACAATCGTCAAAAAACATCTGAAGTTGCATTTTCTCAACGCCTCGTGAATTGCACTGCAAAACTGAGATATAAAAAAATGTTTAGCTTGGTCTCTGGCAAGTTGCAATGCACAGAAACGTATTCATTTCCAAATAGTTTTTAATATTTTTGCAAAAATCGTAAACATTTTTTGTGAAATTGCATTTTCTAAACCCCTTGTAAAACGGAGATATACAAAATGTTTGGCTTGATCTGTAGCAAGTTGCACTGAAACTAATTTATTTTTCAATGATTTTCTTATCTTTGAAAAATTAAAACAAAAATTCTTAACCCCTCGTAAATTGCACTGCAAATCTGACATATGCAATATGATTGGCTTGGTCTCTTGCAAGTTGCATTTACAGACACGTATTCAATTTCAAATAGTTTTCTTTATTTTTGCAAAAATCATAAAAAATAGGGTAAAATTGCTCTTTTTTAACCTCGCGTAAGTGGAACTAGAAAACAATGTTATGCAAAATGTTCGACTAAGTCTCCAATAAGTTGTACCTTATAGAATTATAATAATTTGTACATGGTAATTTGGTAATACGCATACAGGTTTCAGGCTTAAGCAATATTTGTTTATAACTTTTTTCTTTTCAGTGTTAGAATAATATTTTTTATGGTGCAACTTAGTGCAACTTTTAAGTTATAAGATAAGTAAGAAATTTTGTTGAAATTTCAAAAAGGGGGGGCTGGCACACTAAGTTCTTGCTTCAACAGGGGGTGTATTTAGCTGGTTCAACAAATTTTTTACTTCATGCGCCACACGCGTAAAACGCTGATTTATACCGAAGTTCAAAAACATACATAAATTCTAATAAATAATTCTAAGAAGTTTTTCAATGATTTTGTGAAAATTATAAGTTTTTACGAATCTTTCAACAAACTGTCATTTTTCTCCAAGAAAAAAAGATAGCTACGAAAAACTTAAAGATAGAAAAATTGTCCAACATTTTATTATCTAAAACAAATGTTGATGTAATTTGACTATTTCTATTTAAATGTTATTATAAATTGACAACTATTGTTTGAACCATTTTTCTGTATTCCTATTAGTTATTGAGTTTTTCGCAACTTTTGAAAATACAAAAAAAAGCGAGCGTACTCGCTTAAATTTGACTATATCTGTTAAAATGTTGTTATTAATTGACTATCTATTCAAAATTGTATATAATTTGACTATTTCCATTCAGATTTTGATATAATATGACTATTTCGATTAAAATTTGACTATTTCTATTAACATTTTGATATAATATGACCATTTATATTAACATTTTGACATTTAATTAATCATAAAATGAAATGAAGTAGGTATATTCAAATGTACTCAAGTGCATTCTGTGAATTAAAAACGCGTCGAGTGCAAATACAAGCGCACTGAGTACCGAGTGCACTGAGTACCGAGTACACGAAAAGTACTCAGATTGCAAATTTTGAGTACTTGTAAGTAAGTAAGTAAGTAAGTAAGTAAGTAAGTGCTTTATTAATGTTAATACATAGGTTTACATACGTCAGATATACAGAAAATATTACCGTGCTAATTAAATAGACAATACAATATAAAATAATTAAATACATGTATAAGTGTAAATGATTAAAAATTATTAACGATTACAATAAATAAATAAATAAGTGTAGAACAAATTAAAAATTAGTAATAACATTAAAATAGTTTATAAGATGACATTATTGTCATGCTCCATTGTTTTTGTATATTCATCAATGCTGTAGAAAGACATTTTAATGAGATAGCGCTTCATAATCGATTTAAATTGTTTTGTTGGTAGAGTTTTTATAGTGGATGGCAGTGGATTATAAAATTTTGGACCATAATACTTTATACCGTTACGTGACCTAGACAATCTTAAGAAGTGAGGACATATATGATCATTAGATCTTGTGTTGTACTCATGGACGTCGTTGTGTTTGGTGTATAATGATCGATTTTCATGCACATAGATTAAAGTTTCTAAAACATACAAACTTGGTAATGTGAGTATTTCTAGTTTTGTAAATGAATCACAGCAATCATTTCTGTAACCTATTCCATCTATAACTCTTACAGCGCGTCTTTGTAACCCAAAGAGTCTGGCAGCTATGCTCGAATGACCCCATGCAAGGAGACCATACATAAGATGACTCTGGCATAGCGCAAAATAAGCTGTTTTTAAGAATGCTTGAGGGAGTGATAGTTTAAGATGTCGGAGTAGAAATACAGATTTACAAAGTTTGTTTGCTGTTACAGTGCCATGTTTATGCCACGTAAGTTTGTGATCAATGTGCATACCTAAAAATTTCGTACTGTCACTGTAACTTTCAGAAATCTTATTTAACGTAAATATTATATACGCTGATTTATCCTCATTAACAAGCAATCGATTCGACGTAAACCAATTTGTTGCTGTATTAATTTCGGCGTTGTTTATCTGAATAGCTGTGTGTTCTTGCGCAGAGTAGCTTTTGATTGTAGTATCATCAGCAAAGAGTACTATTGAAGAATTCTGCAGCTGTCCGGGCAAATCATTGATGTAAATAAGGAACATTAAGGGGCCTAAAATTGAGCCTTGCGGAACCCTATGATGTATGGTGCATTCATCAGATGTACTATTCCTTATAAATACTTGCTGCGTGCGTTTACTCATGTATGAGCTTATCATTCGGCAGCTTTTCGGCAAGAAGTTGTAATAATATAATTTCTCTAAAAGTATTTCATGAGAGACACAATCAAACGCCTTACTGAGGTCCAAAAAGGTGGCCATCGACGTTCCTCCAGACTTGAAGCCATCGTATATTTCCTCAGTGAAAGAGATGATGGCATCCCTGGTTGATTTATTTCTGCGGAAGCCGTACTGATTACTTGAAATTATATTATTAGGATCTAGAAAATCTACAATTTGCTGATATATAATACGTTCAAGAACCTTTGAGATGATAGGTAGAAGAGAAATTGGGCGGTAGTTATTAATGTCAGATTTATCCCCCTTTTTAAAGATAGGTATAACATATGTTAGTTGAAGGCACGAAGGAAATACACAAGATGTTATGCACAAATTAATTAATTTAGTGAAAGGGGTTATGATTATATTCGTTATCCGCTTTAGCAGTCAGGTAGTCATGCCATAAATATCACGGCTCTCAGACTGACGTAAGTTGTGAATAACGTCCCTTACGACCACTTCACTTATTTCCTTAAACTCAAAATACGATTTTGCTGTGTTTGCAATTGGTGAGTTATTAACATTTGGCAATTTATTAATTATATCGCAAGCGGTATTTGCGAAAAAGTTGTTAAACGTATTTGGTTCAATATCACAGTGGCTATGCAAGTTGTTGGAACCATTAGATTTAATTAAGGACCATAATGCCTTTGGCTGGAAGTTTGCTTGTTTTAGAAACATTTCGTTGGCATTAAATTTGGCTTTTTTAAAAGATTCCCTATACTTTAACTTATAATCAGCATAAACTGCAACTAAGTTAGTACAACGAATGCTGGCATCTTTAAGGAATAATAAAGTTTCACGCATATGTCGAAGGTCATCATTGTACCACTTGACTTTATTATTATTTTTATGTTTTACGCTAGTTTTTACAGGAAAGGATAATATAATATACTTGTGTAGTATGTTAACAAACATATCAAACTTAGCTTCTACATCTGTGTAGTCATTATAGACAAAATTTCAGTCGGTTTGATTAAGATAATAATGTAGTTTGCAATAACCCGTTTCAGTCAAGGGTCTAGTTGTACACTTAATGGCATTCGAACTTACAGTCGTTTGAATGCTGACATGAATACCAATATGATCCGATAACTCCTCTTCCACTCGTTCGACGGAGATTTCTGACTCATGTACGTTACAGAAAACATTATCCAGGCAGTTAGGTCCCCTGGTATTGAATTTAACCCTGGGAGACAAGCCATATGAGTTGAAAAGGTCACATAATGATACGGTCCTAGAATCATTTGTATTAAATTTCACATTAAAATCTCCACTAACAATAATATTTTTAGTTAGATCTATCATGTCTAATAGTCTTCCTGATATGCATAAAAAATTATTAAAATTACCTAGAGGTGATCGATATATTGTTATTATAATTAAATTATAGACCGGAGTCAGTGTAGCAGCTATTTCCCAGTCCATTTCTGTTGATAATTGATTGACAGGGTCAAGAGCTTTAAATGCAATATTAGATTTACTTATCTGGAGAACACCTCCATGTATGTACTGTTTCCGAGAGAAATAAGAGGATATTTTGTATTCATTGAATGTAAATACGGGTATTTCCTGCTCCTTGAGCCAGTGTTCACAAAAACATAGGTAGTTATATTTATACTCATTTTCTATTAGATGCGCTTCAAATTGATTTGCTTAAGTCCTAAGACATTGCACATTTATGAAAATTATATCAAGTTTATTACTACTTGTTTTACAATACTGAGAAGGTTCATTATCCTTAGGGCTTAGGTTTGGCGGTTGTTCTAAAAATATATCTATCTAAAGTAACATCGGGAGGCCAATTTTTAGGATCAATTAGTTGGTCACGATACTTGAAATCAGCCTCTATTTTAAACGCAGTTTGCGATGTATTGGTAATTTCTTGCTCACATATAAAATTATCAGATTTTATAATTTGTCTAATATGATCTTTAACATCATCGAGTGAGGTCAGTTTACTCACTCTTTTTAAAAAGAGCCAAGTTTTTTTTGGTTCAGCCACTAGGTTAGATTTTATGGAACATCCACTACCTATCACAAGGTTTTTTTTCGGCAAAGCTGTCTTCTTCTTCTTATGGGAAACTATTATGAAGTCATCATCTTCTTTGACGTTAAGCTTTTTATTTACCGCATCACTGTAGCTCGCATTCGCAGCATGTTTGAGGTTAGCATCGTTAGCTTGATTGTTTACACCGCTCATTGCGCTCCGTGCACTCAGTGGGCCGACGGTCACGTTGGTCACACTTTTGGCAGGGGAATTTAATAGCACTGTTGGTGTTGAACGACTGACCGCAGCAACTTCACTATTACTTCAGCTCTGCTGACAATATTATTTATCTGAGGTGAAGGTTTTTTTTAAATTAATTTGCTGTAACAAATAATAAGGAAAATTAAATTTTAAATATCTGGTATCGTTAAGTATCGATGTTTTGAATTTTGGTACTTTTCTTTATTTTCATTATTATTGAGTCAAATGAAGATTGTGAAAGTCTACAGTTGGACTTAACACGATTATATAACTGGTGTATTGTAAATTCTTTGTTTCTAAATGCAGCTAAATGTAAATGTATGACCTTTACTCGTAAAATATCCATGATTAGTTTTAACTATTCCCTAAACGGTGTATATTTTGAACGGTGTAATTTGATTCGTGATTTAGGCATAACATTTAATACCACTATATCGTTTAATATTCATATAAAAAATATATGTAATGAGGCAATTAAACTTCTTGGATTTATTAACAGAATAAGTAAAGATTTTGAGAATATTGAGGTATTAAAAAAAATATATTTTTCATAGGTTCGTTCAAAATTGGAATTTGCATCAGTTGTTTGGTCACCGCATTATCGTTCGCATAACAAAGATATTGAAAGTGTTCAAAAAAAGTTTTTGAAATTACTATATTTCAGATCATTTAAAATATACCCTGATAAAACCATTTCATATGATCATATGCTCGAAATCTTTAGTATACAACAGAGCTGGGCAGGATTCGAATCGTTCAGAATTCGAATCCTGGATTCGAATCCTTTTAGAGGATTAAGAAGAGGTATTCGAATACTTTAGTTCAACTGGAACCGTGATCCGGATTCGATACATTTTTTTAAAAGGATTCGTATTCGAATCCAAATGTGGGTGATTCGAATCCTTATAAAAGGATTCGGATATTTATAAAAGGATTCGAATACATACACATGGAATTGAATCGTTAAAAATAATTCGAATCATGAGGATTAACATGAAAAATGTCTTTTGTGTGTTTTTAAATTTCTCGTTAAATCATTGTTTTATACGCGTGGCGCATGAAGTAAAACTTCGAGTTTAGAAAAGCCCAAAAAATTTGTCTTTTATTATTTTTTTGCAACTATTAATACATAAATATCGTTACCAGTTGTTTAAACAAAAATATTCAAAACCTAATTATTTATTATTAACATTGAACATCGTTGATAACAGACTAAATATCTAATTCCCTGTTACTCTAATTAAAGATGTATTTGTGTGCTTCTGAACTTTACTTGAAATCAGTGTTTTGTACGGGTGGCGCATGAAGTAAAATTTCGAGTTTAGAAAAGCCCGAAAATTTGTCTCGGGTCGCTGCGCGACCCTCGACAAATTTTCACGGGGCTTTTCTAAACTCGAAATTTTACTTCATGCTAAGTCCGGGAGTGGAAACGCTCGTTCGAAACTTCAAACTGAATTCTTTGTTAAAACATTAAAGATAATAATCTGGTTTTCAAATTTTTTTTTAGTATTATTTGAAGTAAAACTGACATGGTAGCCACAATCTGAAATGTTAAATTTTTTCGACATTTCCCTGATTCAAGATTTTTTTTCCTGGCCTTTTAATATAACTTTTTTCTGTGGGAAACCCCCATTTTGTTAAATTGTTTTCATTGTTTTTGTCAATATTTAAGTTAATTTTATAAAGCTTTACGTGTTTTGTAATTTGCTTGCTGATTTTGACAAACTTAATAATATCATAAGGCTTTTTGTTAGTGTTTTGGTCAATTTGAATATAATTCCATGACTTTTCTCTGACTTTCCAGGTTTTAATGATATTCAGTGATTTTTTTATTTACGTAATTTTCAGGCCTTCGTCGATTTTATAATAGAGTTCAATTTAAAGTTTTGAACGGGTGTTTCCCCTCCCAGGCTAAGCATGAAGTAAAATTTCGAGTTTAGAAAAGCCCCGTGAAAATTTGTCGAGGGTCGCGCAGCGACCCGAGACAAATTTTCGGGCTTTTCTAAACTCGAAATTTTACTTCATGCGCCACGCGTACAAAACAGACTTGAAGTGAAATTTAGAAACACACAAATACATCTTTAATTAGAGTAACGGGGAATCAGATATTTAGTCTGTTATCATTGATGTTCAGTGTTAATAATAAATAATTAGGTTTCGAATATTTTTGTTAAAACAACTGGTAATGATATTTATATATATTATATTTATATTTCAGTCAAGATGGCGAACGATATAAATACGCCAGACGAATTATGTTATTTAAAGTGTTGTACTGAAACGCAGTGCAAAGTTGTGACATGTATTAACCGTGGAAATGTGTTTCATCGTAGTTGTAGCCTTTAAAAGAAGTGCATCAAAGTCATGGACGGCTCCAGAGTTACGTGTTGTGGTAGTGAGGTTATGTGCACTGTCGATACTGAGTCTCAAAGTACTGAGGTAGCACTTTTAAGAAAGTTAGTTATCGAAATGGAAGACAAAAATAACATCCTAAAAGAGAATAATAACCTCTTGAAGGAAAACATTAATGCGTTAGAAAAATCTCAAGCTAAATCACACAGCGGTGACATCTTCCAACCAATTATGGAAGCTACATTGTTGCAAACAAATAAATTGGACGAAGACGCTTTGCAGAAAATAGCGGAACCTCAATTAATGCCAGGAACAAAATCCAGAAGAATACGCACTGTATCGACAAACTCGACGAGTGCATACGATAACGTGAGCGAGAAGTTGAATCGCAATAAAAAAGTTGACGCCGAGTCGGACTCGCGCGCATCCAATACTCAACCGAGGGGTCCGGAACCGAAACCGAGCGAAGCAAAAACGGGTGCACGACACACAGAGGAAAATTCGTGGAAAACTCTGGAACGGAAGAAACAAAGGAACCGAAAATCGACACCGGTGTACAGTACTGGGACTGGAGACGCCATAGTTAAAGGGGCCGATAGATACAAATTTTTACACGCCTACAGGTTAAATCCGATATTAACCTGCAACGAGCTAATTGTGTACTTAAATAAAGCAGGTTTTTCAAATGTTAAATGTGAAACTCTTCATTCGAAACACCCAGAGGAGTATTCATCCTTTAAAATAGCTGTACCTGTTAATGATTATGAGAGAATGCAGATTCCAGAAGTATGGCCTGTAAATGCCTGTATAAAACCTTTTTTGCAGTTTGCAAAGAAGAATGAAATACGAATGTAATTGCTTTGCTTTTCCTAAATACGCAGTCGATAAGAAATAAAATAAATGAAATTGAGTGTTTGTTCAATTCCAGTAAGTTTGATTTCAAAATCGTCTGCGTGGTGGAGCATTGGCTTTCTAACTATGAATGTAACATATCAAAAATCAATGTGCTGTCCTCAACTGCTTCATATTCGCGGAAAAGCGGCAATTTCGAAGGTGCTATGATTTATGTAGATGATTTATACGAAACCAAATCATTTAATACTTTGACAAATGATTTATCAGTAGATGGTGATTGCGAACTGAGCTGCATCTTTTTACATGTTTTTAATTTATATATCATAACAATTTATAGAGCACTCACTGGGAATTTATCTGTGTTTCTTGATATTTTAAATTCTCTTATGAGTCAGCTCAGTATCTTCAATAATTACGTAATATTGTGTGGCGACTTTAATGTTAATTTCAATGATATCAATAATGACGCTCTTACTGTGCACGACTTTATTGAATGTTATGGGTTAGTTAGAACTGTATTTTTTAACACGCGGGGGCAAAACTGTATTGACAACGTTTTCACAAATTACGATTTAACAATATTTCGAACGTGTCCCTTTGAAACACATCTGTCAGATCATATAGGAATTGCAATAAACTTAACGTTGCCTAATACTCCACCAACTATTCTTCCTCAAAGAATGTATAGACCCATAACATAACAGGGAAGATACAGATTTCACCAACTTCTGTCGAGTGTAGACTGGAATTTTGTTTATCAAAACCTAAATATTAACACAAAATGTGACTTATTTCAAAATCAATTAAATATGTGTCTACTTAATGCTTTTTCGGAGAAAAACTGGGTAGCAAAGAGAAAGCAACCGGTAAAGTAGTTCAATGAAAATCTAAAAGACATGAGGGAAACTTTTGCATTGCTCTCAGAAAATTATAAAAAATCATAAGTTTACAGAGAGTCAATAAAATATGCTAAAATTAAAGCAAATGATAATTACATTTCTCTGTCTGCACATCACCAGAAACTGTTATGGAAACTCATAAATTCTGCAAGATTAACTCTTACAATAAATCAAGAGCGAAATAGTGATATTTCTTGTGAAGAATTCAACCAATATTTTTCCACTGTTTCAGGACTACTTTTAGAGAACATCACACCATCCGATAATGATCCCTTAAACATATCTGTCACATGCAATAGTACGTTCAATTTCCAAGAAGTGTCTGTAGTCAAGATTCGGGAT
The DNA here is from genome assembly GCA_932526585.2 of Philonthus cognatus. NCBI lineage: Eukaryota > Metazoa > Arthropoda > Insecta > Coleoptera > Staphylinidae > Philonthus > Philonthus cognatus. The sequence continues at coordinate 7,228,934 of OW052249.1, read as the reverse complement.
GCATGTAAAGGAATGAAAAACACCAAAAGTTCCGATTATATGGATTCTCTGTGGATATTTTGAAACCAGTTATCGACATAATTTCGGTACCACTAACTAGATTACTAAATGTGAGTAGTATCTTTCCAGACGCATTTAAATGTGCTAAGGTTGTCCCTATTTTTAAAAAGGGAGACAAGTCTAATACAAATAACTATAGACCTATTCTACTTGCCCTATCAAAGGTAATTGAACGTATTATAAAGGATCAAATAATTGATTTCTTTAATACAAACAATATATTCTCACAAAATCAATTTGGTTTTCGCCGTGGAATGTCGACGGTTTCTGCTGTTCTTGCATTTGTGGAATACACAGTCGAATGCTTCGAAACTGGATCTTTTTCTGTAGCTACATTTATAGATCTCAGTAAAGCATTTGACTGTGTATCTCACAAGATTCTGATTAATAAACTAGCAAAATATAGCTTTTCTGTAAATAGCATCAGCCTACTGCAATCCTATTTACAAAATAGAAAGCAAAAGGTTTTCATTGACGGTGAACAATCCAACTATCGCCTAATAGAAAACGGTGTACCTCAAGGGTCAGTCTTAGGGCCATTACTATTTTTGATCTTTACAAACGACTTCCCAGATAAAATCGGACAAAATAATTCGGTATTGTTTGCCGACGACACCACTCTTTTAAGTACGGGTAGTAGTTTAGTAGAAGAATCGGAACTAAATGTCACCACTAAATCAAATGCAGCGAAGTGGTTTGCCTCTAACAAATTGTGTTTAAACAACAGTAAGACGGTTGAAATGCTATTTACGATCAGAAAAAAAGATGCTGTAAATGACGAATATGCAGAGACTGTCCGTTTTTTGGGTATCCATCTTGATTCTAAATTAACATGGTTTGCTCATGGCGATTACTTAAGTGAAAAATTAAATAAATCGGTATTTGGTTTAAGAGTATTATCAAATCCCGCACCGTTCTGAGAACAGCATACTATGGAACTTTTCACTGTCACTTAATATATGGCATCCTTGTTTGGGGCCATGCATCTTGTAGGCATCGGATCTTCAAATTGCAAAGACGAGCAGTAAGAATAGTTGCTGGTGCTAAGTATCAAGAAGAATGTAGAATTTATTTTAAGCAATTGCAAATACTAACCCTACCATGTATCTACATCCTTGAATGTTTGATGCACGTTAAACGTAATATTGTAGCTATGCCAGTACGTAATTACTCATATGAGACCAGAGGAAAATCTGACTTGAATTTGCCACAATCGAGATTACAGAGATCCCTAACTGGAACAAGATATCACGGCATTAAGTACTTTAATTACCTTAGTCATAGCACACGAAATCTTCCGCTCAATAAATTCCGAGAAGTGCTAGAAGAATTCCTTCTCGAGCATGCTTATTTCAGCACAGATGAGTTTTTTGATAATGACATCTAACACTTTATTTTTGGACCTATACTCTTGCATATTCTCTATTTTAATCTGTATGTACCTTTTTCGTTTGTTCGACTACATCTTAATGTATCTTCTGTATTTTATACACTTTTTTTTGTACATCTATTTATTATTTATCTATTGTAACTTGACTTGTGTAAAACTTTTGTTATAACATCAATAAATTGAAATTGAAATTGATATATTAATAGTTGCAAAAAAATAATAAAATTGAATTTATTCTTAAAGGATTTGTATTCTTGATTCGAAGAAACAGGATTCGAATCTTTGATTCGAATCATATTTATCTCTAACGAATCCTTTATTCGAGGATTCGTAATTCGAATCATATTAGGTGATTCGGATTCGTGATTCGAATCCTTTTTACGAGGATTCATCTCAACTCTGGTATACAATCACTAGAATATAGACGTAATTGCGCTGGAGTATTATTTTTATTACGGGAATATTGAGTTACATCATTGATGATCCCAACATTTTAGCTCGCCTAATGTTTAATGTTCCACGTATCTCTGCTCGCTACAGTTTAGCATTTCAGTATGCTCCTTCTAATACTTCAGCACATCTGAACTCACCTATCAATAATATTATAAGGATATACAATAATATCACTGGTCTGCACAAAAATTTTTTTTTTCGAGCCCTGACACCATTCCTGCTGATTCTTATGTAAAATGACCTCCTGAATCCGAATATGACCTCCGTTTTCCCCCATCACCCACCGTTTTCGGGGGAGGCCCCCCCACCTATTTTTATCACTTTTCGATAATTTGGAGGGATGAAAAGGGTTATTTTAGCCTTTACGTTTCTTCTGAGGGGCTAGAGAGGTGAAAAGTTCCAAAACATGAACATTTGTAGCAAGGAGGTAGATTTGGGGGGGGGGGGGGATTTGCCCCCTTAAATTGTAAAAAAATCCTTAAAAATGATCGATTTTTCCGTTTTTTTCGCAGTTTTTTCACTTATTTTCTACATATTCCAGCTTCCATCCCTTATCCTCCCCTAAACAATAAAAATATATAGCAACAATATATAGCAACAATAATAAAAATATATAGCAACAATAATAAAAATATATAGCAACAGTTCGGAAGATTCACTGTACCACGCTGGCGCTCTCAATACTCCCCCCGTTTCCCCCATCCATTGGAGGGGTGAAAAGGATTATTTTAGCTGTAAAGAATAATAAATAAAAAGTAAAATAATAAATGTAAAATAATAAATGTAAAGAATAATAAATAACTAAGATAAGTACCTTCATTTGGTGCTTGCTTTCCTTTTGTACCCTGAGGTAGAAGTTTCTTGTATCAAATACCAGCAGTACTCTGCTAACATGCTCGCATTCCACTTCCCCGAAAATCTCCTCTCGAACTTAGAGATGTCTTGATGAAACCGTTCCCCGTGTTCATCCGAAAATTCCTGGGCAAACCTGTGCGGTATTAAGAGCGCCAGCGTGGTACAGTGAATCTTCTGAACTGTTGCTATATATTTTTATTATTGTTACTATATATTTTTATTATTGTTGCTATATATTGTTGCTATATATTTTTATTGTTTGGGTTAGGATGAGGGGGGATGGAAGCTGGAATATGTAGAAAATAAGTGAAAAAACTGCGAAAAAAACGGAAAAATCGATCAATTTTAAGGATTTTTTTACAATTTAAGGGGGCAAATCCCCCCCCCCCCCCCAATCTACCTCCTTGCTACAAATGTTCATGTTTTGGAACTTTTCACCTCTCTAGCCCCTCAGAAGAAACGTAAAGGCTAAAATAACCCTTTTCATCCCTCCAAATTATCGAAAAGTGATAAAAATAGGTGGTGGGGCCTCCCCCGAAAACGGTGGGTGATGGGGGAAAATGGGGGTCATATTCGGATTCAGGAGGCCATTTCACATAAGAATCAGCAGGAATGGTGTCAGGGCCGATTTTCATGCCGACCAGTGTATCCATCGTTCAGCTGATATTTACTATGATTCACCGGTATCCCTGTTGCGCCTCGTGAATTAAGATACATTTATTTTTGTTATTTATGTTTTGTTTTATGTGATTTTTATAATCTTGTGTATATTTCTGTATTATTCCCTGTAATTGGATGTAATATCTGTTAGGAAATAAATAAATAAATTACGATATTTTATCGTATCGATACTTTGATATACGATATAATCAACACTGAATATACAAAAAAACGTTTTGTTAATTTTCACATTTCCGTTATTTGTGAAAAAAGTGATGTGCTGCGTAATTTTTAAGGTAATTTTTGGAATCTTCGCAGAAATTCATTTCAAAACAACAAAACCTTGCATATTAGTGTTATATATATATATCTGTAATTTTTTTTGCGTAATTTACGGAATTATACTATAGTTATAATATTATGCAGAAAAAAATGGTATGGCCACAAATCAGCTCGGTAGAGACAGTGCACATTTTTGAGTATACTTACTCAGGAATTCTCGGAATGTACTTTAACATGATAAGCGATAATTTAAATTCTCTCGTTTGTATAAAAACTCGATCATATTTTGATAAAAGCATTCAAAACACCCAAGTACGATGCAAAACACACTTTTGATTGTTTTTGGCGCTGTTGCTGCCTTTGCAACCATTTGTTACGCTGGAGACGTTTCAGACGTTCTGGTAAGAAATTTACTTTATATCAAGTTAATAAACATGTATTAAATTTCACTGGTCAGCAAAATGTAACTCTTTGTTTTTTTAAATTGGTTAAATAGGCTGTTTCTTACGATTTTTTGTGCACTGATTTCCAATTTTTCCATTTGCTTGGGAAGTCATAATTCACAATATGTGAGATATATGGTAGTAGCAGAGACAGCTAAGTTTAATAATGTCAATATTTAAGTTGTCATGACCAGTAGCTTTGCTTTTTATACCAATTATATTTCTATATATAACATCGCTTTCAACTTGATCGAACGTGAGTACTTGCGGGCAATAAAGAAGCTTTGACCTTATAGTAATGGACAACCTCTTCGCAATCATGGTTATCAAAAGTTGGGATAGATTTTAAAAACTAGTTATTATTTTCATCAACATTTTACAAGTGTGTAATTCTGTTGCTGTTTATTACTAACCCCTAGTGACAAATGTTTACACTTATTATTAAAACACTTTTTACTTTATCTAAGTACAGTATTTACACTTAATATGTGGCTATAGTTTCAACTATATAGTTGTTTATAAACATTTATGTTTGTTATAGTTTAATCTTGTAGTGTAAAGCCCTGAAAAGGAGACAAATAATCTCCGAAAACTTGGTTGATTTCAATAAATTGATTACTTAAAATAAGAAAGCCTAGTCACTGGTCGACGTCCCTGTTACTAATCCCTGAGTGTTTCGACGAAGTACCAGGGTTGTTAAAAAACTTTTTGTTTTATTTTAATTAAAACGAAAAGATTTTTTACAAAACATGTCTTTTCATTAACAATTAAAAACATGTTTAAAACATGTTTAAAACACGTTTAAAACGTGTTTTAAACAGAACATACAGGACATTTTTCTTTTAAATATTCATATCCCGATAATTACAGCGTATTTTTTTTTTAAATTTGCGAGAATTCGTTGTTTCAAAGCGGTTAATTTGAGGCTAATAACGAGTGTTTTCCACTCCCAGACTAAGCAGGAAGTAAAATTTCGAGTTTAAAAAAGCCTAAGAATTTGGATTGGCCGCGTAGCGAAGCGGAGCGGCCAAACTAAACTCCAAATTTTATTTCACGCACTACGCTTGAGAACACTGATTTATAGTGAAGTTAACAAAACACACACATACAACAACGATTACAGGCAACCCAATATACGTTATAGTTATTGGGTTGCCTATAATCACTATTTTAAACAATTTGTTCAGTGCAGAATTTCACTCACGTTTTATTCACATCTATATATTAGATTACTAAAGCCGTCTATTTTAAACTGTACGATATTTCAGTGTTTTACACGTGTGGCCTATGAAGTAAAATTTCGAGTTCAGAAAAGCCTAATTTGGATTGGCCGCTCCGCTTCGCTAATTGTCAGGCTTTCCTAAACTCGACATTTTACATCATGCTTTTCTAAACTCGAAATTTTACTTCATGCCTAATCTAGGTGTGGAAAATACTCGTTTAAAGCTTCAGTTGATTTTTTCTAGAAAAACAACAAATATGTATACTTAAAAGAAAATCTCCCTGTATACAGTGATTTTTTTTTTCAGGTAAATATATGCATAAGCTGTACATTTCCTGACATTCGTTGTTTTTAAAAGAGTTCAATTTGAAGCTTTAAACAAGTGTTTTCCACTCCCAGACTAAGCATAAAGTAAAATTTCGAGTTTAGAAAAGCCCCGTCGAAAATTTGTCTCGGGTCGCGTAGCGCGTAGCGACCCGAGACAAATTTTCTGGGCTTTTCTAAACTCGAAATTTTACTTCATGCGCCACGCGTATAAAACACATTTTAAGTGAAGTTCGAATATACATAAAATTCACAATATTTTAGTGTTTTATACGCGTGGCGCATGAAGTAAAATTTCGAGTTTAGAAAAGCCTAGAAAATTTTCACGGGGCTTTTATAAACTCGAAATTTAACTTCATGCTTAGCCTGGAAGTGGAAAGCTTCAAATTGAACTTAAAAAAAACAAGGAATATCTAAAGATTTACAGACAATAGGCTGAATTTGGAATACGTTATACGTATACTTAATAGAAAAACTCCCTGTACATTATTTTCTGTTTCTATAAAATAAAAATAATGTACACATACTACAAAATATTATTTTCTGCGTATATTATAATTAACAAAATAAAATTGATAAAATTCATATCAATATTTTAGAAAATTAAATAAAAATCATTTAGTAAAAAGAAAACATGATGGTACGACTACAATTTTGTAAAATATTAAAAAAAATCCTTATTATAAATGGCGATTATTTTTACAATGATTTAATGTCTCTTTAGAAAATTAATGAAAACTCAACAGCACAAGCTTAAAAAAACATTTGTTGATGGTTATAAGGATTTACATGTTATCATAATATAGTTAACAAAAAAAAAAAACGGTAAAATTATTGTTTTTGTGGAGGGGGCTGGGTAATTAATTATCATAAACATAATTTCTCTTTTATTAATTTTTTGTTTAAATAATGAAATGCACAAACATCTTACTCTTTAACTGGTTCTTGTTGAAGGAAGTTAGATTTTTTATAATAATCGTAATTAGGAATTAAACCTCTTGAAAATAACATACAATTTCTTCGAGTTTAGTTCAAAATATAGGAAAAACTAGTTGAGAGAATTAACTTTTCTTCAAAGAATATTAAAAATCGATAATTTCTATGTAAATTAACAGATTTATATGTTGTTTTATGCTGAATCATTTCATTATTTTGCATAAATGTTTAAACATATTTTGTCTTCATTTTCTATTTACTTAAACTTTTTAACATTTTTGTAGATAAAATTGACGAGATTTATTAATTCTCTATAAAAAAAGTTAGAGGTCCATTACTCCTTCGTAATTCAGTGATTTTCATAATAGGTTTTTAAATATTCAGTTATAACCTGCGTACGGCAGCTCTTTGTCTGGAGGCAGGTCGTGGATCGAAATAACAAAAGTATTTGAAACAAAAACAAAAAAATAAAATAAATATGTTATGGGCGCCACTTGGTTTAAGTAAAATTAATCTTCCTAACTAAACCAAGAAATTAGAAAAACTTAATTATATTGAGGTAAAAAAATAGAAAATTAGAAAGCTTTTTTTTAAATTAATAAATTATTTAATAATGTCAAAGTAAAGAATTATCAACAAAAATCAATCCTAAATCAAAGTTAACTAGATCCGGTTCATTTGGTTGTAATTAATTAAATTAAATTGAATCAAATCAACTTAAATAATAACATTTAATAACACTATTTGTTTGAAAAAAAATGACGTCACCTTTCCCTTACATATTCATAACAGCAATTAAAATAACATTAATATAATTTCATTAGAGAAATAGAATTCCTTCAAAAATATTATATTGAATTTTGAAAATTATATTCATACAACTTACACAAAAAAATATACATATTCATAAGAAAAATAGAATTCGTTCAAAAATAAGATACTAAATCTTAAATATTATATTCATACGATTTACACAGAAAAAAAAAGAAAAATCAAAGTAATTGATTAATCAACTTCGATTACAAATAAAGAAAATATTCTTAATTAAATTTACTCTCCTAGTTGATTTCCTTTTTTTTAACTTAAATTTTGAAATTTCAACACGCAATTGACGAATACTTAAACGAATATTCGATTCGTTAAATATTAACAAAAAAAACACTGTCACTAAATTTACTTTGTGGATTTTTCTCGAGTAACGAAAATAAATTGTTGCACTTTTTATAGAAAAAATATTCAAAAACTTATCATTGCGTTGCGGCGCTTCCTCCGGGTTCTCACTCCAAATCGGCCGCATTTCAGCTCCGGTAGCACGAAACGAACACCAAAATCCGTGCGATTTCCAAAAACAAGAAGATGATGAGAAAATCCAAGCCGCCCACCAATCGAGCGTCCGCAGTACAATGCGATAAGGAAATACTGGTGGATAAACCTCTCCTGGTTAAATCCACAAAAAAATAGACAAATAGGCGACATGCCGGCAGGCCTACGCCGTCCAAAAATTAGTTAAATCAATCCCCTCACGGGAAGAAAATAAAACTCGTTCCCTGAAGGTATTGTGTGGCATGAAGAGATAAGCACTTAGCTAATTTAATTAATACGCCGATCACACAGATGCACTACGATTTTATTTCAACGTATTTAACGATCGATCACACAGATCGCGTCGAGCACACAGCCCGGAAGATAATAATCAAAAATTTCCTCAAATTCACCTTCGCGACAAAAAACTCGCTGTTGCCAATATTTATTTAATTAATTCATTAATTGAATAATAATTAAAATCAATTTAAAAAATAACTAGACAATAATTAGAGATGGCTTAATGATAATCAGAATTAGGTAATTGACGACAAAAAAAGAAGAAAACAAACGAAACATTTGCTTAATTAGCTCGAAAGAATTAATTACAAATATGTATACATGGTTGTCTATGTTGAAATACTACATTGTAATAAAACTATTGTTTCAATTTTTATCGGCGGTAAAAGTGAACGTTACACAGTGATTTTCATGTTGATTAGAATAACTGTTGATTTTTTACATTTTTATAAATGATGCAAAAATACGTTAATGTTTGCTTAATTTAATTTTATATATTATATTTAAAACTTTGAATTGAAACAGTTTTCAAATTGAAATATTCAGTGATTTTCATGTTTATTAGATTAACTGTTGATTTTTTAATAAGATAAACAATTAGAACAACATAAGGCATTCATAAACGGGAGTATTTTTAGGGGTAGTTTTTCGGGGGGGTGATATAACAGGAAACGTTATTTTATAGGTGGTTGTTTCTGGGGTGTGAAAAACACTCGGTGGATTTTCTAAGAGGTGATTTTTACGGGGGTAGTTTTTTAAGGTGGGTCATTAAATGGCTTTACAGGGGGTGGTTTTTTGAGGGGATCATTTTCTGAAATGGTTTTACTGGGGGTGGTTTTTTGAGGGGATGAATTTTGCTTCTTTCAGAAGATGTTGTTTTTGAGGTAATTTTTCAAGAGTGTTTTTACTGGGGAGGGGTGATTCTCTAGAAATAGTTTTTACAGAGGGTCTTTCAGTGCGTAGTTTTTTCAGGGCGAGATTTTCCAAGACGTATTTTAATTTGTTGGGCCCGTGGTTTTTAAGGGGGTTTTCTCCGGGGGTGATGTTTGTTAGTAGTGATGATTACATTTTTATATAATTATAATTATTTTACTATTATTTTACTTTCATCGTTTATTTTATAAATTATTTAATACAGAATAACTTTTTATGTGACTTTCTGAATACATTTTGCCTGCAAATGTTAAATAATAGAAGCAAAATACAAGTAATTCATTTACTTTGAAAGTTTACGAATTACCTATTTAATCAAATTCAATGATACCTCCTAGGCCGATCGATCCGCTCGAAAAAAAACTCATAGCATGCAGTTAGAGTACCTTAAACCGTATAACTTGATCAATTGTCTCAAGCCGACTTATTTGATTAATCTGCTCGAGCCGATTGATTAAGGCTCCATAGTACGCGTTGTTCCATGGCGAAAATCCATATAAAACTTGCTGCCGTATTCCGGCTGTAATTTCGTTATTTACACACCGATTTATTTCATCTTTTAAAACTAAGGAAATAAAGGATATATAGACACATCTACTGTCTTGATTTTTTTTAATAACTTTCATTTGATTACAATAAAATGACAAAAAATGGCATTACTTGTGATGCTTTTTTAGTGTACAATTTAATTTTTTTTTGAAATAATGAAACAGCATAAAGGTAGTTTCTTCTTTCTACTGATTATTGGTTTTTATTAGAACACAAAACATGCTCTGTGCGAAATTTAAGAGATGTTCTTCTGACCCCTGTAAATCGCAAAAATACAGCCCGTAAAGTGCCGCCGTCTGTTGCATTTTACTCGATGCTCTTAGCGTTTTCTGTAAAATTACAGAAATCATGCAGTGATAATATTACTATCCATTCGACACATTTTCGGCTCAGATTTTGTTTGATTGTGTTAGTTGTGGTGTTATTGGAAAATTGCGCGCGTAAGTATTTTTGAATTATTTTTATTTATGCGTGTAAAGTGTATTATTTTGTATTATTCAATAACGTCTGATATCGTCTCCACACGGTTAGGTTAATTTTGGTGTTATTAAGTGTTGTTAGATTTTTTGTTTGTATAATTGTTTAACAATGCCACGAAAACCTAGAACGAAGGCAGGGCTGAGATTGAATGACCAACGGAAGAAACAAAGTAACATTCAGAAATGGAATGCGTAAGTATTATTTTATAAGCAATAGCTATGATGAGGTTTTTCTATTCCAAATTCCAATTATAACATATTGCGAACAAGCGTCGGCAAATAGCGGCCGCCGAAGTCTTTTTCTCGTAGCGGGGGGCGCGGCGTCAGGCGCCGATTCGCATAGCAGGCGCATCGACGTGCCGGCCGGCGAATTCGGGGTCGCGTCACGTCGCGACGCGTCGGCTAGTAGGCTGGATATTTTTTTGCGGTGTTTGGTGAATTCAGGATATTTTCTGGCCGGTCGGCGCAGGCGGCGCTTATTTATTACTCATCATCTATACAGGGTGTCACGCACCATAGGGATTTCCTAATTATTTTAGAGAAAACATGTAAAGATGTTTCTCCACGACCATTACTGAATGTAATAAAATTCCGAAATCAATTTTAATAATAGAATGTAAACATTCTCATTCTCAAATTAGAATATTTATTCTGAAACACTTGCTTTGTATAACAAAGATGTAGTAACTGCGTATGAAATCTATGCATAGGAACGCTCGAGCGCCTTCGCGGTAGGCGGTCGCGCTGAACAAAAAAATAAAAAAGCCCCTTACAGGGATCGATAAAAATTTGATTTTGATATAGTGTGATAGAGGAAAGTTTGAGCTATTTTTTGGTAGTGAGCCCTACCCTCTACGGTTCGATAAAATTTATTTAAGTCACGTCAAAGTTTAAATCCATTAAAATAATGTTGTTACGTTTAAATAATCATAACTATAATTTTTCATAATCGATTATATCATACTTAGCGGAATATTATAGAGGAATATGTGTTTAATAAATGCTGTAAAAATGGTATTGATATATTAGGTGAGTGCGATGTAATAAATCATTAAATCTTATCCACTTTTCACGCGTAGTTCGCGTTCTCAAATTGATCAATTTTGAACATTAATTGCACAAAAGTGATGCGTCCAAAAAATTCAAACATTTGACACTTTATGAGTTTTGGTGTATCTAGAATGTAATAGTATTTTTTTTGTTCGTCAATTTTCACTTTTATTTTTCCTTCCCCACTACCGCTGGTGCGTTCGCTTGGATCGGCCACACTGTGCGGCGGAGGCGACTGACGAGTTGGTCCCCTCAGCTCACCACCCCCGCCACCGTTCGGCTCGTCTTATGCTTCAGTGCGGCGGGCTCTCCACATATTTAGTTTGAATAGTATAATACAAGAGCGCTATGATTTGCGTGGCGATGCATCGAACTACTACCCACCACCGTTGCCCCGCAGCAGAAACTGTTTGGCAAGGCACTACAGGCCCTTAATCGACTAGCTCGACAAGTTTAAAAAGATCGAGTTGTCTGAAACGACCGAGCCGCCCAAAAAGATCGAGCCGATCGAAAAGATCGAGACGATCAAGAAGATCGAACCGATCAGAAAGATCGAGTTGATGGAAAAGATTAATCTGCTCGAGCCGATTGATTAATCGACTAGCTCGACAAGTTTGAAAAGATCGAGTTGCCTGAAACGATCGAGCCGCCCAAAAAGATCGAGCCGATCGAAAAGATCGAGACGATCAAGAAGATCGAACCGATCAGAAAGATCGAGTTGATAGAAAAGATCGAGCCGATCGATAAGATCGAGCCGATTAAAAAGATCGAGTTGATCAAAAGGATCGAGCCGATCAAAAAGATCGAGCGGCTCGATCGCTTGCAAAGATCGATCAATTGATCTTTTTTGATCGATCTTACCCATCATTAGTTCAAGTTAGTGGTTTGCGAATTCAATTCGAAGTTTATTTATTTACTACGTTCTTAAAGCCAGTGCTTTCGGTATTGTAATACTTTTGTTTTTGTTGTGTTTTCTCATAGCACAGTTCATATATATCCAGTTAGCCAGTCCCCATATAAATTTTGGGTACACGCGAATGGGAGCAGAGCGCTGGATGCCAAATTGGTGTATATGGCTGCCTATATACACCAGTCTGGCTTCCTGCGGTCGGTCGGTTACGACTATTTTACTCCAGATGTCGCGAAATCAAGTCTCAGAGAGAGAGAGAGAGAGACAATTTCTTTCTCCCTCTATTCCGCGCTTCTCGTTGGATCATATTCCAGATGTTGATTTTTCAATCTTGAAAACACGTTTTTTTTTTCTTTTAACGAGCTAAGGATGCGTGTTACATTCATTCATGCGTTTCCTTCTACAATTTTATTTTCTGCGTTATTAGAGAATAGATTTTATGAAATTATATGAGAACGTTGTAAAATTCATTAAGTATTATTTATTTTGTACAAAAAACTTAAAATACAAAACTATTTCACTTTTGATAAAAAGTAAAACAAATACATCAACTTATCATTTTATTAACTAATCAGATCAATCCTATTGATCAGATAAAATCTACTGATCGATAAGAGTTTCTTTTTTAATTAAAGGGGTCAGTGCAAAATGCAGTTGTCATTTTTTTTAGTTTTTGAATTATTACCGTTTGAAGTTTTTAACCCATTAAGCGCCGTTGATGCATATACGCAACAGTATTATTTTTTAATAATTAAGTTACTAAATAAGTTTATTTGATATATTATATTATTTGACCTGAATTGAAAATGAACCAAGAGAAATTTAAATATTTTGTTATTTAAAGTATATTATAAATACTTCACAATATTACAATGTTTTATACGCGTGGCGCATGAAGTAAAATTTCGAGTTTAGAAAAGCCTAATTTGGCTCGGTCGCTCTGCTTCGCTACGCGCCCGAGCCAAATTTTCAGGCTTTTCTAAACTCGAAATCTTACTTCATGCTTAGTCTGGGAGTGGATACACTCGTTCTTAACTTCATATTGCACGTTTTTATATAAAATCGACGAATGCCTGAACATTACATTGTTGAGGCACTATTTTTTTGAAAATCCATTATTATTGTAATATAATAATAATAATAAACTATTTATGATTTTTAACTTTTTATTAAATTCACGTATACATTATGTATATTTAAAGAAAAAATTCACAATATGTAATGCAATAAGTCATTCATAGAAATCATAAAAAGAAGTGTAGAATTTTAATTACAATTAACTTTTAGAGTTAAAATTACTTGGCCGTTAATGGGTTAAAATAGTTTTAAATATACTATGTGTCCCGTTTCAAGGCGCATTGTATGTTTCATGTAAAGATTTCCAATGTAATTGGAATTTGAGTTTGTATCGCTTATTGAACCAAAACGATTACAATAAAATTAAAATCATTTCTTTACCTACTAGCAGTATTTTCAAAGTATTATTTGTGAGTTTTCCTCAGTTTCATTTGAAATATAGTTTGAAAATAGTGAACGATTATACGAAAATAAAATCGTCAAAACAGTAGTTGCTACGAAAAGTCAGTGTTTGGCATCAAATTCATTAAAACACAAAGCAATAATTCCATTCAACATGAGTGTTTATTCTGCAAATGAAAAAAAAAAATTAGATCCCAAAATGGACTCAGTATACATTTTAATCACGATGCGTATTTTATTAAATGAACCATACTTTTAATAAATATTAACAGTTTTAGAAATTTGTGGTTTTTGCACTGACTACTTTAATTATCCGTTTACTTTGAACGATTGTTACATGATCAACTTGTACTTTTCCGATTGAAATTTTATAAACGCTTATTGTGTACCATTTGACCAACACCGACAACACTCAGCGGGCACTAAAATGGTATCTAATTTTTGGATTATAATTTATGGCATCCGTCGTGCGGCTGCATGGGGATAATTTAAAAAAGAATAAGCAGAAATATTTTTCGATATTCTCAATACTTCCCGAGATACACGAAATGTTATATAGAGAAAGTACAAATTATATAAAAATCATGAAACTTTATAATTGAGAATATTATCAAAAACTGCGAAACAAACAAACTTGTTAAATCAAGTAATTAGTCACATTAATAACATTATAAATTTTACATTTTCATAATTGTTACCGGCCTCATGGCTATCTTTTTTTGTACGGAAATATACGTTTTAGGGTACCAAGAATCAGAAACACGTGTTATCGATAATATTTGAGAGAATTGGCTCAAATATTGAAATATGTTGAAAAGTCTTGTTAAGTGATGATAATCAAAAATATTTAGAAAACAACAAGATGTCTTTTAATAGAATAAGTATAATAGATTTTCTCTGAGAAGTGTAATTGCAAAAATTATTGAATACTCTATTTCCAGTTTACAATGATTTATATGTCAGGTTAATTCAATTATTTCAATGGTTTTAGTCAGATTACATTTACAAAAGGTACCGATGGGATTATGTTACAGACTAAATAGGTAAGTAAAAATAATTCAAAATGATTTAAGAAAACCCGATTAAAAAGTGTCTAACTAAAATATCGGTTAGTGAAAAACATGATAAGAAATTACCGAATTGAATTCTGCGGATACGGATTAAATGTGTCAACAATAAATAATCTTTTTAAATCCCAAAATATTTATGGTTTTCAGAAGGTTGCGGATTATCTGTAAGTTGCAGTGGTATTGTTCTGGTCGCGCAATACTTGAGGGTATACACCATAATAAAAACGTGGTCGAAAAAATGCCTACAAATCGGTAAAAACAGATAGATCACTTCGAAGAATTTGATTTTTCATCCCTTCTATAAAGCTATCCCCACTAAAATAATGAATATTGTCCAAAAAAAAAAAAAAAAATAGTTAAGGAAAAAAGTTAATTCGACATTCATACACGTTATTCAGAGTGTAAATGGATGAAACGGAACGTAGCATTTTTAATGTTCTCAAAATTAAAATATTATCTTCTCTAATTATTTCAGGGAAATTATGATATTCATTTGGTTAGAGTAAAAATATACACACAGAGCTTTGCTATTTATTGCATTTTTAAAAACCGGAGTGTCATGAAATTAAACAAGAAAATGATGTGGTGTTGGCGTTTTATTTAAAATATATTCTGTTGATTTTGTATATATTTGTATAATTATTACTGAATAAAAAAAAACGAAAAAACTGCTTCTAAAATATCGTTAATAAATAAGAAAACAATTATATGTATATTTAATATAGTTTTTTAATGTTTGTTAGTTTTTTGTATATATGAATGTTTATATGAATCTATATTACTATGTTTTTAGTTTTGTGTATTCGTAAATAATTTATCTATTTAATTGAAATAATTTCTGTTTTTTTATTATCAATTCCAATTAAAATACCTATCAAACATTTTCAAATTGATTTTTTCATTGTAAAATGATTTTTGTATTTATCTAACTTTTAAATAAAAAATGTTTAATAACATAAATATATTAAAAATCTATTAATTTTTAAACACGTTTTTATTAAAAATATATATAATAACTAAAAATGTTAGAAATATATTTAACATTTTTTCATTGTAAAATGACTTTGTTTATTTATCCAAATTATGAATATTTGAAACAATAATCTATTAATCTAATAATTTTAACAATTTTTTTATTAAAAATATATAAAATAACTAAAAACGATGAAAATAAATTTTAGAATTGTTAATATCATTGTAAATTTGTTTTTATAAAATATATTCCCGAATTTCATAATTTGGAACACGCTTGAAATCTCAAAATAAAAGAAATATTTCCGAATAGACTTTTTGTGGTGATAATAAATTTTATTATTCGTCTACCACAGTTCATATACAGGAAGTTTTCCGTTAAAGTATACATATTTTGAATTCACCTTATTTTCTCTAAATCTGTAGATATTCGTTGTGTTTTTAAAAGAGCTCAATTTGATGCTTTAAACGAGTGTTTTCCTTTCCCAGACTAAGCATGAAGTAAAATTTCGAGTTTAGAAAAGCCCCGTGAAAATTTGTCGAGGGTCGCGCAGCGACCCGAGACAAATTTTCGGGGCTTTTCTAAACTCGAAATTTTACTTCATGCGCCACGCGTATAAAACACTAAAATATTGTGAAATTTAAGTTTATTTGAACCTCACGTAAAATCAGTGTTTTGTGCGCGGGGCGCATGAAGTAAGATTTCGAGTTTAGAAAAGCCCAGAAAAATGTACAGTGTATTCTGTATATTGAGTTATTTATACCTAAAAAAACTCTCTGTATAACTAATCAATAATATAAATTATTTGCCAAATTTGGTACATACCAAAGTTTTAATTGAATTTATGAAGAAAAAGAAACAATCAAGATAAATATAATATCAAATGAATTCTTTAATGTAAACTCATTGAATGTTATTTTTTGATTTTTAGTTAAATTTTAGGTTTATTTAGGAGCTTTTTAAATATATATCTGATTCCCAAAGTCCATAATTTTGAACCCGATGGAAATCTGAAAATAAAAGAAATGTTTCGGAACAGTTTATTTTTTCTGAAGGTCATCAAATTTATCATCGTACAAGTGGTGGAGACGGGATCAAATTACACGACGAAAAAGAGCGGTTTTCTCTAGACCCACTTCCCTACTACAGTCTCTCCTTTTCTATCCTCGAAAACTCGGAATCCAGTTCTCCCATAAGCATTGTCTACCCTTGCTCATAGTGTAATTTTTTATAAATAACGTGAATATACTTTTTCGTGTAAAATTAATACATTAAGAATCTGTAAGTTTGTATTTATTACATTTTTGTGAATTTAATGAGTGACAAAAAGTTAGTCGGGGAGTTACGCGGCGGAATATTTGTACACGGTTTCAATTAATCATTCAAAATTATTTCCAAAGTCACCTCCCCCTAACAAATAATAGCACAAAATCAAGACATTTTCCAAGTTTATAAATCGACAATTTCTACGTCAACGTCTTCTAGCTATATTTAATAAAATTAATAAAACAAATAATACAATAAAACACTTTTAACTTTGTATAACACTTTTATTTTACGTGACTGCAGTTCAGGCAACTTTAGCTTGCAGTCACGTAAAATAAAAAGATGTTATATAAACAAAGTTAAAAGTGTTTTATTATTAAATTTACATGTATAACGAAGTAGAAGCTTCCACAATACAAAATAGAACAAATAATATTTGTGTGAGTATTCGCAGTAAATTTTCAAAAATGGGTATTAGTATTCGGAACATCTCCAATATGTATAAACAATTAACTTCTCAATAATCACTTGCAAATGTCAGTGTAAATAATTTCATATGCACTTGATGACTTTTACTTTTAAACAGACGATATATGCGGCCTATTTCTTTTGAAAGTAGGAAGTTCATTTTGTGATGAATTTAATTTTAATTGTTCTGAAAGTCTTTGAAAACTTTCATTTGTATTTTAAAATTTACTTTTAATCAGTGTTTTATACGCGAGGCGTATGAAGTAAAATTTCGAGTTTAGGAAAGCCTGAAAATTTTGATTTGCTAGGGCGTGACTCGCTTCGCTCGCGCGCTCTGGCAAATCCAAATTTAGAGGCTATTCTAAACTCGTAAGCTCACTTCATGCTTAATCTGGGATTGGAAACATTCGCTAGAAGCTTTAAACTGAAAGCTTTTATGAAAACAATGAATGTTTGAAAATTTACATTGATGAATCATGATATGTATACCTAAATGAAAAATTACCTGTATCTGACCAGGCCTAGATACAGCAAAAAATATCTAAATTAGAGTATCAACAAAGAAACGACTGAAATTGATTACAAAAAATCAAGATTGGAAAAATCCTCAAAATTCAAAGAAAAAGAAAATTTGTCAATTTTTATAAATCGACGAACTTGTTGCATTAATAAACAATTAGTAAAATAAATTAGAAAAGTTGCAAAAATTAATCAAAATTAAATAAAATAAATTTTGTAAATATTGTTCAAAAAAACACATTTTAAATGAAATTGTCAAAAGTAACAAATATACAAATTTACCAATCAATTAAACTCGTAAATATTTACAATTTTAACCAAAATGAAAATGTAATTACAGTCGTCAAAATTTTGAACATTAATTAAAATCTTGGAACTTCACGAAAATTGACAAGATTTTAAAAATTGAACACAAACTTGAAAACCATCAAAATTTTGTAAATTAATAATAATTTCATAAAAAGCCAGTAATTATTTTTTAACGAATGTTTTCCACTCCCAGGTTAAGCATGAAGTAAAATTTCGAGTTGAGAACAGCCCAAAGAATTTAGATTTGGACGCGTAGCGTCTAAAACAAAAATCTGGTTTTTCTCAACTCGAAATTTTATTTCATGCACCACGCGCATAAAAACATTGATTAATTGTTAAGTTTAAGTTTTTAATATTTGTTCGACAATTTTCGATGTTTTCAGAATTTCGGAAAATTTTTACATTTTAACCTTGACATTTTATCCCTCTTTTATCGTTTGCGCACCACTGACAGACCAAAAAAATCTAGATAAAGATAATAAACTGTAGTATTATTATTTTGGAGGTGCCACATATGGAAAACTTTTTTATTTGAAGAGATATTGCAAAACCGTTTTGGGGAGCCAAATCACTTTTTTGTGTTTTAATCAATGGTGATAAGAAAACTGATCTATCTCTAATTGTTTCCGCCCTATAGCCGGAAGTTGATAAAATGTTATTTTTATGAAGTTACTGTAACTCATTTGTTTTAAAAGTTATAACCAAACTGTAAGCACTTTTTTGTGGCAACTTTTTATGTTTTGTTTTTGTTTTCCTACACCAAATCCACTTTTTTCTTATGGGCGCATATGGAGTTATGCATATCATTGACAAGGTTGTTAAAAAGAAAACGTTTTTTTTTTCATTATAATTAAAACAAACACTTTTTATCAACAAAACGTGTTTTTTCATTGAAACAGTTATTAAAACATTAACAATTAAAGACATAATTGCATTTGCGTTCAGTATTCCGGCACCAGATACCCACAGACGCGTTTCGGACTTCAAGGTCCTCTTCAGTGTGGTCCCGACCCAGTGCTGTGGAATACTGAACATTTCTGACTATTTCAAGCCAATATGTGAAAACTATTAATGATTTCGATAGCTAACGCCATCTAATGCTTCATAGTGGCATCGTCAGTGACACGAATGCTCAAAGTGCATATACAAGTCACTGATTCGTCCACGAGCGAGCAGAACTCTGTTTGTGAAACCAGAAAACAAATATCAAAATTGAATTTGTGTTCAGTATTCCGGCACCAGGTACCCACAGACGCGTTTCGGACTTCAAGGTCCTCTTCAGTGTGGTCCCGACCCAGTGCTGAGGAATACTGAACATTTCTGACTATTTCAAGCCAATATGTGAAAACTATTAATGATTTCGATAGCTAACGCCATCTAATGCTTCATAGTTGCATCGTCAGTGACACGAATGCACAAAGTGCATATACAGGTCACTGTTTCGTCCACGAGCGAGCAGAACTCTGTTTGTGAAACCAGAAAACAAATATCAAAATTGAATTTGTGTTCAGTATTCCGGCACCAGATACCCACAGACGCGTTTCGGACTTCAAGGTCCTCTTCAGTGTGGTCCCGACCCAGTGATTGGTTTCACAAACAGAGTTCTGCTCGCTCGTGGACGAAACAGTGACCTGTATATGCACTTTGTGCATTCGTGTCACTGACGATGTCACTATGAAGCATTAGATGGCGTTAGCTATCGAAATCATTAATAATTTAAGACATGTTTAAAACATGTTTAAAACATGTTTAAAACGTGTTTAAAACAGAACATGCGGGGCATTTTTTACAGCGTTTTTAAAATTTGCGGGAATTCGTTTTTTCAAAGCGTTTAATTTGAGGTTTTTAATGAGTATTTTCCACTCCCAGACTAAGCATACAGTAACGTTTTGAGTTTAGAAAAGCCTAAGAATTTGGATTGGCCGCGTAGCGAAGCGGAGCGGCCACTCCAAATTAGGCAGTTTGAAACACGACGGCTGTTTTTAAACATGTTTAAAACACTGTTTTAAAACAAAGTGTTTTATACCCTGATTATTGAACAGCATTTTTGATGGCGATTTCAACGATGTGCCACTTGTGTGCCTTTGTGAAAAAAATATTTGTTGTTATATACGACAACCAAAGTAGCAGTTTATGTCAATCAAGAGTGCTTATTTATAAAACAAAATATACCACATCGATAATAGTCATATTTTTAAAAAAATTGCAAGCATCACCTAGTAACGAACTTGTTTACCGGTTGTCATGGCAACTTTGTCAATGACTTTTTTTGACAAAAGTAGTCACGTGGCACATCATTGAAATCAGAGATATTTGAAGAGATATTGAAAAACCGTTTTCTCGAGCCAGGATCACTTGTTCATCTTTTAATCCACGGTGAAAAGAAAATCATTCTATCTTGAAACGTTTCGGCTCTATAACCAGAAATTGATAAAATGTCAATATTCCGAAGGTACTGTAACTCATTTATTTTTAAAGTTATAACCAAACTGTAAAAACTTTCTTGCAGCAACTTTTTAATAAATGACGTACGTGTTTTATTTTAAAGACGTTTCGTTTTTGTTTTCTTATATCAAAATCACATTTTTCTTATGGGCGTGTAATGGTTCGACCCTATTATACAAGTTTATAATTTGTATTATTATTTACGTTGTGTTGCGTGTGTAGTAACCCTTTTATTTATTTACCAGGTTCGTTGTTTGTGTCAATATGCATTATCGTAAATACTGTGTCTTTCTTCCCTTTTAATTTGACTAGGAGCTTCACGTATTCAAAGTTTATTGACCTTCATGACATTTCTAATAAATTGTTATGTTTTATATTATTTATATTCACAAAATATTCTTACCAACGTTTGTGCTTAGAAGTCATGTGCATCTAGTTAAACTCAAAAAAATGTATGACTCTACTTGTGGGAGCAAAATTAACTAGCCCCTGCATTTGCATTACGAGATGAGAAACCCACAAAACCATCCCGGAGTTGTTAGCGAAGCATATGTAATATAATCATGTTACCTTATCTTGTGCATTCAACAATTGATATAAACTGCTACTTCTTTTTGCTTGCATACAAATGAACATTTTGTGCACGATTATTCGGCTTATTGTCCCTTTTTCGTCCCTTATATTACTTTGTGTATAATTTGTTCGATCCGACTTACTTTTGCGTATTTGCAAAAGAGCCTGCGAAACAAATTAGTTTATTTTGGCTGGACAATTTCATTTGGAACAATGCTCACTTGTATTTATAATTACTTCAATTTTTGAACTTACACCGTTCTTCACGTCTCCGGACTAATTGTCCACCCGACTGCGTGACTGAATCTCTCTCCGGCGATTTATTCGAAATATTGGAGCTGGAAATCGCCGTTCCTCGGGATTTCAGCGCGCACCCATCTTCCCCGATTCCCCTCTCGCCCACAAGCTAAATCCCGAACCCTTTTGCTGAGCTGTCTGTATTCTTTATAATTCGCCTAAAATTTCCATTCCCACGCGTGATCATCTAAATGATTTCGAGTGTCTAGCTTGCCTCTCTACATATTTAAAATAAACAAACTGAATG
Source organism: Philonthus cognatus (assembly GCA_932526585.2). Lineage (NCBI taxonomy): Eukaryota > Metazoa > Arthropoda > Insecta > Coleoptera > Staphylinidae > Philonthus > Philonthus cognatus. The sequence goes on along the minus strand of OW052249.1, from coordinate 7,207,140 downwards.
ACTCTTTCCTTATGCCATTGAACTCGATTCCTAATAATAATAGTGATAATTTTCTTTATACATTTTAGACAAAAATAATATTTGCACATGACCCCTACTGACCTATTACACTGGTCGGCATGAAAATCGGCCCTGACACCATTCCTGCTGATTCTTATGTAAAGTGACCTCCTGAATCCGAATATGACCCCTGTTTTCCTCCATCACCCACCGTTTTCGGGGGAGGCCCCCCCACCTATTTTTATCACTTTTCGATAATTTGGAGGGATGAAAAGGATTATTTTAGCCTTTACGTTTCTTCTGAGGGGCTAGAGAGATGAAAAGTTCCAAAACATGAACATTTGTAGCATGGAGGTAGATTTGGGGGGGAGGGGGGATTTGCCCCCTTAAATTGTAAAAAAATCCTTAAAAATTATCGATTTTTCCGTTTTTTTCGCAGTTTCTTCACTTATTTTCTACATATTCCAGCTTCCATCCCCCTTTATCCTCCCCTAAACAATAAAAATATATAGCAACAATATATAGCAACAATAATATAAAATATATAGCAACAATAATAAAAATATATAGCAACAGCTTGGAAGATTCACTGTACCACGCTGGCGCTCTCAATACCTCGCGCGCACAGGTTTGCTTTGATAGGTTTAAACTTGCATTGCTCTTGTCACTATAGACCTGCACTGTAATCCTTATCTTCCCTCAATACATCTCTAGCGATCGTAGAGTCAACTTGTCGGTGCTCTAGGCGGGGATTCTGTGTTTCCAAGTTGTTTAAATTGTGTATAACGGTAGACATTTTTTAATTCCGGCTTTTACCAAGTGAATTACAGTACGTGAGTGTGAGTTGTGATTAATATCGAGCATTTATTTACTGTTTAATTATGCCACGCGAGTGTAAAAATCATCCCGATAGCTTCTGCTATGTTTGCGGGGAATTGACTTTAAAAGCGCAACGAAAACCCCTTTCTCCGCTTCTTAAAACTGCTTATAAATTTTACTTTGATTGCCAAGTTGGCGATCAGGACAAGAATTGGGCTCCAACAGTTTGCTGCACTACTTGTTACAGTAGCTTGACCAAATGGCTCAAAGGTACCCGTAAATCAATGCCATATGCTGTGCCCATGGTTTGGCGCGAACCTCGCTGTCATCTCACAGATTGTTACTTTTGTATGACTTCCACCGTCGGGTTATCTAGCAAAAGTAGGCATACAATTCAGTATCCTAATATCCCTTCAGCTCTAAGACCAGTTCCTCACAACGAATCTTTGCCAATCCCAGTGCCTCCAAAAACTTATACTCTAGAGCCAGAAACGGATTTGAAAGACTTTGAGCCACAGCCTGGACCGTCTTATGATACGTTCACCGATGATGAAGAGTGTTCTGCTGATTTAGCTCATCGAAAACCTCACCTCGTTACTCAGTCGAAATTGAATGATCTCGTCAGGGATTTGGAGTTACCTAAGAGTAAATCTCAACTTCTTGGATCTCGACTTCAGCAGTGGAATCTCTTAGAAAAGGGTGTAAAAATCTCTTCTTACAGGACTAGACAGTCAACCCTGAAATTACTTTTTTCGGCAGATGAAGGCTTAGTGTTCGGCCCTAATTCAAATGCATTGATGATAGAACTGAAGATGCCATGTGACCCAGACAAATGGAGACTGTTTGTAGACTCATCAAAGACAAGCTTGAAAGTTGTCCTATTGGCCAATGGGAATGAGTTACCATCACTCCCGGTTGCATACTCTGTGGATATGAAGGAGACGTACGAAAACATCAGCCGGATCCTTGATAAAATCAAATACCATGATTATAATTAGAAACTTTGCGCTGACTTAAAAGTTGTTGCTCTACTCATGGTCATGGGCCTGCAATCGGGCTTCACAAAATACTGCTGCTTCCTATGCGAATGGGACAGCCGAGCCCGAGACAAACATTACATCGTACGGAACTGGCCTCTGCGAGAAAGTTTTACTCCCGGTCAGAAAAACGTCGCTCACGATCCTCTGGTCCCGAAGGAAAATATTTACTTGCCGCCTTTGCACATCAAACTCGGATTGATCAAACAGTTTGTGAAAGCAATGGATAAGACCGGTGATGCATTTTAATTTTTGAAAACTAAATTCCCTCGTCTTAGTGAGGCTAAAATCAAGGAAGGAGTTTTCGTGGGCCCCCAGATTAGACAACTTTTTCAAGATTCGACGTTTATTGAACACCTGAATCGAAAAGAAAAACGAGATTGGATTGCATTCCAAAACGTGTGTGAGAACTTTTTGGGTAACAACAAAAGTGATGATTATGTCGCTCATGTCGAGGAATTGCTGTCAGCGTACAAGGCCATGGGGTGTAACATGTCTCTTAAAGTGCATTATTTCCTTCACTCACACCTGGACTTCTTCCCTGAAAATTTAGGAGCAGTTTCGGATGAACACGGGGAACGGTTTCATCAAGACATCTCTAAGTTCGAGAGGAGATTTTCGGGGAAGTGGGATGCGAGCATGTTAGCAGAGTACTGCTGGTTTTTAATACGAGAAACTTCTACCTCAGGTTACAAAAGGAAAGCAAGCACCAAATGAAGGTACTTATCTTAGTTATTTATTATTCTTTACATTTATTATTTTACATTTATTATTTTACTTTTTATTTATTATTATTTACAGCTAAAATAATCCTTTTGACCCCTCCAATGGATGGGGGAAACGGGGGGAGTATTGAGAGCGCCAGCGTGGTACAGTGAATCTTCCGAACTGTTGCTATATATTTTTATTATTGTTTCTATATATTTTTATTATTGTTGCTATATATTGTTGCAATATATTTTTATTATTTGGGGGTGTTTGGGGGAGGATGAGGGGGAGTGGAAGCTGGAATATGTAGAAAATAAGTGAAAAAACTGCGAAAAAAACGAAAAAAATTGATCAATTTTAATGATTTTTTTAAAATTTAAGGGGGCAATGTAAAGGCTAAAATAATCCTTTTCATCCCTCCAAATTATCGAAAAGTGATAAAAATAGGTGGGGGGGGGGACTCCCCCGAAAACGGTGGGTGATGGGGGAAAACGGAGGTCATATTCGGAATCAGGAGGTCATTTTACATAAGAATCAGCAGGAATGGTGTCAGGGCTCGAAAAAAAATTGTTTTTTGCAGACCAGTGTTACAGGCGTATATGGATGCATGCATATCATTAAACAGCATTTTTATTCTGATTTCAATTACATACATAGTTTTGTCAAAAAAAGCCATTGGCAAAGTTGCCATGACAACCGGTAAACATTTTCGTTGCTAGGTGATGGTGATTGCATATGTGCAGGCCCTTGTGGTTTGGTTACATGTTAATTAATTTTACAAATATGTTTACATATATGGAATATGTAAAAGTATACCTAAAAGAAAAAAATCCCTGTATCTCGATATTTAGCAAAAATAACAAATTTTAAATAATTATTACAAATTAGAACAAATTGACACAAATATAAAAATTTACCAAACTAGCAAAAACGTAATTTCCAAAGTGGAATTTATCTGCATTCTATAACTGTCTTTGAAAGATAATCGTTCTTGACTAATGCTTAGCGCGTAGCGCTACGCGACCAAACCAAATTTTTAGGCTTTTCTATACTCGAAATTTTACTTCATGTGCCATGCGAAAAAAACACTGATTTATTCCAAAGCTCAAAATATATTGATCATGTATGTACATTTAATAATCATAGCATAAATAAATATATTTGGTCAATTTTCAGCGTACTGTCCCACTGAGCAAAAAACAAACAAATAACGTTATTTCAACATTGTAGCAACATTAAACGTTGTTTAGTTGTTGACGAAACTTCACATAAATGTGTTTGCTCAATGGATTAATAAATAATTGAGAAATCAGAATTCTATATGTGCGGGCGCCCACATTATCATAATAAATGTTGGTTGATACTAAATAAGTCAGAAATACTTAGTACGCTAAATATTCACGGGACCTAAAAAACGCTAAGCTTGCTCGATGCCACGATGATCAAATCGCCGAGTGCCGTACATTTAATTTGGTAAATTATAAATAAAAAAAGATTTTTTCCGACTCTGCACTTGAATCAGCATTTACTGGCATTCCACATTCCAATTCAAAACATAAATCCAGAAATACAATTATATTTACAAAATGTATTGGGAAATATTTTAATAATGTCTTTCTTTGTTGTGTATCAATAAAATAATGAATGAACCGTCCACATCAGAAAAAATCCATTTGCAACTCAAGGTCGAGAGTCGGGAGCCAGGAGCCCGTGTCGCGACCAATATCGTACACGAATTCTACATATCAATCATACTTTATTTTTACATGTTTTTAGAAATCATTGTATATTGTTAAAATATTACTAAAAAAAATTTCTACGATTAATTTTATTTATCATTTATTTTAGATCAATCTATTTAATACAACATGATTATAATAATTACCTCAATTAATTAAAGCAATAAGAACAAGAAATATAGTTGCCTATGGAAGTAATATACGGAATTGAGTTATTATTTAAGTGTGTTCCATTATTTAATTTATATTTAATCTAAGAAATTTTTTTTTTTGAAAAAAAAAACTCCCAATTTATTCGCAAAGCCTCAGTGTACAATATGTATACGTTTCATTAGTGTGGAAGATTAATCGTTGTTCGTTCTTATGGCCAAATAACATGTAAATTTCCGACTTTAAGACAGTTTTGAACGCCTTCCATTGATCTTTTGTATTTTTACCATCTGTTTAGTTGTTATTTACTTTTCTTTACACAATTCCTCTATACTCCTCAGCTATTTTTATATCTCTTAGTTTATAGTATTAGATTGTTCGGAAAAAATGTCGTTAAAATGTCGTTTTTTTTTAATTTACTAACTTTGTTTGTAAGGCATCAAAATATAATTTTTTAATTTGCAAATGAACAAGATAGCTCTTCTAAACAATATACAAAGTTTAAGTCAATGTCTTTTGTGTATCATTCTGAATTTAAAAAAAGGATTTTATTACACGTTTCCTTTTCGTTTTTCTGTTGGTTATTTTCTTTTATCTTTTCCATTACTAAATAATGATCACTGATCACTAACATATATGGTTCTCTTATATCTGCAATTTCGTTCTTATTTGTTCTTCCTGTTAGTATAAAGCCTATTATGGATTAAAGTTTATGGCTTTCGAAATAAATAATCTATTAATCGTTAATTGTTAATTTCAGACTCTGGACGAAGATGGCAAATCACAATACCATCATTTAATTAAAGAATGTTACAAGGAAACTAACACCACAGAAGATGTTATTAATAAATTCAGTGGAGAAGATTTAAACAAGAGGCCCAAAAATGAAAATTGTTTCTTCGCCTGTTACCACAATAAAGTGGGCACGTTGAGTGATAATGGCAATTACGACGATTTGAAATGTATTTCCTCGTTGTTTTCTAAGGAAAATTACGATGCGGTTGTTAAGTGCTGCAATGAATACGCCGAAGAAGAGAATATTTGCGATAAAGCTTTCAATGCTCACATGTGCTTTTTGGCAAATCGCATAATTACGTAAATTTATTCTAATGAAAATGTTAAGGTTTGTGTAATGTTGCAATATGCATTAATAAATGCCAATTCTTTTAAATACAACAAGATTTTGTGTTTCTTTATCTGATCACATAAACAATACCTACATAATATAATATTATTATATTATTTTCTCCGAATACTATTCTACATATCAGAGCTGGGACGAAACCTTGTGAAAAGGATTCCAATCACGAATAAATGATTCGTAAGAGATAAATATGATTTATATATTTATCTAACCTGTTTTAGAGAATCACGAATACAAATCCTTCAAGAATAAATTTGATTTTATAACTTTTTGCAACCATTAACATATACCGAGAGTCTGGGATAAGGGGCGAGCATAGGAATTTAACATGTAAAATTAATTATGTGTAATTATTAGATCCCCTATTCGTTTTAGAGAAAAATCGTGAAGAAATATTTTTGAGAGTATTAAAAACTGTATTAAATGTATAGATTTAATTTACGTTTGTACCAGAATCCATATTATCGAAATGCTACCAAAGAAATTTAAATGATGATAAATAATTAATGCATGCTTGTCGTTTGGGATAAATCATAATAATAACACGAAATTAATGGAAGAAAGATAATTTATTCATTATCAAGATAATTTATAGTGGTGTCAGATTACAAATAGTTCCTGATTTATTTTTGTTTACATTTTTATTTTACTGTATCTACGCCCAATGGGAAATGTTAGAGCAAGTACTCAAAAAGTTCTCCATTCTGGTGTAAACAATAACTCAATCTGTTATAAAATGCATGCCCTACATTAGCCAACTGCCTATCTGTAATTAATCTGCAATGCACAAAAATGGCTTCCCGCAAAGATTCAATATTTGGATGGCGTTTTTTTATAAATTTTGTTGTTCAGGTGACCCCATAAAAAGAAATTGCATGGTGTTAAATCAGGAGATCTTGGTGGCCAGTTGATAGTGCCACCGCGACCAATCCGACAATTGGGAAAATTAGCATTTAACTATTCCCTGACATTTAAACCATAATGGGCCGGACATCCATCATGCTGATACCATATCTCCTGATTTTTACGTGCAACTTCTTCTAACACAGGGCCAACCTAGTCGATTAAAAGGTCTAAATAAGAATTCAAATTTAAATTTTCATAAATTTCAAATGGCTCTATAATAATATTCTTAAAAATACCAGCTCAAATATTTATTTTTTGCGGGAACTGGGTTCTAGTTTGTAACCGTATCCGTGGATTTTTCTGGGTCCAGTATCGCGTGTTCTTTGTTGGGCTCGTTATTAAGAAAAAAGTTTCGGTCTGTATTTGATCGATCCTGCATTATTTCACAGAATACACAGATCTTAGACACGATGCAATCACGAGCAATACATCGTATGCTAGTTGCTGGTTCAGCATTTATCAAACAGAAAACTCTTTCTTCCAATTCATTGTTGCATCTTCTGTTCCATTTGCTTGTAAAGTTAGTTTTTAAATTAATATTTGTTGAAATCGGACTATTAAAATAACTTTTGAATCATCTGCCGCTACACTTGCTGTATTTTCAAACTTTTTCACAAACTTGGTAATTGTTGATATAGACGAAATTGATCGATTGTTAAATTTAACCGAAAATAAGTCACGAACTCTGCTTAAACTGCTGCCACTGTAATAGTATATTACGTAACGAGACTGGTATGCAGCATATTAAATATGAGCGGACATGTCGCGCACAAGCCGCGCAGCGGCGAGTGCAGTATCCCGCGAGTATGTAATTGCCATACTACTCGAGAACCGTACGATACTTTACCTACGCCCTAACAAAATAAACAATGAGCATAAAAGAACAACTTATTTATTGTAATGATTTTTAATAGTACCATGATAATGATGAAAACTAAATTACTACTTGATCAGGAATAAAGCTGTACATTTCCCGACATTCGTTGTGTTTTAAAAGAGTACAATTTGAAGCTTTAAACGAGTGTTTTCCACTCCCAGACTAAGCATGAAGTAAAATTTCGAGTTTAGAAAAGCCCCGTGAAATTTTGTCGAGGGTCGCGCAGCGACCCGAGACAAATTTTCTGGGCTTTTCTAAACTCGAAATTTTACTTCATGCGCCACGCGTATAAAACACTAATTTCAAGTGAGGTTCAAATGTACATAGTGTTCAAAATATTTTAGTATTTTATACGCGTGGCGCATGAAGTAAAATTTCGAGTTTAGAAAAGCCCAGAAAATTTGTCTCGGGTCGCTGCGCGACCCTCGACAAATTTTCACGGGGCTTTTCTAAACTCGAAATTTTACTTCATGCTTAGTCTGGGAGTGGAAAACACTCGTTTAAAGCTTCAAATTGAACTATTAAAAAAATCAACGAATAACTAAAGATTTAAAGAAAATTAGCTGAACTTGGAATACGTATACTTTAAAGAAAAACTCGCTGTACATTAAAGAAATATCATTTGGTTGTACGGTAAGCTATCAGCTATTCAGTTGTCAGCACGTAATGTACTTGTCAAAGCTATTACGTGTATGTGTACGTAATGTCAATCATACTTGTCAAGATAAAATAGTAAAATGTTTTTATAATGAATACCCTGTCTTCATTGGAATAACTCAGATTATTATTAATAACAATTATAATGCGTGAATTGATATCTGACTAGCAACATTATTTTCACTATAACATGACATTTGTCAAACTCATGGCAAGGATTTTTATTAAATGGTACATTGTTCAACTTATTATTATTATTTTTGGGGTGGATTCAGGTACAAACGTAAATTAAATGGATACATTTACTACAGTTTTTAATACTCTAAAAAATATTCCTTTACGATTTTTCTCTTAAATTAATAGGGGAGCTAATAATTACACATATATAATTTTACATGTTAAATTCCTATGTTCGCCCCTTATCCCAGACACTCGGTATATCGTTATCAGTTGATTTATCAAAAATATTCAGAAAAAGAGCTAGATACGGTTCGGAAGAGAGAGGAAGGAAGGTTTAGATGAGAGAAAGGTATGGTAGATGTATGCTGTGCGCAAGTGGCACAGGAGTTTGAAGTGAGGAGTGGTGGTGAGGAGTGGTTGTGGGGAAACAGGAGGGTAACCGAATGGATGAGGGAGGATGGAGCTGGTCTAAGGATTGTAGCGAGACTGGGTTGGCAGAGGGAGATAAAAAGAAAAGACCAATAGAAAAGATATAGAAGTTTGATTTTGTATGTAGACTTTTTTATGCCATTAAAGATTTTTTTTTTTTCAAAATCTAATTATTTATTATTAACACTAAACATCGTTGATAACAGACTAAATATCTATGTTACTCTGATTAAAGATGTATTTGCGTGTCTTTGAACTTCATTTCAAATCATTGTCTTGTACGCGTGGCGCATGAAGTAAAATTTCGAGTTTAGAAAAGCCCCGTAAAATATTGTCTCGGGTCGCTGCGCGACCCTGGACAAATTTTCTACGCGGGGCTTTGCTAAACTCGAAATTTTACTTCATGCTTAGTCTAGGTGTGGACACAGGTGTGGACACACAAAACTTTAAATTGAACTCTATTATAAAATCGACGAATGCCTGAAAATTACGTAAATAAAAAATTTACTGAATACCATTAAAACCGGGAAAGTCAGAGAAAAGTCATAGTATTTCATTCAAATTGACCAAAACACTAACAAAGAAGCCATATGTAATTTTTAAATTTGTCAAAATCAACAAGGATCATAACAATTACAAAACACGTCAAAATTTATAAAACCAACTTAAATATTGACAAATATAATGAAAACAATTCAACAAACTGGGGGTTTCCCACAGAAGAAAGTTATATTAAAAGGTCAGGGAAAAAAATCTTGAATCAAGGAAATGTTGGAAAACTTTAACATTTCAGATTGTGACAACCATGTCAGTTTTACTTCAAATAATGTTAAACAAAATTCTGAAAACTAGATTATTGTTTGAAGTTTTGAACGTGCGTTTCCACTACCAGACTAAGCACGAAATAAAATTTTGAGTTAAGAAAAGCCCCGCGTAGAAAATTTGTCGAGGGTCGCGCAGCGACCCGAGACAAATTTTCACGGGGCTTTTCTAAACTCGAAATTTTACTTCATGCGCCACGCGTATAAAACACTGATTTAAAGTGAAGTTAAAAATGCACTAAAAACCAACCCAACTTTTATATGGCCTGATGAAGCCACTGTGTGGTGAAACATGTTGCAGTGTTCAACAATAAAAGTGAAACCCTCCCAACTGTGTTGTTTTATTTCAAATAGTATTATGGAGTTTCATCATGTATCCGCCTCATCAATTAAATACTTCCGACATTTGTTGTTTTCTTGTAAAAAAACGTCAAATCCCTGTAGTCCTTCGATCTCCGAAGACCATGATTGGTCCTTCGAGCTGTAGCCTTTGTAAAATGGCAATAAACTTAGTAATATTTAAACTTCTAAGAACGAGATATGTCCACTCCCAGACTAAGCATAAAGTAAATTTTTCCGACGCTTTTCTAAACTCGAAATTTTACTTCATGCGCTACGCGTATAAAACACTGATTCAACGAGGAATTTAAAAACACACAAAACAAATTTTTCATATTAATCCTTACAACAATTAATTCGAATTATTTTTGACGATTCAAATGCTTTTGTAAGTATTCGAATCCTTTCGTAAGTATTCCAATCCTTTTATAAATATTCGAATCCTTTTATGAGGATTCGAATCACCTGCATTTGGATTCGAATACGAATCCTCTCAAAAAAAATATAACTAATCCGGATCACGAATCCAGATTAACTAAAGTATTGTAATATTTCGTATGAATCCTCTAAACAAGTGAATGATTCGAATCCTGCCCAGCTCTGCTACATACAGCGTGTAATCGAACTAATGTACATCTTCTTAAGGGCGTATACACAAAATATTTTGACACCAATTGCAGCAAAAATAAAATCGGAAAAAAATGATTGGATTTTTCATAATTTTTCATGCATTTTTTACTTTTTGAGAACTTCTGGTTACCTGTGTTCATGATATTTTTTGTGGATGCGTAAGTTGTTGTATTTTTTATTTACTTTTACTACTGCGAGGCGCATAAATCACTTCGCACGCTGTCTCGAATGACTAGATGAAACTAGGTCACTCATTTGTTGTATTGTTTATTTACTGTTACTACTGCGAGACGTATAAATCACTTAGCACGCACTATACACACACACACTGTCTAGAATTACTAGATGAAACTGGGTCACGTATAAAAAAAATCACAATAAGTATTCAAATTGACGTCCGCCGCACTCAATGCACATTTGGGCTCTACGTATCCAATTTGCACGAACAGTAGCAAACATTTCACGAGGTTTTTCACGAATGGTATTAGCCGCGGCGTTTACTCGTTGTATCAGCATTTAAGCATTGTCAATTTCCGTAGTGAACACTTCACTTTTAAAGTATCCCCAAAGAATAAAATGTTAGGGGTTTAAATCCGGACTTCTTGGAGGCCATGGTACAGGGCCTCCACGACCAACCCAACGTCCTGGAAACTTATCATCCAAATATCTTCTAACGCGCCTTTCATAGTGAGCTGGCGCACCTTCTTGCAAATACCACATTCTTCTAAGAACCGCTAAGGGTACATTTTCTAGAAGATCTAAAAGGTCATCTTGCAAAAATCGTTAATATCGTTCTCCATTCAAATTAAATGGGAACATAAATGGCCCAATTAATTGATCATTTAAAATACCTGCCCAGATATTAAGGGAGAAGCGATGCTGGAAATGAGTTGTACGCGTAACACGAGGATTTTCTATTGCATAAACATGCATATTATGGAAATTAAAACTTCCATTACGCGTAAAGCACGATTCGTCGGTCACTAAAATGTCTTTGGTAAAGTTAGGATTTTGAACATTTTGTGCCAAAATCCATTGACAAAATGCAATTCTTTTGGGAAAATCATGGGGTTAAAGATGTTGTACACGCTGGTAGTGATACGGATAAAAATTATTGTCTCGTATAACACTGCTGACAAATGTGTGCGATACATTTAGCTGAGCGAGGATAATACGGGTACTTAAACCGGGATCCGCTTCCAATAGATTCAAAATTTCATCTTCCGCTCGCAAATATCGCATTGGGCGGTCACCACCTCCGTAGGCTCCGGCGACGGGCTGCAAACTTCCAGTGTCGCGTGCTCTTTGTAATAAATTTCTAAATCGGTTTGGCGGTGGTAAGTGTCGTTCAGGAAATCGCTAAAATTAATAATAAATTCTTACAGCTTCCGCGGAATTACACCGAGTTTCACCGTAAATAAGAAACATGTCTGCCAATTCAATGTTTGAATAAACGTATCGCGCCATGTAACAAAATGTAGATGTTTCATGGAATAAGTTTCACCATAGACTAAACAGCAAACTATTTTTATGTTTAAAAATCATCCACCCTCGCCGCTCTTATCTAAACATTTCAATAAGAGTGGAGATAAAGTGAAGTGTGAACCTAATAAGGAAAACATAGACATAATTCTTCACAATCTGACCCACTTTTCTCTGGATGGTGTAATTCGATATCCAAATCGTTTAAAAACTACCAGTCTATGTGGAATCTCTCTTAAAATACGCAATGTGCGCGTATACCAGATACCACAAACATGTGGCCTATTATTATTAATTATTTTTAATAATTATTTGTGAGCTATCTTATAAAGATATGGTAATTTCAAATGCAGGTATTGTTTATTTAAACGCTGCCCCTTATGTGGTAGAGAGCTTGTACAGTACTTCGTTTACATGCTGTATAATACCAATTAATACGAATGTGTTTTTATTATAACCATTCTTAATCTACACTAACCGAACTACTCAACAATCAAGTTATAGAATGCTTTAGAAGATATGCAATTAAATATATCACTGTCAGGATAAAGGAAAACAAAATTATTATATATTGAGCACATTGAATAGAGCGGTGACTCGAGCATAATATTAGTACTTGGGGTTGACAGCTGAAAAGTTGTTAATTTCTTATATTTACATTTGCAGGCAAGTTAAAGTTAATTAGTGCAAGTAAATCAGAGCAATCCATTTGATTGTTAAGTATTTTGTACAGAGTACTTAATGAATGTGATTATCGGTGACTTTCATGTGATTTGAATCAACCGAATCGTTCCTTTAAAGTGATTCGTTCTTTATGAATCGTTCGTAAACGAATCACTTGTGATAATAATAATATTATTATTCGCATGTACAAAGCGGAGTTGAAAATGTGCGCGGATTCGAGCGAACGAATTAGTCACCCGATTCGGGCGGATTCAGAAAGCACGTATAAATCCGAATCGGGAATACGATTGTTCCGATCGGCCAAAATCGTTCGGTCGTTCGTCTCATTAACGAATCAATTCTTCTCAAAACACGGAATCAGTTCATTCGATTCACCGTACAGAATCGTTCTTTTGAACGAATCACTCATGAACGACCCATATCTAGTATGGATCCAAAACGCAACAGGCATTTTCAAGTTTAGATCTTACAAATGAAAGAAAGGTTTAGTATTTCGTACTATGAAGCCTAATGAGCGATATGCGGCTGACACTACTTTTTCGACATGACTGTTAAAAGATAATTTCTTGTTAAATAACACTCCTAAGTTTTTAAAAGTTTCAACACGCGAAAGTAGAAAGCGATTGATCGTATAATCGTACGTCATTTGCGACATATTCCTAGTATAAGACAATGTCTTGCATTTTAAAACATTTAACATTATGCTGTTGTTTTTACACCACGCCGCAATCAGGTCTAGATCTTGCTGAAGATACACACAGCCGTCTGCACTATTTATAGGATGATATATTTTTAGATCGTCGTCTGCAAACATTACATGTTATAACTAACTACATCAGCAATATCGTTTATAAAACAATTAAACAATTTAAGTTTTTAAAAAAAAACGTTTTTGTTTTATTTAATACATTTCTTTCCAGGCTAACACTTATAATACAAACAATACGCATCAACTCTATCAGGAACTATTATGAATCATCAGCAACTGACAATAATAGCGTGCATTAGATTCTATATGAGAATAAATGCGAATAATGCAGAGATAACATTTAATAGAATAAGCATAATTATTATCATAAGAAATACACTTAGAAAGATATATACCTTCTTCCCCCTTAGAGGGTGTTTCATATTTTAGATAAAAATAAAGGATTTTCCAAGTTTTAAACAGGTTCATGATTCGCATTTAAACTGTTTTTCTTTACAATATAAGGTACAATATCATATTTATAAACAATAAAACATACACATGCAATTACAATAATATATAAAATAACAGTCCAAACACTAATATTATGCAAGTTGTTCACTATTTTAGGTGATAAATATTTAGTTTATTTAACGTGATCTTGTAATTTTTTAATGTCACTGATTTCAGTCGGTGCAATTTTACTTAACTCGAATACGATATTAGGAAGTAAAATATGCGACCTATAAGATTAAACACTATAACTGTTAATAAAATACTTTCGTGGTTTATATGTAAACTATCAAGTAAACTAACTGGTAATAGAATTATAATTTATAATAAGTGTCTATTTTAATTTGACATTTTTTGTAAAAGCATAATCACTACAAGAAATTTAACGTTTTTTTTTAATATTACATTTCCCTCGGGGGGATCCTACCCCTATAGGGCGCGTCCCCGGGTGGCGGATAGGGGAACGACGTCACTCGTTGACGGTAGGAGGATTTACCTCCCGCGGACCAACATGGAAGGAGAGGGGGTGAAGCGATTTTAGATACCGTCTAGGTATCTCTAGCCTCTCCTCCCCCAAGACCGGCATGCGTGGTGACGAGCCACACCCGCGCCCTAAAGGTGCAAACATGTCGGATCTAGAGGAGTAAACCTCGATAAAAAATCCGTAATCCCCGGTGTTATACGTACCGTGCCGATGGGATGAATGGCACTACGTTAGTGTGTCTAATAACGGTGACCTCCGGATACCTGGCGACCTCCGGTTGTATGTAGCCTTTCATCGGTAAGAGAGCACTGCCAGTGACGACCCTTAGTTCTGCCCTACTCGTGGGAATAAGATGATTTCTCAACAAAAAAAAAAAAGAAAAAACTCAAAACAGGCAACTGACGGAGGAGTTCATCCCTCGGTTTTTGCTGGTTTCTAAAACCGAAGGAAACTTCGATAAAGTTAGCCCTTTTATTATTAATAAAGTTATTTATAGCAACTTGGTCAAATAGGTCAAGGATGGCTTACTTATTGAAACAGTAAGTAACGCTCAGTTTGTCAAGTTGTTGAAAATATAGAAGTTGGGAGAATTAAATCTTACGGTCACTTCGCATAGCACCTTAAACTATAGTAGGGGAATGGTTTATTGTCGGGATTTCCTCAATTGTACTATTGAGGAAATTCAACAAAATTTGGCAAGGCAAGGTGTTATCGAGGTTCGCCGCATTACAACAAGGCACGACTGAGTGGTTCAAGAAACCCCGAACCACATTTTAAAATTGAACCGTCAAAGTCTTCCAGCAAACGTTAAAGGAGGTTTTCACAATCGACCAGTGCGTGCCTACATCCCTGCACCACTTAGTTGCTTAAAATGCCAAGCTTTTGGCCACACCTCAGTGCGTTGTTCAAAAGAACAAGTATGCATTTGTGGCGTCTGTAGTATGGGGGGCAGGCATTCTGCACGCTCAAGGAAATGCCCAAAATATAAAGTAGAAGTAGCAATTCAAGAATTAAAAACTAAGGAAAGGATAACATATTTTGAGGCAAAGAAAAAGGTTATTCCACAAACCCCTTCGCCTGGAGTTTCATAATCCCAGGCGACAGAAACAAAGCCAGGGTATTCTGAATTTTTAAATCAATTACTGCCACAACTGAGGGATACAATCATAAAACCGGTAAAGGAGAAAATGAGCCATTTTAAGACTCAACAGGAGGCAAAAGATTACCTTCTCCAAAGGAGGCAAATAGATTGTCTCCTCCAAAGGAGGCAAGTCAGATGCCTCCACCCTCGACGGTAGCCCCACGACCGTCGAAACAACGAGGGGCCAATTCTGGTCCCAGTTCATCTGGACAGCAGGAAGCAGTCTTACTGACTTCTACTGTCCAGCAAATTTTGGCGGCTGCATCGGCCAATTCGGCCTCGCTGGCAACAACACCGTTGCCGGAAAGCCCAATAAACGAGCAGGCCCCGATCGACCTAGACGACTACATGTCGTTTAGTGAGCTGCCCTATAAAAGGGCAGCTACTGACGTCTTCCTCTCCTCAGCGGATGACAACGTTGAGGAGAAAGTTAACTTAATAAAATCTAAAGAAAAGAGAAAGCCTGGGTGGCAGAGAGGTGTTCCTGGGAAGTAATATTCCTGGGAATAGCCTATGCCATCTTTCGCTTTTAATCTTTATTTATTTATTCACATTCACATTTATTTTTACTATTTTGTTATTAACTTGTGCTTGTTTTCTTACTGAAGTCCTTTCCAGCTTCAGTATAATCTGTGATAATAGGTTTAAGATTAGTGCTGTGTCCGTTATAACACTGAAGTCTTTTATGACTAGTGTTTCTTGTTTCTGGCATCAGAGACGTTTACAACTCCAATGCCATTTGTGATATTAGTTTTAACGTTTTTGTTTTTACAACTCCGGCATAAACTGTGATATTAGTTTGTAGGTTTTACTGTATTTGGTCTGGTATTGGAGCATCTTACAACTCCAATGCCATCTGTGATATTAGTTTTAAGGTCATTTGTTGTAGTTGTTTTGGCATCGGAGTGATTTACACTTCCGATGTCAACTGTGATACTAGTATTAAGGTTTTTGTTGTATTTGTCCTGGCACCGCAGTCATTTACAACCCCGGTGCTATCTGTATCGTTAGTTTTAGGGTTTTATTGTATTTGTACTGACATCCGAGCCTTTTACAACTCCGATGTCACATGTCTTTTGTTCCTCTTAGTGTTATTTATTTCTAACTTATTATTTGTGTCGTCTAAACTTTCTGAATAAAAAGGACTGAACAACTAATTCAGTGGAATTGTAACGGTTGCAGAAAACACTATTACGAGCTGAAACTACTCTTGGCAAGACACACGTCGTTTTGCGTGTGTCTGCAAAGGATACATTTCAAGCCAGAAGATATGTTTCAGCTACGTGGTTTTTCGGTCGTGAGAAAGGATGTCATGACTGCCATACGAGCCAAGGGTGGTGTCGCCATCCTTCTGAGAGAAGACCTCCCTTATGAGGAGGTCCATCTCAGAACGAGGCTCCAGAGACTGGCAGTCCGCATATCTTATCCCCTGGATTTGATTGGATAATGGCAGACATCACCGAGTTAATCGATCAGCTTCCCCCGCTGTATATTTTAGTGGGCGATTTTAACGCCCACAGTCCACTATGGGGCTCCCAGAGGAGGGATTTCCGCGGTCGCCTGATCTTCTCGATCAGAGAGATGCGGTCCTCCTCAACACGGGATCCCCAACACATTTGAACGCCAGAGGGTCGGAGTTTTCGGCGATCGATCTCTCTTTGTTCCCCCCGTTTAGCCACTAGTCTTACGTGGCAAGTCTTAAATAATATGTACGGCAGCGATCATTTTCCGATCGCTGTTAAAACCATCGTCAGACGAGTAAGACAATCTGTTCCTCGGAGATGGTGTCTCGACAAGGCAGACTGGCTTGGTTTTTAAGCCAGTCTTAACCAAACTAAACTAACTAAACTAACTAAAAATAGTTTAATAATACCGACACTGTCAAATAATTAGGGAAGCCAATATTAAAGGTATATTACACATCTTTATTAAAATTAGTGAAACATTTCGTGGTTTCTATATTAGTGAACATGCATATAAAAATACTTATTCCATTAGTAGTCAGAATGCATAAAAATATAACACTAGTAGAATAAAATATCGATTATAATTGGGAAATATTAATTTTACGAGAACAAATGCTAACGACGCGAGCCGTTTTTGTTAACTATGATTGAGAAAAGAAAAGAAAAACAAACGCGAAGCCGCGCAGCGTTCACCGGCCCAGGGATAAACGCTGGCCGCATGCTGCTCGCCCCTCCAATACTTGTGCAGATGAGTGTACAACGCGTTTAACTAAGAGAAGATCCGCAAGGCGGCGGTATTTTACGGTCTTATTTTTCAAGATTTTTATTTTAACCTGACTCGGGCATAAGTTATCGCATCTTTATGAAATGTTTACATTATATTCCATATAGTATAAACTAGTAAGATATGGGAATATTTCTTTTAATTTTGAAAAATATAACATTATTTTTTTCATACCTCTGAAAGCAAATTGTTAAAAAAAAGTACTTCGATATTTTACTAGATAATTGGGTTTAATATACGCTGTCAAAATTTCAACTTTCTAGGATCTTTAGTTTTTAAATAAACCTAACATTAAATTTCATACCACTATTATATTCCCCTTAATCGTCGCTCTCAGCACGTCCGCAGTCGACAAAGGTCGGAGCGGTTGACATTGACATTTGACACAAGACATTAACACTATATGCGCTATTCGACATTAATATTCGACAAATTTCATTTTACTCGTGACATCTGTTATTGCCATTTGATATTTGACAGACATCATTTTACTCTGGGCATTGATATGTTACATTTGACAAATGACATTGATATTTGACACAAGACATTGACATTTATATGCAATATTCGACATTGATATTTGACAGATATCGTTTTACTCTTTACTTTACTACTCACAGATGACAAATGACATTGATATTTGACACATGACAGATGCCATTGTACATAAGAAATTGACTAATGACATTTACATGCTTGTCTAAACTCTAAATTTTACTTCATGTGCCACGCGTGAATATTAATAATTGTGTAATCCCCATTAAACTATTCCTGGCAATATTATTTAGCTTAGGTGAAAGCCTTTTAAAAATGAAGTTGCAATGTTTAAATAATACGAAATATAAAATCTAAAATAATTGGTATCAAAAATTATCATTGTTTTGAATATCAATACTTTTCACTACGATATTTTTCCGTATCGATACTTTGCTATACGATGTAATCGATACTCAATACTTTTTTGGGCTCGGGACATCGATAGTCTGAAATAAAAAATACATATATTCAATATCTAATTTTTAAGGATTTATTACTCATTAATGCAACACTACAATATTTATATCATTTGTATTATAATAAACAATTAAGTTCTTGTACGATTTGCCAAGACGCACATGTGAACATTGAAAGCTTTTAAACAAATATCATCAACATTGGCGTATGAATTGACACAGTCAATAATAATGTCATAATTTTGCGCAGAAAACGACGGTTTAACTATTTCCACATGGTCGTAAACACCGTCCTTATTCAGCGTACCGACTTTCTTGTGGTAACAGGCGAAGAAACAATTTTCATTTTCGGGTCTCTTGTTCAAATCTTTCCCACTGAATTTATCAATGAACTTTTCTGTGGTGTTGGTTTCTTTGTAGCATTCTTCAATAATACGATGATATCTCGGTTCTGCTTTATCAATCTAAAATTATATATTAACAAATAATTAGACAATTACAGCATTTAAAAATCAAATCAATCAAATTCATAATAAGTTTATTATCAGACAAGTGAAATTTTCGAAAATTCTGTGCTGAACTTCGAACTCACTACATTGGTAGATGTTAGATGGGCTATATTTATTACAGAATAAACAATAACAGCCTTATTAATAGACGCTAGCATACAGCTTTAAAGCGGTCCTAACTATGATATTAACATTTTCGTAATAATAAAACATTCAAGTAAATTACTATTGTTAGTTTACAACTAATAATTTAATAGTATGATACCCCTTTTTTAAGGCACGAGGTTCTTGTTATACGTAACCTTTAATGCCATGGCATCAAAGGGTTATTTAGAATTTATTTAGTTATATTGCTATAATAAATCATGACTGTAAATATTTATTTTGAAGTAACATTTTGAGTTATGAAGACCTGGAAATATGAATTTGTACGCTACACTTTGCTCCACGCATAAATTATCAGGCTTTTCTAAATTTGAAATGTTACTTTATGCTTAATAAAGAAGAACAAGGCATGTTTTAGAAAAACAAACAAAAACAGTGCAACATAATCTCAAAATTACTCCAAATTTAACAAGATTAAAGTTGGAACATACAGGGTGTTTTTCCTTTTGAGTATACATATTCTAATTATACACTGTAAATTTCTAGATATTTGTTGTTTTTTCTATTAAGAGTTAAATTTAAAGCTTTAAACGAGTGTTTTACCTCCCAGGTTGAGCATGAAGTGAAATTTCGAGTTTAGAAAATCCTGAAAATTTGGTTTGGTCGGTCCGCGAAGCGGAGCGACCAAACCAATTTTTCGGGTTTTTCTAAACTCGAAATTTTACTTCATGCGCCACGCGTATTAGACACTGATTTTCAGTGAACTTTACTCGTTCACGATATTTCAGTGTTTAATACGCGTGGCGTATGAGGAAAAATTTCGAGTTTTGAAACATTTGTCAGGCTTTTTTAAACTCAAAATGTTACTTCATGCTTAATCTGGGAGTGGAAAACACTCTTTTAAAGCTTCAGATTGAACTTTTTTAAAACAGCGTATTTATAATTAAACGAAATATTCCCCGTATAAAAATGCAATGTTGCCACTTAGCATATAGTATGTTTTTTTCATTGTGGGCCATAGGATTTTATATGTTAAAAATTGTACTGTGTGTTCATGTGTTTTATCATATAATTTTGAAGCAAATTAAAGGGTGTCCCAACAAGAGCGCCGGATTTAATTATAAAGAAAAACATATTTATTTTTTGAATTAAGCAAACATTTTTGTTTCAATATAAAGAAAAATAGTTCCGATTAAACATGAAATACAACATCAGACAAATGGCCACCACGAAACCTCTGGCACAGGGTTATTCTTTTGTTGAAATTTTGAATAACGTTTTCGCATAAATGTGGCTGTATTTCACCAATAACGCGCCGGATTTCCTCTTTAAGATGTTGAACTGTTTCAGGTTTATTTGCATACACCTTTTGCTTCACATAGCCCCAAAGAAAAAAGTCCATCGGCGTTAGATCGCACGATCTTGGTGGCTAATGTTGATCGCCAAATCGAGAAATGACACAGCCTGGAAATTTGGTCTGCAGTAACACCATTGTTTCACGTGCTGTGTGGCAGGTACATGTTTTTCCAACAAGACGGTGCGGTCTTGTTGGAAAAACATGTGCTCCACATTAATTACATCCAATTCGGGATCCATAGCGCATTTCCAGCCGCATTTTCAAAGAAATACGGCCCAATCACTCCGCCAGCCCAAAATGCGCACCAAACAGTTACTCACGGTGGATGCATTGGCTGTTCGAGTACCGCACAAGGATTTTCAGCACCCCAAATCCGACAGTTTTGTTTATTTACGTATCCGTCGAGTTGAAAATGTGCCTCATCTGAAAAAATGATTTTCTTCGAAAAATCCAGATTAATTTGATGATGTTCCAACACCCAATCAGCAAATCCACGGCGCTGCTCATGGTCCCTTGGCTTGATTTCTTGCACCAATTGAATCTTGTACGCGTGCAAATGCAGATCTTTTACCAAAATTCGTTGCATAGTGGTTTTGGAAATGTTTAATTCTTGACCACGATGCACAGTGGGACGGAATCCCAAATCCCTGGCCAAAAGTCGTAAAATAGAGTTTCGTTTACGGGGTTCGAAGGGTTTGGGTTAGATAGAGTAATAGTCCGAGGGTCAAATTGCAGACTGGGGAGGGCATAATCTCTTATACGTGCTATGGTATTCCAGTTCAAAAGTGACCGTTGCTCGATCCAGACGCGTCGCGCTCCGAGCGAAATTAACAGTGTTGTGTTGAAAACGAAACCAAGCCTACAAAAATAACGTTAAAAAAATTCTAAAAAATGGATTCGAAAGGGAAAAGTAAGTACAATATTATCATGATATCCTAAATTTGTAATAATTATGTATGTGATATCAACAAAGGAATGATTTGTCTGAAAATAAACGTAAAATTGCAACGAAAAATTGTAAAAACATGGAGAAAAGTTATGTTGCACCCCATTGTTCCGCGGCCGGAATTGTTCTAGGTTGTAGATTAATATATTGTTTAATGAAACCAACAACAAAATTCTGCGATTTTATGCGCCACCGATATGGTGCAAGTTTTTGTAATTAAAAGTGCATTTTTCTCAATTTTGAATAATTAAAACATAAACTATGGAGAAATGGTTCAGATAAAAGTTGTATGGTTTTCAAAGGTCTATCCAGGGATGTACTCGCATAGTGGTCCCAGTGCCTCAGATGGGCCTGGTGAGGCGCAAATCAATTTTTTCTCATTTCTCTCATTTTTTATAGCAGATTTATATTCCACGCGTCAAAAAATAAGTATTTTCTCTCAAGTCAATTTTTGCTAAGCCCTTTCCAAGGGGCTTAATTTTTTTTGTTGCTATTTCCTTGTTTTTTATTCCATTCATTTTACGATGCATCATTCTCTTTCATGAATAATTCAAGAATTATGAATGACTAGAATAATATTCTGGAACAAATTAATAATAGCACGTAAGGTTGCATATGTAATTGCCTACTCATATGTATTAAACTCTGACATTTCAGAATCGGCTGCCGATGATCCTGCTGTACCTGGTTTATCCAGGAAGGATATTTTCCTCCTCATCAGGAAGAAACTAAATGATGGTGCAGCTACAGCGTACGAGGAAATTGAAAAGGCCATGTCCGAAAAATTACTACGTCCTTTCACGCTATCGGTCAACGTGAAATGTCTCATACGCAATTTGTTGATGAAATTCAATGATAAATGGAAAATCGTTTCGAGGCACGAGGACAAATTTTTGCAGAAGTTTTCTGAATGGCTGAGTGTGTTCGTTCCCTTGGAAGAAACTCCAGAAGCTTCAACGAAGTCCAACAACATGGGTCGACCTTCTTTAGAATTTTCCGAAGCTGGTGAGCGTACAAAGCGGAGGAAAACTGAAGAATTGCGTGCAGGGACAAGTATGGAAGAATTGTCTTATGCGATTCAAATGAAGCTTCGAGCATCTGGCAAATTAGATGCTGCAAAAGTTGTCAAAGATGTGACACTGGGAAGCCCATCAAAAGCTAAAAAGTATAGAGAATCTATCGGATCGATTTCGGAAACACCTCTTTCTCCTGATGCTGCTCTGTCGTTTATACTTGAAACGAATTTATCAAAATCACAGTACCAGAAACTTCGTAATGCAAGCAGAGAAAATTGCTCCACTTTATTTCCGTCGTACAATAAAGTACATCAAGCGAAGCTTAAATGTTATCCAACGAAATCAGGTTTCCGTTTACGATTGGGACTGATAGTCGATCAACCGAAGCCTGGTTTTGGTAGCTCGAATGATGGGAATACCGCTCGACGATTTTTTGAAAACTCTACCACTTCTGCTTCAATCACAGGGGTGAATGAAGATCTAATCAAACGTTTTCATGTTATACTGCAGGCACTTTCGAGTGGCCACGAAATTAATCTGATTAGATTTCAAGATTATGCCCTACAAACAGCTCGCGACTTCGTACACTTGTACCCGTGGTATTATATGCCAACTTCAGTGCATAAGGTTTTAATTCATGGCACGGAAATAATAAATTCTGCACTATTACCAATCGGACAAATGTCTGAAGACGCTCAAGAGTCTAGTAATAAGTACATTAAGAAGTTCAGAACAGATTTTACGAGAAAATGTTCCAGAGTAAACACTATGGAAGACCTTTTTTCACGGCTTCTATTATCATCTGACCCATATATTTCTAGCTTGCGCAAATTACCTTGCAAAAAGTTCAAATCATTGCTGCCAGAAACCGCACAGTTATTAACTGCGCCAAGTATTTCAACAAGTGAGGGAAGCTCAAGCGATTTTCCAGTTGAATCTACTGACTGTGAATCAAGTGATTCTTCTGACGACGATTACTAAAGTTGTACGTAACCAACTAGATTATGTAATGGATAAACATTTTCGAATTTTATGTTTCCTAGCATTTCCTTATTTCATATTTACTCAAAAATTTGATGGTAATTTCTATAGTATCTATACATCATTATAATTTCAATATTTCTGTATTAACCTAATTTTAAGCAAATCATTGTCATTTTAGTATAAATAAAACGTTTCTTCCATGCAAGTAATCCATATTGGATCCGCTATTTTATTTTTTCAAATTTCGACTTCAGATTCGTTATCAGGGACCCCAAAAACTCCCGAGCACAGACTTATACCCGAATTGAATGCGTTTTCGAATAAATGCTCAGCCATATTAGATCCGCCATTTTGTTTTTCCAAATTTTGACTTCAGATTCGTAATCAGGGACCCCAAAAAACCCCTAGCGCAGACTTTTACCAGAATTGAATGCGTTTATTAATAAATTCTCAGCCATATTGGATCCGCCATTTTGTTTTTTCAAATTTTGACTTCAGATTCATAATCAGCGACCCCAAAGACCTCCGAGTATAGAGTTTTACCCGAATTGAACTCGTTTCCGACTTTTGGCCAGGGATTTGGGATTCCGTCCCACTGTGCGATGCCGAATGGAAGTTCCTGGATTCTCGGCCACAGATTCCCTTACTGTGTCTATATTTTCGAGTGACCGACAAGGACGACGACGAAAAATGGTCTGATCCATCAGCGTAAATTTGGTCTCAAATTTTGCAATTAAACGCCTCACTGTCGATTCATTTGGCGCATAATGGCAACCGAAAACTTGACGTAATATGCGAATTGTTTTCGCAAAACTTTCATCATTTTTGTAATATGTTTTTACAATAATTAAACGTTGTTCGTTTGAATACTTCTCCATATTCTTAAATCGCGTGGTCTGTACTTGACAACTGTCAAAAAAAATCACCGTACAACTCGTATTAACAAAATGGCGGTAATAATAGTAATAAATCAATTCAAAATTGAATTTGTGTTCAGTATTCCGGCACCAGATACCCACAGACGCGTTTCGGACTTCAAGGTCCTCTTCATAAATCAATTATTTTTCCACGTGATGCGTTTAATTAGAATACTTTGAATATGTTTTATTCCATGTTTGCTCAGTTATTTTCAAGTATATTAAATACTTTTATATTTAATATACTCGTAAATAACTGAGTAAACAGTAATCAAAGTGTATTTTTCTTCTTTTATTATTTAGAAAATTCAGAAAATATTCCACTTTAATAATTTAGAAAATCAAGAAATATTCCGCTCTCATAATTTAGAAAATTCATTGTGTTTTTGCTTTTATTAAAATATTTCCCATATTGTGTGTATTCCACATTCATTGATAATTTTTTAAATATTTAATTTTTTTTACGCAGAATATTTTGTTGGATAAATTTCTTTATATAATTGTTAAAATATTTAAATTTTCTCTTCAAAATATTTAAGTAAATTAATTTTCTAAATACAATTATGAAATTGTTTATTCAAGTTTCTCCTCAGAATATTTAAGTGCATATATTTCTACATAAAAAATCAATTTATTATAAGTTAATTCAATAATAAATATTGATTTTTACATACATTTTAAATCAAAACATCCTATTAAATACTTTCTGTGAATATTTTGTTCGAAAAAAAAAACTTCAAAGTAAATCAGTGTTTTATACGCGTGGCGCATGACGTTACATTTCGAGTTAGGAAAGCCTGAAAATTTGGTTTCAGGCTTTTCTAAACTCAAAATTTTAATTCATGCTTAATCTGGGAGTGGAGAGCCTTCGTTAATAAAATCGAATAAAACCACTATAATAAAATATTTGAAAGTATAAAACTATGAAAATATTACTATTTAATGTTGGCAGTGAGTTATAAATTAATTCCTTCTTGGATTATTTGTTTAAAAATTCATGAAGAAAACTAGAAACTAAATCTAATTGAATAATTAAAGAATTTAGTTAATTCCATGTTGGATTATTTTTCTGACAGATTCATGAAGAAAATTGGAGCCTAAATCTAATTGAACTATTTACAAATTTTCAACATTAAAGCAATAATTATTAATACATTTTTTTCTATTCATGTTCGAGAAAATCCCACTCTATTTTAAACATCTACAAAATATTCTATAAATTTTCTTGAAAATGATTGAAAATTATAGAATGTTTTTGGTATTTTAAGGAAATATATCAGGAACATTGCTCATTTTGTTTGAAAAATTGTCAGAAAAAAAATGACTAAAATAATTTAAAACTCATAGAATTAACTTAGAAAGAAATGCTCTTTAAAATTTTTAACATAAAATTGAAATATTTTAATCGCTTTATTAGAATTTTTTAATCAAAATAAATATTTCTCCAAAAATTTTGATTTTGATTGATTGCTAAATTCTCAGAATTCACTTACAAATAATTCCCTTTCAAAAATATAAAAGTAAAAATTGCAGTTTCAATCGCTTTTAATCAAAGTTGAATTTTATTGGAAAAAACGAAAAATAAGCATTATTTTGAAGAGACTTGTTTGCAAAAATATAATAAATTGTGAGTGACTAAAACAATTTTTCATAAATCAGTTTTATGACAGAAATCTCTTCAAATAGCTGTTCTTTAATATATTAAACAGAAAATCGAAATATCTCAGTTGATTTATCGGCAAATTTTAGTAAAACTTGAATTTTATTGGGAAAACGAAAAAAATGCTCATTTCTGAAGGTGATTTTTATTTGAAAAATATAGTCATTTTTTAAATAAAAGTCACCCTGAGAAATGAGAATTTTTTTTTCGTCTTCCCAATAAAATTCAAGTTTGATTAAAATTTGCCGATAAATCAACTGAGATATTTCGATTTTCTGTTTAATTAATTTTTGAATACAACCACTCAATTGTTTATTCAACTTTCTCTTCAGAATATACAAGTGCATTGATTTCTACATTAAAATCAATTAATTGTTAAGTTAATTTAATAATAAATATTAATTTTCACATACATATTAAACCAAATCGTTCAATTAAATACTATCTGTAAATATTTTGTTTGAAAAAATAACTTTAAGATAAATCAGTGTTTTATACGCGTGGAGCATGAAGTAAAATTTCGAGTTTAGAAAAGCCTGAACATTTGGTGTGGTCGCGTTTCACGGGAAGTGACTTCAATTTTGAAATTTTAAATGGAGCACCCTATATAATTTTTTGTATTCGGGTACAGAATCTCATTCCACAATCAAATTAATTGTTAAAAAAATAAAAAATTACTAGTGTCATATATTAAAAAAAATAATAATAGTTCATCTAGGTTGTTGTGATCGCCCTAATATATTTTGTTTCGTATCATAGACGTCTATAAAACAAATATTACCAACATTTGTTTCTTAATTTGGCCAACAGATGCCTTTAAATTGTAATTCGATCGTTTTTTTAAATAACTTTTTTTTTAAATGGCAACATTGCGGATCATTATGATTTTTTAAAAGGTGGTATGCTAACCTTTTAACAAATCATAATGTATTTATTTGAAACATGGAAAGACTAAAAAAAGTAAACATATTTAATTTGGTAACTGCGGTATTTTTTAATCATATAGATCAAGTTTAAATAACAATGAAATATCAAGTAGGCTGTGTTTGACATTTAAAACGATGAAATAAATGATAAATCAATACAGTAAAAACCAAAACTTGTTTTTATCTAACAAATCCATTTGTGCGTGTATATTTTTGTGGTAACAATTTATTAAAATGTCTTACAATCAAACTGAAAAAGTGGATATGTTATTAATATATGGAGAATGTAGAAAAAATGTATACATTTGAATAGGTAGTATATTAACATTTAAACAAATCATAATGATTCGCCATGTTGCTATTTGAAAAAAATTGAGTTTCTTAAAAAACGATCGAATTACAATTTAAAGGCATCTGTTGGCCAAATTAGGAAACAAAAGTTGGTAATATTTGTTTTGTACACGTCTATGATACAAAACAAAAGATATTAGGGTGATAACAGCAACCTATATGCACTATTAGTTTTTTAAAAAAAATATGACCCTAGTAATTTTTTTTAACAATTGATTTGTATGTAAAATGAGATCCTGTATCCGACAACAAACAAAAATATAGGGTGTTCCATTTAAAATTTCAAAATTGATGTCACTTCCGGTCACACCGCAAGTGCTATTAAAGTTTCCCAGTAACCACTGAACTCTAAATTATTTTTAGTATAAATGTAGAAAATTCCAAATTAATATGTCAATTAATAAAAAAACTAAAGCGGGTGATCTTGTTTTGTCTTACACCCGGTATATTAAACATCTACAAAATATTCCATAATTTTTTCTGAAAATAAATAAAAATTATAAATTTGTTTATTATTTTAGGGAAATTTATCACAAACATTGCTCATTTTGTTTAAAAAATTGTAAGAAGAAAAAATGACTAAAACAATTTAAAACTGATAGAATCTATTCAGAAAGCAATGCTTTTAACATTTTAAACATAAAATTAAAATACTTTAATCGTTTTATTAGAATATTTTAACAGATACGAATTTTTTGAAAGAAATGCTAATTTTGAGGAGACTTAGAAAAAAATATCGAATTGCTAAAACAATTTTCAAATTCTTAGAATTCACTTACAAATAATTCCTTTTCAAAAATATAAAAGTAAAAATTGCAGTATTTTAATCACTTTAGCAGCAATTTATAATCAAATTTTATTGGAAAAAAGCAAAAATAACCATTGTTTTGAAGAAACTGTTGTTTGCAAAAATGTAATAGATTGTGAGTAACTAAAACCATTAGAAACTGACAGAATTCTCCTTTTCAAAAATATAAAAGTAGAAATTGCAGTTCTTAATCGCCTCAGCAGCAATTTTTAATCAAAGTTGAATTTTATTGGAAAAAATGAGCATTATTTTAAAGAGAATTTTGTATTCAAAAATATAATAATTTGTGAGTGACTCAAACAATTGAAAACTGACAGAATTCTTTTAATATAGCTGCTCATTAAAATATTAAACAGAAAATCAAAATATCTCAGTTGATTTATCGGCAAATTTTAATTAAACATGAATTTTATTGTAAAAACAAAAAACATTTTTTTTCTTAAGGTGACTTTCATTTTAAAAATGACTATAAATTATTGAATATCTGAAACAACTTTAAACTTACAGCATTAATTTGGAAATAATTGCTCTTTAAAATATCAAAGAGATAATTGAAATATGTCAGTTGGTTGATCACCAATTTTTATTAAAATTTGCAAAAATTACCTTGTAAAACAAGCTTCCTATTCTTTTCATAAATATTTTGCTAGTAAAAATTACTAGTCTTATTCTATGCTGTGATATTTAATCTGCTCTTTTAATGTGTTTATTTATTTCGTACTTCTTGCGTTTTAACAACTTTTAACAATTTACAGGTTCAGTAATGTTAGCCGGAATTGTGTATACTCTATGTTTCTTTTATATTCTATGTTTTCTTTAAAGTTATTTATTTTGTATTTGTTTATTTGCCTTATAATGATTTTACTTTGTGTTTTGTTTTATTTTGTAAATTTATAATTACAATGTGTACAATTATTACCGATTTGTGTAAAACTTAAACAGTTATTAACACCAATAAATATATTTTATTCTACTCTATTTTATAATAAAAACTAAAAAATGTATTTTTGAGGAGAGTTTTATTTGAAAAATTACAATAAACTATTGAGTCTCTGAAACAAGTTAAAACGCACAGAATTCACTAGAAAATAACAGCTTAAAATATTAAACAGAAAATTGAAATATATTACTTGATTTAGCAGCAATTTTCAATCAAAGTTGAATTTTGTTAGAGTAAAAATTCTTATTTTTGAGGAGATTTGTTTAAAACATGATAAGATATTATTGAAGCTCTGTAAAAACTTAAAACTCACAGAATTTAGTTGAAAATAACTGCTCTTTAAAATATTCAACATAAAATTGAAATATCTCAATAAGTTTATTAGCATTTTTTAATTAAAGGTGAATTTTGTTCGAAAGTGGAAAAAATGCTTATTTTTAAGGAGACGTTTGTTTAAATAATTTAAAGAAATTGTTGAATCGTTAAAATAACTTAAAATGTCATGCAATTCGCTTACAAATAGTTCCTCTTCAAAAAATAAAAGAGAAAATTGAAATATTTCAGTCGCTTTATTAGCAATTTTCAATCAAAGTCGAATTTTGTTGAAAAATTTGTTGAATTTAAAGCGTTAATTGACTTCAGTAAATTTTGAAATGTCATATTGATTAGTGAGACAAGTAATTAAACGCCAAAGGAAAGCATTTCGAACAATTTCTGCGATTTTTTTTGATTTTTTGTTATTGTTTTATTTTTAGTGTTTGCTAAAATTTTAATAAATCATTTTATTTTTTGATGGAATAAAAGCTACAAGCGTTAGTGGCTGAATAGTTAAACATATGCCAAAAAATGGAATAAAACATTTTTATGTTATTCTAATTAAGCGCCGTATGTAGAAAAATAATTGTTTTATTTCTAACAATAAAAATTTGCTTCAAAATTATATGATAAAATACATTAACATAAGGTATAATTTTTAGTATGTAAAATCCTATAGCCCACGATAAAAAAAAAACATACGGTATATATTTTGTTCTATTAATACGAAATATTAATATCGTGTTTATACAGGTCTATTAGAAATAAACTAACAAAAAACTACAATATTATTAATGGCAATTATATTAATAAAACTGTAAATGTTTTAGCGGTTATAAAATCTTAGTATCAATTATTTTCTAAATAAGGAATAAATAGGCGCGTATATTTTGTTGCTAGTAACTTAATTTAGGGTTTTAAAATAAAAAATAATTACTTACCAGAATATACGAAACTTCTCTAGCATAAGAAATGCTAGCAATAGTAGCAACAGCGGCAAAAATAAAAAGAAGCGTGTTCTTCATCATGGTTGTCTGTTTTAGAATTGTTTATCGAAAATGTGTCTTTCGGGTGTTTATATAGACGGAAGACTGAATTAAATCGTTATTTTAATGCTTAAATTATTCATGAGTACTTAAAATATGCAAGTGTTTATCACATTACCCCAATATCTATGTATCTGTTGTGTTTTGGTTTGTTTTAACAAACTTCTACTCATGTACTGATGCGTGAGGTTTGTTATTAATTACTCAGGAAATTGTCAAAATAGAGATTATTTCTTTATTCTAATGCAAAGAATGTAAACTAACGTTTTACATGCAAAATTCTCTATATGTCTAAAATATTTATTTATTTTTTGGTTGCCCTGGATTTTTCATCCGCCTCACTAATGCCTGGAGCTCCTTGTTTGCCACGGTCTCGCCTGTACATTCCTCGAGGGTACGCCACACTACCCCCCCTTTAGAAAAAGGAAGTAAAAGAGAAAACTAGGAAAGGGGAAAAGAGAAGGAAACCCCTCTAGTAGGTGTAGTTTTTTTGGTTACAGATCCATGACTAGACCGAAGAGGTATAGTAGAGAACGGTGAAAAGTATAAAGAATTTGAAGATGAAGCAACAGATAATGTTGGTTGGAAGCTAGGCATTAATCGGTCAACGGTAACATTTGTGATTTTTCCGTTAACAGAAATCGTAAAAAAGTTTGATTGTTGCTTTAAAATTTGAAACTGTTCGTCATACGCGGGTTGAAGAGGGTGCTTAATACAATCCTTCCTAATGAAAACGTGTGTGCAATTACCTAAATCGGGGTGCACAAAATTTTTGCGAGAGGCTGGGCGGCTTAATGCAGGTCGTAGTATCTGCATTTTGACTCGTAAGTCATCAATAAATTTTGAGCCTGAAGGAAGGTAACCGGAAATTGAACTTGAAAACAAGAAATCGCCTGGTAAACGTAATGTTATATCATAAACGTATTCGGCTGTTGTGGCCGAAAGTGAAGTTATAAAAATAGTGCGTAAACCTAATAAAATTAAAGGTAGTTGTGACACCCAGTTCTTTGGATCGTTACTCATTCGGATCGAGTCTTTAATTTGTTTATTGAGCCGCTCTACCAAACCGTTACATTGCGGATGATAGGCTGTTGTGGATTGGTGTGTAATGCCAAATATTTTGCAAAAATGTTTCCAAACGTGAGATTGAAATTGACATCCACGGTCAGTGAGAACCGTAGATGGTATACCTAAACGTGAGATCCAACAATTTAAAAAAACTTTAGAAACAGAGTCTGCAGTAATTTCGACAAGTGGTTGGACTTCAGGCCAACGCGTGAATCGATCGATGCAGACTAAAAGATATCTGTATGTGTGACAAACTGGCAAAGGGCCGATAATGTCGATGTGGATGTCAGTGAATCGGTCGTCCGGATCAGGAAACTTAGCAATCGGGGATACTGTGTGACGGTGAATTTTGACTTAACATTTTGCAGTCACTCCACGGGTTAACTCATCCTGGCGTTCGAGCAATGAAACGTCTAGTAAATTCACGCTATGTATGGCCGCGGATGAACCACCACATCACACATTTTGTCAAATCCTGTTTGCAGTGCCAGAAAGTCAAAATTCACCGCCACACTACCCCCTCCTGAGTAATTTTTAACAAACTTCTACTCATGTACTGATGCGTCAGGTTTGTTATTAATTACTCAGGAAATTGTCAAAATAGAGATTATTTCTTTATTCTAATGCAAAGAATGTAAACTAACGTTTTACATGCAAAATTCTCTACATGTCTAAAATATTTATTTTTTGGTTGCCCTGGATTTTTCATCCGCCTCACTGATGCCTGGAGCTCCTTGTTTGCCACGCTTTCGCCTGTACATTCCTCGAGGGTACTCCACATATCCATTTACGATTTAATTTTTAAAAGTAGTTAGTGAGAGTATATTGTAAATAGATAGACAAGCTTAATGAGATATATTCAATAATAATATTTCATGGAGTAATTGAACTAATGAACACATTTCAGATGTAAAATAAACCTGCATTATCTCGACATTTTCAGAATTTGCTATCTATTTTTCTCTTTTTAATAAATGTTGGTTATTTGCGTTCATAATATGTCTCGTGGATTATTAAGTATGTTGTGGTGTTGATTTTTTAACTACGCGACGTATACAGGGTGGCTGATTTTTCAGAGTTCAGCTTATATCTGTTAGAATATTAAAGATACAAAAATAGTAAGGTAAATAATCAGGTCTCACATTCTTCATACCATTTGAGAACATAATCCCTTTTCACCGACCATATTTTTCACCCAATCCATTTCTGTTCCTGTGGTGAAAATCATTAGTTATTTGAGAAAAGAAAAACTATTATTCAGCCCAACGAAGGGTCAGCCAAGCCATCTCATTTATGGCCTTCAATAAATCTTCGGTCCTTCGGACAAGTGACCGTTATATGACGAACGTAAAAACGCCAACACAGAAACATCTTTTAATAAAATTGCTTATTAATATGCAAAGAATCTCAGCTATTTATTAAAGGATTGCGATAAAATTGGCCTCAATTAAAGCGTAATTATTGTGTTTATGCCACTACAAAAAATGAACAATCTGTTATAAAAATAAATTAGAAAAAGGTGGTAAAACGGTGAAAAACAATATATTTTTTTTAATTAAGAGCAAATAACTTCTTTATACATGATGTAAATTTTATCAAATTAACTTATGACATGTAACAATGCCATTGCTACTACTTTGTAAAATTTCGGTGTTTTATAAAAGTAATTACTCGAAATTCTTTGCATTAACCTTATTTCTTTGTTTAAAGTCAGAACTATTATTTTTTTTGAATATACATAATTCTTATGATTAGGATAATAATATATGTTGCAGTCGTTATTTTATTTATTTAAATAAAGTGTAAGGGATTGATTAAACAATGCAAGAAATGCAGTGCTACCCTCCCCTTAAACTTAAGGCGGGTGCCTGGCGCCTCAATAGAAAAAATGTATAGAAAAAGTAATGTATCAATACAATGCATATTATTAATAAGTTTTTTAATACCGTTTTTTTTTTTTAATAAAGAGAACATAAATATAATCATTTTTGGAATTTAATGCATGTTATGTTTCAGCAAAAGGTAATTTTGTTTTATGTGTTAGATGTTTTTATTAAAATGGTATGATTTCAAATTTCAAAAACTTAAGACCACAGCAAACACCACCAATCACCACCCTTGAATTGTCTAGTTTTGTCTTTGTATTTTAATTAAAGATAAAATTAGAAAGTACTTGGGTTGCGATATTTAAATCAACCAAGATTTGTCATAGGGATTTTAGATGTAAAATTATTATTTTTATTATTAGATTAAAATATATTTAAAATTTTTACATGTAAATTTCTTATTATATTAGAATAATATCATGTACTTATACGGGGTGTCCTGATTAAGCAGACGATGCATGGGTATCTTCTAAACGGTGAAAGATAGAAAATCAGTTAAATGGGAGAAAATATGCAGGACAATGAGTACTATCTATGACCAGTGTAAACAAAATAGTTGAATCGATTTCTTATTTTCTTTTATAACTTGATTATTGTTTTTTTTTATACCGGAAATAGATAGTACTAACTGTCCTGTAAAAGATACCCATGCATCGACTGCTTAATCAGGACACTCTGTATGTATTTAATGGGCACAATTTTTGATTCAGAGTTGGCTATTAAATATTATTTTAGAATATTTAGAACATAATTGCTCATATATTGCTCAATGCTAACTTAAACAAAATATTATGCCACTTATTAATTATATACAGACTCCGCCAAAAAAATGTACTTATTGTGATTGTTTTACATGTATATACTTCTAATGTACCAATGTAATATGTTAAGAGGAGTATAGCAGTGTCGGCCGCTGATCGTGTTGGTGAGACACGCAGTATTCTAAAGAAGAGGCTATCACACCGAACTTAAACGAAGTCCTAACAAACAACCACCCGAAATCATGTGTACGCTCGGAGAAAAAAGCCAAAGCGAAGCGGCGTTCATTATTCCCATTATTCTAGGGACGGACGCGGACGCGTATGGCGTTGCTGGTTCCAGCTGAAGATCGGCTGATCTGGTCTATGCACGCATTCATACAGAATACGCGTTGTGTAATGAAATTCCAGCCAAATGATTTTACAATTTAATAAGCGAGTGTTAATAGTAAGGTGTAATTTTACGAGGCCTATTCTTACGCATAAATAAGCATTACGTACTAATTTACATTATTTTATATTTCCTTACAAAACGTAATAAAACGATGTTTATTTTGAACTCTACTGCTTGTGTACTAGGGCGGAGCAATTTTAGATAGGCGAAAATTTAAATTTATATTTTGACTTGGCCTAGGTGTGCGATAGTTGCCTTTTAAATATCCAAACACATCTGTAATTTTATTTTTGGAAAAATATTAATGTTTTCAGGTTCCTTTTTCAATTAAAAATGTAAAAAATAAAATAAAAATGGGAATTTTTAGATGCAGCTCTTCGCTTGTTATTTTTATTATAAAAACAACAACCCAGAATCCACCACGAGGAGGTGACTGCAAATCGGATTCCACCCTCTCATATGTATAAAAACTTACTTAATAAAATCATGTTTTGTCTCCATTTTCGGTATTGCTTTTCTGGAAAAAAAAATCGACCGAATTAATCCGTCCCTAGCGTTGTTACCACGCACTGACGTAGATGCTTCAGTTACCATTTATATGTGGCGTTCTACAGCCTGAGTGTGGCATGGAAAACTTAATAGTTCGGTGTTATCAGGAATATTTATAATCATTTCACTAAGATCTGCTTTAGTGACAATTTTACTCAATGGTGGTTCTGTTACTACAACAGATTGCCAATTAATTAGCTCCGTGTAATCACTAGCTTTAAAATTTATTTTTGGCACTTTAAAATCGCGAATTTCAGAATCTTCACATTTTGAAGTTCGACATTTTAAAATTCGACGTAAGGCCAACTCTCGAATATGTTTTCTATTATCACCAAGCATACCAAACAAAATATTATCGGAATGAGCGAAATGAGTATTTCTTTGAATAACTTTGTCTACGATGTTCTTAAATTGAGTCGGTAACTAACGAGAACATTGAATAAAATGGAAGAAATGCTGGGGTCTATACTTACAAGATGATTTGTACTTAATAAGAAACCAGGTGGTAGCATATATTTTAATTACGTACTCTGTTAATAATTTTAATTCATACAATGGTTCTTCTGTAGCGACGTACAATCTTAGCATTCTATTGGCTGTTGTTAACCATCTTGCATATGACATGTTTCCAGGGTTTTTAGATGCCATTTGTGGGCAAACATTGCCCTCTCCTATTGCCAGGAAAATTTCGTAAAGGTACTTTTGATCGGTACTCAGATCACTGACATTTATTGGAGGCAATTCAACATTATCTGTTATTTTTTTTAAATGACACAATAGGCATCGTTTCACATGTTTTAAGTTGCTTTCCTATAGGTGCAGTAAAGCTCTTTGAATCATTACTTTTTTTCATCTACCTGTTGTATTAAATGACGAAGAGGTAGTTTATTGGTATGTAACAGGCATATAAACCAATGAACGAATTTCTTCAAGGACATTTCTAGTTGCCTTATAACACCATTCTTGAAGCCTGTATTTACTACGGTGCCGTCACAGCCCACAACAGCAATTTTATTTAAACTTTCATTTAAAGAATGTTTAATAAAGTTAAAAAGACTGGCCTTAATGCCATTGGCGGTTCCAGACGTAGGTGTCACATGTCATAGGTAAATAGAACCTGTTTCTGCAACAATAACTATATGTTCTTCAGTTATTTGTTCTGTGTGATAAGTTGTTCCTATTTTTGCAACAGCCAGTGTTCTATCTTTCCTTCCGTCAAAGTATTTTCCAGAAACAACATGCTGTTTTTGTTTCATTTCCATATCAACTAACATTTCCCTCCGTATTTTCCTTTCTCTTCTAATTTTACTTCTGTCAATAATTAACGATGAATCCTCGTTAGTCACTATACTAAAATCTTTGAGCCCAGCATTCATAAGGAGAGACGCTTTTCTGTCTGAAAGCCCACTTCTGTCACAGGCTTCAGCCATATCGGATAAAACCAGTCAAGTCTTAAAAGGCATTTTTAAAGAATTTGACGTTGAAGGTTGTGGGGTAATAGCATCTACCTCGATAAAATCGGTAGTATCGTTGCTATTAATGTCATTATAGTTTACTTCTTCTGTTATACCTTTCTCTTCTTCTTTTTGCCTTTTACTTTGAATTGTTATACAGTGTGGAAATTAAGTAGCGGATAAATTCGGTAACTCCGTTATTGTGTATGACAGAGAAAAAATCTAAAAGACGTATAGCGATTAAAATCACTGCGCATGTGAAAAATATTTTTTTAGATTTTTCAAAAAAAAATTGTAAACGCTGTGACGTCATCAATATTTTTTTCAAATGACAACCTATATTTTTTATTTTTTATTTCGGTAGAGTTTTTTAATAGGTTTTCAACCATATAAAATTTTGTATAACTTACATAAGAAAAAATACAAGAAAAGCGGTTTTAAAGTTAAAAAAGTAAAGATGAATTTTTTCAACAGACTTGATTTTCTTCATAACCTTATATTTCTCATTGTAATCTTTTATCTTCTGAATTATTCTTTGGTCGGAAATAGTTGGTGGAGAAGCTTTCTGCCAAATACATTTAATGTCAACAACAACTTGTTTACAAATATCGAGCACACTAGGGTTTTTGTTGCTTTCAACCATGAATAATTGACGATACCACAAGAACAATTTTATAACGTCGGAATATGTTGGAAGAACATTGCGACAAAGTTTACTTGGTGTTTCAAATATTTCACATTTTATCCGGGTTTGAGACATCTCCTTTCCTTTAAATTTTAATGTAAAATCAAACGCGTCTTAACACTAATCGAAAACTCGTCCAACGCAGCAAAGCACATTACAATCACTGAAAATAATACCGTAGATCGCAATAAGTACACGCCCCACTCGCGCCTACCCCCACCGCACCAATTAACCTCGCGCTAACCAGTTGTGACCTATTCTGATACATCACCACAAGCTTGAAGTTGATTCTAAATAACTATTAACACGCATATTTTACATTATTTATCATGATAGGAAAAAATAATTATTAGTAAAATATTATTTTATATAAAAAAAACTCATACAAATCTATAAATAACAGTTTCTATAGGAACCTGAAGATGGTGCCAGAGAGAATTGTATTTTTTTTGTATTAATATTGAAGTAAAAATGTAACTATTTCCTACCTAGGTAGTTTTGTTTTACAGTCCTAATTGTTATTGGAATTTTCTAAATATGAGGGTTTTTTAATTACATTTTCAACATTTTACCTTGAAAACGGAACCTGAAGATATCATCGCACAGGACTGCATTTTTGTTTGGTCTATGTTGATATCAAAAGGCAACAATTCCACACCCAGGGATACGGAATTTCGAAAAAAAGTTTTATTGCTCCGCCATATTGTGTACCCTTTATAGTAATTCCTCTTTTTATCACTATATTTGCATAATGATTCATAACACTTAAGAGACCCCAATTCAATTTTGAGGCCCCCTCTAAATATTTGCAGTATACTGAGTAGGAATACTGGAAATATTTTGATTCGGCCTCAAACTTAAATCCCTACACATAGAGTATTTTTACTTGAGTACTGCAACATATTTCGCCACACAATGGCTTTATCAGGCAGATGAATAATTTTATTATTAATCTACTGTTCAATCAATTTCAAATAAAACAACCAAGTTGGGAGGGTTTTACTTCATTGTTAAATACTGCAACATGTTTACACAGTAGCTTCATCAGGCAGATGAATAATTATATTATTTGTCTGCCTGATAAAGCGAAACATGTTTAAAATTTAAAATTATCTCAACACATGTTTTATATCTAGCACAAAATATACAAAATTTGTTTTTCACTCCAACATATAGAATTTTATTTGTGGCTTTCCCTATTATAACTGCAACACCCGATATTTCATTATAATTAGTTTTGTAAGATCGCTTAGACCAAGCGCCATCAGCGATAACAGTAATATAAGGAAAACCTTCTGCGTCGATGTGAAACTTTTCGGTGCCAATTCTGTATTCTTCTTTTCGGGCCAATATTAATTGTTCCATGAGTACATTTTCAATTACATGTTCAAAGTTAGTATGAATTTTAGTATACGCACGAATGTTGATATTTGGAATATTCAAGATAGATGAAAACTCTTCCAACTGGGAATATCCACATCCTATCGTCGAAGTACCTTTAAAATAATTATAAACATTAAAATAGTGTATACATCAAAGCTTTAAAATGTATAATTAATATTATAGGAATAAATATTGTGTGAGTCACAATATATTGTTTCTGAATTATGGCAAAAATTAGATATCCAGGCACGATTTGTCAAATTTTGAACAGATGATATTTTTTTTAACAAATTTTAAAAATATAAGTAATTACTTTTTAATTTAGATAAACACGTATCTGACTTAAAAGCTGACGGCAATGCATTATTTATTTTGTTGTTGCATTTAAAAATACAAGTAAATTAGAAATTACCTAAAACTGCAGCACTTGTTACATCCAGTGTCTCTTCGGGATTTTCGGATTCCAGAATATTAACTGAATTACACATATTACATTCGATTATAAACTTAGAGCGATAACCATTTTTGCGTTCATTAATAATTTTACAATTTTTCAATGTACACTCATACGATGGAACATGTTGAATATCTTGAATTTGTTTCCAAAAGTATTGAATATCGAGAATCCTTCTACCTTCCACACAAAAGTTGCGATTTTCCTGATCATCTACTTCCTGGGTCTCCAAACTTTCCAGCCTTAGGGCCATACTGATTACTCCAGTAAGTTCCGAGGGCCAAAACCATATTATCATTGTTGCCGGTGGTAAAAAGTGAAATAGTCCACTGATGAAAAAAAATGTCTGAAAAAGTACGCAACGTTTAAAAAAGGCTGCAAATCGGACTAAAGTCCGCAAAACGGCAACACTGCATATTATTAATTTTCCTGTCATTATCTGTAATTTCTAGATTGGTCGTAGAGTACGAGCCATGAGGAGTTACGTGACACGACATCTGGTGGACACAAGCGGTAGTACCTTCTATCGCTAACAGATGGCGCCAATAGCACGTACAGAATAATCTCGTTGGTTCGAGAAAGTTCTGGTGTCTTCCACTCACTTCTAGATGGCAGTAATTGGAATATATAAGAAGGCTAGTGGCGCAACCACAAGTCAGTTCCTATGACACTGTTGTGAAATAAAATAGTGCGTACCTCCTTAAAACGTGTTTGTGCGTGTTTAAGTTTAAGACATCTTTGTAACGGTATTTTGATTTGAATTGTTGCTTTTGTGTGTGATTTAGTAGTATGGAAAAGAAGCAAAAAATTGATAGTGAATGCAGAAAATTCAAAGATCAGTGGAACATTCAGTATTTCGTAATTGAGTCCAGTAACAAGGCGCTATGTTTGATTTGCAATGAAAGCATAGCCATTCTCAAGGATTATAACATTAAACGTCATTATGAAACAAAACATTTTCAAAATTACTCAAAATATACAGGAAGTTTGCGGACAGAAAAATTCAAAGCTATGAAGCGCGGATTGATTTCGCAGCAATCTTCATTTACAGAACTCAAAACTGAACAAGAGGCTGCAACTCGTGCCAGCTTTCGTGTGGCTCTTGAAATTGCAAAACGTGGAAAACCATTCACCGATGGAGAAATGATCAAAGAATGCATAATTGCAGTAGTCGAAGAAATGTGCCCAGAAAGGTAAATTTATTAAAAACTGTCAGTATGTTGTCAGCAAACACTGTGGCTCGAAGGGTAGAAAACATCGCTGAAATATATATCCTCTCAACTGTTCGACACAAATGGACATGTTGAGTGGTTTTCTTTGGCCTTGGATGAGTCAACGGATGTGTCAGATACTGCCCAGGTGTTGATTTATATTCGAGGAGTAGATAAAAGCTATGAAGTGCATGAAGAACTTCTTGATATGTATAGTATTCATGGCACAACCACTGGTACAGATATTTTTAAAGGAGTTGAAATGGCCATTAATCAAAAGAACCTTCGATGGAAAAACTTGAAATGTATTACAACTGATGGAGGCAAAAACATGAGTGGGAAAGATAAAGGAGTGGTCGCTCTTGTGTCAAAGGCTGTAGAAAATGACGGTGGTTCAAAACCATTAGTCTTACATTGTATCATTCATCAACAGTCTTTGTGCGGAAAATGTTTAGATATGTCTGAAGTTCTGAAACCAGTCATATCAACTGTTAATTTTATCAGATCTTTTGGGCTGAATCACCGACAATTCCGACAATTTATTGAAGAGATTGGAGAAAATGACTTACCTTATCATACTGCCGTACGTTGGCCTGGTTGTGAGAAAGTCCTTCAGCGCTTTTTTGAACTTCGAGCAGTGATCGAAATTTTTTTGAATGTAAAGCATCGCCCTCTTACTGAATTACAAAACAACGCATGGCTGTGGAAGTTAGCATTCTATGTTGATTTGACAAAACATGTGAACGAACTGAATTTGAGATTGCAAGGAGAAAACCAGCATCTTCCTGATTTATACACTAATATCAAATCATTCCGGAAGAAATTGATACTGTTTCAATCACAACTACGAAGTAAATATTTTTCACATTTTAAAACATGTGAAATACTCAGCCACACCACTGAGACTGAGTTTTCTATCGCTTTTGCAATCGAAACTTTGAGTGCTTTGAAAAAAAAATTTTGATACTCGTTTCTCGGACTTTGATGCCATTGCGAATCAAATTAAGATTTTTCAGAATCCTTTTGATACTGACATGGAAACCCTAGCCCCGGAACTTCAAATGGAAATGATTGGTCTACAGTGCAGTGATATAATTAAGAACAAATATCAAAACTCATCTTTGTTGGAATTTTATAAGGGTCTTCCACTGACACAATTTGATAATTTGCATAAATTTGCTCGTGGGCTGTTTTCTGTTTTTGGTACTACTTATTTGTGTGAGAAGACCTTCTCCAAAATGAAGTACACAAAAAATGTTTACAGATCTAAATTAACTGATGAGCATTTTAAATATCTTTTAATAATTGGTACAAGTAAAATTAGTCCACAACTACAAACTATTGTTAGTGGAAAATCTCAATTACATAAATCTCATTAGTATTTCATATGTCATTATGCTTGTTATAAGTTATGTTTTTATTTAAAATGTATAAAATGTTAGTTGGATTCATTTCAATAATTTGTTAGTTATTATATACTGAAGTTAAATTTTCTGCATATTATACATGTCTTTACTCATTACAATTCTGTGTTTCTTTATCCAACTTATCACAAAAACAATAACAATAAGCCTACAACAATGTTATGAGTAGTTAGCCCATGACCATATCAATGTAGATGTCATATTAATAATTATTCAACATAAAATTAGAATACTTCAGTAAACTAAATTTAATTTGCTATAAAAAATATGTTCTCTAAAAGGAGTTTTCAAGTATGCTAGCTCTCCGCGGGCCGGACAAAATCTGTCCGCGGGCCGGATGTGGCCCTCGGGCCGTAGTTTGGAGACCCCTGATCTACTTCGATAAGATAATCTGGGCCATCAACATTATTTGTGGTCTGTCTATATGTTTCACCAGGTACACATGCATTAGTAGGTTTCCCAGGCTCACTTGCATTAGTGTTCCTTCGATTTCTGTAATAGTTAAATGATTATTCGTTTTTTTTCTAAAATGTCAAGATTTTTTTCTTGATTATTAAAAGAGATAGAAAAAAAAACTATAAAGAGCATATGAGATATGACACAAACTTACAGAGATAGTACTTGATATGATTATTTATAAGAATATCTGAGTTCTTATTAATATTGTATTACATTTAAAAACATACATTAGTCATAAAATAATAACTATAATAAAAGAATTGCAATTATTTGTAGCAGTTATTTACATTGTTGTAATTATTTTAATTAGTTTAGGGTTAAAGAAAAACATTTTAATGAAAATAGACCTTATAAAATTTCTAAATAAAGTAGGTATTATTAATGGTAAAGAGTTACAGTTCATGATGATAATAAACGATATTTATAAATATTATGAATAATTACTCTAGAATTATGTAGATTATTTTAACATACAAAATATATGAGTTTTGATAAGACTTTAAAATTAAATAATAAATATCAAAGGAAGGAAAGTAGTTATTCGAATAATATTTACTGTTTTGTTTTATTTTAGTTTTATCAAGCCTAATTTCTGCATATTCACGGAAATATTACAGAGATAAATGATGACAAAATATTCAGCCCGCTAGAAAAATCGAGAAAATGTAACCCACTTTGAAGGTCATTCAATCGGCCGCAAAATGTACAACACTACTACCGAAGCTCCCCAAAATATATCAGCTGGCGAAATTTTAGATGTATGTAAACATGCAGTAAATAAGTAATGAAATAAATACTGTTATTACTTCTATTAAAATTATTGAACACTAAATATAAACTACAGCCGCCGTTAATAGACGACAAAACAAAATATTTGTGAATATTCCTTGACTGAAAACATACATTTACGGTTACTATACGGCCTATTAGCAATGTTTCTGTTGTAATTAATTTGTTTTTGAAAATAATTATTATATTTTCATATATAGAGGGTTCAACAGCCGTGAACTATTTTATTATAAATAATATTTTTCTTTTAAAATTAAAAAGAACTTACTGTATTCTCGATGCTCGGTATGCACGAACCCTGCTTCTCTTTTTATTGTCTTTATTTCTCATTTTCTTACACAGTCACAACACACACAACACAAACAATAACCTATTTTATTTCACGCAAAGAAATTAAATTGGGCGGCGTACAGATGTAAATAGCAGAGCTGGGCAGGATTTGAATCATTCTGGATTCGATTCCCGGATTCGAATCCTTTTATAGGATTCGAAAGAGGTATTCGAATACTTTAGTGAAAACGGATTCGTGATCCGGATTCGTTACTTTTTTTAAAAGGATTCGTATTCGAATCCAGAAGTAGATGATTCGAATCCTTATAAAAGGATTCGAATTCTTATAAAAGGATTCGAATCCTTATAAATGGATTCGAATTCTTATAAAAGAATTCGAATCCTTATAAAAGGAATCGAATCCTTATAAATGGATTCGAATCCTCATACACTGATTCAAATCCTCCCAAATAATTCGAATCATTGCTATTAAGGCTGGGATTCGAATTCGATTAATTCAAATAGTTAAATATTCTAATAAAAATATTTAAATCACTAAATTATTCATATTTGAATATAAATATTTAAATTTTGGAATAATTCAAAGATTTGTGAATGCATATTTGGTTACTTAACCATTAAAAATTTCCAACCTTAATAGTATATTTTTAACTTCACTTGAAATCAGTGTTTTATACGCGTGGCGCATGAAGTAAAATTTCGAGTTTAGAAAAGCCCCGTGAAAATTTGTCTCGGGTCGCTGCGCGACCCGAGACAAATTTTCTACGCGGGGCTTTTCTAAACTCGAAATTTTACTTCATGCTTAGTCTGGGAGTGGACAAGACTCGTTTGAACTTTAAATTTAACTCTTTTAAAAAAATCGACGTATTCAATATAATAAATCATTCATTGAAATCATAGAAAAATTAACTTTTAGTGGTTACTTTATAATTTGCTCGGCTCTTAATGGGTGAATATTCTATTCCTAAAAAAAACCGTATTTATTTAATATTAAAGTTGCATTTAGTACAATAAGAAACTGTGAATAAATCGACAAAAATCTAGAAATATCGAAAACCTCGACATGTAGAAAATCTTGACGGTCCACTCCCAGACTAAGCATGAAGTAA
The DNA here is from genome assembly GCA_932526585.2 of Philonthus cognatus. NCBI lineage: Eukaryota > Metazoa > Arthropoda > Insecta > Coleoptera > Staphylinidae > Philonthus > Philonthus cognatus. Next base: position 7,162,715 of record OW052249.1, on the reverse strand, counting down.
AATTTCGAGTTTAGAAAAGCCCCGCGTAGAAAATTTGTCGAGGGTCGCGCAGCGACCCGAGACAAATTTTCACGGGGCTTTTCTAAACTCGTAATTTTACTTCATGCGCCACGCGTATAAAACACTGATTTAAAGTGAAGTTAAAAACGCACTGAAAACCAACCCAACTTCGATAGTTTTTCAACATTGGATGTTTTCTTTCCTATCCATGCTGTAAACCTTCAGATATTCGTTGTATTCTTGTAAAAAAAACGTCGATTCCCTGTAGTCCTTCGGTCTCCGAAGACTATGATTGGTCCTTTGAGCTGTAGCCTTTGTAAAATGGTAATAAACTTAGTAATCTAGGGTGATCTTTCAATTTGAAACTTCTAAGAACAAGTGTTGTCCACTCCCAGACTAAGCATGAAGTAAAATTTCGAGTTTAGAAAAGCCCCGCGTAGAAAATTTGTCGAGGGTCGCGCAGCGACCCGAGACAAATTTTCATCGGGCTTTTCTAAACTCGAAATTTTACTTCATGCGCCACGCGTATAAAACACAGATTTAAAATGAAGTTCAATAACACATATATCATCATTAATTAAAATCATTATTTAATCAGATATTTAGTCGGTAAATAAACATTTTTGTTAATAGAAACTGATGGAATAATATATTACTGGTTGCAAATAATAGATTCAAATTTATTTTTAAAGGATTTGTATCCGTGATTCAAAAATGAGGATTCCAATCTTTGAATCGAATCATATTTTTCACTTACGAATCCTTCATTCGAGTATTCGTGATTCTAATCATATTAGGTGATTCGGATTCGTGATTCGAATCCTGTTTTTGAGGATTCATCCCAGCTCTGGTAAATAGTATGTGGATGATACTTTTCGCGAAGAGTGTACCGCGCCTGAACTACGATTTGATCCACAAGGCGGCAGCATTTTACGGAAATAAAATAAGTCCATTTTTAAAACGATTTTACTAAGACATCAGTTATCGTATCACAATAAAATTATATATATGGTTGTAATATTACATTAGTTTTCCGTCTATCCAATAACGCTTTTTAACACTATAAATTGCAATAATTTTTGGACATATCTCCAAAAGTACTAAATTTATAAAAACATCGTTGGATAGACGGAAAGATATTAATGTTTAATTTCTAGTGCCAACATTTTAGATATTTATAAGCATTTCTTAAAAAACAATACGAGTTCGAAATTTTGTACCCATGCTTTATTCCCCTTAATGTCTTTATTATTGTATTATTATTATTTCAATGTTCTGTCTTATTCTATATTTTCGATTATCTTATTTATCTGTTATATTCATATCTCTTCATTTATGTATATTGTGTTTACGTTTATTTTATAATTACGAGCGAACGCAGATAATACTGGGAACAGTCATTAGTCATTATCTTATCTTATCTAATTCTTTATCTAGCATTATGCGCGTTCGCACTAGATTTAAGAGAGTTAGTTTCTAGACTTCAAAGAAGAAGGTTAGAAACAATCACAAATTTAAAACTCTAAAAGTCTTAATTCATATTCTAAATTATAAATCAAACTAACTGTTAAAGTCAAATTTCTAAGTCTCAAATAAAACAACACTTCTGTTAAACTTGGATAATTACTTCACTGAAATCACACACCCAGAATAGAACTTAAAACAAATAAAGAGTACAACAAAAACATTCTTTACATACTGATCACACATGTAACTGTCTTCAGTTAAGCACATAGTTACTTTAGATGTTCAAAATGTTGGCCGTTAGCAGTCATACAGATAACAGAATGACAAGTGGTCGCTGCAGTTTACATCGGTCAATGTTTCAATGGAGCTTGCTGCACAAGCCCCTGTAATCTCCCAGCGAAGGTCTTCCAGCACCTACAAGGCCGTAGCCAGGAGAAGGGATTTTTTAAACATTAAAAGTGCGATTCTATTCGCAATCTACAACAAGTTAGTCTTACAAAAACTATATCAAACACTCATTGAAACAACTACTTCCCGGGCTAATACCCCGACGGACATTGAATTATACAACAAGTGTTTGCTGTTACATACAGCAACCTACTGCAAATGTAACAATTTGGGTCAAATTATTCAGGTCATCTATAGACGCGTTTCGAGATTTATCTCTCATCAGTATAGCTTTGCCATTCCCTCTAAACAATTTGACACCTTAGACTGGCGGTCACGTTACCGTTCAAACATAAGTATAAATGAAATTGCCAATTCTTGGTTGCAGAATACTTCAAACATTAAAAGTGCGATTCTATTCGCAATCTACAACAAGTAAGTCTTACAAAGACTATATCAAACACTCATTGAAACAACTACTTCCCGGGCTAATACCCCGACGGACATTGAATTATACAACAAGTGTTTGTTGTTACATACAGCAACCTACTGCAAAACCTACTGCAAATGTAATGTAATGTAATGTGTTTGATATAGTCACTGTAAGACTAACTTGTTGTAGATTGCGAATAGAATCGCACTTTTAATGTTTGAAGTATTCTGCAACCAAGAATTGGCAATTTAAATTATACTTATGTTTGAACGGTAACGTGACCGCCAGTCTAAGGTGTCAAATTGTTTAGAGGGAATGGCAAAGCTATACTGATGAGAGATAAATCTCGAAACGCGTCTATAGATGACCTGAATAATTTGACCCAAATTGTTACATTTGCAGTAGGTTGCTGTATGTAACAGCAAATACTTGTTGTATAATTCAATGTCCGTCGGGGTATTAGCCCGGGAAGTAGTTGTTTCAATGAGTGTTTGATATAGTCTTTGTAAGACTAACTTGTTGAAGATTACGAATAGAATCGCACTTTTAATGTTTGAAGTATTCTGCAACCAAGAATTGGCAATTTCATTTATACTTAGGGATTTTTTAACTACGAATCCCTCCCGAAATATTCAAATACTAAAATTTTTGAAAATTTCAAAATCTTCTCTGAAATTTTCCAAAATGGAATTATTCAATTTTGTTAAAACCACTTTTATTTATAAAAAAACTTGCCAATTACGTTTTTTTATTTTTATTTTAAAATTATGAATACTACTAGAAATAATGATTTAGCAACATTTGGCCACAACAGTTTTCTCTAGAACGAACCTAAAGGAATATATTCCTTGCATCAGAACTACAATAGAAAAATTAATTTTAGCTTGATATAAGCAACTTAAGTTCATTTATTACAGTGGTTCCCAAACTCTTTTGGCTCACGGATCCCTTTTCATACTCAAAACTTGCCCACGGACCCCTGAGTGTAAAAAGTACATAAATGCATAATAGAAAAATTACAAATATATCTTTAATGTCTTGAATGGTAAAAATATATCAAAAAATAGAATATAAATAAAATATTTGGTTAAAGAGTATTTATTGAAACTATAACATATTTTAACATACAAAAAAAAATATGACTTGAATGAGCCTGATGGGATGTTAATAGTGTATTTATGTCCGGCTCAATGTTTGTGAGTAGTAACCGCAAGTCCCCACGAGTACTAATTTCTAGTCGGTTTCTTTTTTTGTGATGAGACTCATAACGGCACTGAATCCACGTTCTACTAAATAGGAAGACGGAAAACCAATCAACAGCTTCTGTACAATAACCCATAATGCCGGATATAAAATTGGGATCTGTTTTTGTATCCAGAAGTTGTCGTATCCTTGTTTAAACAATGGCTCCTCATTTATGGATAATTCAATAAGTTGCTTCTGTAATAGTATGTCTTCATCTGTATTTGTGCTCTGAGTTTGACTACTTGCAAAAGGGTTCAACACCCAGTCAGGAATATTCAAGTGAAAAATGTCCTGAAATATTTGGTTCAGGTCCGAATGAAGCACTGTTAAGTGTTGACAATAAGCAAACAAATCTTCATCTCTATTTTCCAATTTTGAAAGATTTGGAAACTGAGAGCATTCTCTTCTTCTCAAATTTTGTTTGTACAGCAAAAGTTTTACAACAAACACAGATATTACACTTTTAGTTTTGATTAAATTTAATGTGCCACCTTGTAGTTTCAAATTAGTCTCGTTAAACCTAACTTCTGAACTTTTGTGATTCAGATTGACATAAGGAAATCACAGATATTTCATGTAACATGGTATGTTTAATCTTCCAGGCCGAGCGCCCTATATCTTGACATGAGGCCGGGCGCTGGGTCTCAGAGACTTTAGCAAATAAAAATAGTTGTTGTAATTTTAAACGAAAAAAAAAATGCCGTGGTATTGTAAGAAACGCCTTTGTTTATTAAAAAATTAATAAAAAAAATAAAATTAAAATTTCAAACATAACCTAAATTAAAAATATAAATTTCAGGTATTAAAAAATAAAAATCTATTGTAGTGGTACAAATATTAACAAAATTGAACTATTTCATTGTTAATAACTAAAAGATACATAAAATGAGAATTCTTAAATATTTTCAGCGACCTCGGAGCAAGGACGACACCAAGCTTGCAGGTGGCCCAAGCAAACAAATTTTTTGCATTTTTTGCAAAAAAATCTTGTTTTTGAATTTTTGACACAGAAAAAACATCGTTTTCGAGAACCTGGTCGTATTTCTTCATCCTCTTGTAGTGCTGAAGTGCCTGCTACTGTTTGTCTTCGTTCCCTTACATTTCGCGGTAGATTAGTTTCAATGCTACGGCGTTCCACATATTCTTTTGTCAAAGATAATGCTAAATCTCTTAGAAATAGTCTTCTTGTAATATTAGATACCTTATTATTGGAGGGATATATAATTTGCGCATTAACACCTGCCATATTCATCATGGCATAAAAAATTACCATTGGCCATCTTCTGGTATTTCTGGCCACATTATACGTAGCACTCAGTTTGTCGAGAGTGTCGACGCCTCCCTTGGTTTGGTTATAAAAAGATATAATTTCGGGCTTATACTTCTCTTTTGTGGATGCACCAATGACATCATCGTGATGAAATCTCGATGATAGAATTACATTTCTATATTTTTTCGGAATGTAAGACATAATTATCACGTTTTCTTGATATCCAAATATAGATGAATAGACAAGTCGAGCTCTTGTATTCACAAATTCTAGTGGCAACTCTCTTTTATTCTTTTTTACAGTTCCTACATACGTTAATTTGTGATTATCAAAAAGCGTATTGATCAATTTGAAGCTTGTGAACCAATTGTCGCAAGTTAAATTTCTGTTGGTTCCCGAAATGGGTTCTATCAGTCTTAGCACGATACTGCAGGGATCGTTATCGCATTTATGTGGACCAGGAGGCTGCTGCCCAACATATACTTCAAGATTTGAAACATAGAATGTTGCAGAGTCAACCAGTGCAAACATTTTAATTCCGTATTTGTTGGGTTTACTGGGGATATATTGTTTAAAGGAGCACCTTCCTCTAAAAGCTTCTAGCTTTTCGTCAATGGTAGCATTTGCTCCAATAGTATATGCTGTTTTACACTTGTGGACAAAGGAATCGAATAAATCTCGGATTGGCGCCAACTTATCCAACCTTGTTCTCTCGTCTCGTGTATCCAGAATATCAAAACGTAAACATTTGAGCAACAAATGAAAGCGATCGCGAGACATAGTCAACCAAAAGCGCTCCACTTCACATCCATTTCTCTCCCATAATTCTTTGGTATTTAAACGGCTGCTTTTCAAAGTTCCTGCTATGTACAATAATCCAAACAAAGCCTTGATTTCGCATAGATCAGTTGGTTTGGCTCTTCTTTCTCTTGTATAACATTCGGATACATCGGAAATATACAGATTTGTGTTATATACTATTTGATGCAACATGTCGTCCGTGAAAAATAAAGACCAACATTCTAACGCCGATTTAGCAGTTCTAGCATACGTTTCAACTCCTGGCAAGCGAACTATTATATTTTCTTTTCTTGTTTTCACCGATTTGATCTGGCAGTGCTTTCTCCATCTAGTGTTGTTATCTTTTCCTATAAAAGTAGGTACCCTACTAAGTTTTTTTGTATGAGCAACGATTTCTGATTCCTCTAAATCGCCACAGTCTTGTTCCGATTCACTATCCGTATCCATCGGTTCAATAACATTATTTTCCGAAGCCAGTTCTTCCTCACAGTCGTCAGGTTCCTCGTCAGAAGAAACTTCTTCCCACAAACGAGCTAGCATTTCCTGCTCCTTTTCATAATTCATTTCTACGATACAAAATCATAAACTAGTATCGCGCAAATATAATAACAATTCATTCGTAATATAAAGCTGCAAAATGATAAAGTAAACAAAATAATTGATAACTTACCAGAAACTTTTATTCGGCTGACTTAACAAAATAACAGGGCGCCAGGCCGGGCGCTGGGTCTCACAGACTTTTTCCGTAATAAATTAGTAAATACCAGGCGTACACACTCTCTGCTTCCTAGGCGTGTACTGTAGCAGAAATTGATAAGGTACTACGCTGCACAACCCGAAAAAAAATGTTGACGAAGATTGACGAATGTTTATTCGCGCGCCGGGTCTCACAGACTTCACGCCCGGCCTGGAAGGTTAAGTAGTAAACGATTATAGTCATCATCATTTTTCAAACAAAGTTGAACATGTAATCTCTTATTTAAGGCATTAGTTTTGATTTTATTAACTGCTCTAATAACATAAGTTCGTGATTTATGCAAACGTTCACTAAGGTTTTTTGAGACCAAATGATGTTGAGACTAATGTACCGATAATACATTCGGTATAGCTTGTTTTAAATATGCCAGAAAGCCTCGGTGTCCTATCATTGCCCTCCGGAGCACCGTCAGTAGCAACGGAGATATTAGTCAAGGGTATAGCTTTTACATCGAAAAATCTTTTTAATTCACTAATTAACGTTTCACCTTTCGTATCAGTTTCCAAACATTTAGCAAATAACAATTCTTGGGAAATTTTTTCTTCTTTTAAAAATCTCACATAAGCTAAAAGTAAAGCTTCATTTCCTGGTAAAGTTGATTCGTCAAGCTGTATAGAGAATTCAGATGTTTTTAAGTAGTCACATAAAGAGTTTTCTACACATTGAGCCATTTCGTCGATCCTTCTTTTCTTCATACAGTATTATTACTCAGCGGAATTCTTTTTATTATATCAAAAGCTGGTTTGTGTAACACAGTGCGTATTATCTCACTTACAGCTGGTAGAATAAGTTCATCGCCAATAGTGTGCGCCTTTTCAGACTTCGCAATCATTAAAGAAATATTATAAGAAGCCCGCAGTCCATTGTCATCTCTCTTAGATGTTGTTCCTATAAGTTCTTGCAATGTCGGTGTTTTCAAATATTTTTCTTTGAGTTTTTAAAAAAACGTTGAATTCTCATCTTTTTTGTCACTATGGATTTTTATTAAATGTTTCTTAAGCTTAGAAGGTTTTATTGAATCGTTTTACTACATATAAGACACATGGGTAAAGTACTATTTCCTGCTGACGGAATAAAGCCATATTTCATATATTCAACACTGTATTGTCTGCATTTTTTCTTCGTCTCACTCATACTGTTATCTAAAAAAAGGGGAGTATAAATATATAGAAGAAAAGGTTTATCAAAATTTTTATTTGCAACAAAGCACTGTTAATTATAATATTTTTTTTAAATGGAATGCTGCAATTTAACTCTCTATTGAATTAATTATTTGAGATGTAAGGATAAAATTCCATGTAAATGCCACATATAGTGTAGGTACTCTTTGTGTACCAATTGTTCTTCAAAAAGAATACATAATTACAAAATTAATTAACAACAGAATATAATAATACAGTAATATACAGTAATTCCAACATTCGCGGATTTGGTTACTCGCGGAGATAAACAACATAAGCAAAAATATAACATACTAAGCTATAACTCTTAGCATTATATTAAATTATAAAACCTAATATGTCTAACATCTTGTACAGAATCATTAATAATATATTCTTTAGAAACACATCTGTGTTAGAAAAACTTACAATCTCTTCTTAAGTTTTTAATAAAAAAGAAATCCTAATGAATCTTAAGGGATTACTGTACTGATAACTGTGATAAATAATTGTTTTATTTAACTTAAAGAAAAGTATAACTTTGCTTAAATAAATTTAAATTAAAAAGAGATATTAGTTTTATTCTAACATACTTACTTAACGAAAGTATGCTATCTGCGTAACAATACAAAAAATTATACTTCTTTTTGTCCAACACTAGGAAAATTTGTTGTATGCACTTCATATCACGCATAATACAGAACTAAATTGTTGATTAGATGCATGACTGTTTTATAGTTTATATTGTAACGACGCAATACTCAAGTAAACAAATGTGTCATACCAAACGCTCTGGAAAGTCTGGAATATGCTGCCTAAGCATTTCAGTACACTACCGAGCGCTCGAGACACGGAATTCAAGAGGGTGCATGTTGGAACCAGTGGCGGCCGATGGCTAACTTCATGTGAAACAAATATGCCAAGGTAATGTATATCGGCATTAAAAGGTGTGCTCGTCGCTCTGCTAAATGTGAGTATTGGTGACGAAATTCTATGGCGTGAGGAGCACTTATGAACGATATGCATACGTAGTGCTTTCAAAATCATTTTTTGTATCTTGGGTTTGAGCCTCACATGAAGTTAGTCCGCGAGCCGCTAGTGGTTGGTACCTGCCAGAGCTGGGATGAATCCTCAAAAACATGATTCGAATCACGAATCCGAATCACCTAATATGATTCGAATCACGAATACTCGAATAAAGGATTCGTAAGTGAAAAATATGATTCGACTCAAAAATTCGAATCCTCATCTTTGAATCACGGATACAAATCCTTTAAAAATAAATTTGAATCTATTATTTGCAACCAGTAATATTTTATTCCATCAGTTTCTATTAACAAACATGTTCATTTACCAACTAAATATCTGATTATATAATGATTTTAATTAATGATGATATATGTATTATTAAACTTCATTTTGAATCTGTGTTTTATACGCGTGGCGCATGAAGTAAAATTTCGAGTTTAGAAAAGCCCCGTGAAAATTTGTCTCGGGTCGCTGCGCGACCCTCGACAAATTTTCTACGCGGGGCTTTTCTAAACTCGAAATTTTACTTCATGCTTAGTCTGGGAGTGAACAACACTCGTTCTTAGAAGTTTCAAATTAAAGGATTACTCTAGATTACTAAGTTTATTACCAATTTACAAAGGCTACAGATCGAAGGACCAATCATGGTCTTCGGAGACCGAATGACTACAGGGAATCGAAGTTTATTTACAAGAAAACAACGAATATCTGAAGGTTTACAGCATGGATAGGAAAGAAAACATCCAATTTTAAAAGAATATCGAAGTTGGGTTGGTTTTCAGTGCGTTTTTAACTTTACTTAAAATTAGTGTTTTATACGCGTGGCGCATGAAGTAAAATTTCGAGTTTAGAAAAGCCCCGTGAAAATTTGTATCGGGTCGCTGCGCGACCCTCTACAAATTTTCTACGCGGGGCTTTTCTAAACTCGAAATTTTACTTCATGATTAGTCTGGGAGTGGACCGTCAAGATTTTCTACATGTCGAGATTTTTGATATTTATAGATTTATGTCGATTTATTCAAAGTTTGTTATTGTATTAAATGCAACTTCAATATTAAATAAAAATGTTTTTTTTAGGAATAGAATATTTACCCATTAAGAGCCGACCAAATTATAAAGTTAACTCTAAAAGTTAATTTTAGGTAAAATTTTGCATCTTTTTCTATGATTTCAATGAATGATTTATTATATTACATACGTCGATTTTTTAAAAGAGTTGAATTTAAAATTCAAACGAGTGTTGTCCACTCCCAGACTAAGCATGAAGTAAAATTTCGAGTTTAGAAAAGCCCCGCGTAGAAAATTTGTCGAGGGTCGCGCAGCGACCCGAGACAAATTTTCGCGGGGCTTTTCTAAACTCGAAATTTTACTTCATGCGCCACGCTCATAAAAGACTGATTTAAAGTAAAGTTAAAAGTGCACTGAAAACCAACCCAACTTCGATATTTTTTCAAAATTAGATATTTTCTTTCCTATCCATGCTGTAAACCTTCAGATATTCGTTGTTTTCTTCTAAAAAAACTTCGATTCCCTGTAGTCTATCGTTCTGCGAAGACCATGGTTAGTCCTTTGAGCTGTAGCCTTTGTAAAACGGTAATAAACTTAGTAATCTAGAGTAATCCTTCAATTTGAAACTTCTAAGAACGAGTGTTGTTCACTCCCAGACTAAACATGAAGTAAAATTTCGAGCTTAGAAAAGCCCCGCGTAGAAAATTTGTCGAGGGTCGCGCAGCGACCCGAGACAAATTTTCACGGGGCTTTTCTAAACTCGAAATTTTACTTCATGCGCCACGCGTATAAAACACTGATTTCAAGTGAAGTTAAAAATATACTATTAACGTTGGATATTTTCCATGGTTAAGTAACCAAATATGCATTCACAAATATTTGAATTATTCGAAAATTTTAACATTTATATTCAAATATGAATAATTTAGTGATTTAAATATTCATATTAGAATATTTAACTATTTGAATTAATCGAATTCGAATCCCAGCCTTAATAGCGATGATTCGAATTATTTAGGAGGATTGGAATCCATGTATCAGATTTCGAATTTTATAAGGATTCGATTCCTTTTATAAGGATTCGAATCCTTTTATAAGAATTCGAATCCTTTTATAAGGATTCGAATCCTTTTATAAGGATTCGAATCCTTTTATAAGGATTCGAATCCTTTTATAAGAATTCGAATCCTTTTAAAGGATTCGAATCATCTACGTTTGGATTCGAATACGAATCCTTTTAAGAAATGTAACTAATCCGGATCACGAATCCGTTTTCACTAAAGTATTCGAATACCTCTTTTGAATCCTCTAAAAGGATTCGAATCCGGGAATCGAATCCTGAATGATTCGAATCCTTCCCAGCTCTGGTACCTGCCTATATTTATATTTTATAGGACGTAAAAATCGCTAATAATTTTTTCATTGTTATTTATTTTAACTTTATAATGTTCGTGGCTGTTTAACAAGTTTATTCAGAAGAGAACAGTATATACAGTGGTTATGTACAAATAGTTTAGGGCGGTTCTGCAGTGCTTGGCTCGGCTTCGGGCGGCGGTACTTGGCTCGGCTCTGGGCGGCGATGCGGTGGAGCTTGGGCGTGAATTGTTCACCTGGTGCGGCGCGGTGAGGCTGCGGTGCGGTCTTGGGTGCTTGCACAGCGGCGTGGCTTGGAGCGGCGTGGCTCGTATTGGTGCGGAGTCTGGCTCGAACGCGATAACGTGTTGTGATGCGGCTAGCACTAAGTCCCCGAAAGGTACGTTAGTGTAGGGCAGGTCGGTTGCTTGTAGAGATTGAGTTCTAAGGCCGTCGAGACGTGCTCAAAGAATCTGACGATTGCCGGGGCTGCAGAGTGTTTTATAGGGCGTTGGCCCTTTGTTCGGGGTGGTCAGGGTAGTGGGAGTTGGAAGGGGCAGTTCTAGGGAAGTGGTGGGTGCGAACGCGGTACGTGCGGGTGCTTACGCTACCTGCGAAGGTTACGCGTCTCGGCGTGCTCGCTACAACTTCCATATTAATAAAATTGTGTTTATACAAAACCTTGCGCGGACCCCCTGACGTTGTTCAGGTACCTCCAAATCAATTCTAATTTTCCGCGGACCCCCTGAATGATCCGGAGGACCCCTGGGGGTTTGTAGGGACCACTTTGGGAACCACTGGCTTAGGCTGATGATTAAAGACATTCAATTACGCACCTCCGTTAGAGCTGATTTCAAATTGCAAGAATTCAAGCAACTCATCTAGAAACAGGTTTTATTTTAAAGTTATGTATTATTGTTAGTGACAACGTTCGGAATGATTGATTGGATTACATGCAAGCCCACACTTCCATGTGTTTTTGTATTATAAGTACTTATCAGAGAAATAACCAAACTCTGATTGGAGAAGGAAAAACAAGCGTTTGGCACGCTATGGCTAAGCTGAGCAGGAACCAACAAGCTGTCTGTTCTTGAATGATAAATGTTATTCATTATTGATACAATGTTGAACATTTATATTGAATGATGCAATTGATACAAAATTGTACATGTATTGAATATTAATATTGAAGGATGAACGATATTCATTCCTGATACAGTATTGAATATTTATATTGAATTATGCCATTGATACAATATTGCATATGTATTGAATAATTATATTGAAGGATAAATAATATTTATTACGAATATTGAATATCTATTATTAAGTGTTCAAGTATATTTATTAGTGACACAATATTGCACAAAAATTGAATGTCTGTTATAGTAAATTTAAATTTTGTTAAACTCTTTAATGAAAAGTGCATATTGTCTTGCATACAATCAATTATTAAAATTGAATAAATAAATATTTTTTGTCGCGAGGCGTGAGTGGATTTCGGTCGGAGAGCGAGGCGTGATATGTGACTTAATTGACTGATTAATTTATTTATTGCAACAAATAAATACTATCTCTACAAGTGAGCTACTATTATATATAGTAACGTTTCTAATTTCGATATTTAATGGGTGTGTAGGATATTACCAAAAGTCGGAACTGCCTGACCGAATATTCCGATCAGTTTTTTTTTTGTTGAGAACTCGACAGTAGCGGTGCCGTTTCGAATTCTCGTGGAGTGCGTTGGTTTGTCCTTAACATCCGGTCTAGCCAATCTAGGCTCTAGAGGGAGATTGTCGGTGGCTGTATAAGAGGAGACCACCGTATGAAGCAGATAAGCTTATTTTATTTTAAATTGATATTTTTAAAGAATTGCGTTAGATAATTTATTCCCGTTGCAAGTGAAGTGTGCAGTTAAGAGAGATAGATGAGATGTCCATATGTATGTGTTAATTCTCGTCCTAAGACAGTGCTTTTAGGTGGCGCCGAATTATTTTGTAGTTGATTAAATTTTGTGTTATACCCAAAGTCGATTTTATTTTTAATTAGAGAGTGATTATAATTTAGTGGTTCAAATCGCTCAAATTAATTTTGTGTACACGTGAATTTATATTTCATATTAAATTTATTTTTTTGAATTTGGACGTATCATTCAGAAAACTCATTTCCTAGCGTTACTATAATTAAACTGAGCAGCCAGCACACTGTAATAAATTAGTATCATTACAAAATTATACAAGTATTGAATATTTATATTAAAGGGTTAATGATATTTATTATTGAGACAATATTGTACAGAAGTTTAATAACTCTTATTGTGTAATCAATTATATTCATTATTGACACAATATTGTATATTAAACATCTATTATTAAATTATTATTGTTTATACAATATTGAAAACTAAATCATTTTTATACTGGATTTATGCAATATTGTTTTTATGATGAATATTAATATAGTATCAATACCACCAAACTGCGTTATAATAATATTATGTGGTCATTGACCAAAAATGTCAAAATATAAATACTGATACTATATTGCTACAATGTAAATACAAAATTCATTTCTACTAGGGTATCTTCATCTGTTTTTTACGTTTCTACTGTATTATTTTAAATATTTTCTTTATCTAAGAGTTTTGTAACAATTTATTTCCATTATTTGCCTTTTGTTTTCACTAAGAATTCAGATATCCACGACTACAACACTCGAAACGGCACTTGTTTGTTAGTCGTCGCGCATAGATCGGCCAAATTTGAAAAGTCACCCCAATACATTGGAGCAAAATTATTTAACAAACTACCGACACAAATCAAAGAATTAAAAGGGAATTCATTCAAAAAACAAATCAAAACTATTCTCAATAACAATTGTTATTATAGTGTCCTAGATTATTTGACGGATACTGATCTTACATTCTAATGTCCTTTTATTTTTAAACTGTGCCTTGTTTATAACTATTTTGCGTAATATATATTGTATGTTAATTGTAATATTTTAAACTGACTTGTACATCGGCCATTCCATAAATAAGTGCACACTTTTTAGGGGTACTTCAGGGATTTTACCGAATTTCACATATATTATAAAGGCTAACAAGACATGGTGTTTGGTTGTTACTAGAGGTTAAACAAATTATTGTGTCAAAAGTAATAACAATATAAACTTTTAGTACACTTTTATTTTGAACTCAAAAATATCGTAAATATCGTTACCTATACAAAAAAAGTTATTCCGTACTTTTTTGTGCTTAAATATTCAAAGTTTAAAATATAATATACAAGGTGGCCAGAAAAGGTGTGATAATCTTCAGGTAGTGTGACTCGTTGATTAATTTTAGATAAAAAATCAAAATAAAAAAATATTGTATTCTTCCTCGTAACATCTCACGAGGTCGTTAAAATATTAAACGTATCTCTGGAAATTAGTGTTATTTTCTATTATTTTGGAAAAAATCAATAGAACTTACAATCAATTACACATTTGTAAAATTTAAATGACATAGGTGATAAATAAATTGGAAACTTTAACAAATTAATAACTTCTTTACAAGCATTTTTTAAATAAAAATAGACCTGGCAACTATGTATTTTAATATGTAACCTTATTTAATTTTACTTGACTTTGACATATACTTGTCATAATTTATTTGTGTAAGTTTGTATAAGTTCATCATACTATTTGAAGATGTACACATTCAACGAGTATGCAGATATGTACATGATATTTGGATTCTGCAATGGTAATGCAACTAGTGCCAAAGATGAGTACCAAAGAAAATATCCAAATCGCCAACAGCCCTGCGTAAATACGTTTAGAAAATTAGACCAAAGGCTACGTACTTTTGGGTCGTTCGTTTATAATAACATAGATGGAGGGAGACCTAGGGAACGTCGCACTGTTCACCTAGAAGAACAGATATTGAATGCAGTTCAAGAAGATCCCAATATTAGTACGAGACAAATAGCTCAACAGTTAAATGTCCCCAGTGAAACAACAGTCCATGCAGTATTGAAAGAAAATCGAATGCGTCCATTTCATGCAAGAAAAGTTCAACCACTGTATGAAAATGATAACGAGCGTAGACGTATGTTTTGTGACAGGAGTTTAGATCAAATGCGGGAAGAACCAATTTTTTTATTTAAAATTCTTTGGAGTGATGAATGTACATTCACCAGAGATGGGGTATTTAATTGTCATAATTATCACTTTTGGGCAGAAGAAAATCCTCGGGCGGTTAGAGAGGCTAGGTATTCTAAATTTACGTGTAATTGGGCATTTTTTTATTCATCAAAGATTAAATGCCTTAAATTATGTAAATATTTTAGAAGAAGTTTTGGAGAATGTTCCACTAAATTTAGTAAACAACATGCTGTACATGCATGATAGTGCACCACCTCATACAGCAAGAATTTCAAGAGAATGGTTGGACGAACATTTTCCAAATAGATGGATTGGGCGCAATGGTCCCATACTATGGCCAGCAAGGTCGCCGGATATGAATCCACTTGATTTTTTCGTTTGGGGATTTTTAAAAGAAAAGGTGTATGCAACACCTCCAGTGGACAATGTAGACGTCATTAATAGAATTCGTGTTGCAGTGGAATTAATTACTGAAGAGATGTTGCTCCGAGTAATTAATTCTATCCCACGACGGCTCCAGATCTGCTTAGAAACGGATGGTTATCAATTTGAACATTTACTTTAATCTTTCATTTTTGATGTATACTTCAAATATTAATTTTTGTAGATTTGTTAAATTTTTGATTATTATTAAATTAAACACTTGTTTGATCCATTGTTGCCAAATTTACATTTCTTTAAATTGGCTCGTGAGGAGTTATAAGCCACAATACAATATTTTTTTACTTACATTTTCTGCTTGAAATTAATCAATGCACCACTCTACCTGAAAATTATCACACCTTTTCTGGCCACCTTGTATAATATCACGAAAAAACTATTCGTGAAAATGCAAACAATGTTTTAATTAAGAAGACATTTTCACGAATAGTTTTTTCGTGATTTTATATATTATGTGTGCAAACTATAAGAAGCGTAAGCTTATTTTCTCGAATTCAAATAGTTTTGAATTTGAATTTATCTTGTTTAAATTACATTTTTTTCCAAAACGAAAAAACTTTATTTATACAGATTTTTTTTAATAAATAAAACATATCTCAGAAAATAATCAAATACTCATGTTTTAATTTTCTTAAAAAAATATATGTTATACCCTGATCCTTCCTAAGAAGGTTTCCGTTTTTAAAAGTATGGGCACTTTCAAACTTTTTGAGATATGATTTTTTACCCGAGCGCTACGTTCCGTACTTTTTTGTGCTTAAATATTCAAAGTTTAAAATACATTTTTTTTCAAAACGAAAAAACTTTATTTATATAGATTTTTTTTTAATAAATAAAACATATCTCAGAAAATAATCAAATACTCATGTTTTAATTTTTTTTAAAAAATATATGTTATACCCTAATCCTTCCTAAGAATTTTTCCGTTTTCAAAAGTATGGGCACTTTCAAACTTTTTGAGATATGATTTTTTTACCCGAGCGCTACATTGACATGAGGCGCTCTCGCCAATGGTGTAATGGCCCGGATCGCGGTGAACGCCTCGCGTCAATGCAGCGGAGTAAAAAAATCATATCTCAAAAAGTTTTCAAGTGCCCATCTTTTTGAAAACGGAAATATTCTTAGGAAGGATTGGGGTATAATATATATTTTTTTCAAGAAAATTAAAACATGAGTATTTGATTATTTTGTGAGATTTGTTTTATTTATTACAAAAAAATCTATCTAAATAAACTTTGATTAAAAAACACTTAGAACCTTTCTTCAATACTTTATTTTGTAACCAAATGTACATTTCGGACACGAAGTGTCCATTATCAATGGTTTGATACTAATACGTATTAGTATCAAACCATTGATAATTACGTATTAGTATCAAACCATTGATAATGGACACTTCGTGTCCGAAATGTACATTTGGTTACAAAATAAAGTATTGAAGAAAGGTTCTAAGTGTTTTTTAATCAAAGTATAATTATCTTCAAGTAACTCAATCAATCCAAATATCTAAATAAAGTTTTTTCGTTTTGGAAAAAAAAATTTTTTAAACTTTGAACATTTAAGCATAAAAAAAGTCAAGTATAACTTTTTTTGTATCAGTAACGGTTTACGATATTTTTGAGTTCAAAATAAAAGTGTACTAAAAGTTTATATTGTTATAATTTTTGAAACAATCCTTTGTTTAACCTCTAGTGACAACCAAAAAACATGTCTTGATAGCGTTTATAATATATGTGAAATTCGCTAAAATCCCTGATGTACCCCCAAAAAGTGTGCACTTATTTATGGAATGCCCGACATCCATTCATGTAATGGCGTAAGATGAATAAATATTATTATTATTATTATTATGAATTACGCCATTTTTTTTAATTCCATCTACAAATGCCGCACCGGGTAACACTAGACCTTGCTACGCCAATGGGGCGGGGCCGATTATATTTGTCTGCAAAGGTGTGCCTTTTTGCATAATTTACGGATTTATATTTTGTTACCACTAATTGTATGAATACATTAGACTAATTTCTTAATCAGTCGCGACGGAAACGTACATACTAGGAAAATATGTTAAAAAGTACATATTTTAAGTATACTCATGAATAATTTACGAAATTTATTTTGAACATAATGATAAGCATTAATTACAATTCTCTCGTAAGTATAAAACTAGATCACATTTTGTCAAAAACATTTAAAACACCCAAGTACGATGCAGAACACACTTTTAATTGTTTTTGGAGCCGTTGTTGCTTTTTCAAGCATTTGTTATGCCAGAGAAGTGTCATACGTTATGGTAAGAAATTTACTTGAAGTTGACCATATATTAAATTATTAGCAACAAAATGAACATACACAGTTATTAATTTAGAAAACCCAGGGTGTATCAGTGAAAACAGAAAGTTTTTTTTTCTATATACATTTACTGGCTATTGGTCCCAGACCATTTCACCTTTATATTTTTTGTATTTTAACTATATTTAGACGCTAGAAATACATTCACACATATCCATGGATCCAGGTGAAATTATTTTGTACAATAAAATAACCCCACTTAGCGGGACTCGGACTCGCGACCCCTGGACCCCACTGGGACCCAACGGGGTCCCCAAACAGAAAGTTTTGCAGCTCTCTCAATGTTGCAAAGTACCATGAAATCTTGGTATTAAAAACAATATTATTTTCGCATTAAACACCCGGTACCCGGTCCCATAATTTGTAAACGGTATACAACTTGGTTATTTTAAATGGAACATCTGTATGACAAACAAAATCTATACATTTTGTAATTTAATCAGAAAAATAACTGAAAGTCGGATTTTTGAGTTATTAACAAAATAAACATATTGTAATTGGAACCTGAGCGAGAAAAATATTCTTTATTAATAAGTCATAAACCCATAAATAAAGATTTCATTGAGATATTTTACTTAATTTTTCCAATAAAATCTATAGACAAGTATTTGCTATATGCCATTATATCGGGTGTGTATAAATTGGCGGATAATCTACACGTGACGATATTCTACATAAAATTCTGAATAGAAAATGTCGACGCAAAAATGTTGTATCATGCTTCATATACCATCAGAAGGCATATAAAAGAAATAGACATTTGGCAACGCCGCATTTACGGGCTGCTATGTTTTTTGTATTAATCTTATGATCAGTTACGTGGGTTGCATCAGAAGAGTAATAATGGTAAAGCGGGGCTTAGTAAATGTGTCGAAAATAGTCTCTTTTGGAAGTAGTCTAGAAGTTATTGGCGAAGCGTCTGGATTGTCTTATTTGAGTAATTTATGTTTACTGCAGTACTGCGGCGTTTTTTCTTCTTCTAATGGCAAAGCATAATTCATTCATTTTGTTCGAAATGTAATCCATCTGCTTCTAAGCATAGTTGCAATCTTTTTTGTATCGTATTCATTACTCGCTCCAGTATTTCTGGTGGTGTAATTTCCAGTACCGCCGCTTCAATTATGTTTTTAACCTTGTTTTTAACCTTCTCAGAACATAGAAGGGTTTCTTGTACGACCAAATGAACGGTCTTGTTATTGGGAATATCTAATGTGGCAGCAAATTTTTGGGTACTTACGGTGGGATCTTCTCCTATTGCACCTAGAACTTGCTCTTGAAGTTGTAAAGTGCTCCTCTGCCGTGGCGGACCACTGTTCACATTTTTGGGGACAAGCATACCCGTTTCACCTAGTCGTTAATCCAGCCTTCGAAATACATTTGTAGAATGATGCCTCCGATTTTAGAAAACGTGTTCGATATTCTAGTTTTGTCATTTGTTCATTTCTATTACAGAAACCGTACACCATATATCTACATGTCAGCGTACTCAGTAAACGTAAAAATGGACAAAACAATAACACGAAAATAACACAAACACAAAAACATTGAAAGGCGGGAACTAATACTAACTGATAATACTGAGAAAAACAGAATTAGCACAAAATTGTAACTAGCAAGGTTGAATCAATTCGTAAGGGGAGTCGACGTTGCAGGCTGTACTTTATATGAAAATAAGCTAATGAAGAAATGTTAAAAACAGACGTTTCAGATAAAAAGATTGCACACACCGGCAAATAATCTTCAAACTAGTCATTCTACCGAAATTTCAAGGTTTTCTGTAAATTAATATCGAATAATACCGCATATGAAACGATTGAATGTTTAAACTTTGAGTACCTCGTGAAGGCCCAGGAAGCATGGTACAACATTTTAGAACTAAGATGTTTTGCATATTATTTTACGAAGAATATCACCACGTGTAGATTATCCGTCAATTTATACACACCCGATATAAAAAAATGGTTAAATAATTCAATAACTATTAAACCACACCAAAACAAAATGATTTTAAATTTCTTGATTTTGTGTCTTGGAAAGGGTTGTTCTTTTCTATGAAGTTTAACTCATTAACTGCCGAGAGTTAATTCTAAAAGTTGGTTTTATGTTTAATTCTGCACTTCTTTTTATGATTTCTATGAATTACTTATAATATTACATACTGGACATTTTCCTTTTAAATATAAATGAGGAATGCGCTGTACATTTTCAGGCATGAAGTAAAATTTCTAGTTAAAAACAGTCTGAAAATTTGGTATGGTCGTTCCGCTTCGAAGACACCTAACCTTCATGCGCCGCGAGCAAAATGCATTGTAATATTGTGAAATTAGAAATACTCCGCAAAATACTTATTTTTTTTTGTATATGAGTACTAATCGAAATATTTAAATAACAAAATTTGTACGTGTCATTTTACACATTCTTAAGTCAGGCAAATAATACAATTGATTATTTTAACTTATTTAGTTAGTAATAAAAAAAAATGTCGCTTTATTGCATCAATGGCGCTTAATGAAATAAAAAAATATGGGTCGTCCGATTCAAAAAACTTCTCAAAACTCAATATAAAATAAATAAATAAATTAAAATCAATGTATATGCACTTATACGAAGCTCAATATCGCGCAGCGACCCTCGACAAATTATCTCCGCGGGGCTTTTCTAAACTCGAAATTTTACTTCATGCTTAGTCTGGGAGTGGAAAACACTCGTTTAAAGCTTCAAATTGAACTCTTTTAAAAAACAACGTATACGTATTCCAAATTCAGCTTATTTTCTTTAAATCATTAGTTATTCGTTGTTGTTTCTTTAAGAGTTCAATTTGAAGCTTTAAACGAGTGTTTTCCACTCCCAGACTAAGCATGAAGTAAAATTACGAGTTTAGAAAAGCCCCGTGATAATTTGTCGAGGGTCGCGCAGCGACCCGAGACAAATTATCTGGGCTTTTCTAAACTCGAAATTTTACTTCATGCGCCACGCGTTTAAGCCATTGGTTTTAATTGAAGTTTAAAATATACGTCTTTAGCATACTAGATTAGTAGCATATTTTAAACTTCACAATATTTCTGTGTTTTATACGTGTGGCGCATGAAGTAAAATTTCGAGTTTAGAAAAGCCCCGTGAAAATTTGTCTCGGGTCGCTGCGCGACCCTCGACAAATTTTCTACGCGGGGCTTTTCTAAACTCGAAATTTTACTTCATGCTTAGTCTGGGAGTGAAAGACACTCGATAGTTTAAAATACCATCAAATCACTATATTGATTGTATTTGATATAGTGATTTAAGTGACCTAGAATTATAACATCACAAAATTTTACTTCATGCGCCACTGATTTAAAGTAAAGTTAAAAATATAGAACGCTTAGATGTGATGGTAATCAATATTTATTGAGATGTAGCGAAAAATGCAAGAAATACTTTTTGTGAATAGTTTTGGAATAATAATAAAAGTAGAATAAATTTAGTTTGTGCAACTTTTCCATACTGTTGATATTAATGTGATCATCTTAAACAGGGAAAGTGCTATGACGGATACATCACCATTTTTTAACTTTATGTGTTGTGTGACAATCGATACTTATTATTTTTATTATAAAGGAATGACAGTTATTCTTTAATTTTGATTGCTAAAAATAATTGACTGCTGTCAATATTTTAATCATTAATAGATATGACGTCATTGATTCCAGAGCTTTCTTTGCAAAAAAGAAAATATTATAATTTTAACGATCAAATCTGAAATAAGTTATGTGTGATACATCACCGAGTTCAGAAAAAAATAAGTTGACAATGGGTAAATATTATATTTATCTTCTAATAAAATATGCAACTAGATTCCTCATTAAAAAGTACCGGTATATTGTCAAAGTTCTAAATGTCCAGATTCAGTAGTTTTTAAATAAAAAAATTAAAACCATTTTTAAAAAAATCAGTTTTTAGTTGATATCTCGAAAGCAAAAACAAATATTTTAAAATTGTTTTCAGATTATTGTTAGGCCCTAAAATACGCAACTTTGCCCCAAATTAACCGACTCTCTATGTCTTCAAATAACTGAGATCCCCATACATTCTGTCGAAATACGAACACTCTGTACTTACACAACTTTGCGTTTTAAATGAATTAAGTGAGAAACTCACGAAATAGACTATTTCTATAAAAATCTCTATAATTTATTTAAATTTTGAATAATTTAAAAATGACTGTAAATTAGCTTAGCCGGAAAAAATAATGGTTTAATTTAAGCCCTTGTCCATTTTTGTCACTATAAAAATGTGTTTACTAGAAACGCTTAAAATTGAAATTTGATGTAAAATTTGAGTTTTTAGAAAAAAATAATTATTCGACTATCTAATCTAAACGGTTTGCATGAGAATTTACAGAACGATAATTTGACTGATATTAAAAACAAACAAAGGAATGTCTTTTGTTTTCAACAGTTGTTAGAATATTATTTCTTCTGGAGTTCTGGATAAAATGAAATAGAAATAACTTCAATATTTGTGATTTTTTGTAATGAGTATTTTAAATGTTCCGTTAAAAAGATGTTGATCAATATTTAATTTCATTCATGTATTTACTGAAAATGTTAATTTTCAAAACATCTTAAAAACACGACGTTCAATTCATTTTCTGTTTTGACTATTATAATCGCTATTAAGTTTTCTACTACGCTGCTCATTTAATTGACTTTGTAGCTTAAGTTTTCTTAAAATCAGGTAATAAGAGCGTTGACGTTATCTTCTGGATGAAATCGGTTATCCGGTATTTACTTAGCTTTTTTTTATCTCCTGCCAGTAGTGCTTTCCATGCAGACTATTTATTTGTTGACACGATTTAATCCAAAGATCACGTTTGTACTGTGCAATCAGTGTATGTATGTCCTTGTTTAGTCAATTGAATTGTTGTGTAAGTGTATGTCGTCAGTCTGTCTAAAGTCTCTGTATACCTGTCGTTTGTACTTTATTAAACGAAGGATATATTTAGGAAGGGGGTATTTGTAGGGCTTTTTGGTGATGGTCGGTGTGTTTTGTTGGATTGATTTAGATGAGGTTGCCAGAAAAAGGAAAATCGTGTTAGGGTTAATTTATTGGTTTTCGGAGATAAATGTAGTCATTTCGTCAGTCACTTTCATAATGTCACAGTGTTTGTAGCATGGTATTGTCTTAGGAGGGGAAGGAAGAGGAGAGCAGACATTGAGGGAGAATTGAATCGACATGTGGTCTGAACATAAATCGGGGACGAGGGCGACATTATGTATGAGGTGTTCTATGTTGCTTGTAAAGGGTGTTTCAGAATGTTTTTCGTTTTTAGATGTTAAATAAAAAACAACAATATCAATTAAATCTCGTTTTATTTATTGTTAAATTAAAGATCAGTTCTTGAAGTTTATTTATGAAAAACAACCGTTTGCAAATGCGCACCATTCACTTGTTCACACTCATTTAACCTGGAGCTAAAATGTTCAATCACTCGCTGGAGCATCGCTCTTGGAATAGAGTTGATTTCTTCAGTGATTCTTTGCTTCAAAACATTCAGGTTGGGTGGCAATAGATTGTAAACTTTACTTTTTAGGTAGCCCCATAGGAAAAAATCAGCAGGCGTTAAATCAGGGCTCCTCGGTGGCCAGTTGATGTCTCCTCGGCGACTTATCACTCTTCCAGGGAATAAATCGTGAAGAGCAGCTAATGAGTCATTTGTAACATGAGAAGTGGCGCCATCTTGCTGGAAAAAGGTGTTGCGGTTGTAGCTCTCTTGGTTTTGCATATCTGTAGCCAAAAAAGTCCGGATCATATGGCAATATCGATCAGAATTAACGGTCTGAGTTCGACCTCGGTCATCCTTAAAAAAATAAGGACCGATAATTCCTTGACTTGATATGGCAGCCCAAACAACAACTTTTGGCGAGTGCAAGGGTTTCTGATGCAGTTCTAGCGGATTCTCGGAAGCCCAGTATCTGCAATTTTGTTTATTCACGTGACCGTTGATGTAAAAATTTGATTCGTCGGAGAACCAGATGTTATTGAAACTCGTAAAGCGGTTTTTCATTGTCCTGCAGAATTCGACTCGTATATTAGGATCATCAGGCTTCATTTCTTGAACAATAACAATTTTATAGGGGTGAAAATGTAAATCTTTCAAAATAATGCGATGAACCGTAGAAGTCTTCAAATTAAGAGAAGCTGCGCGCAATCTCAACGAGAGTCGTGGGTCGGCCATAACAGACTGGCGAACGCGGTCGACGTTTATGTTCGTTCTTGATGTCCTTTTGCGCCCAGACAATTTGTCCGGCATTGTATTCCCAGTCTCTTCAAACTTGCGAACCCAATTCTTAATTAAATTGGCACTTGGCACATGTTTCAAGCTTGTTAAATTAAAATTTGTCCTGTAGAGGCGACGAACAATAGTATAGGAATCGTGGTCCAGTGAAACGATTCATGACTACTAAACTTAACAAGATGGCCAAGCGTTTGAGACCACTCCCCTCCCCCTGCTACCTGCGGTTGGCGCGAATTGGTCAATTCAAAAACGAAAAACATTCTGAAACACCCTTTACAAAGAAGGATATCGGGATTAATAGATTGGTTGTTAGACATGATGAATGTAGGATTGGCGTGAATACGAACAAAGTTAGAGTTTGCTATAAAGGAGGAGAGTTGCTTGGATTTGGTTTTGTTGATGTTAAAATCACCAATTACGACAAGGTGGTCATACAGTGGAGCCTTTGTAAGGATTGTATCTTCAATGGAAGAGGAGTTATGGATGTATACTAGGAAAATGTAGAGTGTGAATTGAGGCAGCTTAATGGCACAGTGCAGACATTCATTCATAACAGATTAGGTGGATTTGATTGTATTAATGTTATTTCTAGTCTAGCTGCACTAAACAGCCACCTCGATGGTTTTGTAGGGGAATCGAGGAAGGGATTTGTATATAGGACCAGTTATTAAATAAAAAAATGATACTAGATGGGATTTCAAGGAGAGGGAGTTAATATTGGGAAATATAATTTAACTTCGCCATTGTTACCATCTGTGAAAAACGAGTTTGGGTGCCGGATAGGGGGACTACGGGCGGGATGGCAGAGGATTCAAGGTCAAATATGACGACGAACATCTTGTTGCCTGAAAAATTGACATTTGTACTTACGTTTAATGTGTAGTTGTCGTTGGCCTTGTTTTTTTGATTAATTTCCTTAATACTTTTTCTTTGCGGGTCTATTAAAATAAAATAATTAACATTATATTTATTCATTTTTAAAAATTCAATAATTTTATAGAAACTACTTCAAATAGTAACACATACAAAAGCTTAAAACAATTGTTTTTTTTTTCAATATTTGTTTAGAGGATTTTCATGCCCCAATCAGAGGTCTCAGTGCTTCTCCCAGTATTACATTTTTTCTGAGGCTCCTAAGAAATCCGCTGTGCCGCCCTGGTAGGCCATATGGCCCACGTTGAGAATCGCTGATCTATAGAATGATAAAAATAGCAACTGCCTATCTTATTTAATTTTGTATTTTAGGTTTACAAAATGACGAGAATGTTTTTTTTTTAAGTTTTGAATAACTCCAAAACTGTATGACACAAATAGAATGGTATATTATAAAATGTTTATAATTAATAATATATAATAAAGTTAATAATGTAGTGTCTCATTTAGAATAAAAAAGTTGTATGGCATCCTGTAATTATGGAACACCCTGTATATGCGAAAATAATTTTGAATTATGATGAAATTAATTCCATGCGACTAAAACACCCTGTATATTCTAATAAAAACTTGATGGATACCTGGAAAATGTGTTTATTTTGTAGTCTAACTTATTTCAAAGTAGTTTAAAATTAAAGATGTCCTGATTTGATTTAACAATTTATTTCAATTTAAAAATTCAAAATGAGTGATAATTCAAACGCAGAAATTATGGAAATTGTTTTAAAGTTATGTGAATGTTTTTTTTTAATCAACTATATCTTTTATGTCAATATATTGGCATTAGAAAGGTGTACTGTATAATTATCTACAGTTTATGATTTTGTCTTAATTGCCACGTTACTTGTTAATTTCAGACTCTGAACAAAGATGGCAGATCAAAATTTCATCATCTTATTGAAGAATGTTACAAGGAAACCCAAACCACAGAAGATTTTATTGATACATTCAGTGGAAAAGATTTGAATAAGAGGCCCAAAAATGAAAATTGCTTCTTTGCTTGCTTCCACAGGAAAGTGGGTGGGCTGAATAATAATGGTGATTACGATCATTTGGAAGTTATTAAACCAATGTTTTCTAAGGAAAATTTCGATACTGCTGTCAAGTGCTGTAATGCATACGCCAATGTTGAGGATGTTTGCGATAAAGCTTTTAATTCTCACATGTGCTTTTTGGCAAATCGCACATAAATTTATTCTAATAAAAATATTAAGATTGGTGGAATATTGCAATGTTTAATATTTAATTTGAATTATTTGAAGACAAGAAGATGTCGTTTAAATAATACTTAATTTATTATGTTTCATATGTTATTTTCCCCGAATACTATTTTATATTACCAATTAATATGATTTTTATTTTACTAAGGAGGCGTTAGGAACAAAAATTGATCAGAAACCAGAAAAAAATATTTTAAACAATAAATATTAATTAAAGACCAATTGTTTACTTCTAATAGAAATTACCCTTTATTGGAACAATAAATAATAATATACACACTAGGGCAGACCGAATTGTAAGGAAGTTTTTTTTTCAGAGTCTAATTGTTTTTGGTTCTACGTTCAATTCTAAGAAAAAAAGTGAGACCATAGCTCTACGGTGAATTTTAAGCCGCAGTAATTTTA
This sequence comes from Philonthus cognatus, assembly GCA_932526585.2. Classification (NCBI taxonomy): domain Eukaryota; kingdom Metazoa; phylum Arthropoda; class Insecta; order Coleoptera; family Staphylinidae; genus Philonthus; species Philonthus cognatus. Next base: position 7,136,031 of record OW052249.1, on the reverse strand, counting down.
ATTGAAAATGTTACTGCAGCCGGTTGTAATATTTGTTTGAATTTCAGTTCTGATTTATAATAATTCCTATTTTTATTTATACAGAGAGTTTTAAGTAACACCGGACATGCCAGAACATGTTCACTGTACATTTTCCTATGTTCGATTTGTTCTGGGACGCATCAAAGCATTGAGTGCAATGTGATTGGCTACGATTTCCAATGGTAATATAGTCAACCCAATTTACATTCTTCTGGCTGCGATTTTATTGGTTACGATTTTTAGTAGTTCTAATGCAAATTAGGACTAATGTAAATAGGGTACGTGTAACGTCAAAATAAAATATGTCAGTTATTAAATCTTGTGCGTTTATAATAAGTGCAGTGTGTGGGAATATGGAACATACTTTTTTATCCAAAGCAAGACATCGGCATTTCAAGACAATCAAGATTAATACTGTCGTGAAACATTTTCTGTAAGTCTTTAGGCATTCCTTGTTTTTTTTTTTCAAGTTTAATTTGAAGCTTTAAACGAGTGTTTTCCACTCCCAGACTAAGCATGAAGTAAAATTTCGAGTTTAGAAAAGCCCCGTGAAAATTTGTCGATGGTCGCGCAGCGACCCGAGACAAATTTTCTGGGCTTTTCTAAACTCGAAATTTTACTTCATGCGCCACGCGTATAAAACATTAAAATATTGTGAAATTTATGTATATTCGAACTACACTTGAAATCTGTGTTTTATTCGCGTGGCGCATGAAGTAAAATTTCGAGTTTAGAAAAGCCCAGAAAATTTGTCTCGGGTCGCTGCGCGACCCTCGACAAATTTTCACGGGGCTTTTCTAAACTCGAAATTTCACTTCATGCTTAGTCTGAGAGTGGAAAACACTCGTTTAAAGCTTCAAATTGAACTCTTTTTAAAAAACAACGAATGTCGGAAAATGAACAACTTATGCATATTTACCCAAAGAAATTATTTAATTCATTGTAAGTTACGCATTCAATAAATTAATAAATACACCTACATTATCTCTATTGAGTATTATGTAAACAAATAAATATAAATTGAAATTTTTTCCAAATGAAGCAGCACACCTAACACCCCAGTGTTGTTGTGCTGGCAGCAGACCTAGGTGCGGTACTTGCAAACCTGCCTCGCCACGCTCTTCAAATTTGGAATAATTATATTTAAAACTGCCGAATGGCAGTTTTGTGACGGAATTTTTGCTAGTACACCCAAAGTAACATACTTGGGGTGGTCCTGATCAAATGGTTTACACAATACGCTGAATCAAAGTTCTTAATAAACTTCAGTGAAATTGAAGCAATGTATAATCTTATCTTGAAATATTAGCAAACGGAAGTAACAGGAATCTGTTTTTCTATTATTTATGCATTTAAGCTAAATCTGTTCTCCTCTTTCTCATTTTTCTTTTCTGTTTAATATTAACATTCCATTAGTGATGTAGGCGATTAATGAATGACACATTTCATTTTGACGTTAAATGTAAGTTGCGTTAGAACTACTAAAATCAGAGCCAATGAAATCGCACTCAATGCTTTGATGCGTCCCAGAACACATCGAACATAGGAAAATTTACATTGAATATTTTCTGGCATGTTCGGTGTTACATAAAACTCTCTGTATGTTAGGGTTCGTGGGGGGCTTTGAGTGTGACGAATTCAATTTTGATATTTATTTGTGTCTTCGGTATCCACAAGGTGGCGCTGCAAACTTTAGTCCGCCATTTTTTTAGGAAAAAGTTCATATAAATGTTTCAAATACTGCTGCTATTTGTTAATGATCTTAGCAAAATATTTTAAAATTGTAAATATTTGTTTTTTGTAGATGATCTTGAACTATACAAACGTATTGTCTGTCAGAAATATCAGATTGTAATGCAACATTATGTTAACACATTCATTGCTCAGTGTAAACAATTTAGGGCGGGCCGATTTGTGAGACATTTTGTTTTTTAAAGAAGTGAGTATTTTTTTCTGATTTTACGTTAAATTCTAAGAAAAACAGTCCATGGGACTATAGGTCTACAGTGAATTTCGAAACGAAGCAAATTTAATTAAAGATTTTACTGCAGCTAGTATAAATATTTATTTGGATTTCAGAAATGTTCCCTTCTTTTTGTGATATTCTTCTTTTTGACGAAATTTCTTTCTATACATGGTGTGTAGGCGTATGTGTATGTGTTCTTGTATTTCTCTCATGTTGTAAATGATTTTGATTTTACATTATCTTCCTTCTATGTTTCGTATATTATCTATCTTATGTTTGTTGTATTGGCTTCTGTAGTTTTCTATTCAATATAAATAAAGTCATACTACTATATTGGATAGGCAGGTAGACATTTCAAAACTAGATTTCATGAACACCGTAAAGATACAATTAACAATAAACAATCTATGGATTTGTCCAGACATTGCAACACATTCGGACATTTTTTCAATCATACAATTTTAAAATACATTACACAGGAAATAAAGGTGGTGTCCTCAACTTCCAAAGAGGCTTGGAATTTAACACAACCATAAAATTTAAGAAAAACGTGGTAAATAACAACGAAGACATCTGATATCCCCGATCCCGAACACCCTTTTTACCTGCTACAAAACGTTAATTTGTTACATTCCTTAAATCGTATAACACCGAATAATAAAACCTTCTTAAATTTAAAAATAATCACATACAGGTTTCTTCCCGGTTAGATAGCATAAGGCACCCCGGCGTATTGTCAAGTAATCAATCCCACACGTATTTACCAGACTTCTTTATCGAGAATTAGGGGTAAGCAAAATATGAGTGCACAGAGTTTTGAAAAACAATAAGTTCCACCCATGCAGTGTGCAATTAGTACAAGGGCTAACGCCCGAGGATCCTACATGAAGATTCAGTTTTATTGCTGAGATCTTGGTTAAGCTCTAAGACGACCTAAGCTTTCTAAATAAAATTTTATGGAGTGATAAAAATCGATTTCACAACAATGGAACTGTTAACCGACATAACTGTCACTACTGGTCCTCTTATAATCCGTAATGGATGAACGAAACGCATTTTCAACAAATTTGGGGAGTAAACGTATGGTGCGGCTTATTCAAATGTCGTGTAATTGGTCCTTACTTTTACCAAGGTACATTAACCGGGGCAAATTATTTAATGTTTTTACAAAGTGTACTCCCTGAATTGCTGCAGGTGACTCCTCTAAACGAGAGAGTAACCATGTGGTGTCTACAAGATGGTCACAACTCTCGAGAAGTGACTAATTATATGGATGCTACTTACCAAGAACGCTTTATAGTAAGCAATGATACAGTAAATTGGCCAACGCTATCTCCAGATATGACGCCTTTAAATTATTTCTTAGGGGATATTTAAAGGACGTAGTATATACCAAACAACCTAGAGATCTAGAGGATTTGTAAAATCGAATTATTGAAGCTTGTCAAACAATTACTGCAGATATGGTGAAAGCCCCGTGTACTTAAAACCATTCGACGAGATTCGAATTTTGTATAATTGAAAGTGGCAATCAGTTTAAACATCTTATGATTTGAATGTGTACAATTTTAATTTATTATATTGCTTGTTACTTTTGTTAGATTGCTCCTATATTGTTTTGTCAATTGATGCGACAATGATTATTTTATTTAATTATTACTGCATTATGTTTCAATAAAACCCTATATAATTTGGAATCATTAAATTACTCTTTTAATTATCTTTTATTATCTTTAAAACATTTATATATATCGTTTGTTTAATAAGAAAAAACCTCTAGAGTGCTATGATTTAATCTTTTTTTAAGTTAAGTTAGCAACACGCTTTAGGAATTGTCATATAAAACGTCAAACATAATAATTATAATGTAATGTGGCCAACCTACAATATATTCCATAGCACTCTATAGGTTTTATTTTATTAAACATACGATAGATATACAGATTGTACTATTTCACTTCTTTGGAAATGAAGAGTGAGACAAAAATGTAACTCTGTAGAAATTTTCACCAACTTGAATCATTTAAATATTTCAAATTTCATGTTGGTACTATTAACCGTTTATAAGATATGATGTAGATGTGTATGCTGCAAGTGGTAGCCATGTGTCTCTTATTTCACATTCTGCAATGGTTTAAGGGTCTAATAAACAAAGATAAAATACTCTGAACTTTGCAGATGTATGTTATAGTCGTCGTTCCTTGCAACAGCACTATTTAAAGATATTGGTTTCCTTGATGATCGTCCAGAACTTGTTGTTATGGACAAAAATAAAATAATCACAGAAAAGGTGCAGGAATGAAGTATTACGCAAACGCTTCTACAATTCACAATTACAAATACATTTTTAAAACAGTTTTTATTAGTAAATGTTCTTGCCCCCCCTAATATTGCTCTCTGGATCCACCACTGAACTTAGCGAATATAAAAATAGGACCAATAGTGCATTCACTTTGGCTTACTAAAGCAAGCAGGATCCTCCGTTTATACGTTACAATGAACTCTCCAACTAAGAATTAAAAAATTCTGCCAGTGTACTGTCATGAACCATATTACTATACTGTATTATTGTATTATTATTTTATATTAATGTTATTGTTATATTTCTATTGTATATTTTTACCTATTTTCATTTATACTTTTTAATTATATTTTCACTTGTAATTTTCCGCTAAGATATATTTTTGTATTTCTAATCACCAAAATATTTGAAAGTGCAAAGGTCTTTTATGCGTACGTGCAGGAACGCTATTAACGCGCGACATCACTTTCAAATATTTGGTTAATTGATAATTATTTGTATATAAACTGAACGCATTTCCAAATAATGGGGACATTTGTTTAGAACAAACATCAAGAGTCTTTCATTTCAATCTTCACAATCCTTTGAACCGGTAACATAACAAAAGTATAACAGTACGTTATAAAAGTATATGTCCCGATGTATTTTAGTATTTAGTATTGTAAGTCTATTATATATGGGAGTGCACTACTATTTAAATTCATACGATAGACTCACTGTTTAGAAGATCAATTGCTGAAAGTTATCATGGAAGTATTCCAAAATAACTTATACTTCGCTTACTCTGGAGCAATCGAGAACATACTACATTTTCGTAAAAATATATATGATGCCAGTGCCCCTAGGGAATATAAAAAATCAGTAATTGATTATAATTGCACCGATTATCTCAATATGATATACTTACATGATGGTAGAATCTTGTCTCAACCTTCTGGAAGGATATTTAACATTAGACGAAAACCGGTACATTTACTCAATCCAAAAATTCCTTGCCACATTCAAGGCACAGAAGTATTTGTATTTACCAACATACATAACGAATACAATGATGTTGGAGTTGTTGATACGGCTTTGTCGGCTATTTGGGTTTGTCGGCTCGCATTGTCAATCCCTCTGATCTTGTTAAATCTGAACTTGTACACTCTTTCAGACCGCTTACTTAAGTGGTAAAATTTAATTTCTTCCACAGAGTAGCGGAAATAAATTTTAATTACAGAGATTTGAGCACACTTACCGTAAACGAAAAATTGTCAAATTTTATGTTTAATCTGTGCTGTTGCAGGGATATTGCGATCCCATGAGAACATACAAAGGAAAGCGCAATGTCCAATGCTCAAATTGGTTCGATGGTAGTATACGACACATGAGAGAAACTATAAGGCTTCTCCAAGAACACAATGAACGTCACCCGTCGAAAATAGCAAGGAGGGATCGCGATTTTTTCAGGAAACAGAACAGATTGACTATTAAAGTAAAGAAGCAATATTCAGCGAAGGATTACATAGTGCGAGACAAAAATAAATCTAAGGCAGCATGGTCAGTAATCAACAACGTACGTAAAACACAAAATATGCCTGGCGGTGTGAGTAATATATCGTGTGATGAATTTAACACAATTTTGTTACCAATGTAGCTAGAGATCTACACAGTTCCTTGTCAACTGCATCTGATAGCCCTTCTCTTCAAATCCAGACTAATACCAGTACTCAGTTTACGTTTACAACAGTTTCAGAATTTCAGGTCAGCGAAGCTGTTTATTAATTTAAAAATAGTTCATCTATTGATATACATGGCTTAAATACAGACATACTTAAGATTATAAAAGATCTATTAGTAGGACCTCTAACAAAACAAATATATATATATATATATATATATATATATATATATATATATATATATAAATGAAATTGCTAATTCTTGGTTGCAGAATACTTCAAACATTAAAAGTGCGATTCTTTTCGCAATCTACAACAAGTTAGTCTTACAAAGACTATATCAAACACTCATTGAAACAACTACTTCCCTGGCTAATACCCCGACGGACATTGAATGATACAACAAGTGTTTGCTGTTACATACAGTAACCTACTGCAAATGTAACAATTTGGGTCAAATTATTCAGGCCATCAAATAAATATATGTATAACCTCTTTCGAATTCCTAAAATTGGTACAAGTGATACCAATTTTCAAAAAAAGGCGGTCGTAACAATATTAACAATTACAGACCGATATCACTACTGCCTGTATTATCTAAAATTGCAGAAAAAACTTGCAGGGCACAAATTGTGGATTATTTTGAAAAAATAATCTATTTAATGCAAAACAGTTCGGTTTTAGCTTTAAACTAAATGCAACGAATGCTCTGATATATTAATGCGACAAGATTATCGCTTGCTTTGAAAACAAAACCATTTGTTTAGGTTCTTTCTTAGAACCAAGCAAAGTATTTAACTGTGTCGTACCTGATTTGTTGATTACTAAATTGAGCAACTACAATTTTCTTTGCTAAGAGTTTGGATTTCATACTATCATATTTATCAAACAGAAGGCAAGCGATGGAAATTAATAGTAATAAATCATCTTTGTTATCAATCGGACACGGTGTTTCTCAAGGATCAATTTTGGGCCCTGTACTATTCTTAATATTTATTATTGATTTACCAAAATGTTGGTAAATGACTTATGTATGTTGTTGTTTGCAGACGACACGACCGTAGTAAGTGTGGGGAGAACAGCAGTTGAAGCTCTTGAAACAAACAAAATTCGGCCGGGGGCGGTTTCATCTTGGTGCATCAGTAACAAACTAATATTAAACGAGTCTAAGACCAAGATATTAATGTTTTTCAATTCCAAGGCAGATAGTACGCATTATACAACAGTTAAGTTTTTAGATGTGCACCTAGATTCCGCCCTATCTTGGAATATACATGGTAATGAAATAGCAACTACTATATCTAAAAACATTTTCTGTTTAAGGAACCTGTCAAGACAAGCTTCGGCTGATGTTCTTTGAATTGCTTACTTTGGTCTCATCACCTTTAGACATCGCATTTTTGCCCCGCGAAGACGGGCTGTCCGAATTGTGGCTGGCATTAGCTATACAGTTGACTGCAAAGATTTTTTTGTTACACTAAAACTACTCAGATTATCAAGTCTATCTATATATTGGAGTGTCTTTGTTATGTAAAAAAGAATCTAAATATACTCGCGCATGCGACCAAATCACTTTGGGTCACACTTTTTTTAATAATTTAATGCCACAAACAAGAAACCTGCCTTTTGTTTAATTTAAAGCAGTGATTAAAGATTTCCTACTGTATAATGCATTTTATAGCACGAGTTTCTCCAGCGTGTTTCAATTCGAACACGGGATAAACTATACATTATGTTTTAATATGTTGCCTTTACTATTTTGTGTGTTTTAGCAAAAGTTAAATTCTCTTTAACTTAACTTACCCATACTAATTCTGTGATATTAATACATTGTGTGATAATCGTGTTTACTTCTATATATATATATATATATATATATATATATATATATATATATATATATATATATATATATATACATTTCATCTGTACACCCAATTTAAACTACTTACTGATACTAATTCTGTAATATGAATACATTTTGTGATTATCGGTTTTACTTCTATATGTACATTTTATCTGTACACCCAATTTTAACATATTAATCCTTACTAATACTAATTCTGTGATATTAATACATTTTGTAATAAACGCGTTTACTTCTATATACCTTTTATCTAACACCCAATTTGAATATGTCTGTGTTTCGTTATTTCTTCAATACTTACCAACTTATTTTTAGAATTTACAATGAAATTGAGTTAAGTAAGAGCATTCTTCAATATTACACACACATGCAGCGCAAACCACATAGCCATGATTATCAGATGTATGTGTTAATCATAATATATAAAATTAGGAAAAAACTATTCGTGAAAATGCAAACAATGTCTTAATTAATAAGACAACTCAAGACGATAAATATCTATTGAAACAACTTCTTCCCGTGCAAATACACCTCCGGATATTGAATTATACAATGAAATATTTACAATCTTATTTAATTTGATTTGTTACAACGCTCTTTTGAAGTATATGTAACGTTTAGGTCAAATTCTCTTCAAACCAACTAACAATACAAATTTAAAATGAAAGGAGAGATAGCATTAAATTAGAAGTGAAAGGACTTGGATTAAAACCAATGTCTTAGGCCATCTATAGACGCGTTTCGAGATTTATCTCTCTTCAGTATAGCTTTACTTATGACGTTTAAAAAATAGGAATAAAATTAAAACAAACTTACTTGGAAACAGTGTTGTGTGTGGAATGAGCAGGTACACAGCAATGGAATGAGTGAAAATTATGGACGGTATTTATAGGTAAAAAAGGTATGTGTTAATCTATTTATTTTCAAATGTTTTTCTTCGATGATTACCGTTGATTTTATACTTACCCTGCTTGCGTAATGCTCTATTATTACGTCTTGAGAGTGGCACGCAGCATGCTCGCAGCATATAACGTATGAGCAAATATGTTGCGCTCGAGCCACGCAGCGGCGAGTGCAGTATTCCGCGAGTATGTAATTGCCATACCACTCGAGAAACGTACGATACTTTATCTACGCCCTAGCAAAATAAACAATGAGCATGAAAGAACAATTTATTTATTCAATAATTTTTGATAGTAACATGACATTGATGAAAACTAAATTACTACTTGATCAATATACATAAAATAAATGTCATTTGGTTGCGCGGTAATCAATCAGTTGTTCAGCTGTCAGCATGTAATATACTTGTCAAAGCTATTACGTGTATGTGTAGGTCATGTCAATCATACGCGTCAAGATAACAGTGTGGTATGATGCGGTTACTAGATAGGGCGTAGGTAAATATATTTTGTTCACGATAATCTTATAATATGTGCATTATTCAATTGTGGGCAGCATAAATGGGGTGTATTTAACACTCAAGTACATTAAACACAGGATTTGCGTGTTTAATGTGGTTTTTTAACACGAATATAAATAATTGCCTAGTTTAATTTGTTGCCGCTATGCAGTAACAGCGCTGTGCTAGTTAAATCAGCTTCTTATGTCGTAAATTGTTAAAGTCCGAAGTAATCGCGTCAACATCTCCGCCGTTCTCACTAGTTTAATCCGCGTAAAACGCATTTCGAAACATAAATCATTCTAAAATCGGTTAAACAATTGTGTTTCTATCCGTCGCGAGTGTTTTTTAAAGCGGAACAAATATTAACACCGTGAAAACTCTATCCGAACGGAAGAGTTCGTTTTTTGTGCAAAGAGCGTGTTTCTGTGTAACTTAGGCGAAGAGTATGAGAGTATTATTTATTGTTGAACGATTGTTCATATCATAATATCACAATCTGTCATCATTTATCAACTGATGCGTATTTGATAAATATAAATAATAAATGCTGTGTTATGTATTATCATTTTCGTAAACAAAGTATAGTGTATAACTCGCATATATTGCCTATTAATCGCTCGAACGACTTACTCCACTCGCCTTCGGCTCGTTCCTCAAACCTTGTTCTCGTGATTAATAGCTATCATTATATGCTCGTTGTACAATATACTATTACTTTCTTTGTATTCTAGCAATTTAATTTATATTTCTCTGTGACGATTATAAAACTATTGTTATTATATAGTAAAAGAAAAATGGGGTAATTTCTTCTAGAAGTAAACAATTTGTCTTTAACTAATATTTATTGTTTAAAATATTTGTTTTCTTAAGTTTATGGTCAATTATTTTTCCTTACGCCTCCTTAGTAAAACAAATATCGTCTAATTGGTAATATAAAATAGAATTCGGAGAAAATAACATATAAAACATAATAAATTAAGTATAATTTTTAATGAATAGATAAAGAAAAACGACATCTTGTTGTAATTAAATATTTCAAATTTAATATTACACATTGCAACATTACACTAATCTTAACATTTTTATTAGAATAAATTTAAGTGCGATTTGCCAAAAAGCACATGTGAGAATTGAAAGCTTTATCGCAAACATCCTCAACATCGGCGTATGCATTAGAGCACTTGACAACAGTATCAAAATTTTCCTTAGAAAACATTGGTTTAATAATTTCCAAATGGGTGTAATCGCCATTATCATCCAGCGGACCCACTTTCTTGTGGTAGCAGGCAAAGAAGCAATTTTCATTTTTGGGCCTCTTATTTAAATCTTTTCCACTGAATGTATCAATAAAATCTTCTGTGGTTTGGGTTTCCTTGTAACATTCTTCAATAAGATGATGAAATTTTGATATGCCATCTTTGTTCAGAGTCTGAAATTAACAATTAACGTGGCAATTAAGACAAAATCATAAACTGTAGATAATTGAACAGTACACCTTTATAATGCCAATATAATGGCATACAAGATATAGTTGAATTAAAAACAAACATTCTAAAAAATATATAAAATTACGAAAAAACTATTCGTGAAAATGCAAACAATGTCTTAATTAATAAGATAACTCAAGATGATAAATATCCATTGAATCAACTATTTCCCGTGCAAATACACCGCCGGATATTGAATTATACAATGAAATATTTAAAATCTTATTTAATTTGATTTGTTACAACGCTCTATTAACGTATATGTAACGTTTAGGTCAAATTCTCTTCAAACCAACTAACAATACAAATTTAAAATGAAAGGAGAGATAGCATTAAATTAGAAGTGAAAGGACTTGGATTAAAACCAATGTCTTAGGCCATCTATAAACGCGTTTCGAGATTTATCTCTCTTCAGTATAGCTTTGCTTATGACGTTTAAAAAATAGGAATAAAATTAAAACAAACTTACTTGGAAAAAGTGTTGTGTGTGGAATGAACAGGTACACAGAAATGGAATGAGTGAAAATTATGGTCGGTATTTATAGGTAAAAAAGGGGATTATGTTATTAGCAGGTATGGAGAATGCGAGACCTTATTATTTACCTTACGGTACAGTTCAAACAAGCTAAATTCAAATTCAAAACTATTTGAATTCCAGAAAATAAGCTTACGCTTCTTATAGTTTGCACACTTCAAACATAATATATAAAATTACGAAAAAACTGTTCGTGAAAATGCAAACAATGTCTTAATTAATAAGACAACTCAAGACGATAAATATCCATTGAAACAACTACTTCCCGTGCAAATACACCGCCAGATATTGAATTATACAATAAAATATTTAAAATATTATTTAATTTGATTTGTTACAACGCTCTATTAAAGTTTAGGTAAAATTCTCATCAAACCAACTAACAATACAAATTTAAAATGAAAGAAGAGATACCAACAAATTAGAAGTGAAAGGACTTGGATTAAAACTAAAGTCTTATGCCATCTATAGACTTTTAAAATAAATGGGAATAAAATTAAAACAAACTTACTTGGAAAAAGTGTTGTGTGTGGAATAAACAGGTACACAGAAATGGAATTAGTGAAAATTATGGTCGGTATTTATAGGTAAAAAAAGGGATTATGTCATTAGCAGGTATGAAGAATGTGAGACCTTATTATTTACCTTACGGTACAGTTCAAACAAGATAAATTCAAATTCAATAATAAGCTTACGCTTCTTATAGTTTGCACACTGTAAACATAATATATAAAATTACGATAAAATTATTCGTGAAAATGCAAACCTATATTCCTGAATATATGCTATTAACTGTAATAATTGCGAAAAAATGAACATTGGTCAAACATAACGCAGCATCCTAACTCGATTCAAAGAACACACTGCACATATAAAACATCAAAATTCCGATAAATCTGCAGTTGCTAACCATGCAATAGAAACAGGACATACATTTACATTAGACAAAGTAAAATTATTAAAGCATTCAATTAAATATGTTAGAGTCCATAGAAATGAAAAAACAGGAAACGAAATTACTAAATTTTGATTTAAGCCCTCTTGACAACGTGTTACTAGATTTTGTTAATTCCCCTTGATTGTTTGCACTAAGACCACTGAGACCTCATTACGCCTCTTGTTTTTCTAAATTTGTTAATCCACCTTAATCGCTAATCCTACTGATAACCTATTTGCACCACTCGTTTAAGCTTACTGATGTCGCCACTAATCACCTTTACCTGTCCCTACCGCTGGTTAATTCTACCCAACTTGTTGTATATATATTGTAAAAATGTAATTCTGTATTCAGTATCAATACATTGATAACGGTCACCTCGTGACTGAAATGTACATCTGGTATATAATAAAAATTGTGAAGAAATGTTAAAAGTTTTTTAATTAAAGACATATTTTATTCTCTAATTTGTTAACGTTATTACAGGGTAGCGACCGACCGGAAAAACCGAAATAGTCGGAGAATTTTATACATCGGGAAAAGTCTAGGAAAAGTTAGGGAAATTAGGCTTTTTTTAACGTAAAGTGCGGGAATTTCTGAATAAATAATAATAGTAAATATGCAACTAACACGATTAAAAAATTAACAAATTGTTAATTATGCCTGAAACACGAATTTGGGACATTAATTAATCTTAAACAAACAAGAAAAAGAACACAACACGCTAATTTTAAAAAAATCATTCAAATTAATTGGACCAACAAAAATCATCAAGATTGATAAATTTAAGAATAACACGATTCCCTAGTAAAATAAGGTAAACAAATCACAATAAATAATATTATAGGTGTTCTAAAAATTGGCAAAAATCTAACATTTTATATGAAAACGTCAAAATAAACAAACATTGGCAAATACGTTAAAATGTATAATTTTACCAGAACAATAGAACATAGAATACTAATCCATAGAAAAAACAATAATCAATAGAATCAACAATAGATTAGAATTTGGAATTTATAGAAAAACAACACACACTTTTAATTATATCCACGCAGATTCGAATAGTCCTTGGAAACATAAAATGGCAGCTTTTAACTCCATAATTCATAGAACCATTAACTAACCTTTAAACAGTGAAAACGAATTTAATTTAATATTAGAAATTGTCCAATCTCTTAGCTACAATAGATTCGCCATTAGATCACTAATTATTAAACACACATATAAAATCTACAACTTGCATAAAGCCTAACTTAAAACCAACACAAAAGAAATATATTAGATAAACACCCACAATAGAAAAAATAATTAATAACTTAAAAAATTTAATTTTTGCCCTGCCCTTTACACAAATACACAGTTAAATCTCTCGTAGGAAGCACATTTAGTAGAGCAGATAACTTGCTAAAATTAGGAATAGATTCAATAAATTGCAATCAATGTGATTACCTTTATATAGGACAAACACAAAGAAATGTAGGAACTAGATTTAAAAAACATATCTATCACATTAAAAAATCAGAATCCCGAAAAATACAAGCCTTCTAAAATGTTCATCAAAAATTAAATTAAATATGTTGTAGGCAATAGGCAATAGCAAGCAGCAAAACAAACTTCTTAATTTCGATTAGGGGCACTCATAATTTTTAAGTAACCCTTTATTAGATTTAATACCCTCAATCAGCCCCGACTAACACATGTGTTAACCTTATCTAGGGTTTTTCCCGATAATCCCCTTAGCCATGTAATTTCCCGAAATATTTGTAGGTATAAATACGCCGCATCTTTTGTAAACTAGTCAGTAAGCTATTGACAATGAGTACTTAGTATTCGGAATTTACATCTAGCAAAATTAAAACTTATTGTGAAGAAAGTATTAGTGTTTTTATTTAAGTTGAAGAACAAATATCACAAAAAATGTCAAAAATCATAAATTTTAAATAAAAATAATTATTATGATAAAAAAAAACCTTTAAAAAGCAACAATCATTGAAAAACGAAATAATTATTTTATAAGAAAAAAAGGCCGTGTTTGCGTATAAAAAAATTCAAAAAAATCACAAATAAACACCAAAGTAAAATTCCAATATTTTGACAAAATACAATGATTTAAATACTAAGAATGTGCACTTATAATTAATTAAATATTCACAAAATAGTGATTTGTACAATTTTTTACTGTATCTTCATAAGTATTGACCATATTACATCTAGGAAGTATATTTTGAACCTTATTGTAAATCAGTGCTTTTATACGCGTGGGGCATGAAGTACAATTTCGGGTTGAGAAAAGCCCGAAAAAGTCTGGGAGTGGAAGACACTCGTTCGATATTTGTTAATTGCTTATTTTTTTTTAATTCTGGTTTATACAAAAAAATATGTAAAATATTAAGGAATGTCGTGAAATGATGAATATTACAAAAAATGTGAAATTTGTCAAAAATGAAAAAGTATAATTTTATTTTGATTGAATAATATATTGAAATCAATAGATTTTATAAAATACGATAATAATCTTGGATATTCACGAAAAGAGTCAACATTTAAAAAATCGGTGTAAAAATTATCATCTGAAAAATTTAAGAAAACAGTCATAATTTTAAAAATTGAACATGGAAATTCACAGAAACTGAGATAATAAAAAAAATTGACAATAATTCATGAAAAGTGAGGAAATTCATAAAATGTATTAATATTTTTACAATTAGGAGTTAGCTGGGAAATTTAGGAAAATCATCATTTATTTTTAATAAAGAATTTTACGAAAAACGTCCAGAATTTAAAAATTAATTAAATCTTAAAAATGTAATGAACATTTAGATAGTTCACGATAACTGTCAAGATTTTAAAAATTTATGAAAACTTATCAGAAGTGTGAACATTTTTAAAATCAACGGAGACTAGGAGATTTTATAATTTTACAAAAAAAGAAAACCTTAAATTTCTAAAAATTAACAAACATTCTAGAAAATTCAAAAAACAAGATTTTTATAATAAATTAATTGAAATAATCACGATAAGAACATATTTTTTTAAATTCCATGAAAACCGTCAACAATTTTAGAATCAACAGGCATCCAGAAAATTCAGGAAAACCAGTAGAATTTTGGAATTTCACGCAAAGCATAGAAATTATAAAAATTAACGAAAATCTAGGAAATTCACAAAAATTTACAATACAATACTTTAAAAATTGTCGAAAATTTAGAAAATTTAGGAAAACTGCCAGTATTTTTAAAACTGAAGCAAATCTTGAAAATTTACGAAAACGCAAAAGTTTTAAAATTTGACTGTAAACGGTTACATTTACGAAAAATCGTAAACATTAATACAAATTTAAAAAGCATTAACATGTTCAAATTTACTGAAAACTACCAAGATTAAAAAAAAGCTAACGAAAATTCAGGAAAAGTATCAAAATTTGAATAATTAACGAAAATCTACGAAATTCAGAAAAACTGTTAGCAGATTGAAAATTAACAAAAATTGTAGAAATTCATAAAAAAGCATGATATAATCTTGAAAAAGCTACTAAGCTAAATTTAATAAAAAATAATCTAAAATGTGCATAAATACATTTTGTTCAAGACAATGATATAATATGTGCATTATTTAATTTTGTGGGCAGCATAAATAGGGTGCATTAAACACCTAATTTCATTAAACACGGGCGTGTTCAATGCGGTTTTTAAAACAAGCAAATTCGCGTTTGATACAAGCCCTACTACACATTCAAATCATGATACCGAAATCTGTCATCATTTATCTGTCAAAATATTAAAAAACAAAACGGAAAATAAAAAATAAAAAATTAAAAGATAATTAGTGACTCAGTGACTCGGTGAATCTGTGAATCAGTGACTCGGGAATCATTGAATTGGTAATATAGTAAATCAGTGACTCAATGACTCGGTGAATCAGTGAATCTGAAAGTCAGGAAATCAGTGAATCAGGCAGGCAGCTAATTCAAAAATAGCGCCTACAGTGGCCAACACAGACGAGAATACAGAACTTGATTGATTTCGAAGTATTTGTGTACTCTTAATATAATATCAACTATAATATTATATTTCTAATAATACTTTATATAATTATTAACATTAATTTTGATAAATATAATATACAAAAAATGTTGTGTTATATATTGTTGTTGTCGTGAACACAGTATAGTGTATAACTTGCATTTAATGGCTATTAATCACTCGAACGACTTGTTCCAATCGTCTACGGTTCGTTTTGCAAACATCGTTCTTGTGATTAATAGCTATCATTATATGCTCGTTGTATAATTTTTGTTTAAATTTGTTATAATTTTCGCATATTTCAACCTTCTTTTTGTTATTTCATCACTTTTCTAGGACGTATAATACAACTATGATCTCGTTTAAAAAAACCTTTATTATTACTCAAGCTACAGAGTCAATAAAATGAGCAGAGTAGTAGATAATTTAATAGCGATTATAATAGTTAAATCAGAAATTGAATTAAAAGTCGTGTTTTATGATGTTTAAACTTTGCATGTTCGTTTTGTTGCTGATAATTTAATACATAGTTAACTTGAAGTAAATTTCTTACCAGAACGTATGAAACTTCTCTAGCATAACAAATGCTTGAAAAGGCAACAACAGCGCCAAAAGCAATTAAAAGTATGATCTGCATCGTACTGTGGTGTTTTGAATGTTTTTGACAACGTGTGATCTAGTTTTTATACTTACGAGAGAATTGTAATTAACGCTTATCATTTATATTTAAAATAAGTTTCGTAAATTATTCATGAGTATACTTAAAATATGTACTATTTTAATTATATTTTTCAAGTTTGTACGTTTCCGCGACTGATTTACAAATTAGTCTATTGTATGCATACAATTAGCATTAATATAATATAAATCCGTAAATTATGCAAAAATTGAAACACCTTTGCAGACAAATATAATCGAAGCTGCGCCAGTGGCGTAGCAAGGTAGCAAGGTCTAGTGCAGGGCTTTGGAGCACTACTGTGCGGCTCGCGGCCTCATACGCTGTTCTTTGTTTGTTTATGTATCTTTTGAATGCTCAAGTAAATGTTACAAATACTGGTATTCGTATTCGATTTGGCGAGAGATTCACTTTTCTATATTCCCATCAGACAAATATATAGCGAATATTATTTGCATTGCAGTAAATTTACCCTTGATAAGTTGATATAGAAATAACCGATTTATCAAGTGTCAAAAAATATTGTGTTATTGTATAAATTAATTGTTTTTTTATTTTTTACGTTAAATTCATGTTTAACACGCCTGGCGCATGAAGTCAAATTTCGAGTTTAGAAACGTCTTCTTTGCGATTTGAAGTTTGTTTGCCCACCTGAAGAAAACATGGCCGGAGAAGACTATGTTAGCGATCTTCGAGGACGAATTAATGCAATACACAAGTCCGCTTGAATATTGAACGAGCCAGCGACTGAATATAAGAGGCTTACGGCATCGGGGCAGAAAATGGTGGATATCGAACCGGAGACATGTGTTATTGTGTTAATAGAATAAAGAGATTCGAATCGGTTAAATTTAAAACCAGCCCGCGGCCGTGTTAGTGTTTGTTGTGTTAGATATTTATGAATCTTTTTTTAAATTTCTGACTATACTCTGTACAATACACAATAACAAATGTATTCTTGCCGAGAAGATCTTTATAATTATTGATAGGGGGCGGCAAATTTGGCCTACGCCCCCGGCGGCTGAAATGACAGTTGACATTAGGTCGGCGCAAGCCGATATTTAGTCCATCGTGTCAACTTGACATAAGTCGGCGTCAACTGACATTTAGACTATAATGACAGATGACATACAAGTCGGCGCCAGCCGACATTTGGACTATACTAACAGTTGACACAAGTCGGCGGCAACAGACATTTAAACTATAATGACAGTTAACATAAGACGGCGCAAGCCGACATTCAACCAATCATGGAAACTTGACGCGATTTTGAATTGAACTATAATGAGATCGCCATGTTATTTTGTTTTCTTTGTGACAGTTATGATACACATTTTAACACTTGTGACACATTTTAAAGTAACGAGTATCTTTCACTCCCATCTTAAGCATGAGGTAAAATTTCGAGTTTAGGAAAGCCCCGCGTACAAAATTTGTCGAAGGTTCTAAACTCGAAATTTTACTTCATGCGCCACGCGTATACATCACTGATTTATAGTAAAGTTAAAAATATATAACGCTAAAATGTGATGGTGATTAATATTTACCGAGATGTAGTAAAAAAAAAATATTTTTTTGTGAATAGTAATGGAATAATAATAATAAAAGTAGAATACATTTATTTACGCAACTAACCAGATAGGACATAAAAAAGCTGCACTGCAATCGAAATGGCACCTAGTGGGAGCAATTTTTTTGCTGTTTATTTTTACAATAGCAGAACACGACAGAACAAATAACTTTTTTCTTGTTCAAAATAATATTTTTATTATTTTTTTATGCAGATTTTCATAAGCAAAGATTGTCAATTATCAAAATAATAAATTATTTCGACAATTTTTATTATGCAGTCAATAATTCTACTTCGGCCATTCCATAAATAAGTGCACACTTTGTAAGAGTACATCAGGGAGTTTAGCGAATTGCACATATATTATAAAGGCTATCAAGACATGGCTTTTGGTTGTTACTAGAGGTTAAACAAATTATTGTGTCAAAAGTTATAACAATATAAACTATTAGTACACTTTTATTTGGAACTCAAAAATATCGTAAACCGTTACCCATACAAAGAAATTTACTCAGTACTTTTTTGTGGTTAATTGTTAAAAGTTTAAAATATATTTTTTTTTCAAAACGAAAAAATGTTATTCAGATAGATTTTTTAAAATAAATCAAACATATCTCAAAAAATAATCAAATACTCATGTTTTAATTTTCTTACAAACATTATATGTTATACCCTGATTCTTCCTTAGAATTTTTCTGTTTTCAAAAGTATGGGCACTTTCAAACTTTTTGAGATATGATTTTTTACCCGAGTGCTGCATTGCCACGAGGCGCTCCCGCCATTAGTGTTAAATGGCCGGGGTCGCGGTGTGCGCTGCGAGTCCCGCTTAAAAAACCAAGAGAACTTTAGTTATTCATTGCTTAACCTAAAATTAAGTCACTAATACAGTTTATCTAACTTTCTGGTTCTGGTTCAAAGGGGAGTGTGCAGTTCTGCACTGCACTTAGGCCTCATTAGGCCCATTGTGCCACCTCCCGTAGATCACCCATCCTCAGTTTAGCCAGCCCACCTTGTTTAGGTATTCTAGCATAGCTGAGGTGGGTAGATCTCTTATGTAGGCCATTGTAGGCCATCTATCACCCAATATGGATTCCCCGGGCATTCACAAAGAAAATGCCATGCAGTCTCGTCTTCCATGCTGCAACCTCTACAAGATGGGGAGTCAACTATCCCCATCCTATAGAGGTGCCCGCTTAGTGCACAGTGACCAGTAAGGATGACAGTTAAGCGCCTGAGATTCCCTCTAGCCAGCTGCAGGTACCATTTCGCTGATCTCTCATTGGGATACACAAGTGTTTCCTTAGAGAGCTTGCAGCCCTCGTTATCATCCCAACGCATCCTGAATTTCTCCAGGGCATTGGTTTGTAACATGTTACACAGGGAGAGAGGAGCTAACCGCACTAGCGGCTCCGGTGAGAGTAGATTCATCTCAGCCGCAGCTCTTGCCAGCGCGTCAGCTGTCCCGTTACCTGTGTCTGTATCATGCCCTTTCACCCAGCAGACTTCAATGTTGTTGTGCATTGCTACCTGTCTGAGTTTCCCGTGGCACTCTATTTCGGTCTCTGACGAAGCATTGGCTTTCTGCAGAGACAGAATCGCTTGCCTGCTATCCGTTAAGATTAGTATGGCTACATTTGTCACCTTGCGGTTTATGATGTACTCAGCCGCAAGTGTTATTTTCATCAGCTCCAGTTGCGTGATGGTTCCATGAATTCCCATCGGAACCGTTGCTTGGAATTTTAGAGTTTTAGAGAAAACTCCAAGGCCCGATCCTTCTCTCCTTTTAGATACATCTGTGTAGATCCTTATAGCAGACTCTCTCATCCGCTTAGTGGGTTGAACAGTAACGTTGTAGGGTGTGTTCCGTATTAGTGTTGGTACACAGCAGTCATTAACAGCGTCTAAAAGAGGTATATCTCTACAGACATTCCTCCAGAGGTGTCCTCTAACTTCCCCACAGCTGTTACTGTTCCAAATCCCACTGCACTGAAGGCGAAGTATAGTCGCCATGGCCTCCTTCTCCACGTGGATATCAAGTGGTGGAAGGCATAGCATGACTTCCATCGCCATCGTCGGAGTAGGGTGCATGGCGCCTGTTACACTAAGACAGACTGTCCGCTGCACTTGCGAGAGGTGCTTCCTCGTGGTCTTCTGTTTGGTTCTGGGCCACCAAGCTGAAGCTCCGTAAGTCAGTAGGGCCTTATGACAACTGTGTACAACCACAGAGTCATGCGTGGTTTCAAACCCCAGGTTTTCCCCACTGCCCGACTACATTGCCAGAAGGCCCTTATAGCTTTGTCTGTTTTGATGTCGATGTGCGCTTTTCAGCTCAGTTTCCTGTCAAGAGTGATGGCCAGGTATTTCACCTCGTCGCTGTACTGCAACATCGTATTCAATAATTTTGGTGCTTTTTTCGACACCTTCCTTTTCTTGGTGAACAGGGCCATCTCCGTTTTGGCAGGGTTTACCGATAGGGAGTGATCATTGCACCACCTAGAAACTATGTTTAGAGCTCCTCGCATCTGGTCGCATAGGGCGTCTTCAAACTTGCCACATACTAATATGGCCAGATCATCAGCATAGGCTGTCACAAACAAGCCTAGTTGCTGAAAATCGTCTAGTAGGTTGTCCAGAACCATATTCCATAATAGTGGTGATAAAACACCTCCCTGAGGACAGCCTCTGTCAATTTTACAGGTTATACGTTCCCTTCCCTGTTCCACTGTGACTATACGATTTATCTAACTTTATAAAGGATTTCAACTTTTAGCTATCAAAATTATATACCGATAAAATCAGTGAAAAATTACGAACGTTTTTACTTCCTCTATAATGATTCGTCTTCTTGTGGATTACAACAAAATCTTAATGAACTCATACTGTCATTAAATCTTTAAATACTTAATATATATCATTCATTTGTTTCTCATTAACTGCACTTGATTTGTTTTACTAATAAAATATTTTATTTTCAACTAGTTTCGGTTTAATGTTATTTTTAAGAATGATGTACATATAACAGAAAAAAAAATGCTTATATCGGCCGTTTATTTTGAAAGTGAAGTGACTGCATTTATCTTTTTTTTTATTGTTGACTGAAATAATAATTTTAGGTTTTCTCGCATAATATTTTAATATACTTAACTACACATTGTTTTTATGACTGGAAACCTCAAATTATAATGGTTATTACTGTTACCAACTAAAAATTGAGAAATCGAGTTAGGCCACTTTCAAAAGAAACGGCTCATGTATCTAGTATTTATAATCAATTTTTGTCGGCATTTCAGGTAATAGCCGCTTTAATTATCGGGGAATTCCAAAGGTCCTTTCTGTCGTTTACAACGTTTTTTTATATAATTATCTTTGTATTCCCTGTAGTGTTCAACCATTACCTCTACCCTCGCTCACTCCTTTTTTAATTTCATTTTCCGATATTCAAGTGATTTCCATCGAACGATTAAAAAAAACTTATATAATAAGGTAAGTGAAAAATGCTATATAGAGCATTTTTCACTGATCTTATCGCTATACAATTTTTACGGCCAAGAGTAGAAATGCTTTATAATATTAAACCATATTAGTGACTTAATTTCAGGTTAAACAACAACCCTTGGTTTATTGAGCGGGATTCGCAGCGCACACCGCGATCCGGGCCATTACACCAACGGCGGGAGCGCCTAACGTCAATGCAGCACTCGGGAAAAAAAAATATATCTCAAAAAGTTTAAAAGTGCCCATACTTTTGAAAACGGAAACATTCTTAGGAAGGACAAGGGTATAACATATATTTTTTTTAAGAAAATTAAAACATGAGTATTTGATTATTTTTTGAGATATGTTTTATTTATTCAGAAAAATCTATCTAAATAAAGTTTTTTCGTTTAAAAAAAAAATATATTTTAAACTTTGCACATTTAAGCACAAAAATGTACTAGATAACTTTTTTTGTATAAGTAACAGTTTTTGAGTTCAAAATAAAAGTGTACTAAAAGTTTACAATGTTATACCTTTTGATACAATCATTTGTTTAACCTCTAGTAACAACCAAAAGTCATGTCTTGATAGCCTTTATAATATATGTGAAATTCGTTAAAATCTCTGATGTACTCTTAAAAAGTGTGCACTTATTTATGGAATCGCCGACTTACTTTAAGGAAATGAATCGATTTATTCGATTAACTACGCGCTTATCAATCCACAAATACAAAACTCGAAAAAATCCCGCAATTGTGCTCACCACATGTGCACCGCTCCAGGGTTACTTTTGAAATTGGCACTACGGTTAGGTGTAAGATATAAATGGTAACTGCATAGAAAATTAAATAGACCTAATACTAATCTATCGAAATAGTAAGGCCAAAATCCACAGATAGTAATTTTATTATTTTACTTTTGGCCAGCTTTTGTTAACCATCAACAAATTGATGAACCCGTACGATATGCTGTTAATCGAGAAGAAGAAACACAGGAGTATAAATTGTTTCGAAACAAAACCATATTCCGGAGGGATCAGTGTAACGTGCAAAGAAAATATAGCTCCCGAATCATCCGGCGTCGGCGGGATAGGGAAAATCAAGGAAGCGAGGCGACAGTTGATTAGAGAGGTCGGAGTGACAGAGAATATAACAAGTTGTGGTTGTAAAACAAAAAGTTCATATTAGTTCATAAAAATATTAAGTATTATTTCGCACCTAAGGGAATTCACGAGAATTCTACAATGCATACCATGTGAGGATAGATAGGTATACGTTTTTTATTATGTTAAAAATACCATTACTATACATTACTTAACCAATAAACATAAAATGTGATAAACGTTTCGAATTTTTGACGAAATTAATTTTTAAAATGTTGTGTCCGTCATTATTTACAATTAAATGAATCATGGGGCACAGATATGTGTAAAACTGCGCCTTTTTGCTGTAAAAAACTAAACATTTTTGTAAGTACAATAGAATTATAAAATTGATGTTATGTTGCTCATGTTCAATAAAATAATATCAGTTCCCTGAAGAAGCCGTCAATGCTGGCGAAATATTGAAATAAAAAAAAATAGTTAAATTTTATTCAGCACAAGGCGTGAACACCCACATCAAACTTAATCTTTTCTCAGATTTTACGGCGTTACTTCCCTAGTGGCTCTAATGAGCCACTAGGGTAATAGGGTAATATAATGGTAATCCATTAGACTGGGGCTGCCCTAATTGTCGGACTACCGACGGGGACACCCCCCCCCCCAAAAAAAAACCCACTTAAAAAAGCAACTTTATTGACAATCACACATTTATTATAAAACATTAAGCAATCTTTTAAAAAAAATAATAAAAAATTGGAAGACAAATAAAAACAATTAACGAAGAAATGGTAAATTATTTTGGAGCACTTAGTTCGACTGGAAAAATTTGATGTTCTTTGTGGATGCATCTGTACCCAATCTAAAATAATATAATAATATACCAATATAGATAAAATATAAGACCTACTGTTCTTATCTTGCATTCACTCTCCCCCTTCCCTGACTTTGGTCATTATCATCGCTCTTCTTTGTCCAATCATTCTTTTCCCTTGTATTCGTTTTTTGGAGCAGCTTTTTCTTCCTTTTATATAATTATAGAATTCAATGCAAGACATTTTATAATTTAAAACACATTATGCTCTTCCTACGACCGCTCCCGAAAACAGACATTTCGTCGCTATACATTATAAGGCGTCAATTGAATATTTGTATATCGACAAGTAATGTCACGCTTGAAAATTGAATTTTCAAAACTAGTTTTGAAAGTAAAGACGTTTGAGGACGTTAGTGTCAAAATTTTTAATAGAAAATGAGTAGTGACGGAGCACAATTAACGCCGCCGAATGTGTTCAAGTCCGCAAGCGAAGCGATAGAAAACCTAATGCCAGCACATCCAAAAATAGATATATGGATGCATACAACAAATTTTGTAAATGAAAAGAGCAAAAATGGGATTATCGTCTTTAGAGAATGTCATGTTGGCATATTTGAATTCTATCGTATGTTCAATAAAAAGAAACTTCTAGAGTGCCATGATTTTATCTTTTTTAAAATGTAAGTTGGCTACACGCGTTAGGAATTGACATATAAAACGTCGGAGATAATAATTATAATGTATAATTTCAGAGTTGCCAACCTATAATATGTTCCATGGCACTATAGAGGTTTTATTTTATTGAACATACGATATTTCTAATAAGTATGGTCTATTTATTCAATGCTGAAATGCACCATCGACGTAAAAGAATCGTCGATATATTGAAGTACAATAAATCAAGAGCATTTCTAGAGAGAAAAGGCGATAATTACACTGGTCTGCAAAAAAAAATTTTTTTTCTAGCCCTGACACTATTCCTGCTGATTCTTATGTAAAATGACCTCCTGAATCCGAATATGACCTCCGTTTTCCCCCATCACCCACCGTTTTCGGGGGAGGCCCCCCCACCTATTTTTATCACTTTTCGATAATTTGGAGGGATGAAAAGGATTATTTTAGCTATTACATTTCTTCTGAGGGGCTAGAGAGGTGAAAAGTTCCAAAACATGAACAATTGTAGCAAGGAGGTAGATTTGGGGGGGGATTCGCCCCCTTAAATTGTAAAAAAATCATTAAAAATGATCAATTTTTTCCGTTTTTTTCGCAGATTTTTCACTTATTTTCTACATATTCCAGCTTCCATTCCCCCTCATCCTCCCCCAAACACCCCCAAATAATAAAATTTTATTGCAACAATATATAGCAACAATAATAATAAAAAAAAGACCTTTATTGGTATATCTCCACACTTTACATTACATTTACCTTTACATTAGCTTATCTCATCATCGCCAGCTTATATCTAATGCTCGTTATTGTTACCCCCCTATAGCTACTGGCCTCCTTCTCATCCCCTCCTTTATACACTGGACACATCATCCCAACCCTCCACTCTCCCGGAAAGCTCACCCCCTCTCCACATCTGATTCAACAGCTCCCTGAATTTTTTCTTCCCCTTTTCCCCAATCTCCTTCCACATCTCCCTTTCCACTCTTCACTTCCTTGAACGCCCGCTCCACCTCCTCCTCCGTGAACTCTTCCCCTCTGTCTCCACCTCTGCTTTCTCCAATCTCCCCTGGTACTCCGCTTCCTTCTCTGCATTTTCTTGTCCATTCCCTCAGCGAAAACCCTACCTGCCTCCTTCTCTCCCCTCTCATCAAAATTCTCCACATTTCCGCCTCGTTCTTACATTCCCTCAAATCTTCGCTCGCTTTTTCCACCACCTCTAGCTTCTTCTTCTCACATACCTCCTCATATCTCTTCCTTACCTCCGCCACTCTCCTTTCTCCCCCTTCGCCTCCTGCACACTCTCTCACCGCCTTCCTCAGCTCCTTTTTTCTCTGCCTGCATTCCTCGTCAAACCACGCATCCGCCCGTCTTCTCTCCTCCTTTCTCTTTCTTCCACACCCCACTATTATCCGCTCCATCTCCTCTATCGTGCCGACCTCCTCCCATTTAACCCTCCCCAACTTTCTCTTCATATCCTTCATCGCTTTTAGCCCGCACTCCAGAACCTCACTTTCCTGCTCCGTTTCACTACCGTGTCCCTCCTCTATCCACATCTCCACCCTTAACGGTAGGTGATCCGATCCCAACACCTCCTCTACCTCCATACTCCTTATCTTCCCTCTTGCTATTCCCTTCACCACTACATAGTCAATCACTTGACGCCCCTCTTGCCCCTATGTACGTTTTCTTCCCCTCCTAGTCCCCCTCCGTGCACCCGTTTAACAGTTCCCACCCTTCCTCCATCACCCACTCCTTCATTCTCCTTCCCTCCCCGTTTATACATTTATCCTGCGAGCTCCTTTTCCTCATTGAACCGTCCTCCTTAAGTCCTCCCCCCGCTTCTCCTATTCTCGCGTTGAAATCCCCCCCCCCCACCATCCACCTTCCTCCTTCTCCTGCTCTTTCATCTATCTCCCTCCTTACGTCTCCCTAGTTTTTACTCACATATACCACCCCCACATTCATCTTGTATCCCCCTCGCTGGTACTTCACCCACACCAGTCCTTCACATCCCTCCATCATCTCCCCCGTGCTTCCTTTCCTGTCTTCTTTCCGTCCAACAATCATTCCCCCCTTCGCCCTTCCCTTCTTCGCACATTTGGTCGCCACTTTTATCTCCCATCTAAAACCCTTTGGTAACCATTCTTTCACCTCCCTCCAATCCTTCTCCACCATCCACGTCTCCACTATCCCCACTACGTCCTTCCCGATTACCCACTCCTCAAAATCTTTCCTCCACTTGCACTCCTGTCCTTTCGACTTTATTCCCGCCACATTCCAAAACCCTATCGTTATCCCTTCTTTATTTTCCACCCCCCCCCCCCCCCCTTGCTTTTACTCTTTGAGTTATTCGTTCGCCCTGGTTTTTGGACCTGCCACCTCCTTTATCAACATATCTTTCTCCTTGTGCCATCTCCACCATTCGTCTCCGACGTGCAGTTTCTGGTAGAACAATTGGACTCGGTTGCCTCTTATTCTTTCCTCCTCTGCCCTCTCTTTAATCCTCTTCTGTACCTCCCTCTCGCTCTTCATCAAATCATCGTAAAAGTACACATCACTCTTCGTATCTCTTAATACGCCTTTCATCACCATTAATTTCTTTTTGTCTTCGCCGTTTCTGCACCTCACCAATATCGGTCGCTTTTTTGCCCCCTTCTCTATACCTAGCCTAAATGCATCATCAAATTGAAAATCTGGGACATTCAATTTCTCCCCCATCTTCTTCACCACTTCTTTAACATCACCCCCTTCTTCTACCCCATTAATAATAATATTATTTTTTCTTCTTTCTTTCTCCCTACTCTCCACCCCCTTTTCCAGTTTAGCAATTCGTTCTATAAGCAATGATTTTTCTACTTCCCCTTTTTGTTCATTCTGCTTTAGTTCTTCTTTTAATTCCGTTATATTTTTATTGTAAACTTCCATTCTATTTTCCGACGTTGCTAACTTATCCAAAATCCTGTCTAATTTCGCCTCCATTCCTTCTGACCCTTTTCCCTCTGCTTTTCTTTTTTTTCCTACTTGTTCGAAATATTGTTTTAGATCGCCGCAGCTGCTCGTACGCGCCCTATTGGACATTGATTAACTTAACTAAAATAATTTATGGAAGAAACCACCGTTGAATTTCCCCTGCAAACAAAATTAGGAACAAATTAGAAATATTGGCATTGACTAAATATTAAAAATTTATAAAATTATGAGTGACTAGTGATGTAAAATTACAGGTAATTTAAAATTGGGTAATATTTTCAGTAATATTACTTAAATATAGTAATAATTGGTAGTTTTAAGTTAGACATAAAACTACACGATCGCGTTTTGAACTTCACATTAAGCCAGCATTAACGCGCCTGTCGCATGAAGTAAATATTTTAAGTTTAACAAAAACCTAAAATTTGAATTGGTTGCTTCGCTACGCGGCCAATCTAAATTTTCAGGCTTTTCTAAACTCGAAATATTTACTTCATGCTTAATCAGGGAAAGCAAAACATTCGTGAAAAAATCCGAATATTAAAAATCAAGTTTACCTAACATATGAATATATCAATTGTTTTCTAAGCTAATCACATTGACTGTCACCATCAATTTTTACAAAATAGCAATTTTAAAGAAAAAAATAATTTAATTTTATATTTGCATAGAATTTAGTTTATTTTTTATATCATTATTATTAATATTTAAAATGAAACCTGTTGAAATAAATAATAAATATAATCAAATTGAATCCAGACAAATTGTAAGCATTAATATTGCGAAATTGCGAAATCAATAAAATTTAAAAAAAAAAATTCAGACATGATAAAAGTCACACATATTTTATTATAATATTGTGATTAATAATTTGATTTAATAAAATCATTAAAACCAACAAACATCATCAAAATTAATAAAAATCTTTACAATTGTTCAAATTATCACAAATTGACAAAAACGCAAAAATATTATAAAATAGCCAAACTTTACAAAAAATATACTTATTACACAATTCGTAATAATTAAAAAAATCAACAAAAATTGATATATATATATATATATATATATATATATATGTAAACTATACGAATACAAATCGTCAAAATTGATTTGTAAAATAAGTTAAAGTCCTAAATGTAATAAAGTTAGCTAACTAAAATCGTTAAATTTTGAATTTTAACAAAATTTGTGGAAATTGATAAACTCAATATAAAATGATAAAAATCTTTATAATTTAAAATTACATAGAAATTTATTTACATTTGACATAATCACTTGTCTTTAACTCATTGGTTAAACATGATGTAAAATTTTGAGTTTATAAATGTCAGAAAATTTGGGTTTACCAAATTTTCAGGCCTTTCTAAAATCAAAATTTTGCTTCATGCGCCATGCGTGTACGCCGATTTAATGTGAAGTTCGAAATAGACTGTTATTGATAATTTTTAAATAAATCACTTTAATAATTATTATCATTATAACAGCAAATAAAAATACAATGCGGCCATTCCATAAATAAGTGCACACTTTTTGGGGGTAAATCAGGGATTTTAGCGAATTTCACATATATTAAACAACCTATTGTGTCAAAAGTTATAACAATTTAAACTTTTAGTACACTTTTATTTTGAACTCAAAAATATCGTAAACCGTTACCTATACAAAAAAAGTTATTTAGTACTTTTTTGTGTTTAAATGTTCAAAGTTTATAATACATTTTATTTTTTTAATAACCACAATAAATATTAAAAGCGTACTGTATACAGTTGACCAGATGTCTGTTGAAACCAGGAAAGATCGAAAAGCGGGTTTAACCCAATTACCATATTTTTGAAACCAATTCGGGTATTAGACTTTCCATAAGATTTCCAAATTTTTTATTAAATAATTCATCTGCACAATATTGTAAACGGCATAGACTGCCGTTTACAATTTACATTTTTTTATTTTTATTCTACAATTTTATAACCTTTAATAAAATTATCGGTATTCACACTGTACATTTATTATTACACGAATAAAAATACGATTTTATGAATTGAGAAGGAATTTATGAGCGAGCCCTTTATGAATCCTAATAATGGAACGTTCAATGGCACTAATAATGCAGCTGTGTGATTTTATCAGCGATAAATTTATTGGTAAGGTTTATAATATATTTTAACCAAATAATGTATGTACTATTCAATTGCAATCTGCTGAATAAAATTAAACTAAGTAAATAACGACCCGTTAATTACTCACATTAAACAACATTTCAAAAAACTGTACCGTGTATTCCC
Organism: Philonthus cognatus; assembly: GCA_932526585.2. Classification (NCBI taxonomy): domain Eukaryota; kingdom Metazoa; phylum Arthropoda; class Insecta; order Coleoptera; family Staphylinidae; genus Philonthus; species Philonthus cognatus. The sequence continues at coordinate 7,106,259 of OW052249.1, read as the reverse complement.
GGATTACTGCCCGAATAGTAGTATTTTTTTTCGACAAGTAATTCTATACATTATTAAATCTAAAATTTAATACAGAGTGTTCAAAAATTAAAAAAAAAAACAGAATGTGGAACAAGCTCTAATTATAATTTTAGATGTAAAATGTTATTGCGAAAAGTTATATGCAATCGAAAATTATGTCTACGTGTATAATTTTAGGTCAATAGGATTTTTTTAAATGTATCTGACGTTTAATTGTTCAAAATAAACCCAGTGGTAGTATTTTTCTCAATGTATTAAATAAACTTAAGTTGCTTATATCAAGCTGAAATTAAATTTTCTGTAGTAGTTCTGATGCAAGGAATATATTCCTCTAGGTTCGTTCTAAAGAAATCTGTTATGGCCAAATGTTGCTAAATCATTATTTCTAGTAGTATTCGTAATTTTAAAATTAATATATAGAAAACGTAAATTTCAAGTTTTTTTGTATGAACAAAAGTTGTTTTGTTTGATATTTCGATAAGAATGCGAAGAGTTCAGTGAGTAATGCATAACAATTATTTTGGATTAAACCAATATTTTTTTAGAAATTTGAAAAATGTAGATCTTTTTTTTAAAGACCAACAAGATTATGATTGGCATACTAAACGTATTTCACTTGTTAATTGCTTAGTTATAAACCATTTCACACTAATTCAGCGTTTTATACTCGTCGCGCATGAAGTAAAATTTCGAGTTTCGAAAAGCCTAATTTATCTCAGTCGCTCTGCTGCTCTACGCGCCCGAACTAAAGTTTCAGGCTTTTCTAAACTGAAATATTTACTTCGTGCTTAAAGTGGGATTGGAAAGACTCGTTAGATGATCAATCATAACCTTATTTAGCATTTTTTTGTATTGCTAGATTAGCGTGTTTTATTAAATCGATTTGATTAAAGCGTAACCAAATAATACCATTGTATAATATATTGATTATTGTGGTAAATTGTTGAGTCATCAAGTAAACATGAACGACCGTTTAAAACGCTTTAAAAAGGGAAAAAAGGGAAACTACCTGCTATTCTAACAGATAAGGTCATAAATTGTAACATCAACACCCCATAAATTGTGGTTTCTTTTCTTCCATTATACTCCCGCGCTTGTAGAGGGTGTCTCTCTTCAAAATTTGCTGGTTTAGAGATTTTGTAGAGGCCCTCGGCGAACTCACTAGTGAGTCATCCAAACTGCGATCTGTTCTGTGGTGAGCCATCAAGGTTCATCCGTTTTGTTAAAGGGGTAGGATCGTGCCATTGTTGTCATCTCGGGGTTGGTGACTGAGAGCGGTATTTTTATTTTTAATGTTTCTTCTTATTGTTTACTGTTAGTTTTTGCCACAAAGTGATTTTTCATTATTGTTTTTTAAACTTAGTAGTATACATAAATGTATTGAATTTTTACATGTATATATACTCAATGACATTAGAAGCGTAACACCCAGAAGGAGTTATTATTTTAACTTGATTTTTTGCCAGTATGGTAGTCTTACATCAAGAATAAAATGATTACATTTTCAAGAAATTTTATTAAAAAACAATCTAAAAAAAATTAATAATGTGTTTGGCGACCCCTTTGCTGTATACACTCCTGTAGACGTCTGGGCATCGACAAAATGAGATGGTCGATGTCTTTCATCGATCAACTGTGCTAGAGTCTGTGGAGGATGGTGCAAAGAGAATATTCTTCTTCCCATGATATCCCACACATGTTCAATGGGATTTAAATCCGGCGAACGGGGCGGCCACGCAAAAACATTAACACCAGCTTCATTAAGAAAGTTCATAGTTCGATGAGCAATATGGGGACGTGCGTTATCTTGTTGAAAAAGTACGTCTGGGCGGCCATCTAAATAAGGCAACAAAGTCGGTCGTATGACGTCTTCAACATAACGCGCAGCTGTCATACTGCCTCGAATGAATACAAGAGGTGATCGACTACCATAAGCAATAGCCCCCCAAACCATTACTCCAGCAGTCCTGTGTACATGCCTCTCAATAGCAAACCTAAGATCAGGTCGTTCTCTACGGTAGCGTCGTACCCTTCTACGGCCATCATGCGTGCCTAGACAAAATAGTGATTCATCGCTGAATACGACATCGTGCCATTCTGCCTCCCAATGCTGCCGTTCTCTGCACCAGTCCAACCTTTGGCGACAGTGTCTCGCTGTTAAAGGAAGCACTAATCTTGGACGGTACGAAAGAAGCCCAAGGGATTGAATGCGGCGATATATGGTTCGCATACTAACGGGCCTACCTTTTTCTCCAATCCATTGATCACCGATTTGACGCGTAGTAGCGAAACGGTCTCGCAGGGCTATTTGTCTTAAGCGCCGATCTTGACGTTATGTGGTACGCCTTGGTTGACCAATTGGTCTTCTTCTTGCTCCTCTACCTTCTTCTGTCCATACCTGATACACACGTATTACAGTTGCTGCAGTGGAATCAATACGGCGGGCAATTTCGCGATAGGACATACCGACATCTCGATAAGCAACAACTCGACCCCGGTCAAAATCGCTCAAATGGTGATATTGTGGACGTCTTCGGACTCGAGGCATTTTATTTAAGCTTAACACACTCAACGGAAACACGAAAACTAAAAACATCTGTACTAAACAGCTCATATAAATAGTTTTATCAAAAAAGAGAAAGTGATTTTTTTTTTCACAATAAATATAAAAGGCACAAGGTTGAAATTGTTATCAATGTATGCTTTAAATATAGTCACTCTGTTGCTAAAATATGAATTCAAAAAAATCATTCCTTCTTGGTGTTACGCTTCTAATGTCATTGAGTATATTATTGTTGTATAAATGGTCTAATCCGTTAAATAAATAAATAAATTAAATACAACGTCCCACAGTACGACCAGTGGCCATAAAAGCTAGTATTAAATCAAAGATGAAAGTGCAGTAAATACATTCGATTTTATGACACTAGTGTAGCCAACACTAGGGCACATAGATCTGCATATATTTCGGAACCGATCGCGACCTTCGTGTCCCTTGTCAAAGTCGAGAACATTTAGTTTGTGGAGACCGCGCATGGCGTTCTAAGTAAGACAATTTGTTGTGTGAACTGTGAAGACTTTGTTTTAAAACGTTCCAAATTTTACATTTTTGTCATGGAGCCGTCAACCTCAAATATGTATTATATTTTTATTAATTTTAATTTTGTGAGAAACTAATAACACTAAAATAAAGCTTTTATAAGTCATCATTGTAAAATGTTCTGCAAAATATTGTATTCGTTGAAGTAGGCAAACTTTTAGTTGTGTATCGATCCATATCGAGCACTTTTGCTTGCATGGTTAAAATATGTAGTCATGGTAGAATTAGGGCACATTGTAAAATTGTAACAATATGGCGCACAGTAGGGCTAATTCTAGATAAGCTGGTCACAATTCGCACACGTTCATTTTGTTTTTTTGTTTGTTTAAAATATAGTATACACGGATTTTTGTGGTCGCTGATTACGAATCTGGAGTCAACATTGTTAAGAAACAAAATACGTTATTTTAATTAAATAAGAGTTTTTTGTATACCCTTCATTTTTCTTAAGTTTAATAAATTATTGTTTCTTTTTGCGATGCGATGTTTTATTTGTGGAAGTATTTCTACAGAAATACTTTCAGTTTACACCCTGTGAGAACGAACGAGATTTTCTTAACTACTTAACTACTTTTCTATTTATTTCTATATACATCCGAAATTGCAACGTTTTTAAAATTGTTTTTAGGGTTTTGCCACCTTAAAACCACCCTACTTTACCCTACATATTTTTTTCACTATTTTTTCGATAAATCTTTGGGTAAATTCTATACGAATTCGTAGCTTCAGAGTTTTACTAGGCCATTTCGACGTAGATCTTCTAATAACCACTCCAATTACTTAATGGTATTTTTTATATCATTATTCCTGTAATCACAAGCTTAATTTGGACCAGATTCATGAGTTTCAGAATTTCTACCAAAAAAAAAAAAAATGCTCAGTCTGCCCCACTGTGTTTTGTTTAACATGATTATTTATTAATCGATTTTATAATAGCAGTAAGCAAATTTAGATTAAAAGCTAAGAAGGTTTTAGTACTAATAATACGCATATATTTAATTGAGATAGACGCGGGTAAATTTGAGAAAGATTCTGATTGTAACATACTTAAGAAAATGTTTAATCGTAGGAAAAGCAGAGTGTTAAACACGTTCTAAAGGCTACATTGTCAAACAATCTACTATTTAATGTATCAATCAGGGTTGTTATGTTCAAAACACTCAATTTAAAAAATATTTTTTAAATATGTTTATAAACAGCCGCCGTGATTTATTTTTTTTCATATTAAACATGTTTTAAATGTTAAATTCGTTTAGAACACGTTTTAAACGTTAATGTAGTTTAAAACGTCTTTTTCTTTTCTGATTAAATCAGCTAAACTATATTTCATCCTACTTTATTAACTACGTTTTGAAAATGTTGTTAAATTGTGAAAGATATTTCAAATTACATTATTAAAAATAACATTTTATCATAATAAAATATCACCATTATGTTTGCATAAATGTGATTTAAAACGTGTTTCAAACATGTTCGGCCTTAATAATAGAATTGCCGTTAATATCATCATATTTTAATGCCAATTTATCTCTACTAGACGCACACAAACACGATACTAACATTTCGTATTAATAGAGCAAAATCTACATGTTATTAGTTAGTTTTGAAATAATGATATAATGAACGTAGCAACATAACATTTTTGTGTGTTCTAACTTCATTGTAATAAAGTAATTTAGAAAGCATGTTGCACTGTTTTTTGTTTGTTTGTGAAAATTTACTTCTAACGAGTGTCTCCACTGCCAGACTAAGCCTAAAGTAAGTACTTCCTCAAAATTTCACTTAAATATGCAATCGTTTTTTCAACATGTTCCCATTCGGGTACTTTGTGGAGAATCATCGATGAAAAATATATTCACCAGTGAAACTGACCACTTTGCCAAATAATTAATTACAACATTGAACAAATTCTTGACATCTTTTTCAAATTCTTCTTCTTGTGTCATCGTAATTTCCTTATAGGAATATGGTATTTTAAGTTACGTGAAGATATAAATTAAACTTGAATGAAAACACTACTACTTTCTTCACAATAAGTTTTTATTTTGCTAGATGTACTTTTCGAATACTATGTACTCATTATCAATAGCTTACTGACTAGTTTACAAAAGATGCCTACAAAAATTTTGGGAAATTACAAGGGTAAGGGGATTATCGGTAAAAACCCTAGATAAGTTTAACAAAGGGTTACTTAATGGGCTTAAATCGAAATTAAGAAGTATGTTTTGCTGCTTTTGCATTTCTATTGCCTCCAACATATTTAATTTAATTTTTGATGAACATTTTAGAAGGCTTGTATTGTTTATCGAAAATTCATGACCTCTAGTTATTGTATGGTGTGCTACCGCTAATTTCTCGAAATTCTGATTTTTTATGTGATAGATATGTTTTTTTAAATTTAGTTCCTACATTTCTTTGTGTTTGTCTTATATAAAGTTTATCACATTGATTGCAATTTATTGAATATATTCTCGATTTTAGCAAGTTATCTGTTCTACTAAATGTGCTTTCTAAGAGAAATTTTAATTGTGTATGTGTGTAAAGGGCAGGGCAGAGGTTAAATTATTTAAATAAGTTATTAAATTTATTTTCTATTGTGGGTGTGTATATAAGTCTAATATATTTCTTCTGCGTTGGCTCTAAGTTAGGCTTTAACAAGTTGTTGATTTTATTTTGTGTTTATATATGTGTTTAATAATTAGTGTTTTAATGGTGTGTCTATTGGAGCTAAGAGATGGGGCAATTTCAAATATTAAATTAAATTCTTCTTCTTTGTTTATGTTGGACAAGGGTAAGTTAATGGTTTTATGAATCATGGAGTTAAAAGCTGCCATTTTATGTTTCCAAGGACTATTCAAATCTGCGTGGACATAATTAAAAGCGTGTGTTGTTTTTCTATAAATATCAAATTCGAATCTATTGTTGATTCTGTGGATAATTAAATCAAGAAAGGAACGTTTATTGTTGTTTTTAAGCTCCAGAGTGAAATTTATTGATTGATATAAGTTATTCAAGTTTGATTTCAGATTGTCCAGATTATCATTTCTTTTTACAATAGCGAAAACATCATCTACGTAGCGCTACCAAACTCCTGGAAAATTGGGTATGCATTCTTTGGCTTGTTGTTCTAATTTATTCAGAAAAATATTGACTAAGAAGGGAGATAAGGGGTTCCTCATCACTGCACCGAAAGTTTATTTATGATATTCGTTGTTAAATTCAAAAACATTAGAGTCCATTACCGTTTTAGTTAATTCTATGTATTGTATTATATCAGAATCTGTAATTGATTTTTTTTAAAACATCTTGAAATATTTTAATAGTTTTGTCAATCGGTACACTGGGAAAGAGGGATTCTACATCAAATTATATTAACATTTTATCTGGTTCTATTATTATATTATTTAATGATTGTGTTTTTAATTTTTTAATTGTTGAATTTTTTACAAGCCCGCAATTCTGTATGTAGGCGAATTTATATTCGATACAATGGGTCTATATTTATTTCCAGGTTTATGAATTTTCGGTAAACAATACAGCTTTGGTATTTTTGGATTTTTAATCTTCAGTTTCGAAATTGTTTTCTTGTCAATTAAAGATGTTGGAATTTTTAACAGATTGTTGATGGTTTAACATATGTCTTAAGGGGGTACTTTTTATTTCAGTAAAAGGGCCTGATTCTAGTAACAGATTGACATCTTTTAAATAGTCTGAGTTGTTAACAATTACGATTGCGTTATTTTTGTCGGATTTGAGATAGTGACAGTCTTTATGTTTCAGAGATTTGACTGTCGCGAAATCTTGATGTTGTTTCTTCTTGACAGTCCGCGGGGCCGTATTTTTCATTTTTACAAGTAAATTCTTTGCTGTTTGACGGAAACTGGTAGCATATTCTTGGTTTAGTAGCGTGGAGGCGGTTTCTACGTCGTTCACTATATCTTCTATTGGAACGGTCTTAGGGCAATAGAATATTTTAAACCTTTCTTCAACAGGCTTAGTTTTTGTTCGGAGAATACTTTGTTCGTCTTGTTGTGCACCGGTCTTTAAGGGATTGGAGCATCGGTGTACTGACCATGATTTGGTTTTGATTTTGGTTCTAATAGAAATAATAGAACCAAAATCAAAACCAAATTATAGACAGTACAGAAGAAACTCAAACACCTTGGAATCGAACAACGTCCAGTTAACGGGAACCAAAACACCGATGCTCCAATCCCTCAAAGACTGGTGCACAAGAAGACGAACGAAGTATTCTCCGAACAAGAACTAAGCCTGTCGAAGAAAGGTTTAAAATACTCTATTGCCCCCAAGACTGTTCTAATAGAAGATATAGTCAACGACGTAGAATACGCCTCCACGCTACTAAACCAAGAATATGCTTCCAGTTTCCGCCAAACAGCAAAGAATTTACTCGTAGAAATGAAAAATACGCCCCTGCGGACTGTCAAGAAGAAACAACATCAAGATTTCGTGACCGTCAAATCTCTGAAACAGAAAGACTGTAACTATCTCAAATCCGACAAAGGTAACGCAATCGTAATTGTTAACAAGTCAGACTATTTAAAGGATGCCAATCTGTTATTAGAATCAGGCTCTGAAACTGAAAATACTGAAATAAAAAGAACCCCCCTTAAGACATATGTCAAAACCATCAACAATCTGTTAAAAACTCCAACATCTTAAATCGAAAAGAAAATAATTTGGAAACTCAAGATCAAATATCCAAAAATACCAAAGCTGTATTGTTTATCAAAAATTCATAAATCTTGAAATAAATATATACGCATTGTATCGAACATAAATTCACCTACATACAGAATTGCAAAATGGCTTGTTCAATAATTCAACAATTTAAAAATTAAAAATTATTTATCTATTAAAAATTCAGTACACCTCACACAATCATTTAATAATATTATAATAGAACCAGATGTACCGATTGACAAAACTATTAAAATATGTCATGATGTTTTAAAAGAAAATTCAATTACAGATTCTGATATAATACAATACATAGAATTAACTAAAATGGAAATGGACTCTAATGTTTTTGAATTAACCAACGAATATTGTTTGGGATTCACAGAATTATATTTTCCTTTCCATTCACTGTATTTATTATATCAAATTACTTTTACAATGTTAAAAATGCATTCATATTTTCGGCTTACAGATATTTTAAGAAATTTATATTTTATGATTTTATTCATTTATTGGTACATTTCAGGAACTGAAATTATTTATTGTAAATTGCACTTAATTTTATTATTATTTGCGTACCAATTTCATTACAGGGTTTGCGATGGTTTACAACTCCGACCCTAACAGTATTTCAAAAATCGTAAATTGCCTGCCGCATAACGGTGGTCAAAATCGACCAAACAAATATTGCTTGTATATACTTTGTACTTTTCCATTTCATCCCTTCTTGTTTATATTATGTACATACCACCTCCACTTTCTCCCCCCTTAGATTAAGATTTCATATTTGTAAAAATATTTTTGAAAAACATTCCAACTTTGTACTTTGATGAATATACACAACTTTTAATTAAATGCAACGAGTTTTACTCAATGTCCGAAATAAAATACAAACAGATTGTTAAACGAAATAATCAAACATTTTGTATTTAAAGCAGAACGCGTGTCAGTTTTGAACCAGTGATACATTTACAACTGCACACACTCAACAAATGGTCCTTCGAACCGGATGTTAATTATTAATCATCATCAAATCATCATCAAAGTGCAATCTTCGCCGTTAAGAAGTTAAAAGTGACATCACATCAGTTCAGTGCTTCTTGGTAACTTCGAAGTCAATTTCACACATTAAGAACCTAGTTTCGTCGTGAATAAGTCGAAGTTTATACAAACAATCAGTGACGTCAATCGTTCGTGCCGCAAGAGATTCCCGGAACTCCAGCTGTAAGTGACGCCCATCGTCCGTAATCAGGCTACCTGGAGGGACCCCAAGCAACGCATATCGTTCGAAGGAGGACCACCCTGAGAAACCTCATTAGCGGCGCTCATTGTCCATTATCAAATCCTGAGGATTTCTTCAGCGAACCCAGCGGGAGTCATCTTCACCCTAAGAAACCATCATAGGAGTCAGCCGTTTCACGGATCCGATCTCACATATCAAAGCAGTATCTAAGTAGTAAGTCCTTTCACATCTTTCCCTTATCTTAGTTTCTATTTGAGTCAACAAATTTAAAAATGTCACCTAAAAAATCCAAAAAAGACGAGCAAACTCTCGCACAATTATTGTCTAAACGGGATAAATTAGAAAAAACATTAAAAAGAAATGTTTTATTTTATAATGAATCAATTAAACAAGAAATGACATTAGAAATTATAAATAACTTTGAGTCGCGTCGAAGAGATATTTTGCCATTATTAGAAAAACATAATGAACTATTAGATGAAATCGAGATTTTAGATCAGAATAACGAAGAAGAATATGCTTCAATTAGTCTCAGATTTGAAAATTTATACCATTCCATTAATTCGAAATTTACGACTGTAATTAATAATCAAAATAATAATTCAAACACAAGTACGAACTCTGGTAACATAAAACCTAAAAGTCAGTTACCAATATTAAATTTACCGAACTTCGAGGGCTCATATGAAATGTGGAGTGAATTTTCTGAAATGTTTATATCATTAATTCACTCAAATCAAGCAATAGATGACATTCAGAAATTTCATTATTTACAATCATGTTTGTCTGGAGATGCAGCGAACGCGATCAAATCACTAGGTATTTCAGCAGCTAATTACAGCGTCGCGTGGAAATTACTTAATGATCGTTTCAATAACAAACAATTAATAATCAATAGACATGTAGAACTAATTTTTGATTTCGCCCCGTTACAAAAGGAATCACATGTTTCTTTGCGGGCGTTGTTAGATAACACCTTAATTAATCTAAGAGCGTTAGGTGCTTTAGGTGAACCCATTGATTATTGGGACACACTTCTTATTTTCAATATTGTTTCTAAATTAGACAATACAACTCGTCGCGCGTGGGAAAACCATGCTAACTCAATTAAAATTGTTAAATTTATAGATGTTACAGATTTTTTAACTCAGCGTTGTCAATTATTAATAAAACTGAATAATGAAAAAACAAACAAGGATTTAAAATTAAATAATAAGTCTAATTCTTTCAAGCCTGTAAATAAATCATATACGAATGTTTCATTAAATAAGGCGAAGTGTTCAAATTGCAATAGTGACAATCATTCTATTCATTCTTGTGAAAATTTTATTGGCCTAGTTGCAAAGGCACGATTAAATAAAATTCAAGGTTTAAATTTATGCACAAATTGTCTAGGCAGAAATCACACAAATAAGCAATGCAAAAGTCAATACAAGTGTAGGGTATGCCACAAACGCCACCATACATTATTGCATTTGCAAACTGAGAGAGAAAATGAATTAACCGAACCATCTACGTCTGCAGTAAATCACTCAATATCCACTTCTGTACAAACAATTTTACCAACTGCCTGTGTAAAGGTTGTTGATAAATTTGGGCGTTCTCATAACTGCCGTATTTTGCTCGACTCTGGATCACAATCAAATTTTGTTACTTCGAAATTGTGCAAACTATTAGATGTTCCGGTTAATCAAACAAATATTTGTATTTCTGGCATTAATCAAAATATGTCAACGATCACTGGAAAATGCAATATAACAATTAGATCAAATCATAGTTCCTATAAATCAATGATCTCTTGCTTAATTTTAGATAAAATTACGGAGACTTTACCAACGTTTTCTTTCAACAAATCACAATTAATAATCCCAAAAAATTTACCTCTCGCCGATCCGTCATATAATACCAGTAATAATATAGATTTATTAATCGGGGCAGGTATATTTTGGGACTTGTTATGCGTGGGTCAGGTACGACTAGGTAAAAACTTGCCAACACTTCAAAAAACCGTTTTGGGTTGGGTTTTTACTGGTCCCATGTCTAATGACACAACTAATTTATGCTTGACTACAAATTTAAGTGTTAATATTGATAAAAGTATTGCTAAATTTTGGGAAATAGAAGAAAATTCAACAACCTTGCCTTTCACTGACGAAGAAATTCAATGTGAATCACATTTCTTAAATAACACCCAACGTAACGATTCTGGTCGATTTATTGTTAAAATGCCATTGCGTGATAATATAAATAAATTAGGTGAATCACGACAGCTTGCACTTAAACAATTTTTTGCGCTAGAGCGAAAACTTCAGAAAAATCAAACCATGCGTGATGATTATGTAAAGTTTATGAATGAATATCAGGAACTTGGTCACATGACCAAAATAGACGAATCAGAATCTCAAACATTAAATTATTATTTTCCTCACCACCCTGTTGTAAAGGAAACCAGTACTACGACTAAGTTGAGAGTAGTATTCAACGGATCTGCTAAAACAGACTCATCATTATCATTAAATTCCGTGCAAATGGTAGGGCCAACAATTCAGCGCGATTTGTTTTCTATCTTACTCCGATTTCGGCGTCACACATATGTAATTACTGGTGACATTGCCAAAATGTATCGCCAGGTATTAATTTCTCAGGAACAACGTTCATTGCAACGAATTCTTTGGCGCTCTTCGCCTAATGATACTCTAGATTGTTTCGAATTAAACACCGTCACATACGGTACCGCATCAGCTTCGTTTTTGGCTATTAGATGCTTAAAACAATTAGCAATCGAAAACAAATCAGAATTTCCTATAGCAAGTTCCATAATAGAAAACGACTTTTATGTTGACGATTTGTTAACAGGTTGTGATAGCGCAGAAGAAATGGTTCTAATCCGAAATCAATTGTCACATATATTATCATCAGCGGGATTTATTCTCAGAAAATGGTCTTCTAATCATTACTCCGTTTTAGAAGGTTTAGATTGCAATTCACTCGAGGTTGTAAAATTAGGAGATTCTGATGAAATAAAAACCCTTGGTATCCTGTGGAGTCCCAAAGCGGATTTATTTTACTTTCAACCGCAGCACTTTACCTGCGGTAGGGTCACTAAGCGTGTAATACTCTCTACAATAGCCAAAATTTACGACCCACTTGGGTTAATAGCACCCATTGTTATTATTGCAAAGGTTATCATGCAAAAATTATGGCAACACAAACTAAATTGGGATGAGTCAATCCCTACTGAATTACACACTATGTGGTTAAATTTTATCAACGATTTAGGAAATTTAAATAATATAAAGTTCAATCGACATGCATTTCGTCCTAATTATAAAATAATTGAACTTCACGGATTTTGCGACGCATCGGATATTGCATACGGTGCATGCATTTATGTCAAATCCATTGATTATCTGGGAAATTCACAGCTCGAACTTCTTTGCGCCAAATCCAAGGTAGCTCCAATTAATAAATTATCAACTCCGCGTCTGGAACTTTGTGGTGCATTATTGTTAGTAAGATTATTGAAAAAGGTTCGCATCGCATTAGAATTAGAATTTCAAAGAGAATATCTTTGGTGTGACTCTAGTATTGTTTTATGCTGGCTTAGCGGACCTTGTAATAAATGGAAAACATTTGTAGCCAATCGGGTGAGCGAAATCCAAACTTTAACACAAAAGAGTCATTGGAGGCATGTAGGCACACATGATAATCCGGCCGACTTAATCTCTCGCGGAATGAATGCGCATAATCTATCAAGTTCAAAATTATGGTTTTCAGGTCCACAATGGTTAATTAAAGACGAGACTCATTGGCCTAACAAAACTTTTAAACATATTGACATTTTACCAGACACTAAAAACATTCAAACATCACTAATTGTTTCTGAAATTTCGCCATTTTTCATTTTTTCTAAATACTCAAGTTATATCAAACTGCAACGTGTCACTGCGTATTGTTTTAGATTTGCTGATAATGTAAAATGCGCGAAGGAGTGTAGAAAAGTTGGCTCTTTAACAAATGATGAGTTAAATAAAGCGACTATAGCACTTGTCAAACGAGCTCAACAAGAATGTTTTGGTCAAGAAATACGCGATTTATCAAATGATAAATGTGTTGGTCGTAAAAGCATTGTATTATCTCTCAATCCTTATTTAGACAAAGATGGGCTAATTCGGGTTGGGGGCCGTGTAAATAACTCAAGTTTTCCATATGATAAAAAACATCAAATAATTTTGCCGAATAAACACCCCTTAACAAATTTAATTATATGTAACGAACACATCAAACAATTACATTGCGGAGCAGAAGCATTATTAGCATCTGTTCGTAATAAGTATTGGCCAATTGCAGGTAGAAGTTTATGCAAAAGGGTTATTCATCGTTGTATAAAATGCTTTCGCGTATATCCGAAAGGGGCTGATCATATCATGGGTTTATTGCCTGCCTCACGAATTACATCGGCTTTTCCTTTTCAAACCAGTGGCGTAGACTATGCTGGGCCGTTCACCTTAAAGAATAGAAAGGGTAGGGGTGCCAAACTCTCAAAGGTATACATATGCTTATTTGTGTGCTTTACTACCAAAGCCCTACATATTGAGTTAGCATGTGATTTGACCACTGAATGTTTCATTGCCGCAATGCGTAGATTTGTGGCTAGACGCGGGAAACCATCTAAGATATACTCTGATAATGGCACTAATTTTGTTGGCGCGAATTCAGAGCTTAGGGAATTGTCTAAATTTATAAATTCTAATGTCAATCAAGACAAAATTATAAACGCTGCTAGTCAATCAGACATAACTTGGCATTTTATTCCATCACGATCACCACATTTCGGTGGCCTGTGGGAAGCCGGCGTAAAATCTGTGAAAACGCACCTTAAGCGGGTTATGGGCAACACAATTCTGACATATGAGGAATTATACACATGTTTGACTCAAATAGAAGCAGTCCTTAATTCCCGACCTATTTGCCCTCTCTCCAACGACCCCAACGACTTAGAAGCTTTGACACCTGGACATTTTTTAATCGGGAGGCCGTTAACCGCTCTTCCCGATCCAAATCTTTTGGAAACATCGGAAAATAGGCTATCCAGATTTCAACTTCTGCAGCGCATAACTCAGCATTTTTGGAAACGATGGTCATCTGAATACATCAATGGTCTTCAACAACGGACGAAGTGGAAGCAGAAATCAACCCGAAAAATCCAAGTAAACGACTTGGTACTCTTACGTGAGGACAATTACGCACCGCTCCGATGGAGACTTGCCCGTGTGATTCAAACTCATCCCGGTCCTGATAATGTAGTGCGCGCAGTGTCCGTTAAAACGTCTAGTGGTGTTGTGAAGCGCGCAGTTAGAACCGTATGCATTCTTCCAATGGACGACTAGAGAATTATATTTTATTGTTAAAATTTTGATAATCTTTGATTACATTTTGTAAATATTAAAATTTAGATTTCATTTCGAAAGCCTCCAGTCTTTCAAGGCGGGCGGTATGTTTGGGATTCACAGAATTATATTTTCCTTTCCATTCACTGTATTTATTATATCAAATTACTTTTACAATGTTAAAAATGCATTCATATTTTCGGCTTACAGATATTTTAAGAAATTTATATTTTATGATTTTATTCATTTATTGGTACATTTCAGGAACTGAAATTATTTATTGTAAATTGCACTTAATTTTATTATTATTTGCGTACCAATTTCATTACAGGGTTTGCGATGGTTTACAACTCCGACCCTAACAGTATTTCAAAAATCGTAAATTGCCTGCCGCATAACGGTGGTCAAAATCGACCAAACAAATATTGCTTGTATATACTTTGTACTTTTCCATTTCATCCCTTCTTGTTTATATTATGTACATACCACCTCCACTTTCTCCCCCCTTAGATTAAGATTTCATATTTGTAAAAATATTTTTGAAAAACATTCCAACTTTGTACTTTGATGAATATACACAACTTTTAATTAAATGCAACGAGTTTTACTCAATGTCCGAAATAAAATACAAACAGATTGTTAAACGAAATAATCAAACATTTTGTATTTAAAGCAGAACGCGTGTCAGTTTTGAACCAGTGATACATTTACAACTGCACACACTCAACAAATATCATAAATAAACTTTTAGTACAGCGATGGGGAACTCCTTATCTCCCTTCTTAGCTAATATTTTTCTGAATAAATTAGAACAACAAGCCAAAGAATACATACCCAATTTTCCAGGAGTTTGGTACCGCTACGTAGATGATGTTTTAGCTATTGTAAAAAGAAATGATAATCTGGACAATCTGAAATCAAACTTGAATAACTTATATCAATCAATAAATTTCACTCTAGAACTTTAAAACAACAATAAACTTCTCTTCCTTGATTTAATAATCCATTGAATCAACAATAGATTAGAATTTGATATTTATAGAAAAGCAGCACACACTTTTATTTCTATCCACGCAGATTCGAATAGTCCTTGGAAACATAAAATGGCAGTTTTTAACTCCATGATTCACAGAACCATTAACTCACCCTTGTCCAATATTAACAGAGAAAATGAATTTAATTTAATATTAGAAATTGCCCAATCTCTTAACTACAATAAAAACACTATTAAAACACTAATTAATAAACACATATATAAACACAAAATAAAATCTACAACTTGCTTAAAGCCCAACTTAAAACCAACACAAAAGAAATATATTAGACTTATATATACACCCACAAGAGAAAATAAATTTTATAACTTATTTAGAAAATGTAACCTTTGCCCTGCCCTTTACATAAATACACAATTAAAATTTCTCTTAGGAAGCACAATCAGTAGAACAGATAACTTGCTAATATCAGGAATATATTCAATAAATTACAATCAATGTGATAAACTGTATATAGGACAAACACAAAGATATGTAGGAACCAGATTTAAAGAACATATCTATCACATAAAAAATCAGAATCCCGAGAAATCAGCGGTAAAACACCATACAATAACTGCAGGTCATAAATTTTCGATAAAAATACAAGCCTTCTAGAATGTTTATTAAAAAATAAATTATATATGTTGGAGGCAATAGAAATAAAAAAGCAGCAAACTAAACTTCTTAGTTTCGATTTAAGCCCATTAAGTAACCCTTTGTTAAATTTAATACCCTCAATCAACTCCGACTAACACACTTGCTAACCTTATCTTGGGTTTTTCCCGATAATCTCCTTACCTATATAATTTCCCGAAATATTTGTAGGTATAAATACGCCGCATCTTTTGTAAACTAGTCAGTAAGCTACTGATAATGAGTACCTAGTATTCGAAATGTGTATCTAGCAAAATAAAAACTAATTGTGAAGTATTAGTGTTTTCATTCAAGTTTAATTTACTTATGTTTTTTTTAGTTTATTGTATGTCTGGCTTGCTTGAATACCTAGGTGATTACTACGTAATCTCTCCGTTAATTGTTATTTTGTGTCGTCTAAAATATTTTTGAACAATATTATCGGAACATATTTTTTTAATATACGTAAATTTTAAATCGACCGGGACAAATGATTCTTGGACAGGGACACTGGGACGAAGACCTTAAACAGAGACGTATGGCAACCCTACATTAGACATAAATTTGATAAAAAAAGGTTTTAACAATGGATAAAAGAAGGCTTTGGAGAAAAATGTTATTTATTTATTCATTTATTAGCCCAACAGAACAACGTTCCAACTACATGGAAAATTTACAATTATTTAAATTCACATATAAAATATCACATAAATCATATAACCATAAATATTACACACACATAACAATAAGATGGGACTAAAAAAACAAAGTATATATATATATATATATATATATATATATATACAGGGTGCCCGTTTTTTGGAGCTCAAGCATGGGGATCTCGGTTATTTGAAGAGATACAAGGTCGGTTAAATTAGGGCAAAGTTGCCCAATCTGGAGTATAACATAATGCCGTTTTGAAACATAAAATATTCCAACTACTTTCGAAGACATCCAAAAAAAAATCGAAATTTTCAAAAAGCGTATTTATTTTTTGTGAGCCTATTTGAAGAGATACTTCAAAAGCATTTACACTTTATCATTGCCACTTTATACGCTCTACAGCGTGGTGATATCATAATAAAAATTCCACGTATCAATTTTCGGCAAACATCATCAACTTTGTATTTTCTTATGGGCGCTATCTTGGATTATTACATTTTCAAATACAGCATTTTTTCTAATTACGGTGATGTGTCATGTGTTGCGGTTTGGTCTAGCAGTTTGATAGAAATGCCAAAAATCCTGTTTTTGCAAAGAGTGCCATGGAAATGACAGCTACGCTTTTGTTTAATAAAGTTGTTTAATAAAAAATAATACAAAACTAACGCAAAATTGTTTTCTATTCCTATTTCATTATCAGGTATAAAAAGCAAACAAATTTTATTTAAATTCATAACACAGAATGAAACTAGAATATGAGAAACGAATAAATTAAAAAACAATTATAAGAGGTGTTCGAATGGCTCACTTTCCAACTCCAAGCATATGCATCTGTATGCGTCTGCTTAGATTTTATATTGATCTTAAAACATCCCTTCTTCTTATTTTAGTCCTTAAAGTTGTAATGATCTTTCTTTGCAAGTCATTGATATCGGTGGGTATACAGATTTATAAATTATGTTTTTTGTAGCTCTCTATAAATAATAATCTAATGGGGAAAGATCTGGCGAACGTGTCGGCCAGCGTAGGTACTCACTATTTGAAATAACTATATCGGGAAATATTTCAGACAAGTAATCAGACACTCTCTTAGCGTTATGTGGTAGAGCTCTATCTTGCTGGAAACAAAGGCTATTCAGGTGGTTGGGGCAAATGTTGCCATCGATGTAATTGGTCAGGTAGGTCATTAAAAAGTGCAAATACCTATCTGCAGTCAAATTGTGTTCGTAAATGTAAGGGCCAATGATCTTATCGCCAAATAAACTAACACATAGATTCTGTATTGTGGAGACACATAGATAGTCGTCCTTGGTGTTCGTGTGGATTTTTCAACGGACCATACATGTTCATTGTGACCATTGAACATGCCTATGTTGCCTATGCTTGCACTCATCCGTGAAGACCACGTTAGAAAGAAAATGGGGATTTTGCAATAACAGCGTCATGATGTTCCTACAAAACTTCTTCTTCGTTCAGTGTCTCCTGGATGCAAGACTTGCGTGATATGAATTTTAAAGAGACGATACTTATGTTTTTCAAGACTCTCCACACTATCTGAAGAGATACATTGATTTCTTCTGCTATAGCCCTTGTCGAAGTAGACGGATTATTTTGAATGTAATGGAGAATTAAATTAAACCCGTTTATTATTTTTCAGAAGGTTTCAACATTTTACTTACTGCTTGTACATTTTTTATTTCATTTCCGTTGAGCCTATGAACACGACTTCTAGGCTTAGAAAATGCACCAAACTCAGCTAAATTTCTATGAAGAATCAGAAAATAATTTTAAGCAGGTTGTTGTCTTTTCGGATACCGCTGAACACATCCGAAGTAACTTGCACATTTCGATGCGATGTGTAATAAAGTTCTAGCATATCGCATTTAATTGAAAACGGCATTTTGTTATAAAATTATACTAGTTTTGTAACTGTAGGCCAGAATAAGTACAATTCAGTCGAAGTGTAAAAAATTATCTTATTAAACAAAAGTGCAGCTGTCATTTCTAAGGCACTCTTTGCAAAAACAGGATATTTGGTATTTCCATCAAACTGCTAGACCAAACCCCAACACATGCCACATCACCGTAATCAGAAAAAAAACTGTATTTGAAAATGTAAACATCCAAAATGGCGCCCATAAGAAAAAACAAAGTTGATGATGTTTGCCGAAAATCGAAACGTCGAATTTTTATTATGGTATCACCACGTTGTAGAGCGTACAAAGTGGCAATGATAAAGTGTAAATTGTTTTAAAGTATCTCTTCAAAAAGTCTCGCAAAAAATTGAAAACGTTTTTTGAAAATTTCGACTTTTTCGGATATCTTCGGAAGTATTCGGAATATTTTATGTTTCAAAACGGTATTATGTTATACCCTAGATTGGGCAACTTGGCCCTACTTTAAACAACCTTGTATCTCTTCAAATAACCGAGATCCCCATGCTTGAGCTCCAAAAACGGGCACCCTGTATATACCGGGTGTGGCACTTAAGACGCCTCGGACCATAGCTCCTTTACGATAAAAGCTATCGAAAAAATCTAAGAGCAAAGTGGTGCATAATTACCGTCGCTATGTTTCAAAAATATTTCTAATCATCAGTGGCGTGCCGTACTCCAGTGGCGTACCAAACTTATGTTTATTAAATAGAATGCCCTATTTTTTATTGCAGATTTGGAAAGTGCTCGAAGAGTATTTATTTTTTTATCTAACATGTTATACCCTTCACTTTAGCGGTTTCGCTGTTATAACCCCTTGTTTTGTAGAGAAACTAATTGACGCCGGCGCCTAAATTTTGAATTGAGGTACAGGTTAAGACCTCGTATACCTTCGCATAATTTTTTTTCGGGTAATTTATGGAAAAAAAAAATAATTTTTGATTGAACTTCGCATGTTGTCATTTTTTTTCGAAAATTTCAAATGGCACCCCCCTAAAAAAATTACGGCGTTGTACAGCCAAAACTCTAAATTTTTACGAAATACGAAATAATATTATGAAAAACTTCATCAAGCAGCAGAGTGATTATTCTGGTTCCTTCCCTAAAAAAATACAGCGTGTAATCGAACTAATGTACATCCTCTTAAGGGCGTATACACAAAATATTTTGACACCAATTGCAGCAAAAATAAAATCGGAAAAAAAATATTGGATTTTTCATAATTTTTCATGCATTTTTTACTTTTTGAGAACTTCTGGTTACCTGTGTTCATGATATTTTTCGTGGATGCGTAAGTTGTTGTATTTTTTATTTACTTTTACTACTGCGAGGCGCATAAATTACTTCGCACGCACTATCGAGACGTATAAATCACTTAGCACGCACTACACACACACACACTGTCTAGAATTACTAGATGAAACTGGGTCACGTATAAAAAAATCACAATAACAACATAGACATAATTCTTCACAATCTGACCCACTTTTCTCTGGATGGTGTAATTCGATATCCAAATCGTTTAAAAACTACCAGTCTATGTGGAATCTCTTAAAATACGCAATGTGCGCGTATACCAGATACCACAAACATGTGGCCTATTATTATTAATTATTTTTAATAATTATTTGTGAGTTATCTATTAAAGGTATGGTTATTTCAAATGCAGGTATTGTTTATTTAAACGCTGCCCCTTATGTGGTAGAGAGCCTGTACAGTAGTTCGTTTACACGCTGTATAGTTGTAGGCCTCAGGAATTTTAAAATGTGCAACTGTTTTCAAGGCACTCTTAAAAAAAAAACAAAAGGTTGCTTTGTTTCAAATGAAACGCAAAATAAATTATAAGTGTGATATACCGTTGAATTCAAAAAAAAAAGTTCTTTCCAAAAATATGAATTTAACCAACTCTCTAACTCTTCAAATAACCGAGATCCCCATGCATTTCCTCGAAATACGGACACCCTGTATACAGGGTCCTGCACCTCACCTCCCGTCTTCTGTAGCTCAGTTACTAATTAAGTTAGGCTTTTGATATGTAGCAAACTTTACCTGTATCCTAGGGCGTATTTCAGGAAAATATTTTTGATTATACAGGGTGTCCCGAAAAAGATTGACGTCATTAAGATATATATTTTTAGATTACATTCTATATATTTTGTTCGTTATTTGGGTGCCTTCTATGGATACCTACATATATCTAAAATTTGATAGAAATTGGTTTAGTAATTTTAGCAAAAAAAATAAAAACTAAATAAAATCAGTTTTGCACAATTGGTTTAAAAAATTAATAAAAAATAAAAATAGTGCCTCGTTAATAAAATTATACAATGTACTTATTAAATAAGGTCTGTCAGTCCCGTTAACCAAGTTATATTCATATGAATTATACAGAGTGTCTAAAATTTAGTGTCAAACTTTTCAAACTTTAAAGCACTTTATTTTTCTAATTTTAAATTAGACCCCCTTTATATTTTTATGTCATTCCATGCGGAATTATAGAACAAACATTTTTCCTAATTACAACCCTATCGCAATTCCTAACACATTAAAAGTTATTTGCAGAAAACTCGTTTTATCAACTAATCCAATAGCCATTTTAATGATAAAAATCAAAGGTGGCTTTGAAAAACAATTTATTGTTTAACAAAGTGACAAAAGCCTATTTTGACTTAAGTAATGTAAACGTTAAAAGCATTATGAGTTAAGCTCTTTATATTCAAGAATTTGTTCTCATGAAGTACAACCGAGACGATCTCGTAGATTTGATTTTCATAAAAGGAGAATGCGAAAAGAACTGTTTTTTGGCAAGTCGAGTTTACGCACAGCGGTATCCGGAACGACGACATCCAGACAACAGGAGCCTGGAAAACTTATTGGAGAGATTTATATATACATACGGGTAATGTAAACTATACAAAACCAGTTAGAAATAGGCCGGTTCGAACTGAAGAAAATCAATTGGCTGTGCTATTATCAATTACGCTGTGCTATTATCAATTTAAAGGACAACCGTTTCCATGCCTATCATATCCAGTTCCATCAAGAACTCTTTGAACAAGATTTTGATCAACGTGTCGAATTTTGCAACTGGGCGCAAACTAAAATTAGGGTACATGTTGACTTTTTTAATAAGGTTTTGTTTGCTGATGAGGCCACCTTTCATAAAAATAGATTTGTGAATCGTCATAACTTCCATTATTATTGCGACCACAATCCAAGAGTTTTTAGGCATGTTGATCAACAACACAGATGGGCAATTAATGTGTGGGGGCGAATTACTTGTGAACATATTATTGGCCCTTACTTTTTTAACGGACATTTGAATGGACCAACGTATCTGGATTTTTTGCAAAATCAATTGCCAGATTTATGTCAACATTTACCAATGGCTGTGAGGGATGCAATGTGGCTGCAACAGGATGGAGCCCCAGCACATTATTCATTACAAGTCAGAGATCATCTCAACACAACCTTCCCGAATCGGTGGATTGGAAGAGGAGGGCCAAGTAAATGGCCGCCCCGATCACCCGACTTAACTAAATTAGACTTTTTTTTGTGGGGCTACGTTAAGGAAATCGTTTATCAAGAACCTCCAACCACACCAGAAAACATGCAGCAAAGAATCATAAATGCATTTCACAACATTACACCCGTCTTCAATTGTGCCTCCAAGAGAACGGAAGACATATCGAACATACGTTCTAGAAGTGATTCATTTTAGAAATGCGTATTTTTGTTGTGTTTTTTATGAAATTTTATTACTAAAACTATTTTTTATACAAAACTTAATACCACGCGATCGTAAAAAAAAACATGATTCAGAGCAGGCCTTGACTAGAACAACATGGTTGGCAAGACAAATTTCAGAATACTGGTTTCTGTTTAAATTTATTTGAAGTTTCCTGTTTTTATTGAATTGATATCAGTGTTGCTAATCGTTTTGTAGTAGTCAATGCCGGCTCTGAATAATTTTTTTTCGATCTCATTGTACTTTCACGATGTGTAATATGTTTAGACGAAAATCTGTGAATCCTTTAAGACTTTCGAGATGCAATTTAATTACAAAACATGTTATGTAATAAATTGTTTTTCAAAGCCACCTTCGATTTTTATTAATTAAAATGGCTACTGGATTAGTTGATAAAACGAGTTTTCTGCAAATAACTTTTTATGTGTTAGGAATTGTGATAGGGTTGTAATTAGGAAAAATGTTTGTTTTTTAATTCCGCATGGAATGATATAAAAATATACAGAAGTTCCAATTTAAAATAAGAAAAATACAGTGCATTAAAGTTTAAAAAGTTTGACACTAAATTTTGCACACTCTGTATAATTCATATCCACCAAACTTGGTTACGGGACCATTAGACTTTTTTTAATAAGTACCTTCTATAATTTAATTGACGAGATACTATTTTTAATTGTTAGTAATTTTTTAAATTAAAAGTTCAAAACCGATTTTTTTTAGTTTTTATTTTTTTTGGCTGATATCACTAAATCGATTTCTATAAAAATGTAGGGGTATGAAGGTAACCATAAAAGGCACTCAAATTACTAACAAAATGTACACTATTTAATTTAAAAATATATATCATCATGACGTCACACTTTTTTGGGACCCCCTGTATAATCGAAAATATTTTCCTGAAATACGCCCTAGGATACAGGCAAAGTCTGCCAAATATCAAAATCCTTACTAATTAATAACTAAGCTATAGAAGACGGGAGGTGAGATGCAGGACCCTGTATATACAGGGTGTCCGTATTTCGAGGAAATGCATGGGGATCTCGGTTATTTGAAGAGTTAGAGAGTTGGTTAAATTAGGGCAAATATGTGAAATTTGTAGCCCAACAATAATCCGAAAACAGATTTAAAATATCTTTTTTTGTTTTCGAGATATTGCCAAAAAACTATTTTTTTCAAATTTCGTTTTTATTTTTTTATTCAAAAACTATTGGATCTAGGAATTTGCAACTTTTACATTATAGAGGCACTTTTTAATCAGGAATTTAGTAGTGTATTTACATTTAAAATAACTTTAATATCTTCCCCGGAACCATAGCCAACTTTTGTTTTTCTTATGGGCGCCATATTGGATTTTCATATTTTTAGAAAGAACTTTTTTTTCTGATTTAAACGGTATATCACACTTATAATTTATTCTGCGTTTCATTTAAAACATAGCAACCTTTTGTTTTTTGTAAAGAGTGCCTTGGGAACAATAATATTGATACGTTATTCAGTTATTGATGTGTCAATAAGATACGATCATTATACATAATACATAAAATAAAGTTAAAAATGGTGTTTTCGAACCAAGAAAAACGAGATATGATCGGTGTTTATTATACTTGAAACAAAAATGTACGTATTTCATCCGAAGTCTATCTACAGCGCTATCCAGAAAGGCAACAGCCAAGTGAAAGTAATTTCATAAAACTACATACAAATTTATTGGAATATGGTTCCTTCGTAAAGCCAAGACAAAGATATGGATATCACCAACCCCATGAAAATGAAAACGAAATTTTGCAAGCGGTAAAATGATTTCATTTTAATTACAATAAGATAATATTTATTCCCCTAGATTCAAGATAACCCTTCTTCCTCAACGAGAGAACTTGCGAACCAGTTTGGTGTGACGTTTCAATACGTATGGAGAATTTTGAAAAATAATAAATATCGCCCATTCAAAATTAATCTTGAGTAACTTTAATTTTGAATGGGCTATATTTATTTCCTGGAGATGCTAGACGAAGGATGGACTTTTGTCGTATTTTATTGGGAAAATTAAACGAAAATCCGAATTTCTTGTCAAATGTGATATGGTCTGACGAATGCCGTTTTACCAACAGGGATATTCAATAGGCATAATGAACATGTGTGGAGTATAAATAATCCTAGACAACATGAAGAAAGACGACGACAAGTGCGATTCGGACTAAATGTATGGGTCGGTATTTTGGGAGACAATATTGTAGGTCCATACATTTACGAAGATACATTAAATTCACAGAGATATCACGATTTTTTAAGAACATTTTTAAGTGATTACGTAGACAATAACATCCCCTTAAATATGTTAAGAAATGTATGGTTTCAACAAGATGGTGCACCACCTCACAACAGCCAAATTGTCGCTAATTGTCTGTCCGAAATGTTTCCAAATAAAGTTATGGCAAATAATGGTGATATACGTTGGCCAGCTCGCTCACCTGATTTGTCACCTCTAGATTATTTTCTTTGGGGAGCTATAAAAGAAAAAGTTTATAAAACTATTCCAGAGGACAAAGACGATTTAAGAAGAATTATAATAGTTACCATTCAGCAATTGAGAAGAAGAGACATTTTTCGGGCAGTCCAAAATTTAAGGAAAAGACTAGAATTATGTTTGGAGGTCAATGGTGATATATTCGAACACTTACTCTAAGTTTGTGATAATTTTAGTTCAAAAGATATTTAATTTATTTGTTTATTATTATTTAATATTATGAAAAACTTCATCAAGCAGCAGAGTGATTATTCTGGTTCCTTCCCTAAAAAAATATAGTTGTAGGCCTCAGGAATTTTAAAATGTGCAACTGTTTTCAAGGCACTCTTAAAAAAAAACAAAAGGTTGCTTTGTTTCAAATGAAACGCAAAATAAATTATAAGTTTGATATACCGTTGAATTCATAAAGAAAAGTTTTTTTCAAAAATATGAATATCCAATATGGCGCTCATAAGAAAAACAAAAGTTGGCTATGGTTCTGGAGAAGATATTAAAGTTATTTTAAATGTAAGTACACTACTAAATTCCTGATTAAAAAGTGCCTGTATAATATAAAAGTTGCAAATTCCAACTCTCTAACTCTTCAAATAACCGAGATCCCCATGCATTTCCTCGAAATACGGACACCCTGTATATATATATATATATATATATATATATATATATATATATATATATATACAGGGAATAATCCGAAAACAGATTTGAAATATTGAGAGATATTGCCAAAAAACAATGTTTTTCAAATTTCGTTTTTATTTTTTTATTCAAAAACTATTGGATTTACTAATTTGCAACTTTTACATTATACACTTTGCACTTTTTAATCAGGAATTTAGTAGTGTACTTACATTTAAAATAACTTTAATATCTTCTCCAGAACCATAGCCAACTTTTGTTTTTCTTATGGGCGCCATATTGGATAATCATATTTTTGGAAAGAACTTTTTTTTCTGAATTCAACGGTATATCACACTTATGATTTATTTTGCGTTTCATTTGAAACAAAGCAACCTTTTGTTTTTTTTTAAGAGTGCCTTGAAAACAGTTGCACATTTTAAAATTCCTGAGGCCTACAACTATATTTTTTTAGGGAAGGAACCAGAATAATCACTCTGCTGCTTGATGAAGTTTTTCATAATATTAAATAATAATAAACAAATTAATTAAATATCTTTTGAACTAAAATTATCACAAACTTAGAGTAAGTGTTCGAATATATCACCATTGACCTCCAAACATAATTCTAGTCTTTTCTTTAAATTTTGGACTGCCCGAAAAATGTCTCTTCTTCTTAATTGCTGAATGGTAACTATTATAATTCTTCTTAAATCGTCTTTGTCCTCTGGAATAGTTTTATAAACTTTTTCTTTTATAGCTCCCCAAAGAAAATAATCTAGAGGTGACAAATCAGGTGAGCGAGCTGGCCAACGTATATCACCATTATTTGCCATAACTTTATTTGGAAACATTTCGGACAGACAATTAGCGGCAATTTGGCTGTTGTGAGGTGGTGCACCATCTTGTTGAAACCATACATTTCTTAACATATTTAAGGGGATGTTATTGTCTACGTAATCACTTAAAAATGTTCTTAAAAAATCGTGATATCTCTGTGAATTTAATGTATCTTCGTAAATGTATGGACCTACAATATTGTCTCCCAAAATACCGACCCACACATTTAGTCCGAATCGCACTTGTCGTCGTCTTTCTTCATGTTGTCTAGGATTATTTATACTCCACACATGTTCATTATGCCTATTGAATATCCCTGTGTTGGTAAAACGGCATTCGTCAGACCATATCACATTTGACAAGAAATTCGGATTTTCGTTTAATTTTCCCAATAAAATACGACAAAAGTCCATCCTTCGTCTAGCATCTCCAGGATGGAGAGCTTGAGTAACTTTAATTTTGAATGGGCGATATTTATTTTTTTTCAAAATTCTCCATACGTATTGAAACGTCACACCAAACTGGTTCGCAAGTTCTCTCGTTGAGGAAGAAGGGTTATCTTGAATCTAGGGGAATAAATATTAACTTATTGTAATTAAAATGAAATCATTTTACCGCTTGCAAAATTTGGTTTTCATTTTCATGGGGTTGGTGATATCCATATCTTTGTCGTGGCTTTACGAAGGAACCATATTCCAATAAATTTGTATGTAGTTTTATAAAATGACTTTCACTTGGCTGTTGCCTTTCTGGATAGCGCTGTAGATAGACCGGATGAAATACGTACATTTTTGTCAATATTATCAATATTATTGTTTCAAAGGCACTCTTTATAAAAAACAAAAGGTTGCTATGTTTCAAATGAAACGCAGAATAAATTATAAGTGTGATATACCGTTTAATTCAGAAAAAAAAGTTCTTTCTAAAAAATGAAAATCCAATATGGCGCCCATAAGAAAAACAAAAGTTGGCTATGGTTCCGGGGAAGATATTAAAGTTATTTTAAATGTAAGTACACTACTAAATTTCTGATTAAAAAGTGTCTGTATAATGTAAAAGTTGCAAATTCCTAGATCCAATAGTTTTTGAATAAAAAAATAAAAACGAAATTTGAAAAAAATAGTTTTTTGGCAATATCTCGAAAACAAAAAAATATATTTTAAATCTGTTTTCGGATTATTGTTGGGCTACAAATTTCACATATTTGCCCTAATTTAACCAACTCTCTAACTCTTCAAATAACCGAGATCCCCATGCATTTCCTCGAAATACGGACACCCTGTATATATATATATATATATATATATATATATATATATATATATATATATATTTTTACACACACACACACATGACACAAGTAAGCACATACACATTTTAAATTATCCTGATATCACAAAGGTTCACAGCGTACAAATTATATTATTTTAAAATAATAAATAGAATTAAATTATTTAAAGATATGATCTTTTCAATCATGTTTTTCTTTGAGTCATGAAATATGTCGCAAAGCTGAGACACATGGTTATAATTTGAAACCATAGTTGATAAAGATGATCTTCTTAGGTGATTTGTGCGGGAAAACTTATCATAGAACAGAAAGATACACTTGATACACTGTTTATTTAAAAATAAATCAGCTCAAGCAAGTCATCGCAATCAACTTTATTCAGGAGAATATCTTAAAGGTAACCCAAACATTTAATAAATCTGCGTTTTGACAGAGTGTTCATATTATATCTAGATAGCAAGTCGTTGTTGTCATAACCACGTTCGGGATAAAAGTCTTCTGAGCGATAATGCAGATATTTCACAAATTCACGTTGTACTCTTTCTAAGCGATTTGCATGTGTTTTATGTATTGGATACCAAATAATATGACCATATTCCAGTTTGCTTCGTACTATTGATGTGTAAAGGGCCTTCAAGGCTGATGGATTATTAATAATTTAATTCATAATTTTACATACGGCAATGTTTAGACAAAGGTCATTACTTTGACACCACTCTGATGCTATATTCAATTGATTCTGGAGAAATACACAGTCAGAGTGTCTTTGAATGCGTGAATATATTTTTAGATCATCCGCGTATATTAATTTTTCGCATTTCAATTTGGCTAGCAGATCATTAATAAATATTGTGAGCAGGGTACCTAAATTGGACCCCTGTGGCGCCTCGGATGTAGTTGTGTACGTTTTGGATGTGTATACAATAAAGAAAATATAGCTTTTTCGGTCAAAATGTGATAATTTTTTAAGAATTATGGCATAAGATAATATTACATCGAATGACTTAAATGTACAGGGAATTTTTTTGTTAGGTAAATACAGCAAGTTTTTATTTTAAGTATACGGATACGCTGTACCATTTCCGGAATTCGTTTGTTTAAAAAAAAAGTTCAACTTAAAGATATAAACGAGTAGTTTCCACTGCAATAATAAGCACGAAGTAACATTTCGAGTTTAGAAAAGCATGAAAAATTGGTTTATTCGCTCCGGAGAAATATTGCACAGAAATTGAACGTCAATAATAAATAATATTATTGATACAATATTGTATATGCATTGAAAATTTATATTGAAGGGTCAATGATATTCATTATTGATACAATATTGTTAATAAATTGTATATCTATGATTAAATAATCATTGTTGATACACTATTAAAAACTAAATTATTTGTATACTGATTTTATGCAATATTGTATTACTATTAAATATTAATATATACTGCCTTTCAAAAAAATCAGAACACAAAGTATTTATTGGACGATTTTAATGAAATTTACAGAATTTGATCATGTAAATGAACTGCATCGATGATCAAAAAATCAATTGTTTTGGTTACTATTTAATGGTATTTTTCCTTGATTTCACCATTATGAAGAGCTGCTGATTTTTTAATGTAATTGCTTCTAATATCCAAGTAGCCTCTGAGTAGTTTGACGTTTCAGTTTGTAAAACATAAAAAGATGCCCCGTGTTCGTCGGCGTGCACAATATCATCATCTAAGTGAATTTTAAAGGGGTCGCATTATTGGAATGCGAGAAGCGGGTTTTTCGGTTCGTGTTATTGCTGAAAGGGTAGGCCGTAGTGTATCGGTGATCGTACGCTGCTGGTCTAGATGGTCCGAAGCTGGGGAGAATCGACGTAGACTTGGATCAGGACGTCCAAGAAGCACCACTGAGCGTGAAGATCGAGCTTTTCGTCTTACAACTTTAAGGGACAGATTTACAACGTCGCGGGCATTGGGAAATGACTGGTTGGCTCTAAATGGCCAAAGAGTATCCATGGCTACTGTTTACAGAAGAATCCGCAGTTTTGGTATAAGATCCTACCGTCCTCAATTGTGTCTACCTCTTACTCCGCAGCATCGCAAAGCAAGACTTGATTGGTGCAGGGAAAGACAACATTGGACCCATGAATGGAATAACATTATCTTCAGCGATGAGTCTCGGTTCTGTTTATGGGCTCATGATGGTCGCAGAAGAGTGAGACGTCGACGCGGTGAACGCGAATTTTACAATTTGCTATTGAAAGACATACGGCTCTTACACAGGGAGTTATGGTTTGGGGGGCGATAGCATATGGTAGTCGGTCTCCTCTAGTTTTTTTAAAAGCAAGTCTTAACCCCATTTTTCAGCAAGATAATGCTCGACCTCACACAGCGGCCATTACAAGACAGTTTTGTGATAGTGCCGAAATCAATTTGTTACCTTGGCCATCTCGTTCTCCAGATCTATCGCCAATAGAACATGTTTGGGATATGATAGGTGTTAGAATAAGTAACTTACAGCGCCCCGCTAACACTGTAATGAAACTTAGAGGTCAAATTATCGAAGTTTGGAATGAAATACCCCAAGTCGATATTGACAGCCTGATTTCTAGCATGCCTCGACGTGTTAATGAGTGTTTGGGAAATCGTGGAGGCCCAATACATTAATAATTTTTATTCATTTGTTTTTCTGTTTTTCAAGTTGATTTTTTGATCATCGATACAGTTCGTTTACGTCATCAAATTGTGTAAATTTTATTAAAATCGTGCAATAAATACTTGGTGTTCTGATTATTTTCTATAACCGCCCACAACGTTGTGACAAGATTGTGTACCCACTAATTAACAATTTCAAGATACAAATAAGTAATAATACTATATACTAAATCTTCGTCTGCTTTTTCACTTCCTACTGTAATATTTTCTAGACCTAAAAGTTTTTACATAGTTTATTTTAATTATTTACTAGTTTTTAAGAATTACACCATTGTTTTAATTTTATCCATCACATTTTTCTTCTTTATTTCTAGTAAATAATATTAATAGGTTTACAGAATAGTTTTCTGTTACCTTTATTAGCTAATTGAAATGTTTGTCCAATGTCAGTTTTTCTTTTTGGCGTCTAATACAACTTTTTTTTACCATTTTCTTTGTGTGCGTTGTATTTTCTACTAATTTTCTGTGTGAGAAATTGTTGCTACTCGTTTACTTTAGTTTGTAGTTTAATGTTTTCAGTACACCATAATGTTTGTTATTCTGACTTTTATTGTTAGCTGAATTCAGTATTATTTGTCTA
Source organism: Philonthus cognatus (assembly GCA_932526585.2). Classification (NCBI taxonomy): domain Eukaryota; kingdom Metazoa; phylum Arthropoda; class Insecta; order Coleoptera; family Staphylinidae; genus Philonthus; species Philonthus cognatus. The sequence continues at coordinate 7,075,234 of OW052249.1, read as the reverse complement.
AATATTTGTCTTCGAGGTTTCTTCAAGATTCTTTTTAGTTTAGTTGAAATGAAATAAAAAAATAACTAAGAGTTAAATTAAATATACTTTGAGTCAAGCGCAACACTCCGGTTTAGCCGTTCTGGAAATTGCAATCAAATTTGTAGAAGGAATTACTTTTTGTAATGCGGTTCGACTTGCTACGCCAATGGCGCGGCGCGGCTTCGATTATATTTGTCTGCACAAAGGTGGGACAATTTTGCATAATTTACGAATTTATATTATATTAGTACTAATTGTATGCATACATTAGACTAATTTCTAATCAAGTCGTGACGGAAACGTAGATACTGCGAAAATATTATAAACACAGTACATGTTTTAAGTATATTCATGTATAATTTACGAAATTTATTTTGAACATAAAATAATAAGCTTTAATTACAATTCTCCCGTAAGAATAAAAACTAGATCACATTTTGTCAAAAACATTCAAAACACCCAAGTTCGATGTAGAACACACTTATAATTGTTTTTGGCGCTGTTGTTGCTTTCGCAAGCATTTGTTATGCTAGAGAACTTTCATACATTCCGGTAAGAAATTTACCTAAAGCTAATAACCATGCATTGATTATAATATATAAAATTACGTCAATATTCCTATAAAATTCAAACAATACGTCTTAATTATTAAGACTACTTAAGACAATTTTACCGTCCCAGTTACCTCCTGGGCAGCACTCCCTTATATCAACTAATATAAATCACAATTTAAAAACAAACGCTATGATTCAATAACCATGTCACATGCAAGTCCCCGAACCGAACGATTTACCCCACTGTCAGCCGATAAAGTGGCTGGGTCCCAACGATATAAAAGAGCGCCACCGAATTGTAATTAAAATCCTTCGGTCCGCCTGGAACTTACCTTGGTGAAATTCGGAAACCAAGTTAAAGAGAAAATAAATAATGGTTAAAGAAATACTTAACAATTTATTGTAAATATGGAACAAATTCTGTTGGCAAAAAACCGTAACCTTTTAATTTACCTTCTTAGAATTATTTCACATCTTCCATTATAAAATGAATTGTATAATAAACTATTCGAATAAGATTCAAGATAGCTATGTTTCCCGACTGATAACAATGCCAGAGCTAAAGCATACAATAATTCAATGTAAACAAAATATTGCTTATCGCTACCAGAAATACTGTCAAGTTAATTGTGTTGCCTATATCCAACAAGCCAATTGTCACTCACATTTAATTAAAACAAACTTTTTATGACCCGTCATTTAAATATCACATGTCCAGTTTATCCCTCAGAAACAAAATATGTATCACTTACCAAAGATGATTAATAATTACTGCCAAACCTCGAATCGCTGGTAGCGCTACCTCGACGATTCCACGCAGCTGTTGTAAAATACTTGCGACAGATATATGACGAGTATACTAACAGGTGAACTTCAAATGCTGGTCTCTAACTCTATTAATAACAAAAATCCATAATTAAATTTAGACTTGAATTAAGTGTTTTAAATATCTATGATGTGAAATAATAGAAAAGAAAAGAAAATAACTCAATCTAGTTAAATTGACTAATAATAAAAATTCAAATATAAAAATATACATAACCGAGCGAACGTTTTCTTGACTTCAGTCATCCTTAATGAATTCTAATTCCACCGACTACCACTCTACGACATCAATCTCAACTGCATCAACTCCTCTTCATCACACAACTAGGACTCGCAGAAATCCAATGGAAATTGAATTTTCCATTTAGAGAAGAATTTCCAATATTAAATTTATTCTTGGAAATAAAAACAAAACTCCAGCCCCGGAAAAGAAGTCAGGCAGAATAAAATACCTGTGTAAAATAAAATCAAGGAAATAGAGATTTGCACGGCTCATTTGAATTGAAAAGGATTAAAGAATTAAGGCCTACCTCTGCTGACTTTTACTCCGGTCACTAAAAAAGAATAAGGATTGCACGTGGTTTAACATTCGCCGACGGCGATAAACTTCTCAGCAAGTTCTAACTTCCAAAACACCAACAACTAATTAACTTAACACTGGCGAAGTTATTACACGCGTGTTACTACAAAACTAGCTAATAACAACAGCTAAAACTCAACACAGAGTTCTTCAGTAACACAACCGTGCTTCACCACATACCAACCTGTTAAACCTCCCTCACCGGATATTCCGGCCATCTTAAAGAAAAATCTCTCCCCCAACCCAATAACCGCGAAAAATTAAAAATCCCTGGTGCATTTCCGGTTCATTCCAAAACTAAATGTATACCGACTCGAATGTGTTATACATTAAAACAGATAAGATCCACCGTAGAAAGTCAATTAAATAGATAATTACCAAACGAAATAAACAAACAGAAATTCGTTTCCAGAAATCCTAGAAAATAGTACCGAACATATGCAATCCAATTACGTGCTAGGCAATTAATTCATATAAGTTACATCTCTAGAAATACATTTAATTACTCAAGGTTAACTACGGAAAAATATTACCATTACGGTGGCAAATTTGAATATGTAAGGAGAAAAATAGCGTATGGCCATTTTGAACTGTAAAACAACTGCTTCCCGTGCAAATACACCGCTGGATATTGAATTATACAATGAAATATTTAAAATCTTATTCAAATCAGGTCTCATATTTTTCTTACCTGTTAATAAGATCCCTTTTTACCTATAAATACCGAGCATATTTTTCACTCAAACCATTTCTGTGTATAGTAGTTCCAGGGCTATATGAAAAAATGACTTCAGTTTGCGGTTAACTTGTAAATGATAATTGGGGGTTTATGACCATAACCGCAATAAAACTAATCTGCGCTGGCCAGATGATTTGCATAGAAAATTCATGACTGAAATGAACAGGGCCGCTACTAGGTGTGTTGTCCCGGGGCGCGAGGCAAACAGCGGAAGAAAAAATGTTCAGAGATGTTGAGATTAAAAATGTTGATTGTTTAACCGAGTTCATTTAAGTGTAAGAATGAAAAGTTCAAAATATTTATGCTCTTTTAACATTAACTAATATTAAATTGTGTGATTTATCAAACCATCAAACATGTGAAAATACCTACATCTATTTCAAAAAGTGAGGCGCCTCACTTTGAAGTGCAGTATTTTCAAAACAAAAAATCTTAAAAAATATCCGAGCACGTTTCTGTAATCCTGAGTGTTTTTTTATTATTATTGAAGAAATCAGATTTTTATCATAAATAATTATTTTTTCGACGGATTTTTACTAACTCTTTATAAATCCTAATCAGTTAAGTATAAAAATTTGAAATAAATACTGGTAAAAGATTAAATCTTTATTTATAGAGTGGTGCAAGAAAGAAATGCATATCTGAACCCTTTCAACCCCTACTATATCAAAATCCTATTTCAACGTTCTCGGTAATTAAGTATCCGGTTTTTTAATTATAGTTAATTGTTAGAAATTGTTCATAACATAAAATATATAATTTAATTTCCTATAATTTAAATATTTGATTTTTCGTCGATTGAAAACCTCATTGAGAGATTGAAGATGCGCGATGGTTATGGTTTTTAATCCACGAAAAATCAAATATTTATATGATTGAAAATTAAATTATATATTTTGCAGGTCAATCTGATTTTTTCAATAATAATTAAAAACACTCTCAGTATTACAGAAACGTGCTCAGATATATTTTTTGTTTTTAAAATACAGCACTTCAAAGTGAGGCGCCTCGCATTTTGAAATGGATCATTAATAAAATTAAAATTTCAATAAAATCGTGTTAGTTATAATAAAGCTACGATTAAATTGGTACAGCAAATTTTGCTTTAACAAAAATTATACGATTCTAAAAATAATGTTATTTTAGAAATTTTCAGGCGCAAGTTTTTACACCACTAATATCAAATTCCATAGTTGAGTTGAATTTTTTTAAGAAGAATAATTATACGATTTAATTAATTTATAAATATTAAAAATTAAATTTCGGCAGAATTGTTTAACTCAACTTATGTCTTCTGACAATCTTTTATTTGAAATTTAAACAAACATTATGTAATAAAATGAAAATTTACACTTTATACATACATAATTACACTTTATACATAAATACACTTTATACAAAAATACACTTTATACATAAATTAATTATCAGATTCATCTGAGTCATTCTCCAAAATATTTATAATAAGCGGTTCCACATGTTTGGCAAAGTATTTATTTTCAATTTCGATGACATGTCGAATGCTGTTCGTCCACTGTTCCTTAGAAATTTTAGAAATTTCATTTTTAACTACATTTACAGTTCCTTCACTAAACTTAGGATTTGGTTATTTCGCCGTATTTGAGGTTTTAGTAGACCCCAAATCAATTCAATAGGGTTTAATTCACAATGGTACGGACTTAAACGTAGCACTTGATGACCCAACTTTTTGGCTTCTTCGTCTATGAAGTGTTTTTTCTTATGTTCTTTTATTTTTAATACTTCGAGCAATTCTTTTTTTGTGTAGGTCGGCTCGAAGTATAACTCATTTTCATATAAAAAATCTGAAATTTCTTTTTTACTCGAATTGGCATTTGGTACTTTTTCAATCTGAACCGAATGGTAGCTAGCATTATCTAGTACAATAACGCTATTCTGCGGTATATTGGGTAGAAGAGATGTCACAAACCACTCAAAAAACACTTTTCCTGAAATATCATCGTGGTAGTCCACATTAGCTTTTTTATATTTTTTGCTGATAAAAATAACGCATCATTCACCCATCCTTCTTGATATCCTGCATGGAGAATAATAAGACGTTGTCCCCTTGAAGCTGGTACATTTAGTGAACAGTTATCATCTATCCAACCTTTCTTCACTGTATCGTGTGTGTCATACCACCTTTCATCCAAGTATATAATTGGTATATTTGTATTTCTAATTCTTCTTATTTCTTCTATATATTTATACCTCCACTCACAAATCCGTTGACTTTCTTTGAGCACCTTCCTTTTGTCGATAGTTCGATATTTAAAACCAATTAATGACAAAAATTGTGATATTGTTGTTAAACTAAATTTAACATCAAGCTGTTCTTTCAATTTATATTGAAGCCAGTTTAGAGTTGGAGAGTTAGAACAAAATTATTTTTAAAACTGTTATAAATTATTTTTCTCACTCCACGGCCGTGATCTTCCACAGTTAATTTTTTTAGGACTCCTTTATCTGTCCTAATTTTCCTCGGTATAATTCCGTTGGTAACTAGTCGCCACACTGTCGTTTTAGAAATTTTTGTTAAATTTGCAGTCTCGGAGATTAGATGGTCTTCGGTGCCAAATTTTCCTTGTTGTTTTAAACTGTCGTATACATTTAAGATAACCTTTTTTGCGTCTTCAGATAAAACAATTCTATTGTTGGATTTTGATAAAACTTCTTCTCCATTTTCATCAGCATTTATTAAATTTTCTCCGTTTTCATGTTGGTGAAAATAATGTTGATCGTGTTCGCTATTCCACGGTCTCCACATGATAGTTGTTTGCAATAACTGCCTAGAGTCTGGTATAATATTGGAACAGATCACTTAACTAATGTGCACGATTAACTGGACTATTACCTGGGGTTGACGCGTATTTATCATAAAGTTAGGACACCCCCTCCACTACCCCCGAGAGTTCTTAAAGTGGGGCATGTATGTGTTGTTTTTCCATAAGAACGAACAACGGCTCATCTTTGATAATAATGAAAATTAAGATTTGAGATTTACACACATTATACATTGAAGTTATGTGAATAATTTAAAATGTTTTTACGTAAAAGGAATTATAACTAAAATAAATATAAATTTAATTGTGACACACTAAAAAGATGTCATATAAATGTTGAGATATTGTATAGACGAATTGGTTTACCTGTGTGATATTACTTAAATTTATTGAAATACTTGTTATAAATAGTGTGTATGAATTAGATTATTCTAAGTTAAATATTAAATAAAATGAGCTGTTGTTTCAAAACCTCCATAAGAGCAATAAACATTTTAGTTTTACTTTTGTTTAAAAGATGGCAATAAAATACATTTAGAAATAAGTAATAATATAATTTAATTGATAGAATTTGTTTGTATAGAGTGTTGGATTAGACAGTTTTATTTAAAATGATCGATTATTTAATTAAAATCATGAAAGCAATAATCAAAATAATTTAAATGTAAAAAAACAACTCTAAATATGTATTATAAATCACACGAAAAAGTATACTTTTAGTAGAAATTGTTATGAACAATCATTTTGTCGGGAGGTCCAGAATTTGAGTTAATCTGGGATATCCCCAATACCTTTTAATACTGGGCCTCTTGGTTCCTTATTGCATAAAGGGTCAAATTGACCATTCGTTTTTCGAGGAATGTCGAGATGTTCAGAAGTTGAGTTAATCTGGGATATCCCCAGTACCTTTTAATTTCGCCAATGACAGGATTATATACATATAATCCTGTCATTGGCCCTAATACAATTTTCTTAATAACCTTTACCTGTATAATCGCTAAGAGCCGCTCATTCACTATTTCACGCTAATGGACAATTGAGTTCGATTATTGTAATTGATACTTTGAAATATTTAAAAAGAGTAATTAATATTATTGTATATATTTAATACCAATATTTTTTAAATAAAAAAATGTATAAGTTAAAGTTAGGGCCGTTAGTTAATTTCTTAGAAAAATAAATGATATTTAGATATATTTTTAAAATGTCAAAATTATTTCATTTGATTTTCAGTTATTTTGGCTATAATTACGATTCTTGAAAATACTGCTTTAATAAAACATAATATATACAGTTGTATATACAACATTGAAACATTTTTAATTTTAATTACTAATTAAATTATTATAATTAAATTAATATTTACTTATCGACCATCAAGAAAAATACATCATTTTTATAAAACTTTTATATACATACAAAAATAACATGCGATTAACAAAAATTCAATCATAAAGGGGTGACATATTTTGGATGTAGATTGTGTATCAATTAATAAGATGTAAATTGATAGAGAAGTGTTAAGAAACAGAACTTCATGCTAATAAAAGTATGAAACAATTTATCGGCTAGAAAACAAGTTGCAACCGTCATTTAACTCTTTTAATCAGATAACTGACGTTTGTATCGTAAGAGCTGCAAATTAAAGTGTTTTCCTTGGTATACATTTATTGGACTATCTATCTCGAAAACGTTAAAATTTAATTATTGATATCCGCGTTAAAATAAATGGCGACAACTGGTGTAAATTAAATTATAAGTTCAACAAAAACTATTAAAATGATAGGGAATTTAATCAATTTCCCTTTATTTTAGACTAGATTTAACTATGCTGTCAAACGTTAAATTTAACGTTTTCGATAGAGAATACCACCGAATGTGCATTTTTACATATCTACGTCAGTCATTGGAATGAAATGTTCTAATACGGACCTGAAATTATGCAGCCGACTCACGGCCGAGCATGCAATAAGCTGTTTGCTGAGGGATACTTTTATTGAGGATTATGGTTTATGGTGTTATAAAAGTATAAAAATGTATTGGAAATTTGAAGTCATTTTTTTCATATAGCGCTGGAAGATCTATACCTGTTCATACCACACACAACACCTATTCTAAGTAAGTTTATTACCTTATTTCCTAAATATATATTTTAAATAATTCATAAGCAAATCTATACTGAAGAGAGATAAATCTCGAAACGTGTCTATAGATGGCATAAGATATTTATTTTATTCCAAGTCCTTCTCATCTCTAATTTTGTGTAATTTCTCCTTTGATTTATCATGTTTATTTATTAGTTGGTTTGACGAGAATTTGACCTAACTATTACATATACTTTAATAGAGCGCTGTAACAAATCAAATAAGATTTTAAATATTTCATTGTATAATTCAATATCCGGTGGTGTATTTGCACAGGAAGTAGTTGTTTCAATAAGTATTAATTGTCTTAAGTAGTCTTATTAATTAAAAAGTATTGTGAGCATTTTATACTAATATTGTCGTAATTTTATTATGAACGGTGGAGGCTTCTACTTTGTAAACAAAGAACCACATTTTTAATAACAAAACAAAACAATGCAATTTTAGTAAATCCGGTACTTATAAGCTTGTTTGTCCTGATTGTGATGAAATATACATAGGTCAATCTGGTCGTAATTGCAGCACTCGGCTCAAAGAACATCAGTAATCTTTTCGGTTAAATCAATCAGAAAAACCAAATTTCGCTAAACACCTCATCGATGAAAACCATTCTTTTGGCGAGGATGTACTTAAGATCATTCATTATGCCGTAAAGGGTCGAAAAATGAACCTTTTAGATTCGTTAGAAATACAGAAAGCCCGCGCTAATCCGGAAATTCCCCTAATTAACGGCCAGGTTGATTTAGTGTATACCCCCATTTTTAATGCTATTTTGTAAATAACCATTCTTTTATATATCGTAATTAAAATCACTCCGTTTGATAATGGCAAGTTGAGTTGCCTAAACTGCAGGCACAAAAATAAAAAAATATTGTGTTATACAAACAAAGTTAATGTGTTTTATTTTATCGTAATTTTATATACAATGTTAAAAGTGTGCAAACTATAAAAAGCCTAAGCTTATTTTGTGAAATTCTGATCGTTTTGAATTATTCTTGCATGTATTTAATTATTAGTAGTAAAATAAATGTGCAGTTAATTATTTAAGCTCTCTTAGTGAAAAAAAGTAGCATGCCATCGTAATAATGTACATGCGATCATTTAAATTATGATTTAGAGTAGGCGGCTTTATTTTTATGCGATTGCCTAGAATGCTAATTGAATAAAGGAATAAATGTAAGGTTATGGTAAACTATGTGTTAACAGTCAGTACTGATAATCTAATTTAAAATTCAAAGCCTACTCTAAATCATGTTTTAAACGATTGTACGGTATTATTTTCGCATTGGACACCCTATCCAATAATTTGTGAACGGTATACAACTTGGTTATCTTAAATAGAACATCCCATATGTTATTAATATTTTAGATTTCTTATTAGAAACGAATGTCCCTTTATTATTTTACCATTCGGTCTAAGTCGTACTATTTCGAAGTTATGTTTTATAAAATAGAAAGTACTGGTTTTTCTTATTGTTTCACAAGGCTATCGATCTGACCATATTGTTTTTGACTCGAAATGGATTGATCAAAAATCAAGTTACCTGTATTTTTTTTTTAAATATCATTATTTGTAGACATCGGTTAACGGAAAATTTAATCTCAGTTTGATTAAGTAAATAATTGTTATCCATACTTTTTCACGGTTTAAAAAAAGACGTAAAATAACATTAAGCGATAAATAATATTAACTTAATCGAAAAATAATTTAATTTTAAATCGAAAAAAATATATGGTTTTATTTAAAATTGCAAGTTATACGAAATTAAAACTTAAAAATTGCAATGTTTATAATTCGTAGTCAATTTTACTTCATGCTCCAAGCATATACAACACTGATTTAGCAAATATATTGATTTAGCATACCACTTTAGCAGTTTATTTTAAACTTCACAATAGTTCAGTCTTTTATACGCGTGGCGCATGAAGTAAAAGTTCGTGTTTAAAAAAGCCTGAACACGAAATTTTACTTCATGCCTAATCAGGAAGTGGAAACCGTAGTCAGAACTTTCAAAGCAATCGCTTTTGAAAAACAACGAATGTTTGATCATTTTAAGAGTACACATCGGAGACATGTATGTATTCTTAAAAAAAAACTCCCTGTATGACAGACAAAATCTATAATTTTATAATTTAACCAGAAGAATTACTGAAAAATCCTACTTAGAGTTATTAAGAAAATATACGTATTATAAATAAAACCTAAGCGAGAAAAATATTCTCAACAAAAAAGTCACAAGCCTCACAAACAAAAAAACTCACAAATAAAGATGTCATTGAGGTATTTTTTTCAAATAAAATCAGGCATGTATCTGACGAGTAGTTGCTCGATTTAAAATCCATTGTATAATAAATAGGTTCAATAATTCGATTACAAACAAACCACACCAAACTAAAATGATTTTGAATTTCTTTATTTTCTGTCTTGGAAAGAGTTGTGCCGAGCAATTATAGAGTTAATTCTAAGAGTTGAATTCATGTTACATTCTCAACTTCTTTTTATAATTTTCGGTTTGGTCGCTCCGCGAAGCGGAGCAATCAAACCAAACTATCAGACTTTTTTAAATTTCAAATTTTACTTCATGCGCCACGCGCATAAGACACTGAAATGTTGTGAAATTAGAAATACACGGAAAAATACTTGAATGATTTTTGTATATGTGTAATAATCGAAATATTAAAACAACAAAATATCTACATATTTCTTCACACATTTTTAAATCAGGTCAAATAATACAATTAATCAAATTGAACTAGCTTAGTTGGAAGAAAATGAGGTTTAATATAAACCGTTGTCCATTTCTTCATTTTAAATATGTTTTTACTAGAAACGCTCGAAACTGAAATTTCAAGCAAAATCTGAGTATTTAGAAAAAAAGAATGTGTATTCGAGCATCGATTTTTAACGGTTTAGATAAGAATTTACAGAATAATAATTTGACTGATATAAAAAGAACCAGATTTTGTTTTGGACATTTGTTAGAATGTTATTTCTTAACAAATTCTTAGCTTTATTGGAAAATAAAATAGAAATATCGTCCGTATTTGTGATTTTTTATAATTATGTATTCTAAGTATATTGTTAATAATAATCTTCTCGGTGTTCCGTTGCAAAAAATGTTAATAAATATCGTATATTTAATAAACATTATTAAAACACGACGTTCAATTAATTTTCTGATTTGACCATTGCAATCGCTGAACAAAAGCAACTCTTTATCTCATCTAGTTTCGGAGATATTTTCGGTTTACAAAACTACTAAAATGTTTTATTTTGATAAAATGTTATATAATAAGATGTTTATATTTTATATAAAAAGTTAAAATTATATGGTCTCATTTAGAATAACAAAGTTGTATTTAAACTTGTAATTATAGAACACCCTGTGTATACAAAAATAATTTTGTATTATGATGTAATTAATTTCTAACCTATTTATTATTAAGTAGTTTGGAAATATATACGTCCTGATTTAATATAACAATTTATTATAACTAATTCAAGATCAGTATAAATTCAAAAGCAAAATATTATAGAACTTGTTTTTAAGTTATGTAGATAGAATCATATTTTAAAATCAACTATATTTTTGTATCCCTTTATATTGTCATTATAAACAATTGTATACAGTTTATGATTTTCTTTTAATTGTTACGTTAATTTTCAATTTCAGACTCTGAACAAAGAAGGGATATCAAAATATCATCATCTTATTGAAGAATGTTACAATGAAACCCAAACCACGGAAGATTTAATTGATACATTCAGTGGAAAAGATTTGAATAAGAGGCCTGAAAATGAAAATTGCTTCTTTGCCTGCTACTACAAGAAAGTGGGTCCGCTGAATAATAATGGCGATTACATCCATTTGAAAATGATTAAACCAATGTTTTCTAAAGATAATTTCGATACTGTTGTCAAGTGCTGTAATGCATACGCCGACGTTGTGGATGTTTGCGATAAAGCTTTTAATTCTCACATGTGCTTTTTGGGAAATCGCACTTAAATTTATTCTAATAAAAATGTTAAGGTTGATATAATGTGTAATATTAAATTTGAATTATTTCAAGTAAACTAGATGTCGTTTTTGTTTATCTAATTATAAAAAATAAAACTTACATTTTTATCAAAATTGAATTTGTGTTCAGTATTCCGGCACCAGGTACCCACAGACGCGTTTCGGACTTCAAGGTCCTCTTCAGTGTGGTTCCGACCCAGTGCTGAGGAATACTGAACATTTCTGACTATTTCAAGCCAATATGTGAAAACTATTAATGATTTCGATAGCTAACGCCATCTAATACTTCATAGTGGCATCGTCAGTGACACGAATGCACAAAGTGCATATACAGGTCACTGTTTCGTCCACGAGCGAGCAGAACTCTGTTTGTGAAACCAGAAAACAAATATCAAAATTGAGTTTGTGTTCAGTATTCCGGCACCAGGTACCCACAGACGGACTTCAAGGTCCTCTTCAGTGTGGTCCCGACCCAGTGCTGAGGAATACTGAACATTTCTGACGATTTCAAGCCAATATGTGAAAACTATTAATAATTTCGATAGCTAACGCCATATAATGCTTCATAGTGGCATCGTCAGTGACACGAATGCACAAAGTGCATATGCAGGTCACTGTTTCGTCCACGAGCGGGACCACACTGAAGAGGACCTTGAAGTCCGAAACGCGTCTGTGGGTACCTGGTGCCAGAATACTGAACACAAATTCAATTTTGATATTTGTTTTCTGGTTTCACAAACACAGTTCTGCTCGTTCGTGGACGAAACAATGACCTGTATATGCACTATGTGCATTCGTGTCATTGACGATGCCACTATGAAGCATTAGATGGCGTTAGCTATCGAAATCATTAATAGTTTTTACATTTTTATGTTTCTTGTGAAATTTTCTCCGAACACAATTATATATTACAAATTAAATAATACGATTTTTGTTTTACTAAGGAGGCGTTAGCAAAAATTATGAACTAGAAACCTAACAAAGATAAAATGTTTTAAACAATTAATATTAAATAAAGGGTATTGTTAAATTTGATCATTTAATAGAATATCTTTTTTATTATATTTATGTATACTGCCCGCTGCAAGTAACTGAACACCCAGTAAACGTAGTTCAATGTTGATAAAATTTTCAGGAATGATCTATTTATCTGTGCTAAGGAACAATGAAAATTTCAACAAGATTAGATTAATAAATCGAGTTGCCATAGACAGGGAAACAATAATTCCTTGTTATTTTATTTTGACATTATTTATTAATTGGGCACTTTAAACTAAACCTTTAAGCTTAATTAATTCAAGTTGATTGTAAAAGAATACCACATATTCGAACTTGGGCTATTTTTCGTTGAATTGGTGACTTTGGGCGAGGTAGAATAATCAGTCGACCAGAAGCAGGGTTATTTATTTGTAATGTAGGCAATCGTGTGGAACGCAATGTCGCTAGAATGTTTCTATATTTAGGACTTTGTATGTTAGTTTGGTAAGACCGCAGTTAGAATTCCGCTCGGTTACCTGGTCTCCTAATTACAAAAACCACATTGAGTCAATTGAGAAAGTTCAAAATACATTTCTATTGCTGGTTTCATTTAGAATGGGTATTGGTCGGGTGCAGTACATTCAGTTGCACATCCTGACAACAATTAATTTAAAATACCTTCAATACCGAAGGGTTACACTGGATATGTGTTATGGATTTAAGCTGATAAATGTACTTGTGAATTCCAGTCATTTAATTTCTTTATTGAATTTTAATTTCGTTTTAAATATAACTGTTTGTAACAGACCATTATTCAGGTTGAACCATAACAAATTATGGCAGTCATAACCCGATTTTATGCATAATGCGGTATTTCAACATACTGATGTTAAATCCAAATTTTATAACATTTTTAAATTCATACAATGTGTTTAAACGCCACTTATCTTTTATTGATCTCGATGTTATTATATATTATTAAAATTTCTGTTTAGTTTACTTTATTAAGTGTTGAGCGCGATATTTATATATTGTAATTTATATGTACCTATTTTGTGTAATACTGTAAAAAGGAGAAATCCGTAAATAAATAAATAAAAAGATGTATAGAAACACATAAGGATCGATGACGGTTACAACCCGGATGTCTGAAAAGCACAAATGATCGTAAGGATCATATTCTTTGGCGGAAAGAGGTTTTTTAAATCATATAAACTCCATAGCATCTGTCTATAGAATAGTTGAAAGTTTTGGCCTTAAATCGTACCGACCATTTCTTTGTTTACCACTAACTAAGCAACATCAATTTTTTTATTGTTAATTGTTAAAAAAATGTCACCAATTGTTAGTAAGAATAATTAGGAAACATGAATTTGCCTCCTACTAATAATTGATGAATATTTCAAAATATTAACAATTGCGGCGTTGATTTTATAAACTGTATATGTCCATAATTGTAAAAATCGACGTAGCTCAGATATGAGAGCGCTCGTTTAGCATGCGAGAGGTACCGGGATCGATACCCGGCGCCCTCCAAAAGTTTATTATTTTATCTTAATACCATGGGGCATGTTACAAACACCAATTAATGTATTCATTTGCTAATGAAATAAAACAAGTCACATCTTAATTTATTTAAAAAAATGTGATTCAAAGTTTTATACACATAAACACATTTTTTGATCGATTGATTTGAAATTTCAAACAAGTTGGTCCACACCGTTATTAAGCATGAAGTAGTAGTAAAGTAACATTTTGACTTTATAAAAGCCTGAGAAGTTGATGGTTTTTAACTTTACGAATTAGTTTCTATAACAATGAATAAATTTGTGATTTTTAAAATAGTGTGTTTATTTTCACAACAATTGTTTCTCAAATTTATTGCTTCTTAGGGCGAATGAAAGTTTACAATGAAATTAGAAAGCTTTTGAAGAAAGGATTGCAGAACACAAAAGTGCATGGGAATAGCAAAAGCATACCTCAACCTATGCGAATCATCCGCTTTTCTAAAACCTTAAATTCAACCAAGAATTTCGGATCCTCCATATAGAAAAAATAAATGGATACAAATTTAACCCACTGGAAAAGCTGGAAATCAACAGATTCGAAAAAAACGGGCCTTCTACTCAACGAACAAACCGAACTGTCAAAGTCAAACTTCCTACTACTAAAAATATCCCCCTCTCCCCCATAGTGCGCCAATAGTGTTAAACTAAATATAAGTTGTCCCAACCAAAAGTTGCACGCTACAAAATCTCCAAATCGGTCCAAGTTTGGAAAAAATGCTGAAACAGGTCAATTTTTATTTAAAGATGGAAAATTTGTTAACTTAGTTTCAAAATTATTTCTGTATTCCTTTAGCGCCCACAGCTATCCCTTCAAGTTGCTTTTATTATCTACGCAGCCATGATTTTATTTTCAATTGTAAACCATTTGTATTGAAAAAAACTACTTAAAGTACCGTTAGAGAAAACGAAAGTGGTAATGGAAAAACAAATCAATTTAACAAATGTACTGCTCAAAATCCTCACCCCCAACTTTCATATAATAGTACTGGTATTTTCAAAAGCTTGTCTAACGTTTTAATACATTTCATTACAAAAAGAAATCCAAAGGAGTCAAATTGGGTGAAAGAAAAGTTGGTTTCTTGGAGATTTACATCTTCATCCAGTGCTTTGGCGATTAAGGTCAATAAAATCTCCCAACAACTGCAAATAACTATCACTAGTCAAATTAAGAACATAATAATATAAAAACTTCAATATCTCGGTCATATTATGAGAGGGGAAAGGTTGCTTCGGTTGCTTCAGGTAATTATACAGGGAAAGATCTAGGGCCGGCGTAGCGTTTGAAGAAGTAAAATATCCTTGCTTCGGAATCTACGAGAATTGTTTGGATGCACTTCTAACCAGCTTTTTAAAGCAGCGGTTTAGAAAATTAGGATCGCCATGATTGTCGCCAACCTCCGGTAGGAGATGGTACCACACGAAGAAGTCAAATGGATTTCAAAAAACAAATGGTCCGATAATGTCGTTATCTAGAATGCTGCCCAAACGTTCAACTTTTGGGGCATTTAAGTGCGACTTTAATTGAAAATGTAAGGGTTGGTATCACTTCGACATAATTTAAAATTGAAAATAAAACCATGGTTGAATGGACGATAAAAGCAGCTTTCAAATGATGTGTCTCTCGACCCCTCTTGCCATTTAATTTTTTTATGGGGCAGCTGTAGGCGATAGAAAAATGCAGAAATAATTTTGAAACTAAGATAAAATGTGTTCCCCCTTTAAGTAAAAATTGACTTGTTTCACCATTTTTTTTCAAACTTGGACCGAATCGGAGATTTTATAGGGTGCCATTTTTGATTGGGTAACCCTATACATAGTTTTAAAATTTCTAATTTCATTGTAAACTTTCATTCACCTAAAGAAGCAATACATTTGCGAAACAATTGTTATAAAAATAAACACACTATCTAAAAATCACAGTTATTCATAATTTTATTTATACAAACTAATTCGTAAAATTGAAAACGATACCACTTTTCATGCTTTTCTAAACTTAAAATGTTACTTTATGTTTAATAACGGTGTGGTCTAACTTGTTTGAAGTTTAAAATCAAATGATAAAAAAAAAACAGCTAAAGCCTAAACACATATTGAATTTGGAATGAATGTTTTACATCTACTTGTGATGTCAATAAAAGTATTTCAAACGAAAACCTTAAATTTTGAATGGTCAATAATTTAATATGTGTACAAAACTGTGAATCAGATTTTTTTTATAATAAATCATAATTTAATTTTTTTTAATATTGTTATTGTAGCTCTGGAAATCCGTATCTACTATTTTGATTAATTATTGAACGGATTTTTAAATCGACCTTTGGCAATTTTTGCTACTGTTCATAAAGTAGAAACATCTGTTACAACTGTGTCTATGTTATGTTAAATTAGTAAAATTATCAACACTTACGTGTTTCTTAGAAAAGCAAAGAGTGGCATTTAAACAGTGATAAGCAATTATAAAGAATGGTTGGGAGATTAGTTCGAAAATGATCTATTCCTAGATTTAATCGAAAAAACATGATCGTTAGCAAAAATAATTGTATTTCAGTGCAGAAAAGAGATTCGGATCTCACATCTCTCTAATTTTGAACAATTGTTTTTAACAATCCTATAAACTGGTCTATCAAAAAGGAAAGTAATACAATCATTGCTGTTTGTAAAATGCCCCACGGTTTTAAAAGGATATATTAAAACTTTGGAGGCGCCGGGTATCGATCCCGGTACCTCTCGCATGCTAAGCGAGCGCTCTCCCATCTGAGCTACGCCCCCCGTTGATAAAATGAAATAGAAGAATTTTGGCTGTAAAAAAAGTTTACAACATTTAAAATGTAAAACGACACACCCAAAATCTCCATGCACGCACAACCAACTCGAATTATGACAGTGCAACTTTCTCTTTCAAATATTTCGATAATACACTTGTAAATAAAACACTTTTTATTTTGTTTAACCATTATATTTTGCACTTAATTTATTTTCATTTACAAGTGTATTTAAGATGTACCACAAAGTAAACGCCTACAACACAAAACAGTCAATTTTGATAATACTTTAGTCTATATTATTTTAACTGCAGCACAAATATATATATATATATATTAACAAATACTATTCTATATTATCTTTCAATCGCTCTGCAACCACTAATTGATATTGAATTGGTCTGTATGCGAATATTCTTCAACTTGCATATAAAATCTTCTTTATAATACCCCGATGAAGTCACTGTATAGGCGATACACGTTGCAATGTGAACAAAAGTAAAACGTGTTACATTATTTTTCATTATTTAAATATTATTTGGAATTTTCATTTTGCGTCATGTCAAACTTTACATATTATTTTGAAAATGCGCCTTTTTATCGCTTTAAACATTTGCTGTGCTGCATCTTAATTAGTATTGAATTTTAAATTTTCTACAATAATTATTTGTAAAAATAAGGATAATTATAATTATTTTGGAACATCTCCGAAAATAAAAATGTATTTAAATTGTATGTATATCCGATAAACACAAAGTGGAATGTTTTAATACTGCGGCGAGTATTATTTTTTAAATATGATTGTAGTGATTGAATATAATACTAATATATAGAATGTTTAAAATGTAATACAACTATTTCAATTGCTAATAAACGTATAGATAAACAATTCCAAATTAAATATATTCTTCTCTAAAAATTGAGCTACGTGTTTTTTTCTGTTCTTTTACTTGTGGCGGCCAGTATATTTACTTATGAAACATTTTATCAACAACGGGAGTGACTAAAACTAAATAGTAGATAACACATATTAAAAACACACATATTAAAAAATGCACAATAACTTTAAATAGCTATCAGAAATAGAGATGTTCGAGAAATATCGATATTTTAGAATATCGATATATTTTATAGAAAATAATCGATAAATACGCTTGGTGGCGCATGAAATAAAATTTCGAGTTTAGAAAAGCCTAAACAAAAAAATGAATAAAACTCACTCGATCGAAATCGACAATTTTAAAATTGGAAAATGATGAAATCTGAAGAAAATTTTCATAAATCGACGAAAATCTCGAAATGTTGCAAATTTCATGAACATTTTTTAAATTGATGAAAATCTTGAAATATTGAAAAACTTACGAATATCTCGAAAATTAAAAAATCATTACACTAAATCAGTGTTTTTGTGCACGTTCTGGTTCTGGATCTGGTTCTTTGGGGAGTGCGCATTTCTGCACAGCACTCAGGAATCATTAGGCCCATTGTGCTTCCTCCCGTGAATTACCCAGCCTCAGCTCAGCCAGCCTACCTGGTATAGGTAGTCTAGCAAAGCCGAGGTGGGTAGATCCCTTATGTTGGCTATTGTAGGCCATCTTTCACCCAGTAAGGAGCCTCTAGTTGACGAGAGTCTTTCATGTTACACCCTCTCCAGGATGGAGAGTCAACTATCCCCATCCTGTATAGGTGTGCGTTTAGCTCGCAGTGACCAGTCAGGGCGGCAGTTATGCGCCTAAGGTTACCCCTGGTCAGCTGCAGGTACTGTTTCGCTGATCTCTCGTTGGGATACAATAGTGTTTCCTTAGAGAGCTTGCAGCCCTTAATGTTATCCCAACGCTTCCTGAATTTCTCCAGTGCGCAGGGACAGAGGCGTAAGGCGCACTAGCGGCTCCAGTGAGAGAATTTTTATCCCAGCCGCTGCTCTTGATAGCGCATTAGCTCTCGTGTTACCTGTGTTCAAGTCGTGCCCCTTCACTCAGCAGACTTCAATATTGTTATACATTGCTGCTTGCGTGAGTTTTCTGTGGCACTCTAATGTTGTCTATGAAGTTTGCCTGCTGTCCGTTAGGATCAGTATGGCATCATTTGACACTTTGCGGTTTCGCAGCCGCAAGTGTTATACTTATCATTTCTAGTTGTGTGACGGTGGCATGCTTTCCCATCGGGAAATTTGTTTGAATTTTCAGGGACCTGGAGAAGACTCCAATCCCTGATCTATCCATCCTTTTGGATCCATCTGTGTAGATCCTTATGGCCGACTCTCTCATTTGTTTAATGGGTTGAATGATAACCGTGTAGGGTGCATTCCGAATGACTGTCGGTTTACAGTAGTCAGTGCCAGCGTCTAAAAGAGGCATGTCTATGCCGACACTCCTCCACAGCGGTTACTGTTCCAGATTCCACTGCCTTGAAGGCGAAGTATGGTCGCCACGGCCTCCCTTTCCACGTGAATATCAAGTGGCGGAAGGCATAGCATGACCTCCATCGCCATCGTTGGAGTAGTGTGCATGCCGCCTGTTATGCTTAGACAGACTGCCCGCTGCACTTGCGAGAGTCGCTTCCTCGTAGTTAGCTGTTTGGTCCTGGGCCACTAAACTAAAGCGCCGTATGTTTTGTATATGGAAAGGGCAAGAAATGGCAATATCTTCTTCGAAGAATGTCATGTTGGCATATTTGAATTCTATTTCTAATAAGTATAAGAGCTCAACGTTATTGTCTATCTATTCAATGCTGAAATGCACCATCGACGTGAAAGAAGGCGTCGATATAATCAAGTACAATAAGGTGAGAGCATTTCTAAAAAGAAAAGGCGTTAATTATCAAGCCAAAAAATCAAATGGATTAACACCAAAACAAATACGCAGATTTTTAGAAAATGCACCTGACTATGAGTATTTGTTCTCAGGGCTTGAGCTTGGCTACTGAGCGCGTCGGCAGGTGGTGGATAGCCGAACATCCTGAGTCGCCCCGTGGACTTTTGCCGGGGAACGAAGCAGGACAGTCTCGAATAAACTGAATAAGAGACCGCGAACCAACTCCCCCAGCTCAAGGTGTTATGCGACCCGTGCCGAGGAGCTAATGGTACCCGGGGTATAAGGGTGTCTCGCACGGAGCCTCCAAGGTACAAGGCACCCCCTTGGAGTAAGTAGCCTTACCTCGTTAATCGGGTCACTGGCGGGATGGACCTCTTAGATACCCGGTACTCGTGGGAACTACATGGACCAAACACAAACCCAAAAAACAAAATCACAGCAGAAAGGGGAACTTCCAAAACCAGCGCCGAGGCAGGTACAGTGGGGGTGGATGCCCAGCATCGAACCCTACCTCCCCAACCCAGCGGATCGAAAGCCCAGGGCAGCCAAGCATACCCGGGAATTACCGAGGCTACAGTAGGAGTATCCAAACTCCAGCTGGAACCGAGGCTCTCCGGCTCCCAAAAAAGCACGTGGGGAGCCAATCAAACCCAGGAAGCGAAGGTCAAGCGACAATGGGTTCACGAGAAAGAACGTCGGGGAGTTCCTCAAACCCGACTGCAAACCCCCTCACGAACCCCACTCCAAACCAACAAGAGGCCCCGCTCGGAAACTAGCACACTTTCTACTGTAGCACTACAGCTGGGGAGACCTACAGTCAGGCACTAGGGGCGGCGCGAATGGCTGTGGTACTCGAAGAGTACCCAGAACAAAACCTCACGGAGGACCAGGGAAAATCCGTACAACGAACCATTTTAACTGAGGTATGGAAGTGCGAACCTTCCAAAAGTCCTCAGTTCACCAACAGCTACTTCGAGAAGGGGGTTGTGTACATCACGTGTGCCAACGAAACTTCCAAGGAGTGGCTGCTGGAAAAGATCCCGACAATAAAACCATGGGAGGGCGCTGCATTGCGCAGCGGAACTGCCAGGGAAATTGTCAGGATAACCAAGGTTGGAGTCTGGATACAAAAGACGGACCTAATCGAGGCCAAGGATACGGCTGACCTTATCAGTTTGCTGAAAACCCAGAACTCTGGGCTCAAAACAGCAAAATGGAAAGTAGTCAGCCGAAAAGAGGAGGATAAAGGAGCAACCCTTATCCTCTACATAGACGAGGGTTCACTGAAGGCTCTGGAGAAGGTAGGATTTAAAGCCTACCTGGGTTTCTCCTAATTAACCTTCAAGATCCTCGGAAGGAAGCCCGACACACTGGAAGGCAATGGAGGTAATACATATTAACCTCCACCACTCCAAGGCGGCCACCGCTGCCCTGTGCCGCCAACTCCAAACAGGAAAATACGGCCTGGCCCTTATACAAGAACCCTGGCAATACAGAGGCGTTGTAAAGGGCCTTGGTAACACCGGAGGTAAATTAATATATGACACAAACTCCGAAAAGGTCAGATCCTGCATTTTTGTACGGAACGACATAAACTTCTTAAAACTACATAACCTCTGCTTCCCAGATCTTGTCGCAGCGAAGGTGAAACTCTGGGGTGAGGGAACCACACTCGAGGCCGTTATAGCCTCAGCATACCTCCCCTACGACTCCCCGCAGCCCCCACCTTCCAAGGAACTTGAGAAGCTAGCGACCTACTGCAGAACGAAGAAACTGCAGCTGTTGGTAGGTGCGGACGCCAACGCCCATCACCAACTCTGGGGCAGCTCAGACACCAATAAAAGAGGTGAGTACCTATTATATTTCTTAATGTCCCCGGACTTTGAAATTCTCAATCGGGGAAAAGAACCCACTTTTGTTACTAAACAACGTCGCGAAGTGATTGATATAACGTTTGCGTCGCGAGGTGTAAGTGCCCAACTAGTGAAGTGGTATGTGTCAGACGAACCATCTCTCTCCGACCACCGTTACATCATTCTGGAGATTGGTCAAACCCGTGAAACCAAAATCGAGTTCCGAAACCCACGAAGAACATGCTGGGAATCATACCTTGAAGACCTTGGCACCTGCCTTAAGAGTACCAAGGAAAGCATCAAAAACAAACTGGACGTAGAGCTTGTGGCAGAACAAGTCCAAGAGGCCATCCTAACCTCTTTCCAGAACAACTGCCCTACGAGGAGATCTTCCGGCAAAATAAAAAACTGGTGGAATGAAAACCTCGAAACACTAAGGAGGGACACACGCCGGCTCTACAACAAAGCGAGGAAATCTGGTGAGTGGGAGGAATATTCCAAAATACTAACGGAGTACAGCAAGGAGATCAGGAGGGCGCGCCAGGAGGCGTGGAGGATATTCTGCTCGGAGATTGACCAAGTCCCCGAGGGAGCAAAACTCCACAAAATCCTAGCGAAAACCTCCGACACCTCTTGCGGAACCCTGAAGAAACCAGATGGATCATTTACAGAAACCGGCAAGGAAACAGCGGAGATCCTCATGAGAACCCATTTCCCCGGATCTGAAATCCTGCAAAATGGTGCAGACACTCACTCAGTGCTTGTAACCCCTGGTAAGGCGGCAACACAACAAGACCGGGAAATCTCAAAGAAAATTGTAACCTTTGAACGAATCAGGTGGGCGATAGGTACATTCCACCGATATAAATCACCGGGACAAGATGGGATCTATCCAGTGCTCTTGCAGCAAGGGCTGGACCACCTTCTACCGGTGCTATGTAAACTCTTCAGGGGCAGCCTGGCACTAAAACACGTGCCAACTACCTGGAAGAAAGTCAAAGCGGTGTTTATCCCTAAGTCTGGGAAGGACTTAACCCAGCCAAAAGGTTACAGACCAATTTGCCTGACATCGTTCCTACTTAAGACGATGGAAAAACTAGTTGAAGGACACATAAGGGAAAGCTCACTTCTAGAGAGCCGCTCCACCCCTTTCAACACGCCTTTCAAGTTGGAAAATCATGCGAGTCTGCCTTACACCAACTGGTAGTTAAGGTAGAGGCCTCGCTGAAAAACAAAACAGTGGCTTTGGCTACATTTCTCGATATTGAGGGAGCGTTTGACAACACCTCTATCAGAACGATCGTAAGAGCAGTCGAAAGTCACGCTGTCGAAACCACGATAAGCTCGTGGCTGCAATCCAGACTAGTAATTACGGAACAATTCCAAGAAAAAATCAGCTTAAAAGCCAAAGGTGAATGTCCTCAGGGGGGCGTTCTATCCCCCCTTCTATGGGACATGGTGGTGGATGAGCTACTCACGTTACTAAACGACTCAGGATATTACGCCCAGGGATATGCGGATGACATTGTCATTCTCGTCACGGGAAAATATCCAACTACTATAACAAGCATCATGAATAATGCCTTGAAAACTGTAGAACGATGGTGTGGGGAGGTGGGGCTAAGCGTTAACCCCACCAAGACTACGGTCATCCCCTTCACAAAAAGAAGGAAATGCGCGGGCCTCAAACCCCCAACCTTCTTTAACCAAACTCTACAACTAACCAATGAGGTCAAATATCTAGGTATCTACCTAGATACAAAACTCACATGGAACCGTCAATTAAAGCACACAACCGACAGAGCAACAAGGACGCTAATGACAACAAAGCGTGCTCTGGGAAAAACATGGGGCCTTAATCCAAAAATTACTATGTGGATATATAACGCAATAGTAAAACCCATGATCACCTACGGATGCACTACTTGGTGGCCGAAAGTAGAACAAAGTACTGCGCAGGCAGCTCTATCTAGAGTACAGAGACTAGCCTGCTTATGCATAACTGGCGCACTGCGTACAACACCAACAGCGTCAATGGAAACCCTACTAAACCTCCAACCGCTGGACCTAGTGGTTAAAAGCGAGGCCAGACTAGGGGCATATAGGTTGAGGACAACTGGAAACTGGCACCCCACGGGAAACCACTCCAGAATAGAACAGGTAGTTACCAAACCTCTATTACAAATGGGAAGTGACTACATGATACCACGCTACTCCCTGAAGAGACCCTTCACAATAGAATGTGAGGGGGACAATGAGAAGCGCAACCCTTCACCTGGAACCTTGATCTGGTACACCGATGGGTCAAGAAGAGAAGGTGGAGTAGGCGCTGGGATTCACGGCGTAACCCCAAAATGTGACATCTACGTGTCTCTGTGAAGGATGGCAACTACACATCAAGCCGAGATCTTCGCGGTTAACCAATGTACCATGGAAAATCTGCGACAGGGATATAGGAGGCAAAAGATCCTGATCCTCACCGACAGCCAAGCTGCTTTAAGAGCACTCAACAGCTATAAGATCCAATCTGAACTATCATGAGAGTGCATCCAAAACCTGACGAAACTGGCGACGAAAACACCGTAACACTACGCTGGACGCCGGGACACACAGGGGAGGATGGCAACGAGCAAGCCGATGCTCTGGCAAAGATTGGATCACGCAGACTCTACATTGGACCAGAACCAATGCTACCGATTCCCAAAAAATCAATAAGACCAAGCGCAAAAGAGTGGACCCTAGAAAGACACACCGAGCGCTGGAAAAACCTGACAGGGTATAGACACAGTAAACTACTGATGGAAAAACCCTACCAAGAACCAGCAACTGAGGCCCTCAGACTCAGTAGAAACAACCTTAGAATAGTCACAGAATTGATAACTGGACACTGTACCCTAAGGAAGCACCTGCATAACATGAAACTGTTCACAGAAGATCCAATATGCAGACTATGCCTGGAAGAGGATGAAGACGCCTCATATGTACTATTCGATTGCGAGGCACTTTCCACCTGGAGGGACACATTTTAACTAAAACGTCATGGTGGATGGCGCTCAGATTCAGTATATCGAGGATACGTTGAGAAGTCGTTGAATAATAAGTCTAATATTGCTAAAAAAATCGAAAATCAAATAAGCAATAGTATGAATCAGTCTGTTTCGCTTCATCTCCCGGGTTCATCTTCTGGTAGTAACAATGCGAACAATCCAACTACAAATGTTGTGAAGAATAATAAACAAATTATATACAACTATTCTGAAATGAATGCAGTATCACAGAGCTTACATTTTAAAAAATGTTCAAATTGTACATTTCAATTTTATAACTGTAACTAGTGTGTAGTTTTAGAAACTTTTTATTGTTAAACTTATGTTTGTTAAATGTTCCGTAATTAAAAACAACATCGCACAGTGGGGCCAGTGGCCATAAAAGCTGGTATTAAATCAAAAATTAAAGTGCGGTAAATATATTCGCTTTTATGACACTAGTGTAGCTAACACTAGGGGGGATAAAACTGCATATACAGGGTGCGGCAAAACAGACAGTGCAGTTTTGAAGGGCTATTAAAAAAAACGGCGCAAAGAAATGGGGTTTATTTTATCTTAATCGGTACATCATGCCGTTTTATGCATTAAGTCCTGAAGATAACATCAGAAGGATGATGACCTCCAGTTGCGATACATTGATGAAGGCGATTTCTGAAATTTTCGGCCGCATTTTGGCACATCTCGATGGATATAGCGGCGATTTCCTCCCGAATTCGATCCCTGAGTTCGTCCAAGGAGCGAGGTCGATGCCTTTTCCTTCAGGTAGCCCCATAGGAAGAAGTTGCAAATCCTCAGATCAGGGGAGCGTGCGGGCCACTCGAAATCACCTCTCAGAGAAACAAGGCGCCCAGGGAACACCTGTCGCAGTTTCGTCATTGAAACTCTAACAGTATGGGCCGTAGCCCCGCCTTGCTGAAACCAGGTGTCTCCCAGTTCTGCTTCCTCCATCAGTTCTTCCAATCGAGGTTGAAAAAAAAATTCCAACATGAAAGCATAACGTTGAGCAGTGACAGTTACGGTTCGTCCGTCCCAATCACCCCAAATTTGGAAATCGCACACCACACGGTGACTTTTGGGGAGTGAAGTGGTCTCTCGTGAAGTTGCCTTGGGTTATTTACAGCCCAGTATCGAAAATTTTGTTTATTCACCCCTCCACAGAGATGGAAGTTGGCCTCGTCACTACTGAAAAAAGTTGACCTCGCATGGATCCGGTTCAACATTTTTTGGGAGCGATTCATGCGGTTTTCATAATCAGGGGGCATTAACTTTTGAACAAGCATCATCTTGTAGGGGTGGAATGAGTCTTCATGCAATATCTGTCTTAGAGAGCGATCAGCAATGGCCAATGCAGTTGCATGCTTCCGGGCAGAGCGCGTAGGTGACCGTTCGACAGCTTCTATTAGTCTTGCTACATTTTCGGGTGTTCTTAATGTTCTGGGTCTTTCGCAAGATTGAAATGCAGCCGGAAGGCCCGCTGGGTGGCGACGGCAGAACGGCCATTTTCAAGAAACGTGCGGACTGCGAAGCCCCGATGATCTCTAGACCAAACCATGGTAACGACTAAAAACGGCACGACTCCTCCGACACAATGATATCCCTCCCAGGTAGGTACACCCACCACACGGGATGTACTGGTCGTTCCAAACTGCACTGTCTGTTTTGTCGCACCCTGTATTTCGGGACCGACCGAGACCTTCGTGTCCCTTGTAAAAGTCGATAACATTTAGTTTGTGGAGACCGCGCATGGCGTTGTGAGTAAGACAATTTGTTGAGTAAACTGTGAAGACTTTGTTATTTGTTTTAAACCGTTCTAAATTTTACATTTTTGTCATGGAGCTGCCAACATCAAAAAATTAATTGTATTTTCATTAATTATACACAAATATAAGCGTTTAGAAGTCATTATTGTAAAATGTTCTGCAAAATAGTGTATTTATTAAAATAGGTGAACTTTTAGTTGGCTATCGAACCATAGCTATGAATCGCTACTTCAAGCTTTTGGATTACAATCATTGGAACGTCGACGTAAAGCACATCTTATAACTGCGCTTTACAAATTATTAAATAATTCAATTGATTGTCCAAAGATTGTTGCTCAGATTAAATTTCACGTTCCCCATGGCTTAAGACACAACAGATATTTTTAACTTTCATTTCCCAAAACAAATGTTATGATTAGATCGCCTATATTTTCAATGTGTGATGTGTACAATAAATTACTATCATTAGATCCTGCTCTTGACATTTTCAATATGATAAATTCAAAAATATGTTTTAACTATATATTAGAATTAATGCACGGCTCATAATTATCTTTTATGTATTCATTGTTTTATGTTTTTAATAAGTATAAATGAAATTGCCAATTCTTGGTTGCAGAATACTTCAAACATTAAAAGTGCGATTCTTTTCGCAATCTACAACAAGTTAATCTTACAAAGACTATATCAAACACTCACAACTTGTTGTAGAATGCGAAAAGAATCGCACTTTTAATGTTTGAAGTATTCTGCAACCAAGAATTGGCAATTTCATTTATACTTATGTTTGAACGGTAACGTGACCGCCAGTCTAAGGTGTCAAATTGTTTAGAGGGAATGGCAAAGCTATACTGATGAGAGATAAATCTCGAAACGCGTCTATAGATGGCATGAATAATTTGACCCAAATTGTTACATTTGCAGTAGGTTACTGTATGTAACAGCAAACACTTGTTGTATAATTCAATGTCCGTCGGGGTATTTGCCCGGGAAGTAGTTGTTTCAATGAGTGTTTAATATAGTCTTTGTAAGACTAACTTGTTGTAGATTGCGAAAAGAATCGCACTTTTAATGTTTGAAGTATTCTGCAACCAAGAATTGGCAATTTCATTTATACTTATGTTTGAACGGTAACGTGACCGCCAGTCTAAGGTGTCAAATTGTTTAGAGGGAACGGCAAAGCTATACTGATGAGAGATAAATCTCGAAACGCGTCTATAGATGGCATGAATAATTTGACCCAAATTGTTACATTTGCAGTAGGTTACTGTATGTAACAGCAAACACTTGTTGTATAATTCAATGTCTGTCGGGGTATTTGCCCGGGAAGTAGTTGTTTCAATGAGTGTTTGATATAGTCTTTGTAAGACTAACTTGTTGTAGATTGCGAAAAGAATCGCACTTTTAATGTTTGAAGTATTCTGCAACCAAGAATTGGCAATTTCATTTATACATACATTTATGTTTTATTGCCTATTAAATAAATTCTAAATAACCTTGTTCTGTTATGACAGTTGAGGTTATATATAAGACTTAAACTAGGGCTTTTAAATTATTAGTTGTAAACTAACAATAGTAATCTACTAAAACGTTTTATTAATCCGAAAATGTTAATATCATTCTTAGAACTGTGTTAAAGCTCTATGTTAAGGTCTATTAATAAGGCTGGTTATGTTTAAAATACGTTTTAAATATGTTTTAAACACGTTTTAAACATGTATTTAATTTATTTTGAATTGTGGAGGCTTCTACTTCGTTATACATGTTAATTTAACACTTTTAACTTTGTTTGTATAACACAATGTATGTTTATGTGACTGCAGTTTCGGCAAATTCAGCTTGCCATTATCAAATATGAAGTGTTTGATAATGGCAAGCTGAATTTGCCAAAACTGCAATCACATAAAAAAAATTGCGTTATACAAACAAAGTTAAAAGTGTTTTATTGTGTTAAATGTATTTAATTGTTAATGTTTTAAACAGTGTTTCATTGAGAAAAAAAAACACTTTTTGGAAAAATAATGTTTGCTTTAATTAAAATGAAAAACAAAAACGTTTTTTTTAACAAACCTGGTATCAATGGAAAGTGAGTTGAGCTCAAGTGACCACTGAGTTTTAATTAATTATGCGGTGGAATGGCGAACAAGTATTAGCACATTTTCAGTAGATTAGCTTTGCTTCAGTCTTTATGAAATAGTATATAGTATATTCCTACTTGTTTTATTTTCGATACATAGAGGCTATATTTTAAGTATAGAGTCACAGCTTACTAGCAATCCAAAACAATTTTGGTCATATATTATTTATAAAAAATCTAGTCGTTCGAGAAAACCCGCAATACTTATTTATAAGGATAAGGCTTATCAAACACCTGAACATATTGCTAATGGATTTCGAAAATACTTTTAATCAGTTTTCACAATGCCATCTGTAGGAACCACAGCTCTGAACGTTAACAATATACCTTAATTTTCCTTTGCGCAAATATCCGATAAAACTGTCTTTACATTTTTAAAGCAATTACCAAATAGATTTTCATCAAGCAATGACAATTTACAAGCCTTTATATTAAATGATTGTGCTTCTTTTCTATGTTAGCCGCTCTCAATAATATTTAACCTATCTATAAAAACATCCGTATTTCTTAGTAAATTAAAAATTGCATGGATTTGTCCCATTCCAAAAACGTCACTCAATCAACGGAATATAACAAACTACCGTTCTATAGCAATACTATCTCATATCGTTAAAATATTCGAGAAATTTCTCTGTGATCAAATCTACTTTCACTTTTCTCCATAACTATCTTATCAACAGCATGGCTTTATTCCAAAACGTTCTACAGTAACTAATTTGAGCATTGTTACGCATGATATAGCCAAATCATTAGATGTGATTTATACTGATATGTCAAAAGCGTTTGACAGGGTGAACCATCAATTGTTAATAGGTAAACTTAGCTACTTTGGTTTTTGTGACAATTCAACCTCGCTTATAGCATCTTATCTTACAGATTGTGAATCGTAAATAATTTTAAATCGAACTTATACTTTCCAAGTTCAGATGTACCCCAAGGCTCGATTATGGGTCCCTTACTTTTCAACCTTTTTATAAATGATCTTTCTTATTTGTTAAACACCTCTTATACGCGGATGACTTAAAGATTTACTCAAAAATTGCTTACCCAGCTGACTGCCAACGCTTCTAAAATCAACTTGATGTTATCTCGAATTGATGTAGTAATAATAATCTTAATTTGAATAGCAATAACAGCAAATTTTTATCCTTTACCAAAAAATATAAACCAATCTCATTTAATTATATAGTAAGCAATAATTCTACTAAGCAAGTTATAGTCTTCAAAGATTTAAGTATTTGGTTTGATAACAACTTTACATTTAATCCTCACGTTCAAATACTTGTTAAGATGTTTGTGCCCGTTCAAAGTTGGAAAATGCATCTTTAATTTGGTATCCACAAACTCAACTTCAGATTAACCTAGTAGAAAGTGTTCAACGTAAGTTCCTGAAGTTTCTGCATTTTAAATTTGAGGGACTTTACCCTGACAGAGCTTGTGATCATTCACTATTGCTAGACAAATTTGATGTCGAATCTCTTGAATGCCGACGTCACAGACCTGGCATCACATTCTTACACAAGCTTCTGCATGATCGAATTGACAGCCCTAATATATTACAGCTAGTTAGCTTGCATATTCCAACTTTAAATAGTAGATATAAGACCACAATATGAAGTATAATAGAACTAATTTTGGATTAAAATTGCCTAATAATATGATCTGCAATTTGTTTAATCAACTTCCACCAACTTGTGACGTATTTTATGAACCATTGACATCCTTATTAGAATTTTGTTAATTACGAAGAAAAATGTTATTATTTTTAGTTTATAGTTTTAAAACTTTTTTTTGTTACTACTAAATTATCTTCTAATTGGGAATTTGTTTCCTGTTGGGCAATAAACATTATTATTATTATTATTTTGTGTCCTCTAATATATTTATTAATAATACTATCGGAAAATATTTTTTTAATTTGCGTAATTTTAAATCGACCGGGACAAATGATTCTTGGACAGGGACACTGAGATGCAGATTTTAAACCGGGACGTATGGCAGCTCTACATTAGACATACATTTGATAACAAGATGTTTACAATGGATAAAGATAAAATTAGCTTATAAGAGAAATGGCTTAAAGTTTGGCTTTAGAGAAAAATGTTATAAGGCATTTAATGACGTAATTAATTTAAATGTACAGGGTGGCCCAAATTGGATCTTACTATAGGGAATCTCGGTTATTAGAAGAGATAGAAAAAAATCAATGGCGCATCCTCGAGCTCTTTTTTCGAGACAAACTCAATGCCGAAAACCGAAATTAGCTATCGTCTTTTGTTTTTAAGTTATAGCCAAAAAAATCAAAATTTTCCAATTTCGGTTTTTATTAATATCTCAGTCATTTATTACTTTATCAAAATAAGCATTCTATGTTCTACAGGTACTTTTTCGAGCAGAATCGAATGCAATTTACAGCATATTTCTATCTTTATTAATATAATAGATACAGCATCAAGATATATTTTTTTAAATAGAAGTCATAGTTGGCTGTGCTTTTAAAAAAATTGTTATTTTTTCCCCTTTTCATTGATGTATATTTATATATATATATATATATATATATATATATATATATATATATATATATATTGACATGTTGATGTTTTATTTGAAATTGATTGATATACATTATGTTTTATTAAATTTTAAATATTCTTATTAATCACAGTAGGCTTATATTACGATGTGATAATAATTACAATTATTTCAAATAAATTAAACGAAAATAAATGGATATTATATCTAGGTTTTGTTTATTGACCAACCAGATTTCAGATTTATTTTTCTTAGGTTCTTTGAGTATTTGTCATGAAAAGACATTGATATATGAATGCCATGTTGCCATTGATTAATTATTTGACAAAAAGTGGGATTAATAAATGAAAACTGTTCTGCCGGGAAATTAATCTTTACGACAGGGTAATTAAGTACATGTCAACTATCTGCAAACATAACGTCAAATTTATTTTAAAGACAAAAGTCACAGTTACAATCAGAGTATCCAACCAATTATCTAACTTTGTTAAAAAAATCCCAAATCTGGTTGGTTAATACAAAAAAAAACAACGATTATACTACAGATTGACAGAAAAATTACAATAAATGCTCAAAATTGCCATTGCCATTGTTCAAAATGCATGAGTTAGATCTATTTATGACACTTCTACATGCATTATGAATATGAATATGAGATATAGAATTTACAATATTAATGAAATGTTGTTATAAAATATTGATATTGTTGTTATTTAATTTATATAAACTATCCTTTATATAGCTCCAAAACAAGAAGTCCAGCGGTGTTAGTTCCGGAGATCGCGGAGGCCATTTTAGCGGTCCATTTGTGCCTAACCATTTTGCTCCAAAATTAACATTTAATAAATTTGTCACCACTCCGCAATAATTGGTAGGTTCGCCGTCTTGTTGGAAATACAAATGTTCCCCTTAAACTAATGGCAAATGGTCTAAATAGTTCTCAATAATATTTTGTTGTAAAATGTCTGTATATTTCCGTCCATTCAAGTTTCCCTCGTAAATTTTGTAACACAAGATTGGGTTTTCCAGTAGAGCACACCAAAAACTAAAACCAAATCTACCTTGTGCCTTAACATCAACAGTCCGATGAGGGTCAGAATCGGCCCAATAATGGGCATTGTGCCTATTAAATATTCCAGCGTAGCTTATGTATGCTTCGTCGGTCCAAATAATATCGTTGTAAAAGTTCGGATTTGTTAAACATCTAGCTTTGTACCAGTTATAAAATTCTAATCTTCGTTCAAAATCCTCAGGGATCAAATGGTGTCTTTTTCGAATCGTGTAAGGACGGTATTTATTATTTTTCAGAATCCTTAAGGCACGATTTCTTGAAACTATTTGTTCGTCTTCTATTTGCCTACTTGATATTTCTGGATTTTTAGTTACAGCCCCAATAACACTAAATCCAGCTTCTTCTGCGTCTAATATATTATACTCTCTGGATCTCGGGATAGTAAAGGAACCGTGGTTGATGAGATTCATCTTCAGCCGCTGGAATATGGATTTATTGGGCTGTCTTCTCACTGGATATCGAGTATAATATGTTTCCAATGCTATATTAGAATTACTGTTGCTTTCAATAAAGCATTCTAACATATCAAACTTTTTGTAATTTTCGTACTTCATGTTTAAACACTTAGTTTATTAATACACAACACAATACAACAAACAGCTAATATAATAACAACGTTGTTGTTTTTTGTTTCATGCGTAACAGGCATCAGTTTATTTACAAGCCTACTGCGTTTCATGAGAAATATTTAAAATTTTATATAAAAATATAATATATATCAATAAATTGCAAATATAACATCAACATATTATATAATAATAAAAATCGAAAAAAATAACAAATTTATTAATAGCACAGCCAACTATAACTTCTATTTAAAAAATTATCACTTTGGGCTCTATCTCTTTCATTACTAAAGATAGAAATAATTTGTAAATTACATTCGATTCTCCTCAAAAAAGTAGAACATACAATTCTTATGTTGATAAAATAATAAATGACTGAGATAATAATGAACATCGAATATGGAAAATATTGAATTTTTGGCTATAACTTGAAAACAAAAGACGATAGCTAATTTCTGTTTTTAATATTGATTTTTCCTCGATAAAAGAGCTAGAGAATGCGCCATTGATTTTTTTCTATCTCTTCTAATAACCGAGATTCCCAGAGGAACATCCAATTTGGGCCACCCTGTACAGGGAATTTTTTTAAAGTAAATACAGCAAATTTTTATTTTAAGTATACATATAGATATGCTGTAAATTTTCCGGCATTAGTTAGTTTTTTTAAAAGTTCAACTTAAAATTTAAACGAGTGTATTCTACTTTAATAATAAGCATGAAGTAACATTCCGAGTTTAGAACAGCCTGAAAAATTGGTTTATTCGCTCCGACACAATATTGCACAAAAATTCAATGTCTATATCAAATGATATTATTGATACAATATTGTTTATGTATTGAAAATGTATATTGAAGGGACAAGAATATTCGTTAATAATACAATATTGTAAGGAAATTGAATATCTATTATTAAATAATCATTGCTAATACAATATGTAAAACTAAATTATTTGTGTACTAAATGTATATAATAGTGATTTATATTGAATATTAATATAGTGTCTATAACCGCAAACAATGTTGTGACAATATTGTGTGCCCACTCATTAACAATTTTAAGATATAAGTATTAACACTATATACTAAATCTTCGTCTGTTTTTCTAGTTGCTATATATATATATATATATATTATACTGTAATATTTTGTATATCTAAGTTTTTAACTATTTTATTTGAATTATTTTTTTTTACGTTGTGCGTTGTATTTTCTACAAATTTTCTGTGTTAGAAATTGTTGCTATTCGTTTACTTTAGTTTGTAGTTTAATGTTTTCAGTACACTATAATGTTTGTTATTCTGACTTTTATTGTTAGCCGAAAATATTTGTCTTCGAGGTTTCTTCACGATTCTTTTTAGTTTAGTTGAAATGAAATACAAAAATAATTAAGAGTTAAATTAAATATACTTTGAGTCAAGCGCAACACTCCGGTTTAGCCGTTCTGGCAATTGCAATCAAATTTACAGAAGGAATTGAACTACTTTTTGTGATACGGGTAGGAAATTTGAAGATAAGAAAAAGGTTTTAAGTCCTTATGCTCACAATGTTAAGTTAATAAAGTAAAAAAATAACACTTGCGACTCTATTTTATTACAGTGACTAGACTTGCTACGTCACTGGCTTCGATTATATTTGTATGCACAGAGGTGGGACAATTTTGCATAATTTACAAATTTATATTATGTGACTACTAATTCTATGCACACATTAGACTAATTTGTAATTAAGTCGTGGCGGAAACGTAGATACTACGACAATATGATAAACATACAGATATTTTAAGTACACTCATGCATAATTTAAGAAATTTATTTTAAACATAAAATGATAAGCCTTAATTACACAATTCTCTCGTAAGTATAAAAACTTGATAACATTTTGTCAAAAACATTCAAAACACCCAAGTACGATGCAGAACATTCTTATAATTGTTTTTGGCGCAGTTGTTGCTTTTGCAAGCATTTGTTATGCTAGAGAAGTTTCATACATTCTGGTAAGAAATTTACTTAAAGCTTATAACCATGTATTAAATTATTAGCAAGAAAATAAACGTGCATAGTTATTTGTTTAGAGAATCAGGGTGTATCAGTAAAAGCAAAAAGTTCTATAGCTCTCTTAATGTAAAAAAGTAGCATGGCTTCGTAACACAATATCATATTCGCATTGGACATCCTGTCCAATAATTTGTGAACTGTATACAACTTGTTATTTTAAATAGAACATCTCATATATTATATTAAACTTATTGATTCCTTGTTAGAAACGAATGCGTTTATTCGGTCCGTCATACTATTTCGGAGTTATTTTATATAAGATAGAAACTACTGATTTTCGTTATTGTTTCACAAGGCTATCGATCTGACCATATTGTTTTTTACTCAAAATGGATTCATCAAAAATTAAGTTACCTGCAATTTTTTTTTAATAGAACTTTACTATTTTAGCTGACATTGTCTAACGGAAAATGTCATCCAAGTTTGATTAAGTAATTAATTGTTATGTATACTTTTCGATGGTTTTTTTAAAGATATAAGATAACATCTACAGATAAATATTATTAACTTAATCGAAGGAAAATTTAATTTTTACAAGAATGGCGATATAAAATATATGGTTTCATTTAAAATCGCAAATTATACGTCACTGAAAATTTAAAAATTACACTGTTTTTAATTTGTAGCCACTTTTACTCAATGGCCCAGGCATACAGGGTGTTTCACCTAAAACTCTCCAGATTAACTAAAAAGAAACTAAAAGTGTTATTAAAGTTATGTTTAAAGTAATCAATAGATGTTATTCAAGGCTTCAAATTAAGATAGAATTGGTATCACTTATAATTTTGGCTTAGCTGTCAGCGGCGTGAGAACATGTCAATCGATGATCAGAACTTTGTAAGTGACTTTTTCTAAAATAATGGAATATTTTAAGACATTCTTATTATTTGCAAGTTTTAAATTGCATTGGCCATTTTTAAGTTATAACCAATTTTTATATTTTCAATAACTTTTAATACACATTTAAAGTTGTGCAACTTCCTAAAATTTGCTCAGCTAACAATAAAAATAATTATAATACATTGTAAATTACATAAAAATAATAATAACAATAATATAACTTGATTTCAACTATAATAGTTCTTATTAAAATTGACACACATGCCAAAAATAGTCAATACTTTAATAATGTTTTTAGTTTCTTGTTAATTACTTTGGGGAGTTTTTGATAAAACGCCCTGTATATGATATATTTATAGAAGATATAGAAAATATTTCATTTATGACAGATCTTCCACTATCATACAGAAAAGTGTGATTACCCTGATGGTAAAATTAAATTAATTCAGTTAAAAAAAAATTGTTTACATTCCCTATAATTTATACAGTTGATAATTGGTATACTAAATTTATTTCACTCTTAACAATTGGTTGAAGATTTCACTTGAAGTTATTGATTTATACGTGTGGCACATGAAGTAAAATTTCGAGTTTAGAAAAGCCTGCAAATTTGGATTTGCAGGGGCGCGACTCGCTTCGCTCGCGCGCACCTGCAAATCCAAATTGTCAGGCTTTTCTAAACTCGAAATTTTACTTCATGCTTAGTGTGCGAGTGGAATCCCTCGTTAAACGATCAATCAGAAACATATTTAGTAGTAAAACTTATGACATAAAATAAATAGAGTTGATGTTTTATTTTGTTGTTCAAATTTAGGACCAACAGAAATTTGTGTGCATTATTTGTGTAAGTAAACTTAGCGTCTACAGTTTTAAAATATGAATCATGATAAAAGTTATAGAGAATGAACAAACCTTGGTTAAGTGTAGAATTAAATAAAATCGAACATTTGACAAATAAATTGTTAAAGCTTAAATTATTCCGAAATTATGTAAAATAATGCTTTATGAATAAACTACTAAAGAAACAATTTTAATAATAATATTACAAAGATTATCTAATTATAAATTTAACAATTTTAATTGTAACGTTAAAAACAATTAAATCAAACATTTTTTAACAAAATTACAAAAGTTCAAAATGATGAGAAATTATTCAAGTAAATGGAATTTATTTGATATGAAGAAAACACTTAACTTAAATAAAAAATTGACTAACATAATAAATATATTTCACAAATACACCTTTAGTTTAAAAACAAGAAGTTGACGTTCTTGAAACTGTAGTCACTTAATAAAGTCTCAGTTATACCAACATAAAGAAGTTGAAGCCTCTATTGTTAACCGATATAAAGGGTACTTTACCTAAAACTCCCCAGACTAGTTACCAAGAAAATATATTTTTTTATTAAATTAAAGTTTCTTTTCCAATCTGCTAAAAAGTTTAAGGGTTTTTTATAACTTTTTTTAACTATTAGATTAATAAATATTAACCATAATTAAGTAATATTCTTTTTAGTATTAGTGTTTTATAATTTTCAATGTATTTTAAGTTATGTATGCTAATTTTGAGGACTTGTACTACTTCAAGTACGTGTATTAAAAGTTCTTGAAAACTTCAAAATGTATTATAACTCAAAAATAGCCAATGCAATTAAAAATATGCATTAAATAAATATGTCTTACAATATTCCATTCTTTTAGAAAAAGTCACTTTTAAAGTTTTGATCAACGAATTACATTTTCTCACGCGTCTGACAGCGAAACTGTAATTATAAGCTATACCAATTCCATCGTAATTTGAAGCCTTGAATAACATCAATTGATTAAAATAAACAATACCTTAATAACATTTTTAGTTTATTTTTAATTAGTCTGGGGAGTTTTAATTGAAACACCCTGTATATACTGGTTCAACGTGAAGATATAAATATACTGATTTAGCATACTACTTTAGCAGTATATTTGAAACTTCACAATAGTTCAGTGTTTTATACTTGTGGTGCATGAAGTCAAATTTCGTATTTATAAAAGCCTGAATATTTGATTTGGTTGGTCCGCTTCACTACGCGAAAAAAATAAATTTTCAGGCTTTTCTAAACACGAAATTAATTAGGGAGTGGAAACACTCATTAGAAGTTTAAAAGTAAACGCTTTTCAAAACAACGAATGTTTAAACATTTTAAAGAGTACACATTAAGGACATGTATGCATTATTAGAAGAAAAACTCCCTGCATAACAAACAAAATCCATGAATTTTGTAATTAAATCAGAAAAATAATTGAAAGTTGAATTTTACAGTTTAAATTCTCAACAAACAAGTCACAAAACTTACAAAAAAAAATCTCATAAATAATGACATCTTTATTAAGATATTTTACTTAATTTTTCAAATAAAATCAGGAAGGCATGTATCTACAGACGAGTATTTGCTCGATTTACAAACCTTTGTATAAAAAAAGTTTAATAATTTAATAACTAACAAACCACATCAAACTAAAATAATTTTAAACTTCTTTACTTTCTTTTTGGAAAGGGTTGTTTTTTTTTTCTCTTGATTTTCTATGAAGTTTAACTCATTAACTGCCGAGCAAATATAGAGTTATTTCTAAAAGTTGATATTATGTTAAATTATTCACTTCTTTTTATGGTTTCTATGAATTACATATCACATTACATACTGGACATTTTTCTTTGAAATATACATGATGTATACGCTGTACATTTTCAGGCATTTGTCAATTTTAAAGACAAGTTCAAAAAGAAGATTCGAACGAGTGTTTCCACTCTATGATTAAGCACGAAGTAAAATTTTAAGTTTAGAAAAGACTCAAAATTTGGTTTGGTCGCTCCGCTAACAATCAAACCAAATAATCAGACTATTCTAAACTCGCAAATTTACTTTATGCGCCTCGCGCACACGACACTGAAATATTGTGTAATTAAAAATACACTAAAAAATACTTGAATGTTTTTTTGTGTTACACACACACATAATCGAAATATTTAAATAACAAAATATCTACATGTTTTCCACACATTCTTAAGTCAGGACAAACAATACAATTGATCAAATGAAGTTATTTTGTTAGTATTTTAAAAAATAATAATGTTGCGTTTACATCAATGACGTTTAATTAGTTATAAAAAATCAAATCAAGAAACTTTTCAAAACTCGATAGAAAATCAATAAATCGATCAAAATCCATGTTTAAGGGTTATAGGTAGCTCAATGTTTATGTTATAAAAAATAATTATAGCTAAAATCAAACCCTATTTCATCAGGAATTGTTTTACACGTAATTTAAAAAACATCAACCAAGGCGGAATTTTAGGAAACGAAGTTTTAGATAAGGCAAGTGAGAATTTCATGAAACTAACTGTTCTATAATTTATTAAAATCCCTATAATTTGTTAAAATTTTAAGAAATTTGAAACTTGCTTCAAACTCTCCTTATTGGAAGAAAATAAGGTTTAATTTAAACCGTTGTCGATTTCGTCAGTTTAACAATGTGTTTACTAGAAACGCTCGAAATTGAAATTTCATGTAAAATCTGAGTATTTAGAAAAAAAAAATTATTCTAGCATCGATTCTTAACGGTTTAGATGAGAATTTACAGAAAAGAAATTGAACCAATATGAAAAAAAAAACAGATTTTGTTTTGGACATTTGTTAGAATATTTCTTCAAGAATTCTTGATTTTCTTGAAGAATAAAATAGAAATAACTTCCGCATTTGTAATTTTTAATATAATATAATTAATATAATATTCTCGATGTTCCGTTAAAAAAAATGTTAATATACAGGGTGTCCCGGTAATGTGGGGAAATGTTGGCAATAGATTCCTGGTATAAAAATATGATGATTTAACACATCTTAATTATATCCAAAAATTCAAGGCTAAGCCGGAATTAGTCTTAAAGTTCAAAAAAATATTATTAATTTTATTTGTAAAGATTGAGCGCTATATTTGATTTGACTGAAATTTATTATGGTTGATTATCAGAATATAACATATCATTAAAGTTATTATGGTCATCATTGATGGACAGGAAGAACAATAGTACCACAACATAAAAACCAAAATATATTTTTACTGGCGCCCTTATAAAAATTTAAAAAATATAACCTCAAAGATTGGTACATTTAAAAGCTTTTCTTTCTCTTAATAATGTTTGACATCTTGTACAGTTTTGCCACAAAAATATAAAATATGAATATGGTATTCTTAATTTCCTTGGCAAAATCCTAATACAAGCAACATACAGTGAATTTTTCTTTTAGGTAAACATATGCATAAGCTGTAAATTTTCCGACATTCGTTGTTTTTTAAAAGAGTTCAATTTGAAGCTTTACACGAGTGTATTCCACTCCCAGACTAAGCATAAAGCCCCGTAAAAATATATCGAGGGTCGCGCAGCGACCCAAGACAAATTTTCTGTGCTTTTCTAAACTCGAAATTTTACTTCATGCGCCACGCGTATAAAACACAGATTTTAAGTAAAGTTCAAATATACATACAATTCACAATATTTTAGTGTTTTATACGCGTGGCGCATGAAGTAAAATTTCCAGTTTAGAAAAGCCCAGAAGATTTGTCTCGGGTCGCTGCGCGATCCTCGACAAATTTTCACAGGGCTTTTCTAAACTCGAAATTTTACTTCATGCTTAGTCTGGGAGTGGAAAACACTCATTTAAAGCTTCAAATTGAACTAAAAAAAAAACAAGGAATGCCTAGAGATTTACAGAAAATAGACTGAATTTGGAATACGTATATTTAAAAGAAAAAGTCTGTTTGCTCCGGAGAAATATGAATAAACCATAATAAAGATAACAATTAATGCTCAAAGAAACACTCGTTAATTAATATTGTACACAATTGACGTTTGGTAAACAATGGCAACGACAAAGAAAAAACATGTAGTTTTAATCACCCGAAAAACTAGATTTCGTTATTACTAAATAATAAAAAATAATTTATTTGCATTTTATTTTTTTGTGGCAACCCCGTACAACATATCAAACATTATTAAGAGACAAAAATGCGTATAAATAAACTAATCTTTTAAGATGTCTTTTTAAAATGTTTCTAATTTGCACCAATAAAAACATATTTTAGTTTTTATGTTGTGGTACTATTGTTTTTTTATACTTCTTGTCAATCAATAATGACCATAATAACTGAAATTAATATTATGATAATCAACCATAATAAATTTTAGTCATATCGAATAAAGCATTCAACTGTTATAAATAAAATTAATAATACTTTTTTGAATTTTGAAGATTAGTTCCGGTTTAACCGTAAACTTTTGGATACAGATAAGTTGTTGAATCGTCATATTTTGATCCCAGGAATCAATGGGTAAACCATTTCTCCCCATTAATTTAAAACACGACGCCCAATTAATTTTCTGATTTGACTATTGCAATCGCTAAAAAATAGCAACTATATCTCATCTAGTTTCGGACATATTTTAAATTTACAAAACCACTAACATGTTTTTTTCTTGATATAATATTATAAAATATTTATAATTAATATAAAAGGTAAAAATATATGGGGTGTCGTATTTAGAATAATAACATTGTATGTCATCCTATAATAATGGAACTCCATGTATATGCGTAAATAATTTTGTATTGTTATGAAATTAATTTCACGAAACTTAGTCTAACTTATTTTTAAGTAGTTTGAAATTATATACGTCCTGATTTGATATAACAATTTACTAAAATTTTAAAATTCAAAATTAGTGTAAATTCAAAAGCAAAAGATTATAGAACTTGTTTGAAAGTTATGTAGAATGTTTTTTTTTAATCAACTATATTTTGCATCTTTTTCTATTGGCACTATAAACAATGATATACAGTTTATGATTGTCTTTTAATTGCTACGATAATGTTCTATTTCAGACTCTGAACAAAGATGGCATATCAAAATATCATCATCTTATTGAAGAATGTTACAATGAAACCCAAACCTCGGAAGATTTAATTGATACATTCAGTGGAAAAGATTTGAATAAGAGGCCCGAAAATGAAAATTGCTTCTTTGCCTGCTACCATAAGAAAGTGGGTCCGCTGAATGATAATGGCGATTACACTCATTTGGAAATCATTAAACCAATGTTTTCTAAGGAAAATTTCGATACTGTTGTCAAGTGCTGTAATGCATACGCTGATGTTAAGGATGTTTGTGATAAAGCTTTCAATTCTCACATGTGCTTTTTGGCAAATCGCACTTAAATTTATTCTAATAAAAATATTAAGAATAGTGTCATGTTGCAATGTGTAATATTAAATTTAAATAATTTTAAGAAAACAAAATGTAGTTTTTCTTTATCTAATCATAAAAAATAATACTTATTTTATTATGTTTCTTATGCAATTTTCTCCGAACACTATATTATATATATTACCAATTAAATAAAACCATTTTTGTTTTACTAAAGAGGCGTTAGCAAAAATAATTGATCAAAAACCTAACAAAAATAAAATATGTCAAACAATAAATATTAATTAAAGGGCAAGGGTAACTTTTCTTTAATAATTTAATAGAATATTTTTCCTATTATATTTATGTATTTCCAATTCTTCTAACGAATTTCATATGCGACTTTTATTATATTTATGCAAAATTATTTCTTAAGGATTGAAGTTATGCTAGTACAAAATATTTAGCTTATTCGTAAATTGGTTGATTGATAAGGCATTAAGATGTTAAAAATCTATATTTATTTTGTATAATTTAAATTATAAATATTGTTTTGCAAATTTATTGCTTTTTCAGAAATGAAACGTTACAATGAAATTAGTAAGAATTATAAAGCTTTTGAAAAAAAGGATTGCAGAACACAAAATTGCATGGGAAAAGCAAAAAAACACCTCAACCTATGCGAATCCACTGCTTTCCGAAAACTAAACCTTCAACCAAAAATTTCAGATCCTTTATATAGAGAAAAAAAGATGAAAATTAAACCTACAAATAAAATCTAAAAATCAACAGATTCGAAGAAACGGACCTCCTACTTAACGAACAAACCGAACTGTCAAACTTCCCACTATTGACAACAACAACAAAACAGCAGGAGACGACGGCATTATACTAGAAATTCTCAAAAAAAGGGGGCAAAATACGAATGAAGCAATTCGAAGATTTATTTAATTAGTGTTTACACGAACAGCGCATCCCAGATAACTGGAACAACAGCATCGTTATTCTTCTACACAAAAAATTGGGCAATAAAATGGAAAAAATTAAGAACATCCACGATATTATATATCTCATTTAATTTAACTAGGCGAGAAATTCGGACAATATTTTATCTCCAAAGTTCTTTGTGGCGTTTATTTGTATGAGTAATTAGGTAATAATCAATGTTGTCGTCAAATGGTAGTGAAAACAAAACGGTCAATTTAATCAACAAGTAATATATAAAATTTAATGACAGTTAAATTGACTATTACGATATTTCTATCATTATTAAATCACTGTTCGTTAACTAAACTTAAACTTAAAATCGCTTAGATGGCTGTAAATTGATTGTATTATAAC
This sequence comes from Philonthus cognatus, assembly GCA_932526585.2. Lineage (NCBI taxonomy): Eukaryota > Metazoa > Arthropoda > Insecta > Coleoptera > Staphylinidae > Philonthus > Philonthus cognatus. Next base: position 7,032,009 of record OW052249.1, on the reverse strand, counting down.
TATACGTCGTTTAGTGAACTGGTTTTGATAGTATTTAGTAATTACCTAATTATTGACTATTGCAACATTACTACTACACTATAAGTACGGGGCTATTCAAATAGAAGGAACAGATTTCAAACATTTATTTCTTTCAAACTACAAAAGGTAAAACTATAATTCCAACGTTTCTGGACAGACAAAAGTTTAAAATTTCAACAGCCTAGGCAGAAGTTCCAACCGCAGTCGCATTGGCGCTGTTGCTTGACATTTTGTTTGTCTCTAGTAAAATGGCGATACAACAAGAAAAAGCACTTTGTATGCTGCAATTAGCAAAACTAGAGTCCATTATTGAAGTTCAACATGATTTTTACCGCCTCCTCATAGGCAGATTTACTGATAGCATCGAAAATTCGCATCGAATGAAAATGTCGAGCGTAGTCATACAGTTTTCGAAAGAAGCCTAAAAAAATCCACAGCACGGGAAACACATGGTGTTCATATTGGATGCATAAAAAATTGAACTTTTCTCTTTACAGGAACGTTGGAATTGTGTTTCTATCTTTTGTAGTTTGGAAGAAATAAATGTTTAAAATCTGGTCCGTTATTTTGAACAACCCCGTATATACCGGGTGTTCGATAAAAAACGTCCATAGCCATGACTCTGTTACTTATAGACCGATTAACTTCATTGACAAATAATAGTCAAGTTTAAATTTATAAATAGCTGGATATACTTTTCTTATTTTATTATATTAGGCATTGTTTTTCTGAATCAAATTATGCCCGATAAATTGATTTTAATTTAATATTTATGTCAGAATAAAAATAAAATAAATAAATCTTGTTTACGTGATTTTTTGGCAATAAATGTAGTGTGCCTTGAAAAAAAAAACTGTTTAAAATTATATATTGTTTAATTTAAAGTTCGAACGAGTGTGTCCACTCCCAGAATAAGCATGAAGTAAAATTTCGAGTTTAGAAAAGCCTTAAAATTTGGTTTGGTCGCGTAGCGCGTCCCAAACCAAATTTTCAGGCTTTTCTAAACTCAAAATTTTACTTCATGCGCCACGCGTATAACACACTGAAATATTGTTAAGTTAGAAACTCAAAAATGAATAATAATCGAAAATATTTAAATAACAAAATATTTACATTTTTCTTCACACATTCTCAAGTCAGGTCAAATAATTTAATGTATCAAATTAAGTTATTTAGTTAGCAATTAAAAAATAATATAATTTTGCGTTATTGCATAAAGGCTTAAATTAATACCAGCACTACTTATCTATTCTATTCTACATTAAGCTGTAACGTAGGTACTTATTTATTATGTCATTATTATTCATGTTTGACATAAGCTGACAATAAATGATATTTGTCACTTTTTTACATAGCACACTAATTATAATTTTTAACAAATATAATTTTAAATAGAAGTTTTATATTTTTTGTTTCTACAATAATAATAAACAAAAAATTTTAAAAATTGAAGATTATTGGATTTAGAAAAATAATCTTTAATGTAATAAAATTGGAAAATTATAAACAGCCATTTAAAAATTTTAAGTTGGTAATTATTTAGCAATGAAGTTGTAATTGAAAAAAATGTAATTTCTTAGTATTTAAATGGCCATTGACTTTGTTTTTTAGTTCATTCAAATCGGTCAATAAATATCAGAGTTATGGCGTTGGGCGTTTATTTATCGAACACTCGCTATATACTATAAATCTCTAAGTATGATAGAATTTTGTCATTAAATTACTCGATCGACTCTCTATAGTCACATTTGTGACTTTTGAATCTTAAAAATTGCTTGATTGCTTTGACTGGACTATCATAGGATTTTGTCATATTATTAGCCAACGAAGTAACTTACTATCATAATACCAGGCTAGTCGAAATACAGTCTATAGAGACATCATCAGACAAAATTTTACCATAGTCAAAAGACAGCCAAACAAGTGACTTACACCGTAATAAAAATGTGAATTTAATACTGTAAATCACTAGGTTGACTGACATAAGACTATCGTTTCAGCTTGACATAAGTCAGCGCCAACCGACATTTAGCCCATTGTGTCAACTTAATATAAGTCGGCGCCAGCCGACATTTGGACTATAATGACAGTTGACATAAGTCGGCGCCAGCCGGCATTTGGAGTATAATAACAGTCGACATGAGTCGGCGGCAGCCGACATTAGAACTATAATGAGTAGACATAAGTCGGCGCTAGCCGACGTTTAGTCCATCATGTCAACTGGACATAAGTCGGCGTTAGCCGACATTTAGACTATAATTACAGTTAACTTAAGTCGGCGCCAGCCGACATTTGGACTATAATAACAGTTGATAAGTCGGCGGCAGCCGACATTTAGTCCATCGTGTTCAGGACCGTAATGACAGTTGACCTAAGCCGGCGCCAGCCGACATTTGAACTATAATAACTGTTACGAATCGTTCTTGTATATTTTTATTTAATTACTTAATTGCTCTACCCTATTGACATTCCTCAAAATAGGTCGTCTTCCAGAAATACGCAATAAATCTTGTAACTCTCTCGTTTGTGAATTATCACGTTTTGGAAGTTTATTTGAGCAAAAGAGATTTATTTTGAGAAGGTTTGTGAGTTTGTTAGGGTGGAGCAATTCGTAACGGTCGCGACTTTTTCGCACAGCGGGGGAGTTGTTTTGGTCATTCGTATTTTCGGAAACTCATTAACAATATTTTAAAGAGAAAATCCAGATTTTCTCTTTCAAGGAATTTCGTACTACCAATTCTTTTGGGATGATCCCCCGAAATATGAGTGACCAATAACAGCGACTTTGCCCCCACATTCCTAAACATATTTTTCTCAATTTATATATTTATAATTTTAACTAGACTGTTAAGTTTTGAACTTCAAACTATAAACATCAAACATTAAACAACAAATCTTAAACATATAAACATTAACTGTCAAACATTTCGTTGTAAATACTTGTAATTATTTTGAATTTGAATATACCAAGTTAAATGTGCTACGAAGTGTTTTTCTTTATACAAAAAACTTAAACATCTGCCTTAGAGTGGAGATATCTTCCAGTGAGATAATTCATTATACTTTAAACAAACACCACATCGCAACAATAACAGTGACATAAGTCGGTGGTAGCCGACATGTAAACTATTATTTAATGACAGTTGACATAAATTGGCGCAAACCGACAGATAACCAATCGTGCCAACTTGACACGAGTTTAAATTCAACTATAACGAGATCGCCATGCTATTTGTTTTCTTTGTGACAGTTACGATACACATTTTAACACTTGTGACATATTTTCAAGTAACGAGTGTTCATGCTTAGTCTGGGAGTAAAAGGCCAGACTAAGCATGAAGTAAAATTTCGAGTTTAGAAATGCCCCGCCTAGAAAAGGGTCGAGGGTCGTGCAGCGATCCGAGACAAATTTCCCAGGGCTTTTCTAAACTCGAAATTTTACTTCATGCGCCACGCGTATAAAACACTGATTTACAGTAAAATTAAAAATATATTACGCTTAGATGTTTTGGTGAAATGTAGCGAAAAAATGCAAGAATCACATTTTTTGTTAATAGTATTGTAATAATAAAAATGAATTTAGTTTGAGTAACTTTTTTAAATTGTTGATATTTAAATCATCATAACTTTGACGGGTAAAGTGCTATGATGGACACATCACCGTTTCTTTCATTTATTATTATCACTTTAATAATACACTTAATTTGTTTAGGTTTCAAAATTATATTTATTGTACTATAACAATTGTTTAACCACACTGTGGTTTCATTAGGTAGATTTACCTGATGAAGCCACAGTGCGGTGAAACAATTGTTGTAGTACAATAAATATAATTTTAAAACCTGAACAAATTAAGTGTGTTATTAAAGTGATATTATGGAGTTTCAACAACTAACAGAGTAAACTATACAGTATTTATTATTATTTTTTTATCTCTGGAAATCTATACCATTTTGAATAATTGATGAACGGATTTTTAAATCCTTTGTAATTTTTTGGTAATATTTATGAAGTGGAAAAATCAACATTACTGTCTAAGTTACTTTAATAAAATTATCAACACTTACGTGTTTCTTAGCAAAGGCAAGGTTGCATTTAATCAGCGATAAACAATTATGAAGAATGATTGAGAGATTACTTTGAAAATGATATATTCATGGATTTAATCGAAAAAACATGATCGTTAGCAAAAATAATTAGAGGGTCAAGGGGAAAATAATTTGGTTTTTTAAATTAAATGAAACTATCATTATGTTCTTTTTACCACTTTTATTAATTATATACAGGGTGTCTCAGACCATCCGCAACAGCCTTTTTTGAGAAAACGGCTAGTCCTGTAGAGTTGTTATTACAAAAGCCGTATTAAAGGAATGGTGATATTGTTTTTTCGCAAAAAGGTTGGCATCTCTGAAAGTTTGCTTAACAATGTTAATAACTACAGATTTTAAATGGCAAGATAGGTCAACTTTTATTAGAAACCTAATTTTATTACTGGCATCGGTTTTGAGTAATATCTGATTAAATTTATTAAATTTAAATTGTTCATGGCTAACTTATTTTAAAAGATTGAGTTTTAAATGTCAATAAGGCCTCTCAGATACATTCTAACCGAGTCCGCAAAGTCGCTAAAGAAATATTTGACTCCAACTCCCTCTCCAACTCCTTTATTTTTTCTAAATTCTACGCCAACTCTGCCTGCTGCTTCGAATCATGTGAGCATTTTAAATGTTCGCTTAATAATGCATTTTTTTTCAACACAAATAAATGTTTAAAGGTTACTACGTCTGCATAGTTGCAATCTAATAGTTTTTATGGAAAATAATCAATATTTTGGTTTTCTCTCATTTGCAAATTACATACATTTCTATTGTTATTTAAAACTCTATTTGGGTTCAAATTTTAGAAAAAAGACAAAATATGTCTAGAGCAATTATATTTAAATAATTATATTGAAAATAAGAGTCGGAATTGTACGAAATTTCCAACTCCTCATCACAAAAATACTTAAATTCTGACCCCAGAGTTCACAGCACTAGTTGAAACTGTTTTCCATTTACTTCTAAACACTGCTGAACTGTTCTGGTCCTAATACCAGTCGCCCTAAGTATCTACTTTGAAAATAAGGTAGCCATGAGATATTTATATTTGGTAACTTCAATCCAAAATTACTCAAAACAAACGCCAGTTACAAAAATATTTTTTCTACAAAAGTTGCTTACGACTTTTGACCTAAGCCATTTTAAAATCTTGAATTATTGATATTTTTAAGCGAAATCTCAGGGATGCCAACCTTTTTGGAAAAAAAATAATATCACCATTCGATTCTTCAATATGGCATTAGTAATAATTTTTTCATTCCAACTCTCTAAGACTAGCCGTTTTCTCAAAAAATGCCTGATACGGGTGATCTGGGACACCCTGTATATACAGGTGTTACATATAACGGGTGTTGCATCGGCTTAGAACATAAAGAAAATCCAATATCAATTTTAAAGGGGCTAATTATTGTCATCGCTATATATTTTTAGAGAAACACTTGTATTGAAACTTTTTAAAGTACTAGATTATATAAGAAAACCTACCAACCCGAATACTTTCTACTAAGCCGTTTTGAAGTAATTTTTTAAATAATTTCTTAAAAAATTAGTTTTAATAATTACTGGTGACTGCTAGGACCGTTTTAAGCAAATTAAATTTTTGTAGGACATAATTTTGCAAATAACTTTAAAACGGTTTAGTAGAAAGTATTCAGGGTTGATAGGTATTTTTATATAATCTAGTACTTTAAAAAGTTTGAATACAAGTTTCTGCAAAAGTTAATAGGGGAGGCAATATATACTCAATGACATTAGAAATGCAACACCTAGAAATAACGGTTTTTTGCAGTTTATTTTATCTTTATTTATAAGGTCTTAAGTTAATTAATACATGATAACAATTTGAATCAAAACAAAAAACAAACAAGTAATTTACACCTAATAATGTGTTTGGCGACCTCCATTTCGAACGCATTCATTAATACGTCTGGGTATCGATTCGATGAGGTGATCGACTTCCTCCTGAGGTAGTTCGTCCCAAGCAACCTGAATTTGCTCCTACAGCTCAGCCAGAGTCTGTGGAGGGTTCGGTAAGCTTGTCAGTCTCCGACCTAGCATATCCCAGACATGTTCTATTGGGTTTAAATCTGGAGATCTGGGCGGCCAAGGTAAAACATTTATGGCACCAGCTTCCAAGAAGTCCCTCGTTAGATGTGCTATGTGAGGACGTGCGTTATCTTGTTGAAACAACACGTTTCCAAGCCCTTCTAGGTATGGTACAAGATATGGTTGTAAGACATCGTTAACGTAACGAGCTGTTGTCATATTGCCGCGGATGAACACCAGAGGTGATCGGCTGCCATGGGCAAAAGCCTCCCAAACCATTACACCTACAGTGCGGTGTACATGTCTTTCAACAGCAAACTCAATAGTGGATCTTTCTCCACGGCGTCTCCTTACCCGTCTACGACCATCATGCATCCCTAAAGTGAATCGCGATTCATCGCTGAAGACGACTCTGTTCTATTCTTCCCTCCACCCTTGGCGTTCTGTGCACCACTCCAATCTTTGACGCCGGTGTGCATAAGTTAAAAGTAGGACTAACAGACGGCGGTTGTAGAGGCGCTCTTTCCAAGACCTTGAGACAGGAACCAGTACGAGGATCGCGAAGATTGCGTACACTTGTCGCAGCCTGACTGGACAAAATTCTCGACAGAGGAGTTGTCGGCGGCAGTCAAGCGCATGCCCAACAAAAAGGCCCTAGGACCAGATAGCATGCCTAACGAAGCCGTGAAGGCAGCAGCATTGGAAAACGTGGAAGAGGGAATTTTCCCAAAACGTTGGAAGAGGGCGACGTTCGCACTCATCCCGAAGCCAGGTAAATCCAGGCAGGAGGTATCCAGCTACCGCTCCATATGCCTACTGGATGGGGTAGCGAAGCTACTGGAGAGTATGCTAACCACAAGGCTCAGGGAAAGCATGGATGAGGGCGGCAGGCTCTCAGACATGCAATTTGGATTTAGAAAAGGCAGATCCACAGTAGACGCCATCATGACAATAAAACAGATAGCCAAGGAAGCAAACAGCGGCCCACTCAGGAAACGGAAACACTGCGTAATGGTGGCGCTGGATATTAAGAACGCGTTCAACACTATCCCGTGGACGAAGATCAACTCGGCTGCACGCAGAGTGATTCCAAGCTACCTTGCCAGAATGATCGAAGGGTACCTGTCGGAGAGGGAGTTATCCTACAGGTCGCTGGATACCAGAATGACCAAACGGCTCAGGCAAGGTGTACCACAGGGCTCCGTACTAGGGCCAACACTTTGGAATTTAGTGTACGACGGGGTCCTAAAATTGCCACTACCAGCTGGGGCGAAAGCGGTCGCGTTCGCCGACGACCTAGCGTTGATCGCTGCCCACAGGGACCTGGAGCAACTCAAGACCATTCTGCAGGAAGCCCTCAGGATCACAAATGGATGGACAATACAGGGCTGCAGGTGGCAACAAACAAAACGGACGCGGTCTTTTTATCAACTAGGCGAGCGGGAAAAACCGCGGAAGAAACGCTAGCCTTGCCAGGGGGTACCACGATCACCATCGGGAAACAGACGAGATATCTGGGGATAACCCTAGAATCGAACCCACGATGCAGCGCACAGGCAGCTGGGGCAGCATCAGCCGCTGCCAAAACGGAAAAGGCCGTGGCACGGATAATGCCAAACATCGGAGGACCAGGAGAGGGAAGGCGCAAAATGATTGCCACAGCCGCTAGGGCCAAGCTGCTATATGCAGCACCGCCGTGGGCTTCCTGCACGGAGGCAGCAAGGAACCGAGCAATCCTTAGAAGGGCAACGAGAACTGGTGCGCTGAGGATCACCAGGGCGTACTGCACCGTTTCGACGGACGCAGCGGAAGTCCTCTCTGGCCTCGTACCGGCAGACCTGGCAGTAAGGCAGCGTAGCGAAGTATACGTAGACATCAAAAGTGGAGTCACGCCTAGCGATGCGAAAACACAGGCAGAGAAGAGGGCAATGGTGCGATGGCAGGAGCAATGGGACCTGAACACCGGGTGGACCAAAACCCTTATACCACTGGTAGAGACATGGTGCAAGAGAAAGCACGGGTTCACGTCCCACTTCCTCACACAGTTCCTAACAGGACACGGGTGCTTCCAGCACTACCTCCATCGCATTGGGAAGGCAGACTCGCCACAGTGCACTTACTGCCAGGAAGGAGAAGATACGGCCAAACACACATTCTTTGACTGCGCAAGATGGAGCAGGGAGAGGCTAGGAGTTGCGGCAATTACCGGGGAATTCCACCAAGGCAATATTATAAAAGTGATGCTGGAATCGGAGGAAAACTGGGCGGCGATGGACAACTTCGCCAAGAGGGTCCTGAGCTAGAAAGACGCTGACACGAAGCGGCAATAAGCAGAACAACGCCGAGAACAGTGAACATGGACACATAGTAACCAGACCACAGAGCCAGAAGACAACAGCGGCATGAACACCTCAAATGCCGCAGCCCACCTACTCCGAAGAAATGCCGAATAATGGTCCCGGAGTAGGACACTATAGGGTAGAAGGGGGATTTTAGTGGGTCGGCTGGATTAGCCAAGACCATCCCCACACTACCACGTCAACTGGGGGCGTGGTGTCTGATGCTAGGATAGCGATACAGATTTTCCCCCTTCACAAAAAAAAGGACTAACAGAGGGCGGTATGAAATGAACCTAAATGACCTGATACGTCGATAAAGAGTTTGTATACTAACTGGTCTACCGTGTTCATTAAACCATTGGTCACCAAGCTACCTAATTGTGGAAAATCGGTCCCTAAGAGCCATAAGTCGCAGTCGGCGATCCTGGCGCTCTTTAGTACGCTTTGGTTGTCCACGAGGCCTTATTCTCGACTCTCGATCTTCAGTCCATGCTTGCCACACTCGCGTAGTAGTGGTTACGTTCCGGTTTAAACGACGCGCAATTTCCCGGAACAAAACACCACCATCGCGCCACCCAACTATTCTACTCCGATCAAAATCACTTAAATGCCGAAATTGTCTAGGCCTTCGTACTCTGGGCATCTTGTCGACGCAGTTAAATTTAAAAACTGATAAAATTAGTTGTTGAATAGTCTATTTAAACGTATTTTAATATAAAACTGATGGATACGATTATCTTTTTTCCAAAAAAATGTTAAAGATAAAAGGTTGCAACTTTTATCATAGCATTCTTTTTACACATTAAACTTGCACAAAAAAAATTGTTGACAAAGAATGGTTATTTCCAGGTGTTGCATTTCTAATGTCATTCAGTATATATATATATATATATATATATATATATATACTGAATTTCAAAAAAAATCAGAACACCAAGTATTTATTGAACGATTTTAATAAAATTTACACAATTTGATCATGTAAACAAACTGTATCGATGATCAAAAAATCAACTTGAAAAACAAAAAAACAAATGAATAAAAATGAATAATGTGATGGGCTTCCACGATTTCCCAAAACTCATTAACACGTCGAGGCATGCTAGAAATCAGGCTGTCAATATCGACTTGGGGTATTTCATTCCAAACTTAGATAATTTGACCTCTAAGTTCCATTACAGTGTTAGCGGGGCGCTGTAAGTTACTTATTCTAACACCTATCATATCCCAAACATGTTCTATTGGCGATAGATCTGGAGAACGAGATGGCCAAGGTAACAAATTGATTTCGGCACTATCAAAAAACTGTCTTGTAATGGCCGCTGTGTGAGGTCGAGCATTATCTTGCTGAAAAATGGGGTTCTGCAAGCCATTTACATAGGGCACTAACACTGGCCGTAAAATGTTGTCAATATACCGAATCGCGTTAAGACTTGCTTCTAAAAAAACTAGAGGAGGCCGACTACTATATGCTATCGCCCCCCAAACCATAACTCCCTGGGTAAGAGACGTATGTCTTTCAACAGCAAATTGTAAAATTCTGCGTTCACCGCGTCGACGTCTCACTCTTCTGCGACCATCATGAGCCCATAAACAGAACCGAGACTCATCGCTGAAGATAATGTTATTCCATTCATGGGTCCAATGTTGTCTTTCCCTGCACCAATCAAGTCTTGCTCTGCGATGCTGCGGAGTAAGAGGTAGACACAATTGTGGACGGTAGGATCTTATACCAAAACTGCGGATTCTTCTGTAAACAGTAGCCATGGATACTCTTTGGCCATTTAGAGCCAACCAGTCATTTCCCAATGCCCGCGACGTTGTAAATCTGTCCCTTAAAGTTGTAAGACGAAGAGCTCGATCTTCACGCTCAGTGGTGCTTCTTGGACGTCCTGATCCAAGTCTACGTCGATTCTCCCCAGCTTCGGACCATCTAGACCAGCAGCGTACGATCACCGATACACTACGGCCTACCCTTTTAGCAATAGCACGAACCGAAAAACTCGCTTCTCGCATTCCAATAATGCGACCCCTTTCAAATTCACTTAGATGATGATATTGTGCACGCCGACGAACACGGGGCATCTTTTTATGTTTTACAAACTGAAACGTAAAACTACTCAGAGGCTACTTGGATATTAGAAGCAATTACATTAAAAATCAGCAGCTCTTTATAATGGTGAAATCTATGAAAAATACCATTAAATAGTAACCAAAACAATTGATTTTTTGATCATCGATGCAGTTAATTTACATGATCAAATTCTGTAAATTTCATTAAAATCGTCTAATAAATACTTTGTGTTCTGATTTTCTTGAAGGGCCGTAAATATATATATATATATATATATATATAAATATTTTACGACTTAAGTTTCGACAGTGGGAGTGTCATTATCAAGTATAATAATTTCCGGAAAATATCTACCGTTTATGACGGTTACAGATTACCGTCTTATTATGGGTACAAGATTATGGATTAGTCGGATTAAAGAGTGGTGAAAACAAAATACCAAAATACCAAAATTGCTTGTTTAGGAGATTGATGTCGCGACTCTTTGAATTTTTGAAAATTTCGGCGGCTTCTAATAGGTTTAGTTTTGTGCCTTTAGCAAAGTTGTAAAGAAATTTAACATGTTTTAATTTAGGGAATGTACGCTTACAATCTAAAGAATGGTTGGCAAGGGTACTAGAATTATGATTTATTCTAAAGGCGCAGAAATGTTGTTATATCGGTTTTCTAAGCTACGGCTCGTTTGACCGACATATAGGCTATTACATTCGGGACAACATGTTTAATACAATCCAGTTATGTTATTATAATTAATTTTATCTTTTGAATGTTGATAGTTATCTATTCGGTTTAAATGCTACTCGGCGACCCTGCTTTTTGAAAATGTGAGCTATATTCTCCGTGTTTTTACCAAAATAAGAGAGGATAATGAAGGAATCCGATAAATTTGACGATTTTGGATAGATGTGATTTATAGCATTCTGGTACTGTTTTTTTTATTTAAAAGATTATTTGAAATTTTACAAGGGATCAAAATGAAATGTCAGAACTCTGTTTCATAGGTTATTTATTTTTTCGTTGTGAATAATTGGTGAACCATTCGTTTGTTTTCCATAAAGTTTGCCTACGTGAAAACTGTTGGTCTAAACGACACAATAGCGTCAAAAACGATTTTCTGAACTTTTTGCACTCATTTGGTTTCTCCCCTTAACACTTTAATTGTTTTTCAATGCAGTAGAGAGATTCGGATTTTACACCTCTCTTATTTTAAACAATTGTTTCTACCAATCCTATAAACTGATCTATCAAAAAAGGTATCGATCCCGTTACCTCTCGCATGCTAAGCGAGCGCTCTCCCATCTGAGCTACGCACCCGTTGATAAAATAAAAAAGAAGGAGTTTTGAGTGTTAAACAAGTTTCCAACATTTAAAATGTAAAGCGACACACCCAAAATCTACATGCACGCACAACCGACTCGAATTATGCAAGTGCAACTTTCTCTTCCAAAGATTTCAATAATTCTTTAGTCTATATTAATTCAACTGCAGCAGAGAAATAATTAAATACAAAATAAGCAAAATATTGATAAATACTATTCTATAATATAACCCCGTAACCATTATTGATATTTAATTGGTCTGTATGTGAATATTTTTCAACGTGTATGTGATTTTTTGTTGTAATGTCCCGATGAAGTCACTGTATAAGCGAAATATGTTGCAGTGTGAACAATAAAAGTGAAACGTGTTGTTTTATTTTTCAATACTTAAATATTGTTTGTAATTTTTATTTGCGTCATGTCAAACTTGACATATTATTTTGAAAATGCATTTTTTATCGCTTTAAACATTTCTTGCATAAAAATGGCTTTAAACTGTGCGCTGTTCTGCATCTTAATTAGTATAGTATTTTAAATATTCTACGATAATTATTTGTAAAAATTAGGATGTTTATAATTATTTTGGAATATTTCCGAAAATAAAATTAATGTATTTAAATTGTATGTATACCCGATAAGAACAAAGTAGAATGTTTTAACACTGCAGCGAGTTTTATATTTTTAAATTTGATCGCAGTGATTAAATATAATACTAATACTATAAAGAATGTTTAAAATGTCACACAACTATTTTAATTGCTAATAAATGTATAAATAAACAATTCCTAATGAAATGTTTTTTTTCTGTTTTTGTTAATGGCGGCCAGTATATTTACTTTTGAAACAATTTAACAACAACGGAACTGACTAAAACTAATAGTGTGTTCTTTATACCGGGTGTTGACTTGACGGACGCAACATAGGAAATCGCATGTTAATTTTGAAGTGTTTAAATATTGGCTCCCCAATTTATTTAGAGACAAAATATACTCAACTTATTTGTAGAGGGAAAAATTCCGAATTTATTAGTGGACACACTTAACACTTTACGTTTCTCTAAGTTAAAATAATTAAGAAAAAGTAATGTGATTTTATAAAAAATAATGACATGCCATGGAATTGTAACAACAATTGCGGATGTTAAAATGACACAAGATATCGCTGTCACTTGATTAAAGTAAATGTTTTCGAAATTATTTACAGTACACAAGGACAAATCCTCCTGATTAAGTAGTATTATGCAGACCACAGTTGTCAGGATGTTTGCGATATGTTTTCTATTCAGTTTCAAGACAGACCGATACCCAAGGAATCCACTGCAGGACGATAATCAAGAAAATGATTAAGCAAGACAAAATAGGAGTTTAATATTTGCTAGCTATCGAAAAATGATAATAAAAATTATGTAGTTTAAATTAAGTGTTCAAATAAACCCCTATTACCACCCAAACAATATCCTCAGCGATTGTAGAATTCATTTCGGACATTAGCTAATTAATAATTGGAGATATTTTTAGATTCTGCAGAAATTGGGTTTTTTAAATTCTTGAACAGTCTCAAAGTGTGTATTTGTATAAATTTTTGATATTAAATTGCCCCAAAGAATAATCTGCGTTGTTTCAATTCCAAGGCATGTCATTATTTTTATAAAATTACATTACTATTCCCTAATTATTTTAACTTAGAGAAACATAAAGTGATAAACACTAACATGAATGAATTCAGAATTATTAGCTGTACAAAAAAGGCAAATAGATTTTGTTTCTAAAATAAATAGGGGAGCCAATATTTAAACATTTCAAAATTTACATGGGATTTCCGATGTTGCGAGCGTCAAGTCAACACCCGGTATATTAAAAAAAAGCTCTGCACAATAACTTTAAATAACTATCAGAAATGTTTAATGTTCGATATCTTGGATGGTTGATATCATTACATACGATACTAGTAATTCATTAGACTATTTATTGTATTAAGATTCTTTCCGTATGTGACCATTAGGTTAGTGGGTGTTATAAGCGTGCTCGTTGACATAAGACCTCAACTGGTAGCGTGCTAAGGCACTTATCGTGGATCAAACTTCTCGGCCCGGCTGTAGTATCGTGGCTAAGGGTTTGCACCGAGAACAACGATGCCGGCGTGACACTCCCAAACAAGGTGGATCACCGAAACACCGCTGACTCCCAAGCTGACGTGGTCATGTCTCGCGGGCGGGAGAGCGGGGATCTTGGCTTCACCGCCCGGATCGAGAGGAAATAACCTCATCAAAAATGCTAAATCCTAAGGTGGGTGGACCAGGCCGAGGGGATGCGTGGCTGATTAGAAGATCAGTCTCAACTGCTTCCGAACTCGAGGAACCGGGCGACACCTCGTTTCAAATAGCCTTCCATGTCAGTGGGGCTCCTGACATGGTGACCAGCATTTCCCCAATACTCGTGGAAACAACTATGGACACGACTAGAAACAAAACCAAAACGGAAGGAGTATCGGAAGGCACAGACTCCACTAAAGAGCACGCGGAGGCGACCCCAGGGACGTCAGACGCATGCTCAACTGAGGCGGGGGATTCAAAGGACCTGCCCGGTACCACCAGACTCTCTGGCGCTCAGAAGAAGAACCTGAGAAGAGAGGAAAAAATTATAGCCGGAACGTGGACGAAAGAAAATCCGGCTAGAAAACAAAAAACAGAGGCAAAAGTAGAGAAGGGGGGTGGAACCAAAAGGCTCCGCTCAGACTCCTCTACTCCTGCCTCCCAAAAGAACGCACCTAAAAGGGCCAGGAGACCATCCGGTCAGACTGGGTCTTACAGCGGTGCGGTTAAAGGGATCCATATGGCTATCATCCATAAACGCCATCCCGACATCCTAATGGATCAAGCCCAATCAGACCTGATTCAAGAAAAACTAACGGCAGCAGTGTACGACACGCCTTCGGGAAGTGCGAACCCGCCGCAGTTCAATGGTGCCTGGTTGTCCGCAGGAATTCTCAGGATAAACTGCGAGAACGAGCACACCAAGAAGTGGTTAGCTGCGGTGGTGGCGAGCTTTGGGGACATCTGGGAAGGGGCGGACTTGACAACAGTTGAGTCAAAGGACCTCCCCAGAAGGCCCAAACTGACGGTCTGGATACCAGACCATCTAGAGGCGGAGGTAGTCAAGACCCGGATCGGAGCCCAGAATCCTGGACTTCGAGTGGGAGATTGGCACGTCCTCAGCGAAAAGAAAGAGAAGGAAGGAGTAATCCTGGCCTTCTCTGTCAGTGAGGGTGATCACCAATACCTGGTAGGAAGGCAGATGAAGGCTCATTACGGACTTCGGACTGTACCTTTCAGAAAGATCGCTTCAGGTAAGAATAGTGAAGGTAATCCAGGCGAACTTGCAACACAGTAGGGCAGGCTCGGCTGCACTCTGCAAGGCAATGGAGGACTGTGACATTGCCCTCATTCAAGAACCCTGGGTATGCAGGGGGAAAATTATGGGACTGGGTGGAATTGGGGGGGAACTAATATATAGTAGAACCACCGAGAGACCCAGGTCTTGTATTTATGTGAAAAGACACATAATGGTACTGCCTGTAACCTCTTTCTGTTCACAGAACGTAGTGGCAGTTAAGCTCACCAATAGTGTTGGTGGACTGAAGGAGCTTGTTCTCGGATCAGTCTACCTCTCTATTGGAGACCCATGCCCCAGCGAGGCGTTGGAGGGACTGGTTGCAGGCTGCGGGGAACAAGGGACCCAGCTTGTCGTCGGTTGTGACTCCAATGCCCACCATTCTGTCTGGGGAAGTTCAGACATCAACCGCAGAGGTGAGTCACTAATACAATTTCTTATGGCAACCAAGTTAACACTTTGAATATTGGAAATAAACAGACCTTTGTTACAAGTGTTAGCAAAGCGGTGATAGATATAACAATAGGTACGAGTTGCTCGGATCACAGACACATAACATTCGATATTACGGGGTTACACCGGGTCACTGAAGTATACCGCAATCCCCGCAGAACAGACAGGGAAGCCTTTAAATCAAAGCTAGACCACAATCTGACGGGTATACTAGGAGCGGTAAGCAATAACTTAGAGCTCAAGATTATGGCAGAGCAAACTGCGGAAGCTATGATCTCAGCATACAACGACAACTGCCCTCTGACTGAGAGACGCATCACCAGGAGAGGTCCGTGGTGGAACAGTGCGCTGGACAAAAAGAGGAAGCAGGTAAGAAAACTCTTCAACGAAGCAAAGCGAACGGGCTCATGGGAGGCTTACAAGAACTCCCTTACCGAATACAACAAAGCACTAAAGAAAGCTCGAAGATCAACCTGGAGGAGACACTGTGACGACATTGAAACTGTCCGAGACGGTGTCAGACTCTACAAGATTCTCTCGAAAAACCCCCAATGTGCGCTTCAAACTCTCGAACTCGATGACGGAGTGTATACAAAAAACGAGAAGGAAACCCTGGGTGAACTTCTACGGGTACACTTCCCCGGAGGGGAAATCTATGATGGACCACTTAATGACTGGGTCAGCCAGGGACCTGATGCAACTGGCAACAGAAAATCTAAGGAAGACTGGCAGGCTGCCAGGAGAGTAGTCACCTATGACAGAGTCAAATGGGCAATAAACTCATTTGAACCCTTTAAATCACCAGGGCCTGATGGAATCCTACCCATCATGCTACAGAAGGGATCTAAACTACTGTAGCGAAGGCTTTGCGAGATCCTAAGGGCCAGCATGGCCCTACGATATTTGCCAAGAATATGGAGGCTTATCAGGGTGGTTTTCTTACCAAAGACCGGTAGAACAGACTATTCTCGTGCAAAATCGTACAGGCCTATCAGTCTCATGTCATTTGTACTGAAGACAATGGAAAAAATACTGGACAGGTATATTAGAGAGGGGGTACTGGTGACCTACCCACTATCCCAAGATCAATATGCCTACCTTCCAGGTAGATCAACAGAGATAGCTCTCAGCCGACTAACAAGGAGTGCCGAAGCTGCCCTGGAACACAAAGAAATTTTACTTGCTGCCTTCTTGGATATAGAAGGAGCATTTGACAATACAGCCTTTAACTCTATAACTGCTGCCCTGAGAAAGCGGGGGTTGGAGGAAATTAGCTGCAGGTGAATAGACTGCATGCTAAGACAAAGGATGGTCTACACAACGTTCGCTGACCAGACACTAGCATCCAGGGTGGCCGGTGGTTGTCCGCAGGGAGGAGTTCTCTCACCCCTGCTGTGGAACCTGGTCATGGATGGCCTGCTAGTGGATTTCAGCAACGAGGGATACTCTTCCCTAGGATACGCGGATGACCTAGTCATACTCGTTGAGGGAACATTTAACAACACGATCAGAGAGCGTATGCAACGTGCACTGAACGTGGTGAGCAAATGGTGTGCTAGAGAAGGACTTAAAGTCTCACCCTCGAAGACCACCCTGGTACCATTTACACGCAGGAGGAAACTGGCGGGCCTTGGACCGCTCTTTCTAAATGGTGGCAACCTGAAAATGTCGGGTGAGGTGAAGTACCTAGGAGTAATCTTTGACTCCAAACTGACCTGGACCCCTCAAATCTCAAAAATCAGTCGCAAATCGGAAATTACCCTTGCGGTAATTAGACGAATGTACGACCGACAATGGGGGCTCAGACCAGGAATGGTATACTGGCTGTACACCAGAGTGGTCAGACCCGCAATCATGTACGCTGCTTTGGTATGGTGGCCTAAAGCCACACAACATACAACCATACAAATACTCAGCAAGGTTCAAAGACTTGCTTGTATTAGCATAACGGGGGCTATGAGAACCACGCCCACTGCAGCCATGGAGACGGTTCTAGACCTCACACCACTTCATATTCTGATAGTGGGGGAGGCAAGACTGGTATTCTATAGGCTGCAATTATCATCGGTCAACGTAAGAGTTGATACCCAACACAGAAGACTCTTGACAGACATAGGGGGACCTCTCCTGCAAATGAGGTCGGATCATATGATAGTCAGATATCTTGAAAATTCACTCTTTAAAGTCACTATTCCAGACCGCAACGAATGGAACGGCTTACACAAACAAAGTGTGATCTGGTACACGGACTGTTCTAAATCAACCACAGGTACTGGATCAGGAATCTATAATAAAACATGAGGACAGGCTATGCTTAACCATTGGGTAGCCTGGCATCAGTCTTTCAAGCAGAAATATTCGCAATCATAGTATGTGCGAGAACCAACATAGAGAAGGACTGTCGAAACAGGCAAATCTATATCATGTCCGATAGCCAGGCGGCACTGAAGGCTCTCCAGAGTCAAAAGACTTCATCCAAACTGGTATTGGAATGCTTCAATACCATGAATGACCTAGCGAGACAGAACAAGGTTACGCTTGTCTGGACGCCGGGTCACTCTGGTATTGCGGGTAATGAAAAAGCTGACGAGCTAGCAAGGCAGGGAGCCACCATTTCATTTATAGGACCCGAACCTGCCTTGGGCTTAACAAAAAAGTCGAGTCGCCTTGAAGTCAGGAAGTGGACTCGCAACAAACACAAGGAATACTGGGAAAACAGACCAGGCCTTAACCATAGTAAGGCCCTTATAAAAGGGCCTAACTCAAGCCAAGCTGCAGGACTACTAACATTGAGTAGGGCACAGCTGAAAACAACCATAGGACTGCTCACAGGCCACATGACTGTTAAAGAGCATCTAAGGAAAATCGGGCTATACAACGGCGACACCAACTGTCGCCTCTGTAATACGGTAGTTGCGTAAGTGTAATAATATTGGGGCAGTACAATAAGTCACCTAGGCTGCAGTGCATCCGGATCCGAAAGGAAGACGGCCCCCACAGAAAAAAAAAAAAAAGATACTTTCCTAACAAAAAACTGATTCTGGTTAAAACTTGAAGAAAAGTAAAAAGTATCAAATTTTGTTAGGCGGTATATTTTGAACTTCCCTTAAAATCAGTGTTTATTACGCCCGGTGGAGCATGAAGCAAAATTTGGAGTTTAGAAAAGCCAAAATAAATAAATGAATTAAACTCAATCGATTACAGCATTAAATAATAATATTTAAAAATTTAAAAAATCGACGAGACAATTTATTAATGATGAAAATCTGAAAAAAATTTCATGGAGATTTTTTAAATTGATAAAAATCTCGAAATATTGAAGTACTCACAAATATCTCGAAATATTAAAAATCTCATGAACATTTTATAATTAAAAAAAAATATTTTTAAATGAGCAGTATATTTTGAACATTACACTAAATTAATGTTTTTATGCGCATGAATGCAAAATTTCGAGTTGAAAAAAGCCCGAATTTGGATTTCGACGCTGGCGGTCCAAATAGAAATTTTCTTAACTCGAAATTTTACTTTTTGCTTAGTCTGGGAGCGGAATACACGTTCGGGAATTATCAATAGGTTATTCAAAGATTTTTATTCATTTATAAAATCTTGTCGGTTTATAAGATTTTGGTCAAATGTTTAAATTTTTGCAGTTTTTATAAACTTCCATTATTAGCAATAATTTATAAAAAAATACTTTCTTTATGAATTTCTAATTTATTTTCCATTAATATTTAATTCGTAGCGGTTATTTTTATATTTTCATGGTTTTATCATTTTTTTTTTTTTCAAAATGTAATTTAATTTTACGCAATTGATGATTGTCCAGAATGTCCTAGATATTGAAGTTCTACATGAAATGTCTTACTTTTCACAAATCTTCGCCAATTAAATAAATTTCTTGAATTTTTATGTTAGAATTTTAAATTTTTTATTTTTATCCCGACCTTTTTTTTGTGAATACCGTAAGTTTTTGGTCGATTTTTAAAACCTTGACGTTTTTAATGAAATTCCAGGGCTTTCATTAGTTTAACGCTTATACTAAATTTTTTTATTTTTAAAAATTTTTACACATTTTATGAATTTTCGCCAATATTTTAATTGTGACAATTTTTATTAAATTTAAAAATGTTAATACTTTTCATCAATTTTTAAAATTATTGTCAAATTTTAAAATAATAACGTTTCGCGTAAAATTACAAATTATCCGTTAATTTTTAAAATTGTTTTTGTATATTTCATAAATTTTCAGAATTTCGACAATTATTCGTGAATTTTCGAATATCTCGTCGATTTTCAAAGTTTTGGCGGATTACGAGAATTTTCTACATTTCTATCAATTTTCGAAATTTTGGCGGTTTTCCTGAATTTCATAGATTTTCCAAATATTTACGGTTATCCTAAAATTTCTAAATATTCGTTGATTTTTCAAATATTTACCATTTTCAGTGATTTACAAATTTTAATACTTTTCGTGAATTTTTGTTAGCACTTTTAATGAATTTTGGTAAATTTTTGAAATATCGGCAGTTTTTATGGATTTCCTAAATGTTCGTTCATTTTCAAAATGTTGAAGTTTTTCAAGGTTCTTGCGAAAAGTTTTATTTTCCAAATTAATAGAAATAAAAATATCCTTTTGTTTTCATTTTTGTGATACTTGGGTTGCCGATAAATATAACATATAACATAACATTTTTGAATTTAATTTTATTAAATTATTTTTGTTTATCACTTGTTTACGTATTTTACTACTATTTTTAAAAGAAAATAAGATAGTGGAAAATGCGAACGTTACACGATACATAAAGTTGACGGACCCAAAAATGTTTATTTATTTTTCAGTGTATTTCTAACTTCACATTATTTCAGTGTTTATTTTGCGTGGCGCATGATGTGCGCTAATATACGCGAACCACCTAATAGAGGAGGACCACATGTTCAACAAAAACTTCAGAATCCTCCACGAAAAAAAAAAAGAAAAGACGAAAATAAAATTTCCTAGTAAATATGGAAATCAACAAGCATGTCACATCGGGAAATTTACTAAATGAGCAAACAGACCTTTCCAGCTCTCCACTGCTACGGATGGAAAACCCCAGACCTTCCACCTCCACTTTTTAAATTTGCATACAGTAGTAGTTTTAAGAAATCTGTAAATATTACAAGTTCTTCACCTGAAAAAGCAACAACGTTGCGAAACAATTAGTTGAAAATCATTAAGTGTTTTATTAAGTTAATTGCCTATGTTCGGTATGTACCCTAGTATAAATTTATTCTTGTAGAAATATTGAAAAACAATGTTAGTTACTATAATTAAATTTGTACACGAGATCATATTGTAATAATATAGAAGTAAAATATGAAAATTATTATTGAGAAAATATTTGTATTTTATATTGAAAAATTATTGTATCAAGATAATACATACACTATTAATTCAATGTGAATACAAATATATAGGGTATCCCCGAAGGAATCTGCCAAACTTCAGGGGTGTATTACTTAAGTCTTTTTAAACAAAAAAAGTTATATCAACAAAGGTCAGATTGGGAAAGGTTAGTGAATTATAGCTTGTTGAAGAAAACTGTTCAAAATTGTAAGGAATCTGCTTGATTTGTTTTGCTGTCACTTGTAAGTTAACCTAACTAAGAAATGTGATTATTTTAAACATCCCCAATGAAGAATATGCAGATGTTCATTTTTATACATATTACGATGTGGGAAACGCCCATGATATTTCAGCATGGCATATCTAGCGTCACCAGTATAAAAGCCGTAAACAAAATTAATATCTGTATATTCTTCATTGGTAAATGTTAAAGGCATGTTTAAAATAATAAAAATTACCAGTTAGGTTAACTAACAAGTGACAGAAAAAAAATAACTGCAAAGAAATGCTTTCCAAAGCCTACTTCTTACAATTTGAAACAGTTTTCTTCAACAAGCCATAATTCACTAACCTTTCCGAATCGGACCTATATTGATTAAACTTTTTACTTTCCCCCGTATGTAATACAAAGGGAAAGTATTGTTTTCGTGAAAATTTTCGAATCAAAAATTTTAGCGGAAATATCCGTTTTGAGGTCCCCTGAGTCGAATAAGACCATTTTTGAAAAATTTCTGTCTGTCTGTCGGTCTGTCTGTGTGTCTGTGTGCGCTGTACCGCAAAAACCGCTAAAGATATCAAGATGAAACTTGAAACTTAAGCTTTTTGTTACAATCGGAAGAACTGAAAAGCTTTTGGTAAAAATCGGAAAACCGAAAGTGGTACTTTACTCTTAGCGTTTTTCAGTTTATTCAGATTTTTTCAATAAATCTTCATCAAACAAAAAATTCTTTCAAATAAAAGTTGTAGATAATAACAAAATGAAGATGTATTATTCACTTACTTTTTGTCATAGCACTCTTAGTTTTTAAGATATTTAATAAATAGTGTTTTTTTATCTAGTCATTAATTTGTGTCAGTGTGTGTGTTGATACAATTGGAAAATGTTTGAAATAAAAGTTGTAGGTAATAAAATATTAAAGATTTTTTGTATCTTCATTTTTTGTCATAGCACTCTTAGTTTTTGAGATATTCAATAAATAGTGTTTTTTTATCTAGTCATTGGTTTGTTTCAGTATGTGTTGATCCAATTGAAAAATGTTTCAAATAAAAGTTGTAGTTATCAAAAAGTTAAAGACATATTGAAAATAATAATGCTACAAATATTTTAAAAGTGATTTAATACGCAATTTACGGGGGAAAGTACTATGATCGACACATCACCATTTTTTCAATAAATGTTCACCAAACAAAAAATTCTTTCAAATAAAAGTTGTAGATAATAACAAAATGATGATGTATTGTTCTCTTACTTTTTGTCATAGCACTCTTAGTTTTTGAGATATTTCAAAAGTTGTGTGTTTTATCTAGTTATTGGTGTGTGACAGTGTATGTGTCGATACAATTGAAAAATGTTTCAAATAAAAGTTGTAGGAAATGAAAAACTAAAGATTTTTTGTAGATTCACTTTTTACCATAGCACTCTTAGTTTTTGAGATATTAATAAATAGTGTTTTTTATCTAGTCATTGGTTTGTGTCAGTATGTGTTGATCCAATTGAAAAATGTTTCAAATAAAAGTTGTAGTTATCAAAAAGTTGAAGACATTTTGAAAATAATAATGCTACAAATATTTTAAAAGTGATTTAATACGCAATTTACGGGGGAAAGTACTATGATGGACACATCACCATTTTTTTGCTTAAAATGATCTAAGTAATATACCCCTGAACTTTGGTAGATTCCTCCCTGTATTCTCAATAACGATTTTTATATTCTAATTCTATATTCTCACAATATGATCTCGTGTTAACATTCAATTAATGTTACAAGATTACACATTACTAGGGTAAGTACCTATAAAACAATATTAATATTATTTTGAAACTTAGGAAAAATGTGTCCTTGCCCGTTCCTCCAAGTTGTTAGCCAGGGCAATTTCTTCTGTGGTGTTTGGTGAAACTCGGCAACGGGGGCCAATTTTATTGGCCCCGTTGTCTCTTATAAAATCGGCCACTATAGCCGAGTTAAGGGTGTCTCGCCTGTCTTAGGCTGATGATTTAAGACATTTAATAAGCACCTCCTGTATAGCTCATTTCAAATTGCAAGAATGCAATCAATTCATCTACAAAAAAGTTTTATTTTTCAGTTAAGTATTATTGTTTGTGACAACGTTCGCAATGATTGCAATACATGCAAGCCCATACTTATATGTTTTTATGTACGTGGTATATCCACAAAATAAGTTTCGTTTGTCTGGATGAAAAAAACAAATACATATTCAGAAAAAAATATTAGGAAAGAATCTTCAAACCTTTAACTATTTTTCTATATAACTTCCACCATTTTGTAGGCACTTGGCATAGCGTGGCACAAGCTTATTTTTTATATTTCCTTTTTATAAGAAGGTGCCGCCTGCGATGTCAACCAAGTAACAACTTGTTCTTCATCATTGGTAAATCTCTTGGTGAACCTCTTGCCACTAAGACTCATAGAGAGAGCAGAAACTGTACACTTTTGGTTTGCTTGACTCTTTTCTTTAACTGCGGGAACGAGTTTATCACTAAATAAAGATGGACACATACTTTGTTGGTTCTCATGCACATTATCACGTCCTATAAAATGGGATAAACGATTTAATAGTAAGGAGATGGGTGAGAATTTTCTTACCATTGAATCACTTATCACATTTTCTCCGTACACCTCACAAATCTGTTGATGACTATAGACTGGATTAATAATATTCAAGGAAAGTAATTGCAGACCTTATCTCATAAGCGGCGGGATTTTTAACTGTAGTCGCCATTTCAAACAAGCACCATCAAGCTTACACAATACTCAGCAAACTCGTAATACTACTCTACTTCTTGTCAATAGGTTATGGTAAGTACCGCGCATGCGCGAAATTGTGATCGCAGCGCTGCGGTTGTAAGAAATATAAACGGAGCTTTCTGGGTACACCACGTATAATAAGTACTTACTACAGAACAGAGCTGGGCAGGATTCGAATCATTCAGTATTCGATTCCCGGATTCGAATCCTTTTAGAGGATTCAAAAGAGGTATTCGAATACTTTAGTGAAAACGGATTCATGATCTGGATTCGTTACATTTTTTTAAAAGGATTCGTATTCGAATCCAAACGTAGATGATTGGAATCCTTATAACAGGATTCGAATTCTTATAAAAGGATTCGAATCCTTATAAAAGGAATCGAATCCTTATAAAATTCGAATCCTGATACATGGATTCAAATCCTCCTAAATAATTCGAATCATCGCTATTAAGGCTGGGATTCGAATTCGATTAATTCAAATAGTTAAATATTCCAATATGAATATTTAAGTCACTTAATTATTCATATTAGAATATAAATATTACAATTTACGAATAATTCAAATATTTGTGAATGCATATTTGGTTACTTAACCATGAAAAATATCCAACGTTAATAGTATATTTTTAACTTCACTTGAAATCAGTGTTTTATACGCGTGGCGCATGAAGTAAAATTTCGAGTTTAGAAAAGCCCCGTGAAAATTTGTCTCGGGTCGCTGCGCGACCCTCGACAAATTTTCTACGCGGGGCTTTTCTAAACTCGAAATTTTACTTCATGCTTAGTCTGGGAGCGGACAACACTCGTTCTTAGAAGTTTCAAATTGAAGGAGTACTCTAGATTACTAAGTTTATTACCGTTTTACAAAGGCTACAGCTAAAAGGACCAACCATGGTCTTCGCAGAACGAAGGACTACAGGGAATCGAAGATTTTTTACAAGAAAACAACGAATATCTGAAGGTTTACAGCATGGGTAGGAAAGAAAACATCTAATTTTAAAAAAATATCGAAGTTGTGTTGGTTTTCAGTGCAATTTTAACTTCACTTTAAATTAGTGTTTAATACGCGTGGCGCATGAAGTAAAATTTCGAGTTTATAAAAGCCCCGCGAAAATTTTTCTACGCTGGGCTTTTCTAAACTCGAAATTTTACTTCATGCTTAGTCTGGAAGTGGACAACACTCGTTTGAATTTTAAATTTAACTCTTTAAAAAAATCGACGTATGTAATATAATAAATCATTCATTGAAATCATAGAAAAAGATGCAAAATTTTACCTAAAATTAACTTTTAGAGTTAACTTTATAATTTGTTCGGCTCTTAATGGGTGAATATTCTATTCCTAAAAAAAAACCGTTTTTATTAAAATTAAAGTTGCATTTAATACAATAACAAACTGTGAATAAATCGACATAAATCTAGAAATATCAAAATTCCCGACATGTAGAAAATCTTGACGGTCCACTCCCAGACTAAGCATGAAGTAAAATTTCGAGTTTAGAAAAGCCCCGCGTAGAAAATTTGTCGAGGGTCGCGCAGCGACCCGAGACAAATTTTCACGGGGCTTTTCTAAACTCGAAATTTTACTTTATGCGCCACGCGTATAAAACACTGATTTAAAGTGAAGTTAAAAACGCATCAAAAACCAACCCAACTTCAATATTTTTTCAAAATTGGATGTTTTCTTTCCTATCCATGCTGTAAACCTTCAGATATTCGTTGTTTTCTTGTAAATAAACTTCGATTCCCTGTTGTCCTTCGGTCTCCGAAGACCATGATTGGTCCTTCGAGCTGTAGCCTTTGTAAATTGGTAATAAACTTAGTAATCTAGAGTAATCCTTTAATTTGAAACTTCTAAGAACGAGTGTTGTCCACTCCCAGACTAAGCATGAAGTAAAATTTCGAGTTTAGAAAAGCCCCGCGTAGAAAATTTGTCGAGGGTCGCGCAGCGACCCGAGTCAAATTTTCACGGGGCTTTTCTAAACTCGAAATTTTACTTCATGCTCCAGGCGTATAAACCACAGATTCAAAATGAAGTTCAATAACACATATATCATCATTAATTAAAATCATTGTATAATCAGATGTTTAGTCGGTAATTGAACATGTTTGTTAATAGAGACTGATGGAATAAAATATTCCTGGTTGCAAATAATAGATTCAAATTTATTTTTAAAGGATTTGTATCCGTGATTCAAAAATGAGGATTCGAATCTTTGATTCGAATCATATTTATCTCTTACGAATCCTTTATTCGAGTATTCGTGATTCGAATCATATTAGGTGATTCGGATTCGTGATTCGAATCATGTTTTTGAGGATTCATCCCAGCTCTGCTACAGAAATAACCAAACATTTAAATAGGCGAAGAAAACACAGGCGTTTGTCACGCTACGGCTAAGCTGAGCAGGAACCTACAAGCTCACAACTGATACAATGTTAATCATTTATATTGAATAATGCCATTGATACAATATTGTACATGTATTGAATATTAATATTGAAGGATGAATGATATTTATTATTTATAGAATATTGAATATCTATGTTGAATGATGCCATTGATACAATATTGTACGACGTACGTTTAAGTTATAACACCTCCGAATGTTTTTCTCAAAAACTAGTTACACAAAATCTGTGAAACTTTTGTCATTTCTCTACATAACCTTCCTGCAGCCGTACACATATTTCACAACATCGACGCCATGATTCCATAGTCGCTGAGAATGCTTCTTTAGGAGTCTAATTTGACCACTAGAAAATCGCATATGCAATGAAAGAGCACATATGCAGCCTATTCTGGTCGTTTTTCACGAAATGCTGGAGAATTGTCCCTTTGGAACGCAATGAAAAAAAAAATGACTCATTCGCTGTCCCAGAACGATGGTGACCATGCATATTTTTAGGGATGGCGCTTACCCGAAATTTTAAGTATCAAAAATAGTCCTCACTCTCGGCGCTGTCGCTAGAGTTCTGTCTGCCGTACAGTGATGGTAATAATACCACGCATCCACCACGAGTGCATGAGTATTTAAAAACAATGTTTGTATCTGCCTGTTTCCAGTCCTGAGAAAAAAAAAAAAAAACATAGAGCATATATGTATTGAATATTTATATTGAAAAATGAATGATATTCATTACTGATACAATATTGGACAGAAATAAAATATCTATTACTGAGTGATAAATTATATTTATTATTGACACAATATTGCACAGAAATTAAATGCCTATATTAAATGACGTCATTGATGCAATATTGTTCATGTATTGAATATTTATATTAAAGGGTCAATAATATTCTTTATTGATACAATATTGCAAAGAAATTGAACATCTATTATTGAATTATCATTGTTGATACAACATAAAAAACTAAATTAATGATATACTAAATTTATGCAATATTGTATCCACAGGGTGTCCCGTTAATGTGAAGAAATAGTTTAACCATAGATTCCTGGGATAAAAATAATATGATTTAACACAACTTATGTTTAGCCAAAAGTTTATGGTTAAACCGGAATTAGTCTTTAAAGTTCAAAAAAAAAATTATTAATTTTGTTTGTAACGATTGAGCGTAGTTCGGACCGAGCATTCAGCGAGTGCGTAACGTAGTTGTGAACAGGTGCTAAATTAGCAGATTAAATAAGAAAGTGCGCAAATAAAATATAGTGGCAACTATCAACAATCCCTGATATGTCAGGGGGACCTTACGACGAAGGGGGTAATATCCCCCCGGACCTTCATAAAGTGAATAATCCAGCAGTTAGTGTGTGCGAAAACGACGTCGAGATGACAACGAGCGGACGATTAGCTGATAACGAGACCAATACAATCAACAAAAAGAGCGAGAGCGGAGAGAAGGCAGTAGCAAGTAGAATTAATTTTAACAATAAATATAGAGATACCGATCAGGGACCGTTTAATATTTACGTCGAGTTTCAAGATATCGACAATAATAAAACAAAATTGCATCCCATGAAAGTGGGTAAAATATTACATAATGACTTAAAAGTACAACATAGAATTAATATAATTTTATAATAGGCAGGCAAAAGATTAAAATTGAATTAAATAACTATAATACTGCTAAGATATTGATAAATAATAAAGTATTAGGGCGACATAATTTAGTCGCATATATTCCGAGGCATTTAGTAGAAAGAAAGGCGTAATTAGAGGCGTTGATACATCCTTCTGTCAAGGATGTATCAACGCTTGATATTTTATATGACGTTGGATCGAATAAAAACGTAATAGGTGCTAAACGTATTCACAAAAGAGTTAAATATCAAAAAAACGAACAAACAATAGACAAATTTGTACCTCGTGAAGTGGTAATTCTGACATTTGAGGGAACTGATTTACCAACTGAAGTAAAAATATACAGTTGTTATTTTGAAGTTACCGCTTATATCCAGCCAGTATTACAATGCTATAACTGTTTAAGGTTTGGTCATACCCGTATGACCAAACCAAACCACTATGTAAAAGCTACAGGCTGTGCAAAAAATGTGGTCAGGAACATGAAAATGATTGTGGGATACAAGGATTAAACGAGAGCCAACGGAAGGATCAGTTCATCGGCTGGACGAGTCCCGAAGAGGCAGAGGCGCAGTCACATCGACGTCATCAGGAACATCGGTTAGACGGGGTGAAAAAAGTGATAAGAGAAGGCGCAGCGGCAACACCGGAGCAAGCGGACATCAGACACGGGCATCAGGCGCAAGTGCAGGTGGCGCGAGTGCATCGTGTTATCGCTGTGGAAGAAACAATCACATCGCATCGAAGTGCCGATACCAAGAGTACAATTGCAATGTATGTAAACAAAAATGTCACTTGAGTAATATGTGTAGAAACAAAAATGTTAATTTCATTGAAAATCAAGAGAAAAATCGACTTGACTCACTATTTTTATTAAACACTAAGATTGGCAAGCCCATTTTAGTTAATGTTTTAATAAATAATCGTGCTTGTCAAATGGAGCTTGATTCTGGTGCTGCAACCAGGGTAGTTTCCAAACAATTTTGATACAAACGTTTTAAAAATATTCCGTTATCAGAAACTAAAATGAATTTAGTAAATTATACAGGTGGAAAAATTTCTCCAATTGGAAATGCATCTGTGAACTTAACATTTAACAAGTGCACAAAAATATTAAATATTTACGTAATTAAAGGCGGTGGCTCACCCTTGTTAGGCCGCGATTTTCTCGAAAAATTCAATTTAGGATTCCGGGAAATACATTTTATTAAGGAAAGTGATAATATAATAAATAGATTAGTTCAAAAATTTCCGAAAGTTTTCTCAGAGCATTTAGGGACACTTAAAAATAATAAACTAAAAATTAAATTAAAAGAAAATTCAAGTCCCAAATTTCATAAACCAAGGGCATTACCATATGCTATAAAAGGTAAAGTTGAGGCAGAACTGAATAGATTACAGCAAAAAGGAATTATATATATATCACCGGTTAAGTACGCGGAATGGGGTACACCTATAGTACCTATTATAAAAAAGACAACACAGTCCGCATATGCGGAGACTACAAAGTCACGTTAAACCCTCACGTGGAAATTGAGCGATATCCTTTACCTAGAATAGACGATTTGTTTTCTAAATTACAAGGGGGTCAGCAATTTTCAAAAATCGATTTATCTAACGCTTACCAACAAGTTTTGTTGGATGACAAATCCCGCAATTTAACAGCAATATCAACACATCTCGGGACTTTTGTCTACAATAGACTACCGTTTGGGATAAATTGTGCCCCAACTCAATTCCAATGCATTATGGACCGGTTGTTAAGTCATTTAGAGGGAGTGTGCGTATTTTTGGACAACATTCTGATTACTGCATCAAGCAAACAGGAGCATATTAACAGATTGCATCAAGTTTTGAATATTTTGAGAGAAAATGGATTAACTATTAACATAAATAAATGCTCATTCTTTCAAAATTCATTATCATATTTAGGATTTCTGATTGACAAAGACGGATTACATAAATCGCCCGAAAGAATTGAAGCAATCAAAAATATGCCCGTTCCAACGAATACCACACAATTAAGATCATTTCTAGGAACAATAAACTATTATCACAGATTTATTCCACTAATGCCCGACATTTTGCATTCATTATATGACTCAATAAAAAAGGACAAAGTCTGGAATTGGACAAATAGTTGTCAAAAGTCATTTAACACAGTAAAAAAAATGTTTAATGTCAAATAGTTTTTTTTATCGCATTATGATGTAAAACTGCAGTTAAATCTGACAGTTGATGCATCTAACTTTGGCCTTGGTGCTATATTATCTCAGGTCTCAAGGTTAGGCATCAAAAAACCTATTGCTTTTGCATCACGTACGCTAGGAGATGCAGAGAAAAACTATTCTCAGATTGAAAAAGAGGCTCTTGCTATCGTATATGGTGTTAAGAAATTTTATCAGTTTGTATATGATCGAGAATTTAACTTATATACCGATCATCAGCCACTGGTCTCAATATTCGGATCCAAAAAGGGAATTCCTGTATTAGCAGAAAATAGATTGCACAGGTGCACATTATTCCTCAGCGGATTTAATTTCAATATCAAATATGTAACTTCAAAAAAGAATCACGCAGACTTTTTGTCGCGCATGCCAATTGAAAATATACACAACGAAAACGATGCAATTAATAATATAAATTATATTAATAATTTACGTGATTTAGAAATGGCTATTGAACATGAGCAAATTAAAAATTAATCTAATAAAGACCCGACTATTACTAAGATTAAAAACTTTTTACTTCATGGTTGGCCGCAAAAGTGCAAGTGAGATACGGAATTAAAAAAAATGTATGTTAGAAGAAATGAAATCACCATTGATGATGATGTATTATTATAGGGATTTAGGATCATTGTTCCGACTATTTTACGTAACATGGTTCTAACCGAATTACACAATGCCAACCAAGGGATAGTTAAAACTAAGTCACTTGCTCGTTCTTATGTATGGTGACCATCATTAAATGTTGATATCGAGAATATGTGTAAAAGTTGTGAAATTTGCCTAGAATTCCGAGAAACACCAAATAAAGTACCTTTACAGGGATGGCCCATTGCAAATAACGTCTGGGAGCGTATCCATTTAGATTTTTTAGGCCCATTTCACGGAAGGCATGTATTAGTAATTGTCGATGCATTTTCAAAATGGACAGAAGCTTTTCTTATGGACAATATTACAACACAGAATACTATAGACAAACTTCGAGAAACATTTGCCAGATTCGGCATTCCAAAACTGCTAGTATCTGATAACGGAAGACAAATTGTGTCACACGAGTTTAGACATTTTTTACAAATGAACAAAATAAAATTTTTAACGTCACCACCGTATCATGCACCATCAAATGGTTTTGCCGAAAATAGTGTAAAGTCGATTAAACAATTTTTACTCAAGGAATCTAATAATGTAAACAACAAAAATGTTAGCGATTTCAAATGTTCAATAAATAAGTTTTTGAATGAAATTGCCAATTCTTGGTTGCAGAATACTTCAAACATTAAAAGTGCGATTCTTTTCGCAATCTACAATAAGTTAGTCTTACAAAGACTATATCAAACACTCATTAAAACAACTACTTCCCGGGCTAATACCCCGACGGACATTGAATTATACAACAAGTGTTTGCTGTTACATACAGTAACCTACTGCAAATGTAACAAGTTTTTAATAACGTACAGAAATACCGAACACTGCTCCACTGGAGAAACACCAGCCCGAATTATGTTAGGTCGACAATCACGAACGAGATTAGATTTTATAAAACCGAATGAAAATAATTATCGCCAAAATAAAACTTTAACTGAAATAAAAAGTAATCTAGTAAAGGCGCAAGTTCGTAATAGTCGAAATTTTAAGGGGCAACGGAAGGTGGATTTCCAGATAGGACAAAGGGTAATAGTAAAAGACCATTGCCAAACAAAAACAAGGTGGATCAGTGGTATTATTGCAAAAAAAATAGGAGCTGTAATATATTATGTTAACATTGAAAATAGCGACTTACTTTGGAAACGTCACGTGGATCAAATTTTATCAAATGAAAGTGATTTTAGTGAAAGTGAAAGTGTTCGCGAAAATAAGCTCGACAACTTAAAAGACATTATTTATAAGGACTCTAATTTAATTTTGAATGATGAAAATTTATGTACAACTGACATGGATACAGCAATAGCTAAAATTAATTCTGAGGAATCCAGGAAAGATAATGTTAATAACGCTGAAGCTGTTGCTGAATC
Source organism: Philonthus cognatus (assembly GCA_932526585.2). Lineage (NCBI taxonomy): Eukaryota > Metazoa > Arthropoda > Insecta > Coleoptera > Staphylinidae > Philonthus > Philonthus cognatus. The sequence continues at coordinate 6,999,603 of OW052249.1, read as the reverse complement.
CAATTCAGTCCATTGTGAACCGGCTTTGGCGACACCACAACGTCCACAACGACGTCGTCAACCGCCTGAGAGATTATAAGTTAATTTCTAAAAGAACTTTGTTATTTTTGAAATATAATTTTTAGTTAAGTCGGGAGGAATGTAGTGTTTAAATACATTGTCGCGCTGTTTTATGTACTAAGATTCGCATCCGCCAAGTTGGGGTGCGCAGGTGCATTAATGTATTAAACAGAATCAGTACTAAATTGTCATTGCTATTAATCGGTTGTGTTTCATTAACCATTTTAAATAAACTCCCCTATTCCGCATTAAGACATTACATTTGCGACGAGACATTACATTGGCGACGAGACATTACATGGGACATTGACACTATATTGCTTACACTGTAAGGAATATGGACACTCGGCAACTGATAAAGATTGCCCTCCTTTTAAAAAACATAAACTAATTAAACAAAGAATGGCGGATACTAACTTATCATTCAAACAAATTGAAGTAATGAATGAAGCATCTTTCGCAAATATTGTCGCAGGGAAAAATGCATTTTCCTTTCAAGCTATGCAAAAACCAATGAATAGCGTAGCATCACACCACGCATTTCCCCCTTTGCCCCAACCGGCATTAAACACTAACACAATAACCTATCCGAGTAATACAAATACACCTAAATTAGCTGTCTCCCATAAAAAAAAAAACATCCTCTCCCATAATATTGATAACCCCATTATATGACAAAAACAAGCTAAACAATACTGCTAAAGAAGCATGTGTATTACCCACATTGGTATGAATTTATTCAACAAAAAGAAGTAATTTGTGAGAAATTGAAATCATTTCTAACACAATTGATAAACCCAATAATTAGCGATAAACAATACTTAGTCGGATTGAAAATTAAAGATATCATTAGCAAAATAATAAATGAGATCATACCTTCTGATTCTTCACATTCAACGAATAATAATCTGAGAGTACTACAATAGAACGCACGTTCAATAAATAGCAATAAAATTATGTTTATAGAAACTATAGAAGAAAATAAAATTGATATTGCACTTATCTGTGAATCTTGGTTAAAACCAACAAATACATTCAAAATAAATGGATATGATATAATACGTAAAAAAAAACCTTATTTATTACGAAAAAATAAATTTTAACCATAATTATAATAAGTCAATAGAGGGATGTGTGACAATAACAATCAAAAATGAAAAACTCGACATTCTATCAATATATAATCCACCTAGTATAAATAACACTACAAGGGACTGAACAAATATATTTAACCAGACTCGAAATAATAAACTGATTGGGGGTGATTTTAATGCACATTGTGTAACATGGGGATCTACAAATACAAGTATTTGCTGAGCATGATCTAGTAGTACTTAATGAACATATTCCCACACCAGCAATCACAACTGTAAATCTTGCAACAAAAACATCATGGAGATTATTAAATGACCTTAGGATCTGATCATCTTCCACTAATATTAGACATATATCCTTATAATAAACGAACTGTATATATGGATACAAAAAAACATGGATTACATGGATTATAGATAAAGAAAAATGGATAACATATACTAGCAATTTTTAAAACATACACAATAATAACTCTTCAGAACAACTACTTAACAATAGTGAACGTTATAACTGATTAATTCAGAACATAAGAGAAGCTGCAGATAAGACATTTAGACATTAAAAGTGCGATTCTTTTCGCAATCTACAACAAGTTAGTCTTACAAAGACTATATCAAACACTCATTGAAACAACTACTTCCCGGGCTAATACCCCGACGGACATTGAATTATACAACAAGTGTTTGCTGTTACATACAGGAACCTACTGCAAATGTAACAATTTGGGTCAAATTATTCAGGCCATCTATAGACGCGTTTCGAGATATATCTCTCCTCAGTATAGCTTTGCCATTCCCTCTAAACAATTTGACACCTTAGACTGGCGGTCACGTTACCGTTCAAACATTAGTATAAATGAAATTGCAAATTCTTGGTTGCAGAATACTTCAAACATTAAAAGTGCGATTCTTTTCGCAATCTACAACAAGTTAGTCTTACAAAGACTATATCAAACACTCATTGAAACAACTACTTCCCGGGCTAATACCCCGACGGACATGTTTCAATGAGTGTTTGATATAGTCTTTGTAAGACTAACTTGTTGTAGATTGCGAAAAGAATCGCACTTTTAATGTTTGAAGTATTCTGCAACCAAGAATTGGCAATTTCATTTATACTAATGTTTGAACGGTAACGTGACCGCCAGTCTAAGGTGTCAAATTGTTTAGAGGGAATGGCAAAGCTATACTGAGGAGAGATAAATCTCGAAACGCGTCTATAGATGGCCTGAATAATTTGACCCAAATGTTACATTTGCAGTAGGTTACTGTATGTAACAGCAAACACTTGTTGTATAATTCAATGTCCGTCGGGGTATTAGCCCGGGAAGTAGTTGTTTCAATGAGTGTTTGATATAGTCTTTGTAAGACTAACTTGTTGTAGATTGCGAAAAGAATCGCACTTTTAATGTTTGAAGTATTCTGCAACCAAGAATTGGCAATTTCATTTATACTAAGACATTTAGTATAAGAAAAAATATTGAATATGACAGAAAACGCCCATGGTGCTGGAATTCTCAGTGTAATCTACTTAAACAAAAATATGCCAATAAATTTAATGTATACAAAAATAACCCTGTAGCATATTTGTTAATTTGAATTGAATTGTTTTCGCGGAATTGCGCAGAATCGTTTTTATGTTATTTGTATTTTGTATTTTACACGCTAGGGGAAAAATAAATCAGTTTTATACCGACCATGTGCGAGACTATATTTACTGTACCTAAATTCCTAAATAAATATATAAACCTTGTGAATGAAATAAGTGAAGACAGTTCAGTGGCGACGAGGATAAAACTAAACTAAAAACAAAATAGAAATGAGTGTTATCGGACGAATAGGCGAATTTGAGGCCGGCACAAAAAAATGGGCGACATACTGCGCCCGACTCGAACAATATTTTATCGCGAATGGTGTTGAAGTGAACAATAAAGTGCCTATATTACTTACTGTGGTCGGCGATGATACATATGAACTGATGGTAAATTTATGTGACCCGGAAAAGCCGGAGAATAAAACTTACGAACAATTAAAGAATATCGTAAAAAATCATTTGGAGCCAACGCCGTCCGTTATTGCAGAACGGTACAAATTTCGCGTACGACAGCAAGGTCCAGATGAGAGCATATCGGATTATGTAACAGCTTTGAAAAGCCTCGCAAAAAGTTGTGATTTTAAGGCAACCCTGGAAGAAAATTTACGCGATCAATTCGTTTATGGTTTACGAAGCGACGTAATAAAACAGCGGCTTTTCTCAGAAATTGATCTAACTTATAAAAAGGCATGGGATATTTCAATAAATATGGAACGTGCAGATAAAGAAGTATCAATGGTGGAAAAGTATCATCAAGGTCAATCAGTGCACCACATAAACAATGGAAGAGCATCCACATCCAGAGGAGGAAATAACAGCGCTTGTGCGACGAGGTTTCAAAGAGCGCAGGATCGGAGTACAGGTCAACATGCGCGTTGGTCGGACAGCAGAGCATCCCCCATCACTTTGCAAGGAGCAGCCGGAGCAGCCAAGAGGAACGATACCGAGCGACGCTGCAAGACATGCGGACGTTCAAATCACGCAAGTGCCGATTGCTACTTTCGCGATGCGAAGTGTTATCAGTGTGGGATTAGAGGCCACATAAAAACAGTTTGTAAACGTACTTCTAATCACTACGTAGGAAGCGATTTTTCGGACAATGGGTATGAATTTCATTCCGATTCGGATACAAATTTATTTCATTTATGTGGAAATGTCAATCCCTTAAAATTAAAAGTAACTATTGGAAATAAGAAAATATGGATGGAAATTGACACTGGATCAGCATTATCGATTATTTCACAAAGTACTTTTGAAAAATATTTTACTAATTTTGATATTATTCCTAATAGATTAAATTTAAAATCATACATGGGCGATACAATTGCAACTAAAGGCTATATAAGAGTCAATGTGGAATTTGAGGGCAAGGTATTTAACAATTTAAAACTACACATTGTACCAATGGGGGGGCCACCATTGATGGGTCGCGGTTGGTTAACTATTTTAAAATTGGGCATTAGATCTGTTGATGTTAATCATATTGAGCCTATCACAAAGCGCAGCCATACGTTACAAAAAATGATAATTGACGAATATTCTGACCTTTTTAAACCGGGATTAGGTAAATTAAACAATTTTCAAGCATCATTAAAATTAAAAGATAATGCTTCTCCCGTTTTTTGTAGAGCAAGACCCCTACCCTTTGCACTTAAAGAAAAAGTTGAAGGAGAAATTGAAAGATTAGTTCAAGAGAACATTTTAACTCCTGTCGAATATAGTGAATGGGCTACCCCTATTGTCCCTGTAATCAAAAAAGATGGACAAATTCGACTATGTGGGGATTTCAAAGTAACTGTAAATCCGAATCTATGTGTAAATAAATATCCAATTCCAAAAATAGATGATGTGTTTGCTAATTTGAGCGGGGGCACACTGTTTAGCAAAATTGATTTATCACAAGCTTATGCTCAAATTGAATTAGACGATAAATCAAAAAAACTTGTTACGATCAATACACACATGGGACAATTTATGTACAATAGATTGCCATACGGGATTGCATCTGCACCCGGAATATTTCAAAAAATAATTGAACAAATGTTCAAAGGTCTTAAAGGGGTAGCGGTTTTTCTCGATGACATATTAGTAACGGGTACAAGTGAAAAAGAACACATAGTTCGATTGCGACAGGTTTTGAACAAATTAAGGGACAGTGGTTTAAAAATACGTCCAGATAAGTGTACGTTTTTCCAAGATAAAATTACATATTTAGGGCACACTTTAGATGCTCAAGGATTACATACATCAAAAGATAAGATTGAAGCAATTTTAAACGCAAAGGTGCCTAGCAACGTAACGGAACTTAAATCTTTTCTAGGTTTAATTAATTATTACGGGAAATTTATTAATAATTTAAGTTCTAAATTGCACGTATTGCATGCATTGTTAAAAAAAAATTCTAAATTTAATTGGACGTCAGAATGTCAAAAAGTTTTTAAGTCAATAAAAGATGAATTGGTTTCACCGAAGATTTTAGTTCATTTTAATCCGAATTTACCAATTTCATTAGCTTGCGACGCCAGTGCGTATGGACTAGGTGCGGTGATTTCACACAATTTTCCGGACGGAAGTTCGAAACCAATTGCATATGCATCCCGCACCTTATCCAACAGTGAATTGGGCTATTCGCAAATTGATAAAGAGGCATTAGCCATCATATTTGGGATAAAAAAATTCAACCAATATCTGTATGGTCATAAGTTTATTCTTTTGACTGATCATAAACCGCTGTTATCTATTTTCGGGGACAAAAAAGGAATTCCAGTAATGGCAGCCAGTCGCTTACAGCGCTGGGCAATAATACTATCGGCGTATAATTATGAGATAAAATTCATAAACTCCAAGCAAAATGCTAATGCTGATTGCCTTTCACGCTTGCCCACCGCTGTACAGCACCACGACACTGCAGATTATGGCCATTTTTATTATTTAAATAACTGTAATTTTTTGTTGGATTATAAAAAAATAATAAATGAGACCCGAAAAGACCCCATATTAAATTTAGTATATTATAAATGCTTAAATAACTGGGAATTGAACGACAAATTAAATGTACGCTTAAAACCGTTTTTCATACGAAAAGATCAACTCCACTTGGAACATGGCTGCATTTTGTGGGGGCACAGGGTGATTATTCCATGTAATTTAAGAAAACATATTTTAAATGAACTTCATAATACTCATTTAGGAGTGTGTAAAATGAAATCGATCGGTCGTAGTTATTTTTGGTGGCCATCGATGGACTCGAAAATTGAGGAAATATGTAAATACTGTGGTATATGTAACACATTTAGGCCAAATCCGCCGAGAGTACCAATCAAACCTTGGCCCCTACCTGATAAGCCTTGGTCGCGTTTACATATTGATTTCTTGGGCCCAATCTATGATTTTAAATATCTGATTGTAACCGATTCATATTCAAAATGGTTAGAAGTATTTAAATTAAGAAAAACTACTAGTGAAATGGTCATGACATGCTTAAGATCATTATTTTCTCGCTTTGGGTTACCAGACACGATTGTGTCTGATAACGGTCCACCCTTTTCATCAAGTGAAATAATGAATTTCATGATACAAAATGGGATTGATCATAAATTCAGTCCACCTTACCATCCGGCCAGTAATGGTGCAGCAGAAAGTAATGTCAAAACCATAAAATTAGCAATAAAAAAAGCGTATGCAAGTAAACAAAACATTGATGTAGCATTAAGTAGATTTTTGTTCGACTACAGAATAGCCATGCATAGCACAACAGGAGCTAGTCCAGCGAAATTGATGTTTGGGAGAGAGTTGCGCACCCGCTATGATTTATTGCGACCATCTACTAAACACATTTATCAAAAAAATATCGAAGCTAAGGTTTGTAATGGTCGCAGTAATGAAATGAAGGAATTCTCTCCCGGAGAATCAGTATTAATTAGAGAGTATAGTAACACCGCTGCACCAAGTTGGCAGGAGGGTAAGGTAATAAGTAAAGTAGGAGACGTAATGTATGATGTCAAAACAGGAAGGACGTCATGTCGACGACATTCCAATCAAATGCAATCTATGAAATCTAAACGCTTATCATTTCCGGTAAATACAAGTATTAATGATGATTGTGGCCCCATAACAGAGAATAAAAATACATTAAATAGTGAAATTGAAGATTGTGAGAGTGATAAAGGTCTTGAAGTGGAAAGTGAATTAAATAAACGTGCATTTACTAATGATAAAAAAAATACTGTCGAGCAAGATGAGACTAAACCATATTTTTTGCGGTCTATGAATAAAAAAAAATGAATAGTTATATCAAAAGAAAAAAAAATCATGAATTATTGTTCTGTTGTTTAATTTCTAATTAATTTATGGTTAATGTTACATTCTAAGAAAGGAGGTGTAGCATATTTGTTAATTTGAATTGAATTGTTTTCGCGGAATTGCGCAGAATCGTTTTTATGTTATTTGTATTTTGTATTTTACACGCTAGGGGAAAAATAAATCAGTTTTATACCGACCATGTGCGAGACTATATTTACTGTACCTAAATTCCTAAATAAATATATAAACCTTGTGAATGAAATAAGTGAAGACAGTTCAAACCCAACCCAAACAAATTTGATTGAACTCTCTAAGATAACAGCTGAAAGAAAATGGGCTCTAAAGAAAATTAAAAAAACAGCATTGGAAAACTTCTGTGGAAATCTAGAATTAGACAATCACGGAGCCAAAATTTGGAATAAAATAGGTTATACGTGGAAAATTTCATACTGTCAATGTACCTAATTCCGAAATAATTGAAGAATTTCACACGAACATTACACCGCCATACGTCATGAATGAAATTGGAGGTAATTTTCCTGAATCCTATAAAAACTGCAAGAGCAATTATGAAGCATACTTCAATCCATTTATAATTGAAGAATTAAATAGACAAATATTACATACTAGTGACACTTCCCCAGGATCTGATTCTATAACTTACTCTATGATTATAAACCTTCCAAAAATAGGAAAAGAAGAAATGCTAACAATAATAAACAAATGGTGGATCAATGGAGAAGAAGTAATAGATATGAAGCAGATTGCAATGTTACCAATCAAAAAACCGAAACAAATTTATGAAAATCCAAACTCGTATCGTGGTATTTCTTTAATACCTGCCATAACCAAAGGTTTTGAAAAACTTATCAAACACTGACTCACCAGCCTAATTACTAAGCATAACCTACAACCAAGTACACAATATGGATTTAGAAGACACCACGAAACAATGGATGCATTAGTAGAAATGATTTTCGGGATTTATTATGGATTTAATAAAAATGAATATATACCGGCAGTATTCGTAGACATAAGCAAAGCGTATGATGATGTGGATCTATACACATTAAAACAAGCCTTGATAAATATAGGATGCCCAAACAAACAAGCTACAAACATTATTAAAATATATAATAATCGCGCAATTTCAATAAGGAACATCAACAACACACTCTCTAACTATAGATACACGTCAAAAGGTATTCCTCAGGGTTCTCCCTTAAGCCCACTTTTGTTTAACATATATGTATACCTTTAACCTTCACGAAACCCTTAATAAAAAAATTAAATGCATTCAATAAGCAGATGATTTTTGTATAATAAGCCATCATAAGACATATAAAAGTAGCATAAATACAATCACAAATATTATATATCTATTCCTAAAACAAAAGCCATAGTCTTTCCACGTCACAGACATCAAATAATAAATAGTACTGAATACCAAAATCAATCTTTAGAAATCATAAACGATATTAAATATTTAGGCCTGATGGTGGATAAAAAACTTAATTGGAAGTCTCACACTGAACACATATGCAATAGATTAAAAAAACATCAAATATATTCAATATCATGTGTAAAGTTTGAGGGGAATACATATTAAATATTGAGATTACACAGAACTGTATTTTGTATGAGAACACAAATAAGACAAATTTGAATAAAATCGAAAAGATCCAAAAACAAATGAACACCACTCCCAACTATATTGTATTTTCAGAATCACAAGAACCCCCGCTAGAAATAAGAATTGAATTAATAAGTCTGAAATATATAATTAAATGCATAAAATATAACCAATACCACCATCAGTTAATAAATAACATCTTTATATCAACCTTAACTAACAAATACTGGAATAAAAAAAAGAACCTCAACTATGCCATGCATATACTCAACTAGTAGAAGTTAAAGATTTAATAATCACCTCAAATTACAAATACTATGATGAAGCGGTGGATACATCAGTGCAAAGTATCATTAAATTTAACTACCCACAATACAAAGTGGGCGACAATGCGGCAAATTGTATAATTTTCAATGACCTTATAGGAAAGTACTCCAATTCTGAACTAGTTTTTACAGATGGGTCCAAAATAAATAATAATATAGGATGTGCCTATTACTTATAAAAAGCAAACATAAAACAAAGCTTCCTCTTGAATGCAAGTAATTCCATATACACAGCCGAATTAAAAGCTATCTATAAAAGTATAGAGAATATTACAGAAACACATCAATATAATAGCTACATAATCTGTTCTGTTTCGGTATCGAGCCTGAAAGCTATTAAATCATATTATAAAGCAAAACAACAAAACCCAATTATCGATGCAATATACAACTACCTACAACACTTAATAGAAAATAATATAGAAGTACAATTTATCTGGACAAAATCGGCAATGAAATTGCCGATAAACTGGCCAAATACCACCGAGAATATGACCAAACCATTATGTATAGTAAAATGACCACGAAGGATACCTTACAAAATATAAAATTGAAGCTGAGACAACAATGGAAAGAACAATATTTTGAAGAGTTGCAAAATATTAAATCGCACTATAAACTACTACATCCAAACCTACCTCAAACAATATACCATATCGATAACACCATATTTCCAAGATGGTATGAAACAACTCCCACACGAATAAGAAGCAATCACGCGTGTTACCCGAGTCATTTAATGAAGATGCACATTCAACAAACATCGATATGTACATGTGGTACAGAAGATGCAGATATTAATCACTTAATTTTAGCATACCCTAAATACGATTACACCTCTCTAATTACGAAATTTGATGAAAAGTCGCGTGATTCGAACTGCGCGCCTCTCTTACTCGACCACTGTATCTTTGTTTTGTGGCGCCACCTAGCGCCCATTGTCCTCGCGCCCACCATGTTCCTGCTCAATTGTTTTTTACTCACATTCTCTAACAGCTAACCGCGTGTACCACTATCGGGTTCAATAAATGTTCTCCATTTCGGACTCGGGGCGTTTCATTGGCTTCTCCCTAACCTCGATATTCGCCATCAGGTTATGGGCCCAGTCGCGCAAAGCCAAAACGCTGTAGAAGTTCGAGTTTAGTCGCCGCGTGTGTAACCGCCAAAACTTTGGAGGTTAGGTCGCCGGTCCTTTGTTCGTCCCACCCGAAGATGAGCGCGACCGCGAACGTCCGGTTCGAGGCACTAGGGAAGGACAATTACGACACGTGGCGCATCCAGATGCGAGCTCTCCTCATCAAGAACGATGCCTGGCAGTACGTGAACGGCGTGAAGCCGGAGGTCGTCGTAGGGGACGCCGACTCTGCCGCAGCCGCGCAGAGATGGAAGCAGGGCGACTTGAAGGACTAGTCCGACATCATCCTGGCAATCAGCCCAGCAGAGCTCAAACCTGTCAGGGCGAGCGAGACAACCCGGTACATCTGGAGGAACCTGGAGGAAATGCATCAGTTGAAGGGACCAGTGCGCAAGGCCGCGTTGCTGAACCGGCTGATGTCGCACAGGATGCATGACGGCGACGACGCGCGACAGAGCACGCAGGCTTTTATGAACATCGTGGACCGCCTGGGCGAGATGGACATCGCAATCAACGAGGACCTGCTTTCGGTGATGCTGCTGCGGAGTCTTCCAGACAGTTTCGAGAACTTCCGGTGCGCGATTACGGCGCGCGATGATCTCCCCAATCCAGAAACTTTACGAGTCAAAATATTGGAGGAGTACGAATCACGGAGGGACGCCGAGCGAGACTCGCCGGGTCAAAACGCGATGATGGCTGGGAAGTTCGCGAACAAGGGGAAGGACAAACCGAAGGGCGGTCCGCCGGCCGCGCCACGGGGCGCGAGGCCAAAAGTTCGGTGCTATAAGTGCAACAAGTTCGGACACTACGCGAAAGACTGTCGCTCAAAGAAACCAGCCGCGGGGGAGAGCGCGAATCGTGGCAAAGACTTAAGCCTATTCGCGAAATCGAGCGCGAGTGCGGGCGATCTAGCCCTTGGCACGGCTGCGAACGCGGACCGCGGCGTCTGGTGCCTGGACAGCGGGTGCACGTCGCACGTGTGCGGTGAAGCCGGCGCGTTTTCGAGAATCGACTCGCGCGGACGTAGGCAGCTCAATCTCGCGAGCAATGCCACGGCGGCCATCCAGGCAAAAGGGACCGCGCGGCTCGTGACAAACGCGAACGGACACGAGAAAGGGGTGAGCTTTTACGACGCTCTGTACTTGCCCGACCTGCGCACGAACCTCATCTCGGTTGGCCGGATCGCAGACCGCGGATACACCGTGACTTTCAACAAGGACAAGGCCAAGGTAGTCAGCAGCACTGGACGAGTGGAACTCATCGCGGACAGGTCGGACGGCCTGTACTACATTCGATGCGGTTCGACTAAGGAGTGCAACGCAGTCTCCCAGCCGGGAAAGTCAGCGGGCGCAACCAAGGCCCTTCCCTTGGAGGTATGGCACAGGCGGCTCGGCCACCTGAATCTGCAGTCGCTGCGAGGCGCTGTCAAGAACGGGGTCGTTCAAGGAGTCCAGGTGAGCAACCTCAACGAAGATGCCACGTGCGAGGTCTGCATCCAGGGGAAGATGACGCGGCTTCCGTTCCCGGAGAAGTCATCGAGGGTGTCGGCCGTGAGCGACCTCATCCATTCGGACGTCTGCGGGCCGATGCGCGTCGGGTCCCACGCGAAAAGTCGGTACTTCGTCACCTTTATCGACGATCGCTCGGGGTGGTGTGAGGTCCACTTTCTCAGCCTCAAGAGCCAGGCAATCGACAAGTTCGATAGTTTCAGGGCGCGCGTAGAGACTCAGCAGGGGACCAAGGTGAAGACCATCCAGTCCGACAACGGACTGGAGTACGCCAACCGACGGTTCGACGAGCTGCTCCGCAGGCACGGCATGACCAGCCGGCTGACCGTTCCCTACACGCCGGAGCAGAACGGCATAGCTGAGAGGCGCAACAGGACGCTCATGGAGACTGCGAGGTGCCTGCTCATCGACGCCGGTCTTCCACAGTCATTTTGGGCAGAGGCCGTCCACACGGCCAACTTCTTGCGCAACCGCTGCCCGACAAGCCGCCTTAAGGGGAAGACGCCGTATGAAGAGTGGTACGGGAGGCCCCCTGACGTGAGTTTTATGCAGCAGTTCGGGTCCGAGGTTCACATTCTCGACAGGACGCCGAACAAGAGCAAGCTCCAGCCTTGATCGAAGAAGGGCATCCTGGTGGGGTACAGCGACGAGGCCAAGGAATACCGGATCTGGCTGCCGGAGGAGAGGAGGGTCGAGATATCTTGCGATGTGAGGTTCATCGACGCCTCGCGCCCCCGAATCACCGGAGGGCCGGCAGATCTTCAGGACGCCGACGACGTTTTCGGCGACGCGGTCCGGCATCCCGAGGTCGACAACACGAAAGATCTCCAGCCGGACTTGGACCTGCACCTACACCGCGAAGGCGACCGGACACCCAATCCGGCCACCCGGGGAGCCACAGCGGGAGCTCCAAGACGCGGACGAGGTAGGCCAAGGAAGGTGCTGAATGGTCGGCGGGGGAGACCCAGGAAGCTGTTCCACACGCTCGCGACGAGAGCAGCGCGCAGTCAGAAGGCATCTTCGAAGACGAGAACCAGCGCGCGATCATCGGCCGACGCGCGGGTGATAACGGCCGACGAGTGAACGACGACGCTCAGCACGCGAACAACGATGACCAACGCGCGGGGAACGGCCACCGCCGCCCGGACATCGACGGTCAGAGCGCAGATACCGGCAGCGACAGTCAGCGCGCGGATACCGACAGCGACCACGCGGACCTGGCGTTCCTGACGGAAGTGCCGGTCGAGATCGCCATGTCGAGCCCATGCTCCGACGAGTGGATGCTGGCCATGGCTTACGAGGTGAGGTCGATCCTGCTAAACGACACGTGGGACGTCGTACACAGACCGGAGGAGCACAACGTGATCGGGAGCCGCTTCGTCCTCCGAAACAAGCTGGGTCTCAACGGACAGCTGGAGAGACGCAAGGCTAAGGTCGTCGCCAGGGGATATTCCCAACGACCTGGCCTGGACTTCCAGGACACCTACGCCCCGGTTGCGCGGCTGAGCACGATCCGCCTGGGACTGGCCTTGGCGGCGCGCAAGCGCATGTACGTGCGCCAGCACGACGTCACCACCGCGTACCTGAAGTACTGCAGGAGGAGGTCTACATGGAATCTCCAGGTATGCTGATGGAGGTTCTTCGGTACATGGCCGCCACGAAGACGCTGGACCACGACATGTGCAACAAGGTGAGACAGACGTTGCAGAAGTTGGAGTCGGGCGACCGGGTGTGCCGAATGAAGAAGGCCATCTACGGCCTCAAGCAAGCGGGACGCTCTTGGCATCGTCGAATCGACGCGGAGCTGCGCCGCCTGGCGCCGCCTCCTCCAACGGAGACCCCTGCCTCTACAACCTGGGCGAGGGAAACGACCAGGTCGTGATAATCATTTACGTCGATGACATACTGGTCATGTCGACAAGCCGCGATAGGGTGAGCCAGTTCAACGACTGCTACGGGTCGACGCACTGGAAAGCGGCGAAGAGGGTCCTTCGCTACCTCAAGGGAACGCACGATATCGGCATCGCATACCGTCACGGCGACGGAATTCTGGAGGGCTTCACGGACGCAGACTGGGCCGGATGCGGTCAGGATCGTAGGTCCTTCACCGGGTATGCATTCATGATGAACGGGGGGTGTATTTCTTGGGAATCTAGGAAGCAAAAGACCGTCGCCCTGTCTTCCACGGAGGCAGAGTACATGGCGCTCAGCGACGGAGCCAAGGAGTCTATGTATCTGCGTCGTTTTCTTCGCGAGTTGGGAAAAGATGAAGGCGCTTTGAGGCTCTTCATCGACAACGCCGGCGCTCAAAAGCTGGCGACGAACCCGGTCCTTCACTCCCGGACCAAGCATATCGACGTGAGGCACCACTTCGTTCGGGAGATCGTCGAGTCTGGTTTGGTCGAGCTGCACCACGTCGCATCCGAAGATATGCCAGCTGACGCCTTGACGAAGGCGCTCACTAGACCACGGCACGAGAGGTGCCTCGAGCTTCTGGGGCTGACGAGGACTTCACCGCAGAGGCGCAGTGTTCTCGAGGGGAAGTGATGAGAAGTCGCGTGATTCGAACTGCGCGCCTCTCTTACTCGACCACTGTATCTTTGTCTTGTGGCGCCACCTAGCGACCATTGTCCTCGCGCCCACCATGTTCCTGCTCAATTGTTTTTTACTCACATTCTCTAACAGCTAACCGCGTATACCACTGTCGGGTTCAATAAATGTTCTCCATTTCGGACTCGGGGCGTTTCATTGGCTTCTCCCTAACCTCGATATTTGCCATCAAAATTAATTACTGAAAATAAGTCACTTCGTACATCAATAATAAATATTCTATATAATGCTACTCCCAATACTAATAACATATTATACAAACTCTTTAATGACACAAAATTGAAAATATAAAAATGATCCAACGGTAATTTACTAACTCCTCATAACTCTATTGTAAACCTTCCATGGGCCCACTCCTGTACGTGGAAACCTGAATGCCGTGGCGGCCCTCACTAGCTAATTATAATAAAAAAAATCCTATCAACTCCTCCTGATTGTCGCTAAATGTTTATAAAAGAAAAAAAAATAATATTAATAATAAATACATAAGAGATATGGCTGTGGCGAGAGCCTATGCCAGGATCATTGATTCAAAGTTAAAAAAAAAACGATTGAGCGCTATATTCGATTTTACTAAAATTTATTATGGTTGATTATCATAATATAACACATCATTTAAGTGATTATGGTCATCGTTGATTGACAAGAAGTATGTAAAACAGTAGTACCACAACATAAAAACAAAAATATGTTTTTACTTATAAAAAAAACTATTACTTCAAAGATTGGTTAATTTAAAAGTTTTTTTTTGTTTTCTAATAATGTTTGGTATCTGGTATCCTCAATTTCCTTGGTAAAATCCTAATACCAGCAACATACAGTGATTTTTTCTTTTAGGTAAACATATGCATATGCTGTAATTTTCCGACATTCGTTGTTTTTTTAAAAGAGTTTAGTTTGAAGCTTTAATAGCGAGTGTTTTTCACTCACACACTAAGCATGAAGTAAAATTTCTAGTTTAGAGAAAGCCCTGTTAAAATTTGTCGAGACACATTTTCTGCACTTTTCTAAACTCGAAATTTTACATGCGCCACGCGTATAAAACACAAATTTTAAGTGAAGTTCGAATATACATAAATTTTACAATATTTTAGTGTTTTATACGCGTGGTGCATGAAGTAACATTTCGAGTTTAGAAAAGCCCAGAAAATTTGTATCGGGTCGCTGCGCGACCCGATACTAATTTTCACGGGGCTTTAACACGAAATTTTACTTCATGCTTAGTCTAGGAGTGAAAAACACTCATTTAAAGATTCAGATTGAACTTAAAATAAAAACAAGGAATATCTAAAGATTTACAGAAAATAGGCTGAATTTGGAATACGTATACTTAAAAGAAAAACTCCCTGTATCTGTTTGCTCCGGAGAAATATGACTAATTATAAACCATAATGAAGATAAGAATCAATTCTCAAAATACACTCATTAATTAATATTATACACAATTGACGTTTGTTAAGTAATGGCAGCGACATAGAAAAAACATGTATTTTCAATCACCCAAAGACCAGATTGCGATTTTACTAAATAATAAAAAATAATATATTTGTGGCAAAGCCGTACAAGAGATCAAACATTATTAAGAGACAAAAAAAGGTTTTAAATGAACTGCACCAATAAAAACATATTTTAATTTTTATGTTGTGGTACTATTGTTTTTTATACTTCTTGTCAATTAATTATGACCATAATAACTGAAATGGTGTGTTATGTTATGATAATCAACCATAACAAATTTTAGTCGCATCGAATGTAGTGTTCAATTGTTTTAAATAAAATTAATACTATTTTTATGAACTTTAAAGATTAATTCCGGCTCAACCGTAAACTTTTGGATATAGATAAGTTATGTTAAGTCATCATATTTTGATCCCAGGAATCTATGGTTAGGCCATGTCCCCACATTAACGGGACACCTTGTATATTGAATATTATTATAGTATCCATAATCGCACACAATGTTGTGAAAATATTGTGTACCCACTGATTAACAATTTTAAGATATAAATATTAAGAATATTTACTATATCATTGTCTGTTTTTTCAGTTTCTACTGTATTATTCTTTCTCCTTGGAGTCTAATACTACTTTTTTAACCGTTCTCTTTGTGTGCGTTGTATTTTCTATCAATTTTCTGTTTTCAAAATTGTTGCCATTTGTTTACTTTAGTTTGAGTTGAATTTTATTGTTAGATAAATTCAGTATTATTTTATATGTCCGGGTTTTTTTTAAATTCTTTTCAGTTTAGTTAAAATTAAACAAATATAATTAAGAGTTAAATTAAATTCTCTATAAGTCAAGCGCAACACTCCGGCTTTGCGATTCTGATAATTGCAATCAAATTTGAAAAAGGAATTAAGTTTTGTGATACATTTAGGAAATTTGAAGATAGATAGTGTGGGGGGGGGGAAATGTTTCACCGGGTACCACTGGACCTTTCTACGCCACTGGCACGGTCTAGATTATATTTTACTGCAAATGCGAGCCAATTTTTGTATAATTTACGAATTTGTATTATATTACTACTAATTATTTGCATACATTACACTAATTTGTAAATATGTCGTGACGGAAACGTACATACTACGGAAATATGATAAACATAGTACATATTTTAAGTTTACTCATGAATAATTTACGCAATTTAATTTTAACATAAAATGATAAGCGTTAATTACAGTTGTCTCGTATGTATAAAAACTCGATACATTTTGTCAAAAACATTCAAAACACCCAAGTACGATGCAGACCACACTTTTAATTGTTTTTGGCGCTGTTGCTGCCTTTGCCAGCATTTGTTATGCTAGAGAAGTTTCATACATTCTGGTAAGAAATTTTCAGTTTTACACGCGCTCGTGTCTATCACAGGCGAAGTTATATCTCATCAATAAATTTTACCTGCTCGTTTTCGCTTCAAACAACATTTTTATCAAAAAATAATGTGATCATTTTTTGGTCAGAAATTCAAAATCAATGTGTGCGTGAAGTGGTTAATAACCATGTAATACATTATTAGCAATTCAAGAAACGTGCATAGTTTTTTTATTTAAATCTATAGATCTCTTAATGTTAAAAAGTAGCATGGAATCGTAACAAAATATTATTTTCGCATTAGACACCCTGTCCTATAATTTGTGGACGGTATACAACTTGGTTATTTTAAATGGAACATCCCATATACTATTAAACTTTTGGATTCCTTATCAGAAACGAATGCCACTTTATTAATATCCCTCTATCACTTCTAAGTTAAAGTAACTAGTCACTTGTAAATTAACAATACTGGTAAATGTGGTTATTTTAAACATGCCTTTAACGTTTACTAATGAAGAATATGCAGATATTCATTTTGTTTACGGCTTTTATAGTGGTAGTGCTGGAGCTGCCGTGCTGGCATATCATCGGCGTTTCCCACATCGCAATATGTAAATAAACATCAGCATATTCTTCATTGGTAAACGTTAAAGGCATGTTTAAAATAATCACATTTACCAGTTTGGTTAACTTACAAGTGACAGCAAAACAAATCAAGCGGACTCCTTACAATTTTGAACAGTTTTTTGAACAAGTTATAATTCACTAACATGTTTCATGTTCCTCGACTAACATCGCGTCACCAAAACTCATTCATTTTGCCTATTGCTTGCAGCAATATCTAATTAAGAGTGCCTATTTAATCATTTTTAAGTCGCAATGCTAATGCATTAGTTGAAGAAACTTTTTTTGTAGTCTGATCAGTATTTTTCTTTCTATCTTGAGTTTAGTTTGGTAAAATATGATTTCTATGGAAGTAGATTAGATAATTATTTTGCATAATGTGTTTATTTAATTAAGTTACTTTAATTTTTTTGTGGATAGTTTTCATATATTTTTATTGGGGTGTTTATTATGTAATTTTTTTTATACTATATACTTTATTATAATTTTTAATTTTGCTGATTTTTATCTCCTAAATTAAATTATCTATTGGACAATAAACGTATTTAATTATTAACCTTTCCAAATCGGATCTATGTTGATGAAACTATTTTTGCTTAAAATGATTTAAGTAATAAACCCCTAAGATTTGGCAGATTCCTCCCGGGACACCCTGTATTCATTATAAATGTTAATTAATTTGAAACATCATAATAACGCGACGTTCAGTTAATGTTCTGATATGACCATTGTCATCGATATTAAAAATATTGACGGATAATTATATCTAAAAAAATTTAGTGTTTATTTTGTAGTCTAACTTATTTTTAGATAGTTCGAAATTAAATATGTCTTGATTTGATATAACAATTTATTAGAACTTAAAAATTCAAGATTAGTAAAAATGCGACCGCAAAAAATTATTTAATTTGTTTTCAAGTTATGTAGAATGTTTTTTTTTTCTAAATCAAGTATATCTTCTATCCCATTATATTGGCATTATAAGGGCGTACTCTACGACAATTGTACAGTTTATGATTTTGTCTTAATTGCCACGTTGATTTAACGTAAATTTTAGACTTTGACCGAAGATGGCAGATCAAAATTTCATCATCTAATTGAAGAATGTTACAAGGAAACCCAAACCACAGAAGATTTGATTAATGCATTCAGTGGAAAAGATTTAAATAAGAGGCCCAAAAATGAAAATTGCTTTTTTGCCTGCTACCACAAGAAACAGGGTCCACTAAATGATAATGGTAATTACGACCATTTAGAAATGATTAAACCTATGTTTTCTAAGGAACATTTCGATACTGTTATCAAATGCGTCAACGAATACGCCGATGTTAAGGATGTTTGCGATAAAGCTTTTAATGCACACATGTGCTTCTTGGCTAATCGCACGTAGATTTATTCTAATAAAAGTGTTTAGATTGGTGTAATGTTGTAATGTGTAATATTAAATTTTAATAATTTTAAGAAAACAAGATGTCGTTTTTTTGAACTAATCATAACAAAATAATACCTAATTTAATATGATCCTTATTTATTTTTTTCCGAACATATTTTATATTAAGAAAATTTAACATAAAGAAAAATTGAGTTTGTCAATAGTTTGCATAATATTTACAAAATATAAAAACCAATTAAAATTAAAATCGACTTTCTGCAAAAATGTTGTCTGATTGAGACAAGTCTCCAAATATTCATTGAAACAACTACTTCTTGAGCTAATACCCCGACAGATATTGAATTATACAATGAATATTTGAGTCACACGACAGCTTTACTGTTCTATGCATAATTTATATGCAGGTATCAAATTGTTCGCACCTACTACTGACTTAATCTCTTTTCCTATAAATAGCATCCCTTCATTTTCATTCGCCCCAGTTTTGTGTTTCCTGTTTATTTTAATATTTTTATGTATTGAAAGTCTAAGCACAGTTCATATATATCCAGTTAGCCAGTCCCCATATAAATTTTGGGTACACGCGAATGAGAGCAGAGCGCTGGATGCCAAATTGGAGTATATGGCTGCCTATATACACCAGTCTGGCTTCCTGCGGTTGGTCGGTTACGAGATGTCGCGAAATCAAGTCTCAGAGAGAGAGAGTGAGAGAGAGACAATTTCTTTCTCCCTCTATTCCGCGCTTCTCGTTGTATCATATTCCAGATGTTGATTTTTAAATCTTGAAAACACGTTTTTTTTTTCTTTTAACGAGCTAAGGATGCGTGTTACATTCATTCATGCGTTTCCTTCTACAATTTTATTTTCTGCGTTATTAGAGAATAGATTTTATGAAATTATATGTGAACTATTTCACTTTTGATAAAAAGTAAAACAAATACATCAACATATCATTTTATTAACTAATCAGATCAATCCTATTGATCAGATCAAATCTACTGATCGATAAGGGTTTCTCTTTTAATTAAAGGGGTCAGTGCAAAATGCAGTTGTCATTTTTATTTTAGTTTTTGAATTATTACCATTTGACGTTTTTAACCCATTAAGCGCCGTTGATGCATACACGCAACATTATTATTTTTTGATAATTAAGTTACTAAATAAGTTTATTTGATGTATTATATTATTTGACCTGAATTGAAAATGTACCAAGAAAAATTTAAATATTTTGTTATTTAAAGTGTATTATAAATACTTCACAATATTACAATGTTTTATACGCGTGGCGCATAAAGTAAAATTTCGAGTTTAGAAAAGCCTAATTTGGCTCGGTCGCTCCGCTTCGCTACGCGCCCGAGCCAAATTTTCAGGCTTTTCTAAACTCGAAATTTTACTTCATGCTTAGTCTGGGAAGGGATACACTCGTTATTAACTTCATATTGCACGTTTTTATATAAAATCGACGAATGCCTGAACATTGACAGCGTATACATTACATTGTTGAGGCACTAATTTTTTGAAAATCCATTACCACTTTAATATAATAATAATTAATTCACGTATACATTATGTGTATTTAAAGAAAAAATTCACAGTATGTAACTTTTAGAGTTAAAATTGCTGGCCGTTAATGGGTTAAAATAGTGTTAAATATACCATGTGTCCCGTTTCAAGGCGCATTGTATGTTTTATGTAAAGATTTCCAATGTAATTGGAATTTGAGTTTGTATCGCTTATTGAACCAAAACGATTACACTAAAATTAAAATCATTTCTTTACCTACTAGCAGTATTTTCAAGGTATTATTTTTAAGTTCTCCTCAGTTTCATTTGAAATATAGCTTGAAAATAGTGAACGATTATACGAAAATAAAATCGTCAAAACAGTAGTTGCTACGAAAAGTCAGTGTTTGGCATCAAATTTATTAAAACACAAAGCAATAATTCAATTCAACATGAGTGTTTATTCTGCAAAAGAAAAAAATCAGATCCCAAAATGGACTCAGTATATATTTTAATCACGATGCGTATTTTATTGAATGAACCATACTTTTAATAAATATTAACAGTTTCAGAAATTTGTGGTTTTTACACTGACTACTTTAATTATCCGTTTACTTTGAACGATTGATACATGATCAACTTGTACTTTTCCGATTGAAATTTTATAAACGCTTATTGTGTGCTATTTGACCAACACCGACAACACTCAGCGGGCACTAAAATGTTACCTAATTTTTGGATTTAAATTTATGGCATCCGTCGTGCGGCTGCATGGGGATAATTTAAAAAAGAATAAGCAGAAATATTTTTCGATATTCTCAATACTTCCCGAGATACACGAAATGTTATATAGAGAAAGTACAAATTATATAAAAATCATGAAACTTTATATTTGAGAATATTATCAAAAACTGCGAAACAAACAAACTTGTTAAATCAAGTAATTAGTCACATTAATAACATTATAAATTTTACATTTTAATAATTGTTACCGACCTCATGGCTATCTTTTTTTGTACGGAAATATACGTTTTAGGGTCCCAGAAATCAGAAACAAGTGTTATCGATAATATTTGAGATAATTGGCTCAAATATTGAAATATGTTGAAAAGTCTCGTTAAGTGATGATAATCAAAAACATTTAGAAAACAACAAGATGTCTTTTAATAGAGGCTCAGTCAACTTAGCCCCCCGAAGTTTGATTTAAAAAAAAAATCGTACTGTTATCCCCACTAAAATAATAAATATTGTCCAAAAAGAAAATAGTCAAGGAAAAAAGTTAATTTGATATTCATACACGTTATTCAGGGTGTAAATGGATAAAACGGAACGCATTTTTAATGTTAATTTCTCAAAATTAAAATATTACCTTCTCTAATTATTTTAGGGAAATTATGATATTTATTTGGTTAGAGTAAAAATATACACACCGAGCTTTGCTATTTATTTCATTTTTAAAAACCGGAGTGTCATGAAATTAAACAAGCAAATGATGAGGTGTCGATTTGTTGACTTTTTATTTAAAATATATTCTGTTGATTTTGTGTTACACTTCGATCAATTCTGTTTAATTATTACCGAATAAAAAAAAACGAAAAAACTGATTCTAAAATATCGTTAATAAATAACAAAACAGTTATATGTATATTTAATATAGTTTTAAATTTTTGTTAGTTTTTTGTATATATGAATGTTTATATGAATCTATATTGCTATGTTTTTAGTTTTGTGTATTCGTAAATAATTTATCTATTTTATTGAAATAATTTCTGTTTTTTTATTATCAATTCCAATTAAAATACCCATCAAACATTTTTCAAATTGATTTTTTTATTGTAAAAAGATTTTTGTATTTATCTAACTTTTAAATAAAAAAATATTTAATAACATAAATATATAAAAAATCTATTAATTTTTAAACACATTTTCATTAAAAATATATATAATAACTAAAAATGTTGGAAATATATTTTACATTTTTTCATTGTAAAATGACTTTGTTTATTTATACAAATTATAAATATTTGAAACAATAATCTATTAATCTAATAATTTTAATAATTTTTTTATTAAAAATATATAAAATAACTAAAAACGTTGAAAATATATTTTAGAATTGTTAATTTCATTGTAAATTTGTTTTTATAAAATATATTCCCGAATTTCATAATTTAGAACACGCTTGAAATCTCAAAATAAAAGAAATATTTTCGAATAGACTTTTTGTGGTGATAATAAATTTTATTATTCGTCTACCACAGTTCATATACAGGAAGTTTTCCGTTAAAGTATACATATTTCAAATTCACTTTATTTTCTTTAAATCTGTAGATATTCGTTATGTTTTTAAAAGAGTTCAATTTGATGCTTTAAACGAGTGTTTTCCTCTCCCAGACTAAGCATGAAGTAAAATTTCGAGTTTAGAAAAGCCCCGCGTAGAAAATTTGTCGAGGGTCGCGCAGCGACCCGAGACAAATTTTCACGGGGCTTTTCTAAACTCGAAATTTTACTTCATGCGCCACGCGTATAAAACACTAAAATATTGTGAAATTTAAGTATATTTTAACCTCACGTAAAATCAGTGTTTTGTGCGCGGGGCGCATGAAGTAAAATTTCAAGTTTAGAAAAGTCCAGAAAAATGTACAGTGTATTCTGTATATTGAGTTATTTATATTTAAAAAACTGTCTGTATAACTAATCAATAATATAAATTATTTGCCAAATTTGGTATATACCAAAGTTTTAATTGAATTTATGAAGAAAAAAAAAACAATTAAGATAAAAATAATATCAAATGAATTCTTTAATGTAAACTCATTGAATTTAATTTTTTGAATTTTAGTTAAATTTTAGGTTTATTTAGGAGCTTTTTAAATATATCTGATTTCCAAAGTCTATTATTTTGAACACGCTGGAAATCTGAAAATAAAAGAAATGTTTCGGAACAGTTTATTTTTTCTATAGGTCATCAAATTTATCATCGTACAAGTGGTGTAGACGGGATCAAATTACACGACGAAATAAGAGCGAGCGCGTTTGTGTGTGTGTGTGTGTAGACGCAACCGGAGCAGTTTTCTCTACAATACTTCTACGTTTACTCTATTTATAAGTAGATGGACCCACTTTCCTACCACAGTCTCTCCTTTTCTATCCTCGAAAACTCGGAATCCAGTTCTCCCATAAGCATTGTCTACCCTTGGTCTAAGGCATAGCTATACTGATGAAGGATAAATCTCGAAACGCTTCTATAGATGGCTTAAGACAATTAATATTCATTCCCTATAATTTTTTCAATTTATTTTAATTTCCTGTTGTTTCATTTAGTTTGATCAGAGAATAATTTGACGTGATGTTGAATTTTGCATATAAATTATGCATAAAACATTAAAGCTGTCGTGTAACTCAAATATTCATTGTATAATTCAATATCTGTCGGAGTATTAGCTCGAGAAGTAGTTGTTTCAATTAATATTTGTCTCAATAATACAACATTTTTGCAGAAAGTCGATATTGATTTTAATTCGCTTTTATATTTTATATTACCAAAAAAAGACCTTTATTGGCATAATACTCTATTACATCCATATCTACACTAATCACTGCCCCCTCTCTTCCTTCTGCTTTCCCTCTCGTCCCCTAACTTCTCCAGCGTCCTTACCC
Organism: Philonthus cognatus; assembly: GCA_932526585.2. Lineage (NCBI taxonomy): Eukaryota > Metazoa > Arthropoda > Insecta > Coleoptera > Staphylinidae > Philonthus > Philonthus cognatus. The sequence continues at coordinate 6,975,348 of OW052249.1, read as the reverse complement.
TGGCCCCATCCTCTCTCATCCATTCCATCACTCTTCTATTCCCTCTTATTCCCACCCATTCCTCCTTCACCCCCTCGCACTCCTCTGCCAGATGGCTCCACGTATCCCTCCCCCGTTCACACATTACATACCTCCCATACTCTTCCCCCATCCACACCTTCCTTCCTTTCTCCTCCGACCCACACCTCGCCCTCGCCAGCACCACCCTTTCCTCCCTACTCCATCCCCCCTCCATCAAATACCTCGGCATTCTCCCATGTACCTGCCACCTCCCGTACCTATCGTTGTATTCACTCATCTCTATATACCCTTGCCTTTTCTGTGCTTCCACCTCCTTCTCCTTCTCTTTCACCCACGCATCCATCTTTACCCCATTCCCCAGCCACTCCATCACCTTCGCCTCCGAAAGACCCACCCTCTTATACATTCTCCTTCTCTCGCTCATCCATTTACCCTCTCTCCCATTCACGCACGCCACCCCAACTGCCCTCACCAGTCTCTCTTCCTCCAGGTCCCTTAATTTCATCTCATACCTAGCCATTCTCACCATTTCCTCACACTCTAGCTTCTCTCTATTCGTTTCCTGTAGTACTATGTATCCGGGTGTCGACCTGTCCAACCCCAACATACGCTTCAAGAACCACAACTGCTCCCTCTCTATACACTCATACCCTCTCGTCTCCCATACTTCCACCCCATACATTAACACTGACCTCACACACGCATCCCATACTTTACACGCCACTCTTACATTGTTCCCCATCCACTTCTCCCACTTTTCTCACGCTATCCCCCCACGCCTTTCTAGCCTTCCCCTGCACCCACCTCACATGCTCCTCATACCCATACCCATTTTGTTTTACTAAGGAGACAGTAGGAAAAATAATTGACCATAAACTTGAATAAAATATTTTAAACAATAAATATTAATTAAATGGCAGTTGTTAACTTTAATTTGATCATTTAATACAATATCTGTCTTATTAAATTTATGTATTTCTAATTCTTCTAACGAGTTTTATTTGCTACTTATATTATATCCATGCATGATTTTAACTTAGGATTAAAGTTATGCTGGTATTAAATAATATATTTAGCCAATTTGTAAAGCTAAAAATAATACAAATTTTCAGGCATTTCTAAACTAGAAATGTTACTTCATACTTCATAAAGATGATTCCACTCCTTGTTATAAATTTCAAATTGAACAATTTTATAAACACGACTAAATCCTAAATATACCGTCTATCCCGTATTAAGACGCAACATAAGGAATTCCTATGTAAAAATGTCAATTTCAGTTTGAATCTCTATCATTGAATTAAAATGATCAGAACAAAATTAAAATCATTCCTTTATTATTATTTTTAAGCTTTTATTTTTATTCTCTTTCAAGTTTTTTTCAAATAAAGCTCAAAAATAGTGAACAGATATTTAAAAACAGAATCATCAAAATAGTAGTTGCTATGAAAAGTGAGTGTTTGTCATCAATATTTATTAATACACTAAACTTAAATTCAATTCAACATGAGTCGACCTTTATACCACAAACAAAAATCATATCATAAAATGGACTTTTTGCGGACATTATCCGCGTGCCAAGCATTTCCGACTTTAGTACAGTCGTCAGAGATTTCACCTCTAAAAATTTCCCTAATTAGCTGAAAATGTGTGTGTACATGTCAAGTACTGGACTCCTAATAAGATGAAAAAAGTTTACCACTCCTACCCTCGGGCTTCTCTCCAAAAACACCCCCATAGGAGATAAATAAAAAATGAACCGTTATCTCAGAAATAACGATTCAAGTAACCGCTCATTTTGAATTTCAGTAGAGCGCGCGAAGTGACACATTTGAGCAAACGTATAACAAGTCGACGGTAGAAATTCGACAACTTTTGATCGCATTGTCCCACTGAAAAAAAAAAAAAACAGTGTATTTTAAAAGAGACAAGTTCAGCTTTCTTGTAAAATAATTATATTTTACCATAGATGAAGTCAGACTTCACAAATCTGTTAATTATATGAGCGTTGCGAGGTTATAGCGGTCTTTTACGATTTTCCACAAATGAATAAAATTTATCAGTCTCATTGAAAAATCCACACGGAATATTAATTCTGACAGTATAAACTTCAATACCCTTGCCATAAACATTCGATTTCGAGTTTCAGGAAAAAATATGAGAAGTTTGAATTATCACTGGAAAACGCTGAATTTAATCATTCGCCTTCTCTTTCCAAATAAGAGTTTAAAACTTGATTTTTTTGACTTTTTAAATATTCGTCTAAATGAAATTGCCAATTCTTGGTTGCAGAATACTTCAAACATTAAAAGTGCGATTCTTTTCGCAATCTACAACAAATTAGTCTTACAAAGACTATATCACACACGCATTAAAACAACTTCTTCCCGGGCTAATCCCCCGACGAACATTGAATTATATAACAAGTGTTTGCTGTTACATACAGTAACCTACTGCAAATGTAACAATTTGGGTCAAATTATTCAGGCCATCTATAGACGCGTTTCGAGATTTATCTCTCATCAGTATAGCTTTGCCATTCCCTCTAAACAATTTGACACCTTAGACTGGCGGTCACGTTACCGTTCAAACATAAGTATGAATGAAATTGCCAATTTTTGGTTGCATAAAAATATAAACCTGCAGCTTCAGTTTCCAATTTTTTTTTTCCGTGAAAGCATTTTCGATGACGTTAGATCATGTTTAAATAATGTTTAATTTAGTAGAATGTTTTAACACTTCGTCGAGAGTTTTATATTTTTAAATTTGATTGTAGTACTTAAATACAACAATATTATTATATAAAATGGTTAGGATGTTGCATAACAATATTTATTGTAGATAATAATTATTATATAATGATCCCTAATAAAATATATATTTCTCAAAAACTACTTCAATCGTTTTAAAACCTCCTATATCCTTGCAGAAATTGAATAATCCCTAATAGTAAACTCAAGGGTAGACAATGCTGATGGGAGAACTGGATTCCAAATTTTCGAGGATAGAAAAGGAGAGACTGTGGTAGGGAAGTGGGTCCATCTACTTATGAATAGAGTAAACGTAGAAGTATTCTAGAGAAAACTGCTCCGGTTGCGTCTACACACACACACACACACACACACACACACACACACACACACACACACACAAACGCGCTCGCTCTTATTTCGTAGTGTAATTTGATCCCGTCTACACCACTTGTACGATGATATATTTGATGACCTTCAGAAAAAATAAACTGTTCCGAAACTGTAATATTTTTGGGGTGTTAGTGAAATAAAGTTCAAATTAACACACACACAATTTATTGTTAATACGATGCACACAACGGACAATTCAATTGTTACATTTTTAGGAATCGCCATCTTTATAATTGATTCTATAATTCTCTGTGATTTATGTAACAGATTTTTATCTATAATATGACCCAGATATTCAATTGAATTTTGAAAAAAAGCACATTTCTCCTTCTTAATAGTTAACCCTGAATTACTTAGTATTTTCAAAATGGAATGTAAACGGACTAAATGCTGTTCTTTGGTTTTACCTGTTACCACAATGTCATCCAAAAAACAACATACCCCATCCATTTTTCCAAATAACCCTTCCATTATCCTTTGAAATTGCGCGGGGGCACTAGCTATACCGAACGGCAATCTATTATAAATAAATAGTCCCCTATGAGTGGATATAGCAGTATATTTCTTTGATGAGTCTTCTAAAAGTGCTTGCTGATAAGCATGTGACAAGTCAATTTTTGAAAATTGCTGTCCCCCGTGCAATTTCGAAAATAACTCATCAATTCTCGGCAACGGATAACGATCCATATTTAAATGAGGATTTACTGTTATCTTATAATCGCCACAGATTCTCAATGAGTTATCCTTTTTAAATATTGGCACAATTGGGGTGCCCCAATCACTGTGCTCCACTGGTGATAAAACACCAGCCTTAATTAACCTATCTAATTCAGTGTCAACTTTGCTTTTTAAAGCGAATGGTAATGCTCTAGCTCTAAAAAATTTTGGAGATGCATTTTCTCTAATATTTAAGCTAAGTTTCTTTTTATTAAAGGTTCCTAGCTCCTCTGAAAATACTTGAGGGTACTGTTTAATCAGTTGTTCCAAATCTGTATTATTCCTAATATAATTTATTTCTTGAAATCCTAAATTGAATTTATTTACAAAATCTCGTCCTAAGAGTGGTGGGCCACCATTTTTTATTATAAATAACTTAATTGTGCAAGTTTTATTGTTATAAGTTACCTCAACCGTACTTTCGCCTATGGGAGAAATTTTTCCACCTGTATAATTTGTTAAAATTTGCTTAGTTTTGACTAAAGGGCAAACATTTTTAAATTGGGTTTCCCAAGTTCTGCACGAGATCACCGAAACAGCGGCACCTGTATCAAGTTCCATCTGCAGTGGGATATTGTTTATCAAAACATCAATTGCGATTGGTGAATTACGTTTATTTGAAATTGAAAATAATTCCATTGCAGATGCACTCACATAATGAACATTAGACTGCGGTGTTTTACATACTTTGCTTAGATGTCCTTTCTTTCCGCAGCTGTTACAAATGCATTCTTTATACCGGCACTCATTTGACGTGTGATTCGTGCGAGCACAGCGCGCGCATCTCTGGCTTGGAACCGTCCTCGATGTCGATCCGCGTCCGATGTTGTTCTTCTTATCAGGATGCTGACCTCTGCTGAAGGACGATGAACGTCGCGAACCGCAGGCGGCGGCGCCGACGCCTCCTGATGATCCTCGTTGCCCCAGCTTGTAGAGCGGCTCCGTCTTAACTCTCCTAGCTGCTTCCTCCACTTCATTAACTCCATATCCTAGTTGTGCTGATGCAGACGTCTTTGCAATTTCCAACGCCATTTTGAACGTTAGCGTATCGTCCTCTGCAAACAGCCGATCCCGTATTTTCCCAGCTTCTAGGCCCATAATGAATTTGCCCCTTAATGGTGTATCCAGGTACTGACCAAATTTGCAATCCATAGAAAGATGTTTTAGTCTCGATGCCCATTCTTGAAGCGATTCGGGATGGATTCGATGTGCTGTGTAGAATTTGAAACGCTCTGGGAATATCGCCTTTTTTTCTGAATAAAACTCTTCCATATTCTTCACAATTTCAGCGTAATCACAGGCACTAGGTAGGGTCGGTGAAGTTAGGTCCGCTAATAGTTTATAGGCACTTTGCGATAAACTATTTAGTATTATTGCGCGCTTTATCGAATTATCGGTAATCGAATTTGCTATAAAAAACTGTTCCATTCTTTCTTTATGAATAAACCACTCGTGCTCTTGTGGATCAAATTCACATTGAATTCCGATGGTCACTTTTTGTTCCGACATCGCTCGTGGTCACTCCACACAAATCCACTTTAATCCACACACTCGCGTATTAGAAATACTTTTAACTCGCCCAGTTAAATATAAAGGTCTTTTTTCCTCGTCGCCACTGTAATATTTTTGGGGTGTTAGTGAAATAAAGTTCAAATTAACACACACACAATTTATTGTTAATACGATGCACACAACGGACAATTCAATTAACAACTGTAGCGGATCCGAAGATGATCCGCAGCATTGATATTCGTGCATCTTCGTACACCGTAGATGGCGCGAATATCAATATGCATATTAAACATAATTCGTATACATCACAGAAACATTTCTTTTATTTTCAGATTTCCAGCGTGTTCGAAATTATGGACTTTGGGAATCTGATATATTTAAAAAGCTCCTAAATAAACCTAAAATTTAACTAAAAATCAAAAAATAAAATTCAATGAGTTTAAATTAAAGAATTCATTTGATATTATTTTTATCTTGATTGTTTTTTTTTTCTTCATAAATTCAATTAAAACTTTGGTATGTACCACATTTGGCAAATAATTTATATTATTGATTAGTTATACAGAGAGTTTTTTAAGTATAAATAACTCAATACACAGAATACACTGTACATTTTTCTGGGCTTTTCTAAACTCGAAATTTTACTTCATGCGCCCCGCGCACAAAACACTGATTTTACGTGAGGTTCAAATATACTTAAGTTTCACAATATTTTAGTGTTTTATACGCGTGGCGCATAAAGTAAAATTTCGAGTTTAGAAAAGCCCCGAAAATTTGTCTTGGGTCGCTGCGCGACCCTCGACAAATTTTCACGGGGCTTTTCTAAACTCGAAATTTTACTTCATGCTTAGTCTGGGAGAGAAAAAAACTCGTTTAAAGCATTAAATTAAACTCCTTTAAAAACACAACGAATATCTACAGTTTTAAAGAATATACGGTGAATTTGAAATATGTATACTTTAACGGAAAACTTCCTGTATATGAACTGTGGTAGACGAATAATAAAATTTATTATCACCACAAAAAGTCTATTCGAAAATATTCCTTTTATTTTGAGATTTCAAGCGTGTTCCAAATTATGAAATTCGGGAATATATTTTATAAAAACAAATTTACAATGAAATTAACAATTCTAAAATATATTTTCAACGTTTGTAGTTATTTTATATATTTTTAATAAAAAAATTGTTAATATTATTAAATGAATAGAATATTGTTTCAAATATTCATAATTTGTATAAATAAACAAAGTCATTTTACAATGAAAAAATGTAAAATATATTTCCAACATTTTTAGCTATTATATATATTTTCTAATAGAAACGTGTTTAAAAATTAATAGATTTTTAATATATTTATGTTATTAAACATTTCGAATATCAAATTAACTTTTTTCCTTGACTATTTTCTTTTTGGACAATATTCATTATTTTAGTGGGGATAGCTTTATAGAAGGGATGAAAAATCAAATTCCTCGAAGTGATCTATCTGTTTTTACCTATTTGTGGGCTTTTTTCGACCACGTTTTTATTATGGTGTATACCCTCAAGTATTGCGCGACCAGAACAATACCACTGCAACTTACAGATAATCCGCAACCTTCTAAAAACCCTAAATATTTTGGGATTTAAAAAGATTATTTACTGTTGACACATTTAATCCGTATCCGCAGAATCCAATTCGGTAATTTCTTATCATGTTTTTCACTAACCGATATTTTAGCTAGACACTATTTGATCGAGTTTTCTTCAATCTTTTTGAATTATTTTTACTAACCTATTTAGTCTGTAACATAATCCCATCGGTACCTTTTGTAAATGTAATCTGACTAAGAATAAAACCATTGAAATAATTGAATTAACCTGACATACAAAACATTGTAAACTGGAAATAGAGTATTCAATAATTTTGGCAATTACACTTCTCAGAGAAAATCTATTATACTTATTCTATTAAAAGACATCTTGTTGTTTTCTATATGTTTTTGATTATCATCACTTAACGAGACTTTTCAACATATTTCAATATTTGAGCCAATTATCTCAAATATTAGGGATAATACTTGTTTCTGATTCCTGGGACCCTAAAACGTATATTTCCGTACAAAAAAAGATAGCCATGAGGTCGGTAACATTTATTTAAATGTAAAATTTATAATGTTATTAATGTGACTAATTACTTGAATTAACAAGTTTGTTTGTTTCGCAGTTTTTGATAATATTCTCAATTATAAAGTTTCATGATTTTTATATAATTTGTACTTTCTTTATATAACATTTCGTGTATCTCGGGAAGTATTTACAATATCGAAAAATATTTCTGCTTATTCATTTTTAAATTATCCCCATCAAGCCGCACGACGGATGCCATAAGTTTTAACCCAAAAATTAGGTAACATTTTAGTGCCCGCTCGGTGTTGGTCAAATGGCACACAATAAGCGTTTATAAAATTTCAATCGGAAAAGTACAAGTTGATCATGTAACAATCGTTCAAAGTAAACGGATAATTAAAGTAGTCAGTGCAAAAACCACAAATTTCTGAAACTGTTAATATTTATTAAAAGTATGGTTCATTTAATAAAATACGCATCGTGATTAAAATATATACTGAGTCCATTTTGGGATCTATTTTTTTTTTCTTTTGCAGAATAAACACTCATGTTGAATTAAATTATTGCTTTGTGTTTTAATAAATTTAATTCCAAACACTGACTTTTCGTAGCAACTACTGTTTTGACGATTTTATTTTCGTATAATCGTTCACTATTTTCAAGCTATATTTCAAATGAAACTGAGGAGAACTCAAAAATAATACCTCAAAAATACTGCTAGTAGGTAAAGAAATGATTTTAATTTTATTGTAATCGTTTTCGTTCAATAAGCGATACAAACTAAAATTCCAATTACATTGGAAATCTTTACATGAAACATACAATGCGCCTTGAAACGGGACACATAGTATATTTAAAACTATTTTAACCCATTAACGGCCAAGCAATTTTAACTCTAAAAGTTAATTTTAATTAAAATTCTACACTTGTTTTCATGATTTCTATGAATGACTTATTGCATTACATACTGTGATTTTTTTCTTTAAATATACATAATGTATACGTGAATTTAATAAAAAGTTAAAAATCATGAATAGTTTATTATTATTATTATATTAAAGTGATAATGGATTTTCAAAAAATTAGTGCCTCAACAATGTAATGTATACGCTGTCAATGTTCAGGCATTCGTCGATTTTATATAAAAACGTGCAATATGAAGTTAAGAACGAGTGTATCCACTCCCAGACTAAGCATGAAGTAAAATTTCGAGTTTAGAAAAGCCTGAAAATTTGGCTCGGGCGCGTAGCGAAGCGGAGCGACCGAGCCAAATTAGGCTTTTCTAAACTCGAAATTTTACTTCATGCGCCACGCGTATAAAACATTGTAATATTGTGAAGAATTTATAATAGACTTTAAATAACAAAATATTTAAATTTTTCGTGGTACATTTTCAATTCAGGTCAAATAATATAATATATCAAATAAACTTATTTAGTAACTTAATTATCAAAAAATAATAATGTTGCGTGTATGCATCAACGGCGCTTAATGGGTTAAAAACTTCAAACGGTAATAATTCAAAAACTAAAAAAATAATGACAACTGCATTTTGCACTGACACCTTTAATTAAAAAAGAAACCCTTATCGATCAGTAGATTTGATCTGATAAATAGGATTGATCTGATTAGTTAATGAAATGATAAGTTGATTTACTTTTTATCAAAAGTGAAATAGTTTTGTATTTTAAGTTTTTTGTACAAAATAAATAATACTTAATGAATTTTACAACTTTCACATATAATTTCATAAAATGTATTCTCTAATAACGCAGAAAATAAAATTGTAGAAGGAAACGCATGAATGAAATACGCATCTTTAGCTCGTTAAAAAAAAAAAAAAACGTGTTTTCAAGATTGAAAAATCAACATCTGGAATATGATACAACGAGAAGCGCGGAATAGAGGGAGAAAAAACATTGTCTCTCTCTCTCTCTCACTCTCTCTCTGAGACTTGATTTCGCGACATCTGGAGTAAAATAGTCGTAACCGACCGACGGCAGGAAGCCAGACTGGTGTATATAGGCAGCCATATACACCAATTTGGCATCCAGCGCTCTGCTCCCATTCGCGTGTACCCAAAATTTGTATGGGGACTGGCTAACTGGATATATATGAACTGTGGTAAAATCAAACAATTACACAATTGTAAACTTTAAATGTTCCTATTATGAGGAAAACTATGACAAAAATAATTGAAAAATTAAGGATTGTGAATAGAAAATATTTGGAGATTATGTACCTCTAAATGTTAATCTATAAATTATGCAACTTTTTAAAATATGTTTAAATATTTACTATTGGAACATGTAATCAACATGATTGACAGTATATATTTAAAAAAAGCTCTTCACAATAAATTCAAATAGCCATAAATTATATTTATCCACGACACCACTAAAAAGCCAACTTTTATGCATTAAATAATATTCGTGAAGCTATACTTTCAAGCACTAATGTCTAAATGACCAATGCATTTTAAATGGGAGTTTCATTTTTAGGCAGTTTTTTTTTATCTGTTATTTTTGACAGTTCGTGCGCCAAACATATTAACGACTCTATCCAAAATTGAAAGGGAAATAATTGTTGCAGAATATCTAAAACACAACCAATACTAATGAAATTCATAATCTTAGATAAATAGAAATGAATAAAAACCAAAATATTTATATATATCATTTATATCATTCTATTGTGGTTACAGCGCCAATGACGCCGCGCGACTAATATCAACTAAACGGAAATTTAAAATAAAAAATTAAAGAATTTTACTAAATTTTAAATATATTTAAATAATTTTCATTATAAATAAAACTGATGCTAATAGATAAATTGTATGCTTACTTTACAAAATACTGGCCGTAGATAATATATTGCAGGCAACTTGTGTGTGAAGGGTTTTTGGGCATTCATTACGATTAGCACACCTGTCTACAGCTCGTGCTCTTAACTCGCAAATCGTGTCCAAAAGTCCTACTTCACAAACTAGTTACCTAAGTATTTGTTAAAATATACCGATATTATTTCAAAAATACTTATACATTGACAAATTGAATGCTAAATGATACATACATGTACAGTACCTATAACCTACACACGGCCAGCTGTTAGGTATTTAAAACATTAAAAGAGGCCTTCTATCCCTTTCAAAAAGCTAGGCATATCACTTTCGGATGATATATTTTAATAACAAATAATCACAGACAGAAAATAATGGATGTTTACATTCCTTGGAATTTTCTTTGTAGTTTTAATTAAAAATAAAAAAAAATATGTTAGAATTATTTATTCCGATATAATCCTAAAACGCAAAAATGTACATGTTTTATGTCTGTTTGCAAAGGTCAACATCAACTTTAGATAAAATAGATAAAATCATTATTAATATAGCGGCGCAAAAAAAAATAATATTTTAACCCCCAATTTTGAAAGTAGGCAAGCATTACGTTCTTGGTTATTTAAAATTAAATTTATACAAAAAAATCAATAATTATTCTTTACATTATTATAATACAGAATAATTAAATTGTCATAGATAAATTAAACGAGTTTTGCTCGTTCGCGGACGAAACAGTGGCCTGTATTTACAATTTATGTGATCTTGCTATTGACGATGCAACTATAGAGCATTAGATGGAGTAGCTGTCGAAATTCTTTAATAGTTTTTACATAAAATATACACATATTCAAGTTCAAGTTTCATTTTAAAAGGGAACTTGAATAACCGAGGTGGAGTTATTCATTATTTTCTTAGATGCATTATACTAGTGGCCTCCAAACTACGGCCCGCGGGCCAAATCCGGCCCGCGACTTGCATGAATCCGGCCCGCGATTGTTTGTAATTTTTTTTGTAAATGTCATATTTTGAAATATTGTAACGATTGTTCCTTAAATTTTTCATAATATTATAAAATTAATTGGAGACCCAGGCATTATACTATACGATTGTTTAAAATATAAATTAGAGGTGGCTTTGAATTTTAAATTAGTTTTGCACTACTAACTGTTTTATTTGTCATTGTATTGAAACCAGCTTTTTTATGAATTTGTGGGTGGTATGAGTGGTTAGGGATAACAGAATCTGTATAAGTCGCTTTTCTGTATACATTAAAATTTAATTTGTTGTCAATTTTTGTAATAGTTAGGTCTAAGAAGTTAATTTTGTTAGTTCAATAACATTCACAGTAGAAACAGAAACCAATAACAAAATTAAGTTCCTAGACCTAACTATTACAAAAATTAACAACAAATTAAATTTGAATATATACAGAAAACCAACCTATACAGATTCCGATATTCCTAACCACTTCCGACACCCACAAATTCATAAAACAGCTAGTTTCAATACAATGATAAATAGAGCATTTAAAATTCCACTTAGCATAAATGATAAGAAAAAAAGAGATAAATACAATAAAAGGAATAATATTAAATAATGGCTACACGGTTTTGTTAATACATAATTTAATTCATAATTATGAATTAAGTCAATAGAAAATTAACAATTTAAAACAGTTAGTTATTACGGTATAATAAGTTGTAAAATTAAAAATATCCTTAAGAAATATAACATTATTGTAATATTGAAAACTCCCCACAAACTTAACAATATGATTTTTAATCCAAAAACAAAACTTAATCCTTAAGTCAGATCCGGTATATATAAATTGAATTGTAAAAATTGTAAAGGTGTGCACATTGGGCAATCTGGTCATAGATTCGAAATAAGATTAAAAGAACACGAGCGAGCTTTTAGATTAAAACAAAATACTTCCACCTATGCTAACCACCTTTTAGAAGAGAATCACACTTTTGGTGAGGATGTACTTTCAGTAATCCATTTTGCCGAACAAGTTCGTAAAATGGATTTACTGAAAGCACTAGAAGTACACAGGGCCCGAATTAATCCAGAAATTTCCCTTCTTAACGATCAGGCTGTCCTAATGTACACCCCTCTCTAGATTGTAACATGTAATCTTTATTTAATTTTAGTTTAATAATGACTACTAGATTGTCGAAACTATAGTCACAAATTAAGTGCAAAATATAGTGGTTAAACTAAGCGAAAAGTGTTTTACTTACAAGTGAGTGTAATTATGACTTTTGATACTTTGTTGCTGTATGCAACATATTGGATTTGGAAATGTTCACGAAAACAATACTTTCCCTTTGTATTGCATACGGGGAAAGTAATAATATGACGATGCATAATTAATATACTAAGTCCTTGTTCCAACACCAAATATATCAATATCTTTTTAGACATACTTAGATTTAACCGATACAAATACTATTTTTAAGAGAATTGATTAAATATATAGCTAAGAATGTTCGCATTAAATATCTATAGGGGTTACAAGATGATTGATAGGTTCGTATTTACTACTATTTCGCATATATATTTCTCTACCGCAGTTGAATGAATATGAATTAAGTATTATCGAAATATTTGAAAGAGAAAGGTGCGCTGGCATAAGTTAAGTCGTTTATGGCTGCATACGGATTTTGGGTGCGTCGCTCTACATTTAAAACTTGTTTATTAGCTGAAATCTTTGGTTTTCTTTAATGTTATCAACGGGGGCGTAGCTCAGATGGGAGAGCGCTCGCTTAGCATGCGAGAGGTACCGGGATCGATACCCGGCGCCTCCAAAATTTTACCATTTTTACTTTAAATCTGTCCGCAAGACTGCAGAATGTTTTACAATATTACTAAACGGACTATAAAATTACATTTTCAAAACTGTTTTTCTTGAAACCAGTGTGAAGAATGCAGGTTTAAAATTACATTTGAGATATAAATTGATCTGCACTAAAAGAGCAATTTACGATCCAAGTATGGGAAAAATGATTCACGCATAAGGAGTGTAGCATATTACAAAACATACCGTTCTAAACTTAGCCCTGACTGGACCATTTACAAGACTCTCTTTAGAGTGTACGAAGAGTCACAATTCAATGTCAAAGAATATAATGACGTACTTTTTGCGAAATCATAGAAAGTACTCAAGATATCATTAGACTTAAGAAGGCTCTCTCACAAAACCATAAACAGTACATGGAAGTCCTACAAACGAAGGTTGGATAGATGATATGTCGTCAGACAGGTCGTTAGTCAGTAACAGGATCTGCAAATATTTTTAACACAGGTCTTTCCTGGCTGCGCTATACTGCCCAAGAAGAATAGAGAATATATTGTAATCACTTCAACAACAACGGAATATTAGGAACTGGCACATGAAGTGATAAGTGAAGAAATCACCTTACAGGCAATTAACCGCTTTTCCGCCTTTAAAGCACTGGCACCGGACTGCATGTTTCCCACTTACTTTAGTAGGGATGTGAGGTACTACTTGAGCATGCAGTGAAGTTGGTCTGATCCAGACATGAAGGGAATGACGATTTGGAGTAGGAGCGAAGAGAAATATATTTGCTAAAAAGATCATATATTGTAGTATAAATGGCACTTACAGTTTCATTAGCAGTTTTAAAGGCTTCTAAAAATGAACCGTCTGTGTCAAGTAACGAATTGTATAAGAAAGGAAAGTTTGTTTTCCTAAAGTTGTACAGTTTATTGTTATTGGTTGGAAGTGATAATATTTTGTTCTCAAAAAGTTAAAGTCAATACTTAAGGCAGGGTGATATATATCTTCAGGAACTAATAGAAGTAAATCATGTTCAATCAAAAAGTTTGTGTTAAGATTAGAGAAAACCAAATCAAGAAATCTATCATTACTATTAACTATTGTATTTAATTGTTTTAGGTGTATTGAATTCATAAATTTAAACAATGTCTCTAGTTTTGGGGATGCTACATTTGCGCTAGTATTAAACTGCGAAAGATTAAAGTCACCTAACAATATTAACTCATTATCTACCACCAAGATACCATTTGAAATAAAACATCCGGGGGTATATAATTAACAAAAAATGTATAATATGTAACGGTTCGACCCAAGTTATTATACAAATTTATAATTTGTATTATTATTTACGTTATGTTGTGTGTGCAGTAACCCTTTTATTTATCTACCAGGTTCGTTTCATATGTCGATGTGTTTTATCTTGCGTAATTGCTTTCTTGTTTTGTCTGACCAGGTATGCTAAGGAACATATAAATAAAAAGTAATGAGGTAAACCAATGCTAATTTATTAAAATGGAAACTAACTCATATTTTACAACAACATCATATTTCAATAATTATATAACAGATATTACACAATTGCATTGATTATAAGCTCAAAGGAAAACAATATATAGGACAAAAATACCGCTCCGTCATCTGCCTCAGAAGGCCCTAAAAACCACAGCGGAGTTATTAGCGAAGCATATGTAATATAATCATGTTACCTTATCTTGTGCATTCAACAATTGATTTAAACTGCTACTTATTTTTTCTTGCATACAAATGAACATTTTGTGCATGATTATTCGGCTTATTGTCCCTTTTTAGTCCCTTATATTTCTTTGTGTATAATTTGTACGATCCGACTTACTTTTGCGTATTTGCAAAAGAGCCTGCGAAACAAATTAGTTTATATTTATTTGTGTATTATTTGTACGATCCGACTTACTTTTTCGTATTTGCAAATGAGCCTGCGAAACAAATTAGTTTATATTTGGCTGGACAATTTCATTTGGAACAATATTCACTTGTATTTATAATTACTTCGATTTTGGAACTTACACCGTTCTTCATGTCTCCGGACTCACTGTCCACCCGACTGCCTGACTGAATCTCTACTACTCTCTCCCGAAACTATCTCTTAATCTCTAACCGGCGATTAATTCGAAACATTGGAGGTGTAAATCGCCGTTCCTCGGGATTTTAGCGCGCACGCATCTTTCCGGATTCCCCTCTCGTCCACAAGCTAAATCCCGAACCCTTTTGCTGAGCTGTCTTTAGTCTTTATAATTCGCCTAAAATTTCCATTCCCACGCGTGATCATCTAAATGCTCTCGAGTGTGTCTAGCTTGCCTCTCTACATATTTAAAATAAACAAACTAATTGACTCTCCCCTTATGCCATTGAACTCGATTCCTAATAATAATAATGATGATTTTCTTTATACATTTTAGACGAAAATAAATTTGCACATGACTACCCTATGACCAATTACAAATACATGTAAATTAATTCTACATTTACAACAGCTTGTATCTATAAGAGGTACAGCATTAATTATATGTGAAACGTATTACTTTTCAGCATAAATATTTTCATGTATTGCCACAAAGTACCACCACCTTTCGAATGACCTACACTTTCAAATTTTCTGGCACGTTTAAATATATTTGATAACTAGCTGGAAATATCTCAGATTCATTGACGAAAGTATCAAGCTAAGTTTTCGTAAGAGCAATAATGTCGAAGTCTGCGTTGATTATGGATTTGTATATTGTGTGAGTTTTTGTGCAAATTCCACGAGTATTTTGATAGTACAAATGAAAAGTAGCGTTGGTGATGTTGGTATCTTGAGATTCTTTTCACCGGCAGATGTTCTAGTATCCAATTCACTTTTCACTAAAAGGTAGAAATTGCTTTGGGAGGGTGTCCTGTCTGAACTGATGCTCAACCTAATAAATGTGGTAGTTGACTTCAAAATGTTGGTTTTTAAAAGCTGTGTTAAGAGATTTGTTATCATCAAGACGAATTTTGATTATTCTATTCTTACGCACACGCGTAGGATCATATTTGCCTAGTCGAATAGGATTGACGGTTTTTACAGATACATTAATGACGTTAATATAGTATTTATGGTAGACTTATCTAACTCTTTAAGTTAATCTTAAGTATTACAGTCGCCCCCCCCCCCCCCCCAGAAGGCATGGTAATGTCGGTGGGAGAAGCTAACCGGAAGGGGGTGGATCTCGTCATCGGCGCTGACGCGAACGCTCATCACTCAATATGGCGGAGCTCCGACACAAATGACAGAGGTGAGTTGCTACTTGATTTTATTCTGGCCACTAACCTTTCCATATGTAACATTGGTAGCGAACCCACGTTTATTACTTCCAACAGACGCGAGGTTCTAGACATAACTTTGGTCTTGGACCAAGCGCACAATAAAGTTAAAAACTGAAAGGTCAGTGGTGAACACTCTTTCTCCGACCATAGGTATATAGAATTTCAGGTGGATATGCGTATCCCAGTAAATCCTATAATCACAAACAAAAGATTAACGAACTGGGACACTTATAGGGCCGTCCTCACTAGGGTTTTGCCTAGCGATACACCATGCAGACCTTCCACTGAGGAGGAGTTGGATTGCTTGGTAACTACCCTCACTGATGCCTGTAATAGCGCAATGGGCGCAGCCTGTCCTGGAAAAATCCCTAGACGAAAAAAGAAGCCTAAATGGTGGAACCAGGAGATTTCCTCCCTAAGAAAGGAGTGCAATAGGCTGTTCAACAGGGCAAAACAAACCAGCGAATGGTCTCTATACAAGGACAGCCTCAGAGCCTTCAAAAAGGCTGTCAGACAGGCAAAGAGAGCCTCCTGGAGAACTTTCTGCAACCAGATTGAAGAAGCCTCTGAGGCCAGCCGACTCAGAAAAATACTATCGGGGAACCCAGCTATCCCGGGTTTTCTCATGAAGCAGGGTGGTGAGTGGACCACCTCATGCGAGAAGACCCTAGAGGTGCTAATGGAGACTCACTTTCCCTCCGACGCTGGTGGGAGAGGGGCTCTTCGGACACCTAAGAGGAGCTGCCCGACGGGGGATATCCTGAGCAAGGATAAATTGGCTTGGAGTGTGAACAGCTTCAAGCCCTTCAAAACCGCAGGCCCGGACGGGATTATTCCTGCTTATTTACAGATGGCTGCGGATATTATCAATCCCTAGTTAGAAATAATATTCGAA
This sequence comes from Philonthus cognatus, assembly GCA_932526585.2. Lineage (NCBI taxonomy): Eukaryota > Metazoa > Arthropoda > Insecta > Coleoptera > Staphylinidae > Philonthus > Philonthus cognatus. The sequence continues at coordinate 6,957,983 of OW052249.1, read as the reverse complement.
GCCTGCTTAACTCTTTTGTACATCCCGCAGAGGTGGAAAGAGACGAATGTGGTGTTTATACCCAAAGCGGGAAAAATATCTCACTCAACACCGAAGGACTATAGGCCGATTAGCTTATCCTCCTTCCTACTCAAGACGCTATAGAGGTTAGTGAAGGCGTACATAAAAGAGCGCATACATCCAGATATCGAAGGAGCCTTCAACTTCGTGCGCCTAGGGGCGATTTTGTCGGCCCTTGGCAATCTGCACATGGACGAGTCGATATGCCTCTTCGTAGAGGAGCTGCTAACGAGGAGGCACATTGACTCTGCGCTGAGCGGCTCACGCTTAAGAACAGAGGTCAGTAGAGGCACCCCTCGAGGGGGTGTCCTCTCTCCACTACTATGGAATATAGTTATGAATGAACTACTGAAAGGACTAGAGTCTACGGGGTGTAAAACAATTGCCTATGCTGATGACGTGACCCTCGCAGTCGCTGTTAAACACGTAGACATCCTATCTGAACTCATGGCGAGGGCACTCCGCAAGGTAACCCGCTGGTGTGAGGAATGTGGACTGGGGGTAAATCCCCTCAAAACTGAGCTTGTACTCTTTAACAGAATGCATAGGATACCAAACTTCAAAGCTCCCGTCCTAAACGGCACGGGACTGGTGGTAAAGGAGCAAGCCAAATATTTGGGCACCTTACTCGATAGGAAGTTAAGTTGAAAGCCCAATATTCAGGAGAGAGTACGGAAAGCGCAGGTCACGCTGTACTCGTGCAAAAGAGCTGTGAGCAACAACTGGGGACTGAAACCAAGCGTTGTCCACTGGATGTACACGACTGTGGTGAGACCCATTCTGTTCTACGGCGCTGCAGTCTAGTGGACTGCTCTTGATAAGAAAACTCACCGGACCGGACTGGGTAAGGTACAGAGATCAGCCGAACTGCTCATAACAGGCGCGGTTAGATCTACCCCCTCCAAAGCGCTAAATGTAATACTAAATCTAGCTCCTGTTGACCTTTACTGCAGGTATGCTGCAGCTACCACAGCGATCAGGATCAACTCGGTCGGGATATGGAATAGTAGCAAACAGGGCCATGGAAGGATCCTGAATGAGCTTGTCGATATCCCACTGAGGACTGATAGCTGTCTTCCAGAACTTACCTTTGGGAACACGTTCTCCATTTCCATCCCGGACAAAACCAAATGGGTAGAGGGCAAGATTGTTCAGGGAAATGAAGTGTGGCTCTTCACGGATAGCTCCATGTCCGAAAACAGAGTAGGGGGTGGAATTTTCTCACATGAGTTCAACCTCAAAAAATCTTTTCGATTCCCAAACCACTGCAGCGTTCTACAGGCGGAAGTCATGGCTATCCGAGTGGCAGTGGACTGGATAGGTAAAACCGACCTTCAGGTAAACCATATCAGGTTCGTCACCGATAGCCAGGCCGCCATTAGGACATTAAATAGTCCCTACTGCACCTCCAAGGTGGTCAGAGACTGCAGAAAAGTGCTTAACAAGCTCGCTAACAGCTGTGATGTGGGGCTCATCTGGGTACCAGGTCACAAGGGTCGCAAGGAAGGAGGCAAGGATGAGAGACCTATCTACTGAACTTTCCGCCGACATTCCTCTTGGGGAATGCAAGAGACTATTAAGGGACAAAATGGGTTAACCTTAGGTGGAAGAAAGAAGACACGTGTCACATAACAAGGCAGCTATGGGCTATGTGTGACACTATAAACAGTAAATGATTAATTGCACTTAGCAGAATCGACATAAGGAAGGCAGTAGGCATCATCACGGGTCACTGTTTTCTGGGTGGACACGCACAAAAGATGGGTCTCAAATACAATGACTACTGCAGAGAATGCCTAGATGAGGAGGAGGAAGAAACAGTACTCCACTATCTAGGTCAATGTCCTGCTTTTGAGGGGAAATGACTGAAGTACCTCGGTCTGCACCAGGCAAGTGAACTGGCGGAGCTCTCACCTATAAAGGTGGGAGATCTGATCGGATTCATTAGGTGCTCAAATTGGGTTGTATAGGGGAAGGATCTCTCATGGTATCACAACGGGCCCTATGGGCCTAAGTGAACAGCCTCGGCTGTTGCCATATAAACCTAACCTAACCTAAGTATTACAGTCAGGCTCATCAAGGCCATAAATAATAATATTCTGATAACGTATACCCATGGGAAAGATCTGCCGAATCCGCCGGAGTAGGCCACGTTTACCAAGCAAAGAAAGATGATGCAAAGAGCACCAAAACTATTGAATACTGTGTTGCAGTCGAGGTAAAATACCCGGGTAAAATACCCGGGCATAACGATAGTAAACTGAGTTGGAAAACACAGTCGATATAATAGCTAACAAGGCACTAAAGGACCATCTAGCAATGTTGTCGGGCAATGGGAAAAATATCAGGGTTATATCCGCGTCTAACGCTGTAGCTATACACAGCTATTAGTAGGCCGATGCTTACATACGGCGCTTTAATTTAGTGGCCTAGGACTAAACAACTAACCACAGGGAAGCCTCTATCACAAGTGAAACGCGCAATCAATCTAGGTGTAAAGGCGCCTTGCATACTTCCCCTACAATGGTGATGGAGGTCAAACTATGTCTTCCTCCATTTAATATTTACGTTAAGAGGGAGGGTATGACGTTCATACGTAAGCTTCAATGTAGTGCGATCTGGGACAGAAACAAATGTGGAAAAACCAAAGGCCGCCCCTGGAGGATATAAATCGTTTAAAGGTGAGACGCAGTTAATGTTCAACCCACGAAACCTATGAGAAAATGTATACCGACCGATCTAAAAGGAAGGAGGCTGGAGTTTTCTCTAGAACCCTGATCCATAAAAAACGTAGATAGAAAAAGTAAGTAGAAGTCATTAGGGAATGATGTAGTACATGTTTTCCTTAATTATATCGAATAATAAGCCGTCAAAAGCATTCAACGGTTAACATTAATTTGAGTATAACAATTTGTCATTTACAATTTTACCTATGCCCTATATACCACATTATTATACCACATTGTCATCTTGACGCGAATGATTGACACTACCAACATATGCACGTAATAGCTTTGATAAGTATATTACATGCTGACAGCTGAACAGCTGATTGATTACCGAACAATCAAATGACATTCCTTTGATGTATATTGATCAAGTAGTTATTTAGTTTTCATCAATGTCATCTTACTATTAAAAATTATTGAATAAATAAGTTGTTCTTTCATACTCATTGCTTATTTTGTTAGGGCGTAGGTAAAGTATCGCACGTTTCTCTAGTGGTATGGCAATTACATACTCGCGGAATACTGCACTCGCCGCTGAACGACGAGTGCGCAACATATCCGCTCATATGTAATATGCTGCGTACCACGCTCGTGACGTAATATATTATTACTAAACAGGGGTTTCAAAAGTGATTATCTTTATTTTTTCGCAGTTTGTGAAAGTAAATAACTATGCATCGCAATGAGGCAGGTAAGTGCCGGATTTTATACAAACATTTGTTGATATAAAAACATAATTAGTTATGAAAGAGATTTCGTCAAGATGGTGGGCGTTATTATGGAAGAAGACAGGAAGCAACATCCTGTGGTTGTCCTCGTTTATAGGCTCGATCTAGGCGCCAACCAAACTAATATTAAAACGCGCGCACAACAGGGCCGGGCGACACATCGATGGCCAAATCAGATTTAAAAATATAATTTGCCTTACAGTGCCTTGATTAAACACAGTGGCGACAACTGTGGTATTCTTTTTGATTGGTTGTTAGTAATTCTGAACCAAAATTGCGGACAAACAGCGGCGTAGCTATGAGGTCTAAAATTGGTCGCTGCATTTCGTTTAAAAGTAGTGCTTTATTTCAATTACCTCAACATCGTATCTTAAAAATTCACAAAGGTAAATAGAATCAACCTTAACTTTGAGGTATTAACCATCATATGTTCCTATTTTAAAACTAAGGAAATAGCACCCGCCCATGGATGGCAATTAAGTAAAAGATGACAACACTCGCTGTCATAATTGAAATCTGATATTCAATTGTATTGTATTATAACCTATTTTATTGAATAATTTAGACCCGACATGGTGGATAACAGGGAGTTCTTGCCACTGTGTTTAATTAATTCACTGAACTTTGAGTGAGAGGAATGATGTTCTGTATTCCTTTCTCTGTCAGTTTTTACAACGTCTGTCAAGTCTATTGTCAAACTGTTCACTGTGGAGGCTTCTACTTCGTTATACATCATTATTTACACAAATAAGACAATTAACTTTGTTTGTATAACTGAGGATTTTATTGTGACTATAGTTTCGACAACTTTAACTTGTCATTATCAAACATAAAGTAATTTAAAACAAACAACTCGTCAGGTATATATACGAAAAAATTACGGTTACAAAGCGGCTTTAAAAATGGGGGTGTATACTAGGTCAAGCTGGTCGTTTATTACGGGAATTTCCCGATTAGCGCGTGCTCTGTGAGTTCCCAGAGACTTGTTGCCGGCGTTTTATCGAAAACGTCGTAACTTGATTATTTTATTCACATTCGCGAAAACATCGGACTCCATTTGTTTTGCTCATTTCATTTCATAATCATTTAAATTCCAAATGACTCAAGTTCGTAACCATTCATTCGATGTTCTTTTGTATATATTTTTACTTTCCCCCGTATGTAATACAAAGGGAAAGTATTGTTTTCGTGAAAATTTTCGAATCAAAAATTTTAGCGGAAATATCCGTTTTGAGACCATTTTTGAAAAATGTCTGTCTGTCTGTCTGTGTGTCTGTGTGTGTGTGTCTGTGTGCGCTGTTCCGCAAAAACCGCTAAAGATATCGAGATGAAACTTGAACTTAAGCTTTTTGTTATAATCGGAAGAACTGAAAAGCTTTTGGTGAAAATCGGAAAACCGGAAGTGGTACTTTACTCTTAGCGTTTTTCAGTTTATTTCAGATTTTTTCAATAAATGTTCATCAAACAAAAAATTCTTTCAAATAAAAGTTGTAGATAATATCAAAATAAAGATGTGTTGTTCACTTACTTTTTGTCATAGCACTGTTAGTTTTTGAGATAATTCAAAAGTTGTGTGTTTTATCTAGTTATTGGTGTGTGACAGTGTATGTGTCGATACAATTGAAAAATGTTTAAAATAAAAGTTGTAGGAAATGAAAAACTAAAGATTTTTTGTAGATTCACTTTTTGTCATAGCACTTTTAGTTTTTGAGATTTTCAATAAATAGTGTTTTTTATCTAGTCATTGGTTTGTGTCAGTATGTGTTGATCCAATTGAAAAATGTTTCAAATAAAAGTTGTAGTTATCAAAAAGTTGAAGACATTTTGAAAATAATAATGCTACAAATATTTGAAAAGTGATTTAATACGCAATTTACGGGGGAAAGTACTATGATGGACACATCACCATTTTTTTCTTTGTAAATATGTTAATTACTCGTACATTCAATTCCGCCCGAACGTGACCAAGAATACGACTTACGAATTTTTCAAACAACCCCATCATAAACCGCGCGACCAGCTTCGACCGAATTTTACCACCCCGAGGACGCCCGTCATAAAATACTCCGCGCCTCCGAGGATTGGCATCATAAACCCCACAGCGAGCTGTAGATGTTTTACGACCATGGAACAATGCCTATAGAAATCTCTTCCGATTTTGGAAAATTTCAGGGATAAGGCATATGGTCGTAACATCTGCAGCACAAACTTGGACACGCCGCAGCGGTCGAAAACCAGAGGCCCCAAACCAGAGGCCCCAAACCAGAGGCGTCAGGGAGGAGTTACCACCAGGGCCCAACCCCATCCCCAAAACTTCCTCCACCATCATCTTCGACCAATCAATCTTTACGGATATCGGTAAGTTTATTTTATAATTATGTTTGTGTCTGTATATCACTGAGCTAACGGAGTTGTTTCGGAGAAACGTCGCTCAGTGCAAAACTCATGCTCTCTATAAACTTATAAAAATTAGCACAAATCCCAAGCGACGTCCTGCACCCCGATAACAGACTCCAGGAGGTCCATTTTACGACCCTTTTCGGCTAAATGTATTATTGACAGTACATCCTCGCCAAAAGTATGATTGTTTTCAATCATATGTCTAGCGAATGACGACTTATCAATCGAATTAAGCCGAAAAGAGCTAAGATGCTCCTTGAGCCTGATTTTAAAATTACGACTAGATTGACCAATATACACTCCTTTACAATCGCTACAAGTTAGTTTATATAACCCTGATCTGTGAGCACTGGGTATTTTTGTTTTCGGATTAAAAATACTGTATATAATTTTTGTAAAAGGTTTAAAGGCTATTGAAATGTTATGTTTAGATAAAATGCTTTTAATTTGTAATGAGATGTCACCAAAGTAGGTAAGGGATCTGAATATTTGTTCTTTTTTAGATGTGTCCTTGCCTGCATATATATACTTAGTTACTTTTTTCATTCTATATTTATTAATCAATGAGTCTATTAATACTGAAGTATAGCCATTTTGAAATGTCTATTATCGTTTAATAATTGTGTTAGTGTTTTATCCTGGATGTTATTTGAACAATATATTAAAATCAACTACAATAAACAGTAGGTAACAGTATCTCAATATTCAGTGAATATTTCTAGGCTACATAACTATAAATACCGTGCGATCGTTTAAATTATAATTTAGAGGCAGTATTGTTTTTATGCGGTTGCCTAGAATGCTAATTGAGTGATGGAATAAATTTAAGGTTATGGTAAACTATATGTTAACAGTCAGTAGTGCCATTCTAATTATAAATTCAAAGCCTACTCTAAATCATGTTTTAAATGATCGCACGGTAGCTTTAGTGTAAATTGTTGAAGTTTTAATTTAGATTTTAAACTTTTAACCATTTATTTCAATAAAAACAATTAATTCATTGAGCAGTATGATTTCCCTTTCGTTATAGTTAAAGACAGTCATGAAGTATGTTTGTCCTTGTTATATATGTCAATTTTGACATGATTCAACTCACTTTAATTAATTATTTACTTAACGAAAGCCTAACGAAGAGAAAATCATACGGCCCAATGTCATTCTTCTTATGATATTATTAATTGACGTAAATGTATTATTTTGTGGGTAAGTTAATGTTCTATTATGTTTTATTTAAGGTGTTCATTTTGGCCCTCATAGCAATTTGGGTTGGGCAGCCCTGCTATAGTTTGATAAATAATTAAAATCGCATGCCAGTTATTGTTAAGGTAGTGTATCACACATTAACGTATAACAGACCCTCTAAAAGAAAATTTGCTGAACCAATAGCACACCAGATACTAAATCGTCAAATATTTTTTCATGAATTAGTAAAGAGGACATCAAGAACATCTCTTACTACATTTGATTATTCTGTTTACGAGCGTAAGTTAGCTTGAAAATTTTCTTTGTTGCTTTAAATATATTATAAACATGATCATTTTATATTATTACTAATTGAATGGTAGTTACGATTCAATTAATCATAATATAAAATGATCAAATTATATTACAAGTGTACAATAGAATCAACAGGAATGAAAATTGGAATACGCACATCAGGTATCTATTTTTTTCTCTAATGTAGATTGTATTTTTGTATTAATCGAATTAACAAATTTAAGAAAACTATCTAGTTGTCTTGTTGTGCCAACCCCAAAAGAGAACATGCTTGCTTTCGGGTGATTTTAAAATAATTGTCTCGAAATGTGACATAAAAATCTCTGAAATTATAGGTGATAGAGGAGAACCCATTGGTAAAGCATCAATCTGTTTGTATATGTTATTGGTAAATTAGAAATAATTTGGTTTTATACAAATATCTATTACCATTTTAAATTCTTGTTTTAATATTTCAGGTTAGTAAGCATTATCTATTTCATCATATGTCAAAAACATTTTAAAATCACCCGAAAGCAAGCATGTCGCCTTTTGGGCAGATACGTTGACGATATTTTTTGCGTATGGGTCAAATCGTATACTGTGCTCCGTTTCGCTACGCGACCAATCCCAATATTTAGGCTTTTTTTAAACTTGAAATATTTACTTCATGCTAAATCGTTCAATTTGTGAAAATATATTTTTTTTAAATATGAATAAAAAAATATTTATTGGATAATTTCGAAATCCACATTCAAATTTGAAAAATGTGTTTATTTAATCGATCATTTTAATATCTGGCATGTTTTCCGTAAAATTTAATAACTGAAACGTTGAGAAAAAAAAACATCTGATAATTAAAAGATAATTATTTTAAAAATTGTAAATTCTTTTAAGATTAACATATTTTGTTTAAAATTAAATGCACTCTAAATGCAAAATTAAAATATTCCCGGAAAAATACATTTAAGATATTAATTTAGAACATTTCTAAACATTCAAATTAAAACACATAAGTAAAAATTATGAATTATGTTTTTCGTGAATATTATCCATACTTTAAAAAACACTCGATGGATTTTAATTACATTTGCTGTGGGTTTGCTCATTCAGAATCTGCACTGAGAAAAATGTACGAGCCTGCCAAGTAATGTATTTATATCAATCATGCTAACAAGTTAAAATGCCTGATATAATCAGTTAACATACTTATTTAATGTGTTTTTATTAATTAAATTTACTTAATAATCACTAATAAAATGTGATAAAAACACATTACTTGGCAGGCCTGAATAAAAACATATTACTTGGTTAACGTAATCATTTATTTTTTTAATATGTGGAAATATCAAAATATTGATAGTTTTGAGTTATTTTTTAATAAATGTATTCATGTTTCGTCTGATTTGCCGCAAGGCCCACACTGTCTACCATTGTTATATTTACTTTTTATAAATTACTCAAATCTGTAATTTTAAACCATAATTCATGATACTTCTATGAACTGGTCTATGAAGAATAAAATCATTCCTGTATTTAATAATTTTTTAATGCGGTATGTGGAATTGAAAAATGTAAGTTTTGAAGTGAAAATAGTAAAATTTTGGAGGCGCCGGGTATCGATCCCGGTACCTCTCGCATGCTAAGCGAGCGCTCTCCCATCTGAGCTACGCCCCCGATGATAACGTTAAAAAATACACAAATTTTGGCTGTAAAACAAGTTAAGAATAATTAAAATGTGGAGCAACATACTTAAATTCACCTGCAGCCATAACCGACTTAAGTTATGCTAGCGCACCTTTCACTTTCAAATATCTCGATAATATGATGAATTAATTTCTCACTTAACCCGTAGTGAAACATATTTAATTAATAATAGAATTTTGATTAAAACACTTGGTTTGTTTTACAGATTTTTATTTTTACTCCAACTAATTTCGACCGTAGGCCATTCTCAAGGAGATATGTATAAAATGTATATTTATGCAAATATTATAGCTAATTTCAGATAATAAGGGACGTTGCAATCGGGGAGTGCCAAATGTCTTCGACTTTATTAGGCGTGGTTTTTCCACGTTTTATCTCTAATCATTCTCAGAGATTCAAGTCACGTCCCTTATTACGTGAATACAAAATGTTTAAATTATTATTATTGAAAAAATTATTACGTTCAATGCAATGTTGTGAAAGTCCAGTGGAGAATTTATTATTTACTATTGCTTTTTTATGTTCACTTAATCTAATTTTAAAAGTTCTTCCTGTTTGTCCTATATATACACTATCACAATCTCCACACTTGATTTCGTATATTCCACTTTCTTCAAATTTGTCTATCTCGGATTTATTACGCACTAAAAGTTTATGTAGATTGATTATATTCGTCATAGTAACATTAAACTCATACCCTTTCAAACAATTTTTTATATTTTCAGATACGTTGTTAACAAATTCCAGTTTGCACCACTTATTTTTCTCAGTTTTGTTTTGAGCATAAAAATATTTTTCTAATTGTTTCAATTTTTTCTTTTTAACAAATCTGTCTAATAATTGAGGACTGTAACCCTTATTAAGTGCAATTGCTTTGATTGTTTTTAGTTCATCTTTAAAATTATGTTGATTTAGGGGGATATGTATAAGTCTATGGATTAAGGAGTAAAAATTGCTATATTTAATTTTATAATGTGTGTTAGATGAATTAGGTATTATTGTATCGGTAAAGCTATTTTTTTTTAAATGTAATTTATTATTGATTCTAATTATTGTTAGATCAAGGAAATTTAAACTATTGTTAACCTCGATTTCTGTAGCAAACTGAATATTATTATTAATGGAATTGAGAAATTGTGTGAACAGTTCAAGTTGACGCGTTGTTCCTTTTCAAATACAAAAAATATCATCGACGCATCTAGGCCAATACAATATGTTGGATGTTGTGCTTTGTTTAAATAGATATTGCTCAAAGTTAGCCATAAATATTTCTGTAAGGAGTGGTGATATTATCTCAATAATACTGTATATAAGATATTCTTGTTTGAGTTACGTGAAGGTTAGTTTAATGGTAATTAGTTAAGTTATTCCTTTATTCCTTTTACTTCACTTTTTTATTTTATTTTAATTCTATATGTACATTTCGGGTACAATGTACTCTTTATCAATAGAAAAAACTAATTGACATTTTCGTAAATAAATAAAGCAATTGAAATGCACACAAATAGGAATAACCTTCTAAATTTTGATTTAAGTCCTTTAAACAACCCACTTTTAAATTTAATTCCTTAAACTAGCCTGCCTTTATCTGATTTCAAATAAATCGCACTTGGTTGTGAAAATAGTTGTATTCCTATTTTTATTTATTTACGAAAATGTCAATTAGTTTTTTCTATTGATAAAGGGTACATTGTACCCGAAATGTACATATAGAATTAAAATAAAATAAAAAAGTGAAGTAAAAGGAATAAAGGAATAACTTGAATAATTACCATTAATACTGTATATAGTTGATATTCATTCAATTATTCAATCATTAAAGAAAGAAGTAATTGATATATTGGAAAATATAATTTTTTATCTTCCCCTGTTACCTCTTTAGAGATTTGATATCTCTTTTTGTAAATATTCTTAAACTTGCATATTTAATCAATTCTCCTGATAGGCGCATTTTCTAATTAATAGACGCATTTACTAGAGATTTTTATCCTCAATGTGTTTACATTTTTTGTATACTTTACGTTTGTATCTGGTGAACGCTCTATATTTGTTACAGACAGAACACGAAATTGGACAAGAGGCGTTTTGTCTAGAAAAAATGCGAAATGTCTACTACTCACAAACATAGTTCGAATTAAAACATAATTTCGGGTTTTGTACAGACAAATCCTAATATAATAAGTGTCATAAATATGTCAAATTGGTAAAGTTGTAATAACAGAAGTTCAACTTTATTGAAAATTGATGAAAATAGAAGATCACTGTCTTAATTTTGACACTCGCAAATATAATAAAGAGGCGAAAACAAATGAACAAATTGTGAAAAAATATTTGCTTTTTTTGTTTTTTGTGTAAAAAACAACAACACAATTAAGCCTATAAAAGTGGACCAGCTAAAAGTTAGGACTAAATGATGAAAAATACGAGACATTTTTCAGCTTTTTTCTGAAATTATAAAATAAATTGATCGAACAAAACAAGACAAAAAAGTACTGGCAAATAGAAGTGATAAATTATTTATAAGGAGTATATTTAGAACTTCACTTTAAATCAGTGTTTTATACGCGTGGTGTATGAAGTAAAATTTTAAGTTTAGAAAAGCCTAAAAATTTGGTATGGTCTAGCGCTTCGCGCTACGCCACCAAACTAATTTTTCAGGCTTTTCTAAACTCGAAATTTTACTTCATGTTTAACCTGGGAGTGGAAACACTCGTTAGAAGTTCAAATTGAACGCTTTTATAATAAATCTTGTATAAAAAATCTACTTTTCGTAATTGGAAGTGATTAATTATGAAATAATTCAGTTTGGTTTGATATTATTTGATGTTAAACGTATGCTTATAATTATTGATTTTTCTAAATGAAATAGTTTTTTTTTAATTGAAAATTAAAAAAGTGTCTAAATTAATATAAAACTAATTAATTAGGTTAAAAAAAGTTATACAAATCAAATTGTTTTATTTAAATTTAATATTAAAAAAATATAATGATGTTTTACCAAGTGATTAATGATAAACAATTTATTCGTTGATAGTTATAATTTGTTTAATATTTATTAAAAATTGTCAAGCACTGATTTTGTTTGTCACTTTATGACTTATGACATACTATAGTATTTCACTAATTCGTATTTTGGTTTACAATTTCTGGAAAATAAGTTACTTGTTATTACTTATTATCATATGCCATACAGTAACATAACATTAAGTGTTAAAAGTGGTATAAAACGTCGAATGTGTCAAAAGTTTGATTAGATTAGAAGCTACCTACATTTAGACGATGTAGACAACTAACCTAATACAACTTTTGACATATTCGACGTGGTCACCGTGTCAAGTTTGGTTGATTGTCATCAAGGTTTGTGAGGTTATGTGTCACTCTGAGAAGTTAGGTTAGGTATAATGTCATTCTGTCTTACCTACGTCAACTGTCTTTATGGATTAACATAAAACAAATAACGATTGTCTATAAACTGTCGGCATCCCAGTAGGTTCTGACTTCAGAAACATACGTCGTAATTAAATTCAGCACTGTGACACTACCTAATGACATATAATTAAATGTTTTTGAGGTTTCCAAGATTTACCGTTTCGTATGGCATAATCTAAGATATGTAATTTCTTTTTCAAAGTAACCGAGATGTCGACAGTTTACAGACACTCGTTATAACAAATTGAGATCGAGCGATTCTGGAAACAACTTTATGGAGAAGCATCCAAATTTGAACCCCGTAACGCAAGCATTCGTCTTTTCGAAACCTCAGCGTGGCAACTGATCAGAAACGGCGGCGAGATGTGGGACTTCAAAGAAGAAGAAGTAGCAGGCGCCGTAAAAGGCATGCGAAACTACGTAGCTCCAGGTCCAGACGCCATCAACGCCTTCTAGTGGAAAAAAATTAATCTGCGCGCATAAGCATCTTGCGCGGATATTTACATCATACCTCAGAGGCACGCTTGGGATCCCAGAGTGGATTGCAGAAGGGCAAACTATTCTCCTATACAAAAAGGGCGATCCCGAGCAACCCGAAAACTATTGACCTATAACGTGCCTCAATATAGGGTATAACATTTTTACAACCATTTTGCACAAGCATAAGGATATGCTAATCTAGCTCATCTGGGAGCATATATCAGGTTTGTATAAATTGGCGGATAATCTACACGTAGTGATATTCTTCGTAAAATTTTAGGCTTCCTGAGCTTTCACGAGGTCCTCCAAGTTTGAACATTGAATAGTTTCATATGCGTTATTATTCGATATTCATTTACAGAAAACCCTGCAACTTCGGTAGAAGGACTCGTTTGAAGATTATTTGCCATTGTGTGCAATCTTTCTATCTTAAACATGTGTTTTAAACATTTCCTAACTAGCTTAGTTTTATATAAAGTACAGCCGACAACGTCGACTCCCGCTTATGTCAGTGACAAATTTTGACACTTACTGTAACGAATTCATTTAAACTTGCTTGTTTTAATTTTGTGCCAATTCTGTTTTTCTCGTTATCAATTTGTATTTGTTCCCGCCTTTCAATGTTTTTGTGTTTCTGTGTTATTTTCGTTTTATTGTTTTGTTCATTTATAATGGATTTTACATTTAATGAGCACGCCGACATGTACACGTCTGTGCAATAAAGTTAAGCACAGGTCTTATAACTATTTTTCATAATATTCTAGTTGTATAATTCAGGTCTGTGTTAATTGCCTATCAGCAGTTTTAATAAATGATGAAACACCATAACTTGAAACTAACACCTTTATTAAAAAACCAAAACTATGACCCTTTAAAAAAAACCTTTGTAATAAATAAAACAAAGCCGAAATAGCAAAACCATCTTCTATTTTAGTTAGAATTCGAATTTTTAAATTATTGTGTAAATGACGCAGCATTTTGACATTAAGGAAATTGACATATTTACATATTTTTGTAACCAGGAAACTTATCACGTCCGTTTTAAACTATAACATATTTTGTGTGCTTAATTTTATTGCACAGAAGTGTACATGGAGTACGGTTTCTGTAATAAATATGTACAATGGAAAAACTAGAACATCGAGTATGTTTTCAAAATCGGAGGCATCCTTCTACAAATGTATTTCGAAGGCTGGATCAACGACTAGGCAAAACAGGTATGTTTGTCCCCGAAATTGCAAACAGTGGCCGTACACGGCATAGGGGCACAGTACAACTTGAAGAGCAAGTTCTAGGTGCAATAGAAGAAGATCCCACCGTGAGTACCCGACAATTATCTGCCAGATTAGATATTCCCATCTCACAAATGTGTAGCCCCTCTGTGATAATGATAACATTGGAGCGATGAGAGTATGTTTACCATAGATTTCCGCCTTTAACAACCATAGCAGTCACTATTGGTCTGAGGAAAACTCGCGTAAAGTTTGAGAACATAGTCACCAAAAAGGGTTTCCGTTAATGTTTGGCTAGGCATTATAAACCATACTGTTGTAGGACCAATTTACTTACCACATCGTCTTCATGCTAATGATTACGTAAATCAATGTTCTGGAACAAATTATTGATAAGTTGCCCTTGAATTTTCGAGTTAATCTGATATTCATGCATGATGGAGCCCCTGCTCATTTCGCCCGTATTGTAAGAGACTGTCTGGACAAGCAATTCCCAAACAGTTGGATTAGTCGCGCTGGTCCCATCGTTTGGCCTTCGAGATCACCCGATCTCAATCCATTAGATTTTTTATTTGTTTAGGGCTCCAAAAAATGCTGACCAGAAATACTGGAGTGACTAACGATACGATACAAAAGAGATTGCAACTGTGCTTAGAAGCAGTTGGGTTTCATTTCGAACAAAATAGATGAATTGAATTATGCTATATCATTAGAAGAAGAAAAAATGCCGCACTCTACAATTATCACTTTACTGAGGCAACTCACATAACTTATGATCATGAGATTAATTTAAAAAAAAAACATGGCAGTCCGTAAATGCAATGTTGCCAAATGTTCATTTCTTTTAAATGGCTCCTGATGGTATAGGAAGCATGATACTAAATTTTTGTGTGGGCATTTTCTATTCAGAATTTTATGTAGAATATCGTCAGGTTTAGATTATCCGCCAATTTATACACACCCGATATATGAGCAACGCAGCACTAAAAAGGCGTCGCCGGTGTCCGGGAGAACCTCCTTATCGATCGTTTAGTATACTAAGATGCAAAATACTATAAAGTAACCTATCAATCGCATGGATTGGCTACAGGAAGGCCTTCGACTGTACGGCCCATGCTCTAATTTTACACCTACTGAAAAAAAAAAATAACGTACCAGATGAGATCATATTAACCCTGAGTAAACTCATGTCTAGCTGCAGGACTAAAATACACGTGCAGTCTAAAATAACCGAACACGTATCAAGCACCATACCTTGTAGACGTGAGGTATTTCAAGGAGACTCTTTAAGCCCTCTGCTATTCTGAATCTCGCTTCTACCACTATCCTTGATGTTAAGGCAATGTCCGGGATACAAAGCCGGACCTACGAACAACAGGAAGCAAAAGATAACGCACCTATTCCATCTCAATGACCTCAAGGTATACGCACAATCCAAGAAAGAAATAAAGGCGGATTTGGAAATAATCCGAAACTACTCCGTGGACATCAGAATGGAATTCGGTATAGAGAAGTGTACGTATCACAACATCATTAGAGGGACGAGTCGGGGTGAGGGCGAGGAGATAGACCTTATCGATGGAACCGTCATCCAACACTTGAGCGAAGATAGACACTATACTTACCTTGGAGTTCTGCAAAGAGGCATGCATGCAGAAAACGACATAAATCTTAAAATCGAAGAAGTCTTCTTTAAAACCTTAGACAAAATATAGGGATCCGAGCTATCAGGATTCTATAAATGCACAGCCTCCAACAGCCTAGCGGTCCCATTAGTAACGGACCCCTTTGGCGCCATCAGATCGAATAAGTCTGATACAAAAGTTAGACAGACTAACCAGGAAAGCTACGCACAAGAGCCGCAGCTTAGACCTGAACGCGTCGGTACTAAGACTTTAGATGCAGAGATCCTTTTTTTTGGGGGGGGGGGGGGGGAAGAGAGGAGGAGAAAATCCTCATGGATACCTTCTGTTATCCTGCCCACGGATGGGAGGGATAACAGTAGGTTATGTCAGACTCTTACTGACTAAAACCCCCTCTTGTATGTCAAGTCCAATAAAGAACTTTTTATACTTTATAGGAAGAAGTAGTAAAAATGGCTTTGTAGAAATTGACTGGTGTGAGTACTATAGCAGTATTCATATATTGGTTTCGGGTGGATGGGGTAGGATTTAGGAAGGAAGCGGTTTAAAGTTTCACTACTTTAAACTTTTTTCCTAAAAATTAAGTGGCAACGGCTAGGTGGAGTGCACGTTTTTTCCTGGTTCGGAAATTTTCAGGTACACCTAAGTGATCCTGGAGGAGGGAGACGTCGAATTTCGAGCAGTTTTTAATCGCCAAATCGCGAATGAAAACCTGGAGTTTTGGCACTTTCGTTTCGCTTCGTAACTGGACATTACTGATAAACCACGGAGCGCCTACGATCCGGCGGATCATGACGCTCTGCGTGGCTTCCAGTTTGTTTATCTGCGTTTATGAGATATGGATCCACGAGGGACATCCGTAGGTCAATTTTGACCTGATAATAGCTTTGTAAATGCGAATTTTACTAGCTAGGAAGAGAGTGCTATTTGTAAGCAGAAGTGACTTTAGTTGCCCGAAGGCGCATTTTGTTTTTCTGATTGCAGAGTTAACATGACTTGTCCAGTTTAGGTGTCTGTCCATTTGTAAACCAAGGTATCTCACTTCGTTTACCCATGGAATTTGTGTGCCTCTGAAGGTGAGGTTATCTTGGGGGGTGTTTCTGGTTTGAGTAAAGTAGATAGCCTGGCTTTTCTCTGGGTTAATAGAGATACACCATTCATCTGTCCACTCTTCCAGTTCATTGAGTGCGGCCTGGATTTTAGAGATACTGTGTGGGATATTTTTACCACGGTACAGATAAGCGGTGTCATCTGCATACTGGGCAGTTAAGATGTTATTCGGAGTTGGGAGGTCATGTACAAAGATGTTAAACAGGAGTGGGGAAAGTACTGACCCCTGGGGGACACCGGCGGTCATTTCGCGCGGTGCCGAAGTTGAATTTCGAAGCGAACCGAAAAAGTGCGTTTTCGTATGAATTCTGCGATTATTTTTACCAAATAAGACGGGTAGTTAAGTATCATGAGTTTATACAGCAGTCCCTCGTGCCACACTCGATCGAACGCCTTCCCGACGTCGAGAAAAACAGCGAGAGTGCTATGTTTTCTATTAAAACCGTTGGTTATGAAGTCGCTGGTTCTAACAAGCTGGTGGTTACAGGAGAGGCCTTTAATAAAACCGTGCTGAGTGCGCGGTAGTATTTTGTGGTCGTCTGTCCATTCAGTCAGGCGAGAATGCAGAATTTTTTCGTAAAGTTTTCCTAACGTACACAGCAGTGAAATTGGCCGGTGGTTTTGCGGGAATTTGTGGTCCTTAAAAGGTTTCGGAATAAGTATCACTACTGCGTGTTTCCACGTTTGTGGAAAATAACCTGTTCTTAGACAGGCATTGATTATATTTGTTAGGAAAACTACTCCGGTGTTAGGGAGATTTTTTAAGCAAGTATAGCTGATTTTATCGTGACCGGGCGCTTTTTTGTTCGGCGCATGCTTTATGATTGATCTGATTTCACCGGGGGATGTTGGTTTTGGTGTGTGGGATGTGGATTGCTCTAGGCTATCCAATGCGTCGTCAACTTCCTCGAGAAGCTCTTCGCTTGTTGTGAGCGGATTTGGTGAGAACTGAGACTCCAAGCTCTCCGCGAAAGCCTCAGCCTTGTCCTCCGATAGGAAGGCAAGTCCGTTTCTTCCGTGAATAACCGGGGTAACCGTTCTGTTTTTGTTAGTGAATCTCTTAGCGAGCTTCCACATTTGGGGTTTATGTCGAGACGCGTCGTCGAAAAGACGGTTCTAGCTATCATTTCTGAATATTTTGATTTCTTTCCGAATCTCACTGTTTAGCCTGTTGAGGTTGTTTTTCAACAGGGGGCAGCGTGTGTGCTGCCAATTCCGACGGATGCGGTTTTTCTCCCGAATTTTAATTAAGATGTTATTTGGTAGCGGGTTGCTATTTTTCGGAACGGTTTTGGTTTTCGAAACCGATTCGATTGTACTTGTGATTAAATCTGTGAGGAAAGTAATTCCCTCGTCGATTTGTTTTTTGGTATTAATTTTCGGGAGGGGAGTGAGATTTTCGAGCATTTTCTGGGTGTATTTCTGCCAGTTTATTGTTGTGATTAGTCTTTCAACTCTTGTTAGGTTTGTGTGTATTTCCAGAAAAACTGGATTGTGATCAGAACTGAGTTCAGAGTGCGACCAGGTGTCGAAATCGTGCTCGATGCGGTTTAGCAGAAAGAAATCAAGGATATCCGGCCTGTGGCCGGCATGGCTGTAAAACATCGGTGACGCTTGACTGGCTATCTTGATGTCGTACGGGTGTTGTACGATGAAATTGTGCAATTCTCTGCCTTTTTGATTTGACCGGCGACTTTGCCAGCTCGCGTGTTTAGCGTTAAAATCGCCGCCGATTATAGTAGGCACTTCTTCGGAGAAGATATTCCTGTAATCATTTACGATAAAGGGTTTCGAGGGGGATTGGTATAAACTCATGATTTTAAACTTTTCGCCGTTCGCTTTAATTAGGATTGAGGTTAATTCCAGGTTTTATAGTTGCGGATTCGTTAGCACGGTATGCTCAATTTCGTTGTGAATGTAAATGGCTGTGCCGCCGCCGATTTGAACGGGGCGGTGATTTAGGTAAAGGCGGTATCCGTTAATGAATAGGCCCCGGGTACTTTTTGACTGTGATTCGCTTATGAGCATAACGTGGATTTTGCGGTGATGTAAAAACTCTTCGAGTTCGGTGGTGTTGCAGAGATCCGAAGGTGGCAGAGGGCTTATATCCCTAGAAGACTTGTACCGAATTTTTATTATATTTTTGTGTTTCTGTGTTATTTTCGTCTTCTTTAAAACCATAGACAAAATATAGTGATCCGAGCTATCAGGATTCTATAAATGCATAGCCACCAATAGCCTGGCGGTCCCATTAGTAACGGACACCTTTGGCGCCATCAGATGGAATAAGTCTGATACAAAAGTTAGATAGACTAACCAGGAAAGCTATGCACAAGAGCCGCAGCTTACACCTGAACGCGTCGGTACTAAGACTTTAGATGCAGAGATCCGAAGGTGGCAGAGGGTTTATATCCCTAGAAGACTTGTATCGAATTTTTATTATACTAACCGCATGTAAAGTACAAAAATCTCCAGACCCACTATTAAAACTTGCTGCAGCATACGAACAAAAGGGAAACGGGGCATTCCTTTACAAACAAGCGGAAGAGAGGCAATTGAGTTGGGCATGCCACTCAAACTTGACTACCCAGCGAGTGGAGAACTCTTAGAAACCTCGTTTATAGAACAGAAAAATATCATAAAGAAAAATACGCTAGAATTAAGACAACAGGTTCACAAGGAAAAGTCAATGCGCGGACTGTACTTCAGAAACATGAAACACCAACAACTGCCTAAAAACTTGTTGTTTATGTTCTTAAGATCTACCACACTGCGCTCAGAAACCGAGGGAAACATCACGGCGGTCCAAGAAGGAGTGTTTCACACATACAAGCGCACAGAGCGAGAGTAATGAAAATCCTCTGGGTCTACATCAGATGCAGGGCATGCAGAGCATCAGACGAGACAACGATGCACCTGCTATCATCGTGCAAAAGCTTTGCCAAGTCACTCTACATCCGTAGGCATAACTCCGCCCTGAAAGTCCTCTACTACGCGCTGCGGCACAAATACGGCATTGATGACGAACTGAAGCCATCTTACCTTAACGAGATATCGTCATCAGTGTCTAACGATGTGTGCAAGATTCTGTGCGCCCTCTTAACAATAGCTGTAGACCAGTCCAACCGACCTGACATGATGCTGTTCGATCATCTAAAAAAGAAGATGTGGGTAGTTGAGATGTCTTGCCCAGCTAAGAATAAAACTCTAAAGAAAAATGAAGAAAAATAGGACAAGTATCGCCCACTGCCTTTTCACCTATCCAGGTCATACTCACGCTACACGATTTCCTTCCTTCCGGTTATAATGGGTGTGACGGGCGGAGTCCATCCGTCGCTGCAACGCCTATTAAAGCTGCTGAACATCTCTAATGAGCAGCTAATCGGAATAATTGCGGGAATGCAGAAAGCGGTGATCCTGGGGGTCGCTGCTCATCTTTAGAGCTTACGAAGTTAGGCACTAACGAACTTAAGGCCAGAACCCCCTTTCCCCCTATCACTCTTGGGCGACGGGGAAAAGAGGATTTACCGGCGGAGCCGGGTATTCGCGAGCTGCTCATCTCCATCAAACACAATAATAATAATAATAATAATATTTATTTAGCATTTTTTGCTATGCAATCACTTCCATTTATAAAAAATAGATTTTTTATACAAGGTTTATTATAAAACCGTTCAATTTGTAACTTCTAACGAGTGTTTCCATTCCCCGATTAAGCATGAAGTGAAACTTTGAGTTCAGATAAGCCTAAAAATGTGGATATGCGGGGGTGTGCTAGCGAAGCGAGTCGCGCCCCAGCAAATCCAAATTTTCAGGCTTTTTACACTATAAACAAGACAAAATAAAAGGCTTCTTTTGAAAAACAAGGAACTAAAACTCCTTAGTGATTTACATTTGCTTACCTGCAAAATAATGACTTATGTATTTACGACTTACGATTTACGACTTGACAGTCATGCCAACGAAATATCCCACACGAACGAAAATAGTTTTATTTTTATATCAACTATTATTGTACCTCAAAAATGGTTCTATTAACCCTTTACTACAGGAAGTAACATTTATAATATACTTAATTGAAAACATCATAGTAAATAAAATTTTATATTTCAGTTTGCGTGATGTGTTGCATATCAATTACGCGAGTATCAGAGACATATGTGCAGGGCGAAAAAAACATTTTTTTTTAAGAGATATTAAAATACCGTTTTCGCGAGCCAGAGTCACTTTTTGTGTTTCAATCAATGGTGAAAAGAAAATTGATCTATTTCTAACCGTTTCCGCTCTATAATCGGAAGTTGATCAAATGTCGTTTTTCTGAAGTTACTGTAACTTATTTGTTTTTAAAATTATAACCAAACTGTAATAACTATCTTAAAGCAACTTTTTGCGCCCATTTATATGACGTACATGTTTTAACTCAAAGGCGTTTCGCTTTTGTTTTCCGTTATCAAAATCACATTTTTCTTACGAAGACATATAGAGATATGCACATCATTAAACAGCATCTCCAACACTAATTTCAATGATGTCCCACATGCATACTTTTGTCTTTTGTCATTGTCTAAGTTGCCATGACAATTGGAAAACAATTTCGTAACTAGGTGATGCTTGCAATTGGTTTGAAAATATGACTACTATCGATGTGGTATATTTTAATTTATTAATAAGCACTCTTAATTAACATAAACGTCTATAGTGCTTGTCGAAATATAACAACAACAAAATTTCACAAAGGTACACAAGTGGCAAATCGTAGAAATTGGCATATGCATATCATTGCTGTTCAATGATATGCACATCTCCATATGCGCCAGAGCTGGGATGAATCCTCAAAAACATGATTCGAATCACGAATCCGAATCACCTAATATGATTCGAATCACGAATACTCGAATAAAGGATTCATAACTGAAAGATATGATTCCTCCTCATTTTGAATCACGGATACAAATCCTTTAAAAATAAATTTGAATCTATTATTTGTAACCAGTGATATTTTATTCCATCAGTTTCTATTAACAAACATGTTCATTTACCGACTAAATATCTGATTATATAATGATTTTAATTAATGATGATATATGTGTTATTAAACTTCATTTTGAATCTGTGTTTTATACCCCTGGCGCATGAAGTAAAATTTCGAGTTTAGAAAAGCCCCGTGAAAATTTGTCTCGGGTCGCTGCGCGACCCTCGACAAATTTTCTACGCGGGGCTTTTCTAAACTCGAAATTTTACTTCATGCTTAGTCTGGGAGTGGACAACACTCGTTCTTAGAAGTTTCAAATTAAAGGATTACTCTAGATTACTAAGTTTATTGCCAATTTACAAAGGCTACAGCTAGAAGGACCAATCATGGTCTTCGGAGACCGAAGGACTACAGGGAATCGAGGTTTATTTACAAGAAACAACGAATATCTGAAGGTTTACAGCATGGATAGAAAAGAAAACATCCAATTTTGAAAAAATATCGAAGTTGGGTTGGTTTTCAGTGCGTTTTTAACTTCACTTTAAATCAGTGTTTTATACGCGTGGCGAATGAAGTAAAATTTTGAGTTTAGAAAAGCCCCGTGAAATTTTGTCTCGGGTCGCTGCGCGACCCTCGACAAATTTTCTACGCGGGGCTTTTCTACACTCGAAATTTTACTTCATGCTTAGTCTGGGAGTGGACTGTCAAGATTTTCTACATGTCGAGATTTTTGATATTTCTAGATTTATGTCGATTTATTCACAGTTTGTTATTGTATTAAATGCAACTTCAATATCAAATAAAAACTGTTTTTTTTTTAGGAATAGAATATTCACCCATTAAGAGCCAAACAAATTATAAAGTTAACTCTAAAAGTTAATTTTAGGTAAAATTTTGCATCTTTTTCTATGATTTCAATGAATGATTTATTATATTACATACGTCGATTTTTTAAAAGAGTTAAATTTAAAATTCAAGCGAGTGTTGTCCACTCCCAGACTAAGCATGAAGTAAAATTTCGAGTTTAGAAAAGCCCCGCGTAGAAAATTTGTCGAGGGTCGCGCAGCGACCCGAGACAAATTTTCGCGGGGCTTTTCTAAACTCGAAATTTTTCTTCATGCGCCACGCGTATAAAACACTGATTTGAAGTGAAGTTAAAAATGCACTGAAAACCAACCCAACTTCGATATTTTTTCAAAATTAGATGTTTTCTTTCCTATCCATGCTGTAAACCTTCAGATATTCGTTGTTTCCTTGTAAAAAAACTTCGATTCCCTGTAGTCCTTCGATCTGCGAAGACCATGGTTGGTCCTTTGAGCTGTAGCCTTTGTTAAACGGTAATAAACTTAGTAATCTAGAGTAATCCTTCAATTTGAAACTTCTAAGAACGAGTGTTGTCCACTCCCAGACTAAGCATGAAGTAAAATTTCGAGTTTAGAAAAGCCTCGCGTAGAAAATTTGTCGAGGGTCGCGCAGCGACCCGAGACAAAATTTCACGGGGCTTTTCTAAACTCAAAATTTTACTTCATTCGCCACGCGTATAAAATATGTTTCTATTAAAGTTTGCTTTTTTGAAATGATTATAGAGTATTTACTATCTGTCGTGACGTGATACATTACTAATAAAACACCGTTTCATTTTTATTCTTCGCTAGCTTGTTTTTCATTGTTAACAGCGAACAATAAATTAGCGAAGAAAGGTAATCGAACTATGTTTTATTAGTAATTAAAGATTACTTCTCTTTCTAATAATATTGCAGTAGTATATAATAATTTAATAATGAATAATGAATTCCGTAAATTGATACAATCTACCGTTTTCTACAGCTTTTTTTAGGTGCAATGTACCGCTAAAAAATCAACCTCACAGCACTGGGCATAGGCGTGGAGATATTTTCAACCAGTGACCCTTAATAACTCTGAACAATAGTTTTTACTAACTTTGTTTGTATAACTGAGGATTTTATTGTGACTATAGTTTCCTTGAGTCTGATTTTAAAATTACGACTAGATTTACCAATATACACTCCTTTACAATCGCTACAAGTTAGTTTATATATCCCTGATCTGTGAGCACTGGGCATTTTTGTTTACGGATTAAAAATACTGTATCTAATTTTTGTAAAAGGTTTAAAGGTTGTAATGAGATGTCACCAAAGTAGGTAAGGGATCTGAATATTTGTTCTTTTTTAGATGTGTCCTTGCCTGCATATATATACTTAGTTACTTTTTTCATTCTATATTTATTAATCAATGAGTCTATTAATGCTGAAGTATAGCCATTTGAAATGGCTATACTTTTAATTATATCAAATTCTTTTTCAAATGCTGTTTCGGAGATCATTGAATTGAACGCGGACAATTTATGTTTTCGTGGGTGATTCGAGGAATTAGGGATTACACGGTCACTAAATATAGGTTTCCTATAAATTTCAAATGTTAGTGATTCGTTGATTTTGGATATTGAAAGGTCTAGGAATTTGATATTATTACTAATTTCTGTCTCTACTGTGAATTTTATATTCGGGTGAATGTTGTTAATAAATTTTAGGAATTGGGAAAGTTGTCTATCTGAACCTATGAAGGAAGCTAGAATATCATCGACGTATCTAAACCACATGTTTATGTGCTTTTTGCCTAACGGGGACTCTAATATAATGTTTGTTAAATTGCACATAAAAATTTCAGCAAGCAAAGGACTCAAAGGCGAGCCCATTGCAAGCCCTTCTGTCTGTCTGTAAAATTTATTTTCGATTGAAAGGTGATTGTTATTTAAAATTATTTCTAACATATTTAAAAATTCTGTTTTTACTGAAATGTTAACGTTTAGTTTGTCAAAAGAAGTTTTTATTAGGTCTATACAATCGTTTGGTGCGATATTAGCGAACATATTAGATACGTCGAATGATACTAACTTATGATTTGGAGGAAAGTGATGGGTTTTTAGTTTATTACTCAATTCTTTGGAATTTTTTACTGCTCTAGGGTCTTTAAAATCAGTTATCTCTCTATATAAGGTGTTTAGGTGGCATGCTATTTTATGGGCCGACGAGTTGATAAAAGAGACTACAGGTCTTATAGGAGAGTTATCTTTGTGAATTTTTAATAATCCATATAATCTGGGACATATGGGGTTCATGGGGAAAAGCCAAGATTTATTACAATTCTCAAAGATTGAGTGGGATTCATTAACAATGGATTTAAGGGATTTTTGGAATTTAGGAATGGGGTCTTGTTGCAATTCAATGATATCCGATGCTTGCAGAAAATCTTTAATTTTTGAATTGTATGTTGATTTTTCTAAAACTACAACAGAATTACCTTTTTCTGCTTTGGTGATTGTAAGCTTGTTAGATTCAATTTCATTTTTGATTGATTTAATTATTTTGTTATCAAAGTTTGTAGGTGCTGACTTTTTAATTAATTTAGCCCTTAACATTATCGACAGCGGTTAACATTATCGACAGATGTGATATTGTTGTTTCCCTATTGATTGTGAATTTTTTAACCGCACAAAAGTTCGTAAACTGCCGCCACTGTGATTCTTTGTTCATGACGGTGTTTATTGGCGTTGCACTTTTCACTTTTCTATTAATATCACAGCACGAAACTTTACCTATTTTGACGTTTCGAATGACAGGACAACTTATCACCCACCGCTTCTTTTGTTTTTTATCATCGCTGTGATACACATGTACTTCCCGCTTTCCTTGCGGAAAATTCATTCTAGTAGGCTGTGAGTTGTATTCTCAGCCGTAATATAACGAGTGGTATAATTATTATCGATGATATTTTGGAGTTGAAACCGAGCTGCAGATTCAACGAGTGCGCAGCATGAGTTAAATGTGTTGCTTCGGTTTCAACGACAAAATATCATCGATAATTAATCATATCACGAGTTATATTTAGTGAGAGAATATAACGAATAAAATAATGTGAGTCCCTGAACATCATCGACAGCTGTGATATTGTTGTTTCCCTATTGATTGTGAATTTTTTAACCGCTCAAAAGTTCGTAAACTGCCGCCACTGTGATTCTTTGTTCATGACGGTGTTTATTGGCGTTGCACTTTTCACTTTTCTATTAATATCACTGCACGAAACTTTACCTATTTTAACGTTTCGAATGACAGGACAACTTATCACCTACCGCTTCTTTTGTTTTTTATCATCGTGGTGATAGACATGTACCTACGGCTTTCCTTGCATTTCATTAGTTTAAAATTCGTTCTAGTAGGCTATGAGTTGTATTCTTAGCCATAATACAACGAGTGGTAAGATTATTACCGATGATATTTTGAAGTTGAAACCAAGCTGCAGATTCAACGAGTCCGTAGGACGAGTTGAATGTGCTGCTTCGGTTTTAACGACTAAATATCATCTGGTATTAATCGTACCACGAGTTATATTTAGTGAGAGAATATAACGAATAAAATGTTATAATCTTACTTATCTGAAACTTCCTAGCGGCATAAAACTCAGAAAATTGTCGCCAATGCGGCTCTCTATTTCGCAGTGTGTTTTTCGGTATCGTATTTTTCACTACTTCACTTATATTGCTGCTAGAAGCCGTACCAAAACGATTTCCAACGTCCATTTTAATATTTGGAATTCTGACGTCTAACCACTTTGACGTTTAAAAAACAATTTATGACCACAACAAACTTATCATTGCGGTGATTTTTTATCATCGCTGCGATACAGATACTGCTACGTATGTACTTGCATCTGATTGGCTGAAAATACATTCTAGTAGGCTATGAGTTGTATTCTCATCGTAATAATTTATGAAATTACTTATACTACAATCAAAACATAATGGAATACTATTTTCATCGCTCACAAACACAAATATTTGCGATATTTAAATATTAAACATATCTTAAGGTATAATTAAGTGCGTCTCAAGGTACAAGTGGTCGTACCTTTGAACATATTGCCAAATTTTTTGAAGTTTCATTTAACCCTTAATCATAATAGATAATGTTTGTACTAGCTAAAGATATTGGCCCATATTCGTACCTCGCATTTAGTGATAAAGCACATTAAGATGTTTATCTGATGAGACTGTAAAGGTATTCTAGTTTATGTCATTATGTATTCATTTCGTATTTCTAATCTAATTTATTATGTTTGAAATTCGTTTGTGTTTAAATTTATGAATAAGTAAAGTTGCCAAGTGTATCGTGACCATGGAGAATTGTTGACAACGGAGATAAAGTGATACTTTATCTACTATTTTTAATATATATACTCAATGACATTAGAAGCGTAACACCAAGACGGAATGATTTTTTTAAATTCATATTTTAGCAACAGAGTGACTATATTTAAAGCATACATTGATAACAATTTCAACCTTGTGCCTTTTACATTTATTGTAAAAAAAAAAATATTTCACTTTTTCTTTTTTGATAAAACTATTTATATGAGCTGTTTAGTACAGATGTTTTAGTTTTCGTGTTTCCGTTGAGTGTGTTAAGCTTAAATAAAATCCCTCGAGTCCAAAGACGTCCACAATATCACCATTTGAGCGATTTTGACCGGGGTCGAGTTGTTGCTTATCGAGATGTCGGTATGTCCTATCGCGAAATAGCCCGCCGTATTGATTCCACTGCAGCAACTGTAATACGTGTGTATCAGGTATGGACAGAAGAAGGTAGAGGAGCAAGAAGAAGACCAATTGGTCAACCAAGGCGTACCACAGAACGTCAAGATCGGCGCTTAAGACAAATAGCCCTGCGAGACCGTTTCGCTACTACGCGTCAAATCGGTGATCAATGGATTGGAGAAGAAGGTAGGCCCATTAGTATGCGAATCTTATATCGCCGCATTCAATCCTTTGGGCTTCTTTCGTACCGTCCAAGATTAGTGCTTCCTTTAACAGCGAGACACTGTCGCCAAAGGTTGGACTGGTGCAGAGAACGGTAGCATTGGGAGGCAGAATGGCACGATGTCGTATTCAGCGATGAATCACGATTTTGTCTAGGCACGCATGATGGCCGTAGAAGGGTACGACGCTACCGTGGAGAACGACCTGATCTTAGGTTTGCTATTGAGAGGCATGTACACAGGACTGCTGGAGTAATGGTTTGGGGGGCTATTGCTTATGGTAGTCGATTACCTCTTGTATTCATTCGAGGCAGTATGACAGCTGCGCGTTATGTTGAAGACGTCATACGACCGACTTTGTTGCCTTATTTAGATGGCCGCCCAGACGTACTTTTTCAACAAGATAACGCACGTCCCCATATTGCTCGTCGAACTATGAACTTTCTTAATGAAGCTGGTGTTAATGTTTTGGCGTGGCCGCCCCGTTCGCCGTATTTAAATCCCATTGAACATGTGTGGGATATCATGGGAAGAAAAATATTCTCTTTGCACCATCCTCCACAGACTCTAGCACAGTTGATCGATAAAATTCAAGTTGCTTGGAACGAGATGCCTCAAGAAGAAATCGACCATCTCATTTTGTCGATGCCCAGACGTCTACAGGAGTGTATACAGCAAAGGGGTCGCCAAACACATTATTAATTTTTTTTAGATTGTTTTTTAATAAAATTTCTTGAAAATGTAATCATTTTATTCTTGATGTAAGACTACCATACTGGCAAAAAATCAAGTTAAAATAATAACTCCTTCTGGGTGTTACGCTTCTAATGTCATTGAGTATAGATGAAAGTTTGAAACAAGAAATGATATAAAAGTAATTTTAAGCCATTTTAACAAAACGGGACCTCTAAAAGTCTTTTGTGATTAGTGCACCTCTAAAGTCCATCTTGAAACATAAGAAAATACGTTTTCATTACTAAATGTAAGGTACTCTCCATTGTAGCTCATATAGTAAATTTTAATATATTCCATTTATTGAATATAAAAATTTCTTTTTACATATAGCAAAAACATGTCTATACCGAAGTTGCTCTACTTTAAGAGCTATACAACTTAAATATATTTTCATTTATACAGAGTGCGCCATAAAGACAGTAGCGGATACTTATTTTTAATGGATCGCGCTGTATATTATTTAATTTTTAAATTAATCATAAAAATTTAGTTTCCATTTATTAAAAACATTCGGTGTAAGTCGTACTGTTTTAAATCTATTTGACATTTATGTATAAAAATAAAGTTTGCAGTAGTTTTGAGGGCCTAAAATATCTCCGAAAGTAAATAAGATAGAAAGAGAGTGGCGTTTTTCGCCATAATCTTGAGAAAAAAGGGCGCTACCGGTTGCACTGTAAAGTTGCGCAAACTTATTGGGCTAAGAAATCGAATTTATACATTTTCAATCAAAGGTAACTTGATCTTTTAAATGAAACCTTATAATTGTTTTTACGCCAATCAACTCAAGATCTGTCGATTAGGTTTATCATTTTTATCCGTAAATTTAAAGATTCATGATATACAGCGTGTAATCGAACTAATGTACATCCTCTTAAGGGCGTATACACAAAATATTTTGACACCAATTGCAGCAAAAATAAAATCGGAAAAAAAATATTGTACTTTTCATAATTTTTCATGCATTTTTTACTTTTTGAGAACTTCTGGTTACGCGTGTTCATGATATTTTTAATGGATGCGTAAGTTGTTGTATTTTTTATTT
Organism: Philonthus cognatus; assembly: GCA_932526585.2. Lineage (NCBI taxonomy): Eukaryota > Metazoa > Arthropoda > Insecta > Coleoptera > Staphylinidae > Philonthus > Philonthus cognatus. The sequence continues at coordinate 6,928,408 of OW052249.1, read as the reverse complement.
ACTTTTACTACTGCGAGGCGCATAAATCACTTCGCACTCACTAAACACGCACGCTGTCTCGAATGACTAGATGAAACTAGGTCACTCATTTGTGGTATTGTTTATTTACTGTTACTACTGCGAGACGTATAAATCACTTAGCACGCACTACACAAACACACACTGTCTAGAATTACTAGACGAAACTGGGTCACGTATAAAAAAAATCACAATAAGTGTTCAAATTGACGTCCGCCGCACTCAATGCACATTTGGGCTCTACGTATCAAATTTGCACGAACAGTGGCAAACATTTCACGAGGTTTTTCACGAATGGTATTAGCCGCGGCGTTTACTCGTTGTATCAGCATTTCAGCATTGTCAATTTCCGTAGTGTAGACTTCACTTTTAAAGTATCCCCAAAGAAAAAAATCGAAGGGGTTTAAATCCGGACTTCTTGGAGGCCATGGTACAGGGCCTCCACGACCAACCCAACGTCCTGGAAACTCATCATCCAAATATCTTCTAACGCGCCTTTCATAGTGAGCTGGCTCACCATCTTGCAAATACCACATTCTTCTAAGAACCGCTAAGGGTACATTTTCTAGAAGATCTAAAAGGTCATCTTGCGAAAATCGTTAATATCGTTCTCCATTCAAATTAAATGGGAACATAAATGGCCCAATTAATTGATCATTTAATATACCTGCCCAGATATTAAGGGAGAAGCGATGCTGGAAATGAGTTCTACGCCTAACACGAGGATTTTCTATTGCATAAACATGCATATTATGGAAATTAAAACTTCCATTACGCGTAAAGCACGATTCGTCGGTCACTACAATGTCTTTGGTAAAGTTAGGAGTTTGAAAATTTTGTGCCTAAATCCATTGACAACATGCAATTCTTTTGGGAAAATCATGGGGTTGAAGATGTTGTACACGCTGGTAGTGATACGGATAAAAATTATTGTCTCGTATAACACTGCTGACAAATTTGTGCGATACATTTAGCTGAGCGGCGATAATACGGGTACTTAAACCAAGATCCGCTTCCAACAGATTCAAAATTTCATCTTCCGCTCGCAAATAACACCGCACACAGCTCGTGTCGTTTCTTTTTTTTTATTCTCTGAGCACACAGCTCCGCACAGATCAAGCTTTAGACACCAAGTCAAATAATCCAGAGATTAATAATATCCAACGCCCCCTTTCGAATTAGACAAATTATTGGCAATTTCGAACTGTAGCTAATTATGACGTACCTACACGACGTCTTTTTCTTTCGATAAAATAGCAACGATTAAAAATAATTCCGACCAGTTTCGAAACAGAAGCACAGCAAGTCAAACCCCACTTCTACATGATTTATAAAAGTAAATAATGATACAGTCGGAATAAAAATCAACAAACGCAAATCCGCCCAACAAAATTCGATAAGTGTGAATGCTCCCTAACAAATACTAATTGATAGTTAAGTAAAACAGTGACAGCTACACAACAATCTAGTGGAGTTATGTGAAATGTTTCCTATCCAGCATTTTCCGGAATCAATCATAATCGCCAGGAACAACAAAAACACTATTTTACTAATATATAAACTCAGAAAACATTTCCACTTTGAGGTTACTTTTTTAAAAATTTGTCACCCCTTTATCCATAATCAACCAATTAAATTTTTATGTTTGAAGTTACGCAACAATCAAGGACTCTCTATTTAAGCAATCGTGGTGGAAAGTGAAAAATTAAATAAACAATTTAATTAAAAATGTATGTTGTTTACATTTTGGTGATAATTAGGTTGCCTATGTTAATTTACGGTTTTTGATTTTCATTTACTTTCCAAACTAAACTGGCGGCAAAAAGTGAGGTATGGTACATTGCGTAATCGGTTAATCACTTTATAAGGCTGTTGGTAAAAGAAGTTAAAACTGTTATGTTATGATGTTGCACACTAGGATTAATAAAATGATTAGCGTAATAAATTATTTTATTGATAATAACACAGTGTATTCAGCATGAGTCTGTTTTGTACACTGGACGCTCACACCACGTTCGGGCATCTGCCGAACTATAATATATGCGTACGTACATTTGCCTATGCTAACATATTACTTATAACTAGTGATGGAAATAATCAATATATTTTAATAATAGATTAAATTAGTAGTTGAAAACTAGTAGTTAACTTTTCAAACAAAAACGGGCCGCAGAATGTTTATCATATATTCCAACGGGGTGTTTTTTTTTCTGGAACTGGTTTTCCAAAAAAATATTGTACTGGGGTAATTTTTGGGGGTCGTTTTTTGGGGGGTGGTGTTTTTTTTAGGGAGGGGGGGGGGGTGATATTACAGGCAAAGTTTTTAATGGGTGATTGTTTCGGGGGGTGGTTTTTCTAAAGGTTGGTATTTCAGAGAGTGATTTTTATGAAATGGGTTTTTTCGGGGGATGAATTTTAGGTATGGTTTTTCCTAATGATGATTTTTAGAGGAATTGTTCCTTTCGGGAGATGTTTTTTCGGGAGTGGGGCTGATTTTCCAGGAATCTTTTTACACAGGGTAGATTTTCAAGACGTATATTTTTTCCGTAGGCGTGATTTTCAATAACAGTTCTTACAAGGGGTAGTCTTTTAAGATGTAGTTTTTTGAGGAAGTGATTTTTATGGTTTGTTTTTCAGCCCGTGGTTTCATTAGCATTTTTTTCCAGGGGGTGATGTATTTGAATTTTTTTATAATTATTATTATTTAATGATTTATTTAATGAAATACAAAACAACCGTAAATTCAGTAATTATCAATATTACTATATAATAATTAGTAGTCCTGTCTACTGAGATAATAAGCAATACATTTGTGAATAATAATTAATAGTCCAGTCTACCGAGATAACAATCAATTATTTTAGTATACTAGTAATTTGCGCGACGAAATAATGGCTTATATTAGTATATACTATTTTACCCGATCAAATAATCGCTTAAATTAGTATCTACTAATTTACTAGATAAAATAATCGTTTAAATTAGTACATACTATTTTACCCGATCAAATGATCGCTTAAATTGCTATCTACTAATTTACCCGATCAAATAATCGTTTAAATTAGTATATACTATTTTACCCGATCAAATAATCGCTTAAATTAGTATCTATTAATTTACCCGATCAAATAATCGTTTAAATTAGTATATACTATTTTACCCGATCAAATAATCGCTTAAATTAGTGTCTACTAATTTTCCTAATCAAATAATCGCTTAAATGAGTATATAGTAATTTCCGCATAATAATCGATTATATCGATATATTTCAATAACCGACTAATTACTAATTAGTATATCGATTATTCCCATCACTACTTATAACACTTCCTTTCTTTTAATACAAAAATACAAACAAATAAACATTTGAAACTCTTAAAACTAAGAGTAATTATAAAAATACAATTTACGATGTATAAATCTGACAGTTGCGGTAAGCAAATGTATATACTCATTAACGCTATTGAATAATGCATTTGAACATATTATTTAAAATAAGCAGGTTTAACTACCTCTTGTTCTGATCGTGTAACGCACTAATTGATGAAGTACTGATTGTATCATTGGTAATAAATTTAGGTTCGTCCGGTTTATTGGTCTGTATAATTTCGTTGTCCTCAATTTCATTTAAAATTTGATTTTGACTAGGTTTCAAATATTTTCAGTTCCTTTCCAACACAGTTCCCTTTTCTAATTTTACTTTATACGATCTTGGTCTTTCTAATACTTCATTATACTATACTATACTATACCATTTTCCCACTCATTTCCTCTATAAACATTAAGGATTCTAAAACCAGTGTAGCCAATCGTGTTGTTATAGTCAAAGCCTGCTCTAAATCTTTTTTTTTTCGATCTCACGGTATTTTTGAAACATGTCTGCCTGTCCTTCTGTAATTCCGTTCTGTCCTTCAGATATATATTTAGATAACAGTATAAACTCAAGCTTTTTATTACATCGGACCAAGAGGGGCATCAGTAATTGATTATGTGGTGGTCAAGGGGATAGATAGAAGAGATATAAGAGGCATGGAGGTGGAAGAGGTGCTGGGATCGGATCACCTACCGGTAACGGTGGAGATGTGGATGGAGAAGGGAAAAGAAGAGGAAAGATGGAAAGAAAACCAATACCTTGAGTGTGGCGTGAAGGCGATGGAGGATATGAGGAACAGGCTATCAAGGATTCAATGGTAAGAGCTCAATACAATGGAGGAGATGGAAAAGACGATAGTGGGATGCGGAAGAAATAGGAAGGGAGAGAGAAGAGGAGGGAATGCGTGGTTCGATGAGGAGTGTAGGCAGGCAAAGAGAGAGTTGAGGAATGCTGTGGGAGAATGCGTAAGATATGGGGGAGAAGAGGTGAAAGTGGTGGCGGCAAGGAAAATATATGAGGGCATTTGTGAGAAGAAAAAGCTAAAGGTGGTGGAAAAAGCGAGCGAGGATTTGAGGGAATATAAAAATGAGGCGGAAATGTGGAGAATTTTGAGGAGAGGGGAGAGAAAGAGGCAGGTAGGGGTTTCGCCGAGGGAATGGACAAGGAAATGCAGAGTAGGAAGCGGAGTACCAGGGGAGATTGGAGAAAGCAGAGGTGGAGACAGAGGGGAAGAGTTCACGAAGGAGGAGGTGGAGCGGGCGTTCAAGGAAGTGAAGAGTGGAAAGGCGACAGGGAGGGATGGTTTCAAGGCAGAGATGTGGAAGGAGATTGGGGAAAAGGGTAAGACGAAATTTAGGGAACTGTTGAATCAGATGTAGAGGGGGGAGGTGAGCTTGCCGAAAGAATGGAGGGTTGGGATGATGTGTCCGGTGTATAAGGGAGGGGATGAGAAGAAGGCCAGTAGTTATAGGGGTGTAACGATCACAAGTATTGGATATAAGCTGGCAATGATGATAGTGAGGAATCGGATAGAGGTGGAGGTGGAGGTGGAGGAGAAGGGGATACTGCCAGAGACGCAGGGGGGGTTTAGAAGGGGGAGGGGGACGAGGGAGCAGGTCTTTACCCTGGCGCGAATGGTGGAGAGAGTGATGGAAGAGATAGGATGTATGTATGCGGTGTTTATGGACTTGGGAGGGTTTGAGGCAAGGGTGCCCGCTGAGCCCGATGCTATTTAATGTATATGTAAGTGAATTGGAAGAGGTGATGAGGAAAGGGCAGGCGGGGGGAGTGGTGATGGGTAAAAGGAAGGTATGGATGCTGGCGTATGCGGATGATGTGGTGTTGGTTTGCAAGAGAGTATGAAGGGATGATAGAGATGTTGAAGAGAGTGAAGAGGTTAATGGATAAAAGGGGAATGAATGTGAATGTAGTGAAAATGAAGTAGGTGAAGTTTAGAAATAAAAGGAGGGAGGGGAAGTTGAAAGAATTGGAGTGGAAGGGGGTAGTTATTGAGAGGGTGAAGAGTTTCAAGTATTTAGAGTTTTGGTTTAAAGGAACGGGAGGGTATGAGGAGCATGTGAGGTGGGTGCAGGGTAAGGCGAGGAAGGCGTGGGGAATGGCGTGGGGCAAGTGGGGGAAGTGGATGGGGAACAATGTGACGGTTGCGTGTAAGATATGGGAAGCGTGTGTAAGAGCGGTGCTAATATACGGAGTAGAAGTGTGGGGGACGAGAGGGTACGAGGTGATAGAGATGAAGCAGATGTGGTTCCTGAAGCACATGTTGGGGGTGGAAAGGTCCACACCCAGCTACATAGTGCTCCAGGAGACCAACAGAGAGAGGCTAGAGTGGGAGGCAATGGTGAGGGTGGTGAGGTACGAGATGAGATTGTGGGAACTGGATGAAGAGAGATTGGTGAAGAATGTATGGGTGACGAGTGTGGGTGGGGGTGAGGGTAGATGGAGGGGGAAGAGGAGGAAAATGTATGAGAGGGTAGGGCTGTCGGAGGCGAAGGTAATGGAATGGCTAGGAAATGGGGTGAAGGTGGATGAGTGGGTGAGGGGGTGAGGGAAGGAGGTGGAATGGCAGGAAAGGCAAGGGTGTATTGACAGAAGCCAGTATAATGATATGTATGGGAGGTGGCAGGTGTATGGGAGGGTGCTGAAGTATTTGATAGAGAAGGGATGGGGTAGAGAGGATAGGGTGATTTTGGCAAGGGCGAGGTGTGGACCGGAGGAGAGAGGAAGGAAAGTATAGATGGGGAAAGAATATGGAAGGTGTGTGTTGTGTGGACAGGGGAAGGATACGTGGGTACACTTGGCGGAGGAATGTGAGGGGGTGAAAGAGGAGTGGCTGGGAGCGAAAGGGAATAGAAGGGTAGTGGAGTGGATGAGGGAGGATGGGAGCGGGGTAAGGACGTTGGAAAAGCTGGGGAGGGAGAGGGAAAAGAGGAGGGAGGGTAAGAGGGATACGGGAATGTAGTGAGGTAATCAAATGTAAATGTGTAATCAATCTAATGTAATGTAAGGATGTGGAGATATGCCAATAAAGGTCTTTTTTTTTCTTATTACAATAGTAGTATTCGATCAACTTTTCGTGAAAATGCGGAAAACGAAAGATTACCCTTTTTATGGATTTTTAAATATTATTGATCATATAAAAAAAAACCTTGTTAAGAAAAGTTGTGGATAATCGAAACATTTGCATTTAATATTTTATTTATATTGTTTTAAAAATGTGAATTTTAAGAATTAATTATTCTAAATAAGTGAGCTATTGTTATAAATAACGAAAGTGAACACATAAGTAAGGCTTACGAACAAAGTTTGACAGGAATAAGAAACATTGTTGAAAAATAAGGTAGGTGAAAGCTAATGATTTCAAGTATCTAACATAGAAGGAAATACTCTGATAACACAGCAACTTTATATTTCATTTTTATTCAAAAAATCCGCTACAGCTTGGGCCCTTTTTCGTGAGACACACAGTACAACATATTGTAACTAATTACTTTTATAAATTAAATCGTAAACGGGTACTTAGATATCAGCCAATGTGTTAAACACGTGTATATTTTAAGTACTCGTGAATAATTCAAGCGTTAAAATAACGTTTAAATTCAAAGTCTTCCGCGTATATAAAAATTCGACAGACACATTTTCGATAAACAATTCCCAAACAGACAATCATGATGAAGAACACGCTTCTTATTATTGTTGCCGCTGTTGCTACTTTTGCTAGCGTTTCTTATGCTAGGGAAGTTTCGTACATTCTGGTAAGAAATTATTTTTCATTTAAAGACGCTAAATTAAGTTATTAGCAACTAAATATACTCGCCTATTTATTTATTATTTAGAAAATAAATGCTATTAACATATTATAACCGCTAAAACATTTACAGTCTTGTTAATATAATTGCTATTATTATCATTATAGTTGATTGCTAATTTATTTTTACTAGACCTGTATAAACGTGATATTATAATTTTGTATTGATAGAACTAAATGTATATGCTGTAAGTTAGTTCTAAACTATTGATAAATTGAACGTGGCAAGATCGCATTTTCATACAGGGAATTGTTCTTTTAAGTATAGATACTTTTTTTTAAGTTCAATTTGAAGCTTTAAACGATTCTTTTTTACTGCCAGATTAAGCATGGAGTAAAATTTGGAGTTTAGAAAATCCTGACATTTTTTTTTCAGGGTTTTATAAACTCGATATTTTATTTTTATTTTTTCAAGTGAGCAAGTGAATTTTACTTGATATCAATGATTAGAAAAGCCTGTATATTTGGTGTCCTCGGCCAAACCAAATTTTCTAGCTTTTCTAAGCTCAAAATTTTACTTCATGCTTAACCTGAGAGTGGAAAAAACTCGTTCAAAATCAAACTCCTGAAAAAAAAACAACGAATATTTGAAGATTTACAGCATATAACTGGATACATATTCTAGTTATATGCTGTAAATCTTGAAAGAAAAACTCTCTGTGTGTTCTTACTTTAATCTTGTTGAATTTTGAGTTGTTTTGAGATTATGTTACACCGTTTTTGTTTGTTTTTGTGAAATGTGTGTTCTTCTATTAAATTAGTAAATTAAAATTTACTTCTAACAAGTGTTTTCAGTTCTTTATTAATTTTGAATCAAGAAAAGCCTGATCATTTAAATTCGGGCGTGGAGCGAAGCGTAGTGTCTAAATCTATATTTTCAGGCTTTTGTAAACTCGAAATGGTATTTCATGCGCTATGGGTATAAATCATTCAATTCAAGGAAACTTGGAAATCTACTGATTAAATAGGTATTTACAGTTATGATTTATTATAACATAATGGTTAAATACATTCTAATTAACCTTATTTTGCTATACCCATTGAGGTTATGTATAACAAGGAGCTCATGCCTTAAACTAGGGGTGTCATACTATTAAATTATTGGTTGTCAACTAACACTATGTAAATACTACGTACTAAAAATTCAAAAATGTTATCATCCTTAGGATCGCGTTAAAGCTGTATGCTAACGGCTATTAATAAGGCTGAGCGGTAAAAATAATCGATTATTTTACGAATAATAAGGCGTAATCTGCGGAAAACCACGAGAGCGTAGCTCGAGTAGTATTACAGGATTATGTCGAGTTACGAGTGTTTGTTGTTATGACAGTTATTAAATCATGGCTCTAGATTTTAATTATTATTTATTATTTTTGCTTCCTTGGACCAACCGAAAAACCGTTTACCAAGTATAGATGTAACTAAGTAGAATTCTTAGTTACTATACGCTAAGTTATATCAGCTGTTCATTGAAAAACCTGATCAAGAAAGCGTTGCTTTTTTGATAGAAGGAAGTGGAAAAAAGGAAAATTCGCAGCTTAATTTACGTTTTGTCATACCTGACATGAATTTCAGATTGTGGTAATCAGTAGCTCATAAATTTGCCTTGCTCTTATGTTTTTGTGTTGTTGTTTCTTTTTTCGTGTGAGTGGGCATTCAAACACTAAAAATAGTATATTGTACAACGAGCATATAATGATAGCTGTTAATCATGAGAACGAGGTTTGCGGAGCAAGCCAAAGGAGCAAGTCGTTCAAGTGATTAATAGCCATTATATGCGAGTTATACACTATACTTTGTTTACGACAACAATAATATATAACACAACATGTATTATATAAATATATATATATATATATATATATATATATATATATATATATATTTATCAAATACTCGTCAGTCCTAATGGTAGGTTTTGTTTTATAGTAATTTAACAGATTGCGGAACTATGATTTGAATGTGTAATAGGGTTAATTCTACTTTAACACAAGTATGAACAACCGTTCAACAATAAATAATACTCACACAGTCTACCCTTTCGCCTAGGTTACATAGAAACACGCTCTTTGCACAAAAAACGAACTCTTCCGTTTGGATGGAGTTTTCACAGTGTTAACGTTTGTTTCGCTTTAAAAAAACACTCGCGGCGGATAGAAGCACAATTGTTTAACCGATTTGAGAATGATTTATGTTTACAAACGCGCTTTACGCGGGTTAAACTAGTGAGAACGGCGGAGATGTTGACGCATTTGCACTTTAATAAAATTGAGTCGACGACGTCATCACTACCATATTCAAATGTAAGCAAAAGAAGCTGATTTGACTAGCACAGCGCTGTTACTGCATAGCGGTAAATAATCTAACTAGGCAATTATTTATATTCGTGTTAAGATACCACATTTATAACACAAATCCCGTGTTAAATCTACTTGAGGGATAAAAGTACCAAATTTATGCTGCCCACACAATTAAATAATGCACACATTATAAGATAGTCGTAAATAAACACTTTTATAAAACTGGTTTAGATTAACATTGACAAGAGCGACTGACAAATTCACGTACGACCTACTTCAGAATGTTTTGAAAATTTCATAGCCAACTCGATCGGGTTTTTAACTAAACACCTGATATAATCTGTAATAAATAAATCCCGTTTACCATATACTACTAAATAAAGAGTATTTAGAGTATTTAGTGAGTTCGAAGTGCAGTACTAAATTATCGAAAATTACACTTTTCTTATATTAAAATCATTATGAATTTAATCGATTTGATTTCCAAATGCAATAATTGTCCAATTATTTCTTAATATATAATTTTAGACTCTAAATAATAACGATAAATCGAGATACCATCATATGATTGAAGAATGCAACGAAGAAACCGACACCGCAGAAGACTTCATTGATCAATTCGATGGGAAAGATTTGAACAAGAGACCCGAAAATGAAAATTGCTTCTTCGCCTGTTACCACAAGAAAGTCGGTACACTGAATGATGACGGTGCATACGACCATTTGGAAATAATTAAACCGTTGTTTTCTACGCAAAATTTTGACACTCTTACTGACTGTGCCAATTCATTCGCCAATGTTGATGATATTTGTTCAAAAGCTTATAATGTTCACATGTGCTTCTTAGCAAATCGTACAATAACATAATTTTTTTATTCTACTATAAACGTTATGATTGTTGTAATGTTGTAATTTTGAGTAATAAAAAAATTAGGTATTGAATATTTATATGTCTTATTTCAGACAGCCTTTACACATAAAATGAAACATAATAATAAATATACAGGCATGGTGACGACTAATATAAAATGTTAAATTTACCTGACTTTTCCCTGACTCTTCCCTAATTGAAGATTTTTTCCTTATATTCTTACAATAACTTCATTTTGAGAAAAAGCTAAATATAGGGTAGAACAAAGTTAAGATAAAGCAATTTTGAAGAGCCAGACGTTAAAATATCTAAATATTAGTTATTTGAACAACAAGCACTCCTCGTTGCAGATTTAATGGTGAAAAGAAAACATATCATAAAGTACGAATTAAGAATTTCCAAGTGTATTTTGAACTTCACAATATTGTCAATGTATTATACGCGTGGCGCATTAAGTGAAATTTTGAATTTAGAAAAGTCTAAAAATTTGATTTTGCCGGGACGCACGGCAAATCCAAATTTTCAGGCTTTCCTAAACCTTGAAAATTTCATGGTGTAAATCGGGATATATATATATATATATATATATATATATATATATATAGGGTGTGTGATTTTAAAATTGTTGTCCAATTAGGTATTATAACAATTTATTTTTACAAATTACAAATAAAAAAGCACAGATAAACACAATAATACCCAATATTTATCAGAGTGAGCTATTGTTTTATTAGAACATAGACAACTCTAAACAAAAATATTAAAATAATAACAAAACTTTGTTCAATGCAATACATTTATTACCTGAATAAATTGCAAATGTCCGCAATAAAAAAAAATCATTTTGAGCATACTATAATTTAATAATTAATTTTTGTTTTACATTTTTTATGTAACAATAAAAATTTTAGTTCGTACCACTAATTAGCATTTCGAAAGACCTTTGTAATGATATATCACAAGTGGGGTCATGCCATTTAAAAAAAATGGGCAAGGGTGGCTACAGCCTAAGAGGTTGGTTGCAGAAGATTGTTATGTGGATCAAAATGGTCCCCCCTCCATATCCTCGGAACAGTTTTGGAAAATTTTCTCAAACTGTTACGGTTCCAAAGATATTGTGGCTGGCTTGTTTTCAAATTGACACCCTGTATATAAGTATTTAAGAAAAAAATACTTGATTGTCATGTCTAGTTGTCATGTCCAGATGCTCAAAATGTATAAACAAGTAAAAAGCTCGGCCCCTCAGGGCAAGATCTCTGGCGGGCAGCCTAGCAAGAAATTCTTGCAACTACGGGGTGGTCGGTTTCATCGAAAATCAAACAAATACATTATAATCAAAGAATACAAATAGAATTAAAAGGAGTCGGTGAAAAAAAAGTGCTAACCCACATTTTGTATAAATTTATCGGATGATGCCATTTATTGTTATTAAAAATGAACTATGAGTTGCGTTCACTAAGTCTAGTAATAAACTAAATGCATATAGAATTTGTAAAATCACTATCATTTGACGACCTTTTCATTATTCATCTACGTAATAACACGTAAGCAAAAAAAAATCGTAATAATCACAAAATAGACGAATGTTCTAAGTTACTTAAACAGATTACATAATCGGCATAGTACAACTGTGTGTATATCTTTCTTTCTTCTATATTAGCTTGATGCATCTAGTGTGGAATACAGGTCTCTTCTTTCATGTTTTTCTACCTTGTATTTTTTGTACCCAATTTTTTCCCGCTATTTTCTTCACATCATGTCATAGGAGGAAGGTACCCCGAATGCACTTCCAGCTAGCTCAGGGGTTTGGGGATGGAGAGCACAAGCAACTAGTCCTTAAAACACCGATCAAAAAAAAAAACAGCAAATTTATTTACACAAAAAAACCCACAGCAACAAAAAAACACAACAGCAAATAATAACTAATACGTGAGCGTAGTGGGCGTGGACAGTAGCAGGCTGGTCATCAGAGGTGGTTAGTGGCGGCAGCAAAATCCAGACGAAAACGGCAAAGTCCGGTATACGACGATAAAGTCCGGACGGCTTCAGAAAAGTCCGGATGTATCCGGAAGGCGTCGACGGAGTCCGGAGAGCAGCGATAAAGACCGGCGGCGTCGAAAAAGTCCGAAAGGCTTCGTCAGAAGTCAAGCGGTATCGGAAAAAGTCCGGAGGATTCCGGAAAGCATCGACCAAAGGCTGCTTTGGCAGTAACGAAGACTGGAGCGGTGACAGGCGGCACTAGGAGCGATTCCGGTTCTTCTGATTAGTACACTTGCAATAATCAAAGAAAAGTTACACAAAAAAAAAAGTTGAAAAGTACTTAAACACCACAGACTGCCCTTGTATAAACTTGTTGCCGCTTTCGTAACTGGTTTGCCACTGATGCAGAAGTGCCGTCCTCCATTATTTAAATGCCGAAAACGAGATTGGAGAGGGATAGTTTTCTTGGTGGACATGACCAGCCGGCCGAAATTCGCCGAATCCGTCGCAATCACAGGCATTCAACGAATCTCGAGAATTTTGCAATCTCATCTAATCCGTTCTTCGGAAAGGAGAATGCAAAAGATTACACAAATCTCTTTTCCGAAAAACGGACTGCCGCCGGTCACCAATCCTCCCTCTAGGAGGTCTGCTCGGATCTCCAGGTGTTCGGACTTTGGTCAAATTATCTGAGATAATCCCCGATCGGTTCTCAGGTAATTGCTGGGGATAAACTCATTTCATATACAAAAATAAAAAAAAATATAAATTTAATTTTTGTTGCCGACGATTGAAAGAATCGCCGGTAACAATCCACTATGCATTACATTTTAGTTTCTCTCAGTCTCCATCGTACAACCCTATGGGTCCATCTGTCTGTGTTCTGCTTTGCTACGTGCCCCACCCATTTCCATTTGAGGCTCGATGTATGCTTCATAACGTCTCTAATTCTTGTTTTATTGCGGATAGCATTGTTCTCGGTTTGTCCCTTATTGATATATCAAACATGGTTCACTCCATTGCTCTTTGCACGACTCTTAGTCTTTCTGTGACTTTTTGTGTAAGGGTCCATAGGTAAGTACCGGAAGTATGCAGTTATCATGTACTTCATGTTTATAGGGATATCTTTGTCTTTCGGTATAAAACTAAAGTTACCAAATCTCTGCTTACCTCTGCTGTTTAGTTTTCCATGCCTATTTTGATTTTGTGTCCGATTGTTGTGTTGTCGATATTGATGTTATATTGGTCGTTGCTCATTATCTTTGTTTTAGCAAGATTAATTTTTAATCTTACCCGCTTTGAACTTTTGTTTAGTTTAGTCAGAATGGAGTACAGTTCTTTGATATCGGTACTTATCAGAATTATATAGTCTGTGAATCATTAGTTACTTAGGTAGACACCACCAATATTAAAACTTTTTTATCTCAATGAAGCGTTATTTTGTCGATCTTGAGTTCTTCGTCAATTTTCTGTAGAAGGTAGCATGTTGGTTTATCTCTTTGATAATTGTCCAATATCTGAAATCTATTCTAGCATCATCCATTGCAGATAGAAAGGCCTAGGTCTCGATGCTGTGGAAGGCCTTATGATAGTCAATAATTGCCAGGTGAATTGGTATGTTATATTTTGTTGCCTATTCTGTTAAAGTTCTAACTGTTTGTAGGTGGTCAAGAATCCGGAATTCAGCTTCTTCTACTGGCTGGTATAGATTCAGTTTCTCTGTTAGTCGATTAGTTATGATTTTTGTAAATAGTTTATTTGCTTGTGACAACAGGCTAATTGGTCGGTGGTTTTCTAAATTGGTGATGTCTTCTTTTTTGTGTATTAAGATCACTTTCGCGATTTTCCACGTTTTGGGAATTTTCCCTTCCAGTAGGCATTTGTTTAATAATATTCTCAGCGTTTCGACAAGTACGTTCCCTCCCATTTTTAACATTTCGTCGGCAGTTATTTTGTCTTCTCCGGGTGAGGGTGATTTCCTGTTTGAAAGAGCATGTTGGATTCGATGGAGGATTAGGATCCGTTATAGTCCATTTAAAGAGTTTCTCGTAGAATTTTTGGATCTCTATTTCTACTTCTCTTTACTGGAATAAAATATTCTCACGTTCGTTTTTAATTTTAAATATTTCCTATTTCCCTTTACAAGTTTAGATTTTAGAACTTTCATATTTCATATATTCTTAGATCCGTTCGTATTTGTTTTACTAGATTATGCATTGCTTTAAACTCTGCTGTGTTTCAATCCATTTTTCGCTTCCCCTCCATGAGTTTGATTGTTTCTGGATGAAATCGCAGAGCTAATAACGAAAAGTACAAACATCAACAAAGAAAATCTGCAGTCAAATACGAAACCAGAGAGAATTAAAACTAAAACTTTGTGTTAATGTATTTTATCATTTAATTTTGAAGCAAATTTTTATTGTTAGTAATAAATTAATTATTTTTCTACATCATGCGCTTAATTAGAATTACATAAACATGTTTTATTCTATTAAAAATGCAATTATTTAAAATATTTTAGAAAATAATGGAAATAGAATAAGAACAAAAAATTAAAATTAAATCACAGAAATTGCTCAAAATGCTTTCCTTCAGCGTTTAATTACTTATCTTACTAATCAATATGACATTTCAAAGATTACTGGAGGTTATTAATGCTTTAAATCCAACAAATTTTTTAACACAATTAGACCTTGATTGAAAACTGCTGATAAAGCGATTGAGATATTTCAATTTTCTCTCTAATTTTTTGAAGAGGAACTATTTGTAAGCGAATCGCGTGAGCTTTTAAGTTCTTCTAACGATTCAACAATTTCTTGTAATTTTTTAACAAAAGTCTCCTAAAAGATAAGCGTTTATCGAACAAAGTTGAACTTTAATTAGAAAATGCTGCTAAACATATTGAAATATTTCGATTTTCTGTTAAATATTTTAAAAAGCAGTTATTTTCAAGTGAATTCTGTGAGTTTTAATTTGTTTTAGAAATGTAATAGTTTACTGTAATTTTTCAAATAAAAATCTCCTTAAAAATTAAGCAGCAGTATTTTTTCGTTTTTCTAACAAAGTGCAACTTTGATTAAAAACTGGTGATCAACCAATTGACATATTTCGATGATTATCTCTTTGGTATTTTAAAGAGCAATTATTTCCAAATTAATTCTGTAAGTTTTAAGTTGATTCAGAGATTCAATAATTTATAGTCATTATTTAAATAAAAGTCATTTTAAGAAATGAGCATTTTTTTCTCTTTTTTTTCTAATATTTATGCAAACAAAAGTCTCTTTAAAATAATGCATATTTTTCGTTCATTCCCATAAAATTCGACTTACAATTAAAATTGCTGCTAAAACGATTGAGATGTGCAATTTTTTCTTTTAAAGTTTTTTAAAGAAATTATTTCTAAGTAAATATTGAGCATTTGAAACTGTTTTAACAATTTAATATTTTTTCTAATTTTTAAAGTCTCCTCGAAATTATCATTACTTCCAGAAAATTTGACTTTAATAACAAAATTCTATTAAATAATATTTTAATTTTATGTTTAAAATTTTAAAGAACAGTTATTTCTAAGTTAGTTCTATGAGTTTTAAATTGTTTTAGTCATTTAATATTTTCTGTCAAATTTGTAAATAAAATAAGCAATGCTCGTCAAATGGGATTTTCTGGTAAATAAATAGAAAAAAATGTAACAATAATTATTGCTTAATGTTCAAATCCCTAAATAATTCAATTAGATTTAAGCTCTAATTTTCTTTATGAATTTGTGAAAGAAATAATCTAACAAGGAATTAACTTAAAATAAAATTCGTGAATAATTCATTTAGATTTTGTATCTAGTTTTGTTTATGAATTTTTAAACAAATAATCCAAGATAGAATTCATTTAAAACTGACTGCCAACATTAAATAGTTACATTTTCATAATTTAAGACTATCAAATATTTTATTATAGCGCTTTTATTTGATATTATTAACGAGGGTTTTCCACTTCCAGATTAGGCATGAAGTATAATTTCGAGTTTAGAAAAGCATGAAAATTTGGTTTGGTCAGGTCTAAACTAGAAATTTTACTTCATACGCCACGCGTATAAAACACTGATTTATTTTGAAGTTTTTTTTAACAAAATATTTACAGAAAGTATTTAAGTAAATGTTTTAATATTTCTTAAATTTTCTAAATTATTTAAGTGCAATATTTCTTGAATTTTTCTAAGAGATAAAAGGCACTTTGATTATTTTTTGCTCAATTATTTATAGTAAATAAGTTAATTTTTTAATGGAATAAAACATATTTATGTTATTCTAACTAAGCGCATCATGTAGAAAAAAATTGATTTATTACTCACAATAATAATTTGCTTTAAAATCATATGATAAAATACATTAACTGGAGGTATAATTTTTAGCATGTAAAATCCTATGGCTCATGATAAAAAAAACACACTATGTAAATGTGACATATAATGTATTTTAAGCAAGTTTGTTTTGTTTAAAATAAAATAGTCTTATTTTATTAACCCTGTTCAATGGTGTTGCTTACAAGTTGGATAAAATCGTTGCTATGCTCTGGCGAGCGTGTTTTATTGTTAGTTTTAGCCGTTAGTCATCTGTGATTAATAAGTTGGACTGTCAACATAGATTATTCGGAGATCAATAAATAAAGCTATCCAAATCTATTATACTTACTTAAAATTCACGGGAATGCCTTTCAATAGGTTATGGGCCCAGAATAACGTTGAATTAGTGCAGTGAAGAATTGATATGGTTTATTCGTGAAACAAAAATAAATAACGTGTATTAAAGAAAATTATCGCTTGAGGGAAATAGAGATGGCTTTTTCAAACTCTGTGAGGATTGAACACTAAAACAAGGATAATTACGATGGTGGAAGATTCAAAAAGAAGCTCTCCTGGTAAAGAATGATGCTTGGTCATACGTCATCGGAAAAAAACGGAAGCCCGCTCTAGTCGCTGGAGATATTGCGTCGGCCGCAGAAATCAGAAGATGGGAAATAGATCGGAAAGCAAAATCGGGCGTGATTTTGTCGATAAACCTAACCGAGCTTAAGCAGATCAAGAACTGTGTTAGATCAAACTGTTACCGACGTGTCATTTTGACACGCCGTAACACCTTTAATTTTTAATTCAAGATATAATGTAACATCGGACCTCATTGCATTTCATTCCCTTTTACAGTTTTATAAAAATTAAACATTCTTTTAGTTTGAAAATTCGTTAAGGAGGGAAACTCATTTAGAAGCCGAAAAATTCGAGTAACTTTGGGAGTGGATTGCGGCTAGGAAAATGAATGAAACTATATCATTGTTTTTGCAGCTTATTGGGCATGTATTTAAGTCTAAAACCGTGTAGAAATTTTTTGGAGAATGTTTTATTTTATATGTTTTATTTACATGCGCAAATTTCGAGTTTCGTGTGTAGCGGTTTGCGCCGGCCTCTGTGGAGATTCAGGATCGTGACTAAAACAGAAAAAAAGAATAGGGCCTTACAGTTGACATGACAGCGCATTTCAGAGACCTCATTGTATGTTGAAAAAAAAATTTTTCGTAAAATATTTTCGAGTTGAAACAAAAATCACTTTTTTGCGTTTTTTTTTTTCAACTTATTAAAAAAAAAAATACTACTACTGGTTACATTAAACGAAAATAATTAGGTTACCGAAGTAGAGAATTGAATTCTCTATTCAGCCCACGAAATCGCAATGAATTCTGACCAAATCTCTGGTCTCCAAATGTTCCGGCGATTTTCAAAACACAACTTTTCAGGAGAAGCATTTGAAAAAAGGTGAATTTCGGTCAGCGCGCCACAGACGTATTTCAGCCGTCTGACATGGACTCACTAAAATGGATATATATTTGCAAAAAAGTTCCGGATGGCCATACGCTTTTAAGGCTTCATTCTTAAATATATAAGAAGTAGTTTAAAGCAATACAAAATTTTTGCTAAAAAATTTTTTTCTAAATGAGTTTCTCCCCTTAAGTTCGCACAGAAATGTTTGCCTTTTGTTTTATATAATCCAGGGCAATAAAACGATAATCCGGCAACGTATTTTCGGGATAAGTAATAAACCTTTCTAAAAATTCGGATTACCTAAATCCCTAAATTCGGCCGAAATAGATTAAAGTTCAGCCGTGTCCAAAATTTGCGAACGTGACGATCACAAAGGATCCCCGGCTCAAGCATAAGAGCAGATTAAACCATTGTCACCGCCCGGTGTGTCGGTCCCGAAAATACGTTGACCGTACCTACGGCACCATAAAAACATTTCTTTAGATTAAGTACAGTTTTCTCAAAATATTTAGTTTGCTGTTTGGGTGGTTCATTTTCAATTAATAATATTATATTAATTTAAATATGAACCACGAGTTATTAATTATCCGAAATGTATTCTTTATCCGAAATGTATTGACACGTTATTTTTGTATATAAAATGTTTAATTATAAATTGCATCACTTTAATAATTCGATTAATTTATTAATCTGTGAAAGCGATACCAATTGTATATATATATTTACATCATGTTGTAACGGTTTTAACCCTCCTTTAGGGTACACCTCGGGTTGGTCCAGGTTCAGGTTTAATCAGAGTCCCTGTTAGTGCAGAAATAATGTAACAATATTTTGTAAAAAATGAAATTTATTCGTAAAATAATACAAAATAAAAATAATCTTAAAATAAACAAAACGCAACCCTATGTACATATAAATTCCAACTCTGGCTCGGTCTTCTCCTCGTACCGCTCCGGGTTCGGTTCTGGACCGTCAGGTGTCTCTATTAGGAGAAAATAAACCAATAATTAATTAGGCTGGTTAAGTTTAAATAAACACAATAAATAAATATCTACAATATATTTATATACAATTACAGGCCTCCCTACGGTAGCACTTATGCGTAGCAGCAATAGTAGGAAGGTCTGCCAACTTCCAGTGTTGGTTAGCGGTCGCTTGTGCGTAGCAGACGCGCAAACTAACACGTTTCCGCTGCGGTAACAGTGGCACACATATACGGGTAATACAGCTCAGAGTGGGATCCGGAGAGCGCTTATACGTAGCTGAACTCCGGCCACTTCTGATTCAAACAGGATAGAGAGAGAACGCTTATACGTAGCTGAACTCCTCTACTACAGGTATTTGAATTCAACAGAGAGAGAACGCTTATGCATAGCAGAACTCCTCTGTGATTCAACGGAACAGGTACGGGTATTTGAATTCAACAGAGAGAGAACGCTTATACGTAGCAGGACTCCCCTGGAATTCAACGGAACGGGTACAGGTAATGCTAGGTTCTAACGAGGAGGAATCGCTTATACATAGCAGAAACCTCTCGGTACTCTAGCCGGTCTAATTTCAACTCGCTTATGCATAGCAGAGATGCAATTAGGAGGCTACTCTGGAAGATCGCTCATGGTTAGCTGAAATCCCAGCGCAGTCTGATTTCTGAGCGCTCCGGCAACTATTTTTATAGCCGGACCCATAAATCTATTAAATTAAAGACAGGCAACAAAGTGTTGCCAACTTATTGTACATTTCAGGCATTATCTGTGAAATAGATAAATTAAAATAAAGACGTACACTTTCATAAAGTTATTAATATATAGATGGACTAGCATCGATTGCCAACCCATAAATCTCACATTTATCAGCTGTGACAATCGATGCAAGTAAAGTTCGTTACAATGTTCGATTTAGACAAACATTTTAATTACTCATGTTCATTTTCACCAAAATAATAACCAAAACAACCAACTCTCAAAATCATTTAAATATATCTTCACTGAGATGTGTACTTATAAATCATTTTGTTTTAAACATTCTCTGTAACAACAAAGAGCTTACGTGTGTCACCCTTAATTTTTTTAACGTTCAAGTGACGCTCAGCGAATCAGCATCGAGCGTTACTTCGGCCGATGAGAATTGAGGATGATCACCCCCACCAAGGGCTAACCAATGGGTTTGGGGAGTATGCATCCCTACGATGGCCTCTGCCAATGGGATAAGGGTGAAGATACCCTTCCAGGGCTCTGTTACCCCCAACTCATCCCTTGGCAAATTTTCTGGCTATAAAATAACAATACAGCCAGAAAATAGTCAGTATTCGGCTAACGTCTAAAAAGTGTTCTTGGAGCTTCATTAACACAATAAATCTTAAGAGTGAAAGCAGTACCAGTGTTAGTAAAGTTTTTGTTATAAGAGTGAGTTGGTTTTGGTGGTGAGCAGATTGATGGTAGTTTGTTTATGAGATTTTTTTTTATTTTTTTTAAGAAGAAAAAAATGTTTGTCTAAAAATTATTTTTACCTTATACTTTTTAAATAATTTTTAATTCGTCAATATTTTTCTTTAGCTCTGTTTATCAAATATATTTTTTTTCTTTTTATATTTCATTGTTAATTCTTGTCTGTTATTTTATTTTTCTGTACTAAATATATTTAATATAATTGCTGATTTAAAAAAAAAGAGCTTATTATTTCATAAATTAAATCTCATAAAAATCCTAAAGTGAAAAGTGGTTTGATATGGAGTGATCACAGAGTGAGTACTAAGTTATTATTTTTTTTTTTTGAGCTTAAAAACGTAACAGGGTTCCGATCGGAAGTGGCATGTGTCTCAAATCAATTTTTACAAGTTTAATATATACAAAAACTTAGTTTAATTCAACACACTGCCACCCCCGGTTCGAGTGCCCCGTTACAATTGGCGCCCCACTCGTACGGTTCGAGTACGTCTACGACCCTGACTATTATAATTGAGTTTCGCCTAATGTATAACTTGTATATACCAAAATAATTAAGTACATGCTCAAGTAAATTTATTATAATGTACTAAACATATTTTCTATTCTTTTCTAATATTCTTATTTGAAGTAAATAATTTAGAAATTGTCGAGCCTTTAACGTTTATCAGCACTAGCTAACTTATTTTTGTATTTTCACTAATATTTTATTATTTTTCAGAATTAGTGAAGAGTATTGTGTTTTTATTTTTTGAAATAAAACAACACAGTTGGGAGGGTTTCACTTTTATTGTTGAACACTGCAATATGTTTCACCACACAGTGGCTTCATCAGGCAGATAAAATAATGATTTGACAAAGTACAGGTAAAAGCTTATATACTAATGCAATTAAGTTAATAAGAGGGGGGGTAATGAGGTAATTAGGCTGAAACTAATACAAACAATTTTGAGCGACTAAATATTGATTAAGGGTGAATTGTTTACTTCTATTTGGTCATTTAATAGAATACCTTTTTTGTTATATAAAAAATATAACAAAAAAGGTATTCTATTAAATGACCAAATAGAAGTAAACAATTCACCCTTAATCAATATTTAGTCGCTCAAAATTGTTTGTATTCGTTTAAGCCTAATTACCTCATTACCCCCCCCCCCCATTAACTTAATTGCATTAGTATATAAGCTTTTACCTGTACTTTGTCAAATCATTATTTCATCTGCCTGATGAAGCCACTGTGTGGTGAAACATGTTGCAGTGTTCAACAATAAAAGTGAATCCCTCCCAGCTGTGTTGTTTTATTTCAAATAGTATTATGGAGTTTCATCATGTATCCGCCTCATCAATTAAATATTGTGTTTCACTATTATTTGTGACTTATTAGTTTATTTACAGCGAAATTGTGTTTGTATTTTTCGTTCCGCCGAAATATTTCGTTTGTTTCTTATGAAAGTTGAAGTTTTGTTTTTATCGCTCAATTTTAATTTTGTTTACTTGAGTATTTAACTTTTAACACGACTTAAAGTAAATTCTCGAGAAACTAGACGGGGCCGCAACAGTCAATTTTAAATTCGGCTCTTAACATACCTAGACGGGGCCGAAACGTCTGTTATTGTAGAAATAAATTAAATATTTTATATAAATAAATAGAGAAAATAAACGAAATAAGTTCAATGATGGTAGACACACGTTCAACTACGAAAACACAGCCCGGACGATTTAGATAATACTCAATACACGGAAACAAGTGCACCACCGAACACAGAAAACACGATACAACTCCAGGACATCACCTAACGCTCGTAATCAAACAACCCCGCAAAATAATTTAGTCGACGAAGACGCGACGAGCATTCTCGGGGAAACCGACAGACGCGAGGAGAACCGACAAACCCACGCGGAAGTTCACGAGCAGCCTCGCTCTCAATCTGATTACAGGGGTCGCGATTATTATCCCGTCCACGGCGAATCCGGGAGATTATCGCCGCTGAGAGATGAGGATAATTATCAACCTTACGACAGCAGAAGACATCCTGGTGACGCACATTATCCCTACGCCAAATACCCCCGATACGATCGCAGCTTCACGGACCGGGAATATCAAGAATTTCTTCGGGAACGCGAAGAAAGGCGGCTGACTGATGAAGCTCGCAGTGAACAGCGCGAAAGCCAGTTGATTGAAGCCTTACGTGGATTAAAGCGCGACGGTCCCGTCTACTTAGAGAAATTTGATAGGAGGAACCCGAAACCTTTCCTGGATTCACTACAGAAGGAATTCCAAGGCCTCCAGTTATCAGATCGCATGGATTCGGGGTTCATAACGGAATATGATTTTTATTTTCAGGAGGATATGCCGTGGGAAACCGCCAAGGTATGAGGAAACGATTAGAATGCTAACTGAAAAGCAAGGCAGTAGCTCATCTGGTGTGTTCGCCATGCGAAAATAGTTACTGTTTAGCCGACATGGAAAGACAGATTCCGAAGAATACAAAACGCTGATAATGTGGCGATTATCATCAGATAGATTGAAATCTGAACTGATATCAAAACCGCCAACAGTCGAGGAGTTTGTCAAGAAAGCCGTTCGTCTCTCCTTAACAAATAGTGTGCCTACAACCTCAACTACTCAACCCCCACAGAAGCGACGCGAACATCAGAGCAACGGCCAATCGCGAAATTATGCGCCATATGTTCAACCGCACGAACGTCGTATTCCGCCTCCAAATGGACCCCCGAGTGAAAGATATCACCGCAATCAATCGAGGCAGGAAGAATATAACACTTGCCGCAATTCAACTTATGAACGTCGCGAACATCGTCCAAAATTCGGAACCCGAAATCGCCAGCCGAATTTAAACAATATCGATAAAAATCGACCAGCCTCGCCGATTCAATCGAATCCCCAATCACGCCCTCAGTCGCAAACACCAAGCCAGCTGCGCAACAATCAAGGACGTACGAGTCCCACCCAGCAAACAAGTGCCCAGCCTCGCCAGAGAACTCCACCAGGATCTCCTTACAGAAGAAGGACACCGGCGACCTGTGAAATCTGCGGCCAGGGAAAACACTGGCACCGTGACTGCCCGCAGCGTTCGGGAAACGCCGCAGCAGCGTGTCAGAACCGCGACACGTAGAACGAAGGCATAAACGGAAGCATCCTTAAAGACGACCTCGATTTGTTACACGGACCCCGCTTTCCAATACTCTTGAACTTGCAAACCACGTGAATACGTCTACCAATCAAACCGTAGTGCAAAAGTAAGACATAGACGACGAAATCCCGCGCCTTAGACCGCATACCGGTTGGTCTAAGAGACTTCGGGCGTTAGCGAATAAGTTTAGTGTAGTTTTGTGTAAGTTCACCCTACGGTATAAGGGTTACATCAAGAAATATGCCGTGACGCCGGACAGCAAGAGCTGTTATGAAGAATGAAGAACAATCCCCATTCAAACCTGATACAGCGAAGCAGAAACGTCTCAAAATCATAGGCGTCGAGGCGATACATCGCCGCAGTCAGCCCCTCCAGGAACGAGATTCAGTGATGTCACATCTCCACTGAACTCAGGAATATGCCATGACCGAATCCTGGCTATTCCAAACAAAGCAACAGGAACGAGTCCCAGTGATGCTACATCTCCACTGAACTCGGGAATACGCCATGACCGAATCCCGGCTATTCCAGACGACACAATAGGAACGAGTCCCAGTGATGCCTCATCTCCACTGAACTCGGGAATATGCCATGACCGAATCCCGGCAATTCCAACAATCAACAATAGGAACGACTCCCAGTGATGCCACATCTCCACTGAACTTGGGAATATGCCATGACCGAATCCCGGCTATTCCAGCAACCAGCAACGGGAACGAGTCCCAGTGATGCCACATCTCCACTGCACTCGGGAATACGCCATGACCGAATCCCGGCGATTCCAACGACCAGCAACAGGAACGAGTTCCAGTAACACTTCATATCCACTGAATTTGGGAATATGCCAAGAACCAAATTCCGGTTATCCCAATCAACCGCAGCAGAGACGTGATTAAAATCCCGTCGATTCCAGACGCAGTCCCACAGAAACGAGACCAAGTGAAGCAAATCCCCACTTGGACTTCGGAAATATGCCACGTCCGAATCTCGGCTATTCCGAACAGCATCGAGATAGCCCCAGGAAGAACCCGGCTATCCTAAACCGACGACGAGCGGATTACTCGTCGTAGCGCCCTAAAACAACCATCGCACCCATGGACTAGAAGCAAGCATACTCAACCATTCCGGTTGACTCTGCAGCTCAACGAGAGTCCGGAACCGGACCAAGACCAACTTGATCGTATGCCAGACGAACAATCCCCTGGCATAACGTAACGAGCTTCTCCAATGGTGGTACTTCCGACCGTAAACTTGACGCATCTACGTATAGTGAGTAATTAATCTAGATGTAAACGAACTTCACGAATTTTCATGAGGCCGATTGTTACCGGCGTGTCATTTTGACACGTCGTAGCACGTTTAATTTTTCGGACCTCATTGCATTTCATTCCATTTTACAGTTTTATAAAAATTAAACAATCTTTTAGTTTGAAAATCCGTTAAGTTCGTACAGAAATAGGTAATAAACCTTTCTAAAAATTTGGATTACCTAAATTCCCAAATTCGGCCGAAATAGAATAAAGTTCAGCCGTTCCCAAAATTTGCGAACGTGACGATCACAAAGGATCACCGGCTCAAACATAAGGGCAGATTAAACCATTGTCACCGCCCGGTGTGTCGGTCCCGAAAATACGTTGACCGTACCTACGGCACCATAAAAACATTTCTTTAGGTTAAGTACAGTTTTCTCAAAATATTTAGTTTGCCGTTTGAGTGGTTCATTTTAATTTAATAAAATTATATTAATTTAAATATGAACCACGAGTTATTAATTATCCGAAATGTATTCTTTATCCGAAATGTATTGACACGTTATTTTTGTATATTAAATGTTTAATTAAGAATTGCATCACTTTATTAATTCGATTAATTTATCAATCTCTGACAGCGATACCAATTGTATATATATAGGGTGAGTCGGGAGGAGCGCACCAAACTGTAGGAGTGTATTATACACGTGAAAATAATGTAAAAAACTCATTTGTTCTTATCCGATTTTCATTTGATTTCAAGTTATGGCGTAATTAAAAATGTTCATCTAGCTTTCCACTTCTATCTGAATTTTAACATTATCAAAGTATGCCATGTTCGAGGCTTATAAACATTTGATAATTCTGACGTTTTGATGAACTGTCAGTGTACGGTGAACAGTAACTGAACGTTTAAGTTCGAATTAATGTGATTGTTAGTGTTGCAAAATGCCACATACTTATTCAAATTTAGAATATGCAAATATGGTGTTTGTATATGGTTTCTGTAATGGAAATGCTACAGCTGCTGTTGAAGAATATCGTGAACGTTTTCCACACCAAAGACATCCTGATAAAAACATATTTATTAGAGTTTTCAACAAATTGTGCGAGACTGGTAAGCTTCCCAGTGCTAACATAACATAGGAGCGCGCTGCTCGACAAGGTTTTGTAGAAGTAGAAAATATTCTGCATCTAGTAGGAGAAGATGCAACTACTAGCTCACGGAGAATTGCCACTCAATTGGCAATTCCACAAAAAAGAGTGATGAACACGCTACACGAGCAAGGCTTATATCCTTATCACGTTCAGAGAGTACAGCACCTACAACCAGGGGATTACGCTAACCGTACGGAATTTTGTCGGTGGATAAATAATAATCATCGTAATGTATCGAGTATACTCTTTACGGATGAAGCTACATTTTCCCGTGATGGCATTAACAACACTCGTAACTCTCATGTATGGTCTGATGAAAATCCCCACGCGACAGTCGAAAGCAATTTTCAACATCGGTTTTCTGTAAACGTGTGGTGTGGTATGGTTGACAGTTATTTAATCGGCCCTTTCATTTTGGAGAATCGTCTCACAGGAGGCAACTACCTCAATTTTTTACAAAATGAATTACAAGGCCTGCTAGAAGATGTTCCTATAAATATTAGAATGCAGATGTACTATCAGCACGATGGAGCTCCTGCACATGTCGCTCGTCAAGTCAAGCAACATTTGGACGAACGTTTTCCAGGGCGTTGGATTGGTCGTGGAGGTCCTATTAATTGGCCTGCAAGATCTCCAGACCTCACACCACTAGATTTTTGTTTATGGGGCTGGATGAAAAATGAAGTCTACAAAATAAAAGTGGACACACGGGAATCACTAATTAGACGAATTGAGAATACTGCAGCCCATATAAAAGAAGAAAGAAATGAATCAATTGGGAGAGCAACAAACGCTCTTCGTAGACGAAGCAGAAAATGTTTAGAAGTCAATGGCGGTATTTTTGAACATATGTTGAAAGAACGCTATAATTAAGAATATTTTTTGTTTTTTTTATTTGTTAATATGCTATAACTTGAAAACAAATAAAAATCGGATAAGAACAAATGAGTTTTTTTACATTATTTTCACGTATATAATACACTCCTAGAGTTTGGTGCGCTCCTCCCGACTCACCCTGTATATATATTGACATCATGTTCGATTTAGACAAACATTTTAATTACTCATGTTCATTTTTTTAGCGTGCTTAAAAACCACAAGTCAATCTGCGATCCACCAAAGTAATAATCAAAACAACCAACTCTCAAAATCATTTAAATATATCTTCACTGAGATTTGTACTTATAAATCATTTAATTTAAACATTCTCTGTAACAACAAAGAGCTTAGGTGTGTCACCCTTAATTCTGTTAACGCTCAAGTGACGCTCAGCGAATCAGCATCGAGCGTTACTTCGGCCAATGAGAATTGAGGATGATCACCCCCACCATTTCATGGGTGGGGGTGAGTAAGCATCCCTACCACAGCCTCTGCCAATGGGATAAGGGTGAAGATACCCCTCTAGGGCTCTGTTACCCCCAACTCATCCCTTGGCAAATTTTCTGGCTATAAAATAACAATACAGCCAGAAAATAGTCAGTATTCGGCTAACGTCTAAAAAGTGTTCGTGGAGCTTCATTAACACAATAAATCTTAATAGTGATAGCAGTACCAGTGTTAGTAAAGTTTTTGTTATAAGAGTGAGTTGGTTTCGGTGGTGAGCAGATTGACGGTAGTTTGTTTATGAGATTTTTTTTTTGATTTTTTTTTTTAAGAAGAAAACATTTTTTGTCTAAAAATTATTTTTACTTTATACTTTTTAAATAATTTTTAATTTGTCAATGTTTTTCCTTAGCTGTTTATTAATTTGTTTTTCTTCTTATATTTTATTGTTAATTCTTGTCTATTATTTTATTTTTCTGTACTAAATTTATTTAATATTATTGCTGATTTTTTAAAAAATGAGCTTATTATTTCCTAAATCAAATCTCATAAAAATCCTAAAGTGAAAAGTGGTTTGATATGGAGTGATCACAGAGTGAGTACTAAGTTATTATTTATTTTTGAGCTTAAAAACGTGACAGTGTTCCGATCCAATGCTTTTTGAGTTTTAATTCCGCCGTTTATCGAATTTCTTCTTTAAGAACATCGCGTCCGATAAGGTTATTCGACTGTCAATCTTTCGTGCTTCAGCCTCATCTGCGATTTTTCCCTCAGAGCTTTCGGTGTCGGTAAGTCGTCGCGCGACTCAATTGCGCAACGAACATTTTTAAAACTTGGATGAGGACTATACAATAAACATGGTAGTTAACAGATCTGAATTTTCTTCGATTTCCATTTCACTCAATTTATCGAGCGTGCAGAAACAATTCCGAAGATGATCACCAATCTCTTCGTTATCCTCTATCCGATGCAAAGTCAATCTTTTTAACAGCGTTGCCTATCTGGCTGGTCCACGAGATTGATAGATATTTCGTGATTTTATACATATCTCGTTTTGTAACAGGGCACTCGAACCGGGGGTGGCAGTGTGTTGAATTAAACTATGTTTTTGTATATATTAAACTTGTAAAAATTGATTTGAGACACATGCCACTTCCGGTCGGAACACTGTCACGTTTTTAAGCTCAAAAATAAATAATAACTTAGTACTCACTCTGTGATCACTCCATATCAAACCACTTTTCACTTTAGGATTTTTATGAGATTTGATTTAGGAAATAATAAGCTCTTTTTTTTTAAATCAGCAATAATATTAAATAAATTTAGTACAGAAAAATAAAATAATAGACAAGAATTAACAATAAAATATAAGAAGAAAACCAAATTAATAAACAGCTAAGGAAAAATATTGACAAATTAAAAATTATTTAAAAAGTATAAAGTAAAAATAATTTTTAGACAAAAAATTTTTTCTTCTTAAAAAAAAAATCAAAAAAAAAATCTCATAAACAAACTACCGTCAATCTGCTCACCACCGAAACCAACTCACTCTTATAACAAAAACTTTACTAACACTGGTACTGCTTTCACTATTAAGATTTATTGTGTTAATGAAGCTCCACGAACACTTTTTAGACGTTAGCCGAATACTGACTATTTTCTGGCTGTATTGTTATTTTATAGCCAGAAAATTTGCCAAGGGATGAGTTGGGGGTAACAGAGCCCTAGAGGGGTATCTTCACCCTTATCCCATTGGCAGAGGCTGTGGTAGGGATGCTTACTCACCCCCACCCATGAAATGGTGGGGGTGATCATCCTCAATTCTCATTGGCCGAAGTAACGCTCGATGCTGATTCGCTGAGCGTCACTTGAGCGTTAACAGAATTAAGGGTGACACACCTAAGCTCTTTGTTGTTACAGAGAATGTTTAAAATAAATGATTTATAAGTACAAATCTCAGTGAAGATATATTTAAATGATTTTGAGAGTTGGTTGTTTTGATTATTACTTTGGTGGATCGCAGATTGACTTTTGCTTTTTAAGCACGCTAAAAAAATGAACATGAGTAATTAAAATGTTTGTCTAAATCGAACATGATGTAAATATATATACAGGGTGAGTCGGGAGGAGCGCACCAAACTCTAGGAGTGTATTATATACGTGAAAATAATGTAAAAAAACTCATTTGTTCTTATCCGATTTTTATTTGTTTTCAAGTTATAGCATATTAACAAATAAAAAAAACAAAAAATTTTCTTAATCATAGCGTTCTTTCAACATATGTTCAAAAATACCGCCATTGACTTCTAAACATTTTCTGCTTCGTCTACGAAGAGCGTTTGTTGCTCTCCCAATTGATTCATTTCTTTCTTCTTTTATATGGGCTGCAGTGTTCTCAATTCGTCTAATTAGTGATTCCCGTGTGTCCACTTTTATTTTGTAGACTTCATTTTTCATCCAGCCCGATAAACAAAAATCTAGTGGTGTGAGGTCTGGAGATCTTGCAGGCCAATTAATAGGACCTCCACGACCAATCCAACGCCCTGGAAAACGTTCGTCCAAATGTTGCTTGACTTGACGAGCGACATGTGCAGGAGCTCCATCGTGCTGATAGTACATCTGCATTCTAATATTTATAGGAACATCTTCTAGCAGGCCTTGTAATTCATTTTGTAAAAAATTGAGGTAGTTGCCTCCTGTGAGACGATTCTCCAAAATGAAAGGGCCGATTAAATAACTGTCAACCATACCACACCACACGTTTACAGAAAACCGATGTTGAAAATTGCTTTCGACTGTTGCGTGGGGATTTTCATCAGACCATACATGAGAGTTACGAGTGTTGTTAATGCCATCACGGGTAAATGTAGCTTCATCCGTAAAGAGTATACTCGATACATTACGATGATTATTATTTATCCACCGACAAAATTCCGTACGGTTAGCGTAATCCCCTGGTTGTAGGTGCTGTACTCTCTGAACGTGATAAGGATATAAGCCTTGCTCATGTAGCGTGTTCATCACTCTTTTTTGTGGAATTGCCAATTGAGTGGCAATTCTCCGTGAGCTAGTAGTTGCATCTTCTTCTACTAGATGCAGAATATTTTCTACTTCTACAACACCTTGTCGAGCAGCGCGCTCCTATGTTATGTTAGCACTGGGAAGCTTACCAGTCTCGCACAATTTGTTGAAAACTCTAATAAATATGTTTTTATCAGGATGTCTTTGGTGTGGAAAACGTTCACGATATTCTTCAACAGCAGCTGTAGCATTTCCATTACAGAAACCATATACAAACACCATATTTGCATATTCTAAATTTGAATAAGTATGTGGCATTTTTCAACACTAACAATCACATTAATTCGAACTTAAACGTTCAGTTACTGTTCACCGTACACTGACAGTTCATCAAAACGTCAGAATTATCAAATGTTTATAAGCCTCGAACATGGCATACTTTGATAATGTTAAAATTCAGATAGAAGTGGAAAGCTAGATGAACATTTTTAATTACGCCATAACTTGAAAACAAATGAAAATCGGATAAGAATAAATGAGTTTATATATATATATATATATATATATATATATATATACATATATATATATATATATATATATAGGGTGTCTACGCTAAACCGTTCGTTAAAAGTTTATGGGGTTGCCGTTGCACTAAAAATTTGAAAAAAACCCTTGTTATACGGTTGAATCAGTTCTCCTCATGTGAAATATTTTCAATTTTATATCACTTCCGGTTTCACCGGAAGTAGCACCAAATTTGGTATTTTGAATAGAACACCCCATATATTAGTAATTTTTTAGATTCCTTGTTTAAATTGTAAAATATTTTATTGTAACATATGTACACTTTTCTCTTATAGTTTTCAAGCAAAAGAAATATTTCTAAAATTTTGACCTCTAAAAGGCATCTTGAAATCTGTCTGTAACTTTTCTTAAGAATAAGATAAAAATATGATTTATATCTCTACTTGTACCTAGAGGATGCCTCTATGAGTGTATTAATTGTAAACTGTCAATTTTGACAATAAGTGTTCTTAAAATGTCAATATCGAAATGCCCTCTTCAATATCTCGTAATTCATTTTTTTTAAATGGAATAACCCGTTTTCTATCACGTGGTACGATTGGGGGGAAGATTTCCTAGAAAAAAGTATTAACAACTATACTCCTAAAGCAAGTGGTTTTCAAATTATTTCGAAGATTCGTTTTTCGTCGCATTTATGCAGGGAATAATGCGCGCATAAGTCGCAACTGAATTTTAGTTGGCAAGTAGTAATGCTTTTGTTTTGTGGCTTATGTAATGCGAAATGTCAAATAATAAAAACAATTAGTACAAAGTTATACAGAAATCAACAAAATGAATAAATACACCCATTAAAAAATTATTAATTTATTCTTTATACATGGCAGCTGCCATAGAAATGGTACTCGAACATGTAGAATATTTAATGAAACGTATCCACATTTGCCGCTGATGGATAAAACAAGATTTAGAAGATTGGAATCAAATTTTGTTCAATTGGCAGTTAGTTGCCATGTATAAAGAATACATTGATAATTTGTTGATTTGTGCAATCAATCATTTTGTTGATTTCTGTAAAACTTTGTACTAATTCTTTTTATTATTTGACATTTCGCGATACAATCGCGACAAAACAAAAGCATACTACTGGCCTACTAAAATTCAATTGCGACTTCTGCGCGCATTATTCCCTGCATAAATGCGACGAAAAACGAATTTTCGAAATAATTCGAAAACTACTTGCTTTAGGAGTATAGTTTTATACTACTTTTTTGTAGGAAATTTTCGCGCCAATCGTACCCTGTGATAAAAATTAAGTCATTCCATTAAACAACATTGAATTACTAGATATTGAAGAGGGCACTTAGATATTGAGATTTTAAGAACACTTATTGTGAAAATTGACAGTTTCCAATTCACTCATAGAAGCATCCTTTAGGTATAAGTAAAGATATATATCATATTTTTATCATATTCTTAAGAAAATTTACAGACAGCTTTCAAGATGCCTTTTAGAATTCAGAATTTTAGAAATATATTTTTTTCTTGAAAACTATAAGAGATAAGTGTGCATATGTTCGAATAAAATATGTTGCAATTTAAACGAGAAACCCAAAAAATACTAATATATAGGGTGTTCTATTTAAAATAACAAACTTGGTGCTACTTCTGGTGGAACCGGAAGTGATATAAAGTTGAAATTATTTTACATGAGGAGAGCTGTTTCAACCATATGACAAGGATTTTTTTCAATATTTAGTGCAGCGGCAACTCCATAAACTTTTAATGAACGGTTTAGCGTAGATACCCTGTATATATACAGGTTGACCGTTTTGAGAGCTCAAGCATGGGGATCTCGATTATTTGAAGAGATGCAAGGTCGGATAAATTAGGGCAAAGTTGCCCAATCTGGAGTATAACATAATGCCGTTTTGAAACATAAAATATTCCGACTAATTCCGAAATTTAGCTGGGTTTAAATTTAATTCTCCAATAGATTCAAAATATTTTTTCTACTTCGACAATGGCTATAGCAGAAGAAATGAATGTACCTCATCAAGTAGTAGTAGAATCTCCTTGAAAAAACATAAGTATCCTCCCTTTAAAATTCATATCAAGCAAGTCTTGCATCCAGAAGACACTGAACGAAGAAATAGTTTTGTGGGAACATCATGACGCTGTTATTGCAAAATCCCCATTTTCTTTCTAACGTTATATTCACGGATGAGTGCAAGTTTACCAACACAGGCATGTTCTATCGTTACAATGAACATGTATGGCCCGTTAAAAATTTACACGAACACTAAGGACGACTATCTATGGGTTAGTTTATTTGGCAATAAGATCATAAGATAAGCACATACATTTACAAACACAATTTGGCTGCAGATCGGTATTTGCACTTTTCAATGACCTACCTGACGGATTACATCGAGGACAACTTTTGCCTCAACCAACTAAATAGCCTTTGGTTCCAACAAGATGGAGCTCCTCGATAAAATTTACATTTTTATTATGAAAAGTATACAAGATACATTATAATAAAAATATAAAGCCATTATAGTTATTCGAAATAAAAGTCATACGTAGAAAGTTTTATAAATAAAATTATAAAAACACGAGCATAGTTTGGGATTCGAATAAACTTCATGCGCTACCGCATTGCGCGGTTCTAAACTTTGTGAAACTTCCGGGGTCACGGAATTGATTTGGGTTTGACAGTAACATTCGCGTACGGAAAGTAACCAATTAACGACGGCATTAGTGATAGTTTTGTCGATATTCCTTCATTTCTATTTCCCATTTCACGTTTTACACTTCGACTTTCCGCCTCGTTCCCTTTCGGCACGCCCAGCGAATTAAATCGGATCGATGTGGGACTATAATACACAAAACCGCCACATCCCGCTGAGGGGGACGAGGAGGAATTCTGCATGGATTGGCTCAGTGTTTTGCCCCATTTCATTCACAACAGACTTATTCCGGGATTAGAAGGGTTTTATTTATTTACTACGCTCTCCAGCTATTTGTAAGCTGGTGTTTTTCCTCATTGTTCGCGGATGCTCTAATGAGAAGATTGCGGCATTAATTACAACACGGGTAGTTAAAAATTGAAAGTCATCAAATATTGAATGTATTTTACTTTATGGATATATTTCAGAAAAAAACTCGAATACAGGGCATCCCGCTGAACGAGTCCCTGCCAGGGGCGGATCTATCCCCCCATGAGTCTTGAGAATAAGAGAATGAAATAAAAGGCTCTTTTTCTGTTGGCGATTTATTTGGTTATTATGTTTATTTTTTTAATACACTCATTTTGGAAATCTGTGCACAAAAACCATTCAGATACACCTATTCATTTAAAAACAAAAGAAAAAAGTTAAACAAAATGGCAGATCAGTGTTATTTATGCATGAGTGTGTAACAACAAAAAAATAACAATCAATATTGGAACTTCAATTTTTGATATGAAATGTGAGTTATGATGTAATTTGTGAATTGCAATAATGATGCTTATATGAAATATTAATTCTAAAAAAAAGGTATGTAGTTAATTGGAAATAATTGATATGTATTACGTTAATTTATTTAGTCATAAATTGTAATTTTCCACATAAATTGGTATTTTATCGGTAGATTCCCATTAGT
This sequence comes from Philonthus cognatus, assembly GCA_932526585.2. Lineage (NCBI taxonomy): Eukaryota > Metazoa > Arthropoda > Insecta > Coleoptera > Staphylinidae > Philonthus > Philonthus cognatus. The sequence continues at coordinate 6,893,716 of OW052249.1, read as the reverse complement.
GACTTAGATCGCTATTTGCGATGAGGGAGATTTAATTTACTATTTAGTTTCATAAATGGATTTTTCTAAAGAATTAAAAATTGTTTTATATTTTACTTAGTTGCAGGGGCGTAATCGAAGACAAAGATCAGAAGATTCTTACATTTAATCAGACATTTTTAATTATTTAATTAATCTATGTTTCAAATTTCAATTTAAATCGGTGTTTTGTAGGCGTGGCGCAAGAAGTAAAATTTCGAGTTTAGAAAGCGTGAAAATTTGGATTTGCAAATCCAAATTTTTACGCTTTTCTAAACTCGAAAATTTACTTCATGCTTAGTCTGGGAGTCAAAGATACTCGTTTAAATTATGTTTAAATACCAACTGATTAATGACTTTAATTCACCCACATTTGTCAACTTCAGTCAAAAGATAGATTATTATAGTGTTGTTGTACGTGACCTAATTAAATGTAAATGAAAAACATTTTTACCGGAATTTTAATGAAGATGATACAAATTAAACGAAATGATATTACATACATATAATACTTATCAATATTACCGCAATATGGTCAACTCTGCAATAATACGTGAAAAAAGCATACCTAAATAATATGATCAGCAAAGATCCTACATTTTCTGGAAATATTTGAAAAAGTCTAAAGTTACAAAGCCTAGGTTACGTAATGTACCATCTCTGTTGAAAAATGTGAATGTTGCTAATTCTTTCCTAATAAACTCGGTCACTAGCGTTAACGACTCTAATCTAGTCTCATTGTACACCAAAAACTCCCATCCTAATGTTAAAAATTAACTCAGTTTCTCCCTTGATGATCCTCATAACGTTTTTAAGTTATTATTAAAAATTAAAACCAATTCAGTGGGATCAGATGGTCTTAGTGCGACAATGCTCAAAATGTGTTCTCCATTTATTGTCTTCTGCATTACACACATCATAAACTGTTGTTTAGAAATATGCATCTTTTCACAGTCTTGGAAGTTATCAATCGTTATTTTAGTACCCAAAAAAGAAAATTCTGAAAACCTGAAAGCTCTAAGGCCAATTAGTATTTTACTTGTCTTGTAATGAGTCAATAGGGGTCCTGTGCAAAATTTATATTTAGACAAAATTAATTAAATCTGCGACGCTTAGAATTTACAAAAGTCATATAAATTTACAAAAGCCATATTTTTTTTAAAAACGACATAAATCTCGAAACGCGTCTAGAGATGGCCTAAGACATTAGCTTTAATCCAAGTCCTTTTACTTCTAATCTTTTATTATTTCTCCTTTCATTTTTAATTTGTATTTGTTAGTTGGTTTGAAAAAAATTTGACCTAAACGTTACATATACTTTGTTCGGTACAAACAAGCGGTTTTTCAATCGGTTGGCAACATATTCTCCTTTCCATATTTTCACCCTTTTTTTGCCGAGCACAACTCCCCACCCCATCCTTGTTCGATCCGCTGATCGAGTGAGGGACTCGTAAAAACACAGTCACACGCGACGGTCGATCTCGCGCCACCCTGGCGATTCTGTGAAGTAGTGCCGATCGTGCCAATCACCCCGAACCGGAAGCTGTAAGGACTCGGAGCTTGACACCCAAAAGGTCAGATCCCTTTTCTATTCCCTTACAGGTTCTCCGACTTTGTTGTCGGCCGCCGCAAAAAAACCGCTACGCGTTTCACGGCAGCTCACGCTGCGAGTTACCAGACTCCGTAGGGCACAAACACCCCCTTCAAACATTGGTCCTTCGAACCGGATCCGGAGAATCACCCGGATATCCCAGTAATCATTCATTTTTCCTCAAATTGATTTTGCATATTTTTTTTGTGTTAGCCATTTTTAAAACATCTCATTTTTCTTTCACCGTTGGTTGTTCTAATACGAAGCTGCGCGAATCGCTGGACTCGGCGCCTGCGCGATTCACTTTACTTATTGGTGCGTGCGTATTCAGTTCGGCTCCTCGTATCGTATCTTCTCTCGCGCCGTGTTGCACTCAGCGATACACACACACACACGGCCGTAGCCGCGCGACAGCTCGCTCACACATACGCATTCGCACGTTTACCTTCGCGGAATCGCACATCTGTTTCGCCTTTTTTTTTTATTGTTTATTCGCTTTATAAATTTAATTAAAATTATTTCCGTGTTTTAATTTAATTTATAATGGATCCTCCGAGCGCAAAAAACCTCGATAGATTTAATTTATTAACATCTAGAAAAGAAAGATTGTGGCTTAGGTTACAATCATGTTTTGATTTGATTGCTTCACTTCCACACAATATTGATATTTTCAAAGTGCGCGCATCGGATATTCAAAACACTCGCGAAGAATTTTCAAAATTAAAGGACGATTTCCTGCTTATGAATAAAATCCACCCAGATTTTAACACAAATGTATTAGAATTAACTTCCTCCTTTGAAGCGCTTTATTATCAAATAATCGCGCAATCCGCAAAAATTACTTCACATACTAAGTCTGAATCGAATGCTAGCGCTACTTTACCCACGATTCAATTAGCTAAATTCACCGGATCAAATGAGTCATTTCCCGCTTTCAAAGCACTTTATGATAATTTGATACATAACACAAACTTACCCAACATCAAAAAGTTTTCTTACCTTTTAGGTTATGTTGAGAATAGTGCTTTAAAATTGCTTCAAACTGTAACTTTTTCCCCGGATAATTACCCCATTGCGTATGATTTACTAGTTAAGACCTATACTAATAAAAGAATTGCTGCAAATAATCACTTTGCGGCAATTATTAATCTTAAACCACTTAAAATCAATTCTATCGAATCTCTGCGCGCGCTGGTAGAGATTTTACACTCGAATGTGACGTCATTAAAGGCGATGAATATCGCAAATTTGCACGACTATTTGTTGTTGGAAATCTCTCTTCGTCTGTTGGATACTAATACTAGAAGGCGATTTGAATCACGTCATTTAGACGTAGATTTTCCATCTTTTGATGATTTTATAACATTTATAAGAAACGAATGCGCTATTTCTGATTTATCCACGGCCGCTTCGAAATCGTCCAGCAACAATAAGTCAAATTTCACCATCAATGATAAATCACATGATCGCAAACGCATTTCAATGGGATTACAGGCAGATAATAAATCCCCAATTAAACCAACTTGTCCACATTGTTCAGATTCTCACCGTTTAGTGCTGTGTCCTAAATTTCTGGCTGCGACTGCGCAGCATAGACGTGACTTAGTTATCAAATTTAAGCGCTGCTTTGCTTGTTTGGGTTTGCATAACGTTTCAAAGTGTACTTCAAAATATTCTTGTCGTATTTGTGGACACAAAAACCACAATACACTCCTGCATTTTGAGACGGCACCGCAATCCTCCCCGTTGCCTCCTAACCTATGCGAGGACAACTCCGGTGGTGCCTCGGTTTCTTTAACTAATTCATGTTCTCCCAATTCACTTTCCAACACTTTGTTGGGCACCGCACAGGTAAACATTCTGAGCGTCACTGGCCACTGGCAAGTTTGCCGTTTAATTATTGACCCGGGAAGCCAAGTTAACTTTATAACAAATTCCCTGGTCGAAACTCTTGGTTTATCGCGCCGCAAATGCCCTTATGACTTGAAGGGAGTGGGACAAACCCCTCTAGGTCATGCGCAGGGACTTGTAAGTTGCAGTATCGCCCCTTTGACCGCTTCCAACGCTACCCTAAATTTTAACGCTGTAGTACTACCACGTATTACTGCTGATCTGCCAACAACGCCTTTGCCTAATGATCTTCGTGATCGATTTTCTACCCTTCAGTTGGCAGATCCATATTTTCACAAGAAAGCACCTATCGATTTATTACTAGGAGTAAGCACATTTCTTGATATCACTCCCGGTACTCCGGCCCTTATTAAAGGAAGCCCTTCTGCTATCCTCACTTCGCTCGGTTGGGTCATCATGGGCACAATACCACAAGCTAACCCTGGTTCTATTGTTGCCATGCATGCGCAGATCGACTCCCCAAATTCACTTGATAATTTACTTCAATATTTTTGGGAATCGGAGGAATTGCAGAATAAATCCTTTTCTTCGCCTGAAGATGAATTTTGTGATAATTTCTATACTACTACCACAACACGAGAACCCTCTGGACGTTACATTACTCGATTGCCTTTTCGCAAAAACTCCCCCCCAAATTTGGGGTGCAATCGAGATATTGCTATAAAGAGATTTATCAACCTGGAAGCTAGATTCACTCGAGATCCAGAATTTAAAAAATTGTACACGGATAATATTCAAGATTACATTGCTCAAGGGCACTTAGTCCCTTCTCAAAATATTTCCCCTTACATTCTCACCCATCACGGGGTGAAGAAACTCACTTCGAAAGGCGCACAAGTCCGTGTTGTCTTTAATCCCGCAGAAAGGGATCCCAAGGGCGCTAGTTTAAATGATACCTTATTTAGTGGCCCTAAATTGCAATCAGATATCGGGGAAGTTATTACCAGATTCAGACTGCCTCAGATCGCACTCACGTGCGATATTAAACAAATGTTTCGTGCAATTTCACTTCACCCAGCTGATAGAAAATATCAGCACATTTTTTGGCGTTTTTCATCCGATCAACCACTTTTAGAATATGAACACACTCGAGTAATTTTCGGTGCTACGTGCAGTCCCTTTCTTGCCCAACGCACTATCCAACAATTAGTACTCGACGAAGGTACTCCGTATCCCTTAGCCGTTTCAGCTCTGAAACACTCTATTTATGTTGACGACATTTTGACGGGTGCGGATTCCGAAGAGCAAATTATGACTTTACGAGACCAGCTTATTGAACTTTTCTGGAAAGGAGGCTTTGAATTGGGCAAATGGTCTTGTTCAAACCCTCAGTTAATTTCTAATCTTAATTCAGCTTTGCACGATTTCTCTAAAGAAACTCTACCAATCAAAGTGTTGGGATTGGTATGGAATCCACATCTAGATTAATTTTGTTATCAGATTGACATCAACAAAGAAACGCCTACTAAAAGAGGCATTCTCTCTCGCATCGCACGTACCTACGACGTAAACGGATACCTAAGCCCTTTCATATTTATTCTCAAAACTCTCATGCAGCGACTCTGGCTGTTGAAAATCGGATGGGACGAACCTTTGTCCTTTGCTATCGAGAGTCTATGGACTCAAATTCTATCCGAATTGCCCCTCTTAGAAAAAATCTCTATACCTCGTTGCATTCTATCCGAGGGATGGATTCATGGACGCCTCATTGGCTTTGCGGATGCGAGTGGGGCAGGCATGGCAGCAGTAGTATACTTGAGACTACAATCGCTTAACACAATCTCAATTAATTTAATCGCTTCAAAAACTCGCGTTGCGCCCCTTAAAGCGTGGACAATTCCCCGCCTAGAACTAGGAGCAGCTTGCTTATTGTCCAAGCTCATTCATTGTATGCAACAATCTCTATCAATGTTGTCACTTGACAACCCCATATGCTTTTCGGACTCTTCTACGGCCCTTGCTTGGATCGCAACTCCCCCTTATCGGCTCAAGACATTTGTTGCAAATCGCGTTGCACAAATATACGAGCATCTTCCCAATGCTTTTTGGAGACACGTCCCAGGCAAGGAAAACCCTGCTGACGCGGCTAGTCGCGGTTTGCTCCCTTCTCAATTGTTAGACCATCCCTTGTGGTGGAATGGTCCCTCTTTTCTTTATGAAGATGAAAAAGATTGGCCACTTATAGTTGCACAACCCCCTGTTTCGTTGCCTGATCTCAAGGCCCCTGTGGTAGAATCACATCTTGCCTCTCTCGACCTTTCTGAATTCACAAATTTATTTGACCGCACCTCCTCATTATTAAAGTTACAGCGAATCATCGCTTACGTGAGACGATTTGCGCACAATTGTCGAGCTAAACTACACCAAAAGCCTGATTTAAAATCCACAAATTTTATCACTGTTTCAGAATACAGGCAGGCTTTAGAATCGATAATTAAACTTACACAGGTGCATCACTTGCACACTGAGATTACTTTGATGGCCAAGGGCAAATTGTGCTCAAAGCGTTATCGCTCACTTACCCCCTTTGTCTCTCCCCATGGATTCGTCATGGTGGGGGGGCGCTTAAAACATTCACAATTGCCAGAAAGGTCACGACACCCCTACTTAATTCCAAGAAATAGTCAGCTCGCGAATCTCTTGGTGGATTATTTCCACATTTACTCAGGTCATGGAGGCCCTCGATTGGTGCAGTCACTCCTCCATAGACAATACTGGATTCCTTGCGCGCGAGACCTGATTAGGAAACGCATTTTTAGATGTCTGACATGCTATCGTTTTAAAGCTACCCCTTTGCAACCCCCTATGTCAGATATCCCCGCATATAGATTGCAACCCTCGCGATGCTTTTCACATACGGGTATAGATTTTGCAGGACCTTTTTTCGTAAAAGCTTCCCTTTTGCGGACGACTAAATCAGTTAAATGTTACTTCGCACTGTTCGTGTGTATGGTTACGAAAGCCATACACTTGGAAGCCACCTCCGACCTGACAACAGACTCTTGTCTTGCTGCGTTAGATAGATTTATTTCGCGCCGTGGTCTTCCCTCACACATTTATACTGATCAAGGTCGTAACTTCAAGGGCGCTGCTCGAGAAATATCAGAAATTTCTCAATTTCTCGCCAAATCGAACGAACCGATCGCTCAATATTTAGCTACGAGAAATGTTGAGTGGCATTTCAACCCACCCTATGCGCCTCACTTTGGAGGGCTCTGGGAAAGCGGCGTGAAATCGGTGAAACACCATTTTAAACGGATAATAGGTGCGCAAATACTCACGTTCGAAGAATTCATAACCGTACTCACCCGCATTGAAGGCATTCTAAATTCGCGCCCCCTATGCGCACTACCCAATTCTCCCAACGACGGTTTCGACTACCTAACGCCCGGGCATTTTCTCACCGGAGGCCCCATTTTAGCCAGGCCTGAAGCGTCATTACATGACGTATCGGTTAATCGTCTCACGCGTTGGCGATTAACACAGCACTTGGTGCAATCCTTCTGGAAAAAATGGAGCAAAGAGTACCTACATACGCAACTGTTTCGCCCAAAGTGGGTCGCGCCGGCCCGTGAACTTGCGGTGGGTGACCCAGTTTTTTGGTACAGCCCAGGAACACTTCCTACGCAATGGCCGAGAGGCAGGGTTACTGAGCTCTTACCCGGTCCGGACGGAATTACCCGCGTCGTGCGTGTTGGAACAACCACGGGAGACGTTTTGAGGGCTACTAACAAGGTAGTACCTCTACCCTTGGCGTAATCATCAAAATGATTCATTTATTTTTGTTTTCAATTTATTTTTTATTTTTTACTTAATTATTTCTGTTGTCTTTGTTAATTTACCCACAGTAAATTCTCATTGTAGTTAATTTGAGTATCGAATTAATGATTACTATTTAGTTACACAATTTCGGTTGTGCTTGCAAAATATTTCCTATTTTGGATGGGGGGTATGTTCGGTACAAACAAGCGGTTTTTCAATCGGTTGGCAACATATTCTCCTTTCCATATTTTCACCCTTTTTTTGCCGAGCACAACTCCCCACCCCATCCTTGTTCGATCCGCTGATCGAGTGAGGGACTCGTAAAAACACAGTCACACGCGACGGTCGATCTCGCGCCACCCTGGCGATTCTGTGAAGTAGTGCCGATCGTGCCAATCACCCCGAACCGGAAGCTGTAAGGACTCGGAGCTTGACACCCAAAAGGTCAGATCCCTTTTCTATTCCCTTACAGGTTCTCCGACTTTGTTGTCGGCCGCCGCAAAAAAACCGCTACGCGTTTCACGGCAGCTCACGCTGCGAGTTACCAGACTCCGTAGGGCACAAACACCCCCCTTCAAACATACTTTAATAGAGCGTTGTAACAAATCAAATTAGATAAGATTTTAAATATTTCATTGTATAATTCAATATCCGGAGGTCTATTTGCACGGGAAGTAGTTGCTTCAATGGATATTTATCGTCTTAAGTTGCTTTATTAATTAAAACATTGTTTTCATTTTCACGAATAACATTTTCGTAATTTTATATATTATAAAAAAAGATTACAATTTATAAGTAGAGAAAAGGATGTGATGAGATAGTTTTCGTTGGTAATTAAAAGGCGAGCACACTGAGCCTTAAAAATAACAAACAAATTCAAGGCTAAGAGCGTGCAAATCCTGCAAAACAAAAATCGCTTCGTATCCTTATATGGCTATACGTTTCTTATCTCGGCTCTCATTGGTTGGGGGGCACGAGCCGTGGTAAACACAAAAGCAACGACGTCACAAAAGGGGGAAGAGCACTGATAAAACCATTTCGACCTAAGAGGTTGCGAACGAGAGAGAGTCGAGAGCCGAAGTAACAATGTCAGGGCAAGGGCATCTTGCTTCACGAGAATCCGAACTAAGAGGTTGCGAGCGAGAGTGTCAAGCGAGTGAAGTAACAAAGTCAGGGAAAGGAGATCCTTTGTCCATAAGAATCCGAGGACAAAAAGACAGAAGTAAAGAGTACAGGGCACAAAAGGCAAATTGGAAATCTTTATAAGTGATTAGAATACAGTGTTAGAAAGTTATTAGAATACAGTGTTAGAAAAAAGGAACACCGAATTAAAGTCGCGAACCATATTTCTTATCGTTTACAACAAATGTAGGAAAAAGCCGAACTAAAGTCGCGAACCACGTTCCTTATCGTTTGCAAGAAATGTAGGAAAATCCTAATTAAAGTCGCGAACCATGTTTTTTTTTTATCGTTTACAAGAAATGTAGGAGAAATCCGTATTAAAGTCGCAAACCATGTTTCTTATCTTTTAGGAAAAAGTCGAATTAAAATCGCGAACCAAGTTTCTTTCCGTTTACAAGAAATGTAGGAGAAAGCCGAATGAAAATCGCGAACCATGTTTCTTACCGTTTACGAGAAATGTAGGAAAAAGCCGAATTAAAATCGAGAACCATGTTTCTTAACGTTAAAGAGAAATGTAGGAGAAAGAGGTATTAAAAGAGAGAATCAGGTCTGAGATAGTTTCGTGGGTTTTCCCATTTTGTAAGTTGAATGACAGGTCTAAAATTTACTCCTACACGTAGAGTCAAATTTTTTTTGAGTAAAGAGTGCGCACGATTTGTAATTCGAATTAATATCTGTTTTTATAAGTTATTATATAATTTTGATTAAATTAAGTTCGCATTTGTTACTCACTTCCTAATTTTATTTTTTGTTCACACACAATCCTGATCAAAATTAATAAGAAAGAAAAAACAGCAAACGATAATACATATTGACACAAGCAACGAACTTGTTAAATAAATAAAAGGGTTATCACATACACAACACAACGTACAATTAAAAATACAAATTATAAATTTGTATAACACCGGGGGTCGAACCATTACAGTCTTATCTAAAATGTTGGAATCTATATTTAAAGACCAACTGACTCTGTTTGTAGACTCATTGTATCCTACCCATGAATCAATCAGGATTTAGAACAAACTATAGCTGCTCTACTGGTTTACTGAATGTCACTGATGATGTTATCAATGCAACCGACAGAGGATTACTCTCTTGTTTAATCCTCATTGATTACAGTAAAGCATTCGACACAATTAATCAATATGTATTATTGGCAAAAATGAAGTACATTGGTTTAGAGTCAAATGCACTAAAACTTATAAGTAGTTTTATCTATGGCCTCCAGCAACAGGTCAAAATTGACAACATAACGTCGGATGTATCAGAAATAAAAGCCGATGTTCTTTAAGGATCAATTCTAAGCCCACTGTTATTTTCGATTTACACGTCATTCATTCCTGATACTTTAAATTCTGTACCTATAACCTATATGCAGACGATACCCAACTACTCTACTCCTTTCCCTTGAATGACATATTGACAGCAAATCAAAAGTTAAATCTTGACCTAACTAATATTTTAACAGCTGCTCAGAAACACTCCTTACTGATTAACCCTAGCAAAACATCAGCTGTGCTGTTCGGTCCAAAGAAAATACTCAGCGCTGCAAAAGGTGTACTTTCACTGTACTTGGAAAATACAGCTATATCTTTTGTAGACTCGCTGCGTAACTTAGGCTTAATTATCGATTCTGATCTGCGCTTTAAATTTCATGTCAGTAAATGTATCTCTAACGCTTACAATAATCTAAGAATGATATATGCAAATCGAGTAAAAACGACTTCTCTGTGACAATCGAGTGCTGAGCCATTTCAACTTCTCAGATGTGGTTTATAGTACCTGTTTAGATAGTATAACTATAAATCGTATACAGAAAGTTGAAAATTCTTGTATCCGGCTTGTCCTAGGAATAAGAAAATTTGATCGCATTTCAGGTACTCAGGTATTCTTCATTCTTGTTAACTCTACTATAAGATAATTAATTTTCGTAAACCCTCTTATCTATATCGTAAAATTGTGTTTCAGACTTATATTCACAACGTTAATGTTAGGTTTCGGGGACTTATATCGCCGCCGAAGCACAAGTCTGCTATTTATTTGAGATGTTTTTCTTACAACGTTTATAAATTATATAATAAAATTCCCTAGCACCTAAAACAATTAAAATCTAACAATTAACTAATAAAATGTAATTTAGACGATCAAAGTTGGTTTTCTTAAACTTAAATTTAATATTTTTATTATACTCCGCAACGGTTATCGTACTGTTAATATTCAGAACTATTTCAAGAACCGGATGATGGTGTTTAGTTACTAATATTTAGGCCATTTCGGACACTTCAACAGAACACTGCTCTGCCAATTCAGATTTTACCATAATTTAATTCAGGATAACTACTATGTTTTTATTTTATTTGGCCGAAATAAATGTATCTTGGGACCCCGGTGGGGTAGTGGGTAAAGGCCCTGCCTCCTAACCCAGGGGTCGCGGGTTCGAGCCCCGCCGGATGGAGTCATTTTAAAGTACAAGATGATTCCACTTGGGTCCATGGATGTGTGTGAATGTGTTTGTAACGTCTAAATATATTTAAAATACAAAAAATAAATGTAATAAAAAAAAAATTATCTTTTTTTATGGTAATTAAACACTTGCCTGTTTGAACATACGATTGACGAAGGATAGGTCCAACGATATGTGAAATGCAGAGGCGTAGCGTAGTGGGGGCTAAGGTCGGCACTTTTTGGGGGCGGCACTTTTTGGGAACGGCACAATTTCACAATAAATAATAATAATATGATCTTCTATAGTAAACCGAAAATGTAAACTATTTCATTTCATATTTTTATATACAAGAGGTGATCAATAGGAAAGGTTACAAAGCTACCAATGAATCGTGTACAGTTTGTAACCTTAACTTTTTTTATCACCCCTCGTAATAATGCTTTTATAAACTAATGTTCCGAATATTCCTCACAATTGTCATAAGCAATGCCAGCTGTGTGAGAAGTTTTTTAAAATAAAAGTTTATCAAAATTTATTTAAGATCAACAGTAAGTACTTTAAGACTAACCAATAATTATCTTGTCTATAGAGCAACACGTGTGTGATGCGTAGACATTGATAGTGCAAAAATACTTTGTTCTTAGAAAAATTAGACGAATAAAGTGTTTTGCTTAAAGATAGACGTTTTATTCATGAAAGGCAACAAAATATTGAAAATTGACGACAATCTTGAAAATTCCTGAAAAGCATCAATATTTTCAAAACTAATTAAATTCTTGAGAAAAATTGCGATACGCGTCTACTTTTTAAAAATAAATTTCACAGAAGCTGTTAAGATTTCTAAAATAAAAGAAAATCTGGAAAATTCAGGAAAAGTTTTGAAAATTAATAAAAATTTAGGAAATTCACAAAATATCGTTGAGATTTTTAAAATTAACAAAAATTGTAAAAACTTCATTTTTAAATGAAACGAAAATTTAGGAAATTTACCAAAAGTATTAAGATTTAAAAAAAAGACGAAAAGTCACGAACAAAATAAAAATTGACGAAAATCTTGAAATTTCATGAAAAGTTTCAAAATGTTTAAATTTAACGAAAATTAAGGGAATTTAAGAAAACTGCTAACACTTAAAAAAAATCAACGAAAATTTATGACAAGGAAAACCGTTAGGTTTTTGAAAATTAACTGAAATCTTGAAATTTAATGAAAAAATTAAACATTTTTTAAGTTTAAGAATATTTAGTAAATTCATGAAAATTGCCAAAAATTTGAAAATTAAAGTAAATTTTAAAAACTTTTAAAAAGTATCGACATTTTTAAATTAACGAACATTTAGTAAATTCCTGAAATCCGTCAGAATTATGAAATTAAAGACAATTTTGGAAATGGACGTAAAGCGTTAGAAATTAACTAAAACTTTGTAAATTCTAAAATCTTGAAAATTTTTAAAAAAACTAACAACAAAGTAAAATTTCGAATTGAGAAAAGCCCTTACAATTTGGATATGGACGCGAAGCGTCTAAATCCAAATTCCGGCTTTTCTTAACTCGAAATTTTACTTCATGCGCCACGCGTACAAAACACTGGTTAAAAGTAAAGATATTGGCATTTCAAACTGAGATATATCGCTCCAACTGTCACAATAATCTAAATGTCATGTGACATTATAAAATAGGTTTGACATTATAAATTACATTTGTTGTTCTATTTGTATATTGTTTGTAGTTTTATGTGGTTTATGTCACTTATTTATTAATTTTAATGTATTGTTAGTATTAGGCATTACGTACTTTAAATAGAATTTCCGTAAATAAACATCAAACATATAAATTAAATGTGACATTACAGACTGAATTTAAACTCTCATAGGCGTATTCACTAGGGGGAATCAATTTTAAATATATATCATAACTGTCAATACTTGCAACTAAAAAAAAAATATATTTTTTAAGATTTCTGTGGTTTTTCGTAAAAAAAATTGATGAAATTTATTAGTATCCAAATAAAACATCATAATTAAATAAAACTTAAATACCAATATTTCAAAAATGACAAATTTTGAATTTTAGATATTAATTTTTATTTTATATAAAACTTGGAAAAATTAATTGATATTGACAGCAATTGACAAATCTTTAAATTTGATCAGGCTTTTAGACAAAATGAATTTATATTAAAAAGATAGGGACAAAAACATTTTAAAGCTTAATAATAAACATGCATGAACGACTTCTTGATTTATACCCTATATAATACACAATAACAGATATATTCTTACAGAAAAAAATCTTTAGAATCCCTGTAAATTTTAAAGCAATTTAGAATTAAATTCCTAAATGATGCGGCGACGAATTTGGCCTACGCCCCGGGTGGCTGAAACCCACGCTACGCCACTGGTGAAATGTTTCATTTTAAATATCACGAAAGAATGTTATTCCTTATATAATCGCTTGGATGCTTTTAAAATACGACGTAACCACTTTTCAGAAGTCTAACATAAACAGGGTGTTTACAAAGTACATGATTATGCAATCATAAATTCGTTTCCACTAAAAGCATACAAACATAACATAAATTACTCAATTAAATAGAATAAACAAAAATGGTGGTGTCTATAGTACTTTTCCCGTCAGTAATATACCGGTTTCTTTTTTTGTAAAACAGAGTGGCTCGGTGGATACGTTAATCTTTTAAATGGGCTGAGTTTGAAGCAAAAACGAATATTTTCGACGATCATAAATTAATTTTTTCACAAAAAATTGTATCTGGCGTTTTTCGCATCTGTCGAATACTAGATTAAAGGCCATGATATTTTACTTTGGAAATAACTCTTCTACGGCGGGTATGTCCCCCTGAACTGCTTGCATCTCCCTTAACCTTTTACTATTCTTTCAGCTTCTGTCAGGTATCTCTTCTACAGCCTTTGATCTACAAAATAAACAATACCTTTTGTATTACATAATAATAATATATTTATTCGTACAATTACCAATAATACATAGTAATAAGTGAATAAAAAAAATCAAAACAATGAATAAATTAGGCAATAAAATGTAATAATCAAAGTGAACTAATCAATATATAAAACAAAGGCGGGATAAACTTACAAATACAACCTAAGAACTTAGAATCAAATCTAAGGAGTAATATAATGATCAAACCTATCACACATTAATATCAAATTAACTTCTTTTTTGAACTTTTTAAAATCAAGTTGTCAAAAAGTTGTGGGTAGATTGTTAGAAAATTTGACCTAAAAGTAACTTATTCTAGTTTGACTTCGCAATAATTTGATTTTATGCTGGTACATATTCTCCTTAATTCTTGTGTTGTTAGCATGGATATTATCGTGTAACCTGAAATTATGCATATTCTTTTTGACATACAGCTGGCATTCAAGAATAAACATACTGGCTAAAGTCAATATTCGTAGCCTAACAAAATGTATTTTACAGTCATCCTGCACCTATTCTAATAGCTCTTCTTTGCAAAGCGAATAACCAATGGCGACATGGTGTAATAATATGGGGTATTACACCAGAGGCTAAGTGGGTGTGAACTAAGGAGAAGTAAGCCGTGCGAACCATGGATGGCGGTAGGTTACTATGCAGGTTACGAAGTAAAAATTGTGATTTGTTTACTTGTCTGGTAATATTTTCCCCCTGTTCAGACCACAATAGGCCTTGGTCCAGATACATTCCTAAAAATGTAACTTGTTAATTACTCTGTATTGACTTGCACAGGGAGAATGTTCTCGTGGCCGTTTTTTTTTTTTCATTTAAATTTAATCTATTGCTCTTAATCCAGGTTTTAGCTTGAGGTGGAGTAGCTGTATTTATTTTTTATTTATTTATTTTATTTTATTTTATTTATTACATATCCAACAGTCATAAAGGCCAATTACAGGATAAATTAAAGATACTAAAAAAAAATAAAATGAATAACAATAATTATTACAGAGCTTCACCTATAAATTAGACAATAATAACAACAACATACAGAAGTACCACTACATTACGTTGTATCAAACATATCACGCAATTCACTTAATAATCTCGTTTCGCTGTTAACAGTAAATATATCTACAGTATTACAATATTTGTTTACTGCGCTACACATTGACCGAAGAGGCGAGTTTGAGTGTTGACGAGTATTTACTGAGCCAAAATAAAATGTTTGTCTTATCCTGCTATTCAAACGTGGTACGTAAACATTTATTTGGGACAGCAAATACGAGTCTTTGAATCTATCATGCACCAATTTATAAATAAAAATAATTTGTGCAATGATGCGTCGGTCCTGAAGAGACATGACATTGACATTGAATTCACTCTCTAACATTTCCAATGGATAACCTTGTGTTGGATATATATGGTGTTTTCTATAATATAATGTATTTAGGAATTTCCTTTGCACGTTCTCAATTTCCAGAATGTGGACATTGTATGAAGGACTCCAGATAACTGAGCAGTACTCCAAACGACTACGGATATATGCGCAATAAAATTTAATTAGAGGTTCTACTCCTTTAAATGGCTTAGTGTTCCTAATCATAAATCCTAACAATTTATAACTAAAACTGGTAATGTGATTTATGTGTTCGATAAACGTGAGTTTGCTGTCGAAATAAACTCCCAAATCTTTGAAGGAAGTGACAGGTTCGATTATGGTATTATCTATATGGTAATCAAATTCATTATTAATACGCTTTCTGCTGTAAGTCATACGTTTACATTTATTTATATTTACCATTAACCCATTTTCATTACACCAGTAAGAGAAATTTGATATGTCTTGTTGTAGTGCTAAGCAGTCGTCGGGTGTATTTATAGTTCTAAACATTTTTAAGTCATCGGCATATAATAGACATTTTGAAGTAATACAGTTAGTGACATCATTGAAAAATAATAAAAATAATAAGGGGCCAATGTTTGACCCTTGGGGAACCCCACTCAAAGATGCGAATTTATATGACTGGAACCCTTTATATTCGACAAAATTAGTTCTCTTTGTTAAGTAGCACTTTAATAATTTAACTAGGCAATCACTGAAGCCAAATGTATGAAGTTTTTGTATAAGTAAGTCATGCTGTACCACATCAAAAGCTTTTGATAGATCGGTATAGATAACGTCTGATTGTCCGCGTACATCTAGGGTTTTCGATACCTCTGTCATAAATGTGCATAAGTTTGTAACGGTTGATTTGCCTTTTATAAATCCGTGCTGACTGGGGGATAGAGACTGTGCGACATGAGCATATAAAACCTTATATAGCATAATCTCAAATATCTTGGCGAAGTTACTAATTAATGATATATAACGGTAGTTCTGGATGTCACTGGTGCTTTTATTTTTGTGTATTGGCACAAATTTAGAAATTTTCCATGCATTTGGAAATTTGTTATATTTTAAAATCATATTGTATATATGTAATCGTGGGGTTACCAAAACATGTCGACAGTCCCTAACAACCAGAGCAGGTATATTGTCAGGGCCCATTGTAAGGTTTTGCTTGAGCCCTCTAGATGCAACCATAAACTCTTCTAAACTAAATGTTTTAATGAGTAGCAGTTCCGAATTATTGACAGGAGTAGTATTGTTAATTGATGTGTTAATTACGGAATAAACGGATGAAAAGTAGTCTGCAAATGCATTAGTAATGTCTTGGGGTTGGTTAAGTTCAGTGTCATTGTAATTCATAATACCTGGAATTCGCGATCTACCTTTACGTTCATTAATAAATGACCACATTTTTTGAGGATTATGCTTAATATCAGTTTCAATGGAATCCAAGTATTTAGAGAAGTCATTTTTTATGCTTGCTTTAACACATTTTCGGTAAATAGTGAATTGATGTTTATTAAAATGAGTTTTATACTTTTCAGAAATGCTGAAATAATGTTGTTTGCGTTTTATATTTTATACTGTGGACTTTGAATACCAAAATGGAATCTTATGCACTTTGCCAGTTTTTTATGGGGACACACGAGTTTATATGGCTATTTATTATCTTGTAAAACTCAGCACAGGCGAGGTCTGGATCATCCAAGCTAAGAACAGAATCCCAACTTGATTCAAATATGAGATTGTAGAGTAACTGATAGTTATAGGCTGGTTTTAACTTACCAAAATTTTGTACAGGATTGCCATTAGAAATTGTATATTCAATGTTTAGAGATGGGTGGTAGTTATCTTCTGAGACAATCGGAGAGTCACTACGTGTTGTACATTTCAGGTTTTCAGAGCTTATTACTAAATCTAGCAATTTATCGAACCTATTTCTATGTATATTTATTTGAGATGCCGCATTAAAATGAATAAAGTTTGTAATGATTGATGCTTTACTACACTGAATTACAGGAAAACCAGATATGTTAAAGTCACCTACAATTCAAAATTCTCCGTCTAGCAGGAGTTGCAATTCCAAGTAATTAAATAGTGTTTCGTAAGCTGTGGCGGGAGTCTAAGGTGGTATATAAACAACAATAATATTTAGAACAACATTGAATAAATGTGCACATTTGCCGACTAGATCAATGTTGAGATCACTAAGTTGCTCGTTGAGAATTAATTCACAGGAATGGAAACAAGTTTTTACGCCCACTAAGACACCTC
Source organism: Philonthus cognatus (assembly GCA_932526585.2). NCBI lineage: Eukaryota > Metazoa > Arthropoda > Insecta > Coleoptera > Staphylinidae > Philonthus > Philonthus cognatus. The sequence continues at coordinate 6,876,187 of OW052249.1, read as the reverse complement.
CGCCACGCCCAGTTCTATCCTTGCGATAGATATTATATAACGGGGGAAACAATTCAGACCTTAAAAGTGAATCATTTCCCCAGGTTTCAGTTAACATAAATATATCTAAGTGACTTGACGCAAGTATATTATTGTAAAAAGTGAAGGTTTTGGTATTGAGGCCGCGTACATTCTGATAATACATATTTACATAAGACGGTTGGATGGCATTATGTTTTTTCCATTTACAATCCTGGGTAAACCATTATCATATTTTAACTGTACATTTTCACCACTATTTTTACGAGAACGAAAATCTAGTAGTATTTCCTTCTTTGTGGCACTTTCATGGGGGGTCAGGTCTTTGTTGATGTATATGTTAGAGTGTTCAACAATGTTCCGTAGTTTCTTTCCATTCCGTATCAAGTTCTGGGCTTCAATTGTAGAGTCGAGTATAACCTTCAATAATCTAGGTTTTTCATCATTGCGGGGCTCACCTAGTCTGAATATCTTAATCCGTTTATAATCTAACGGGGATATGTTAACTGTGTTTAGGATATTTACAACAAGTTGGGCATCTGTCTCCTTATTTGGATTTTCCGGCAAATTACTTACGATGATGTTAGTTTCTCTGCGTTTCTGTTCTCTTATTTCATGAAGTACTTCGTCGATAATTGCCGAGTTTGGTTGTGGTGTTACTTGATTGCAAGAGATTTTGAGTTGCGCGATTTCATGTTGCAAATTAGACACTAAGTATTTTAGTGCCAGCATGTGTTCTGTCAAATCAGAAGTGCAGCAGCCACTACAGGTCCATTTAATGTTCTTAGTTGAGCGTAATATTTGTGTTTCATTGTTGGATAGTTAAACACAGGTTGTGCTATATATGCATCTACATACATAGCATTTGATTGAGTTAGTTTCTGTTATTTTAGTTTTGCAACATTTACATTCTATTTTCAAAAAAAAAGAAAAAAGAAAATAGAATAAAGAGGGAAAAAAAGAAAAAAAGTACAGGGATACAAATCTTCACACCACCCCCGCCTGTAGTGGTGTCTAACTATTTCACAAACAACACTAGTCGATGGAAGGAGCACACAAGAGTACAGAGGAGTTTATTTGTAAAACAGTTCAAATAAAAATTAAAATCGAGTCAAAGGAGAATAATGTGAATAAGGTGAAAAACAGATAAATTAAACTATTAGTCACCACTCTCGCCGGGTCGTCGATAAAAACCCGATCGATTATGCGCAAAAAAAGGGATTGTATTTCTCGCGGCCGTGAATCCACACGGCCTTTTATTGAGGTTATTTCCACAAAATTAGAAATAATAGATAAATAAAAAGGAAGTGTGAATGCAAACCTTGACAATGGTTTCGATGCACTAAGGGCTAACCAACTGTGATCACCTGGTAAATAAAAACGGTTTAAGAACACTATTAAAACGCGATTTAAATTTAGCACATACACAGCGCTCACGGCAATATAAAATTCAATTTACAGATGCATAGAACTTACGGTATTCAGATCCCGACCAGTTGCAATTAAAGCGGTGTCATCTGCAAATTTTATCACCTTGCAACCATCAACGTAACGGCAGGAGAATCGAGCCCTGAAGAACACCGTAATTTGTGGGCAATGGCTCTAAAAGGGTTCCACTGAATAAAAACGACCTGTCTTCTATTTGCCAAGTAACTTTCTAGAAGTTTTCGGGTGATCCTATGAAAGTTATCCAACAGTAATTTTTCGATAATAATCTCATGTGAAACAGTCAAACGCTTTACTCAGATCTAAGAATAAAGCAACTGTTGTTTGGCCTGTTTTAAAGGATTTAAGAATTTGTTGAGTAAGATCTAATACTGCATTAACGGTCGATAGCCCTTGACGGAAGCCGTACTGATTTTCATTAAGCAGGTTGTTACTTACAAAATGGTCAATTAATTGCAGTGACGTCACCTTTTCTATTATCAATGAAATGGGTCTGTGATTATTCATATTTTCCTTGTCGCCTTTTTAGTTAATAGGAATCACTTTTGCTATTTTAAGTTTATCAAGAAATTCACCAGATGTTAGTACATAATAAATTAATTTCGGTAATTGTTCCAGGATAACCTCAGCAACACTTTTTATTACTTTTATATTAAGGCCAAATATATCACACGTATTATTTGTTTTAAGACTCTGTATAATACTAAAAACAAGATCACATAAGACATTACTAAAACAGAAACTGGACTCACAATTTATCACAGATGATGCTATCAATAAGGTATCTATATTACAGTTTATACATAAACTAGCAATGTTTATCCAATTGCAGTAAAGAATAAATTGAAGTTTGTAGCTGTTATGTCACTAGAATTTGATGCCCGTTTCCTATTAATAATGTTCCACATTGCTTTTGTGGGATTCGGCACTAATCTAATGTCAATATCATTTACCGCAATTTTTGCTGATTGTATTGCATATTTATAAGATGTTCTCAACTGATTTTTTAGATTAATCAGATCAGGAGTAGAATTTTTATTACACGTTTCTTGTATTAAAAGTAACGTTTTTCTCATTTGTTTAATGTCTGTACTAAACCATCTTGCATTTATTCTATTACTACTGCTGTTGCTTGTATTTTTATTAGGAAACGCTATCTCAAAGTGTTTTATTACAGTTCATATAAAGCTTTTACACATGCAATTAACGTCACAGAAATTATCATTCCAGTTTTCTTGTGCCAACAAATTATAAAACAAATAAATGCCCCTTGTTGTAATTAGTCTAATCAGCCTACTTTGTCTAGAAGAACTGGTACTCATTATAGTATTTAATATAATACCGGTGTGATCAGAAAAGTGAATAGAAACCGGTTTAGCTTCTGACAGTTGTGAATCAAAATATCTAGACAAGCTTTGCTTCTAGTAGGAAAATTAACCAGTGTGTAAAAACCAAAACTGCTCATAAAATCGCAAAGTAGCACTGTTTTATTACTGATTTTAATAAAATTTACGTTAAAATTACCACAGATCTCTGTATTCCTCTTTAGTGTGTTTACTTTAATAAAAAAAATACTAATATAATTTAGAAATTAGTACAAATTACCATTAGGGCTCATGTAAATTAAAATTATAATGAAATTAAGTGTTGGCAATAAACAGCAGAATACTTCACATTCTATTTCGCATGATAAATTACTAATCATATCCAACGATTTATACTATTTTGACTAATATAAGAACTCCACCGTGAATATGAGATGATCTAGAGAAGTGTGGTGCTACAGAAAACCCGTCAATATTTAATAATGGAGTTTCATCGAGCTTAAGCCAATGTTCATTAGAGCATAGTACAATAAAATGTTTATCAACACAAAGTGCCACGATTTCGGATATTTTAGTTCTAATAGACTGCACATTTAAACATAGAATATTTAAAATTGTATTGTTTTTACGTTCTTTGTATTCTTACAATTATTTTTTGATTATAAAACGCTTTGAACATTACACCAGGAGGCCAAAAATCGGCGCTTAGCACTATTTAATTATGCAACACAGGCAGCGTAATTTTAAATGCTTTATATTTGCCTGATTTAACATCAAGGTCCGTGCACATTACCTTAACATCAGGCAATTTGTTGCGAATGTAATCTGTTATTTGTTTTCAATGTTTTCAATTATTTCAATGTTAAATTTAGTAATGTGAATTTGCGTGTCTGGCACGAATGCACTAAACGTAGTATTTTCCAAGTTCCCTTGACGTTTGGAGCTATCTTTTTTCCTTCTTCTCGGCTACTGGAAGCCTTCCTCCTCTTGTGGAATTGCGGACTCGGTTTCACGATGCTGTTGTTCGCCGTGTGTTTGTTTTGATTTTGAGCGCGTTAATACTACAGCCTCTGCGCTCGCTTCCCCACTCCGCTAAATCTGCTGCGATTATGGCTGGATGAGCTGGATCTGCGCACTCGGCTGCTTAGGCGACTTAGGATCATCACTCTCAGATGCGATTCTAGGTTACGTAGTTTTAAATATGTCCAATCTCTAAATTTCCTGCCTTTTCGAGTAGTAAGCTATTACCAGAGCTGGGCAGGATTCGAATCATTCAGGATTCGATTCCCGGATTCGAATCCTTTTAGAGGATTCAAAAGAGGTATTCGAATACTTTAGTGAAAACGGATTCGTGATCCGGATTCGTTACATTTTTTTAAAAGGATTCGTATTCGAATCCAGACGTAGATGATTCGAATCCTTATAAAACGATTCGAATTCTTATGAAAGGATTCGAATCCTTATAAAACGATTCGAATTCTTATAAAAGGATTAGAATCCTTATAAAACGAATCGAATCCTTATAAAAGGATTCGAATCCTCATACACGGATTCAAATCCTCCTAAATAATTCGAATCATCGCTATTAACGCTGGGATTCGAATTCGATTAATTCAAATAGTTAAATATTCTAATATGAATATTTAAATCACTAAATTATTCATATTTGAATATAAATATTTAAATTTTCGAATAATTCAAATATTTGTAAATGCATATTTGGTTACTTAACCATGAAAAATGTTCAACCTTAATAGTAAATTTTTAACTTCAATTGAAATCAGTGTTTTATACGCGTGGCGCATGAAGTAAAATTTCGAGTTTAGAAAACCCCCGTGAAAATTAGTCTCGGTTCGCTGCGCGACCCTCGACAAATGTTCTGCGCGTGGCTTTTCTAAACTCGAAATTTTACTTCATGCTTAGTCTGGGATTAGACAACACTCGTTCTTAGAAGTTTCAAATTGAAGGATCACTCTAGATTATTAAGTTTATTACCTTTGACGAATAAAGCACTAATAACCTTTCTTCACACTTTTATTTGAATCACCAAATGTACATTTCGGACACAAAGTGACCATTATCAATGGATTAACACAGTGTAAATCCATTGATAGTGGTCACTTTGTGTCCGAAATGTACATTTGGTAATTCAAATAAAAGTGTGAAGAAAGGTTATTAGCGCTTTATTCGTCAAATTAATTTGATCGTCACGTAACTCACAATCAATTTATTTAAGTTTATTACCATTTTACAAAGGCTACAGCTCGAAGGACCAACCATGGTCTTCGGAGACTGAAGGACTACAGGGAATCGAAGTTTATTTACAGGAAAACAACGAATATCTGAAGGTTTACAGCATGGATAGGAAAGAAAACATCTAATTTTGAAAAAATATCGAAGTTGGGTTGTTCAGTGCATTTTTAACTTCACTTTAAGTCCGTGTTTTATACGCGTGGCGCATGAAGTAAAATTTCGAGTTTAGCAAAGCCCCGCGAAAATTTGTCTTGGGTCGCTGCGCGACCCTCGACAAATTTTCTACGGGGGGCTTTTCTAAACTCGAAATTTTACTTCATGCTTAGTCTTCGAGTCTTTTAAAAAATCGACGTATGTAATACATATAATAAATCATTTATTGAAATCATAGAAAAAGATGCAAAATTTTACCTAAAATTAACTTTTAGAGTTAACTTTCTAATTTGCTCGGCTCTTAATGGGTGAATATTATAGTCCTAAAAAAAACCGTTTTTATTTAATATTAAAGTTGCTTTAAATACAATAACAAACTGTGAATAAGTCGACATAAATCTAGAAATATCGAAAATCTCGACATGTAGAAAATCTTGACGGTCCACTCCCAGACTAAGCATGAAGTAAAATTTCGAGTTAAGAAAAGCCCCGCGTAGAAAATTTGTCGAGGGTCGCGCAGCGACCCGAGACAAATTTTCACGGGGCTTTTCTAAACTCGAAATTTTACTTCATGCGCCACGCGTATAAAACACTGATTTAAAGTGAAGTTAAAAACACACTGAAAATCAACCCAACTTCGATATTTTTTAAAAATTGGATGTTCTCTTTCCTATTCATGCTGTAAACCTTCAGATATTTGTTGTTTTCTTGTAAATAAACTTCGATTCTCTTTAGTCCTTCGGTCTTCGAAAACCATGATTGTGCCTTCAAACTGTAGCCTTTGTAAAATGGTAATAAACTTAGTAATCTAGAGTGATCCTTTAATTTGTAACTTCTAAGAACGAGTGTTGTCCACTCCCAGACTAAGCATGAAGTAAAATTTCGAGTTTAGAAAAGCCCCACGTAGAAAATTTGTCGCGCAGCGACCCGAGACAAATTTTCACGGGGCTCTTCGACATAAATCGACATAAATCTATAAATATAGAAAATCTCGACATGTAGAAAATCTTGATGGTCCACTCCCAGACTAAGCATGATGTAAAATTTCGAGTTTAGAAAAGCCCCGCGTAGAAAATTTGTCGAGCGTCGCGCAGCGACCCGAGATAAATTTTCACGGGGCTTTTCTAAACGCGAAATTTTACTTCATGCGCCACGCGTATAAAACACAGATTTTACATGAAGTTCAATTACACATATATCATCATTAATTAAAATCAATATATAATCAGATATTTAGTCAGTAAATGAACATTTTTGTTAATAGGAACTGATGGAATAAAATATTACTGGTTGCAAGTAACAGATTCAAATTTATTTTTATAAGATTTGTATTCGTGATTCCAAAATGAGGATTCGAATCATGTTTTTCACTTACGAATCCTTTATTTGAGTATTCGTGATTCGAATCCTGTTTTTGAGGATTCATCCCAGCTCTGGCTATTACTTAGTTTCATTTCGGCTACCAGTGCTCTTAGCATGACGGCATTGATATTGGGATCGTCCATTGTTTGAGTGATATCTTCTTGATTTATATATAAATTGAAACCACAGCACTTTTTAACTCTACTTACACATCCTTGATGGTATATAGTTGTACAATGCATGTATTGGATGCCAGATCTTGCTACTAAACCGTATTCCTTATTTGCTGGAGCACTTTTGGAAACGTCTTTATCACTGCACTGTCCCCTATTATACAGGGTCCTGCATCTCACTTCCCGTCTTCTATAGCTCAGTTATTAATTTAGTTATGATTTTGATATTTGGCAGACTTTGCCTGTATCCTAGGGCGTCATGTGTGACGTTATGATGATATATATTTTTAAATTAAATGGTGTACATTTTGTTTAAAATTTGAGTGCCTTTTGTGGTCACCTTCATACCCCTAAATTTTTATAAAAATCGGTTTAGTGATATCAGCCAAAAAAATAAAAACTAAAAAAAATCGGTTTTGCACTATTAATTAAAAAAATTAATAACAATTAAAAATAGTATCTCGGCAATTAAATTATAGAAGGTACTTATTAAAAAAGGTCTAATGGTCCCGATAACCAAGTTTGGTGGATATGAATTATACAGAGTGTGCAAAATTTAGTGTAAAACTTTTTAAACTTTAATGCACTGTATTTTTCTTATTTTAAATTGGAACCCCTGTATATTTTTATGTCATTCCATGCGGAATTAAAAAACAAACATTTTTCCTAATTACAACCCTATCACAATTCCTAATACATTAAAAGTTATTTGCAGAAAACTCGTTTTATCAACTAATCCAGTGGCCATTTTAATTAATAAAAATCGAAGGTGGCTTTGAAAAACAATTTATTAACATAACATGTTTTGTAATTATATTGCATCTCAAAAGTCTTAAAGGATTCACAGATCGTGAAAGTACAATGAGATCGAAAAAAAAATGATTCAGAGCAGGCATTGACTACTACAAAACGATTAGCAACACTGATTTCAATTCAATAAAAACAGGAAACTTTAAATAAATTTAAACACAAAACAGTATTCGGAAATTTGTCTTGCCAACCATGTTGTTCTAGTCAAGGCCTGCTCTGAATCATGTTTTTTTACGATCGCGTGGTATTGGGTTTTGTATAAAAAATAGTTTTAGTAATAACATTTCATAAAAAACATAACAAAAATACGCATTTCTAAAATTAATCACCGACTAGAACTTATGTTCGATATGTCTTCCGTTCTCTAGGACGCACAATTGAAGACGAGTATGAAATGACCTTGCAACTCTTCGTAATAGGTCGGGTGTAATGTTGTGAAATGCATTTGAATCTTTGCTGTATGTTTTTTGGTGTGGTTGGAGGTTCTTGATAAACGATTTCCTTAACGTAGCCCCACAAAAAGAAGTCTAATTTAGTTAAGTCGGGTGATCGGGGCGGCCATTTACTTGGACCTCCTCTTCCAATCCACCGATTCGGGAAGGTTGTGTTGAGATGATCCCTGACTTGTAATGAATAATGTGCTGGGGCTCCATCCTGTTGCAGCCACATTGCATCCCTCACAGCCATTGGTAAATGTTGACATAAATCTGGCAATTGATTTTGCAAAAAATCCAGATACGTTGGTCTATTCAAATGTCCGTTAAAAAAGTGAGGGCCAATAATATGTTTACCAATAATTCCCCCCTCCCCACAGATTAATTGCTCATCTGTGTTGTTGATCAACATGCCTAAAAACTCTTGGATTGTGGTCGCAATAATAATGGAACTTATGACGATTCACAAATCCATTTTTATGAAAGGTGGCCTCATCAGAAAACAAAACCTTATCAAAAAAGTCAACATGTACCCTAATTTTAGTTTGCGCCCAGTTGCAAAATTCGACATGGTGATCAAAATCTTGCTCAAAGAGTTCTTGATGGAACTGGATATGATAGGCATGGAAACGGTTATCCTTTAAAATTCGTTGAACGGTTCTTTCGCTTACATCCACGGCAGCAGCGACTGCTTATTGACTAACCGAAGGATTTTCCGTAATTGATAATAGCACAGCCAATTGATTTTCTTCAGTTCGAACTGGCCTATTTCTAACTGGTTTTGTGTAGTTTACATTACCCGTATGTATAAATCTCTCCAATAAGTTTTCCAGCTCCTGTTATCTGGATGTCGTCGTTCCGGATACCGCTGTGCGTAAACTCGACTTGCCAAAAAACAGTTCTTTTCGCATTCTCCTAATATGAAAATCATATCTACGAGATCGTCTCGGTTGTACTTCATGACTACAAATTCTTGGATATACAGAGCTTACCTCATAATGCTTTTAACTTTTACATTACTAAAGTCAAAACAGGCTTTTGTCACTTTGTTAAACAATAAATTGTTTTTCAAAGCCACCTTCAATTTTTATCATTAAAATGGCTATTGTATTAGTTGATAAAACGATTTTTCTGCAAATAACATTTAATGTGTTACGAATTGCGATAGGGTTGTAATTAGGAAAAATGTTTGTTCTATAATTCCGCATGGAATGACATAAAAATATACAGCGGGTGTAATTTGAAATAAAAATAAAGTGCTTTAAAGTTTGAAAAGTTTGACACTAAATTTCAGACAGCCTGTATAATTCATATGAATAAAACTAGGTTAACGGGACTGTCGGACCTTATTTAATAAGTACATTGTATAATTTTATTAACGAGGCACAATTTTTATTTTTTATTATTTTGTTAAACCAATGGCGCAAAACTGATTTTATTTAGTGTTTATTTTTGTTTGCTAAAATACTAAACCAATTTCTATAAAATTTTAGGGGTATGTAGGTACCCATAGAATGCACCCATATAACGAACAAAATATATAGCATGTAATCTAAAAATATATATCATAATGACGTCAAACTTTTTTGGGACACCCTGTATAATCAATAATATTTTCCTGAAATACGCCCTAGGATACAGGTAAAGTCTGCTAAATATCAAAAGCCTAACTTAATTAGTAACTGAGCTACAGAAGACGGGAGGTGAGATGCAGGACCCTGTATAAGGAAATATTTTAAAGGTACAGAAAAGTATAATTAATAAATTTCAAGGAGCCATCGTGAATTTATAACTGGTATAAAATGAATTAATCAATTGGTTATTATTTCACTCTATTTTTTTTATTTTTAACTGACTAGTTAAACGGTCAGACGACCATTATCAAAGTTATTACAAGACTAATAGCTTTGATATTGGTTGTCTGACCGAAACTAGTCAGTTAAAAATAAAAACAAACAGTGAAACAATAACCAAGTGTTTCATTAATTTTAAACCAGTTATAAATTCAGTGTTACTCTTACGTGATGTTGCCTTCAACGTTCTTATTCCCAACTCAACGCTTCGCTCAGCTCTTTTTATTAACATTAATTTAGTAACTTAAATCCCACTAAAACTTCCCATTTTCAACTGTCCTCGTTCCCAACCAAAACCTGACTGTCCCGCTTCACGTTCTTTTCCCAAAATTAGTCTTTTCTGATCTCTCTATAACGCTTCTCGATCTCTTATAACCTACCAATATATAAAAGAATTATAATCGACTGTTATTCTTCGATTTACAGGATATTGATTATTCTTTATTATTTTCTTGGATGATTTTTGAATTAATATTTAAATTTTTCATATGACCCTTACTAACCCATTACAATATCACGATTTATCGATGAACATTTTCAGACGTTCGTTGTTTTTATAAAAGCTTTCAATTTAAAGTTTCTGACGAGTGTTTCCATTGCCAGATTAGGCATGAAGTCAAATTTAAGACGTTTTTCCTGGTGGATCTTCGCATTTTCAAGGCCTTCCAACTAAAGTTAGCAACGGGCCCCGCTTTTGTTTAGGCCGGCTCTACATATGATAGTCTAAGGTTAAAAATATATTTTAATTATTGAAACATGCATTCGATATGGAATTATTCTTTGTGATTAAATGTTCATGGTCTACCTGGTACATTCACCTGGAATGCCTTCTCACGAAAATAAAGACACATACAGTAGTAATTGTGATATTAACAAATTTATAACCAGAAATGCAAATAATATCCGACCTGCTATAATAGGCTTAAGTGTACCCAAAAAGTACTCGTAACTATGCAATAAAATTGTATAGTTACCTACCGCTTGGCTTTAAAAATTACCTCCAGGTGATTTTAAAAGCACTGTAAAAAATGTTGTGATTTTAGAAGCGCTTTGTTCTATGAATAAATAATTTGTTATTTTCTAAATGCATATTTCCTTTTTGCGGTCATAAATAAGCATTATTATTACTATAACAAAAACGCTGTGTGTATAGTCATTAATTCTAAAATGTATAAAAGGTGCGGCAAAACACAGATTCCAACGTACGTAGTTACATGGTTAAAAATAGTGTAATTACTCGCGACCTCCGAAATTAATTAATCCAATTATTAATTACACTGAAAACTGAAAACAGTGTACGCGGAATTTCATTACGGGTCGGCGTTCCGGAGCGATTTCAATTAATCCGCGGTTAAGCCGTCCAGGTGATTTTAATTTCTGCTCCTGAATTATTAAACAATTATTAAATCATCGTGTCGTCAGGTTTTCCCCAAATCGCATTCACTGATGTAAATGACGCTTTTGTTTTAAAATTCATCATTAGATGTGATAGGTGTAATGCACATTAATCGGTTTAATTTAGTTGATTTACATCTGTTGTTAAATATGCAGCATATTTGCACGTGATGAGTGTTGCTTGACTGGTTATACAGGGTGATGAAGAATCAGGGTTGTTAAATAAAGGTTTTTTTAATTTTAATTAAAACATACAGTTTTTTCTACAAAACGATTTTTTTCACTGAAACAGTGTTTAAAACATTCACAATTATAAACATGTTTAAAACGTGTTTAAAATACAATTAGCCTCATTAATAGATGTTAGCACACAGTTCTAAGGATGATATTGACATTTTCGGATTAATAAAACGTTTTAGTAGATCACTATTGTTTACAATTAATAATTGAATAACCCTAGTTTAAGTCTTATACATAACCTCAATTGTCATAACAAAATAGAGTTATTTAGAACTTATTTAATAATGCAATAAATCATGATTGTATAAACGTTATCAGAATATTTTGAACTTCACTTGAAATTAGTGTTTTATACGCGTGGCGCATGAAGTAAAATTTCGAGTTTAGAAAATCCTGAAAATTTGGTTTGGCCGCGTAGCGCTACGCGCAACGCGACCAAACCAAATTTTCTGGTTTTTCTAAACTCGAAATTTTACTTCATACTTAGTCTGGGAGTAGAGAGACTCGCTAGTAGTAAATTTTAATCTAATAATTTATCAGAAGAAATACGTTTTCACAAACCTAAAAAAAAACAGTGTAATATAACTTCTAAAGTACTTGATTACAATGAACACATGAAAATGTAATGTTGCCACGTTCATTTTATCATTATTTCAAAACTAGCTAATAGTAGTATTAAGGCTGAACATGTTTAAAACACGTTTTAAATAATATTTATGCACACATACTTGTTATATTTTATTATGATAAAATGTTATTTTAAGTAATGTAATTTGAAATAATTTAACTAAAATTTGAAAGTATAAACAGACAATGTTAAAAAAAGTGGTTTAACTAATTTAACTAATTTAAGATAATAAAAAAATGTATTGTTTACAACATGTTTTAAACGAATTTAACATTTAAAACATGTTTAAAACAATAGTATATTGTGTATCTAGTGCGTGAAGTAGACTTTTTTACACAAGCGTGAAGATTGCGAAACGAGCGAAGCGAGTGAAGCAATCACGCGAGTGTAAAAAAGTCTTCACGCACGTGTTACACACTATACTTTTTCTACGACTACACGATTTAATAAATTCCGAAACACAAACAAACTATTAACGTAAAGTATTTATTTATCTTTATAATAATTATTATTAATTGTTACAGTGCAGTTGGTTAGGTACATTACACCAGAACTTTCGTTGGATGTAGAATTTAGACAACTATTGTTATTATTATTGCTAATATTCAAAATTTTGTTTGAAACATCTTGCTTCTTTGTTATCGAATTTTCAACATAACTTTCTGCAACAGCAGAACTTTTCCAGCCTCCGTGCTTTTTTAAAGTTAACAGATCGGCACCAGCTTCAACTAACAGAGTTGCAGAAGAACGCCTAAAGCAATGGCCGGTATATTGCTCAGGATTTGGCAATTTTAAAAATTTTGCAACATCTGCGGGTACCTTTCCAATTTTATTAATGCCGATAACTTGACGGGTACATTTTCCATTTTGATAATTAATGAAAAATTTCTTAAAATTATAGTTTTAATGTCTTGTACAACTATGAGAAGAGATGATCCAAAATCTTGAATATCCTCTACATTAAATTTATATAATTCGTCTCTTCTCAGGGCACCAGCAAGTCCAAAAATTAATACGACCTATAGTAAGAAAATAAATAAGAATTTTGAAAACTGTGCTGCGTTCCACTTACCTTATTTAATAAATATATATTATCGGGTGCTTCATTTATAAATTTAAGGATATGTTCTTTATCCAAAACTCGAGATTTCTTTGGAGTATATCCTTCACTTTTTCTCTTTAAAAATGATATTACTTTAGTATAATTACCAATGTTTATGTTATGGGTGACATTTATTGTACTCTTCAACATTGAATAGTGACTCCAAAGTGTTGAGGGCTGGAATTTTGTCGCCAGTTCTGCGAGATATGTTAAAATTACGTTATCCGAAAATGAATTCATTTTATGTGCAGTGCGCCATTCCATGAATTTTTTGTAAATATTTTCATAAATATCAAGAGATTTTTTCGGCAACAGCAGCGTTTGCTGCCGCAATAATCCTTGGTGGGGTATTAGGCCTCTCTGGAAATAGTGATGTCTGCATTTTAACGTTCACCAATGTTCACCAACGCACAAAACAGCACAAACTTAACTAAATGACATGTGTCATTTAAAAAATCACCGCCATCTAAAAATTGTTCACCGATGCTGAAAAGTGTATTGGCTCTTATGGCAGCGGTGCGTGAAATAAATCCCATAAGAATTGCATTGTACTTCACGCATCGGTATGAAAAATCAAATTTCACACATTTTTATCGATGTGTAAAATTGTATTTCACAAATAGGAGTAGAAAAAACCGTTTTAAACACGGCGGCTGTTTTTAAACACTGTTTTAGACATAACAACCCTGTTGAGAATACACCTAATTCACATCTTGTTCAACGTCTGATATAAAGTCAATGGGTTAAATAAACATATGTCCGGTTTTCATTATTTACAAAACTACAGCCGATTTAAATTTTGAAAAGTAATAGTATACTAAGTATCGAGAATAGTGATGATTTGCTGCCGGTCGAAGATAATTATTTGGAGGATAAGCGAGCGGAACGAGCGACGACTCTAATTATTGTCTGTGACCGGTACTATACTTACTGTTCGAGATACTTATAATGTTTTTTAAACGATCGAACAAGACGGACAACTATTCTTTGCATTATTTGTAATATGTCACTGATAGTTTATCAACTTTGATTACTAAAATTTGAGTCCTTTCAATTCTGATTATTTTTCTTTTGCTAGTCGCTATGGATGGTAAGTTCCATTTACCATTCACTGAACGGTAAGTAAAACTTAGGTTCTATTTACCGGTTTGTTATTCATAGCAACTTCGAAAACACAACCGTCTTGGAAAGAGATGTGATAAATACTAAAAAAGAATTTTTGTGTAAAAAGAAATATTATTGATACAATTTAACAATTTAAACATAACTGAATAATAAATAACAATAACACAAATAAAAATAAACAAATTTCAACTTCATTGTGAATCAGTGTTCTATACGCCTGGTGCGTAAAGTAAAATTTCGAGTTTAGAAAACCCTGTGAATTTCGATTTGGATGCTACGCTTGACTCGTGGTATATTCATATGTTTTTCTCTTGGCACATTCTGATTGATATACTTACAGATGTAGATGCATCTTGATTGCTGAGTTAAAAGTTTAAATATGGAATTATTAATAATAATAATAATAAATAACCATACGCAAAAATAACTAATTACTAGTTATTAACATTAATTACCCATAATCACACATTAGCGCTCTTGGGCCATATTTATATGTGTATCAATACGTCTTGCGTTTTGTAAATGTTTAAAATTGTAAACCGAGTGTAAATATTTAATTTGTCTTTGTCAAATAAATATTAAATTTTAATTATCATTACTGTGTATTCTTTCATTAATACTGATCCTCTTTGAAACTGGTAATTGTTGTGCAATTAGTGACATTAAATTAAGATCTTGCCTATGCTAGAAATCCAGTCAATACAATGATTAAGTGTTTAAAATATCCACTTAATTTACCACTCTGCGCTGGTATATTTATTAATCGGATATGGAACACGTTTTTTATTGGCCATTTAAAACCGAGGATAGCGAGTTTTTTATTTTATGTTTAAATTGTTTTATAGTTAAAGTTTTTACTGGACCCGAATGTAGAGTAAAGAGTTTCGGTCTATAGTAAGTTACACCATTCCGCGATTTTGAAATACGTATTTTTTTAAGCAGATATTTGCTTTTGTTCTCGTATTGTATACAGGCGTGTCAGCATGAACACTGTACGATGTGATAATTTTTCGAACGCACGTCAGACATTCTAGTAAATATAGAGGTGGAATTGTTAAAATACCTACCTCAATAAATGCTTTTCTGCAGTCCTCTTGGTATACCAATTCTTTAATTATACGAACAGTACGCTTCTGAAGAACAAGTAGTCGATGCATTATGGCTAAGTATCCCCAAGCAAAAATTGAAAATATCAGGAGCCACTGACTAGTGCAAAATATGCAGGGTGTATTACTGATCCAGTATCTGCTTTATCTGGCGTAATAAGTTAATTGACCGGCAAATTTTAACGGCTACAGCCTCTCCATAGTTATGTAATTTCAGTTTATTATCAAGACGTAAACCAACAAATTTGCTCTAACATTTGATCAAAGACAAAATGTAATGTTAACCGTTTTGTTTTGATAAAATGAGAGTCTATTTGCTCCAAACCAAGAACAGACCTCAGTGTTAGTGAATCTATGCTCGTTGGTTGTTCTCTCGATATCAGCTGATTAATTTATGAATGTGGTTTTATCAGCAAATTGAAAAATTCTCAGAGATGTTGATGAGTATAGTAAATCATGTACATAGATTAGAGAGAGCAATTGGCCAAGTATAGATCCTTGAAGTACACACAATTTTAAACCATTTTTATTTGAAGTAATTTGGTTGATATGAATTAACTAAACGGCAGCTGCTTAGGTCAACATTATAAAAGTGTAATTTTTGTAGAAGGACATCGTGATCTATGCAGTCGAACGCCTTGCTAAGGTCCAAACACGAAGACACTGTATTTGTTCTTGATTCAAAACTTTGAATTATTTCCTCGGTAAGAGAAGTTACTGCACCGGTCGTAGACCTCCCTCTACGAATATTATACGAGGTTTCTAAATAAAAATGGCTAGTCTCATGAAGTCATTAATCTGCCTTTTGAGTATTTTTTTAAATACTTTAGCTAGTACCGGTATTACAGCTATTGGTCTGTAATTACTTAAATTTTATCTATCACCTTTTTAAAGAGAGGAGTAATGCGGGCTTTTTTTAGTGAATTCGGGAAGGTGTTATTAGCAATACATATACAGAGTGACCGACTGGAATCCGACTCATTTTAAATAATCAGTACTCTCTTGTTTTTCAATGAAAAATGAATATTTATATACGTAAATCTTCGTAATTACATGCCATTTTATATGCATACTATGAATAAAAGATAATATCAAACAGGCGCTGATTTACGCCACGCAGTTGCTTCATGACATAAGCCGGCCCTGGTTGTACATTTTCTTATAAGCAGTTTCCAAACCTTTGCCCAAAGTTGGCGTATACGCTTTCCAACATCTTACGACGCTTGTGATTAATATTTATTTACAAAAATAAGTCACACGTGGTAAAATAAGAGTCCTTGAAGTAACGAGATATCGCCAAAAAGTGAAATGATCATTTTTGGAAGCATTCGGCAGTGTTCGCGGTGCTTACAAGTATACCAGATTTACCCACTTGTGACTCTTTTTGGGGATACCTCAAATAACGTGTCTTTACACACAAACCCCATACCTAGATCTATCTGGAAAAAGGAAATCAAGCGGCAAGTAGCAGTAATTGAACATGAGATGTTGGAACACGTATAACGATTTTCGGCAGAATTATACATCACATACGTGATATTATTTTCATATAATAACATTATTTTTAATTGATAAACAAGCTAGTATTGATCATTTAAAATGTGTCCGGTTTCTGACGATCACCCTGTATTATTTATTTTGCTAGTGGTGTAACAATAACGTCAACTATTCTTTTAAGGACACCACCAGTAAGGCTGAAATTTTCTCTAGAAGGAGAATTTCTGAGGCTAAGTATGGTATCTCTAACTAACTATAAAACAGGTTTCTTTAAATACAAAATATTTACCACAGTTAATGGAGACCTTTAGCATGTAATGAATAGGAGTTTGCACACAATTAGGTAATCCTTGTGCCATTTTTTCTGCAATATTGGCAAAGTATGAATTAAACTCATTGGGAATTATTTTGCATTCCGCATCACGCGATGTGGGTGGGCTTATTATTAATTATTGACCAGAGCGCTTTTAGACTGTTGTTAGAATTCTTCATTAATGATTCATTTGCAGAAATGTTTACGTTTATAACTGCATCGCTATATTTTTTCCTATAATTTATGTAAATTCGGTGTTTTTAAGGCTTGCTTCTTTAATTAGGAACATTGTCTCCCGCATATTATGTACATCATTGTTGAACCATTTGAATTATTACTTTTTGCTGAAACTTTTGTTTCTACAACAGAATGGTTGCAGTAGTCATGCATAATATGTACAGGGTGGTTTTTTTCGTTGATATTATAGGGTATGGGCTAAACGGTAAGAGATACAAAAAAACTAAGATGTGTCCCGTTCTCTTTATTAGTGTTTAGTTTAATGGCGTAATCAGATCTACGCTAACTATCTTTTATGACTTGGTTATTTGTGGAGATATAAAAATGTAAATACGAACGTTTTACGACTTTTTACGTAGAATCCAGTGGTGTACTTAAACAAAATATAGATGTTTTCATTTTTGAGATATTAACAAAATTAGCTTTTTCTTAAATGGGACACCCTGTATCTGAGTACCCCAAAAAATGCATTTATTGCTTGTAAATGCAACAATATGTAACACTTATTATTTTGCTTTGTCCTAAATATCTAAAATACTAAAAAAAAAATCTAGATAGCCATAAATTGAATTCTTCAAGCGTTTGTTTGTGTTTTTCTACATGTAATAAAATTCAATAACAATAACCTATTGGTTTTGATTTTCCGTTGTAAACGAAATATTTTCGATTATATTTTTTTATAAAAGGAGTCTAAAATGAATATTTTTCAAAACTATGAAAAATTAAACATGTTTTAGTTCTATATTCAGAGTTATAAAAATTAAGACGCAGCTTCAGACCTATATTTTGAGTGTTATCAGGAAGGACGACAGCCAGAAAAACAAATATTTCAAAAATATCACAATTCAAGTGAGTATAGATCATTTGGAAAACCAAGAGATCAGATTTACAATGAAGAAAATAGAGAAACAGGCGAAATAAATTCATTAGCCTCTGTTACTGCTGATCCGATGGTATCTAGCTGAAATATACAGAAAGCTATTGGCACAAGTAAATTTAAAGTTTTAAAAACGTTACGCAAACGTAAGTATAAACTGTATGAAATAATAAAGGTTCATAATTTGCATTCTGAAGATGAGGAACGGTGTTTAGAATTATGTCGTTGGTATTTGCAACAGATTATTCGGAACTCATTTTTTTTTTCAAAATATAATACTGATTGACGAGGCTTTTATATCTATCCAAGGAATTTTTGATCGACAGAACAATCATAAATCCTCATCAGACGGTCGTCAGGGTACAACAAGCACGGTTTGGGTTGCATGTATGGGTAGCGCTATATCAAAACAGTATCCTTAATTACAGGATTTTAACAAAAATTGGAATACTGAAGGATTCCAAATTTTGAAACAATGTGTAATAATCGAGTTGAATAAAATGCCATTAGTTACAAGAAATAATGTGTATTTACAACAAGACGGTGCTCTAGCACATACCAGCCATATGGTAAGGCAATTAGGTTAGGTTAGGTTTTAGTGATACCACGACTTCCATCCTCTCAAGGAAACCTCTTATGACTTGATGGCAAGGCACTTACTAACTGCCAATTTTGGCGAAAATTGGCTTGGTATATACGGACCAAACAGATGGCTTCCTTGTTCCCCCGACCTTAAGCCACTCAACTTTCATTTTTGGGGATTTATCAAAAATGAAATATATAAAACCTGAAGTAATACTGTAGAAGAATTTGGAGCACATTTTATTAATTGCATTGGAACAGGGCCAAATATTCAGATCTATTACGCCAGTCGATTAGTTACAAGCTGAGTCCAAAAATGCATCGACCAGAATGTAAGACAATTTCACACTTTTTGTGATTAATCATCTATGCTAATTGTTATAAAGGGGGTTTTTCTTTTAAGTATACAGATCCCAATTATAGCGTAACTACTTAAATCTTCCGGTATGCGTAGTTTGTTAAAAGAGTTCCAGTTGAAACTTTAAATGGGTGTTTTCCACTCCCAGGCTAAGCATGGAGTAAAATTTCAGTTTAGAAAAGCCCCGTGGAAATCTGTCTCGGGTCGCGCAGCACCCGAGACACCTTTTTTGGGCTTTACTAAACTCGAAATTTTACTTCATGCGCCACGCGTACAATACATTAAAATATTGTGAAATTTATGTATATTTAAACTTTATTTAAAATCAGTGTTTTATACGCGTGGCGCATGAAGTAAAATTTCGAGTTTAGAAAAGCCCAGATAATTTGTCTTGGGTCGTTGCGCGACCCTCGACTAATTTTCACGGGGCTTTCCTAAACTCGAAATTTTACTTCATGCTTAGCCTGAGAGTGGAAAATACTCATTTAAAGCTTCAAATTGAATTCTTTTAACACCTTCGATGCGTTACATATCCCCGGTGTCCTGTATGCGTTATTACGGCGCGACGCGACGGGTGCAAATTTGCGCAAACTTTCCTATTTTACGGGAGCAGTAATTCGCTTATTTTTAAATAAAAATCGGCTTTACAAATAGCTAATGTAATGAACATCCTTAGGTTATTTTGATTGTACATATCCCTCGAGATATGTAACGCACACGAGTAATATGAATTTAGTACTATTCGGCACATATCCCCGGAGATATGTAAGCATGCGGTTTTATTTTGTTGTTATTTAGGTTATGTTAGGTTCAGTTGAACAATGTCGCGCCGTACGCAAAATATTCTTAACCCTCTCATGCGCTAGGTCCACGTTTGTGGACACGTTTGTTATTCTATTTATTTCCAAAAGTATCAGTTAAATTCTTATAGAAGTGATCTAAGTACACATTTGTGGACATATATTTTCGCTAGTTATTCGTAGATGGCTGCAGTTGTACTGAATGGCATATTATAATCGTTTGTGAACAAGTCTCCATATGCTCTGTGTGTTTATAGTTAGTTTGTGCAAAGACAGTAAAAAAAAGTCGGTTTACGGCAAAATAATGTATTTTTAGGTAAGTAAAAAATGTTTTCTTCTATAGAAATAGTTTGTTCTCAAAATTAATAACTCGCCCTCACAAAATAGTCCGTTATATTTACGAAAATTGATAAAATATATTTGTACACATATGTGGCAAAACGCGCACTAAAATTGTAAACAACGTTTTTAGAAAATAGAAAACATACGTTGAAATATCTGAAGTAATGTTATTTTTATTTGTATAAATATATATGTTATAACTTTTTTTCTTTTTGTAACTTCAGTAGAAATGGTGTTTGCTAAAAATGGATCATGAAGAAAATAGTATTACTGATGAACAGATGGATCGATTACTAAAAGATTGTGATCTGTATGATGAATCACTAACCAAAATTACAGCAAATTTACCACCTATTGCTTCGACTTCAAGCAGAAAGATTGATCCAAAACGTCCTCTATCTCAAGCTGAACTAGAGAAAATATTGATGTCATCGGATAGTGAATTAGAATATTTACCTGAAGATAGTGAAGAAGATTCTGATGGAAAAGAAAAAAATAAACATAATAAAATTGACAATATCTTGACAAAAAAATCTATCAACGTGAAAAGTAAAGAAAGCAAAACGACTGAAAAATCGATCAACGTTGCAAGTAAAGGAAAAAAGCGAAATATAGCGAGTATGAAAGACGATGTCCATTGACCGACGCGGAAATTGAGTTAATGTTATATACCGATGACTCAGAAGATGGAATCATATCAGATAGCGATTCTGAAGACATAGAGTCCGTGTTTAAAAATAATGGCGATCAAGAAGAAATTGTCGAAGAGGAGCATGATATTAAAGTGGCAGATATGGAGAAAACACAACTAGAAAAAAATTTGGACCCAGAAAAGAGAAAAAAAAAATCTACCCAGAAACCTGATTGCTCGCCTAATTGGGTTCTAAATAAAGAACATTTATTTGGTGCTAATATTCATAACGCCAGTAAAGAACATAAAGTTTATGTTCATGGTGATTCACCAATAGATTACTTCAACCATTTTTTTTTTCTCTGATTCATTTTTGCGAAACACAATTGTTTTGCAATCAAATTTAAATATCTATCAGAATAATAAAATAAATTTCAATCTGACACTTAGTGAACTCAAAATATTTTTGGATATTACAACTATCATCTCATACATCAAATACCCAAGAATTAGGCAATATTGGTCTTCTGAAGGTGGATTGAGGATGAATTTCATAGCAGATGCTATGTCTCAGAAACGGTTTGAAGAAATTCGAAGATATTTTTATTTTGTAGATGCTTCAACAATCAAAGAAAATAATACGGATAATCTATTTCGCCTACGTCCTGTAATTGATCATCTTCATGAAACTTTTCATTCGGCTGTTGATCCTGAACAATTTACAGAGAGTTTTATGTAACATCGAACATTTTCAATGTTAATTTTCACACAGAGAATTTTACTTTTAAGTATACATATGCATACGTTGTACATTTTCCGACACTTGGTTTATTAAAAGAAATTAATGTTAAGCTTTAAACAAGAGTTTTCCACTCCCAGGTTAAGCATGAAGTAAAATTTCGAGTCTAGAAAAGCCTGAAAATTTGGCTCGGGCGCGTAGCGAAGCGAAGCGACCGAGCCAAATTAGGCTTTTCTAAACTCGAAATTTTACTTCATGCGCCATTGCCACAAAACACTGATTCAATGTGAAGTTTGCGGTGTGTTTTAAACTTCGTAATATGTCAGTATTTTGTACCGGTGGCGCATGAAGTAAAATTTCGAGTTTAGAAATGCCTGAAAATTTGGTTTGGCCGCTCCGCGCTTCGCGCTACGCGACCAAACCAAATTTTCAGGCTTTTCTAAACTCGAAATTTTACTTCATGCTTAGTCTGGGAGTGGAAAACACTCGTTTTAAGTTTTTATTTGAACTCTTTAAAAAAAAACAAGGATCATTTAAAGATTTACGGCACACACGATATAGTTAGGACCTAAAAGAAAAACTCCCTGTTTGTACAATTTGTACTGAGATAAGTTGAGGCGTTGATTGCAATTGGCTATAATTTTTAATGGTCATACCTAAAAATTAAAGGTATATTGAATGCTTTGGTTTGAGAAATCGAGCATACGAAAATAAACATTGAAACTGTTTGGAGTTACATAAAACTCTCTGTATGTCAATTGATGAAATGATGGTACCTTTTAAAGGACGCTCATCATTGAAACAATACTTACCAAAAAAGCCCAAATATTGGGGATTAAAATATTGGTCCGGGCAGGCACATCTGGATATGTGTATTGTTTTGAATATTTCAAGGTATTTCTGGTAATAGGCAATATATTTCTGAAATTGGTGCAGCCGGGGATGTCGTGAATAGATTATGTCATGTTATTGAAAACAAAAATTACAAAATTTATGCCAATAATCTATTTTCAAATATCCCTTTAATAGATGCGTTAACGCAAAAAAAATTGATATACGGGAACAATGCGATAAAAAAGGTTGAAAGGAGCGGACAAAATTTTGAAATCGGAGAAGTTATTGAAAAAAGATGGTCTTGGAAGTTATTCGTTTGCAACATCTGATAATAACATCACAGTGGTAAGGTGGCATGATAATAACTTAGTACACACAGTATTCAACTACGTAGGAGTATTCCCCAACGATACTGCTGATTGATTTTGCCGCAAAGAAAAACAACGAATACAAGTTCTTCGACCATTTTCAATAAAGTTGTACAATCAACACATGGGAGGTGTTGATCTTATGGACTCTCTAACAGCCTTATATACTAACCATACAAGAAACTGCAGGTGGTATATTAGAATATTTTACCACCTAATTAATGTAGCTATAGTAAATTCTTGGATTTTATGGCGTTGGGATAAGAACAATTTAATCGAAAAGTTGGATTTACTACAATTCAAAAGTCGCATTGCAACTGCTCTAATTTTCCGTGGAGATGCACAGATGACACGACAAAAGGGTCGTCCAAAAAGCACAACTTCTCCTGCTATAAAAAAGAAGAAAGCGTACAGTGGTTCCCACAGAGAAAAAATTATATAAAGGGCCACATTTTCCAAAAAAACTTGAAATAAAAAATGAGTCACCTTGCAAAAGTGTAAATTGTTCCAAAAAGAACACGATATATGTGCAAAAGATGCGAAATAGCACTGTTTTCCGAATGTTTTGAGGTATATCATACATAATAAAATGGAATATTTCAGATTCTACGTGAACAATACATTTAAAGTATAATATTATATGTATCTTTATTTCTTACCATAAGTGCACTGTGTACACATATGTGTACATTCTATTATTTCTCAAAATAATTGAAGTTTTCAAAAATGTTCAACTTTTTTATAATTCTTATCAATATAAAGCTCAATTCCAACCAAAATTTATTTTTGTTTCACCACAAAATCTAATTTTGAAAAGTTGCGCATGAGAGGGTTAAATTGGCCGCTAAAGAATTAAAATTGGTATCAGAAGTGCACAGTGAAAACTCTAATAGTGAAAGAGATGACACATCTGTTGGCAATGATTGTGATAATGGCGGTGAGGTTGATAATGAGGATAATAATGAAACTAATTATAGCAATGAAGAGAGCGATGATTGTGATGACCCATTTAGGTCAGATAATTCAGTAGAGCATGTGAACTACAACCCAAAAGATGAAGAGTTTGGTGACAGTGATGATAGTATGGTTAGTGATAGTGAGTATACCATCGGTTCCAATATAGATTACAGTGGTGCAACCACTCCTATTTCAGACAATAGTAATGTTTGGAAAGACATTACAACTTCAATAATTGACTTTGATTTAATGAACGAGCAATGTACAGTAGACTCAGAAATTAACAGCAACACTATTAAAAAACCAATTGACATTTTTAAATACTTAGTAGATGACGAGGTGCTTGATCTAATCGTCAATGAGACAAATGTGTACGCCACCCAACAATTAAACAAAACACATTCTAGTAAATCTAGAACAAATTCCTGGACCAATACAGACAAACACGAAATTCTAAAATTTTTGGGAGTTACGATTGCTATGGGTTTGACCCGAATTCCTTCAATAAATATGTACTGGTCCAAAGACCCTCTGTACCACAATGAATATATTTCTTCAGCTTTGTCAAGGGATACCTTATCTTACTGAGATTTCTTCATTTTGAAAATAATAAAACTGCAAATGTTCAAAGTAGACTATACAAAATAGAGAGGATTCTCTCTATGTTGTTTCAAAATTATAAGAAGATTTACAATCCAGGACAAGTATTGGTGATAGATGAATCTATGGTACCTATCAAAGGAAGCCTTCATTCCCGACAGTAAATTCCGAATAAATCCCACAAATACGGTGTTAAGTTATATAAATTATGCACTACGAATGGGTATACTTATGATTTGAAAGTTTACGCTGGAAAAGGGACACAACTGCGGAGTTTGGACATGCCAATTCAATTGTATTGAAGCTTCTGGACTCAGTTAATCCAAAAGAAGGAAGATATTTATTTGTTGATAACTTTTATTCTAGTATTAGTTTATCAGAAATGTTATACGAGCAAAAAATAATTTATTGTGGCAGATTAATGGCAAAATCAAAAAGGGGTTCCAAAAACAATTCCGCAAAATAATAAAAAAATTAAGTTTTTGGGCAGCAGAAAGGAGCAGTGAAAGTAATTAAATGGATGGACAAACGACAGGTTCTTATGGTTACCAGCGATCCTTCACATGACGGTTTATTAGTTTCCACAGGTAAATTATTTTATTTATCTTGCTCATTCCTAAATCTAAAATTTTCAGGAAAAATAATAGGAAGGGGGAAGAGATTATGAAGCCGAAATGCGTAATAGATTACAATAAGGCTAAAAAAGAGCGTCGGTTTTAGCGACCAAATGGCGTCGTATCATACGGTGCTTCGCAATAGCCTACAATTGTATAGGTACGTGCTTACAACACAACAACAGATCCCTTGTTTACTTCCTTTTTTATAGAAAAGTTATGTTTGAAGTTTTACTTGGAACTACTGTGGTAAACGCGTGGATCATTTATAACATAATTTCAAATACAAAACTTAGTATTACACAGTTTAGAAGGCAATTTCTAGAAAATTTGGTAACGGAACCCGTGACTACGAAAAAGGAGACATTACAAAAGAAAAGAATACACACATTTGTAAAACCTGAAGGAAAAGGTAGAAAAAAGAGGAAGCAGTGCAAAGGTTGTTACATAAAATTGAAAGAAACTATGAACAATCGCGAGGCAGACAAAAAACTGCGTCGAATAATTAGTTTCTGTAACGATTACCCAAACAATCCAGGGTACTGCCTGGTATGCTTTAATGAGTTCCACAAATAATTAAGAATAGTTTTGATATGTATTTAAATTACTTTGATGTTATCTTTAAATTTAACTACTTTTTTTGTATTTAATAAATTTCGATATATAATTTTGATTTTTTGTTTCTACTTATTTATTCAAGGTTCTTGCCGCTGTAGATTGGTACGGCTTTTAATTTAAGTAGAATAATCTATTGGTTTACAGATTTCTACGTCCTAAATGTTCAGAAGTTGTTTAAATAATAGATACATGTCTTCATTTGAAACAATCCGTACATATCTCCCAGGATACGTAACGCACACGAAGGAAGTCCACATACAGTGCCCCTGCGATATATACCGTAGTCAACGACAAATTTCCATTCTGCGATCCCGCAGCGAAGGTGTTAACAAGCAACGAATATCGGAAATGTTGCAGCGCATGCATATGCATACTTAAAAGAAAAATTCCCTGTATAAGTATATGAGATAATTGGTATGTTATTATAAATTTTTGTTTGTTTTTTGTTGTTATTGTTGTTTTTGTTTATTAATGTTTCATTATTCTTGTTAACTGGGTTGTTAATATACCTATTATAAAAGAAAGAAATTATCATTTAATTAATGGCCATCTAGAAACCCTATTTTGTTTTTGTTTTTTGGAATTTTAGCAAAATATTAAGTGTTACACATTGTTGCAATCACAAGAAAAAAATAAATCATTTTTTTTAGGTACTCGGATACGGGAATACAGCGTATCCTATTTAAGAAAATGTAAGTTTTGATAATAATAATTAAATAATTCAAACATCTATACTTTTTTAAGTACACCACTGAATTTAACGTAAAAAGTCAAAAAACTTTCGTATTTAAAATAATTTTTATTTCTATAAATAACCGAATCATGAGAGATAATAAAAACGAATAGATTTTGAGAATCACCCTGTATCTTCTAAACCAATCTACTAAACGTAGATCTGATTGCGCCATTAAACTAAACACTAAAAAAGAGAACAGGACACATATCTTAGTTTTTTGTATCTCTTACCGTTTGGCCTATTCCTTATAAAATCAACGAAAAAAAAAAACACCCTGTACAAATGACGTGAATTTGGTTTCGGGGCTATTGTAATTACTTTTTTCTGATTAATACAATAATTGCCTTGGTTATGATATGTCATAATATACTCATATCTCCCTAGGGAAATATGAAACTTTTGACAATCCATATTTCCCTTGGGAAATAGGGATTGTCACAAAGTGACAAGAAAATGTTTTCCGTATTCACACTGGCCACTTTTTGTCGCATCGCAAACGCCCGAATGACGAAGGCTGCATGTAAATAGTAGCATTCACACACAGCCACGCCACAAAATGTGTCGCGATTGCTCACAAAGTATAGAATCAATTTGACGCATTTACAGGTACGCGCGTTTTTTAGTGGCTTGTAGTAGCCGCGTGTGAATACGCTCTTTTTTATCAAATGTAACACTAATCTTAGCATTGGGCCCTTCATCAAAATGTTCTATTTTGTACGATTGCAAAAATCCCAAACACGTTCACGATTAGCAATCCGGTTATCAGAGAATTCCCCAACAGTTGGCAGTAAACTCCCGACTGTTGTCTCTGATGAACGACCCATTGATAATTTAGACCACGACGTAGTAGGTGAATATTTCTGTGACTACGGATAGAATAAACAAGTCATACCTCAAAAATAATAAAAATTATAACAACATACCAAATCTTCAAAAAACGCCAAGAAAATATTTGCTGTGGCTACTCCGTTCACGGAATGTTGGCTCCTCAATTATTCGTGAAAATTGCATATTTTTTTCATGCAGATTTAAGTTTTAAATTATGTCATGATGAAAACGTCAGAGCCACGACAGACCAGTCTACTATGATAATTGCAAATACGACCATTAGCAACGTTATTAATAAATTAAAAAAATAATCCAAAATTTTCCTCTTTTCAGAAAGGCATTGCTTTATTCAGAAAAAAAACTATTGATTACACCACAAGAAATATGAAATATTTTCCTTCGTTAGATATACATCTCTCCGGCTTCGCCGTCGGGATGTAACTAGCCAACCTCGGGAAATAATCTCTTCATATTTCCCTAGATGTAAGAATAATTATATAAGCATGCTTGAATCAGTTGATTCGATAAGCTTATAAAGTATATTAGTGCCAGCTTTTGTAATAGGTCTTATAGTTGTTTGCCAACATTATTTGAGAACCAGTAGTGTAAATTGTTTTTTGAACTCGCCGTGTCGAAAGTGAGGTTTTGAAAACCGTTTCGACAACTCGAAAGTCTCATTTCCAGTATTTTACTTACAACACGAGGTTAGGAAATTAAATCTACGCACGCAAAATTTGACAGCTGAACTGTCATTTCAGTTGAATTATCATTTGATTATGGAATGTAGAAGTTGTGGATTTTAAAGAATGACAAAAAATAATGTATTTGAAGAAGTTTGCAAAAATGGTTGTTGGTTTGAAGATAACAAGTAAAGTATACTACGTGCTGAATAAGTTTGCCGTGATTGAGCTACAGGTGTAAGCTACGATACAGAGAGACAACTGTAACGGATTGGAAGAATATTTGCCGTAAGGTTTTTACGTAGGGAAGTATGCCTGAGAAGAGAGAACATAATTAGAGGTATGATATGATTAGAATTTAATTCCGCATCAATCAGGCGTATTTTTTAACAAATCTATTTTTTAAGTTGAAAAATGAGCATCGGGAAAGGTCTCGTTGTGTCGGCCTTGTCTCGGACCCGAAATTAATCCATCAAAAGGCCCTATTCGGCCTCTGGTGAGCAACCTGTGTACAGGGTGGCCCAAATTGGATGTTACTATAGGGAATCTCGGTTATTAGAAGATATAGAAAAAAATCGAAGGCACAACCTCTCTTTTTCGAGACAAACTCAATGCCGAAAACAGAAATTAGCGACCGTCTTCTGTTGTTAAGTTATAGCCAAACATTCAATATTTTCCATTTTCGATTTTATTCGAGGATGCGCCATCGATTTTTTTCTATTTCTTCTAATAACCGAGATTTCCTATAGTCACATCCAATTTGGGCCACCCTGTACAAAGTTTCGTCATTGAGGGTTTGAATTTGAGCGTTGGATATTTCAAACGCTTACCAAAAATCGAATTCTGCACGGATTTCGTTGGGATTTTTTGCAATGCGTAGCTCAAAGTGACACGCTCACAATTCTGCCGCTCCACCAACGACCCGATGCCTGGCTTGGACACAATAAACTAAACAACAGTACCCGGCCGGCGCCCGACTTAAAAAGGGGCACGTAAAAATAACTGTTGTTGCCAACTTTTTTATTCGGCCGATTTGGAGGTCAGCAGTTGCCGCATTGTATCGGCAAGGGTGATTTACCTCGAAATTAACCCATTTGCGACAGGCATGAGCCGCGGGTAAAGCAAGGCGAGCATTCGAAAATTTGAAATTTCCTGATGTATGTCAGATTCGATTAGCCATAATGAAACTTGTATTTCGTCGGTACTTTGATAAAACCTCATATGCGAGTGGAGCGAAAATTTGCAGAAAACACAAAAACTGTTTAAAAAAACTAGTGAAGTAGTTCTTTTCAAACATTTTTTTTAAATAATCAGTGTATACAATTTAAGAGATAACTTTACTACATAGAAGGTTTTATTAACTCAACGGGCTGACAACGTAGAGTCCTTTGATAATAAAATCTTATTTTGTAAAAATAATTCACATACGAGGTTTTATTAAAACAACGATGATTTATTATTTCGTTTTCCAAAATCTTTAAACAATCGCCAAAAATCTATTTTCAGACCGATTTTGATGCGTTTTCAATTGAATTTACATCTTGCAATCGCAATATCGACGCACCTTGCACCCTTGATACCTGTTTGCACTGAGGATAATTTTAGATTGAGCTACATAAGACAACAGTTATCAAAACCAAGAACTTTCATATAAGACATCTTGCACATTTTCCATGACATCATTATTGTGATGATTTTGCTCGTTTCAAAAAATATTGTACAATCCTCGTGAGTGAACATTTTTCTGAGTTCTCGCATTTAACGTTGTGCGTTCACTTGGGAAAATTGTTTTCCCGCACTTGTTTTGTGTATAACTATTGCAATTTAGGTAAGATTACTATCTTATTTATTAAATTACTTTCTTGTTACAGATAAATATTTCGTATCAGTTCAAATTTGGTTTGTAATTTTATGATCTGGCGTGATCCCGGCGCATGCACCAACATTTTATTCTGTCAAAATTTTATTAAACAAGTAAAGCTGTTCCTTAGTTATCGTCGATATTTTTTGCTATATACCACAAATAAATATTTATTTTAAGAGATAATGTTTAAACAACATGGCGTTTTTAAATCGATGGATGACTAAAACTAATGACCAATTTTGCATTCGTAAGTCATGACTAATGACTAATTTTTTAGTCATTAGTAATGAATTTATTTTGTTGATTGATAACTAATCAATCAACTAATTATTCAAATAATCGTGTCATGACTAATTATTTGACTAAATATGTTGACCGTGATTTAATTCTGAGAAAGTAAGAAATGAAATAAAGGTATGCAATTAAATAAAAATACTATTATTAAACTGAAGGTTTGTCATAGAATTTAAATATTATAAAACTAAAAATGTCACTATCTTAAGAAATGTATAAGCTTTATATGCATAAGCTGTACATTTTTCAACATTCGTTATTTTTTTTTTTTTGTAACAGTTTAATTTGAAGCTCTCAACGAGTGTTTTTCACTCCTAGTCGCGTAGGGAAGAAGAAAGACCAAACCAAATTTGGTTTGGCTCTTCTAAACTCAAAATTTTACTTCATGGGCCTGAGTATGAATACTGGTTGTAGGTGAAGTTCAAAATACGTCTTTAGTAGAGACATATTGTAAACTTAGCAATATTTCAGTGTATTATACGCGTAGCGTTTGGTCGCGTAGCGAAGCGGAGTGCTACGCGACCATATCAAATTTTCACGCTTTTCTAAGCTTATGTATGTATATAAAGCCTGTACATTTCTGTATGGTTAAATTTTGAAATATTTAAATTCTGTGATGAGCATTAAAAATGAATAGTATTTTTTTACAATTGCATGCGCTTATTTTGTTTCTTACATTCACAGATCTAACAAAATTCAAAGTTGATATAAAATAGATAACTATTTACCGGTAAACGATTATTGTAGTTGACTAATATTCGCATTTAATATACAAACTAATAATACCTTATGATTAATTACTAAATTAGTCATGACTAATTTAGTCATTAGTTTTAGTCATGACTTAAAGTTTGGTCAACTAATGTCCTATTATGCAACATTGAAATTATATTATTTGTTTATTATATCAGGTGTTCAGTTAAAAACCGGATCGAGTTGGCTATGGAATTTTTAAAAGTGAAAGTGTAAAGTAGGTCGTACGTGAATTGGCCAGTCAATATCAATGTTAATCTAAACCAGTTTTATAAAAATTGTTTTCTTTTATTCGGTATTTTAATGTTCACTCACACGAAAGAAAAAGAAACAAGACAACAACTATAAGAACAAGGCGTTAGGGGTCATTTTTACCACTCCATTTTTACCACTCCATTTTTACCACTATATATTTACCACTATATTTTTGTACCACTATATTTTTTTCCACGATTTTATTACCATCATGTTTTATTACAAATCATATTTTTCCTGATTTACATCATAATTGGGTACATCCAAATTGGATGTTGTGACCAACGGCCCTTAGATACTTAGCAATAAATTCGTCTTCGTCTTTACGAGTTTCATAATCGCGCACGATGTTGGAAATTCGTTCTTCCGCTTTGACGCTGGACAGATTTTCAGTCCTCTTAATTTTTCTTCCCAAGTCCAACTCTCGAAGCATCGTCTCAGTATCCCCTTGCTCCTTCTGCAACTCCGCCAAGAACGCGTAGAGGCTGGGATGATCCTATATGGAGCAAGTAATTTTTGTGGATTGAATAAGCTCCACGACCATCGTAAAAACCGTCAGTAATAACGTTAGCAGAGATGTATAAACGTAAAAACCTTCAAACGACTGGCAAACCTCAAATGTCAAGTTTAAATTAACATTTGACAGATACATGTCAAACCACGAAATCAAAAAATTAAAAATAGAACCGAATGAATGTTTTATACAGACTTGTAAATACTTCAGAAATATTTGTAAGATAACTAATGGTAAAAAATTAGTAGTAAATAATATATGGTAGTAAAACCGGAGTGGTAAAAAGAATTGGTGGTAAAAAATATATGGTGGTAAAAATGGAGTGGTAAAAATGTCGTACAATCGAACAAGGCAAATAAATAAGCTACTGATTAACAGAATATGACATTTATGTCAGGTATGACAAAACGTAAATTAAGCTAAGACTTTTTCGTTCCATTTCCTTCTATCAAAAAGGCAACGCCTCTAGTATAGTTTAATTTTCTAATAATATAACTAAAATATGTTGTATTATTTTTATTATTTTTAAATTAGTGTTAAAAAGTTCAAGTAGAGTTCAATTTTGTATTGGTACATCTGAAAGTTAATGCATGAAAGGAAATCTTTT
This sequence comes from Philonthus cognatus, assembly GCA_932526585.2. Lineage (NCBI taxonomy): Eukaryota > Metazoa > Arthropoda > Insecta > Coleoptera > Staphylinidae > Philonthus > Philonthus cognatus. The sequence continues at coordinate 6,843,866 of OW052249.1, read as the reverse complement.
CAAACATAAGACATTTGTCTTATCATAACATCCCTTATCTTTAGCAAAACACAAATCACGTCCAACTAAAAGAGACAAAAAACATAAATTGTATTAAGCATAGACATTCGCGTTTAGTCCTACGCGGCGAGGTTGCGCGAAGCGCCGCGACGCCCCGCGTCCACCTTCCTTTCTACCCGACGAACCGGCGCGTTTAGTTCAAGATAAAATCGCGTACTGCGCTCACGTGCACACGTGATCCCCTCTCTCTGGGCCGTCGGTCGCGACAAAACAACCCAAGTTACAAAAAATAAATAAACAAACTAAAACATTTACAAACAAATAAAAGAACAAAGTAATGTTTGATGTTATTTAAATGTTAACAATTGTTTGATGTTATTTAGTGATTTTAAGTGCCCTCGCCGAACCGAGAATTTACTTCAGCGGCTAAAGGGTTGTAAGTAAGCATACTTCAGCTTGTTATTTATTGTGGGATTAGGGGGTGAAATTTATGTTTTAATAACGTAGAGCGCGAGTGCGGTTTTCTGTTAGTTTTGTTTTTGTAATTGAGAATGATGATAGGATGCGGGGTCGGTGTTTGCGGAAACTGCGGAATTTTGTTTTCATTGATTAATTGATTTAACTGCGATTTCTTCAATAAAAATTGACAAAAATAAATACGGATCAGTAAGGATAAGCTAATAAATTACGATTTTTGTTTTAATTTAAAACCAAACATTTAAAAAATATACATAGGACAGAACTCCTATTTTACGGATTCATGAAATTCGAACGTTTACCGCATACGCATAAATCCGGATTATCAGTTTAATCGGTAAATTAAGGCAACCACTGCAAACTTGATTATATTTTGTACGAGTATATAAGTAAACATGATTTTTTGTAAATAACTTATTTAACGTTGTTTAACACTATACTCCGATCAAACAGAGTACTTTTAAATGTACACATATCCCGATGCGGATATGAGTTCACTTTTAAAATACTAAAGAGTGTTTTCATTCGTTGATTAAGTATGAAGTAAAATTTCGAGTTTAGTAACCCTAAAAATGTGGTATGGTCTGCTGGCAAAGCGAAGCGACTAAACCAAATTTTCAGGCTTTTCTGAACTCAAAATTTTACTTTATGCGCCAGGCGTATAAAACACTGTAATATTGTGAAATTCAAAATATTATTGTTTAGCAGTATTTTATAAATTCTGCTTAGGAAGTCTATATTTATTACTAATTTAGCAGTATATTTTGAATTTTACAATATTTCACTTTTTTATACGCGTAGCGTATGAAGTAAAATTTCGAGTTTAGAAAAGCCTGAACATTTGGTTTGGTCGCTCCTTAGCTAAAATTGTACTAAACCCGATAATTTTTTTTGATATTTTACGTAGTGCAGGCGCAGTGGCGAAAAAGTAATTTTTATTTTTTTTATTTTCTGGTATATCCAATTTATTTTCAGAGGAAGTCGAGTTTAATTTGCATTTTCTAAAGACACTTTTTTTATTAGAAATCTCGTAGTGCACTCAGATTTTTAAAAATTGTTATGATATTAGAGTTACAAGGGTCAACTTTGTTTTTTCTTATGGGTGTCATAGTTGGCCATGGAACCATTGAAAATAGATTTGTTTTCGCTTTTCAGAAATGTATAATTTGTTATATCTTATATGAAAACTAATGGTGGAAACCACATAATAAATTATTTTAATACTGACAGCTTGACAACTGAAGACTCTGAAAAAAAATTATTTTATAATAATAATTTAATAAATATAGAACGCTTTGAAAAATATTTATATTTTACATAAAACGGAGGTATAGTAAAAAGTTACAAAATATGTTGGAATAATAATACTTTATTGGTGCTAGTAACATACAATGTTTTTCAGATGTCATTATAAAAGTGCCATACAATAATAACTAAAACTAAGACTAATTTTTAAAATATTGTAAAAACTAAGGACATTATATCATATAGAACATATAAAAAAAGATGATACAAACTATTAAATATTTTAAATAAAAAAGTGTAATTAAATTAAAAGCATTAAAATCGGCTTTATTCCTGTCCAAGGACTCTAAAATCGTGGTGCAAGTACTCATCCCAACTATAGAAGGCCTCCGCTAAAATAATATCCTTGATTAGTTTTAGGAATTGTTTTGCATCGAGTTTCTTTACGGAACTAGGAAGCATATTTATGAATTGGACTGCATGATACCTTGTGCCAGTTTGGGATTTGGTTTAGTTTTATTTTTAAGTTTGACTTAAATCTAGTTTCATAGCAGTGACTATTCGACTCTATATCGTTATCGAGTATGTTCTTCCTTACATGACTGAGACAGTGCAGTATGAATAAGCATGGTAAAGTCAATATTTTATGCTCAATGAAGGCTTGCCAATAATTATCATTAAAACCAATTCCAGCTATTATTCGAATGACTTTTCGCTGCAGTCCAAAGATACCATGTCAAATCGTGGAGTTACCCCATATTATAAGCACATATGATATGTCACTCTGAATTTAAGAAAAGTATGCGGTTCTGAGAATCGTATTCCATACATTTTGGAAAAGCCTACGTAACAGGAATATATTGGAACATAGTCTGCTGGCTAAAATGTTCCCATGGGACGTCCCTGTTAATTTATTGTTAATATAAAGTCCAAGAAATTTTACAGTATCTCTCTCACGATTTGTTGCTGATAGTGAGAATGTAAGAGTGGCTGACTTAGATTCATTTAGTTTTAACTTGATATTAACAAACCACTTGCAGCAAGAATTTGGGAATCCCCGTGCATCCTCCTAGCCTTATCCAAGTCGCCCGACGTGTGAATCAATGTGGTGTCATCTTCATATAAAACTGTTTTTGTAGAATTGATGGTATCTCGTAAATCGTTATATATATTAGGAATAGTAGGGGTCCTAAGATTGACCCTTGCGGAACCCCACGCTTCAATGGCAAAGGGTTTGATAATTTACCATTAGACGAGACACATTGCATTCTATCTGAGAGGAATGATAAAATTAACTGGCAGCTATTAGAATCCACATTATAGATATATAGTTTTCTAAGCATGATTTGGTGAGACACACAATCGAACGCCTTGGATAAATCTAAGAAGTTCGCAACGAATACTGAACGCCCCTTCAATCAGTCTATTGCCATTTCAACAAATGCAAGTATGGAGTCAGATGTAGACTTTCCTTTTCTGAAACCAAATTGCTCATTGTTTAATAAGTTGTTATCTTCGAAAAAGTTAATTAGCTGGATTTGCAGAATTTTTTCAGAACATTTTCCAAAAATTGGTAGTGATGAAATGGGGCGTTAGTTATTTCTATCTATAACAGTGCCTGATTTGTGTATTGGAATAACTAACGCTCATTTTAAGGCTTCTGGAAATATGTTTTCTCGGATACATATATTAATAACCTTAGTTAGAGGTGAGAGTATAGTGTCTGCTACTGATTTTATAATATTAGAGCTGAGGCCGTATATATCTCTACTATTGGTCGTGTTTAGTGACTTTATGATCTCTCTGACCGTTAGTGGAGACACTTCAGTAAATTTGAAATATTGGTTGCACTTGGTAGCGTTTGTGCATATTAAATATTTAGGATCTAGATTTGATTCAGGTAAAGCATTAATAACTTTATCGGCAATAGTTGAGAAAAATCTGTTAAATTCTTCCGCAGAGATTGTGGAAGATGAAGATCATTAATTACCGCCCACATAGTTTTCGATACTTGGTTATGGTATTTAATAAAATCATTGTTTGCCTCCATTTTACTTGTTGTAATTGCCTGTTTGTAGTTTAATCTATAACTATCCCTAAGGTTTTAAAAATTTGGGTCCTGCGTTCTGTTGTATAGGTCTGATATAAGTTTCAGTTCTTCTTTTTGATTTCTTAATTAATTAATTTATTCAATTCCAAGTTCTTAAGAAATTCTAACGAGTAATTAACAATCCCAGATTAGGTATGAAATTAAATTTCAAATTTAGAAAAGCGTGAAAATTTGGATTTGCCGGGGCGCACGAGCGAAGCGAGTCGCGCAGCGGCATATCCAAATTTTCACGCGTTTCTAAACTCGAAATTTTACTTCATGTGCCACGCGTATTAAACATTGACTTATATTTTGTTTGTTTGTAAAAGGTGAATTTTGATAATTTCATAACCATCATGAAGCTATTCCTGATAATATTATTTATCTTAGGTGAAGGTCTTTTAAGAATTAATATGCAGTTTTATTAATAATAAATATTAAATCTAAAATATCTGGTATCAAAAAGTATCAATGTTTTGAATATCAATACATTGCTATAATTTACCGTATCGACACTTTGATATACGATATACGATACTCAATATAGATATATTTTGGGATCGGAACTGCCCTAGTTGTGACATTACTGTGATCAAATCACAATGTAATCACATGATGGAATATATTAGCAATAAATGTTACTATTATTGTTATTATATTCCATCATGCAAGTAGTATTTAAGGGCGCAATGGGCTGTTTTATTTCCACGGAATTATTCAACACCTTTGCGCCTTTTCTAGATACTATTGAGATATGTTTATTCACAACAAAACCACCAGATTAAGCATAATTTCTACTAAACTCCCCTGGATAGATGACTTTCGGCGGACGCCCTCGACAAATGGCGCCTATTTAAAACAACGGAATGTGTACCACGTGGTTTGATGATTCTCATTGAAGTTTTTCCTTACAAATCAAACGATATTAGCCGCAAGTCAATACAATCATTACTTTAAAAGATATTACGTTTTTCTGCTTTTTGGCAAATTGGCCACTGTGCAGCGCGGCGCCCCTACGATTGATGCGCCTATGGCAAATGTCACCTTCGCCACGCCTTAGTTCCGGCCTTGGCAATAGGTGGCCAACTTTTTTAGCCGAACCAAATTTTTAAAGTAAAATTTCCCTTCGGGCCGTACTATTATATTAATTGTGTTAATTATAGCAAGCAAGAATATAATGCTATTTTCTCTAATGATATTAATGAATGTATTTAAAAAAATAAGAATCACGTATGTTTTACAGAAAGTCACCTCAATTAAAACAAGCCATATCTCTGGACCTGATGGTTAACATGCTTAATTTTTTAAAAAATTGCGCCTTTGCATTTAGTGGACCTTTGTAGATCCTTTTCAACAAATCCCTCACTGAGGCGACATTTTCCCTTACTAAGAGGGAAAATATCCTCCTCTTCATCCGTTCATAAATCAGAGAATCAGAAAATATTTGAAAATTACAGGCCGATATCAATTTTATCATCGATCCCTAAGCTTTTCAAGCGACTAGTAACTCGTTCCTTGACTAAAATACTCCAACCATTAATCTCTTTAAAACAGCATGGATTCCGTACGAGTGAAACAACCGCAAATAATCTCCTTATTTATGAATCATACATTGTCAGTGCCTTTGTCGATCGAGTACAAGTCGATTTCGTCTATACGATTTCTGGAAGGCGTTTGACAGTGTTTATCATTGTATTTTTATCAATAAATTGTGTAACCTCGGTATTGGAGATTTTGTTCTCCAATGGATCGAGTCATATATTACGGGAAGATCCCAATACTTTAGGATTAGCCAGTTTGTCTCGTGTAATATTATCGTCACCTTCGATCTTCCGCAAGGGTCTCACCTGGGACCATTGCCTTTTAACGTGTTTATGGACGATGTAATTAAATGTTTCTCTAACGCTCAATGTCTTTTATATGCCGATATTATAAAAATTCACAAAAGCGAAGATACCATTCGCTTACAGAATGATTTGCTATCATTTCAATTATGGTGTCAGTCTAATAAACTTCAACTTAACTTAAAAAAATGTAATCTCATAACTTTTTCTCAACCTCAGTCGACTGTTGTGTATGGATGAACCATTGTAACGCGTAACATCAATCGGGGATTTGGGTATGGTCTTCGATTCCGTGCTATCTTTCAACGAACACATATCTAATATTATTGCCAAAGCCTATCAGCTTTTCGGATTCGTGAAACGGAACTCCAGAGATATCTTGGATTCTAAAACTATACTCATACTATACTACACTTTAGTGCGTTCCCATTTTGAATATGGTTCTTGTGCTTGGTCTCTATACACGGCGGTGGACAAAGACAGGATTGAATGCATGCAAAGGAAGTTTATTCGTTTTTTAGGTTATAGATTTAACATTATTGGGAGTACTGCAGAACTCTGCAGCCATTTCGGCATTCAAAGTTTAGAGCAACGTAGAATTAACTATGACGTAACTCTTGTTTATAAAATTGTAAATTGTCAAATCGATTGTCCTGATTTTCTAAATTGGATAGGATTGCATGTTCCCTCTAAAACTTTAAGAAAAAATCCAACATTTAACGTTCCATTTAGAAGGACGGATTACGCCCCATACTCGGTCTTTACGCGTTTATTAAGAAACGCTAACGAAGTCAATATTGACTTCTTTGCTCATTTCTATAAAGCCTCGCTGCGCTCATTAAAATCGTTGTAATTTTTGTTTATTTCAATTTGTTTTTAATTTGTTATAGATTTTTATTATTAGTACCATGTTTTTATTGTGCTGATATCAGTATTGAATTATTTATTTATATGTTCTTGTTCTCTACGTTTATATTTATGTATTAGCATTCCGTTAAGTAAAGATTAAAGAAATACAGACTGTTCGTTTTTGAAATTTTTTTTTCGAACTACGGATTGTTTTTAATAGAAAAATCAAGTACAATTTCGAGTTTAGAAAGGCCTGAAGATTTGTGTTGGTTTATTTCTAATACTGATTTAGCAGTACATTTTTAATTTTACAATATGTAAGTGTTTTATATGCGTAGCGCATGAAGTAAAATTTTGAGTTTATATAAGCCTGAAAATGTTGTTCGGTCGCTCCGCTTCGATCCGCTTCGCTACGCGACCAAACCAAATTTTCAGGCTTTTCTAAACTCTAAATTTTACTTCATGCTTAATCAAGGAGTGGAAATACTCGTTCGCAACCTTAAATTGAACTCATCTAAAAAAAAAAAAAATAACAATGAATGACCGAAATTAATAATATATCATTTTCTAGCTTTACAATAAATAAACTAAAATACATCTAAAATATCTATCATTTCACTTATTTTGATCTCCTTTCAAATTTCAAATATCGTCTATTATAATATTTAAAAAACAAAAACGGAAACAATTGATGTTTAAATATTATCGTTTGTTATTTGATGCAAATTGTTTAAAAACTTTCTTAGGGCATCGTTTATAGTGCTAAAACGATGCTTTAAGAAAGTTTTTAAACAATTTCGAATTGTAAATATTTAGTGCGATGTGTTTTGTTTTTTAATTTTTGTTTATTAAAATTTGTTTTTCTTGTGAATGCATTATCACATTTTTGAAATGCAATTTAACTTTGATTTCAACGATATGTCTAGAACAGTTTTTTGTAAAATTATTGTTAATTATTGTCCCGATGCCATAGAGTGGTCTGAGCCGCGACAAAACCCTACTTATTTCAATTTGCTGGAAAAAAATAACGTTTATTCTCAGTTTATAGGATAGTTAACTACTGCATTTCAGTAACTCAAGTCCCAGAATTTTATATTTTTATTGTTATCAATTTTCAAAGTTCAAGATTAGAATTGAGAATTTTATTAACTTTTTTTATTTCATAATTTTTTACACAATGAAGATATGTTAATATATTTTTCTCATATTAATAGCATATAAATGTATGACAAAATATACTCAGATATTTAAAATACATGCTTTTCGAAAAAATAATTAATTTTCTAAATTTGTTGTAAAACAATGGCTATTTCATAAAGCGTAACTTTTAAACGCAGGCTAGTGCAGGTTTCTAACTTGATAATAAACCTAATCTAAGCTCAAAAAAAAAACAAATTGATGAGTTTTAGCTGCGACATCCTGTGACTTTGTGATGTAAATTATGATTGAAGCCAACCGTGCCAGAAATTTATTTTTGTTTTTTTTTTATTCTTTTGAATAAAATGCTATTTGCTTACTCATTAACAGTTAATTTTTTTGATACTTTACAACTTATACTTGAAAAATGTTAATAATTTACGAGATACAAAGAACACGCTAAAAGTAAACATCCACTTCTGGTTTCTAGTTTTAAACCAAAAGTTAATGATCGTGAGATATAATGGAGTAGAACCCAAATATAAAATTTTATGAAAATCCTATAAGCCGTTTTTGCTAAAACCTCCCCACAAAACGACTGGATGGAAAATGAGATAAATTTTTCACCGGTCCCTTACACTGTAGTGCGATGACTAAAAAAAAACTGTTATGTTAAAGAATAAATATTTTCTGTCATACATAACAATACAGGGTGCGGCAAAAGTTCCTACACATTCATTTAATAATAACCTTTTTATCGAAAGTAAAACACAGCAACAAATTACATAAAAAAAAAAAAACAAGAAAATTCTGGACAGGGTGGTGCATTTTGGAGGTGCCACAAATGGAAAACTTTTATATTTAAAGAGGTATGAAAAAACCGTTTTTGCAAGACAATGTCAGTTTTTCGTGTTTTAATCAACGGCGAAAAAAAAATTGATATATCTGTAACCGTTATCGCTTTATTTATTTATTTATTTATTCACGAGATACCTCTTTAACATTGAAATAATACAAAATAGGAAATAACAAAAGTTTAAGAGCCGCAGAATGACTACACACATACGTTATGATAACTAAATTGCTAATTCTAACATAATCTTAAAAAGTTTTATCCAGATTAATGACCATCAGTGCTCTTCGAAAACATAAAAAATTGTTCGCAAATGGATGGAAATTCGGGGATGAGAGCAAGCAGTTGGCCGAATGCATTAATCTGGACAAAGGATTATTGCCACCGTACGCAGTTCTATGATTTTTTTCCCTAAATAAAACTCTAGATCTCGTCAATGATCCTCCGCGCTTATGCCAGATTGTAACTGGAAATTGATAAAATGGCATTTTTCTGAAGTTACTGTAACTCATTTGTATTTGAAGTTATAACTAAACTGTAAAAACTTTGTAATGGCAAAGTTTTACGCCTATTAAAATGACATATCTTTTTTATTTCAAGGACGTTTCGTTTTTGTTTTTTATATCAAAATCACATTTTTTTATGGGCGCATATAGAGATATGCGTATCAATAAACAGCATTTTTATCCCTGATTTCAATGATGTGCCACATGCATACTTCTGTTAGAAAAAATGCCATTGGCAAAGTTACCATAACAACCGGTAAACAATTTTGTTAGTAGGCGATGAAAATGCTGTTCAATGATGTGCATATCTCTATATGTGCCGATAAGTAAAATGTGAATTTGGTTTACTAAAACAAAAACGAAACGTTCTTGAAATAAAACGCGTACGTCGTTTTAATGGGCGCAAAAAATATTGCAATTAGAAAGGTTTTACAGATTGGTTATAACTTTAAAAACAAATGAGTTACAGTAACTTCATAAAAACGACATTTTATCAACTTCCGGTTATAGAGCGGAAACGGTTAGAGATAGATCAATTTTCTTTTCACTATTGATTAAAACACAAAAAAGTGACTCTGACTCGCGAAAACGGGTTTTCATATCTCTTCTAATAAAAAATGTTTTCCATATGTGGCACCTCCAAAATGCACCACCCTGTACAATATAATTTAAACATATGTTAAAAATGTCCACCTTTAGCCGCCTCACAGGCCTCGCGACGCTTCCGAAATATTTGACGATAATCGTTATTTGATGGATTGAAATCTTGACCCATTCCCGCTGCCGGGACATCTTCAGGGATTCGATTGACTTCTCGTTGGTATAGCAGGTTTTTCTTCTATATGGGCCAAACGGAAAAATATATTGGTTTCAGGTCAGGCGAATTTGAAGGACACAAGCTCTTGTCCTACACGTCGATTATCCGTGCTCTTCAAAAAAATCGATCGTCAAACGTGCCCAATGTGCCTGTTGGAGCGTTTAACGTCCGCCGTTTTTTGCTCCAGAGGATCAGAACGGCCTTTAAAGTGCTTTGTTGTTAGACCTTGGCGTTTATCTTAACGCGTTGCTAGACAAAAACCAGCGGTGTCTTCTAATTTTTGCGAATTCCCGCTCACACCATCACAGATTTCGGGAAGTGGCATCTTTAAACGAAGCTTTTTTCTGGAAATTCATGGTTAGTTTGAAAAAGCAGAAAGTGCTGAACAAACCTTTTAAGTGTCGAAACATCTCGCGCTGATTCTGGCGATTGGCAGCAAGCTCACTCATGATGATCTATTCGTCCGTAAACAAAATCGACCTAAATGACTTTTTTTTAGGACGCGTTGCGAATTCTTGTCGTACGCACTTCATTCGATCGTCCGATTAGTAAGCTATGCCTGGCTTCTAACTACAACATTTTAATATGATTCGAAATATCCTCCTGATTGCTTTATCGCTGATTTTCATCACCTTGGCCAGCTTTCTCCTAGATATTTCTGGATTTTAACGAACGCGATACTTGAGATGGTTTTCTGTTGTTCGATCGCAGTACTGAGTCATCCATTCCGAGGTGTGTTCTCAGTAGTGAATACCTCTCTGTTCCCTTTTAATGCCGTTATAAACACTCTTTCTTGGCACGTGGAAGTCATTCACGATGCCCGCGGCCGATTTCCTCGATTCGAAAATTTTGATGATCGCGATTTGATTTTCCTTACTGCTCCAAAAAGTAATAACAATTTGACACATCAAAAAACAAATATAGGTTATTTGTAAAGAATTTCACTGGCTACAAGATAGGCTATACGATAACGATATAAAATGCTAAAAGGGTACGTAAATTTATATGTAAAAACGTGTGCGGGAACTTTTGCCGCACCCTGTAGTAGGCCATTAACATTTTGTTTAATGTCCAATTTGACTTAAATATTTGATATTAAACCTTTTTGGTGTAACGATAGAAGAATTTAAAATAAAATACAACTTTTTGGGTAAGATAATTTTATCATACAATCGCGACATTGATAATTGTCAATCACACTTATAATCTGTTTAATAACTAGGAGGAGCGTTTTAAATTTCACGCGCCAAAACCTACAACTCTGATTGGACGAGAGCGCGCCCATTTTACACTATGCTAATTACGTCATTATTAGACGCAACAGTTGAGATAACCTTAATTCGAAGCATTACCGAGTTCCAACTTTGTCTGTTTCGTAATAACCTTTTGTGCCATGTTTCTTTAGCATAGTTAAAAGTTAGTTTTGTTTATATTGTTGTGATGGATTATGGACTCAGTACAAGCTCGGTGATAATATCACCTTCACCTCCAAAAAAGCGTTAGAAGTTGGATTTGGGTCATTTATATCTGTCTGAAAAACAGTGCATAATAAATATGTATAAGCAGATGATAACAGATGATCCACATTGTTGGTGCAGTAGGTGAGATATCAAATAGCATAAGAATTTGCATCAAATAATAAAATGTTTAGTTTTTAGGAAATGTAAATTCGACTGTCTATCGTACCATTAGCAAATATAAGAAATCCGGAGAGATTTGTAGCCCTAAACAGCTTCGAAGACATAATTACAAGTTTTGATGACGTAGTGAAGAGATCAGTGCATAGTTTCTTCTATAAAAATGAACTGCCAACTTTGAATAAACTTTTAAAAGTAGTAAACGATCATGCAGTCATGCCGAAGATGAGTCGTTCTACCTTGTATAGTTTTATGAAACAAATCAATTTTAAGTAAGTTAGAGACTAGAGCTGGGCAGGATTCGAATCTTTCAAGATTCGAATCCTTTTAGAGGATTCAAAAGAGGCACTCGAATACTTTAGTTCAACTGGATTCGTGATCCTCATTCATTACATTTTTTTAAGAGGATTCGTGTTCGAGTCTAAATGTGGGCGATTCGAATCCTTATAAAAGGATTCGAATCCTTGTGAAAGGATTCGAATTCTTACAAAAGGATTTGAATCATCAAAAATAATTCGAATTAATTGTGAGGAATAACATGAAAAAGGTTCTTTTGTGTGTTTTTAAATCTCACGTTAAATCACTGTTTTATGCGCGTGGCGCATGAAGTAAAATTTCGAGTTTAGAAAAGCCCAGAAAATTTGTCTCGGGTCGCTGCGCGACCCTCGACAAATTTTCAAGGGGCTTTTCTAAACCCGAAATTTTACTTCATGCTTAGTCTGGGAGTGGAAACGCTCGTTCGAAACTTCAAAGTAAATGCTTTGATAAGAACATTAAATGATTGGAAATGTGTTTAAAGATAATAATCTAGTTTTTAAAATTTTGTTTAATATTGTTCGAAGTAAAACTGACATGGTAGCCACAATCTGAAATGATATATTTTTCCGACATTCTCCTGACTAAAGATTTTTTCCCTGGCCTTTTAATATCTTTCTTCTGTGGGAAATTTCCATTCTGTTTAATAGGTTTCATTGTTTTTGCCAATATTTGAGTTAATTTTATAAATTTTTACGTGCTTTGTAATTTGCCTGCTGATTTTGACAAATTTAATAATATCATATGGCTTTTTTGTTAGTGTTTTGGTCAATTTGAATATAATTCCATGACTTTTCTCTGACTTTCCCGGTTTTAGTGATATTCACTGAATTTTTTATTTACGTAAATTTAAGGCATTAGTCGATTTTATAATAGAGTTCAATTTGAAGTTTTGAACGAGTTGTTTCACTCCCAGGCTAAGCATGAAGTAAAATTTCGAGTTTAGAAAAGCCCCTTGAAAATTTGTCGAGGGTCGCGCAGCGACCCGAGACAAATTTTCTGGGCTTTTCTAAACTCGAAATTTTACTTCATGCGCCACGCGCATAAAACAGTGATTTAACGTGAGATTTAAAAACACACAAAAGAACCTTTTTTATGTTATTCCTCACAATTACAATTATTACATTTTCACGGGGCTTTTCTACCCCGTGAAAATTTGTCGAGGACCGCGCGGCGACCCGAGACAAATTTTCGGGCTTTTCTAAACTCGAAATTTTACTTCATGCGCCACGCGTAAAAACAGTGATGTCAAGTGGAGTTCAGAAACACACAAATACATCTGTAACCAGAGTAACAGGGAGTCAGATATTTAGTCTGTTATTAACGATGTTCAGTGGTAATAATAAATAATTAGGTTTTGAATATTTTTGTTAAAACAACTGGTATCGATATTTATAGATTAATGGGTGCAAAAAAATAATAAATTCAAATTTATTCTTACAGGATTTGTATTCGTGATTCGAAAAAACAAGATTTGAATCTTTGATTCGAATCATATCTCATATCATATCTCTTACGAATCCTTTATTCGAGTATTCGTGATTTGAATCATATTAGGTGATTCGGATTCGTGATTCGAATCCTTTTTACGAGGATTCGTTCGAGCTCTGATAAAGACACATTATTATATAAATTGCATATTATATTATGAACATAATGTAAATATGTTTTATTTCACAGATATATGGCGAGATGCCGTATAAGCATTTTAATTGAACTGACATTATCGTTCGATGGAAAAGAAAATACGTAACCACAATTAAGAAGTACAAAATGAATATTTGATTTCATTTAAAGAGTAATTATGAAAATATTTAAAATTGCCGCCAAATTTATTTAGTGATATTTCTGGTAACTTTTTATAGTGTAAATTGGGCTTTGGCACTTACTTCTTCTAGTTTTTAAACAGACTATAGAAGAACTACGAGGCTACATAACGAAGACTTTTCTGACACGTTCACTGTAAGGTGGAATGATTCAAGCAGAAACAAAACGAGTTTTTTTTTACAAAACATGTGTTATGGTTACAAAATGAATGTTCAATCGTTGTTAATACCTTTATGCGAGATGGTAATTCGCTAACCAGCTCTAGAATCCGTCGACCAATAAAACTATTCGACGAGTGTTCTGTACGAAGTTAGCAGAGAAAAATCAAGAAATTGCGTGAGGAATTTCCAGAAACTCTCATTACAAGTGCTTCAGATACAATTCAAGGCCTCCAAAAGATAAAAAAACCCTATGCTTGGTCCAGAAAAAAGCATTGGCCCTAATACTTGATGCATCCTTATCAAAGCACCAATATAGTATTTTAAGAAAATCTGCAAAAGAGCTAGGGTGTAATATATTCCCGTCATAGGAAAAGGTATTGGAGGTGAAAAAACCTGTTATCCTCCAAACTTAGAAGTAACTGAAAATTATGCTATGATAACCCTGTACGCCTTCTAAACGAATTATCAGAGCCGAAGCTTATACAAAATTTAACGATATACGAGATTTTGCAGACCTTTAAAATTTGAATTTGAACAGGATACACCAGAATCTATACAGAAAGAAGTAGAAAGAGTGAAAAGTTAAATTACAGAGTTAAAGAAGACAGAGTTGACCAAAAAAAAAATATTTATGTTTGTCACAATCTTTTGTTAAAATGATAGACGGGAAAGTGGCACAGGCTGTTACGAACACATCATCGATGGCAGTATACTGTATTTGTAAGGCAAGGCCTACGGAAATAAATAATTTAGAACTAATTCAAACAAAAATTGAGTCTGGTGATGCGATGAAACTGAGAATGTCTCCGCTGAAGCACATATCAAATTCATGGTGTATATTTTGCACATTGCTTGTAATAAATCATTTGAGGCATGGAGAGTAAATGACGATACAAAAAACGAGAAAGAAGAGAAAAAGAAATATATTCAGGATTTTCGTAAATTCAATCAATAATATCACGATGGTTTTGACCGCTACTACGTGGTAATCCAATAAAAATTAAATGAAACTATTATTCAGCACGTTCATTAATTTATATACAGGGTGCCCGTATTTCGACAGAATGTTGGTTATATTTGGGGCAAAGTTGGGGGCCTATTAATATTCTGAAAACAATTTGAAATATCTTTTTTTGTTTTCGAGATATCAGCAAAAAAACGATTTTTTGGAAATCGTTTTTATTTTTTTATTCAATAACTATTGAATCTGGACATTTAGAATTTTGACAATGTAAAGACACTTTTTAATGAGGAATCTAGTAGCGTTATTTTTCTAAGATAACTATAACATTTACCCGGGGACCATAGCCAACTTTTGTGTTCTTTAAAGCGCCATTTTGGATTTTCAAATTCTTTGAAAGATTTTTTTTAACTCAGTGATGTATCACACACATAATTTATTTTAGATTTGATATTTAAAATTTCAATATTTTCTTTTTTGCAAAGAGTGCCTTGGAAACAAAGACGTCATATCTGTTAATCAATGACATCTTGACAGCAGTCAATCATTGTTAGACCTTAAAATTAATTTATAAGTGTCAATATTTTGGAATAATAATAATAAGTATCAATTACCAAAAGTTGCACAAACTAAATTTATTCTACTTTTATTGTTATTATTCTAAAATTATTTACAAAAAATAATTATTGCATTTTATTGCCACCATTTCACCATGACATCTGAGTGATATATTTTTTATTTTACTGTAAATCAATGGCTTACAGGCGTGGCGCATGAAGTAAAATTTCGAGTTTAGAAAAGCACCGTGAAAATTTGTCGAGGATCGCGCAGCGACCCGAGACAAATTTTCTACGCAGGGCTTTTCTAAACTCGAAATTTTACTTCATGCTTAGTCTAGGAGTGGAAGACACTCGTTAGTTTAGAATACATCACAACTGTTAAATATGTATCGTCGGATGCCCATCTTCAGGGGTGATAAGTAAGTAAATTATGGCTCCTAGGAGTTGTTAAATAAGTGAGTCACTCAACGGTTTTCATATAAACATATGAAATGTACTATAAACTTTAAGTGTGATACATCATTAAATTTAGAAAAGAATATTCTTCCAAAAAATCCAAAAAGGCATTAGAATTAGAAAAACAAAAGTTGGCTATGATCCCTGGGTGAATGTTATAGTTTTTCAAAATAAAATATGTTACTAGATTTATCGCTAAAAAGTGCCTGTACGATGTCAAAGTTCTAAATGTAACACACTTTAAACTATATCCTGGATTCAATAGTTTTTCAATAAAAAAATAGAAAGAAAATTTAAAAAAATCCGTTATTTGACAATATCTCAAAAACGAAAAAAGATACTTCATATTTATTTTTAGATTATTATTAAGCCCTACATTACGAAATTTTTCCCCAATTTAACCGACTCCCTATCTCTTCAAATAACCGAGATCCCCATACATTTTGTTGAAATATGGACACCCTGTATATACAGGTGTTACATATAAATATTTTTACGTCTTAAGTTTTGACAGTGTGAGTGTCATTATCAGGTATAAAAATTTTCAAATTTTTAAAAACGGTATACAGAGAGTTTTATATAACACCGAACATGCTAGAATGTACTCAATGTAAATTTTCCTATGTTCGATGTGTACTGGGACGCATCAAAGCATTGAGTACGATGTGATTGGCTAAGATTTCTAATGGTAATATAGTCAACCCAATGTACACTCTTCCCGTCAAAAATAAATTAAACTTGTCAATTATTATATCAACAACAATATGTTGTATTTTGAATATTTTAGTTCAATGGAATGCTTATCAACTTTTGTTATATTTTTAATCAGTAAAATACGAATTAAAGAAGGTAATAAGATCTACACGCTTTATCAGTAAACACAATTTTTGCAACATTTCGTTGTTTAATTTAACATATTAAATATAATTTTACAAACATTTTATTGCTTAATTTTGCCATACAGCAACTAATAATGTTGGAATTTGTAGGACCTAAACTTAAATTCTTGTAGAACTCTTATGTACAAACAATTTTTAAATATTAAATGATTTTGCAATAGTAAGGATTTTATTGGACACTCTTCGACATAACATACATTATTTAATTTCATCTCTTCCAATAATATCGACGGACTTCTAACTCCTCACTCATAAAATTTATCCAAACAAACTGTTTTATAAGGTTCGAAATGGTTGAAATAAATGGTATTAGTCAATCAGAAAATGTTACAGAAAATGATTCATGGGAATTTCTTGAACTGTTTTCTCCATGGTATAAGTTTACCAGAAAAATATTTTCCTCCTTTGTAAATATTATTAATATGTTCAACTCTCCGTTCTTAGTCTACGTCTGCTTCAAGTGCTACAACAGCAAATATCATTTGCTTGCCATAACTGACAGTACATTTATTACAATTTGCAATCGTAGCCAATCACATCGCACTCAATGCTTTGATGCGTCCCAGTACACATCGAACATAGGAAAATTAACATTGAGTACATTTCAGCATGTTCGGTGTTACATAAAACTCTCTGTATATTGATTTGCATGTCCAAAAATTGTTAAACTTGATAATGACACTCATATTGTAGAAACTTAAGTCGTAAACATATTTATATGTAACACCTGTATATATATATATATATATATATATATATATATACAGGTGTTACATATAAAATTTTTACGACTTAAGTTTCTTCTATATATATATATATATATATATATATATACATATATATATATATATATATATATATATATATATATATATATATATATACATATATATATATATATATATATATATATATTTTTTTTATCTTGCACAATGGTAAGCCTATTTAATCATAATGATGGTTGCGACCGTAACTACGTGGTAATTCATGATCACTGAATCAAACACTTACTATGTTTTTACCACAAAATATTTTGTGGTAAAAACATAGTAAGTGTTTGATTCAGTAAGCCTATTTGTTTGCTGTGTAATGAATCCATTTCAGTAATGAGAGAATTCAATATAAAGAGGCATTACTCAACTAAGCATGCTACGCTGCACTCACTGACAGGACAATTAAGAACAGACAAAATCAAGAAGCTTACCGCAAATTTGGAAAAACAGCAACAAATGTTTCATAAACAAAGAACACAACTTGATAATGTTGTGAAAGCTAGTTTTATAGTTAGCTCAAAATTGGCAAAGGCATTAAAACCCTTTGCCGAAGGAGAATTTATCAAGGAGTGTATGTTAGAAGTTTGCGGTATTATGTGTCCTGAAAAGAAAAAAGAATTTGAAAAAATTAGTTTGTCAAGACGAACTGTTGTTCGACGTATAGAAATGATGGCTAGTGATATAAAAACAACATTGACTGACCGTATTGCTGGTTTTGAATCATTTTCCATAGCATTAGACGAGAGCACCGATTTGTCTGACACAGCTTAACTGGCTATATTAATTCGAGGTGTTGATAAGGAGTTCACTGTTACTGAGGAATTGCTTGCTTTACAGCCGCTAAAAGGAACCACTACAGGAGAGGATATTTTTACGTAACGTAAAGGTTTTATCGGAATTTTGAATGAAAAAGCAACAGAATTAAATGTGCAAAAAGATGATTTGATAGTCCTTAATTGCACTATCAACCAACAGAACTTGTGTTCTAAGTCCATTCGACTCCAGAATGTTATGAATGTGGTAGTAAAAACCATCAACTTCATTCGATCCCGAGGGCTTAACCATCGTCAGTTCAAGGCGTTTTTGGATGAAATATTAGATGATTATAACGACGTAACATATTATTGTGAAGTCAGATGGCTGAGTAAAGGAAAAATGTTGAAACAGTTTTACGAGCTTAGAAATGAGACAGCAGACTTTATGAAAATAAAAGATAAACCACTATCTGAATTAAGTGACCCAAAATGGATATGTGACTCAGCATTGCTGGTCGATCTTACAGGCGATTTGAATGATTTAAATTTGAAACTTCAAAAACAAGGACAGTTAGTAAATGATTTGTACAGCTATTTAAAAGCGTTTTAGATCAAACTACGCTTGTGGGAGTCACAGATGCTGTCTGGTAACAGTTACCATTTCAACACGCTCTCTGCGTATGAAAATATTGCTTATGCTCAATATGCTGAAGAACTCAAGTTACTGTCGGAACAATTTTCGAACAGATTTTGCGACTTCAAAAACATGGAAGACTGTTTCAGTTTATTTGCTACTCCTACATAATATATTGTACAAAATGCTCCAATACACTTACAAATGGAGTTGATCGAGATTCAAGAAAACTCACTCTTAAAATCCAAATTTGAAGACGTAGAGTTGTGCGATTTCTACAAAAAATACCTAGAAAAAGACAATTTTCCGCAGCTTAGAAAATTCACAAGAAGATTGCTTTGTGCGTTTGGCAGTACTTATAAATGCGAATAGTTCTTTTCATTGATGAAAGTTAATAAATCAACACATCTTACAAGACTGACTTACGATAATTTGTAAAATTCTTTACGTTTTTGTGTCAGTGGAATTAATCCAAATATCGATGGATTACTTTCCCAAATTCAAGCTCAAGTGTCTCATTGATTTCGGTGTATTTAACTTTCGTAGTTTGTAACAATTGCAAATTTAACGATTTAATTATAATGTACCATTTTTTTAAATTTCATTTTGTTATTTTAATAAATTGTACTATAATAACATTGTCGTATTATTTCATGTCTAATATCTATCGCAAAAAAATATTATCACTACTTTAAAATGCACTAAGTACTTTTAAACGCGGCCCGCGAACGTATTTGCACGCTAAAGTTTGGCCCTCAACATGTCAAAGGTTGCCCATACCTGCTTTAAAACATAGAAATATGAAATATCAATTCATTTACGTAAGTGGTTATCTCAACAATAATTTGCAAAGTTGAACAATTTATGCTAATGAGTTTTGTAAGAAATAAGCGTTCTAATAATTTCAATACTAAAGCCTTACAAATAATTTCCAAAAAGTTGTTTTTTTTTTTCTGAATATAATATGAGTATGGCACTTTTCAATAGAACAGAAATTTTATCAAGAAGAAGTAAAATACCTTAGATATGAATTTTTAAAAATGATCAATTTTAAAAATGAAATTACAACTTTGTTGGACTCGCAGTCCTTTTAATCAAATAGGAATGTAATACTGCTTAGATCATGATATGCTGTAATTATCTATCAATCTAACCATTTTAACCTTTTTTTTAAGTCGATCCATCCGCCGAGATTACATTTTTATACAAATTGGAGCGCGTTACATACGCATGATAAACAGCCGCGCGCCGCGCCACACAAATGCCAGTCTAAATTCAACGCATAGAATTATTACAAGAGGTTTATTATTAAATATTTTCATAAGTTAACTGTCATTGTATTATAATATTAATAATTTACTTTAGTGATTATTAATTTTAACATATTCTTTAATTGGGGATTAAAGTGAATAAACTTTCATATATGTATGTACAAACTCAATTAATAATTCGGCCATTCGCATTCCTCTTCCGGATCAATATCTTCTTCTGAATCGCTTGAATCAACATTCGGGGAAATTAATGCAATTACCTCATTAGGCAATTCTCTTTTCTTCGGTATAGGTGCACTTATTTTTGAAGATATATACGGATGGGACCAAACCAATAACATTTTAAATAAATCATTTATTGTATTTTGCCGTGAAGTTTTTCTTGTATGGTGCTCTCGAATTCTTCTATACATTTTGTTACTCGATTCTTGAGCTTCTTCTGTTAATTCTCCAATGGGCACCAAGAACTCACTTAAAAATTGCGATGCATGTATTAGTATTTTGTGAACACTTACAGGCATACGGTACCACCCATACAGATAAACAAATAATTCTGCTGTCTCAAAAGTATACTTGTCAAAAGCTGTTAGATTGATATCACAGCCACTTGACAATGTAATTGAAATATTTTTGAACCGTCTTATTCAATTTTCTTCGATTTGTGTGATTTTGGCTACAACTTCGGGATTGTGAAAAAATCGCCTTGCTGTATTTCCAGTGTTTGATGTCCCTGTACCCTGTGTTACACTATCCACGCGAATTCCTAAGGCTTCTCTCAGTTCTTTTTGAATATTTCCTTTTCTAGCGATCATAATTTCTCTTTACTCTTGTGGCATTTTGAGTGTTGTGGGTTTTTTCCACTCTAGTTTGTACCAAATGTGCAATATACATTCCAAAAATTTTATCCAGGCATGCAGTATTGAGATTCCGTATTTAAAATTACTTTGTTTTGGTGTCATTTTTCTGATATATTCTAAATCATTCATCTGGGTAGGTTTACAATTGCAGATAAAACAATTTGAACTCGAGGTTCCTGTCAAAGTATTAATTACTTTGCCATCAACCATTGTGAAATGTAACTCGAATGTAACAATAATTTGTTTGGTGTCAATTTCATACGTAAAAGCCTGTAATTTTTCCACTTCACACTCTATTTTTCTTACTTGGTCCTTAATATTTTGAATGCTTTCCTTCATATATAAAAATTTTATAGGACGACAAAAGTTTGTCGACGATGGCTTAATATTTTTCCATAAAATCGAATCTTCATTATCCAACATTCTTAAAGGAACCAAAGAAAAAAGAAAAACGCTTTTGTCACTATAGTCCTCGTCATCTTCAGTGCTGTTTTCACTAGATTTTGTTTGCATGAATTCACTGTGCCCAGATCTACCATCACAGCCGTATTTACAAATCATACGAATCGTAGTAACGTTATTAAAATTTAATAAGTTTATATTTTTCATTATTCTTATAAAAGTGTGCTCCAACAAATTTTGTAAAGGTACCGAAACACACTTTATATCAATATATATTTCATTTGGATAACAACGTTCTTTTGCTGCTTTAACAGTTTTGTATGATGGCAAAATATTTTTAAAACCACGTAAATGGAATTGATGCCTCAATGTGTTATAATTTTGTACACTTAATTTCATCGATGCCATCAATGCCAAAGCATCATCATCTGTAAAAGGCTTAGGATCTTCACTAGATGATATTTTGCTAAATATTTTACTAATCTGGCCTGTTTCTTCTGATGAGTCCAACAAAGTTGTAATTTCATTTTTAAAATTGATCATTTTTAAAAATTCATATCAAAGTTATTTTACTTCTTCTTGATAAAATTTCTGTTCTATTGAAAAGTGCCATACTCATATTATATTCAGAAAAAAAAACAACTATTTGGAAATTATTTGTAAGGCTTTAGTATTGAAATTATTATATTTCTTACCAAACTCATTGGCATAAATTGTTCAACTTTGCGAATTATTTTTGAGATAACTACTTGCGTAAATAAATTCAAATTCCATATTTCTATGTTATAAAGTATGTCAAATAAAGATATACTAACAGAAATGCAAAATTTTAAGTTTTATTTTGCCCCCCCCCGCGGGGGGCTGCCCGCACCGATGCGAATCGGCGATAGTGTGCGCCAGTTTTAAATTTTTGTTTGACTTTATCTCTTATAAAATGATATTTCCAACTTATATGCTTTGTTCTATTATTTACTCCTTTATTTTTAATACTTAAACCATACTGCCTCTTGCACTCCATCACATAATGCCATTAACTCAGCTTCCATCGTTGATAAAGCAATAAACAAAATATGGTTACTTTTGTTTATTGCTTTTCTAATTTATGACTGCATTCCCGGTTTTTGTAATATAACCACTAAATGATTTTGAATCCTCTGTCGTACACCAACTAGCATCCGTGTAGAAAATTAATTCAACTCCATCTGTGTTTTCATCAATTCTCAACAATTATACTTTAGTTCCTTGACGATATCTTGTCACTCTTTTTACAGCTAACCAATGTATTTGGTGATAGAAGACTTATTGTAAAACTTATGTCTAGTCTCGAAACTCTAGCTAAATACAATAAAGATCCAATTGCCTTGTGATAATATTCTGTTGATATCTTCTCTGACTTTTCATAATGGTCTAAATTATTATCACTAACACCTGGTGTCTGTACTGGATTAACTTCTAACATATTAAACTCTTTTAATATGTTGAGTATATATTTTTTACTGTAACAACTTTATTTGATTTTCTTCTTCAATTATTTCCAGTCCCAAAAACGAATTGTTGGATACATCCTTTGCAATTATTTTCTTTTTTGTTAATCTCATAAAATATTCTGCTCTCTAAATATGATTCGTTAACATCATCAAATCATCAACATATACACCTATCATCATTAAAAAATCATTGTTTCTTTTCAGGCACACACAAAAATCTGATGTTATTAGGAATTTCTGTTAACTTTAAATTCTAACATCTCCCTGATTGTGGTAATCCGTATAAACTCTTCTTTAAACGCAAAACAACAACCTCTTTTTTATCATATCCCAATAGTACTTCCATATAAACCTCGTCCTTGAGTTCTGCATTTAGGTAATCTGACTTTACATCTTAATGTTTCCTTGTTAAATTCTTTTTTATATTCTCTGTTCTGTTAAATCTACCTTCATATTTAAAGCAAATTCTTCATTTACTTCTACAATGTATTGGATTTCTCTTCTGAAATTTTTTCATTTTTTTATCTTTGTTGAAAATGTACTTCTTATCTTAATACCAACAATCGTTCATCAAATGTCCAACTTTTTTACAAATATGACATATCTTTTTTACTTTGTGACTCGTTTTAATACACTTGATTCAAACGTTAATAACGCCTGTGTCAATTCAGAAAAATCTATTTTTTACTTATTAACAACGTCATATATCTGGTTAATTCCTTTACACTTATCTCCGTTTTCAATTATGCCAATGAACGATACAAACTTTGAGCAATTGTTAAATAATCATCCATCGGTTCATTTCCCTTTATTTTTATTCTTGTCAATTTTAACAATAAATCAATTGACTTTTCTTCTGAGATACCCTCCTACCTTGTCATAATATCGTTCCAAAAAACTTTAGCACTTTTAGTGTTAGCCCTATATGTCTTATAATTTTTTAAATTCCATTCATCAATTTTGGTAGAATCACCATTGCTTTCATCTGTCTTTCCACCTTCAATCACCTCTTCAAATAGACCTTCCGCATGTAGCACCGCCTCCATTTTTATTTTCGATGATTAATAATTGTTACTGATTCTACTATCTTAGTGTTCTATATTTAATTTTTAATGGTGAGAATTTCTTATAATTTTTTTTACATTCCATCATCTTTTCCCTCCGAGGATTTGATATGAATTATATTTTTAACTTTAAACATCGGAACAAAAACGATACATTTTTCAAAAGTATCTGCCCATAAAAAAAGTTGAGTTTGGAAGAACAAATTTAGTCGCTTTAGAGTTTTATAACTTACTCCATAAATCTAGCCGTAAAAAGTTGCTCTAAGAATGGGTTTACAAATTTTAGAAAAAGAAAATAACAGAAATAGGCAGTTTTTAAATACAGGCATTTTTGTTTTTTCTAGAAATTACATGGAAACAATTTAATATATATCAGAGAGCACATTATTAGTAAGCCCTAAAATACGCAACTTTGCCTTCAATTTACCGATTCTCTATCTCTTCTAATGAGCGAGATACCAGTTTATGGTAAAATTTTATGAAGTGTGGTAATTAAAATTTCAAGTGTTACTTCTAATTATCTAAATAAAGAGACACAGTAATACAATAAAAGATTTGTTTTAGGAGTTTTTATTAAAAAATAAGAACATAAAATAAGTTGTACATAAATAATCACATTTTGAATTTGTTTCGCTCTGGAAATATAAATAGTGTTGCAATTATGAATTTTATTTGAGTCAACCGAACAATTTGAAAAACATTTTTCTTTTATAGAAACATTGTAAAATTACTTATATGAAATAAAAGGAGTAATATAAATTAATGAACGCAACAAAAAACTATGCTAATGAATTGTTTAAATATAAATCGTAAAAAAGCTTTTTTAAATTAGGATTGGTCAGCAATTATAATTATATAATAAAATACTGGAATATCCAAATAAAGATTAGATTTTACCAATTCCAATTGCTAGAGTCAAACTAAAGACATTTATTAATAAAATGATCTTACTTTGCTTATATTTGTCGACGTAACACTACTTGATGATGAAACTATTGCATCGCAAAAGAGATGATAATTTTTTATTGCAAAACCATTTTTTTTTTCTTATAAAAATTGGATAATAATAATGTGTAATGGTACTAAAATGGTACTGAAAATTTATATTTTTAACAAAGTTATACTGACTATTCTTCTTTTTTACCTTCAAATTTGTTACCAATCAATACTGTTGCATACAAATTTACATATATAAAAATAATATCAAATACTCAATTACGTTTAATAAAAAATCTAATGCATTACTATTTGATAAATGATAAGTTAATAATAATAAATACATAATTAAGTGTACACTCTTATTATTTTTATTACGTTTGGTGTACAAAGCATTGTATTTAACGTAAATGCTTGCAATTTAAAGTCAAAGAAAATAGAATGGTTATGAAACAAATCCAAGCTTTTATTTCGATATGGCCAAAATGTAAAATGTAAAAATTTAAGCTAAAAATAAACACTATAAACTATGTTTATACATATTATTTATGAATTTCCATTTGCAATTAAATTCCCTAAACCACTAGCTTGGTGTTAGGATAATAAAGTAATTACCAAGAAAGATTCAAAACAAGCAACTTTCTTAAAAAATATGTAAGATTAAAAGTTGATTCGAACTTATATAATCAGGAGAAAAGCCCGTATTTCTTCTTAATGAATTCAAATGATCCATGTTTCTGTTTGTTGTGTTCACTATTAACTAACTGCAACGAAAAACGACGCCATGAATTAGTGCGCATCTAATGCAGTGATGCCAAATCTCCGGACGTTGTAGAGTCGTTGGCTATAAAAGAAAAGTATACACGAAATATACACCGACGCGAATTTAGCGCACCAAGTGGCAAAACCGATGAACTATAATTCTACGCAAATTTTTACTTTACCATCATTAAAACATCCCTCTAAAATTTGGTGTGTAGTATCTTGTGATGATAATAAACTGTTTTAACATTGAAAACAATCGGATGTCCATATATGGACTTGCTATTGCACTTGGATGTTGTAATGATGGTAAAATCGAAATGAATGGACGTCGTAATGATAGCGGGATGTAAATATATATAAACTAATACAAGTGGTAAAAATCATAGTAATAGTTTCACTTAATTTCAATCAATAATTTATATGACAGCATCAATTTTACATACGAACTGGAATCCAACCACATACTACCCTTTTTAGCAATTTTAATATACAGAAATAACGATAACAGATTACATTTTGAGATATTTAGAAAACCCACACACACTTCAAACTATATACGAGTAAACTCAACTACTCCAGTCGAATATAAAATTTTGGCGTTTAATTCCATGATTAATAGAGCTTTAATAATTCCCTTATCCGAAAATGTTAAGAAGAAAGAACTAGATTTTTTAACGGAAATAGCAAGTTCACTAGGTTACAATCAGGAAACCATAGTAAAACTCATAAACAAACATATACGAAATACTGCCATAACATTAAAACAGTCAAAACTTAAAATAGAGAACGAGATATATACCAGATTGTTGTACGTCCCTAAATTCGAACAACAACTAAATAAACTCTACAAACAGTTTAATTTTAAACCAGCATATTACACAAATTCAAAATTAAAAAACCCTTAGGGGAACACATTTTTAGCAGTCTGGTATATATTCTATTGAATGTTCAAATTGCGACCAAATATACACAGGACAAACAAAAAGAAACATAGAAATCAGGTTAAAAGAATATATGTACAATGGTGGCCGACGAAATGTGAACAGTATTTTGTTGTCATAGAGAAATTGTCTAATTTTGTACAGATTTATCAGAACTCTTAACAGTGGCGTAACTTAGGTTTTAAAGGACTATTAATCAATTGCTAATTACAATGCTAAACATATTTATTCTTAATACAAGTAGAAATTATGAAATTAATATTTTGTAGGACCACCATTTGCTGTGATAACTTTTGCCAAACGTGTACTCATGGATGAAACTAGATTCCTCATATTGTAGTTGTCAGCCAAATCCTCCCATGCATTTTCAACAATTTCGTGAAATTCATCTGCATTCATAGGTCTAAAATCTCTTATTTGTAGGGATCCCCAAACATTTTCAATTGGATTGAGTGAGATCAGGGCTCTTCGCAGGCCAAGGCAATACTTGGATGCGGTGGTCATCTAGCCACTGAGTCACAATTCTTGCTGTATGGATAGGACTATTGTCCTGTTGAAATATAAAATTTTCCGGAAATGTTTGTGTTACTTAAGGCAACATTACATATTCTAAAATATTCCTGTATTTAATAGCATTTAAATGGCCATCTATTTTCCAAATTATTCCGGGTCCGTTTACACTGACCCAAGCCCAAAAATTAACAGAATAACGACCACTATTTGTTATTGGACGGATGATTCCTTCTTCATACCTTTGGTTTATTGGTTTATAAACTCGTAGGCTCCCATTACTACATGATTGAAATACTTTTTCGTCAAAGAAGACGAATAAAGTTCGAATAATCATCCCCACGATACACAAATTCGTTGGAAAACTCCAATCTTCGTTGTTTATTGTTTTCTGAGAGAAAAACATTCTTGGCTGCTTGATAATTTTGTAGACCTGCAGCTTTAATACGTCTCCGAGCAGTTCTAGTAGACCCCGCAAAACCCGTTACTTCTCGAGCATCTAAGGCACTATCAAATGGATTTTCTCTGAAATGCTTCACCAATGCAGCATCCTGTTCTTCATTAGATACCCTTCCTATTCCAATTCGGGGTGGCCTTCTTAAATCTTGCCTTATTTCAAATCGCCTTTCGGCTAAGAGACCAGTTTTCTTCTAGTTTAGCTATTGCCCTGCTCTTCTTGTCTAAAGATAGATGTCTAGGCATATTTTTGGATGACTTTTATAAATCTGTCAATCAAATGTTTGTTTTCGCACAAACGCGACGCTCCTGATTAAAAGTCATATTCACATAGCTAATAAACATCGTTCACATTTCGTCAGCCGCCATTGTACCACTACAAATCAATAAACCCCGAAAAATCAGCAGAATTAAAACACTTGTTTCGTATTCTTACTGTTTTTATTAACCTTCAATGTCGGGGATAACTCCTTGCCCCATCTACCTATATTGTTTATATACTTTTATTCAATGTTATTAAGATATACATTATTGATTTTGTAATTAGGTACATTATTAAACATTTACAGGATTAAACTTGGTCTTTATATGTAAAGGTCACGTCAATCTTTGAAAAGCGTGAAAATATCAGTATCTGATTTTCTAATAAATGTGTAAAGTAAAGGGTCTCCGGTTTTTAATCTGCACTATGAGGATCTTGCTTATTACAACAAACTAAATAGCTGAATTTCATAAAATTGCTTATCTATTTATTTCTGTCTATTTTACAACTGATGTTGAGGCATGCTATGATTGGTTCTTTTTTGCTCGTGGTATCGTCTGCCTTCCAAGTAAATTGAAATTTGTTCTTGAAGAAGATGATGTATATGATTCAAAATGACATATTTCCTGTGTTTTATTTTCTACAATTAAACATAGTTAAATCACGCTGGATAATCATACACCAAGCTAATAATTAGTCTTAAATTAAACTTTTTAACTTTTCCTGTATGTAATGCAAGACAATATAGCAATATAGCCTAAAGCAACAGACTTGGGGGATCAACAAAATTACGTAATTTTCATTGCCCGAGATACATTCGGTCAGATAAGTTCTTGAATAGACACGTATAACTTTAGGTATATGCATGAAAATAATGTAGACAAACTTCAAAAGAATGGGATAAATAAAATGTAATTGATTACATGGAAGTATAATTTGGTTATACAGGGTGTCCCAGACCACGCGTATCAGCTTGTTTTTGAGAAAACGGCTAGTGCTAGAGAGTTGGGACAAAAAAATTAATTACAAAAGCAGTATTAAAGAATCGAATGGTGATATTGTTTTTTCGCAAAAAGGTGGGCATCCCTGAAAGTTTGCTTAAAAATGTCAATAACTCAAGATTTTTAAATGGCACGATGGGTAAAAATTAAATAGGACCTTAAAAAATAAGCAACTTTTGTAGGAAACATAATTTTGTTACTGGCATCGATTTTGAGTAATATCTGATTAAAGTTATTTAATTTAAATTTTTGATGGCTAACTTATTGTAAATATTGAGTTTCAAATGTCGGTTAGACTTCTCAGATACATTCTAACAAAGTCCGGGGAGTTGCTAAAGAAATATTTGACTCCGACTCCGTCTCCAACTCCTCTATTTTTCGAAAATCCTACACAAACTTAGACTGCTGCTTCGAATCACCGGGTGTCTGTATTTCGACAGAATGTACGGGGATCTCAGTTATTTGAAGAGATAGAGTCGGTTGTGTATTTTAAGGCCTAATAATAATCTGAACACAATTTTAAAATATCTTTTTTTTTGTTTTCGAGATATCAACAAAAAACTGTTCGTTTCAAAACTCGTTTTAATTTTTTTATTTAAAAACTACTCAATCTGGACATTTAGAACTTTGACAATATAGAGGCACTTTTTTGTATTAAGATAACTATAACATTTACCGGGGAACCATAGCCAACTTTTGTTTTTCTTATAGGCGCCATTTTAGATTTTTATATTTTTTGAAAGAATATTTTTTTCTGAACTCAGTGGTGTGCCACACTTAAAATTTATTTTAGATTTGATATTTAAAATTTCAATATTTTCTTTTTTGCTAAGAGTGCCTTGGAAACAATGACGTCAAAGCTATTAATCAATAAAATATTGACAGCAGTCAATTATTGTTAGCCATCAAAATTAATCAATAACTGTTAATATTTTGTAATATTAATAATAATGAGTATCGATTATCACACAAAACATAAAGTAAAAAAATGGTGATGTGTCCATCACATCACATAAGATATGATGACTTAAATATCAGCAGTATGGTAAAGTTGCAAAAACTAAATTTATTCTACTTTTATTATTATTATTCTGATACTATTCACAAAAAAAGTAATTCTTGCGATTTTCGCCACAACTCAATAAATATTGGTGACCATCACATCTAAGCGCTATATATTTTTAACTTTACTGTAAATCAGTGGTTTATACGCGTGGCGCATGAAGTAAAATTTCGAGTTTAGAAAAGCCCCGTGAAAATTTGTCTCGGGTCGCTGCGCGACCCTCGACAAATTTTCTACGCGGGGCTTTTCTAAACTCGAAATTTTACTTCATGCTTAGTGTGGGAGGGCAAGACACTCGTTACTTTAAAATACATCACAACTGTAACTGTTATAATATGCATCGTATTAGTATTTTGTCATTAAATCACTATATTGACTGTATTTGATGTAGTGATTTAGGTGACTTACAATCATAATATCACATTAACCGAAATACAGTCTATAGAGAGATAAAAGCAGACAAAATCCTAGCATAGTCAAAAGACAGTCAATCAAGCCACTTACAGTCACAATAGTCAAAACACGGTCAATAAAGATATAATATGACAAAATCCTATGATAGTCCAAAGAAAGTCAAGCAAGTTATTGATATTCAAATTGTCACACCAGTATTTCGTTTATAAACAAATACATTTTCTATCAGTACAGTAATTAATCAGCAGAGGTGATATGTAAGCAAATTATGGGTCCTAGAAGTTGTCAAATGCGTAAGTTACTAAACTGTTTCTAAGGCACTCTTACAAAAAAAGATTAAAATGTTACATATTAAATGTAGAATAAACTATAAGTGGGATGCATCAATGAATTCCGAAAAAAAATTCTTCTAAAAAATATAACAATCTAAAATGGCGCCCATAAGAAAAACCAAGAGTTGGCTATGGTCCCTAGGTAAATGCTATAGTTATCTTTAAATAAAATATGTAACTTGATTTTTCGTTAAATAAATCCTGTATAATGTCAATGTTGTAAAGGTTTCGATTCAATAGTTTTGAATAAAAAAATAAAAACAAAATTTCAAAAAATCCGCTTTTTTGACAATATCTCAAAAACGAAGAAGATATTTTAAATTTGTTTTTAAATTATCATTGGGCAATAAAATACGCAACTTTGCCCCAATTTAACCGACTCTCTATCTCTTCAAATAACCGATACCCCCATACATTCTGTTGAAATACGGGCACCCTGTATAATGAATACCTGCCAAGTGTTCGTCTGAAGTCTGCTCAAGAAATTCGTATTTTTACTTTTCACAAAATGCCAAAAATTGCTTCCAAATGTATTTGTAAATTTGTACCGTGTTCCCAGGCGTTAAAGATTCAATTGTTTCGCTTATTTCTAAATCTGAAAGCCTTTCCAAAGCGATTCATTGCGATTATAATTGACGATTGTTGAGAAATATAAAACGTTCTTGTTATGACAGTTATTAAATCATAGCTCTAGATTTAAATTATTATCCATTATTTTTGCTTGGTTGGACCCACCGAAACAACCTTGACGTCGTCAAGGGTATATTCATTCATCTATACTAACTAACTAACTAAGTAAAATTCTCAATTACTATTGGCTAAATTTATGCTGTTATATAATCCTCAGAAAATAATATTATCCTTATATGGAAAATTTACAATGATAACGCAGTTGGAAATGGGTAAGTAAATTACAAGTACTTCAGCAGAATTTTTAATAATTATTTTAATATTGCTTTTGGAAGCCCTGCCACTGATGTATGTGGGTTTTGTGTTAGAACCCAATCATCTATTAGTAATGGTAATAAAAATAATACGTTAATGTTACTAAAAACCAATTTAGGTGTACATAAAGAACAAGTGAAACAATTATTTCAAACTGGTAATGGAAAAGCCTTTCTACAGTGTTTCATATTGTTTCGATTTGCAAGCAGGTTTTATCAGGATTTATCGAAGTTACCGAACCAGGATGCATTCTACGCTGAGCAACTATCTTTATATTGCTTTTGTATTACCGACTTTGATATTAAAAAAACAGTATTTAATAATAATATAATATATTTATTAACGGAAATCCATTTTTACAAATAAAATAACAAAATTTTTTTTACGCAAAAATTGTTAGTAAAAAAAACAATTATTTAATATTAATATAAAAAAAAGAAGTAAAGTAAAATAGTTGGTGAACAAATGCGATAACATAAATAAATGTAATATAACAAAATAACTTAAGACTAATTTACTAATTATATAATATTTTCATTTGCGACGTTAACTTTTAAGTGTCGCGAGAATTCGTTTCATGACATCGAAAATAAATCGAAACTGGGATTAACTGAAAAATGGTTAACAAGACGTAAAAACGTACTAAAGCAGCTATTCATAATGTAAGTAGTTCTCTGAAATGGTATTCGGAATAATGGGCGGTATCTGGTATAAGGGGCGGAGCGAGTTAATCTATATTCTGCATTGAAATAGAAGTCTAATTGTGAAACAATATCTGGACAATTAACATCTCCATTAATTATTTTATGTAATATCAGCATCATCGCAGAAACTCTTCTGTTACTTAAACTATCGAGGCTAAAGTTAGTGATCAGTGTTTGAAGATTAGAATTATCTCTATTTCCTAATTTGTAAGAAAGAGATCTTAAAAATTTATATTACATATTTTCAATATCTTCTTGGTAACACTTATGACTGAGACACCAAATACACGAAGCATACTATAGTATTTGATTGATCTTGATTGATTTTTTTCTCGAGGAAGTAATTGACTTGCATTTACCTGAATTAAAAAATTATTGATTTTGGCAGCACCAGTCATAAACAGATGACAAATCCGCCCGAAGCAATGCACAATCATTAGGAGAAATAATTTCTCTAAAAAGTTTAAGGTCGTCAGCAAAAAGTAAAAAATGTGAATTTATAAACAACAGAAAAAGCAACGGTCCGCAATGGGACCCTTGAGGAACACCCAAAGGAACAGTCATGATTTCTGATAGATGGTTTTTTATTTTGACGCATTGACTACGCCCAGTTAAAAAATGCTCAATCCATTTGTAAACTAATTCGTGAAAACCTAATTATTTTCATTTATGTATTAAAAAGGCATGATTGACTTTATCATTACCTATACCTATTACCTAAAGCTGTAATTATATATGACTCATACATTAATAAATTAGTTTTCGTTGATCTACCGTTTCTGAAACCGTGTTGTTCATTAATTAAACGTTTTTGCTCATCCAGTATAATTGTTCTGAAATCAATTAATCGAATAGTTTAGGTATAGCTGACTGAATAGAAATACTTCAATAATTAGTAATATCCTCTTTTTTGCCAGATAAAAAGTGGCGTGATGTAACTTCGTTTCCATACTGGTGGAAATAAAGACAGTTTTAATGAAGGACTAAACATAATATGTAGAAGAGAAGAAATGGAGTAAATGCATTTTTTTAAAAAGATGTTTTATATACCGTCCGGACCTGAACTATTGCTGGATTTAAGCTTCATAATTGCATCAAATATATCCGATAAGGATAACCTGAAGGGCATATGAAGAGCCTCCTGCGTGACTATGAGATCGTGTGAGATGTTGTCTTGCAACGTTGTAAAATAATTAAAAACTGTGCGAAACAACATTGCAAATAAATTCACACATTTAGAGCCATTTACACTGGTATTGTTATTTTAATGCATTACTTCAGGGTACTCAGCATTCTGATCATTCCTTTTAACAAAATTCCAAAAATGTTTTGGATTGCGTACAATACCATTAATTACTGATTCAATATATTTATCATAAAGATAATCTCTCATACTGGTACACCTTTTCCGTAAAGAATGAAATGTATGATAATTTAATGAAGTTTTATGTTCTTTAAAATTTGTATGAGCTACTTTCTTTTGCCGAATCAATTGAATCAGTTCCCTAGAAAACCAACTGGGATAATTAGACCATTTTATATGTTTAATTGGGGTATACAGATTAACAGCCTCATATGTAATATTATAAAATGAATCAACAATCATATCAATATTAGTAAAAAACAGATACCCAATTAATAGAGGCAAGGTGATTATAATCAGTGCGATTAAAATCATAGACAAATTCATCATATTTAAGGTGATGGAAATCCTCAGAATAATTAAATGTAAAGATATAAGAATTGTGACGATGTTTTGTATCAAGCAATAAATCGGTAGCATGTTTTATTAATAGATTGTCTTCCGCAAAAACCAAATCAAGGGACACATAATTTTCGTTTGGAATGTTACAAATTTTTATGATACCATAATCTATTAACTAATAGTCTTGCTTCATTTGATGACGTAGTATCCGGTAAAAAATCAGTATTACGACAAAACCACTTAACATTGGGTAGATTAGAATCCCCGCATAGAATGAATGTACAATCCCAGTAATCATATGCAATGTTGTCAATACTGTAACAGTCAGAGCTGGGCAGGATTCGAATCATTCAGGATTCCAATCCTGGATTCGAATCCGTTTAGAGGATTCAAAAGAGGTATTCGAATACTTTAGTTCAACTGGACTCGTGATCCGGATTCGTTACATTTTTTTAAAATGATTCGTATTCGAATCCAAATGTGGGTGATTCAAATCTATATAAAAGGATTCGAATCCTTATGAAAGGATTCGAATATTTATAAAAGAAAACGAATATTTATAAAAGGATTCGAATACTTACAAAGTGAGGGTTAACATGAAAAATGTCTTTAGTGTGTTTTTAAATATCTCGTTGAATCACTGTTTTATACGCGTGGCGCATGAAGTCAAATTTCGAGTTTAGAAAAGCCCGGAAAATTTGTCTCGGGTCGCTGCGCGACCCTCGACAAATTTTCACGGGGCATTTCTAAACTCGAAATTTTACTTCATGCTTAGTCTGGGAGTGGAAAACACTCGTTTAAATGAAGACAACCTTATACAAGACTGTCCCAGTTTAAACCAAGTCGACCTTATACAGTAATGACTTTGATTTTGACGTCATGTGAGGATTTCCGCGCGTGATAAGGTCGGCTCGGTTTAAATCGAGACAACCTTGCACAGTAATGATCTTGGTTTTGACGTCACGTACGACTTTCACCGCGTGACGACATCGACCAAGCTGTGTAAGTAAGTTTGTTTTGATTTAAACGAGCCGACCACGTGAGGACTTCCACGCATGACGTCAGCAATCAAGGTGGTTAGTGTATAAGGTTGTCTTAATTTAAAACCGAGTCGACCTTGTTAGTTTAATTACATTGACTTTTCACGCCACGCGAGGAATTTCATGTGTGACGTCAGAAAAACTGCCTGTATTTCTCGGGGCATAGATATTTCTAATAAAATCAAACTGAATTTGTCATGAAATTCAAACATAATAAGAAAAACCAGTATATTTCCAATTTCACAATATTTCAGTGTTTTATCCGTTTTGCTACGCAACTAAACCAAATTTTCAGAATTTTCTAAGCTCTATATTTTACTTCGTGCGTAAACAAGGACGGTAAATCTATGATAAAAAACAAAAACTAACATTTCTTAAGATATAAACTTTTTGTCTCGTGTAATATAAGGCAAAAGTAATGTCATATTATGGATACCCAAGGACCAAGGAATTATTGGACACTTGGGGGCCAACCTGCTGGCCAAACAAGGGACAACAGGTGAATTTATAGGACCTGAACCCGCTTTCGGAATACCACATGAAACCGGAAAGAAAATAATCCGACGCAAGTTAGCAGAGGAGCATACAAAGGCATGGCACAACCAAATCGGAATGAGGCACACGAGACTCTTCCTAGATGGCCCGGTACCTGATAGCGCATTAGCGCTGTCAGGACTGAGCAGAATGAAACTAAGGAAAATCACAGGACTAATTACTGGGCACTGTGACCTGAATAAGCACAAACACAGGATGGGTCTTGAGAAAAGCCCCCTATGCCGTGGGTGCTTGGAAGAAGAGGAAACTCCCCAACACCTACTGCGCACATGCGAAGCCCATAAACGGCAACGCACGGAGCAACTCGGGAAGCCCGTGCTTCCTGAAGAACAGCTCAAGAACATCCCCTGGCCCAAACTCCTGGACTTCTTAGAAGACACAGGAATATACAGGGAGTAAAATAACCAGAGGAGCACAAAAGGACCACGGAGACCGTAGTGCAGGGACGCAAAGCGATACCACCTCATGTGGAAAAAAAAAAAAAAAAATGTCATATTATGAATTGGCTGCTATTTTATTAGAAATGAAAAAATTGAGCAATGTTTTGACTGAAAGTTAATTTAAAGGTGTAAAATTGATAATATAAAGTTAAAAAAATGATATCGGTCAAAATCAATATCTCTTGAGTTGATGTTGATTGTGCTCGTTTTACAACATTTTGAATTGTTGTTCGTAAAACATCTGACTCCAAATTGGTGATTTCTTCTTCAATGTTGGCTTTCAAGACTTGCAAGGTTTGTGGTTTGTTGTGGTAAATACGAAATTTCAAAAAGACACACAGGGAGTGGAAACCCTCGTTCGAAACTTCAAACTAAATACTTTGATAAGAACATTAAATGACTAAAAATGTTTTGAAAGATAATAATCTAGTTTTCAAAATTATGTTTAATATTATTTGAAGTAAAACTGACATGGTAGCCACAATCTGAAATGTTAAATTTTTTCGACATTTCCATGATTCAAGATTTTGTCCCTGGCCTTTTAATATAACTTTCTTCTGTGGGAAACCTCCATTTTGTTAAATTTTTTTCATTGTTTTTGTCAATATTTAAGTTAATTTTATACATTTTTATGTGTTTTGTAATTTGCCTGCTGATTTTGACAAATTTAATAATGTCATATGGCTTTTTTGGTAGTGTTTTGGTCAATTTGAATATAATTCCATGACATTTCTGACATTCCCGGTTTTAATGATATTCAGTGAATTTTGTATCTACGTAATTTTCAGGCATTCATCGATTTTATAATAGAGTTCAGTTTGAAGCTTTAAACGAATGTTTTCCACTCCCAGACTAAGCATGAAGTAAAATTTCGAGTTTAGAAAAGCCCTGTGAAAATTTGTCGAGGGTCGCGTAGCGACCCGAGACAAATTTTCGGGCTTTTCTAAACTCGAAATTTTACTTCATGCGCCACGCGTACAAAACACTGATTTGAAGTGAAGTTCAGAAACACACAAATACATCTTTAATCAGAGTAACAGAGAATCAGATATATAGTCTGTTATCAACGATGTTCAGTGTTAATAATAAATAATTAGATTTTAAATATTTTTGTTAAAACAACTGGCAACGATATTTATATATTAATAGTTGCAAAAAAATAATAAAATAAAATTCATTCTTAAAGGATTTGTATTCGTGATTCGAAAAACCGGAATTCGAATCTTTGATTCGAATCATATTTATCTCTTACGAATCCTTTATTCGAGGATTCGTCATTCGAATCATATTAGGTGATTCGGATTCGTGATTCGAATCCATTTTACGAGGATTCGTCCCAGCTCTGGTAACAGTAAAATAAGTATTTTTCTAAAGGGGAATTTGGAGGAGAATAAACCGCACCCACAACTAATTTAAAAGATGAAAATGATATGTTTACAAATAATTGCTCAACTATGTTATTTTCGATGGTTATATTGTTACATTGTAAGTATTTTTTTGGTGGCAATTAAAACGCCCCCACCACGTGTTCTATTACTGTTAACATAGTCCCGATCAGTTCTGAAAATATTGTAATTTTTAAATTTTAATTCAGAGTTAAGAATATTATCATCTAACCAAATCTCTATAAGTATTATTATAGCATATACACAGCAGTACGTATTTCGCCATCGTTTTGATTTATTTTTGTCATTAGAACTATAACGAGTAGGTTTTGTCGGCTTAATAAACTTAGGACAGCTGTTGATATACTTTATAATTAAGTCCTTTTCTCCGTTTCTTTTTTTCTCGTTGAGTTCCTGGACACAATTTTTAAATTCTTCACGCTGCATGGTGGTTCTATCGGGACCAAATTTAATTGGGTTGCCTGTTAAGTTTCTCGTCTTGCTTAAGATCGCATTCACATCATCGTAGTTATTAAATAGAGCTTTCACAGGTCGCACACGCTGATTTTTGGGACCCACACCAAACATTTTAATGGTAGTTAAATTTCATTGATCGCAGACATTTCATTTAGTTGTTTTTCTTGCATATTAGCTCCTTCCTTTTCAGGTATGTTATATATCATTATATTGTTCATTCTTTTGCGGCGTTCCTCCATTTCATCAATAATATTTATATCAATGTACCTCGAATTATTTAAATTATTTGACCCCGCCCCTTCAAGATGCGCAATGCTTTTCTCTAGCTCAGAATATTTTTCTTCTACTGCACCAAATTTTAAATTAATTTCTGTTTTTAAATCATTTACGGCATTTTGTATTTCAGCCTTAATTAATTTAATTTATACAGAGCTCGAAGAGAGTCAAACAAAGCACTTTCAGAGCGAATAATGTTAATATTTTCCGGTGGATCGTCACGCAGATTAGAGACTAATTTTAAAGATGTACACAAACAACGCGGTTTTGCCTTACAAATGTTACAAAACCATTGATTGTCACCATTCTTTGACGATTCCTCAATATAAAATGCAATATCTGTTAGTGATACCTCTTCCAGGCAGTCAAAATGCGATCTGTGTTTACACCCTGCACACTTAAGCGCTTTAGAATAAGGTCCTAAATTGTATTTACATACCCCACATGTACTAGGCAATATGCTATTTTATCATCGTAATGGGATGTAGATAAAAAAATGGTAAATGGTAAAATAGACAAGCACCAACTTCACGTCACTGGGCCTTTAGTGACTGCATTAACTTAGACAAACAAAGGATTGTAAGGCCACGGCTAGGTAAACAAAAATAAAACAAAGGTCACCGAGATAGGAGTATGGAGATTTGTTCAAATTCATAGCGATCGTAAAAACTTACCATTTACAAAAACTGGGCACGTGAATGAACGATCAATACTGTTTTATTAATTTGTACATAAATTATTTAAAATTAACCAATTAACCACTGAACGAATCAAGATGAAATTTTAACACCGTGCGCACACTACAAAGGCACTCATTATAATACGATATCACTTTAATAGCATAAATAAATCCCGCGAAATAAACACTAATAATCGGGAGCTCACTCCAATACGTCAGCTCACTATTCTAGACCTGGATAGAAAATCAAGCAAAGAGGGGATCTTCAAAAACAAGTTCTACTTTACACGATTTTTTGTACTTGCGGATAGTTGTGCCGGAGAAAATAAAAGCACATTCTTGATGCATATGCTTATGCTGCGCAAAGACTCGCCAAAAACTATTGAATATATAGAAGTGATATTTCCGGTAAAAGGACATTCTTATTTACCAGCGGACCGTGTTTTTGGACAAATTGAAAAAGTTACACGGTCTTACAGTACAATCAAAACTACAAAATACTTCGACATTTACTCCAAGACCTCTCCCGTCCCAAAACTTAGTACGGACTTGATTATTTTTGATTTAATGATGATTCTTTTATACGTACTGATTTCTTATTTTATTTTTTAAGAATGCAACGCAGCCTGTTGCATTCTTAAAAAAAATTAAGGAATCAGTGCCTATTTATATATAAATAAAATGGCGTCTGTGCAAGACGGTTTACTTGAACTAGTGAGAAAACAGTGCGCCTGTGGTAATTATGCAAGATCAGGAGGCATTTGCCCAACCTGCGGTTCTTATTATCACTTAAGCTGCATGAAGAAAATAAAACGCTGCTGTGGCAACGACACATCATTAATAATGAAGAGTGTAAGTACTAACCTCTCTGATATTCCTTTAAATTTTGAAATGGAAGCTTATACAAATTTGAAAGCACTTCTTAATCAGATGAATATAAACAATGCACTATTACTTGAAAAGATGGAGTGTCTAGAAGCCGAGAATGAAAAATTACGTTTGGAGGTTAATCACTACAAATGTAAACAAACCAAAATCACCACTGCTGCATTAACGAACGTAAACAATGTAGGCAATCTAACTCGCACCCCAGCAAAGGTTGCACCGACAGTTGCAGCAGTTAAAGCGCCAAAATCAAAATCTAATTCAAAGATCCAGAACAATAAATCGAATAAATCAGAAACTTTAAAAAATAACATCGACGTAGAATCTTACTTAACGAATGAAAACGGACTAGAAAATATTAGTCTGGCAGCATCAGCAGTTAAGGAGCAAACATCTGACTCAAGTACTAAAAATAGTCAATCAAAGTCCTTAAAAAACAGCTATAGTATAAGAATGCACGAAAATGAGACTCATACTGACAAGAATAATGAGTGGCAATATGTTACTAATAAAAAATCAAGAAAGAATAATAAAACAAAAATTCATGGTGTTATGGATACGTCCTCTTCGAAAACTGCTATTTCTATTTCTGGAGTGGAGAGAAAAGCCCATCTGCACGTATACCGTATGGCACCTGGAACAACCAAGGAAAATGTCTGCAAGCACCTAACTGATATCAATATACAAAGGGCTACAGTTGAAGACCTACACAGTAAACACCCAGATATATATGCATCGTT
Organism: Philonthus cognatus; assembly: GCA_932526585.2. Classification (NCBI taxonomy): domain Eukaryota; kingdom Metazoa; phylum Arthropoda; class Insecta; order Coleoptera; family Staphylinidae; genus Philonthus; species Philonthus cognatus. The sequence goes on along the minus strand of OW052249.1, from coordinate 6,803,479 downwards.
CAAAATCTCAATTCCTTTCGACTTCCTGGAAGTGGCTGAAAACCCGGAAAACTGGCCGAGAGGTGTCATGGTTGATCGTTTTTTATTCCATCTTGGAAGAAACTCCAACACAAAACGAAAAATACAACAACTCGAGGGCAGACCAAATGTAAACCTAACGGCAACCACCTGAATTTTTTCTTCTTAAATATACAGTGTATACGAAATAAATTACATGAAATTGAATCCCTTTTCTGTGAAAACAACTACGCATTTGATGCCATTTGCATCTGTGAGCATTGGCTTACTGAAGCTGAAATTGTTGCGTCAGTCTATAGTAATTATAATCTCGCATCTTTTTTCTCACGCAAGAAATTTATACACGGGGGCGTGATGCAGTTGATTAAACACTCATTACCCTTCAGTTATCTATATGACATAAATAAAATGTCTATTGAAATGCATTGTGAATTAGCTGCATCTTTCATCCCCTCACATGATCTTATTGTTATTAATGTTTATAGATCCCCGACTGGTGATTTTAATATATTCATTGGTGTTATAACTGATCTGTTGGATGGTCTTAATATTAATAAGAGTATTATATTAGGAGGTGATTTCAATTTAAAGTTTCAAACGACTGATTCCCAGACTGCACATTTCTGTCAACTTTTAGCGTGATATGGCTTGTACGGTGCTGTGAATTTTCCAACTAGAAATAATAACATACTAGACAATGTTTTTACCAATATTGACTTTGACTTTATAACAACATCCAGTGTTGATACTGGCTTTTCGGATCACCTTGGAATTAAATTCACAATTAAACTAAATCAGACAATAAATAACTCAACTGTAAGAATGGTGAGGCCTTTCACAGAAAAAGGTAAGCAAAAACTGTTTTCTTTAATTGGTAGTTCTGACTTCTCCTTTATTGATTACATTGATTGTGCAGAAACTGCCTTTGGTAAGTTTCTAGATATTTTAAAACTGTCTGTCTATGAGTGTTTTCCTTTACATAAATCAAAACATAAGTCAACTACTTATGTAAGGTGGTTTACGGAGGACTTAAGGCAGATGAGGGAAACGCTTTGTTTAATGAAGGAAGCGAGTTGTAGATTATCAGAGATAAAACCTCAATACATTAAATACAAAAACTTTTACAATAAAACACTTAAAGATAGACGAGTCTCTGCTAATGCCAAATTCGTTAAACAATCCGGTAATAACTTAAAAACAATGTGGTCTCTATTAAAACCAAATAAGCACTCGGTCAGTGACACAAGTAGTCATATCGATCCTAATAGTTTTAATAACTACTTTCACAATATTGCTAATAACATTTTATTAGACATGGCCCCAGGTAACATTGATCCCATTCAATATATGCACAAAATACCATTATATAACAGTAGCTTTGTTTTTCATGAGGTCAGTACTATCAATGTCAGAGATGCTATCAAAGCTTTAAAAAATACAACTTATCGCGATAAATACGAAATGTCAAGTGTACTACTAAAATATCTATGTGAAGTAATAATTTCCCCACTTACTAAGTTAATTAACAAATGCATAAAATCTGGCATCTTTCCAAAATGCCTAAAAGAGGCAGTTATTGTCCCTATTCATAAAAAAGGACCTAAAGATGACGTTCAAAATTATAGACCAATATCCTTATTACCTGTTGTGTCCAAAGTATTAGAAAAAATTATCTTCCACCAAATTATTAGTTTTCTTGACTCTAACTCGGTCCTAAATCATAACCAGTACGGTTTTCGTAGAGGTCGTTCTACAACTGATGCAATAAGGGCACTTGCTGAAGAAATTGAAACAGGCTTTGAACTAGGTGAATTTACAGTCGCCTCCTTTTTCGATCTCAGCAAGGCGTTCGATTGTGTGCCTCATTGTACATTATTACGGAAACTTTATTATTACAACTTCGAACCTCTTAGTTGTCGCTTTTTAAATTCTTACTTAACTGGTAGATCACATCAAGTAAAATTCAATAATTTATTGTCAGACGCGGCTACAGTAATCCACGGTGTTCCACAAGGTTCAATATTGGGTCCACTGCTATTTTTAATTTATGCCAATGATTTACCACCTCAATTCTGTAACTCGAAGGTAATAATGTATGCAGATGATACAACTTCCATCTGTAAGTCGAATAATCTGCAAGAAGCACTCAATATGAGTGAAAGTTTGGCTTCGCAGATGGAGGATTGGTTCAAGGCTAATAGCCTCTCCCTTAATATAGACAAAACTGAAAAAATAACCTTCTCTCTAAGATCATGTGCAGGCGAACTTGGTACTTGTAGGTTTCTTGGAGTACAATTTGACTCCAAGTTGAATTGGCATAAGCATGTCACAGAATGCTGTAATAAACTATGTAAAACGACTTACTTAATACGCAACCTAAGCCAATCTTTGCCAACTGAATACCTAATGTCAGCCTATTACGCATGGTTTAATTCACATGTAAGGTATGGCATCTTAGTTTGGGGACATTCTCCGGCAAGCTCGAACATATTCTCTATTCAAAGAAGGGTAGTCAGAGTGTTAGCATCTATACCCTATCGAGCGGACTGCAGATCAGCTTTTATTGGATTGAAGATTCTCACTGTCCCGTGTGTTTTCATTCTAGAATGCCTTAAATTCACTCACACGAATATTCAATCCTATACAACTCATAGCCAAGTACATACTCATAACACGCGCAATAAAAGTAACATCCATCCATGTCGCATACGACTGACTAAATGCAAAAATGGAATACATTTTTATGGCCCGAAACTCTTTAACTTACTCCCCCAACAAGTGAAGTTACTTCCTCATATTAAATTTAAACAGTTAATTAAAGAATACTTGTCCATTCAGGCATTTTATAGCATTGATGAATGTTTAGCTCACAAATTCTGTGATATCTCACCAACGGGTTACGAGTAAACCATTGTTTTGTATTTTATGTATTAGACTAAGCTCATTTTATTTCATTGTTTTTAACATTATTGTTCTTTGTTTTTTGTCTCTTTTATGTACGTAAACTAACTTAATCTTAATATCAATGTTTTATTTATAGTCTAATATTATTTTATAGTTCAAATACTCTTATATGACTAGTGTAAACTCTATGTACTGGCACGCAATAAATATTATTATTATTATTATTATTATTATTATTATTATAAAAGAATCTTTATTAAAAGATTAAACAATAAAACCGAAATTTTGTTAAAAACCGAGTTAGTTGTTTTATAGGAATGAAGACATATCTAAACATTTTTAAATGTTATTAAAACGCGGTAAGTAGCTTGGAAATATAAAGCTACCCGCTGTTCCACTCTAAAATCAAATAAAACCATAAAAGTATTAGTCGAACTCTTAGGCCGATGATCCCGAGCTCACATAGATGCAGACCATTTTAGCAGACCAAAACGATGTCTAAAATGACCAAGTTAATACTGAACAGGATAATGAGTTTCCTGACATGTAAACTGCAATGATATTTACAGTTTTATTACCAAGCCAACAACTTACTTTGTGCCATTAAAGAAAAGCAGTTTGTCCCAGAGTGACAAACAAATTGGAGTTTGTCCCAGCGTGACAAACTAAAGGCTGTTTGTCCAAAACATTTTTGAGTTTATTTTAAAAATCATGAAAACCATATTTTTTTTATATCTGGGTACGATGATTTTATGATTTTAATTCGATTTTTTACGAAACATACTTTTCAATAAATTAATCTACAAACTTGTGTAACAGTTTTCCTTTATCTCTGAAAACTGTTCAAAATGGACAATATGCATATAAAAAGTCTGCTGCTTAATTGCTTTATTAAATTTTTATTTTTCAAAAATCGCTAACTCCAAATGTATTGTTTTATTCAATATTTGACAGGTTAACAAATTTGACACTTGCATTGAAGATCCACAATAAGTAGCTTGGTCTCAAAATACCATGATACTGTATTTGAAAAAAAGAAAATGTGATTGCAAAGAGAATTAAGAGCTCTACAAAAGTTGCCAAATAAAAAACAAACGGCAATTTTTCTATTTAGAAAATTGGCCGATGACGTCACATGCCAAACACTATTATCCGATGTTACTAAAATATGTGAAATAGAAGAAGAGAATATTTAAAAGAGAAAGAAAAAAAAAAACACTTTAAATTCAAATCGTAGTAAGAAATAATTTAAACTATATTTAATTTGTTGCTATAAATTTTACAAAAAACGAATTATTAAATTTCTAAAAATAAAACTAGAGATACGACAGTATTTTTTTTAACTTTATTCACTTAGGTTACAATGGACAATGTTACAAACAAAGTACAAGTAAGATGTGAACGTCAAACAATTAACTCTAATACAGCAATATCATAAATATAATACCACTGCCGTCCAGAGAAAGTCAGAATATGAAATTATCAACCGAGTATAGTGCTCTTGATATCAAAAGATCTTTATTATTTTTTTAAATTGCAGAAATTCTAATTCTTTGATACTTTCTTGAAGAGAATTATACATTTTTTTCCCTTCATGAAAAAATGATTTATTCATTAATGTAGTGTTGTGTTTATCAGTTAATAACAGGTCGCCCTGCCTCGAGCTGTAATTATTTATGATTTTCACTGTGTGTTGAAAAGTTAGTTCTGTTTTGCTTTATGTAACAAACCGTTTTGTATATATAGATTCCTGGTAACGTTAATAGTTTATGGGATATAAATGCATTCTTACATGTTTGCAATCTGTTTATGCCAAACATAGTTCTTATTATTTTTTTTTTGAGCTATAAAAACTTTCTCGGCTTCAGAAGCTCGGCCCCATGCAAGTATATTTCATGTCATATGAGAATATGCAAAAGAAAAGTACAATTTCATTAGCGTTTCAAGGTCAACTTCTTGTTTCATTTTAAGAATAGCAAAGTGGGCTTGACTTAATTTATTGCAAACATGATCTGTATGGTTTTTCCATGTTAGTTTACGATAAATGTAAACGCCAAGATACTTCACACAATCTGTTAGTGGGTATTCGAGATTATTTACGCTAATTTTAAAGTCGTTAGGTAGTTGCCGTTTTTTGCTAATATGTATACATACTGTTTTAGATGGATTCAGTAGCAGTTTGTTGCGGGTGGACCATTCATTGATTGAGAGTATTACATTCTCGATTTTCATGTTTAAGTCACTAGGGTTATCCGCAGATACTATTACTGCAGTATCGTCTGCAAATAGTATAGTATTATGCGCAATATACTCCGGGAGGTCGTTTATAAATAACAGGAATAATAGTGGCCCTAAAACTGAGCATTGTGGGACACCAAAGAACGTGTGCTTACTGGATGATTTTTCTTTATTTATTTCTACGAAGAAGCTTCTATCAGATAAATACGATTGAATCCAGTTATATATTTGTCCTCTGAAACCATAGGACGTGAGCTTTTCCAAAATGATTTGAATATCAACACAGTCAAATGCTTTAGTTAGATCGAATAGCAGAACAACTATGTATTTTTTCCTGTCAAGTTCATTTATAACATATTCCAAAAACGATCAAAGAGCGGTTTCCACTGATTTTTGCGCTATGAATCCATGTTGCTTATTGTTAATGATACTATTGTTTTGTATCCACTTCAACATTTTATTGCCGACAAGCTTCTCCAATAATTTAGAGAATATTGAGAGCATTTGGATAGGCTTGTAAATGCTTATATCTTCAATGTTCCCCTTTTTGAATACTGGTGCTATACGGCCAGTTTTTAAGCACTCCGGAAATGTACATTCATTAATCGAGAGATTTAATAGGTGCACTAGGTGAGGATGTATGCTATTTATTATAGATTTAAGTATTTTAAGCGAAATTCCATCCGGCCCAGTAGTGTTTTTACTAAATTAGCTAATTACCTATAACGGAGGATGATATACACAGGATATCATCCTCCGTTATAGGATCGAAGAAGAATGAGGCTAATTTTATATTTTTACTGGTAGTACATTTCTCCGGTTGGTTATTCTGGAACGCGTTTTGTATTAATTCTGGGACAATATTAGAAAAGTATGTATCGAAACATTTAGCAATTTCAGATGGAAATGATATTTTCTTGTTGTTCATTATGATTGATTGTGGTACTTTCTTTTTCTTGTTACGGCCCAAGTTTTTATTTATTATTTCCCAAGTTGTTTTTATGACATTATCGGAATTTACTATCAGATTATGATTAAAATAAATTCTTTTTGGTAGTTAGAATATCCGCTCTAAATTCACGTTTTTTCCGTTTATATTCTCTTTGCAATTCCGGATCATTTAACTGCTTTTTAAGCCAGAATAGGTTTTTAAGAGATTTGCTTTTCGTTTTAATTACATTGTCTAACCAGTCTTTGTTATTATCATTGGAGATATACTTAATTGTACAGGAACAGCATCGGTCCATATGATCAATAATGTTGTCAAGAAAATATTTAAATGTAGTATTGATTTCGTTCTCCTGGTATAGAACATCCCACTTCTCTAGCCGCAAGCTATGACTGAGCACTGAAACATTAAATTCTGTTAATTGCCTCTGCAAAACTGTAAGTTTTTCTTCTCCGACTGAAAGATTAAATGAAGCAATGATGCAGAGATGATCCCCAATATTTGCATTAAGAACTTAAATTTTTTGCAATTTTGTCTCAAGGTTTGTTATAATGTAGTCGATGCATGAGGAGCCAGTTAAGCCGTGAATATTAGTGAATATTCTTGTTGGTTCACTATTTTCAATCTTAAGACCATATGCTGTGAGCAGGTTATCAAGACGTTTAAAGTGACGAGTGTTACGTTTCTGGTCGATGTTCAGGTCACCACATAAAATTAAATTAGTATTCTTGTACGTATTTCTGCTTAATAAAAATTCTAATTTGTCAGTGAATATATCATTACTACCCGAGGGCGCTCTGTATACACTTAAGATTACAACGCTACTTTGGCCTAAATTTAGTTGTATATAGTTATTCGTATAGTTTTTATATTATTTGTAATATGTTTTATCTCTTTATTTAAATAAAAATATATGCATGTTAGCTATTAACATTGTCTGACTAATTTCGTCGCCGATAAAGCAAAAGTCATTTAATGCTATTAATATACTAGGTGTTTTATTAATCGTGTCCACCGGCCGTATCTCAGAAACTATACAGCGTGGCATGTTACGGTTGCAGAGTAAAAGCGGCACAAAGAAATGGCTGGATAATATTTTTACGTTCCCTACTCCGCTGCAAGACGGCGTAACATCTATCGCTAAATGCTAAACTGCTCAATTGAGCTAGGTTGAAAATAAACAAATCGTAATCTACGCTAAATTTTACTCAATTTTAACTACTCACTTGTTTTTTTTTTATCCTACACATATAAGGTGGGAGCGAGAAAATGTGATCATTAAAGTGCATGTAACTTTGGTTAGGATTAACCGAAATTATTCAAATTAGTCTCATTTGATAGGTAATTTAAATCAAAATTTACTCTCATTTACTTTAGTTCTAATTGTGCCAATAACGGTAATTTCTTCTTCTACTTTAGTTCTTATAGTATGCGCAGAGGGCGTTTTTGGAATATCTGCCATATTTTCTAGATGTTCTTAAACATTTCAAATAGTAAGCTATTGTTCTCCTATTCTAGATTATTGCAGAGAGAAATGCTAAGAAAAATGCTTAAATCCTCATCATTGAAGATATCATCAAAGATATAGTAAAAAGCTAAGTAGATTTGCCCATTTTTAACCGCGCACTATATAAAAATATATTTTAAAATCTAGTAAGCCTTTAGGTTCTATTGTTTTATGTACAAAAAGCAAAAACACAAGAATTGAATGAATAATGGAGATCACTTTTCCCTCTTTATATATCTTGGACAGCGAAGTAAATAAATGATTATTTAAAATCTCAATATATAGTAGGCTAGGGGAATATTTAAGTTTAGTAGAATGTTTAAAACAGCGTATATTTACTACAATTAAAAAAAACTTATTACAAACTTTATTAGAATAATAACAAACAAAACATACCAAAAGATAACAGATACAATGTTTAAATTTAGCTTCGCGGGTATATCCAAAATGCCAAACTAAGCTACATATGTTAAGAATATGTAAATCTTAATCTACTCTAAATTTTTCTTGATTTCAACTACCTTTTCGCGTCTTTTGCGTTCACATAGGATGCAGAGGAGAATAAAAATGTCTAATCATTAAAATGGTTGTAACTTTAGTTAGGTTTAACCGAATTTAATTAACTTTGACTAATTTAATAAATAATGGAGTGTACTATTTGCTCTGATTTATTTTAGTACCTATATTAAAAGCCATAGGGCGCTATTTGCAAAAAATACCCCATTCTCCCACTATTTCTTATTTTAATTAACCCTTGTAACTAATGGATACCTTCTAATTTGAAAATTTAAAGAAAATTAAGAACATATTTTGATTGTCTCAATCGCACCCTCTGGTGCTTAAATCAAGAATAAGCAAGAATAATAGCATTCTCTATTCTTATTTCACATCTGTAATTCTACTTTCAGTAACTTTAAGCAATGAAAGATGAACATGTACTTCAAGTAAAATTTCAAGTCATAAAAGCCTGAAAATATTCATTTTTAACTTAATACAATTAACAACGTAAAATAGATAAGAGATTTTTAAACATGGTCCAAGTGTATCCTACTCCTTGAAGTAAATATTTGGACTTTAGAAAATCTTGAAACCTTCACGGCGCGAAGCGAAAACACTAATATATTGTAAAGTTCAAAAACATACACTTCATCTTTAATTAAAATATTATAGTGTATAACATAAACAAGTATAAAGTATTTGAAAAAATTGAAAAATGTCGAAAATGTAATAAACTAAACATATGTAAAATTATTATGTTGTACTTAAAAGATTATTTACATATTCTCATTTTTGGCCGAATTCCAGCATGAAAATATTGAGTGTTTGATAGATATTTAATCTAAACAGTTGGCAATAAGAGTAAAGCTTATACAGGGATTTTTTTTTAAGTACGCATATGATACGCTTCTCGTTTCAAGAGTTTAATTTTAAGCTTTAAACGAGTGTTTTCCGCTCCCAGATTAAGCATGGAGTAACATTTCGAGTTCAGAAAAGCCTGAAAATTTCTAAACTCGAAATTTTACTTCATGCTTAACCTGGAAGTGGAAAACACTTGTTCAAAGCTTTAAATTTAACTCTTTTCCAAAACAACGTATATCTATATAAATAGTATATGTATACTTAAAAGAAACTCTTAATGTATACCCCAGCAAAAGTGGAGTCTTGTCTTTAACTATTAAAAAAAGTTAGATATTTTGCTGGAATTGTATTTATTTATTTTAGTTTTTACTTGTTTGTAAATAAATAATTGTTTGTTATTAAAAATTGAAAAGCTAACGTTATTGATTTTAAAATTTCGGCTAATGTGAAGTTTACGGGATGTTCTCGAAAATTGATTTTTTATATTGATACTTGTAGAATCGCGGATGGAATGGCCGAAAATGACGAAAAAAAAGTGCGGAAACAACGTTTAGCCCCATTTTGGGGCCCCGAAAGGTTGGAAATCCGTTTACTTAAAATGTGTTTTTTAGCCGGAAAAAAATAAAATGTGGTGATAATATGTATTCGTTTCACAAAACTCAATTGTTTAAATGTGTTTTTATAAAGATAGGACTTACGGATTGCTTAAAACTTCTACTTAAAGATTACGATTTTTGGCAGGTTAAGTTGTTGACAATTACTTCTTTTGTTGATTTTTGTTGACACACATAACCTGTCAAAAATCGTAATATTTAAGTGAAAGTTTTAAGCAAACTGTAAGTCCTATTCTTATAAAAACACATTTAAACCATTTAGTTTTGTGAAACGAATACATATAACCACCACATTTTATTTTGTACACACCAAAAAACACTGTTGAAATACACCAATTTTCACCCTTTCGGAGCCCCCAAATGGGGCTAAACGTGGTTTCCGCACTTTTTTTTCGTCATTTTCGGCCATTCCATACACGATTCTACAAGTATCAATATAAAAAATCAATTTTCGAGAGCATCCCGTAAACTTCACATCACCCAAAATTTCCAAATGTTGTTTATTTTAATTTTAACAAGTACAAATAAATAGCATGTTAGTCATTTGTATCCGTTTTAAAATTCATACAAGAATTTTGTTGGTCAATGTAGAACATTTCCAAAAAAAATCTTGATTTATAATTTTTCTCAAAATCTAAAATTTTGTATTATCAAAATCTATTCTGTGGTTTTTAGAATTTAAGTGGATAGCTAGTGCACAAGAATTTTTATTCAATTTAGTATCACATATCCGAAATGGTTCAACCGATAATAATTTTACTTTTTAATGAGAAAAATCTCGCAGGTTACGCAATTATGATTAATTTAAAACTCTTAGTTATAAACGTGCCACCTTAAGCAAAATTTGATCGAATCATCAGAAATATTGAAGATCATTTTAAAAATACTTCTATAAACTTTTTGGAGAAAAGCGACAGAATTTAAAAATTATAGTTTTTATCTTTCTTTATTTTTATTTAGCCAATATTTTGCTGAACTTGAACTTTTGTCAGCTTCTTCAGTGCAAGTTGAAACTAAAATAAATAAATACAATGATATTTTTTATAAAAAGATAACATAATTATGAGGAGAAACAGAGAAAACATTATACCTAAACATAATAAATGGTAATTACATATAACTGGGCTTTTTTAGATAAAATTAAAAACTGTGAGATATCGACGTGTACAATGTTTGTAAATAAATAATTGTTTGTTATTAAAAATTGAAAAGCTAACGTTCTTGATTTTAAAATTTCCAGATGTTGTTTATTTTAATTTTAACAAGTACGAATAAATAGCATGTTAGCCATTTGTGTCCGTTTTAAAATTCATACAATAATTTTGTTGGTCAATGTAGAACATTTCCAAAAATAATCTTGATTTATAATTTTTCTCAAAATCTAAAATTTTGTATTATCAAAATCTATTCTGTGGTTTTTAGAATTTAAGTGGATAGCTAGTGCACAAGAATTTTTATTCAATTTAGTGTCACTTTTGTGTTTACTTAATCGTGAACGTATCCATTGGCTGGTCTGACCTACATAATCCAAAGAACATTCTGTACAATTCTTTATTTTATATTTCGCTGAACTTTTGTCAACTTCTTCAGGGCAAGTAAAAACTAAAATATATAAATACAATTCCATCAAAACATCTACCCTTTTTTTAATAGTTAAAGACAAGACTCCACTTTTGCTGGAATCCATTTTGTATATTACATTGGATTCCAGCAAAAGTGGAGTCTTGTCTTTAACTATTAAAATAAGGTTAGATATTTTGCTGGAATTGTATTTATTTATTTTAGTTTTAACTTGCCCTGAAGAAGCTGACAAAAGGTCAGCGAAATATAAAATAAATAAATATAAATATAGTTCTGGCTAGAAAAATACAACTACAGGGTGTCTACGCTAAACCGTTCGTTAATAGTTTATGGGGTTGCCGTTGCACTAAAAATTTGAAAAAAATCCTTGTCATACGGTTGAATCAGTTCTCCTCATGTGAAATAATTTTAACTTTATATCACTTCCGGTTCCACCGGAAATAGCACCAAATTTGTTATTTTAAATAGAACACCCTATATATTAGTCATTTTTTGGATTCCTCGTTTGAATTGCAACATATTTTATTCAAACATATGTATACTTATCTCTTATTGTTTTCAAGCAAAAAAAATATTTCTAAAATTTTGACCTTTAAAAGGCATCTTGAAATCTATCTGTAACTTCTCTTAAGAGTAAGATAAAAATATGATTTATATCATTACTTGTACATAGAGGATGCCTCTATGAGTGTATTAATTGGAAACTGTCAATTTTAACAATAAGTGTTCTTGAAATGTCAATATCGAAGTGCCCTCTTCAATATCTCGTAATTCAATTTTTTTTAAATGGAATGACCCATTTTTTATCACGTGGTACGATTCGGGGGAAGATTTCCTACAAAAAAGTATTAACAACAATATTTCTAGAGCAAGTGGTTTTCGAATTATTTCGAAGATTCGTTTTTCGTCGCATTTATGCAGAGAATAATGTGCGCATTAGTCGCAACTGAATTTTAGTACGCAAGAATAAATGCTTTTGTTTTGTCACGTATGTAATGCTAAATGTCAAATAATAAAAATAATTAGTACAAAGTTATACAGAAAATAAATAAATACACCCATCAACAAATTATCAATTTATTCTTAATACATGGCAACTGCTATAGAATTGTTACTTGAACATATAGAATATTTAATGAAACTTATCCAAATTTGCCGCCGATAAATAAAACAAGATTTAGAAAATTGTAATCAAATTTTGTTCAATTGGCAGTTGCCATGTATAAAGAATAAATTGATAATTTGTTGATTTGTGTAATTATTCATTAGGTGATTTCTGTAAGACTTTGTACTAATTCTTTTTATTATTTGACATTTCGCAATACAATCACGACAAAACAAAAGCATACTACTGGCCTACTAAAATTCAATTGCTACTTGTGCGCGCATAAATGCGACGAAAAACGAATTTTCGAAATTATTCGAAAACTACTTGCTTTAGGAGTAAAGTTGTATAATACTTTTTTGTAGAAAATTTTCCCCCCCAATCGTATCACGTAATAAAAATTGGGTCATTCTATTTAAATAAAAAATGAATTACTAGATATTGAAGAGAGCACTTAGATATTGACATTTTAAGAACACTTATTGTGAAAATTGACAGTTTCAAATTAATTCACTCATAGAGGCAATCTCTAGGTACAAGTAGAGATATAAATCATATTTTTATCTTATTCTTAAGAGAAGTTACAGACAGATTTGCCTTTTAGAGGCAAGAATTTTAGAAATATTTTTTTTTCTTGAAAACTATAAGAGATAAGTGTACATATGTTTCAATAAAATATGTTGCGAGGAACCCAAACAATTACTAATATACAGGGTGTTCTATTTAAAATAACAAATTTGGTGCTACTTGCGGTGGAACCGGAAGTGATATAAAGTTGAAAATATATCACATGAGGAGAACTGATTCAACCATATGACAAGGATTTTTTTTCAAATTTTTAGTGGAACGGCAACCCCATAAACTTTGAACGAACGGTTTAGCGTAGACACCCTGTATAATTTTTGAATTTTGCCGCTTTTCCCCAAAAAGTTTATAGAAGTTTTTAATAACTTGATGGCAAAAAAACTACTAAATGTAATTTAAAAAATATTCAAAACTCATTTTAGAACTATGTTCTTGAATATAATTGTGTCCCTGGCTTTCTGTTGCAATCGTTTTGTAACCAATAAACTACTAATAAAGGCAATGGCTGTGTACCTTTGAAAAGTATTTCTCGGCAGTAAATTGTATTGATGAAGATGAAAACCATCTTTTAGGAATAGTTACTTAGTGAATTGAAGTCAGCTCACCTATCTGTAAATATTTGTCATATTATTAGTTGAATCAATAATTACCTGATTCATATATTGCTGGCCCCCATAAAATACCGCTATTTGTGTTAAAACAAATATTCTTTAACATTTCCCATTCATACAATCGATCACTTAAACCTGGTATATTCCCAAAACTATAGAAAGATGTATTTTTAAATCTTTTAGCTTAGCTATAATCTAAGAAAGAACATAAATAATCTGTACATGAATACTAACTATCTAATACTATCCAATCTGTCTAACTAAAATTTTGGACGAACTAGTGGTAAAACAAGTAACGTGGCAACGCGACTTCATGTATTTCGTTATGTATTTAATGAAAGTCATTTAAATGAGTACACTAATACTGTGTAATCATTTAAAACATGATTTAGAGTAGGCTTTGAATTTTAAATTAGATTACCACTACTGACTGTTAACACATAGTTTACCATATCCTCAAATTTATTCAACTATTCAAATATCATTCTGGGTAACCGCACAAAAAAATGCCGCCTACTCTAAATCGTAATTTAAACGATCGCACAGTATCTTAAAAGCTAAAAATAAAATGAAATATATATACAAATACATAATAAATATAAGTAAATAAAAGAAAAAACAAACAACACATGAAAGTACAAACAATAGATTAAAATATGTAGACTATACACCCTGTCGGAAGATGTTCTTTAGAGCATTTCAACTAATTGCAGTAAAGTCGGGATTGATGGCGTTACAATTATTAGCGATTCTGGCCATACCAAAATGTTTACAGTAGTCTGTCCTACAATATGGTACATAAAACAGATCAATGGAATGCAACTTTTAAGCTGACTACGTACATAGGGACAATCAATCGCCCTATTTATTAAATTGTATCCTAGCATTACGTCTGCATTTCTTCGTCTCTGTTCTAACGAATCAATATTCAAAGATTGTAAAACCTTATTGTAGGAGCCGGTAATCCCAAACGTGTATCAGATAAATTTAGTGAATTTAACTTGAACCCTCTCGACTATTTTTATGTCAGATTTGTATGAGGATTCCAAATAGTGCAGCAGTACTCTAAGTGGACAAGTGATACATACAAGGTCGTAAGGGTAAGGGTATTGATGTTTTAAAAATCTCTGCTATTACGTTTTAAAAAATCCAGAACACAATATGCCTTAGCAGTTATGTTGCGTAAATGGTTGTTAAAGTTCCAGTTGTGAGACAATGATACACGCAAGTCTTAAATAACGAAAACGCGCAATAAAAGGACGCTAGAGATATAGTAATTTCTCACTGTCGGAGCCCTTTTTTTAGTAATGGGTATACAATCACATCTTTTTGAGGTTAAAATTCATACCATTGTCAATGCACCAAACTAAAAATCTATTTAAATCTTCCTGTAACAACACTGAAGATCTATCTTCCGCGATTCGTAAGAGAATTTTTATATCGTCTGCAAATAGCAAGCACTGGGAATGATGGAAACAATTAACCACATCATTAATAAAGATATCAAATAAAAGAGTCTTAAGGTGTGATCCCTGGGGAACCTCTGAAGTTACAAGTATTTCAGACGATATAACACTACCAATCCGTACGGCCTGTGACCTTCCGGACAAGTATGACTGTATCCAACATAACATGAATTCTCCGATTCCTATAAGCTCAAGTTTCAAGAGACGGATGCTATGACCTACTGTGTCAAAAACCTTATAGTAATCGGTATATATTGAGTCTATTTCAAATCCCACTTCTAAGGCTGTAACGATATAATTACTATATATATATATATACCACCTATTTCTAAAACCATGTTGCTAATCGGATAGGATACTAGATACACATTCAGATAGGGGTGCAGTGATTAATTTTTCAAACATTTTTAGGATAAGCGATAGAAACGAGATCGAGCAATAGTTAGAAACGACGTTCTTTTTACCGCTTTTAAAAATTCGGGTAACTATGGCACTTTTCCAAAGAGACGGAAAATAGCCTGAACTTAAAAACTAGTTATAAAGTATCCATAGAGGACGACTAAGGGAAAAAGAACATTGTTTCAGCAGAATTGGTGGTAAACCTTAAGGGCCCGTACAGTATGAATCTTTTGAATTGGCCAGTTCGTTAAGAACATCTGTAATTTTTATTTTATCACCTTTGCTATAATTAATGTAATTGTAAGAATATATTACAGACGAAGGCAAAGTATCATTGTGTACGGGTGTATTATAAACTGAACCAAAGTCATTAGCAAACAACTCTACAATATGTTGCATATTATTTAATAGAACGCCGTCGTGTTCAAAAGTGCCTGGAATTGTCAAGCTTGATCGATTTAGGTTCACATGATTCCAGAAGAGTTTAAGGTTATGAAGCAACGATTCTTTAAAAGATTGAACATGGTTCTTATAGAAAATCTTGGACAATTCTTTACACAGTGAACGGGTTTCTTTAAAAATGTCATAGTCCGATTCGAAGCCTGAAAGCTTAAAATTTAGGTGGTGAGTTTTTTTTAAGAGAAATAAGCTCAATAAGTTCCAAGCTAAATTACTTCGGAAACTGATGCTTTCGACAGGTAGATAGTTTTTCTAAAGTTCTAGGAGTATATAAATCGATAATCGAATATAACTCAGGATAAAACAAATTTGCATTAGTATTTATATCATTACTTAGAAACAAACTGCCCCAAGACGTATTTAGAATTTTATTGGCAATAGAACTGTAATCAGCACGCGAAAAATTACAAACAAACTTAGAATTCTCGTTAAAGTTAAGCTATGATATATTTAAATAATCAATATCGAGAAAAGTGTGCATAAAGAAATATTCTAGTCTAAATTCACAGATTAAAATTAGTAATATTATTCAATTGCTGCGTAATAAGTATAGTAAAAGTGCTAGCAATTATTTGAGCCGCGGGAAGAGAATAATTTGTTGTTATAACCATGTTAATATTACTCCATGTAACATTTGGGAGATTATAATCACCTAAAATACAAGTATGATGATCAGTTAATATGTTACTAAGTTCCTCAACTAACTGCGCATGATTATCGTAGCAGGTATCTGGAGCATTCGGTGGGATGTAGATTCCTCAAATAAGAATTTTCAAACCTTGTACAGTGATGAAAACGTATAATTCTTCTTGTAAGCTTGCAAGTTTTGTATTGCAAGGTACATTAAGTAATCTTATGATTTAGCACGCATTTTTATCTAATGCTTTGGAAATCGGGCATCGAGTTGATTTCCTTTATACCAACATATTTCCAAGGCAAAATTATATCGTGTCAATTATATCATTCTAATAAACAACATTTCTGATCTTGGTTCTGGAAAGTCTGCAAACAATTGGTTCAAAAGCTTCATATCTTCTTGGTTACAATATGCAAACATCGATAATTATATATCTAAGCTAATAAATGTTACATCGGAACTTCCACATATGAATGATGAACAAAATGATTTAAATAATCTTTTCAATAGGTCAGCTTTAAATAAATTTAAAACATCTTTTTCATTCTTGTTTTATTGTCACAAAATTATTTTAAAACGTTATTTAACTGAGTTTTGTACCTTTTTCAATAGTTTATTTAAATTTTTTACCGAAATCAATATCGAAAAACTTTATATCTATTTCGAATTAAAAATAACGGTTAATAATGTTCATTTGTGTATTATGGTTATTTTTCTTGACTTAAAATACTTACAATAGTATTCCGCATTATTTAGAATAATTAAAGAAGCATGACATTTTATAAAACCCATTATACATGTAAAACGATTACACTCTGTTAAATAACAATTTCCACGGAACAATCGATACACAATCAACTCTCAACTTTCTAAGGCAATAAGTATCCCATCTAGTTCTCGACGTGTTGAAATGTAGAAATAAAGGGCAGGATACAATTTTCCCCCTTCGTCATATTCCACGACGGGCATTGTTATCTAACTTCAATTTCAGAGTGCGATTGTGGACGTTTCACAAATCGCAATTACTAAACTCTTAAGTGAGGGTTGTGTGAGATAAATAGGGCTCACTGAATGTAAATTTCCAAAAGCAAATGCGCGAGCGGAAGGAGGAAATATTTTAATTATTTAAAACGCGAGGGTGGATTTTTTTCGGGCGTGGGCTGATAAATATTTACACAGGAGAATTTTAAGGGTGGAAAATTATGGGTTTACGAAAGTGATTTTTTTTCATAGAGCGTATAGGCGGTGTTTAAATAAATTAAAATTAAAGAGATATACTTAGGGGAAAATTATGTTTACAAGAGGTTTAAAAAATATTTCAGGAAGAGATATTTTGGAAGGGATTTTAGAAACATGTTTGCGGGATTTATTTTATTGTTTATACTAATTGGTTTTTTATCAACTTGAAATGAATAATTAATTCAAGATTTTTATTCAATAAATTAATTAAGCAGTATTTACTAAAGAACAAACCAGGACAAAGGACACAGGTATACATGTATGGAATTTTTCATTTAAATATATATCGTGATGTATACGCTGTACATTTTAAGGCATTTATTGATTTTATAAATGCGGTTAATTTAAAGATTTGAACGAGTGTTTCCACTCCTTGATTTAACTTAAAGTAAAATTTCGACTTCAGGTTCAGGTATATGTTGAGACAGCAGCACTTGAGTAAAGGTGCACACTTAGGCCTAGATAGACCCATTGTGATACCACATTATTCCTTTCCTAACTATTATTTATAAAATCCACTAAGAGCCGATTATAAACTTTGCTATATTTCTCGTATCTGCTGTTTCGAGGTCGGATATCAGCCAGTGTGGGACATTAACTGTGGTAGCATGGTTCGCTCCTCTTCTTCTTCATCAAGACACCCTCTACAGTAGTGGTTATGGGGTATTCCTAACTTTTGTGATTATTTTCCAATAGGTCAGTACCCCGTGATGACTTCCACCGTTAGCGCAATGTAATTTTTCTTGAGTAAGCTGATGCTATCGCTTCTTTTTTTACAGTAAGGCTATATTTGCCTTGCTATGCTACAGCCACTCTCAACCTTCCACTTATCATTTGTTAGATTTTAGATGATTTTTAGAATTTACTGAGGGTGAGTGTAGTTTATATCCATTCTTCGCCAACTCATCAGCCATGTTGTTACCTGGGTCATTGTTGTGGCTAGGTACCCAGATAAGTTGAAAGTTTATCTGTGTTGCCAATTCATTTAATATCTTCCGGCAATCAGATACTATCTTCGAGGTGCTGCTTACACCTGTTAATGGTCAATGCAGATATGTACCCGGATCGCATGAGTCCTAACGTTTTTATCCAACCTGCTGCATTTTAATGGCGATCACTTCCGCCTGTAAAATACAGAGTCTCGGCCGCGATTTTAGCGTACAAAATATTGTGAAATACCGGGATAGGTAGACAATGTTTTTAGGGACACCGGAGAGTTCTCTGAGAATTCTTGTCTGTCCCTGCATGCCTGTTGCAAGTCAGCAGATTGAGTTCAATCTTAGGGATGCTGTTAGCGCTATTTGCTTGCCGTAGAGATCCACAAAGGTCAGGTAAAGGGTTGTTTCCAATGCTTTTGTGGGAGAGGTCCAAATGGCTGCTGTAACCATCAGGGTGGCCATTTTTTACAACTTTCTAAATGCTTGCTGGTGTACCTTCTCCAGTGCCGTTGTAAAGTATTGGTCGTACTACTGCCTTGTATTACTAGTGCATACCGCTTTTTTGCAGGAGTACAGCGCCACAAATGCGTTCCGTACTCTTTTCTAAATATTAGGTTTCCAACTGAGCATCCGGTTCAGTATTATACCCAAGTACTTTGCTTGTTCTTCGATCTCCAATTTTATTTCCTTTAAGGTTGGGGTTGAGAATTTAGGGATTTTGTGTTTTCTTGTAAATAGGATCAGCTCAGTATTTTGTGGGTTGACACCTAGGCTGAACCTTGTGCAAAACTGAGTTAGTTTTGTTAATGCCTGTTGTGTAAGTAAGGACATTATATTGAGGTGTTTCCCTAAATGGCTAGGGTCACATCGTCTGCACAGGCTAATACCTACAGCCATAATTGCTTAGCTCCAAAAGTAGGTCATTTAGTGCAAGATTTTATAAAAGAGGAGAAGATAAAAAAGGAAATAAAATTCCTGCACTTGCCTCCTTATACAAGACATTCATTTTTTGAAACTGATGTTTCTTTCTTGAAGCTTTACCTTTATCCCGCTTGCATTAAGGAGGACTCAATGACTTCAGAATAAATGTTGTTATTCGCTCCCTTAAGCACAGGAAGGTCACCATCGTGTACTTCTTGTGCCCCATTGTTCCTTCTATTTTGCTAATCAGGGAGTATAGAACTGTTTCCACGGATATCCTGCGAGGTTGACAATAGTTGGAGATTTATGCTCCCTCTTATGATGATGTCAAGTAGTCATGTTAGCGTTTTAAGTTAAAACGAGGACAGTCATTCTGTAACCAGATAGAAAAACTTCGGAAGCATGGCGACTGCGTCAAATTCTTTCTAAAGATCCAGTAGTTCCAAGTTTCATCATAAAAGATGACGGCACTTGATCTAATCCAGGTGCCATCTTCTTTTATGACGAAACCTAGAACTACTGGATCTATAGAAACAATTTTGCTAGGTCGACATACTTCTGAAGTTTCTCCTATCTGGGTACAAAATGATTTTTATACCGACAGCTTGGCTTTCCTTATTTCTCTTTGGGAGTTTCTGAGACTGTCCTTATAAGCTCGCTGCTCGTTGATGTTCTTATCTTTTTTGAGTAAGCAGTCTTCTGCACTCTTTTCTTAGGGAGTTTAGTTCGAAGATTCATCAAGTTGGTTTGTTATTTCCTCTTCTTGCTCCGCTTGGACACCTGCGTCTATTGATTTCTTGCAGGCATTGGAGCAATTCTTCACTATTTATTCCAGCAACTCTTTGTTTTGGGTATGGGTGGTTGTTAGAAGGCAGAGTGCTTGATAGAGCAGTTCTGTACCTTTCCCAATCAGTTCTGCTTTTCTCTACAAATGTGGGCCATTCTTGCGATTGAATATCGAGGTTGAATTCGATATATCTATAGATAAGAAGTGATCATTAGACACTTTAAAATACTAAAATGTTGGACGATTGTTCAGAAACTAGTGTAATGTCCAGAACTTCTCTTTTGGTCGTTATTGGTAGTTATGAAAGTAGTGGTGTTTCCCAAATTGTATATAGCGAGATTAAAAGTAGGAAAGAATTCTAAAAGTGACTCACCGTTGGTGTCCGTGCTTCTCCAGATGTTGTAATGAGCGTTCGCATTAGCTTCTATTAGGCGGTTAGCCAAGTCTAAGAGAACATTCAGACCCTCAGAAAGATGTCTTTGTCATGGACAAAATAGGAAAAGACCAGAAACGACGTGCAGGACTGGTACTCTAATGATACAGCAATGTTGCTGCTGAAATTTCGCAGAACACAAACGTTGTATCTTTTATTTATTAGAATGCAGGAGCGTGGCTTGTCAGTATTCTACATGCAAAATAGCCTATATTACTTCAAGCTCAATCTACAGATTCTGCTCCCCACGATCCAGGGTTCTTAGATATTTGTGATATATTTCCCATTCGGCGCCAAACGGAGGAGCACAGCAACAGAAGCTGCCTTGGATTCTATACTACCCCCGCTATCTTGGGCCGGATGCTTATTTGACACCTCGACGACCGTCGTATCGTTTTCGTTGTTGGTATCAGAGGAGAGCGTTAAATTCTCGTCCAGTTCATTTTCCTTATTTAAGCCCAAAGGGCGGAATAGCCTTCCCAGGACTGATTGAATGTAGCTGTCCGAAACTGTGGAGAGATTGGCCTCTATCTTATCTTTGGGTTCCTCTATCTTTTTGGAGGTGAGTGTTGTTTTTTTTTATATATGCTCAGGATGATGAAGCCGAAATTGTAACTGATAAACCCTTTGCGGTCCTGTTTCGTGTTACGCTCAAAATTTTGGTGGGTGGCGGGGGATTGCTTACCTAATTAATTTTCAGGATTGAGCTTGGGTTCGGGGGTCTGTTGGGATCCAGGTTCTAAATCTCGGTCTTTACGGAATCTTGTCCCTTATTCCAGCCTCGATTCTGGCCCCAGGCTATACTTCCGCTCATACATCAATGACAAGCTTGTAGAGCCTGGCGGATCTTTGGTCAGCACAGGCTATTAGCTTGACGTGACTCTGGTGCCAACCTGAGTCTGCACCTGAGAGCCGGTCTTAGGTTCTTCTAAAACATGTCTAGGTACGTTATTGGTATGCCCATTTCTACCAGGCTCCTATTCGTTGGCAATATAGTCCGCTAGGATCCGTAGGAGCGGTTTAACGTCCGTTTGTTAGATTTGGGAGAGAGACCTCTCCTTCTAGAAAGCGCTGACTTTTTGACGAGCCTGCCTGTCTGACTCTTTCAAGCTTCATTCCAGAGAAGATAGCTGTTTTTTTTTATAAAACGGCCTCCGATTTACCACTGACTTTGTAAGTCGTTTTCCTGTCCTCGTAGGTCTTTATTGAGAGTCTGACTCCCTCAGACTGGGTTCGCCTCTGCTTGAGGTATTAGGCCTAGGTTTCTATTTGGGATGGTTGTTTTTCTATAGGGGTTGACTTGGAGTCTCACCCGCGCTTACGTTTGATTTCACGGTAATAAAGTTTACAATAGTTTATTTCGCCTAACCAAATGTTTGATCTTTCAAATTCCGAACCATTTGCTTTGAGATATTTTAAAAAAATGAATACAGGTGTTACCGGCGTTATACCGGAAACGCCGCAACTATGATTATTTCGGCGATTTATATAGTTTAATTTCATTTCGCGATAACAACGGACCCCACATAATTTTTAGTAATCATTTTTAAATTCACTTTCATAATCATTTATTATGAAATGAACTAAGTTCGTCTACATACACTGATCGTTCGGGTTTTGTAAATATTTGTAATTATAGGATTAGTCATTTTTATTTTATTTGTAGGTTTTAGAATTTATGATTTTATTGCCTTACGCGGCGCAAATCTCGTTTGGGTCGTAAAATGCAAAATTCCAAGTAGCGGCCCTAAGCCGGGAAATTTTCACCATTACGGCAGTTCGTGACCAAAACAATAGCAAGACAGATTTGGTCACGAAAGGCTCACCGTCGAGTACCGCCCTCCGGATTAGGGAGAGACGGTATTTACTGCCCGGCTACTTGGAATTTGCATTAAGGGAAATACCGGCAATTCACCTAGTAATTCGGGTTGGATGATCCGCATGCGCCAGGGCGCGCAAAATGAGTGAACGCAATAGACTTGCGCATGTCACCCCTAACCGCTGGACCAATCAGAGGCAGGAGCCTTAACCACTTCCATCTCCCACATCCCACCTAGCGACGATTATGGGAAGGGAGAGGGTGGTTATCGAAACTGATGGTTCAGGGGGAGGACAGTAATCGGTATCAGTCTTCTGAATCGTGCGGTCATCCGAAATCCGAGTGTTGTTATAATATTATTTTTGTTTTAAATCAAACAAATAACGTAAGAGTCGCGTCGCGTAAGGTGATAGTTTTTTTTTTGTACTATTTGTATATA
Source organism: Philonthus cognatus (assembly GCA_932526585.2). Lineage (NCBI taxonomy): Eukaryota > Metazoa > Arthropoda > Insecta > Coleoptera > Staphylinidae > Philonthus > Philonthus cognatus. The sequence continues at coordinate 6,780,471 of OW052249.1, read as the reverse complement.
TATTTCGGTAATTGTCAACTCTTGTTTATTTTTAATAAACACCTTTGTAAATGTTTTTTTGAAATCGTACTCTTTCATTTATCGAATCATTTCAATTCTTATAACCTAAAGAAATATAGATACAAAGTGAGTTGTTCTGGAAAAATGCTGTTCCAGGACCTGACGATGACAGGGTGAGTATTTTTATGTTTTATTTTGTTTTAAAAGTGACTGTGTGGTATCTCTGCCTACGAGCTACTAGGTAATCGAGGGTGATCCGATTTTGAGATCAAGGTCAATAATTCAATATAAATTTCTCAAAATCGGGGTGGTTGTCTCCCAGAAGGCAACACCTTAATTTCCCCCTTTGATACAGGGTGGGTAAAAAGTTTCCACAATTTATAAGATCTTTAGACAGGCTATAACTACCACTGGTATTTCAATAAACTAGGACACTTAAAGAATAATTAGCATTATTAGACTAATATCAATAAATCTAAGCAAAAAAATACACTAAGTGTTCAAAATCGTCTCCTTAAGCTTCAATACATTCACGCACTCGTTTTTGAAAATTCCTATAATCGCACACGTTTCTACTGTAATTGGTCCTAGGCACACTTTAAAGCTGCTTTGGATGCGCTCAGGGTGGCGTATCGTCTTTATAGGGCTTTTTCTTACAAAGATTGGCCAAACTGAAGAGTTCATCGAGTTCAAGTCTTGCATGTTAGGTGGCCAAACGTCTTTGCTTCACAGACGGCGAACTGGTCGAATGTGACGCCGCACGGTCTTGCAAACCTCTCTTGCTCGAAGTGTACCTCTCTTGACCAAAGTAAAAATCGAAGAACTTGCTGTTTGTGGCTGGCGGCATTGATCTGGACGTTTCTTTCGATAAAGACCAGTGGCATTTTCCCGTGACACAGATGGCAGCACAAACCATCATCGAACGTGAAAAATGGCTGCTGCCGATGATTTTCGGGGCGACAGGCTTCTGCTGACCTTTTTTAAGCAGCTGACATAAATTATGACGGCTGTAGAACGGCTCAATGGTAAATCTTATCTGTGAAGAGAAGTTTATCCCAGCGATCAACGCCCACCAGACGAATCAGTCGCCGACATTTCTCCAATCGCCTTATTTTCATAGCCTTTTTGAGAAAGTAAACGTAGGCAATATTGTACCTTTGGAGTGTCAGCTTCGTTTTGACGATGTTTTAGATATGTTATGTGCTGATTCCCAATTCTGTAGCCATCTTGCTCAAAGAGAGTTGTAGATTTCTGCAAATTCGCCATCGCTTAACGTTGATGTTCTCTGGAGTCGTTGTGGTGGTTGGACGACCACTCTGAGGATGGTTTGCAGTCCCGCCAGCCCCCTTGTAACGGCCATTTGAACGATGTCCGTCGTGTTCATTCTCGTTTTGTGTAATTCAACAATAGTAAGATGCACATTTTCTCGGTTTATTATCAATATAACAATGAAAGTAAACAACCAATTAAAACAAAAATCATACAAAACTACATGGACAGATCGACTAAATCATTAGAATTAAGAGAAAAAAACAATAATATTATCAAATCAGTACCCAAAAAATTTGTAGAAACTTTTCACTCTCCTTGTTATAAAAAAAATGTCCCAAGCTTGAATTAAAGAAGATTTGGTTACACGAAATCAACAATTGTAATATTTATTAACTTAAGAGCAAATACAAGCAGTATATTTTAAACTTCACTTGAAATCAGTGTTTTATACTCGTAGCGCATGAAATAAAACTTTAAGGTTACAGAAGTCTGAAAATTTGAATTGGTCGCTTAGCTTCGTTACGGCACCAAGCCACATATTGTAAAAAAAAAATATTGTAAAAAAAATTGACTTTATGCTTAACCAAAGAGTGCAACACTCAATAGAATCTTCAAATTGTAATTTATAAAAACAACGAATTTCTTAAAATGTACCAATCTCTGTTATATAAAAAATAGTATATTTCATGCAAGCACGAAAAATTCCATTTCTGGAAATGTAATGAACGCTATTTTTTATTATACTTATCTGAAAACAACAACATAAAACTAAATATTTAAATTAATGTTTTATTTTTAAACCGGTCACATCTATGGTAGTAAAAAATAGAACAAATTCTAAAGAATATCAACCAGTTTTCCGGAATTTGTTCAGGTTGGCACTTTCTTTTTAAGCCAAATATCTGTTTAACATGGCAAATTGACGGTATAAGGTGGACGAATTAATAGATTTGGCCTTTTCGAAAAAATAAAGAAGAAGTTGCATAATTAGTGGTATGCGGCATTAAGCGAAACAATGCTTTGGATGGTGTAATCTTTAACAAAAGTTAAAGTTTAAATTAAATAACAACACACTACAAACAATAAAACCATTAATTAATTTAAAGCCATATGAACATCATATACCGAGTGTCTGGGATAAGGGGCGAATATAGGAATTTAACATGTAAAATATACTATGTTTAATTATTAGCTCCCCTATTAATTTTAGAGAAAAATCGTAAAGGATTATTTTTTAGAGTTTTAAAAACTGTATTAAATGTATCCATTTAATTTACGTTTGTACCAGAATCCACCTCAAAAATAATAAAAATAAGTTGAACAATGTACCGTTTAATAAAAACCCTTGCCATGAGTTTGACAAATCTCATGTTATAGTTAAAATAATTTTGTTAGTCAGATATCAATTCACGCACTATATTTATTATGAATAATAATCTGAGTTATTTTAATGAAGAGAGTGTATTTATTATAAAAACATTTTACAGTGGCGTCAGTTTACGCAGAGTTCGTGATTTATTTTCGGTTAAATTTAACAATCGACCAATTCCGTCTGTATCAATAATTACCAAGTTTGTGAAAAAGTTTGAAAATACAGCAAGTGTAGCGGCAGATGGTTCAAAAGGTATTTTAATAGTCCAATTTCAACAAATGTTAATTTAAAAACATTAACCTTACAAGCAAACAAAACAGAAGATGCAACAATGAATTCCAAGAAAGAGTTTTGGGTTTGATAAATGCTGAACCAACAACTAGCATACGATGTATTGCTCGTGAGTGCAACGTGTCTAAATTCTTTGTACATAAGATTCTGAAGAGGGATGGATATCATCCCTACAAACATCAATGTCATCAGGAGATACTACTAGTGGATGAAGAAAGCAGGCCTGTATTCTGTGAAATATTGCAGGATCGATCAAACACAGACCGAAACTTTTTGCAGTCTATCTGTTTTACTGATGAATGCACGTTCACCCTTAATAACGAGCTGGTATTTTTAAGAATATTATTGGGCCATTTGAAATTTAGGGAAATTTAAATTCGAATTCTTATTTAGACCTTTTAATCCACCAGGTTGGCCCTGCGGTAGAAGAAGTTGCACGTGAAAATCAGGAGATATGGTATCAGCATGATGGATGTCCGGCCCATTATGGTTTAAATGTGAGGGAATATTTAAATGCGAAATTTTCCAATTGTTGAAATGGTTGCGGTGGCACTATCAACTGGCCATCAAGATATCCTGATTTAACACCATGCGATTACTTTTTATGGGGTCACCTGAAAAACATAATTTATAAAAAACGCCATCCAAAAATTGAATCTTTGCGGGAAGCAATTTTTGTGGATTGCAGATTAATAACAGATAGACAGTTAGCTAATGTGAGGCAGGCATTTTATAACAGATTGGGTTATTGTTTACACCAGAATGGAGAACTTTTTGAGTGCTCTAACATTTCTCATTGGGCGTAGATACAGTGAAATAAAAATTTAAACAAAAATAAATCACGAACTGTTTGTAATCTGACACCACTATAAATTATCTTGATAATGAATAAATTATCTTTCTTCCACTGATTACGTGTTATTATTATGATTTATCCCAAACGGCAAGCGTGCATTAATTATTTTTCGTAATTTAAATTTCTTTGGTAGCATTTCGAAAATAGAGATTCTGGTACAAACGTAAATTAAATCCATACATTTAATACAGTTTTTAGGACTCTAAAAAATATTCCTTTACGATTTTTCTCTGAAATGAATAGGGGAGCTAATAATTACACATATTTAATTTTACATGTTAAATTCCTATGTTCGCCCCTTATCCCAGACACTCGTATAATCCGCCTATACTTTAAAAATGTTAAATTTAAAGTTTGTAACATATTGGAATGACTAAAATTAACGTAAGATATTCCTAACTTAAATGAAATCATTCTCAAAAATTTACTTTGCACAGCTTCTATTTTGTTAGACTCTATAGCGTAGAACGGATTCCAAATTATTGAACCATATTCAATTTGACATCTTACTAATATGATATATAAAAGTTTAATAGTTTGAATTGAAAAATTAAAAGAATATCTACTTATTGCATCAAGTATTTTAAAAGCTCTGTTCGAAATTAAAATATGAGATGAAAAGGTCAATCTACAGTCAAAAATAATCCCTAAATCCCTAACTTCATCAACACATCTAAGTTCAGAGTAATGAATGGTGTAGGTAAATTTAAATAATATTTAAATTTTTAATATTTAAATTAAGTTTATTTACACTACACCAAGTTGTAATGTTGTTGATGTCATTTTGAAGTGCAATACTATCATTAACACTCCGTATTATTGAGAACAATTTCATTTAATTGATGTTGTGTGTGCCCAATAAGCGTTGTGTGTGCCCAATAAATGATCGCCAGTGTTACAGACAATTTAATTAACTAAAGTCACTGAAGAGACAATATTACAGCAAACAGTAAATCTGGTGATATATTATAAAACCGTATAGAAAAAAAAAAAAAATAAGTTAGGTATAGATATTATAGAAAATATTATTTTCCTAACCTACAATATTTGAAAGTGCATAGTGGAAAAAAACATCGTCAATTGTTAACAACAAGAACAAATAAAAAGAGTTAACTGAGAGCCTGCGTGGCGTACGCGTAAAGGCGCTGGTTCCATCAGTGTAGAATTGACATAAACCACAGTTCGAGCCCCGATCAGCGTACTTTTTATTTGCGAAACAAAACTAAAATAATACTAAATTTAAATACATAGCAAAGAAGTGAAAATAAGAGTGTCTGCGATTAAAATACAAAATGTCGAACACAAGGAAAAATAAACCAAATAAACAGGACAACACGATCGAGGACGAAGATATTTCGAACCGAGAATTAGCCAAATTAATAACTGATCTTAAACAAACGGTAGAGTTCCTTAGCGACAAAATCGACGAAATAAAAAAAGAAAATAAGGAAATAAAGGATTGTTTAAAAATTATAAAAAAAGAAAACGAAGAACTAAATGAAAGAGTGTCAATATTGGAAAACATAACAGAAAATACGGAAAGAGAAAAGACTAAAACAATATAATAATAACTGGAATATGCAAACAAGGAAAAGGTGAAAATGTAATAGAAATTGTTAAAAAAGTAGTGAAAGAATTAAATAGAAACATACAAAACGAAGAAATAATAGAAGCCAGCAGAATAGAAATTAATAAAGAAAACATCCTAATAATAGTAAAATTAAAATCAAAAAACACATTAACAAAACAAGGAAACTACCTCTTCTATAAGGCTAGGGAAATGAAAAAACAAAATAATATAAAATTCCTATAGACGAGAGATGGATAAATCTACATGAAGAAGACAGAAACCAGCAGGAAAATCCGAATAATAAACCTTTCAAGCTTAAACCAAATCTAATGACAAAAAGCACATACATATACAATCCAAATAATAACATTATCTAAAATGGCTAATATTTATCTACCTAATGCTCAAAGCATAAGAAACAAATTTCAAGAAATCGAACTAATTCCAACAATAGAAAACAATCCAGATATAATAGCAATAACCGAAACGTGGCTATCGCCCACAAACGAACAACTCTACAAAATAGAAAACTACAAATCAGAATTCAATTCTAGAAGCACGAGAGGTGGCGGAATAGCTATATATAATATCAGAAACAATACACCATACACCCAAATAGCCAATAAAACAATAAATCAAATACAATTCATCACAATAGCACTAAAAAACAAAAGCATATATCTTACACTAATATATAAACCACCACACAAATCACTATATGATCTTAAACAGGTGCTAGAAAGACATATATTCCAAAAGAGAAAGACGCATATTATAATAGGAGACATAAATACTGACGTTCTGGAAAAAAACAACCAAACTAAAGCCTATAACAAAATACTGACGGAAAACAACTATATAATTAAAAACAAAATCTCAGCTACGGAATATACACACTATAACAGCACAGGATCTAACACAATAATAGACCATGTAATAATAAATACTAAAAAAATTATAGGATAAATAGAAATCAAAGAAACACATATATCCGACCATAAAGCATTGAAATTCGAAATTAACATTACAAAAAATGAAAAAAAATATGAAAAAACAGAAATCACAAAAACAGACCACAACGCGTGACATAAATAACATAAACATAGAAGCAATCAATAACATGGAAGAGTTATCAAAGAGATTAGAAACAATAATAGACAAAAAACCAGAGAATCCTTGGGTAACCGAAGATATACTGAAACAAATAACAAAACGAAACAAACTACAAAACAGATATGATAAAAATAGATCGAACGAAGTAACAAAAGCACAATACCACAATCAAAAAATAATCACTACTAAACTACTAAAGAAAACAAAACAACAATACTAGAAAAATCAATTTGAGACAAATAAAAATATCACCAAGTCGCTATGGAAAATGATAAATAAACAAATAAAAACTACAGCAGAAAAAACAAATGATATAAAAGAAATCAGAACATCAGATGGAACCATTAAAAAACATCCAAAAGAGATCGCAAATGAAATTAACCTCTACTTTACGAATATAGGAAAACACCTAGCAGAAATACAACTAAACAGCACTACAAACACATCACTGAGAGATTCAGATGAAATAACAGAAATAGAAACTTTTGAATTCCACATGACAAACGAGATGGAAATCAACAGCATAATTAATAACCTAAAGGAACATAAAAGCCCAGGTTTTGACAAAATAACAAATACAATAATCAAAGAAAACAAAACTACACTCACACCTATACTCGTTAAAGTAATAAATAAGACAATAGAAGAAGGAATATACCCCAACTACATGAAGATAACCATAATAATTCCAGTACACAAAAAAAGAGACCGTAATAACCCTGAAAATTATATACCAATAGCACTATTATCGACGCTCAACAAAATACTAGAAAAATCTCTGCAAATACAGATTAATAAACACCTTGTAACCCGTAAAATCATTAGCAGCCAGCAATACGCTTTTCAAGAACATTCAGGCACTTCGTCTGCAACAACAGATATGTTACATGAAATAAAAACTAAATTGGACAACAAAGAAAAAGTCGTTGCAATATACATAGACATGAAGAAAGCCTTTGACACCATCTCAAAATCGAAACTAATAGAAAAATTACGTAATATCGCCATACGGAAAACCAAAGACCTAAAATTACTGGAAACGTACCTAACACATAGACCACAAATAACAAAAGTCGGAAATGAATTCAGCCATGGGTTGGCTGGATTTATACGCGGAATATGGAATACCACAAGGAGGAATACTACCACCAATACTCTATATAATATACACAAACGATATGAATAAACTCAACATAAAAGGTAAACCATATATATACGCAGACGACACCTGCCTACTGTATTCGGATAAAACATATACGGACATCGAAGAAAATATAAAATCGGATGTGGAATTATTAGAAACATGGTACACACAAAATCTGCTACCAATAAATTAATCAAAAACAACATATATGATATTCTGAAACAGGAAGATACAAACATACAAATCACAATATAAGGAAAAACAATACAACAAGTGAATAAAGTAAACTACCTGGGCATAAAAGTACAAAATAATCTAAAGTGGAAACAACATATAGATAAACTACTAAATCAGAATACAAAAACGATAGCAGCCATGTATAAAATACGAAGTTACATACTAGAAAATACAAGAAAACAAATCTACCATGCATTATTTTCTTTATAAAACAATTATCTTTGCCACATATGGGGAAACACAACAAAGAAAAATATAAACAAAATACAAACCCGACAAAACAAAATTCTAAAGACACCATACAAGATGGAATACAGAACTAACACCAAATTGCTGTATAGAAAAACAAATGAACTAAACATTAAAGACCTAATAACACTAAATAACATACTGTTATTGTATAAAATAAAAAACAACACTATAAAAACAAACATATCCCTAATGAAAAACAAAGACATTCACAACTATGAAACAAGAAGAAAATCAAACATCAGAACAGAACTTTTCAAAACAAAACAATTTGCACACTTATTAACAACAGATACGATACAACAATATAACAATATAGTTAAACACATACAGAACCTAAAATACCCTGCTTTCAAACTAAAAATAAAAAACCTATTAATAAACAACAAAATATAAAGATAAGTAAGAAGAAATACGCCACAAGAAACCAGACATCCTCCAATACCAGCAGCCCAAGACGGACCAACTCATGGCCCACTCTCTTGAGGTGAAGACAGGAGGAAGGAACCTTAAAAATAGTCACTTTACGAAAATTAATTAATTTTGTATCTATGTATTTATGTATATGTATATATATATATTCTGTATTTTTTTCTGTAAATAAAGATTGTTTAATAATAAAAAAAAAATCATCAGCAAACATAAGAAATTTAGAAAAGCTGATACACTGGCTGATATCATTAATAAAAAGTAAAAACAAAATGGGCCCGCAGCGGGAACCTTTAGGTACCCTTGACGTAACATAAATCACATTAGATAAGAAGTTATCAATTTTCACATACTGCCTACAAGATGAAAGAAAGCTTTAAAACCATTAAACCACTATTTCGCTAAAGCCAAACCCTGATAATTTGTTTAGTAATAACTTATGGTTAACACGATCGAAGGCCTTAGAGAAATCAGTATAAATAGCGTCTACGTGGTATCCTTTCTCCAACAAGTTTAAAAAATAACATTGGTATGACAATAAATTATTAATCGTAGATTTTCCCCCCAAAAAACCATGTCGTTCATCACAAATAGTATGCCTACAAGCCCACATTACTTGCTTTGATACGAAGTAATCTAATATTTTTGGTAAAGTAGACTGTATTGTTATATCTCTGTAATTTTTTATGTTTGCTCTATCACCGTCCTTATGGAGTGGATTAATAAATGAATCTTTCCACAAGTCGGGAACTGTTTCAATGTCCAACGACCTACTAAAGAGAATGTGGATAGGTGAAGTTTAGATGCTCCTCGCTGGCTGTACGGAACTGCAAGGAAGCCCTCTGCCAAATGGCACAGGTAAACGGGGTCAGTCTGATGTGGGTGCCAAGCCACTCTGGCGTGGAGGGAAACGAATTAGCCGATTCCCTAGCCAGAGAGGGGGCGCGTACAGCCTACATCGGACCAGAACCCGCTCTGGGGATACCCAGATCAACAGCTAGAGACCGTAACAACGGATGGATGAGACACGAGGCACAGGATTTCTGGCAAAACCGCCCTGGGATGAGACATTTCAGAGCGGTAACAAGTGGACCATCTGCGGCCAGGACGGCCTCATGGTTGAAGCTGAGCAGATCAGATGTTCACACATTAACTGCTCTCTTCACTGGACACAGCCGTCTAAGGCATCACCTTAACAAACTAGGACTGAGCGACACCACTGAGTGCCGCCTATGCCTAGAGGATGATGAAACAGCAGAGCACGTCATATGTGCCTGTCCAGCTGGCAACCAGATCAGGACCACGGTGTTTGGCACACCAAAGCTAAACCTGAAGGACCTGGAGAAAACTTCACCTGACAAGATCCTTGACTTCATCAAGAAGATGGACTTGGAAGGTGAACTGTAAGGTCGGATGTTCGACCTTAATTGTGAGCCACAATAGATCCTTGCGGTCGCAGTGGAGGGTAGCATAACTACCCACTCACTTTCAATAGAATAGAATAGGTGAAGTTAGAGTGAACACACATCTTTTTAAGAAATATGGCGGCAAACTATCAGGTCCAGCTGTACAAGAATCATGCAGGGTAGATAAATAATTATAAATGTCAGCAATATTAACTACTATTGAGTTAAAGGAAATAGCATTATTATTATTACAAATGTTCATAATTGAAGGCGTGTCATCACTACAATAAACAGTAAAAAAATAACGTGCAAATAGGTTTACACAATCATTACTATTATCACTAATATTATTTTCATAAAACATTTGCTTTGGAAAACTACGTATTTTTGTACATTCATTTACATAACTCCAAAAATGTTTTGGATTATATCCAATACTTTCTTCAGTATTTATTATATACTTTTTATAAAGTGACTGACTTAAATCAGCACTGAGTTCTCATTATTTTAAACATATCATAATCACATAACCTACCACTAGCTTTATATGCAGCATGTGCCTTCTATTTAGAAAACACCAACTGTATTAATTCAGTATTAAACCACCTAGGAAACGAGGAGGTTTTTCTGCGTTTTACAGGGACATGTAAGTTTAACCCTATATTCATAATGTCATAAAAATGTTTTAAGGAAGTATTTATATCAGAATCAGATAAAATAAATTGCCAATCTATGGATGCAAAAAATATGTTTAAGGGGTTATAATCAGCTAATTTAAAGTCATAATAAAATTCATTACTATATAGACGTTCAACATCTGGAGAAATTTTAATTATAAAAGAATACGAAATGTGTTGATAACTATCACCAAATAATGCATCTAAGGACTTGGAGATATTTAAATCATAAATATTTGACAGAACTAAATCTAAAAATATATCACGAGGATTTGGGATGAAATTCAAAATAATAACTATACCCGCCCAATAAAACTAGAATTACTAAGTTTTAATAAAAAGCTGCAGATTTTAAAAGAAGCCCCGAAATTAAAAGGAAAAGAGATTTATATTAACAACGACTATACACAAAAAGAACAGATAGACCAAAAAATATTAAGGAAGCATTTAAAAAAATGCAGAAGTCTAGGTTTGAGCGCGAAAATTAAAAATTTCAAACTATTAGTTAACGAGGTGTTGTATACAGTTGAGACGTTGGAATCAGAAGACCCGTTTTCCAACGACCTAGACACTACACAGGCGACGCTGACGTCCGCTCCATCACCATCTCTCCATAAAAACGCCACACTACCCAAAACCACCACCTCTGCGACAGAGGCACCAAATCCAACAACAGGGCTCGATTCACAACTTCCACAAAGTATTTCCTCTCGAGACAAAGGATCAGATAAAAATAGCAAAAAAGTTCAACCTTCGCGGAAAGCTAAACTACCAGCTTAGCTCTTTTAATGAATCCAATCAACATGTATTTGCTACTATACTAATACTACTAACATTAATATAGATTACTGTTGTCAGAGATTGTATTTACTAATCATGTCTAATAATATGTTAAGAGCATGTCATCTAAATATAAGGTCAATAACGAATAAATTTGATTTACTAAGAACCAATCGCCATTTAACCAAATTTGACATAATTGCAATCTCGGAAACTTGGCTCTCCGATACAAATTCTAGCAAGTCACTTACGCTAAATGGTTACAATCTAATAAGAAATGACCGTCAGAGTCGTGGAGGTGGAGTTGCATTTTATATAAAAAATGTTTTTGATTGTACGGTTATGCACACTGATTCACTTCCATACATCGAACACTTATGGGTAAAAATTATTATAAACCATAAGTCTTTTGCTGTCGGAGTAGTATACCGTCCTCCAAGAGGTGACTGTAAAGAATTTCTAAACTTATTTGAAAACACTCTACTGGAATATAGCCTCCAATTTGATTATATTATTTGCCTGGGTGATTTTAACATAAACTTATTAAATAATTCTGTAACCAGTAATTCTTTTCTAGCAATACTTGATGCGTTATCACTTAAACAAATAATAAGTGAACCAACTCGAATTACCTCAACATCCGAGTCTTTATTAGATTTAATAATTACTAATGACATTTCTAACATTAATAACTGCGGTGTATCCGACATCATTGATATTTCGGATCATGGATTGGTTTTTTGTGAGTTCACTATAGAAATACCTCAGGCTGAAGCTAAAATAATCAACACTAGAACTTTTAAGAATTTTAATCATGATACTTTTCTCAAAGATCTTTATAAATTAAACTGGTATGAAATATTCGATGTTGATGATATAAATGAGAAACTAACACTATTTAATAGCAAATTAATATATCTCTTTGATAAACACGCGCCTTTTAAAATTTTTCGCTCCTCAAAAAGGGAAGCTCCATGGTTAACGTACAACTTAAAACAAATGATGAAAATTAGAGATAACGCAAGCAAAAGATATAAAAAATCAAAAAATCAATCGCACTATGAATTCTATAAAAGTATGAGAAACTTAACATCAAAGGCTATTCGGGCTGAACAGCGAGCTTATTTGCAATACTCTTGCGAAAATGCAGGCAACAATAAAAAACTAATTTGGACAGAGCTGAAAAAACTTAATATTTACGGTAAGAAAATAACTAATCTACCAGATCACTTAAAAAACGTAAATGAAATAAACCAAACTCTAGCGAGTCAGGTTCAGTCACTACCACCAGATAAAAAATATTTAGATTTTTACAAAAATAATACAAAAACAAAATTCAATCATTTATTAAAATTCTTTTCTGTATCTGAATCGGAAGTGTTGTCAATTATAAACTCTATTAAATCGAACGCAACAGGTGTAGATAGTATAAGTATTAAATTAATTAAATTAAGCTGTCCTGCTTTATTAGAATACATAACACATATAATAAATGCATGTATAGAAAAGTGTCAATTTCCTGATCTGTGGAAAGAATCTCTAATAATACCTCTACCAAAAATTAACAATCCCGAGTCGGTTAGTGATTTAAGACCTATAAATATATTACCTGCCCTTTCTAAAGTCTTGGAAAGAGTTGTCGAAAAACAATTGCGTGATCATTTAAATACTTACAACATTCTTTCAAACTACCAATCAGGTTTTCGGAAAGGGTTTAGCTGTAGCAGCGCCATCACCCACATTTTGGATGATATTGTTAATGCGACTGATCGTGGCAAAGTAACTGCTCTTGTACTTCTTGACTATAGTAAAGCATTTGACAGAATAAATCACGAAACACTTATAGCTATTTTAAACTGTATTGGATTTAGCACAAATGCAATAAACTTCATGAGCAGCTACTTCAACAAACGAATCCAACGAGTTGTTATTGATAATACAATTTCTTCGCAACTTTCAATAAAGTGTGGTGTGGGCCAAGGCACAATTTTAGGGCCACTTATTTACTCCATCTACACATCTTCCCTAAATGATGCAATTGCTCACACATCTTATCATCTCTATGCTGATGACACGCAATTGTACATTTCTTTTAATATAGAAGATATTGGTGACGCACAAACAAAACTTAATATAGACTTGGAAAATTTAATAAAATACTCCACTGCTCATTCCTTGTGCATAAATGAAGCGAAAACAAAACTTATTTTGTTTGGACCCGATAAAAGTCGAAATTTTGCTTCGTCAAATTTTGAAGTAACAATTAATGGACAACATATTCCCGTGAGTGACTGCGTTAAGAATCTTGGCTTTTATATGGACTCAAAACTCAAATTCAAGAAAAACACGAATGATTTAATACGAAAGTCATATATAGCATTAAAAACCATATTCTTAAACAGGCACATTATAAACAATAAAACGAAAATTCTGTTATGTGACACTCTTGTATTATCAAATTTTAATTACTGCGATTCCGTATATAACAACTTTATTGATCAACAAGACGTAAGAAGAATACAGAGAATACAAAACTCTTGTATGCGACTCATTTTTGGTATACAGAGAAGAACTAGTATATCTTATAAATTGTATGATGAGTGCAAGTGGTTGCGTATGCATAACCGAAGAAAACTACATTTGGCTTGCTTCTATTATAAAATAATATATATGAAATGCCCTCCATACCTTTACAATAAAATAAGATATAGATCCGATGTGCATAATGTAAATATTAGGAATCGTGGTCTCTTATCGATACCAAAACACAGATTGCAATTATATAAGAAATGCTTTACTTACTCGATTACAAACTGCATGAACTCGGTACCTTTTCTCTATCGTTCTTACTATGGCTTCAAATGTAAATATGCTGAGATGCTACGTGCATCACAAACTTAATATTATATGTGCAATTGTTAATGTTTTTTTTTTTTTTGTATGGCTTGAAGGAAGAACAGTCTCATTATTTAGCAAGAAACTGGTAAATAGTGAAACTGATTCAAGTCCATTTGACCATTATTACTTGTAATTTGTGTAACGTTTCTATACTTGTATGTGCATAATTTGTATTGTTTTATATGGTCAATAAAGGATATTATTATTATTATTATTATTCATCTGTTTTAAACTATTGAATGCCAGACAGTCACGCAAACGCTGCTCACAACTCGATATATTCACATTTTCTTCATGTACGTCAGAAAGTAAACTGCGAATGTTAGAATCACCGCAGAATACAAATTTTAAATTAGGGTTTTCCAAACATATTTGATCTAACGAAATAGTATACGATTCATATAATGAAACATGAGAATTGGGTGGTATGTAAGTAGCACCAATCACAAACTTATTACAAATTCTAACAAAAACTTGCACAATATTTTTACACGCGGGTTCTAATTTAATACAATTTAAAGATGATTTAACAGCTACGAGAACACCCCCACTTCTGGTTAAAGTTGATCTGTCAATTCTGAATATATTAAAGTTGTTAGGTTTTTCACTAAATTATGCAACAAATTAAGTTTTGACTTTAGACCACCAACATTTTGAAAGAATTCATTCAGTTTTTTGTATTTCTTTGGATCACTTCACCATTAACATTCATAGTAACATTCGCATCACCATTAACATTTCTAGAACCACCTGCAGAAACGATCACTGGATTACCACGAATGTACTTGATGATTAGGTCAGGTTCACCATTCAGCTTACGCCTGCTTAATTCAGGATTTAAGGATTTTAACTAATCACTCTGGTTTTGTGTTAGATCCGTCTTAAAATAAAATGCTTTCTTCGACAGTAATCGAGAGGCGTTTAATAAATCCACCGCAGATTGACGATCATTAAAACATAATTTCAGGGGTCTAGATTTATTAGTTTCTTTGCCTATCCTAAATAATGTTTAAGGTGCAAACAAAACTGCAGATTCAAATAACACACGCAAGGCATCTTTGTCTTTTTGTATTTTTGTATTAGCTGGCCCAGTTGATTCCGGAAGATTAAAAACCATTAAATTAATGGATCTGCGACGACGTTTCTAAACTTCCTGTATAACATCTTCCTGACTGAAATTCATATTTACGGAATTTGAAGATTTTGAAGATTTAGCACTTTTTTCTAGATTCGAAATACGCTGCTCCATATCACTGTATTTTGAATTTATCATTAAAAGAATTTCATCTCTAAACTTAGCAAAGTGCTCTTCTAAGGTTTTATTAAATATATCGAAAGTTAAATCATTACAAGATTCTGAATTTGTGGAGGCTTCAAGCCTAACATTTAGCACAAAACCATTTCAAATTTATGTTCTTATTAATAATTGACAAATCAGCATCCTTTAAATCTGTACATCTTAAGTGTATAAATTTGCGACATTTTCCTGAGCATTTGATAGAAGGAGTATTCGGTGTAATAGCCTGATCACATAATCCACATTTATTAACCATTGTAAATGTGAAATAATGTAACAAGAATTCAATTAATTATAAGGAATGAACAAGGGTTATACGCTTCACACTACGGTGTCGATCGTAGTGACTAACAAAACAAACAAAAAAACAAATAGGAAACTAGACCTCGGTAAAAAATGAAGGTTACAAAAAAGGGCTAGAAATAGTAGGTAATCAAGGAAGTGAGTATAAAGTTGCATATAATATCATTAATTTATACTAATCCAACATCAGTGTGAAATTATCATTCATTGTTGTCATTGAAGGGGTTATCGAAACACAAAAAGACGAAATGCGCTTAAGGATAAATGAGCCGTGCTATCAATTAACGCGAAAATCAATAATTCATTAATTCAACTGCAGATTCCTGGAGAAGGAAATACGGCACTTAAAATATTATTTCACTGATAGTTGTAATCTCTGAATATAATGCAATGGTTCAAATTTTACCTTAAGTAACTCAATATAAGCACAGGAAAACACAGAAATACTGAGGAGCACAAACAGGCATGTATATTGCTCACTTGTTCACAGATATTGGCATGTGTCCGGTAATTTATAAATGTCAAAATTCTAAATTTAGTGTCAT
Organism: Philonthus cognatus; assembly: GCA_932526585.2. Classification (NCBI taxonomy): domain Eukaryota; kingdom Metazoa; phylum Arthropoda; class Insecta; order Coleoptera; family Staphylinidae; genus Philonthus; species Philonthus cognatus. Next base: position 6,764,032 of record OW052249.1, on the reverse strand, counting down.
TTTTAACGTAAAATATCAAAACTGTCTAAAATATAAAAAATGTCAATTTTAGATTAAGATCGCGATTGTTTAACTTTATCAAAATTAATCAATCCTAACCTTATTAGAAAGGTAAGTTATCAGATTTAGTTTCTAAAGTAATGACATAAATTAACGTTTTAAAGTGAAATAACATTATCGTTCCTACATCATATATCAACATACATCCGTTTCTGTTTATGAAATATTAACTTTATAGTCAAAAACAAAAAATTGCTTTAAAAATGTCAATTTATGTATTATGTATATTACAAATGATATTATTAATTAAAATTATTTTATTTCATACTGTATAATTGTAGTTGTATAGAAAGAGTTTTTGTTTGTATGATAAGTTGCGCGAGGACTGAAAGAATAAACGCTAATTTTTAATAAGTGATTTATTTAAAATAAAAGTTTCCGCCTCAATATATAAGTATTAATTTCGCTTAAATATACAGGGTGGGCCACGAATAACGCTCATTAAAAGTTTTCGGGGTTCCTGACAGAGGAAAAATTTGAAAAAATTCTACATTGCACGGTTGAATGCGATTACCTCATGGAAAATATTTCGACTTTCTATCACTTCCGGTTGTACCGGAAATGGCTACCAACTTTGTTATTTTAAATGGAACATCCTATATATTTTTTTTTAGATTCCCCGTTCAATTGTCTACCCTCTCATATGAATTTATGTCCACTTAACTCTTACAGTTTTTGAGTTAAAAATTTATTTGTCAAATATTGACCTCAAATAGACGTTTTGAAAAATGCCTATAACTTCTAGTAGGGACAAGATAGACAGACGAGCGACATCTTGAATTGTTACTTATAGATCCCTCTAGAATTAAAAAAATTGACATCTGTCAATTTTGACAATAGGTATTTCAAAAATGTCAATATTTCAGTGCCCACTTAAAAACATCCTAATTCAATGTTTTCAAATGGAATGACCAATATTTTATCTCATATGGTGATTGGCAAGACAATTTGCAACATAAAAGTATTATGTCTCCCTATATCTAGAGCAAGTAGTTTTTGAGTTATTTCAAAATTTCTTTCCTCCCAGAATGTTTGCACAATGGAATAATTCCTGTACAATTCACACATGCACCATACTAGGCTACTGTCAATATTTACTGAACCGAATCTAGAAAAATTCGTTTCCAACGTGTCAATATTTTTGAACACTTCGAGTAATATTATAATAAATAAGTGTAGCAATCGAGAAATTATGAATTTATTCGTCATATATGGCTAGTGCGACAGAATTGTTGTTTCAACGAAACTTATCCACACTTACAACTTACAAATAAAACAAAAGCAAGAAGATTGAAATAAAGTAATTTTCAAACGAATAATTAAATGCAAGAACAGAAAATAAAAATTATAACAATTGTTCGAAATGATGACCATTAACGTATAAGCACTGTGCAGCACGTGTTGCGACACCCTCTGTTGTTGCTCGCCTAATTTCTTCTGCACTTAATTCCGCGAATGCAGCTCGCACCCTTGCTTCCAATTCTTCTCGAGTATTGACGACAGTGGCATAAACTTTATTTTTTATACGACCCCAAAGAAAAAAGTCGAGTGGAGTAAGATCTGGAGATCTAGCGGGCCAGTTCCACGGACCTAACCTTCGAATCCATCTATCTTCGAACATATTCGTCAGTTGCTGCGATATTTCGTGTGTGCAATGAGCTGGGGCTCCATCGAGCTGATACCATGAACTTATCCTTAAATTCAAAGGAAGCTCATCCAAAAAATTCTCTACAAAATTTCTTAAAATTTGTAAATATCTACCACTATTTAATCTTTCGTGGTACAAATAAAAAGTAACACGCGTGTCCATCAAAAGGCAAAATACGTTGAAACTAAATTTGTGTTGCGATTTATGTACAAGCGTTGCATGTTGATTTTCAGTTAACCACATGTGATTGTTATTTCTATTGAAAATACCTTCACGAGAGAAATTTGATTAGTCGGTCCAAATAATTTTTTTTTTAAAAAGTCATTGTCTTCTTGATTTTTAACCAACAAAAACTCACAAAAATTAATCCTGTTCACTGCCTTTTGAGGAAATAATTCTTGCACCAAATTAAGTTTATAATTTTGCATACGATATATTTTCAAAATTCTTCGCAGTGATGTTCTGCTTACTCCAAATCCTCCTGTCAACTACGGGTGGATGCGCGTGGATTTGCTTGAACTTCCTCGTTCTGCGTTATTGGCTTTGGTTGATTTTTTTCTGCGTTTAGTTTTCCAAATTGTACAAAATTTGACTCCAGTCTTCTAAATTTTCTTCTATCCATCGGCGGTAAGTGTGGGTAATTTTTGTTGAAAATTCTGCAAGTTCTCTCAACAATTCTGTCGCACTGACCATGTATAACGAATAAATTCATAATTTCTTGATTGGTATACTTATTCATTTTATTATTACTCGAACGGAGCGTTCAAAAATATTGACATATTCGGTTCAGCGAATATTGATAGTAGCCTACTATGGTGCACGTGTGAATAGTACAAGAATTATTCAATTGTGCAAGCATTCTAGGAGGAAAGAAATTTCGAAATAACTCAAAAACTACTTGCTCTAGATATAGGGAGACATAATACTTTTATGTTGCAAATTGTCTTGCCAATCACCATATGAGATAAAATATTGGTCATTCCATTTGAAAACATTGAATTATGATGTTTTTAAGTGGGCACTGAAATATTGACATTTTTGAAATACCTATTGTCAAAATTGACAGATGTCAATTTTTTTTAATTCTAGAGGGATCTATAAGTAACAATTCAAGATGCCGCTCGTCTGTCTATCTTGTCCCTACTAGAAGTTATAGGCATTTTTCAAAACGTCTATTCGAGGTCAATATTTGACAAATACATTTTTAATTCAAAAACTGTAAGAGAGGATAGACAAATGAACGGGGAATCTAAAAAAAAAAATTATATAGGATGTTAAATTTAAAATAACAAAGTTGGTAGCCATTTCTGGTACAACCGGAAGTGATAGAAAGTCGAAATATTTTCCATAAGGTGATCACATTCAACCGTGCAATGTAGAATTTTTTCAAATTTTTCCTCTGTCAGGAATCCCGAAAACTTTTAATGGGCGTTATTCGTGGCCCACCCTGTATATTCGCAGATTTAGCATTATGCTAATAATATAATTTTATTGGTCGTGTGTTGTCATCACTGTTGGTATGGTGATGACAAAAGAAATGCATTTTACTTTGAAATTAAAATCAAAATTAAGAATATTGACGTTTATATGGAGTTGGGTTTGGTTTAAATGCCATTTTGTGGAGTTTGGTTAGACATCACATTTTGGATTTGGGTAATGTTAGAAATTATTTTGTGAAGTTAGGTTAGAATTAATTTTGTAAAGTTGGGTTGGGTTTGGTTAGGTCAGGTTATATGTATTTTGCGGAGTCGGATAAGGTTAGTTTAGATGTAGTTTTATGAAAATAAGTTAGAATTGTATTTGCGGAGTTGGGTTTCGTTAGATTAGATGTCACTCTGTGGAGTCGACTTAGGTTATGTGTTACTTTGTGGAGTTGCGTTACATTAGATGTTAGTTAATGGAGTTAGGGTTAGGTTGGAATTTATTTTTTGGAGTTGTATTTGATTTTGATGTCGTATTGTGGAGTTGGGTTAAATAAGGTTAGATCAGATTCTGATGGTAATTTTGTAAATATATTTCATTTTTGTATTGAAGTCTATTAGAATCATTCTAACGAGTGTTGCCCCAGACTAAGTCTAAAGTAAAACTTAGAGTTTAGAAAAGCCTGAGCGATTGAATTTAGGCGCGTAGCGCCCAAATCCAAACTCAGGCTAAACTCGAAATTTTACTTCATACGCCACGCGTATAAAACATCGATTTATCGTAAAATTGAAAATATACTGCTTTTGTTTGATTTAAAATTAATAAATTTTAGAAAAGTATTATCAAATCTTGCAATTTCTAAATTTGTTCTTTATAATATGTTTTCTTTTCTCCTCTTAAATTATCCGCCACTGCAACTACAAGTGTTGGTTGATCAAATATCTAAAATTCACAATTTAGATATTTGAACGGCAGGCAGGCTTCGCGGTTTTTTCTGAACTAAGAAATAACTTATTTCTTCCCTATATTTAGTTTGGTTGTATCACATTATTTTATGGGGTCAGGGAAAATAATCTAGAATCAGGAAAGAGTCAGGTAAAAGTCAGGGAAATTTAACATTTAAAATTGGTCGCTACCATGTTATACGAAAGAATATATTGATCAGTTATGTTTTTCCTATATTATCTGTATTTAATTATATACAAAGAGTTTTATGAAATACCCAACATTTTTATACCGAGAATTTTTCTTTTAAGTATATATAAGTATACGTTGTACATTTGCCAACGCTCGGTTTATTAAAAGAATTTAATTCGAAGCTTTAAACGAGTGTTTTCCACTCCTAGGCTAAGCATGAAGTAAAATTTCGAGTTTAGAAAAGCCTTAACATTTGGATTTGCCGGGCGGAGCGAAGCGACTTCTAAACGTGAAATTTTACTTCATGCGTCACCGGTATAAAACACTGATACAATGTAAAGTTTAGCGGTGTGTCTTAAACTTAGTAATATGTCAGTGTTTTGTAACGGTGGCGCATGAAGTAAAATTTCGAGTTTAGAAAAGCCTGAAAATTTGGTTTGGCCGCTCCGCGCTTCGCGCTACGCGACCAAACCAAATTTTCAGGCTTTTCTAAACTCGAAATTTTACTTCATGCTTAGTCTGGGAGTGGAACGCACTCATTTTAAGTTTCAAATTGAATTCTTTTGAAAAAAACAACGAATATCTAAAGATTTACGCTACAATTGGGATATGTCTACTTAAAAGAAAAACTTTCTGTATGTACAAGTTTATGCATTAATTGCGATTGATTAGCTACAATTTTTAATGGTCCTATAGGCAACCCAATTTACACATAACTTAAAAATTAAAGGTGTCAAATTGTATTAGATGATAATGTTCGGTGTTACATAAAACTCTCTGTATATGAAAAATCATAAATACATACTAGTAAGTTAATAAAGTGACTAAAAATTTACTGTCATCTATTTTTTAGGAATTTATTGACTCTCGTTGTGATTGTCTAAAGCTAGTTTTAAATCCTTTACATCAAAAATATCTTTACAGAGAGAATTGATAATATCCATAATCATATTTATCGACTGTCTCCCAAACAATATTGCCTCAAGAAATAGTTCGAATCCGAAGGGGTGTATTATTGAATAAGTCCCAGACGCGAACTCCAAAAGGGAGACACTGAATGCAATTAAATGCCACCCCACCCCTGCACGGCTTTGCAGACAAACGGGCCAATCACCTACGCCTAAAGGCAAAAATCGCTAAAGTCCCAAAGATAACTTATCGATGATGCAGTCTGTCGACTCAATAATAGTCGAGTTTATACAGAACTTCTAACTACCAAAGTTTTCCATAATAAAAACTAAAATAGGAATAGAAATACATTATACAGACAACGTATTTATGATACATAAAAAAGATAACTACTATGTAAAGAAACATTAAATTTGCCAATAGTTTGCAGAATATTTACAAAATATAAAAACGAACTAAAATTAATATCGACTTTCTGCAAAAATTTAGTCTCGTTGAGACTTCTCCAAGTAGCTGTTTCAATAATTATTTGAAGAATTCTTAACGAGACTAAAGTTTGGCAGAAAGTCGATATTCATTTTAATTCATTTTTATATTTTATAACTACAATGTATACTTAAATTAAAATTGAAGAAGTTTTGCTATTAAAACAAAAGTGCATATTGCATTTGATATGATTATTTCATTTAGAATTGCATGAAATTGTTTTCTTCATAAAACAAAATGATTTTCTCCTAGAAAGTAGGAATGTTCCAACCTTAAAAAAAATGTAGATATTGTGTATCGATTATATCCTATGGCCAAATATCGATATTTAAAATATCTATAGTTTTCGATACGAGATATTTTAGATTAAATATTTATAATATTTAATGCTGTTAATTTTTTTAAAGGCCCTTACCTAAGATTGATAATATTGCCAAGAATGGTTAAATGACGGTTAGGAAATTATCAATATTCACCTTTTACAAAATAATAATAATAATACTATTTAAATGAATTATACGCGTGGCGCATAAAGTAAAATTTCGAGTTTAGAAAAGCCTCGTGAAAATTTTTGTTTTCTAAACTCGAAATTTTACTTCATGCTTAGTCATGAAAACACTCGTTTTGTCAATTTATAAAATGTTGATGAGATTTTTGATATTTTGTCATATTTGTCGATATACATGTTAATTGCATGAGATCAATATTATCATTTGTTAAATGTTTAATGTATATTTACGAAAATTCCATTTAAAAGTACATAAAGCTTAATACTAACAATAACCAAAAGTAATAAATAGGTCAAAATATAAAATCACAAACAAAATCCAAATTAAATAAATTAAAAGCAATAAATAAGGTTAAATATAAAATTACAAACAATATACAAATAGAACAAACAAAACAGATTAAAACGAGAAGTATCTATTTTGTCTCACGGAGATGCGATTTAAGTGTTTTCTTTTATCGGTGATAGCAAAGTCTATATTCGATGAGTTGCAATGCGCTTTAACTCTGGCCATATCGTAGTTTTTTTTCCATAGTTAGTTCTATGATAAGATACGTCGAAGACATCAAGGGAGCGCAAACCTCTGCTAGGCACGTTTATTTTAAACTATCCCAGAAAACCATTTAAAAGATTGAAGCCTAGCATTACATCTGCATTCCTTCGTCTCTGCCCCCAACGTATTCATTCCTAAGTATCTCAGAATTTCTTGGTAAGAACCAGAAATCTGAAACATATACGCAATAAAGCGTATACATTTGATCTGGACCCTTTCAAGTAAATCTATCTCAGACCTGATATGGGGATTCCATACCACACAACAGTACTCCAAATGCGGTTTTATAAGAGAAGAATACAATGTTAGTAGCGTACTGGTGTTAGTAAACTCTTTAGAGTTTCGTTTTATGACATCTAGCATACGATGAGCTTTTGACGTGTTACGGGGTGGGTACTTCGGCTTTAAAATAGTTATTAAAAATAGCAAATATTTCACCACCAAGTAACTACCGACTAGCAAGCTCAATTCTTAATTAAGAAAATTCGACTGAAGCACTGATTCTATTTTATATAAAAAAAAAAATACGATTTGAAATTAAAATGGCTCTCAACTTTAACAAATATATTAAAAACACGAATAATAAATTAACAAACAAATAACAAGACAAGAATAAAAAAAAAATAACAACTTACACAGAATTACAGACGACTTACACTTTTGGATGCTGGATACAGAGTGAATTCTGTGGTCCAGTGGTAGCTCTTTTATATCTAAAAGAACAAACCCTCTACCCCTGTGACTCACAGGTACCCACCATTTCTCGCCACAGAAAAGTAATGAGAATAAATATTTAATATAACAATATTGAAATATAAAGTAGATCAACATGTGTGAGATGAAATTATGCATCCGTACATATGTCACACATGTTGATTGGAGGCTCAAATGGTGGTTTCATGAGTTTTAATTTAATAACTCCGAAAGCATAAGTCGAACGAGAATGTGACTTAGGTCAAAAAAATAGTAACTTGCAATGCGCAACTTTTGCTCTAGTTCCTATACATATGGGATACACTAAACCTTGCCTGAATCTTAATTAATAACAATTAATCCTCCTGACAGTTCGTCTTCTATAGCGTACAAAATTGAAATAACCCCCTCGTGTTTAGTGTCATTGGAATGGTCTTCCTCTCAACTATCCGATGACGTATGTGGTGTTCGCGTACGTGTGCCCCTTTCGCGACGATTCGCGAACATCGTAGGGGGCTTTATGTTTGCCGCTTTTATTACGTTCTGACGTCATGCCCGATTCTCTTGTTCCCCGCACGTACATTTCGCTGGCACGGTCGGCTCGGCTCCAGGTAGCTGCGACCCTTCGCAGATGTGGCGAACTCGGGGATAACCGTGAAATCCGTATATATTTTGGACAACCCTCAAACTGGAAATAGCGGATGCCGTAGAGTTCTACCATGGGTGGCCGAGAGGAGTTTTGAGCTGAGTTGAGCTGTCTGATGTTCGAGGGCGCTATTTGACGAGATTCCACCTAGATAGGCAACCTATCTAACCTAAATAATATCAATGTATGGCGCGAACTTTACTCATTTGGAAAATAATGAATACATATACAAAATAGCAGTTGACGGAACTTGTTAAAAAGTGCCGGTAACAGACGATATATTAGTTTGATGCCAGTTGAACTTACATTGTTGAGACAATGTAACGCCTAAGTCCTTGACCGACGAGATACGCAACAACTGTGAATTGATAATAATTTCTTACAGCAGTTGATCATCTCTTAGAAAAAGAAATAGTGTTACATTTCCTGAAGTTAAATTTCAATTCATCGATTACACACTAAGTCTGGAATCTATTTAAATCATCTTGCAATAAAGATGCCCAGTTCGAGTCTGACAGCCGTAGCGTGTGTATCGTATTTGTTGCTCTCGTGGATATTTGGCGGATAACTATCCATTCAAATTATAAATTATTGGTTTAACGAATTAGCGTTATAATTCGATTATCTAATTTTTCTTTTAAGAGATAGGTTTTGTTTGCTGTTTTTTTTTTTATTGAGTTTAGTTAAATATTCCTACGCGGCTTGCACCGCTTAGGAATGAGTGCGGATGACCCCGGGGCTCGGCTCGGGTCGTCCGAAGGAGATGTTGATATGCGAGCAGATAGGAGTGAGGTGAAAAAAATTGATACCGAATTAAAATACACACATTTAGATGAGGGGCCTTTTGTGATTTATATTGAAAGTACATCATCAGATATAAGTAAATTACATCCTACGAAAGTGAAAAAAAATTTGCATTCAATTGACTATTTTAAAAACAATCTTGATAAAATTAGTACGATAGGTCGTAATAGAATTAAAGTAGAATTTAAGGTTCGCGACGCCGCCAACGCGGTTATTAAACATGCTACTATTAAATCAAACAATTTAATTGCGTATGTATGTATGAAGGGTGTAATTAGAGAGGTAAATACTTCTTTAGATGTGGATTGTCTGATTGATGATGTTGTAAGTGAGATTCCTGTGGTGAAATTAAAACGTATAATGCGTCGAATTAAAAACGTGGATGGCTCGTTCACTTTGGCTAAAAGAGAAGCGGTTATTATAACATTTAAGGGGATAAATTACCCCCTTATATATATATATATATATATATATATATATACATATATATATATATATATATATATATATATATATATATATATATATATATATATATATATATATATATATATATATGTTAAAACGTAGATTTTCGCGGCGTAACATGTATCACTGTTTCTTCGGGTTTGGTCCCGCGTATTTGCTTGGATCTGGTCCATTTTATTTTTAATTCGACGTTTCGATGACGTCGCAGTCATCATCGTCAGGAATAACTATCAAAATTCCATTGCTCTAGCAACCACTTGTTTGACTTTTACGTACTACTTGATGCGTGAATTTCTTGTTTGGCTTCGTGTTACTCTTCTGTTTTGTTCTTATAATGATGTAGTAGTGACAATTTCAGTATTATTTTCGGAAGGGGTTTGATTTTAAATGTCTTGGTTGTTGTTCGGAAATAATATATTTTGACCAGAATTTATACAAGTTTTCTAAATTGGTGGTAGCCTTTTAGCATCATGTCTTTGATTTAGACGATAGCAATAATAAAATCCAAGTATCATCAGTCAAACGAAATTTTAGATCTTGCGTCACACTGCCTAAAAAACACTTTCTTTACATATAAAGGACAAAAATTCAAACAATTGGAAGATTTCAAAACTAAAGCACTAAATTCTTCCCCTCTAAAACCTAAACTTTGGCTACGATACGTGGATGATACTTTCGTTATTTGGCAACATGGTATTGAGAACCTCAACCATTTTTTATCGCATCTAAACAATATCCACAACAAAATTCAATTCACATTGGAAGTTGAAGAAAACAAACGTTTACCCTTTCTGGACACTCTTATTATCCGAAATCCTAGTGGAAACTTAAATTACCGAAAACCTACACACACAAACAGGTACTTGATGCGAAGTCACATCACCATCAAGCTCAAAAAGCGTCTGTGACAAAATCGCTTCTACTAAGAGCACGGTCGCTATTGGACGAACACCACTTAAATAATGAAATATCCAATGTCAAAAAGGCATTAATGCAAAATGGGTTTTCCAAAAAAAAACATCAATAAATTAAACAGAAACAAAAGTCCAAAAACAAGAAGTAAAAGTCCGTGTAGCAACGTCACCCTTCCCTACATTAGAGGAACAACTGATAAATTCGGAAAAGTCCTCTCCAAATACAATATTAGAACTTGTTTCAATACACACACAAAAATTCCAAATTTACTCCGAACTCCAAAAGAAATTATCCCACTTGAAGCTCAAGGCGTATATGAAATTCCATGTGGTATGTGTGAGAAGAGCTATGTAGGACAAACAAACAGGAAAATTAGTACTCGTCGAGATGAACACATTTTAGCAGTAAGAAAGTCTGATCCACAATCTTCTTTATTTCAACACGTAAACATTTCTAAACAACAATAAATTTCGAAAAACAAGAATTTTAAAAAAGACAGACTTCTTCCACGCGAGGATTATTAGAGAAGCGATAGGAATGGAAAGAGGCCGAACAGTCTAAATCAAAGAGATGATGCTAAAATACTACCACCAATTTGGAAAACTTGTATAAATTCTGGTCAAAATATATTAAAATATATTATCTCCGAAAATAATATTGAAATTGTCACTACTACATCATTAGAAGAACAAATCAGAAGAGTAACACGAAGCCAAACAAGAAATCCACGCATCAAGTAGTACGTAAAAGTCTGACTGCGACGTCATCGAAACGTCGAATTAAAAATAAAATGGACCAGAGCCAAGAAAATACGCAGGACCAAACCCGAAGAAACAGTGATACATACATATATATATATATATATATATATATATATATATATATATATATATATATATATATATATATATATATATATATATATATATATATATATATATATATATATATACATATATATTTATAGTTGTCGTTTTGAAGTTAATACATTTATTCAACCAGTATTGCAGTGCTTCAACTGCCTTCGTTGTGTTCACACTAGTAGGCAGTGTAAATGAAATTTAAGGTGTAGGCAATGTTCTGAAAATCACGAGGGTGAATGTAAAAACAATGTTTTTTTTTTTTTTTTTGTAAGACATCAGATCAAAATTCTACATCTAAAGGCTGTCCAATGTACAATAGACAAAAATATATCAAAGAAACCATGGCTAGGCATAATATATCATTTAAAAAAGGTGAGCAAATTCACAGCGATCCTTACTCCAATAAGCTTAAGTCGATTAATAATTATTCCAATAGGTTTTCTCTATTGGAATATTTAAATCACTTTCCATTGTTACCTGCAACAAATTACAAAAATAATAAAAACAACAATTCTCAAAATAACAACGTGAGATCAGTGTCTATTTCAAATAGTAAAAAACGTAAATCATCTTCCCCGACATATTCACCAATGTGGTTTAATTTTACTAATTTATCAGAGCAATGCGTGAATCATAATCCTCTTAGGCATGAACTTATTTCATTTAAAGAAAATATTTTAAAGGATATCGAGGAAATTTATAATATTGTTGTTAATACAGATGCCATTAATAAAAATAAGAGCTTTATTAAAAATGTTATTGATAATGTGACGGAGAACCTCAATGTATTTGGTGCATACAGTAATAAATTAAATTATAAAAGTAAGTTAGGGGCCCGCCGTGGCCGAGCGGTTGAGCCGCCGGTTTCGCCAAATCGGTCACGGAGGTGATCTGGGTTCGATTCCCAGCGGAGGCAAGTAATTTTTCTAACGAAAAATACTCGTCTCCGGTTCCATGGATGTGTGTGAATGTGTTGTGACGTCCAAATTAGTCGAAATATATGTTAATATAAAAAAAAATCAACGTTAGTGGCTGAATGGTAAAAACCTATGCCAAACAAACAAAACAAAAAAAAAGTAAGTTAGCAATTAGCGATGGCGAATCAGAGTAATTTGAATATTGTTCAGTGAAACGCTCGGTCCATTGTTTCTAATAAACATAGTTTTACACATTATTTGAGTAAAAATAAATAGATATAGCTTTAATTGTCGAAACTTGGCTCAAGCCGGATTTAAACTTTAATATCCCCGGATATTTCTGTATCAGAAAGGACCGAAGAGATGAATACGGTGGAGTCCTTACAGTAGTATCCAAGCAATTAACCTATAAACACATATTATGTTCATTTAGTTTTAGAAAAAACATTGAAGTGATTGGAATTAAATTAATAAACGATAATTCAATCATTCACCTATTTGCTCTTTACAGACCTCCCAATATAAACATGAATAAAACTGAATGGACCTCTTTTTCACTAATATACCCAATAACTCAATTATTTGCGGTGATTTTAATTATCAGTATCCGATGTGGGGTTCCACATTGTCGGATAAGGAAAGTGTCGATTTTGTAGATACGTTAGATGATTTTAACTATTGCGTTATTACCACAGAAGATCCTACTAGAATTTCATCTAATGGGGTTTCTTTAATATTGGATTTGACAATAGTATCGTCAAATCTTTTACTTAATAGCTCTTGTTATGTGTATAGTAATACCTTAGGATCAGACCATTTTCCAATTATAGTTAGAGTTTCTTGGAGCAGGAGAAATAACGAGGATGTATCAGATAAACAGGGATGGTGTGAACGTCGAGCAGAGTGGGAGACGTTTCGAGAAATAATTGACTTAGAATTGCAAGAGTCGCTGACCATTTTAAATATAAATACTTTTATAGGTTCTGTTACAAGAGCTGCTGATCTGAGCATGACACGCAAAATTAAGGGTCGTGGTATAAGAAAACTACCAGCTTGGTGGGACGATGGATGTCATAGTTTAATCTTAAATAGACAACATTGTCTTAAGGCATATAAAAGAAATCCTTCCTGCAATAATTTTCTTGAGTATAAGAAAATTGCTGCTACAAACAAACGTAGATTAAAAGAAAAGGCTAAACAGCCGTGGGTAAAGTATTGCTCTAGTCTAAATAAAAGTACACCTATACCTCAAATTTGGAAGGTTATGAAAAACACTTCTAATAGACCAGATTTTAGTTGTATCATTCCTGTAAAATTGGTAGAGGAAATTGGAAATACTCTAGCCCAGTGATGGGGAAACTACGGCCCGCGGGCCAAGTCCGGCCCGCGGAAAGGTTCAATCCGGCCCGTTTAAGAGTGGCGTGGTGAGAATGTTTGAACGCGTTCTTACTTCGTAATGTGACGACCCGCATAAAAACTACCTACCTACGATTAAGCATTATTCTTTGGCCCGCTACGATTGTCTGGTTATTACAAATGGCCCGTCTTAAAAAAAGTTTCCCCACCACTGCTCTAGCCCCTCCATCTGTTGGAACAAATCCTAAAGAATTCAGTAATTCAATACAAGATAAATCTTTTGGTATGAACATGGAGAAACCATTTACGGAAATTGAGTGGAATATCGTACAAAAATACTCTAACAATTCTTCTCCGGGTCTAGATAAAATTACGTATAATATGTTATTCCAACTGTCTAAGCAAGGTGTTAAGTATTTATTGGATATATTTAATAGTTGGTGGGTCAACTCTAAACGTGAGGATGTAATAAATGATGCTTTCATAGTACTATTACAAAAAAGAAATAATGACAGTTCTTTATCTACCTCATACAGACCTATACCTCTAATATCTTGCATGTTGAAAACTTATGAACGTTTGATAAAGCTAAGACTAAATTGGTTTCTTGAGTACAACTCTAAGTTTAATACAGGTGATTATGGATTTATAAATAGTAGAAGTACGACTGATGTACTAACGGATTTGATTACAAATATTCATAATTCATTCTCGAGTAATAAATATCATGTCGCATTTTTTGCTGATTTTAGCAAAGAGTAGGATTCAGTCAATTTGAGAATACTTACAAACAAACTTATAGTAATGAATTCATCCGAGAAAGTTGCACATAATAAAGTGTTATATATATATATATATATATATATATATATATATATATATATATATATATATATATATAACTGGCTGGAGGTTTTTGGGCTGCTATTTCCGCTCTACGTTTCGGCAGCATCACTTCTGCCATCCTCAGGAGCTTTTTTATATACTGAGTGATAGATGTCACGTTCACTGTCAGTACATTTGTTTTGTAAACTAGGGACTTGTAGTCTAGATCTGCTGCGTATTATTGGTCCACTCGATGTAGAAGGTGCTAAAATTTCTTGATTTGTGTCCGATGTATCTACATTGTTAAAATTACTTGAATTTGTCTGACTTTTTGGAAAATTGTTAAATATTGGAGGCAAGTAATTTTTTTGTTGTTTTATTATATTCATCAAAGGTTTCCATGTGTTTTGTAATCTTGTGCCATCATCTCGTTTATTGAGGCACAAAGGATGTTTTTCTATTTCTATGGATTCCCGTACGATTCTTTCTTCAAATTTTGCGATAGAACTAATTACCGAAGTATTTTCAAAATCTATGTTATGGTCTGTATCAAATTTATGTTGGAATAATGAAGAATTTTGGTCATGATTTTTTTATGGCTAATTTATGTTCTTCTCGTCTGACGCTAATTCTTCTGTTGGTTTAACCGATATATGATTTAAATTTAAATTTGTAAAGACTGCCATAAATCATATATCGGCCAAACCAATTCCTCATTATTCCAACATAAATTTGATACAGACCATAACATAGATTTTGAAAATACTTTATAAATATTCGAAGATTCCTGCCCAAAATAATAAAATGTTTGAAAATATTGTTAGACAGTTTCCAACTATGGTTAATATTTATACAGATGGATGCAAAACATGTGATGGGACTAGTTTTGGGTGTGTGATTCCTTAAAAAAAGTATTAAAATTATGAAGCTATTACCTTTAATAGCATCTATTTATTCAGCTGAAGCATTGGCGATAATAGAAGCTCTAAAGTGGGCTGTTAGGCACTTAAATAGTGATATACTCATCTGCTGCGATAGCTTATCAGTACTTAATGCGATAAGCTCTTTTCATTTTCATAAATGTAATAGTAACCCTTTGATTAATAAAATGATTTACCTCCTTGAGGACCCGCAAAGACAGGAAGTACAAGTAAAGTTTGTATGGACCAAGGCCCATTGTGGAGTTAGAGCAAATAAGGAAGTAGATTTGGTAAGCAAATAACAAGTATTCTGCATGATGTAAGCAGTCAGTAACCTCGATAATGAAAATGTTAAACAGAAGAGGCCCTAGGTGTGATCCTTGAGGAACCCCAGAAGTTACAGCTATTTCAGATGATACAACACTACCTATTCGTACTACGTAGGTGGGGACGCGTGCGTTCGCTTGCCGCAGGGTGGTGAGTCACCCTACTGACGGGCGCTTTTCGCGCGCCCGGCGTGCACTGACGTGTCTCTACAATAAGTGTCTATTTTGATTTGACATTGTGAGTCTATTATGTAATTAAACTTATTTTATGAAAGCGAAATCACTACAAGAATTTTTACGTCTTCTTTTAATATTACATTTTTGTGTTAAAAAAAAAAACTGTTGTTCCTATTAATTGAAGTCTTTAGAACACATATATATTGCAAATTTAACTTTATTTATTAGTATTTTTGTGTATTTTTTAGTTCAACGGTTATACTGTGAGCCGCTGTTTGGTGGTAGGAAAAACAGAGTGTTAAAAATGTTTTTAAAGCTGCATTGCTTGCTCATACCTTATTTACTCGCCCTGCGGGTTCATAAATGCAATTTGGTATTCGCATGCAATACTAAGTTTTCAAAACTTGTCAAACAATTTACTATTTCAAAATGTTGACGATTTCGGTTAATCTTCGAGAATTTCGGCTACTTTTGTGATTTTTAAAAATGTCTAATAATTGTCAACCATGTTTGCAACTTCTAAGATTTTCGTTAAATTAAAAAAAAAGTGAGTTTTCAATAAATATCTAAAATTTTCGTCTATTCTTTTATAAAATCTCAAGATTTTCGTCACTTTTAAAAATGTCGACTCTTTTCGTAAATGCCCAAGCTTTTCATCGATTGTTGTAAAAATTGATGATTTCGTTTTTAAATGGATAAAGTCATCATTTTTTTCCGTTTTAAACACATTTCATTTGTTCTCTTAATATTCATCATTTTACAACTTTTCTTAATATTATTATTTTTTTTTACAAAACAGAAACAAACAAAACAAGATAGACAATTGTGGAACGAATGTCTTCCGTTCCCAGACTAACCATGAAGTAAAATTTCGAGTTGAGAAAAGCCCCAAAAATTTGCGTAGCGTCAAAACCAAAATTCGGGCTTTTCTCAACTCGAAATTTTACTTCATGCGCCACGCGTATAAAACACTGATCTCAATTTACGGTTTTCGAAATTTTCTGTGTTAGACGTTAATTCTAAAAATGTTCATACTTTGTATGAATTTTCTAGATTTCCATGAAATTTAAATATGTTCGTTAAATAAAAATATCGCCACCGAAGCACAAGTCTGCTATTCATTTGAGATGTTTCTCTTACAACATTTATAAATTATATAATAAAATTCCCCAGCAATTAAAACAACTAAAATTTAACAGTTTCAGATGTAACTTGCGTTCTATGTTACTACGGGATGGGCTCTGAAATTACAAAATTACAAATTAATTCGGGATTACTGAAATCGAAATATGTTTGTATTTTAAATCTTACATGTTGCAATTATATTTATATTTAATTTTTCGTAGGTTAAGTGGAAGTTACTGATCTTAAGCTGACTGAACTTCGCCTACACATTTTTTTCTGTAGTTTTTTCTCTGTGATAAATAAAGACATTTATTATTATTACTATTACATTTCAAAAATCGTCATTTGTTTTGCAAGATTTTTATTATTTAAAGGGATGTGATAAATTCTTTAATTCGTGAATTTACAAAATAATTGTTTATTTGAACTCCAGATTATTTATATGACGGTTTTTTGTGAATTTCTTTGATTTTCAAAACCTAATGCGTTTTGTGTAGTTTCAAAGATTTCCGTTAACTTTCAAATTGTTAAACGATTTTCATAAACTTCCTAGATTTTCGTTAATTATCAAAAATCACGAGTTTCTGAGATTTTCGTTGTTTTAAAAAAAAATGTTATACATTTCATGAATGAATTTTCAATACTGAAGTCAATTTGTAAAATCTTGGTAATTTTATTGAATTTCGTAAATGTTCGTTAAATTTATAAATGTTGACGCTGTTTTCAAAATTATGTCAGTTTTCCTGAATTTCCATTAATTTTAAAAATCTTTAGTCGGTTTTCGTGAAATTCAAAGATTCGGTGATTTTTTTTCAAGATGTTCATTAAATATAAAAATCTTACAAAAATAGAACTTTTCGCAATGATCTTGGAAATTTTCAACATTTTGAAAATTAACGAAAATTCAGGAAACCCTTAAAAACTGCCGATATTTCAAAAAGTGATGAAAATTCATTAAAACTGCTAACTTTAAAAATCAACGAAAAGTGTTAAAATGTGTAAATCACTGAAAAGTGTAAGTATTTTAAAAATCAACGAACGTATATAAAATTTAGGATAACCGTAAATATTTTGAAAATCAACGAGAATCTAGGAAATTCAGGAAAAACGTCAGAATTTCGAAAATTGATGGAAATGTAGAATATTCTCGAAAATCGACCAAATATTTGAAAATGCACGAATAATTGTCGCAATTTAAAAAAATGACGAAATTTAACAATATTAAAAACTAACGGAAATCTTGTAAATTCATTTGAAGCGTCAATATTTTAAAAATTGTCAATAATCTTGAAAATTCATAAAAAAGTATTAACATTTTAATAAATGGAAAAAAAAATTGGCAAAAATTCATGAAACATGTAAGCATTACAAAAATTAAGGAAAATTTAGTATAACCGTTAAAATTATGAAAATCCTGGAATTTCATTAGAAACGTCAAGGTTTTTAAAAAAGTCCAAAAACTTACGGTATTCACAAAAAAATTATTAAGAAATTGAAATTTTAACATTAATAAATAAAAATTTAAGAATTTCATTCAACTGATTTTAAAAAATTAAAATAAATTTTGTAAAAAAATGATTAAAAATATAATAATTAAAAAATAACCACCATGAATTTGAATATTAACGAAAGCCTTGGAAGTTCATGAAAACTGCAAAAATTTTAAAAAATTGCGAAAAATCTTTAAAAGTCAAGATTTATAAGTGAATGATTATCTTTGAAAAAACTATTAATAATTCAGGAACGTGTGTCTCCCAGACTAGGTTAGGTTAGGTTTATATGGCAAAAGCCGAGGCTGTTCACTTAGGCACATAGGGCCCGTTGTGATACCATGAGAGATCCTTCCCCTATACAACCCAATTTGAGCACCTAATGAATCCGATCAGATCTCCCACCTTTATAGGTGAGAGCTCCGCCAGTTCACTTGCGTGGTGCAGACCGAGGTACTTCATTCGTTTCCCCTCAAGAGCAGGACATTGACCTAGATAGTGGAGTACTGTTTCTTCCTCCTCCTCATCTAGGCATTCTCTGCAGTAGTCATTGTATTTGAGACCCATCTTTTGCGCGTGTCCAACCAAAAAACAGTGACCCGTGATGATGCCTTCCTTATGTCGATTCTGCTAAGTGCAATTAATCTTTTACTGTTTATAGTGTCACACATAGGCCATAGCTGCCTTGTTATGCGCCACGTGTCTTCTTCCTTCCACCTAAGGTTAACTCATGATGTCATTTGGTCCCTTAATAGTCTCTTGCATTCCCCAAGAGGAGTGTCGGTAGAAAGTTCAGTAGATAGGTATCTCATCCTTGCCCCCGTCCTTGCGAGGCCGTCGGCAATTGAGTTTCCCTTGATATCACTGTGACCTCATACCCAGATGAGCCCCACATCACAGTTGTTAGCGAGCTTGTTAAGCACTTTTCTGCAGTCTCTGACCACCTTGGAGGTGCAGTAGGGACTATTTAATGTCCTAATGGCGGCCTGGCTATCGGTGACGAACCTGATATGGTTTACCTGAAGGTCGGTTTTACCTATCCAGTCCACTGCCACTCGGATAGCCATGACTTCCGCCTGTAGGAAGCTGCAGTGGTTTGGGAGTCGAAAAGATTTTTTGAGGTTGAACTCATGTGAGAAAATTCTCCCAGACTAAGCATGAAGTAAAATTTCGAGTTGAGAAAAGCCTCAAGAATTTTCAATCCAATTCGGGCTTTTCTCAACTCGAAATTTTACTTCATGCGCCACGCGCATAAAAACACTAATTAAGTGTAATTTTCAAAATATACTGTTCATTTAAAATTTAAATTTTTAGTCGATTTTTCAGTTATAAAATTTTCATGAAATTTTTAATATATTATATTCGTGAGTTGTTTTAATATTTAGAGATGTTCATCAATTAAAATAATGTTAAAGTTGAATTTGTGTTCAGTATTCCGGCACCAGGTACCCACAGACGCGTTTCGGACTTCAAGGTCCTCTTCAGTGTGGTCCCAACCCAGTGCTGAGGAATACTGAACATTTCTGACTATTTCAAGCCAATATGTGAAAACTATTAATGATTTCCATAGCTAACGCCATCTAATGCTTCATAGTGGCATCGTCAGTGACACGAATGCACAAAGTGCATATACAGGTCACTGTTTCGTCCACGAGCGAGCAGAACAGAGTTCTGCTCGCTCGTGGACGAAACATTGACCTGTATATGCACTTTGTGCATTCGTGTCACTGACGATGCCACTATGAAGCATTAGATGGCGTTAGCTATCGAAATCATTAATACTTTTAAAATAATGTTAATGAAATTTCCAACATTTCGAGATTTTCGTCGATTTATAAAAATGTTCTTTAAATTTTTATTATTTGAAAATTGTCTCCTCGATTTTTTAAATTTTCAATTTTTTTTTTTAATACTCAAATCAATCGAGTTTTCATTTTATAATTTTTTCGCCTGAAGAAGTAACAGTGTGGCGACATAATTGTAGCGTTATATATTAGATATTTGAAAGTGTATAAATTGTTTTATTTATATAAAAGTAAATCGAGTTTTATTCATTTATTTATTTAGGCTTTTCTAAACTCAAAATTTTACATCATGTGCCACCGAGCGTATTTAACACTGAACACTGTGACGTCAAAATACACCGCTTACCAAAATTCGATAGCCTCAGTTGTTGTGTGTTGGTATACTTAAAAGAGAAAATGCCTGTATATATTTTACTTTTACTGTTCTTCAAGTTATAACTAGAAACCATTTTTTTTTGTTAATAAAGAATTTCAATACAATAGATGGAGTCTAATTAATAATTAATATCGTATCTAATGATAGGTATTTTCGATATCTTGGAATATCGATATTTTTATGGAAAATAATCGACATTCATAATGATATTTCTTTTCCGATATATCGCTAATATCGATACCAAATAGTCGATATTTGGTATCGATATTAGCGATATATCGGAAAAGAAATATCATTATGAATGTCGATTATTTTCCATAAAAATATCGATATTCCAAGATATCGAAAATACCTATTTCTGATAGTTATTTAAAGTTAGTGTACAGAGCTATTTTTAATATGTAGAGAATACACTATTTAGTTTTAGTCAGTTCTGTTGTTTATAAATTTTTTTGAAAGTAAATATACTGCCCTCCATAAGCAATAGAAGAGAAAAAACATGTCATTAGGAATTGTTTATTTATGCATTTATTAGTAATTAAAACAGTTGTATGACATTTACATTGTTTTATAATATTAGTATTATATTTAAACCCTGCGATCAAATTTATAAATATAAAACTCACTGTAGTGTTAAAACATTCCAATTTGTTCTTATCGGATATACATACAGAGAGTTTTATGTAACACCGAACATATTCATAACGAGAATTTTTCCATATGCATATGTAGCACATTTTCCGATGCTCGGTTTATTAAAAGAATTTAATTTTAAGCTTTAAGCAAGTGTATTCCACTTCCAGGCTAAGCATGAAATAAAATTTCAGGCTTTTCTAAACTCGAAATTTTATTTCATGCGCCACCGGTACAAAACACTGATTTAATGTAAAGTTTAGCAGTGTGTTTTTAACTTCGTAATATGTCAGTGTTTTGTACCGGTGGCGCATGAAGTAAAATTTCGAGTTTAGAAAAGCCTGAAAATTTGGTTTGGCCGCTCCGCGCTTCGCGCTACGCGACCAAACCAAATTTTCAGGCTTTTCTAAACTCGAAATTTTACTTCATGCTTAGCCTGGGAGTGGAAAACACTCGCTTAAAGCTTCAAATTAAATTCTTTTAATAAACCGAGCATCGAAAAATGTGCAACGTATGCATATGGATACTTAAAAGAAAAATTCTCGTTATGAAAATGTTCGGTGTTACATAAAACTCTCTGTACAATTTAGGTACATTTATTTTATTTTCGCAAATATTCTAAAATAATTATAATTATCCTTATTTTTACAAATAATTATAACCATGCTTATTTTTACAAATAATTATAGTAGAATACTTAAGATGCAGCACTGCGTACAGATTAAAGCCATTTTCATGCAACAAATGTTTAAAGTGATAAAAAAACGTATTTTCAAAATAATAATATGTAAAGTTTGACATGACGCAAATGAAAATTACAAATTATACTGAAATATTGAAAAATCAAACAGCACGTTTTACTTTTGTTCACACTGCAACGTGTTTCGCCTATACAGTGACTTCATCAGGGTATTAATAATAATAATAATAATAATAATAATCTTTATTTTCAATTCTTAAAGTACATTCTGCGAATACAATACAAATATAAAACAATAATAATAAAACAAGAATTAAACTCTAAATAATTGGAAAACCATAAGGCGAGATTCAGTTTAGCATGAAAATGCTAAACCGGTCTTAAATATTATCAATGAACATATTAATATATGAAATGGTAACAGAAGAACATATAAATCAGTCACGCGTTGTATAGACAGATCGAACAAACATTACACATAACATTAATTTAATTCTTTTCACAAATGTTGTATAATTTAGACGTTTTAAGTCAGAAGATATGGCATTATAAACAATATAAATTTGAAAAGAAAAAGAAAGAAGAGGGTGGTTCTATGTTTGGGCGGTGATAAAGACCCCTTGAATCTAATATTAAGAGTGTGAACATCATTCCTGAATTTAATTTTCTCAAACAAGTAGGAAGGTGCTTTTGCAGTAATGACCTTGTGATAAAAACAGGCAGTTTTAATTTTTCTTCTTGATTCCATGTTGACCCAGCCTGCTTATATTAGTTTGTGAGATATACGCTCAAATTTACGTTTACCATAAATATATCGTAGGCACGAATTTTGAACAAATTGTATTCGTTTGGAAGTCGATTTATCAATAGCAGGGTTGTATAAGGTAGAGCAATATGAAAAATGAGAAAGTACATAAGCGTTGCAGAGCATAATTTTAGTTGATACTGGTAAACAGGATCGATGAGGATATAACTTTTTCAAGTTTATATAGGCTGTAGTAATGTATTTATTTATTTGTTTTTTTGTATATAAATGAGTTATCTAATATTACTCCTAAGTTTTTACTGCATTCTGAATAACTAATTGATTCATCATTTATAATTATGTTAAACTGATCTTTTAAAGCATCACAAATCTTTTTCTTGCCAAATAATTGGAACGACATTTTGGAGGGATTTGAATTTAAACATAAAAGAGTAGATATACTTTGAATACGTGCAAGGTCGGCGTTCAGACATCGTTCCGCGTGTTGTCATTCGTTGGGAGTAAATGATAAATAAATTTCACTTAATATAAAAATAATAGTAAACTATTGATGATTTTCAACTTTTTATTTTATTCACTACAATTGTTTCGCTACACTGTAGCTTCTTCAGGTGAAGAAATATAATACAAACATTTTTACAAACTTATTTACATTATATACCGAATTCAGAAGTGTGGGTGGAGGGTGTATTTTTCTTTAACTTCAGTAGGGGGGAGTTGGAGAGTTCTAGTTGGTCGTTTAACAAATTTCCTGAATGAATATTTTTATTTATTTCTAAATTTTCCAATAAATTTAGTTTCCGTCCTTTGTTGGAAATGTGGAGGATTTTAAAATTGTTGTTAAAGTGGTGGTTTTCTTCAATCAGGTGGTTTGAATATGTAGACGTGTTTTTCTGATGAATAAATGCTTTTTGATGTTCGTTTATTCTATCATCGAATGCTCTTCCAGTTTGGCCTATATAAAACTTTGGGCAATCAGCGCAATTAAGCAAATAAACCCCACAGCGTTGACCCTTTTTTGTTTTATCCTTATTGTTTTTTATGATTTTTGATAAAGTGTTGGTAGATTTAAATGCGACATTTATTTTTAATTTTCTTAAATAATTACTGATTTTTTGGCTCAAATAGCCATTATATGTTATTGATCCATAATTTTCATCCTTGCATTTCGTTCTGGGGAATATTAATTTATTAATTATTTCTTTTTCTTTGTTAATGATTAATTTGTTTATTGTTTCTAATTTAAAATTATTTCTAACCGCAATGTATTTAATTATGTTGATTTCTTTTTCAAAATTTTGTTTTTTCATTGGTATTGAAAATGCTCGGTGAATCATGGATCGATAAGCAGATAATTTATGTTGAATAGGGTGAAAAGAATTATTATTTATTGTCGTATCCGTGTGCGTTGGTTTATGATAAATTGAGAAATCGTGTTTATTATTGTTTTTTATTATGGTTAGATCTAGAAAATTTATTGTGTTGTGTATTTCGGTTTCTATAGTAAATTTAATTTTATTGTGTTGAAGGTTTATTTCCTTTAAAAAGCTATTTAAAATTCTATCCGTGCCAGTGAATGCAACTAAAACATCGTCAACATATCTCCACCAATAGAGGCAATTTGTAAATTGAGGCAATTTGCATATTTTCTTTTCTATGCTATCCATAAAAATTTCTGCCATTAAAGGGCTTAGGGGGTTTCCCATTGCCCTAAGCCCTTTAATGGCAGAAATTTTTATGGATAGCATAGAAAAGAAAATATGCAAATTGCCTCAATTTACAAATTGCCTCTATTGGTGGAGATATGTTGACGATGTTTTAGTTGCATTCACTGGCACGGATAGAATTTTAAATAGCTTTTTAAAGGAAATAAACCTTCAACACAATAAAATTAAATTTACTATAGAAACCGAAATACACAACACAATAAATTTTCTAGATCTAACCATAATAAAAAACAATAATAAACACGATTTCTCAATTTATCATAAACCAACGCACACGGATACGACAATAAATAATAATTCTTTTCACCCTATTCAACATAAATTATCTGCTTATCGATCCATGATTCACCGAGCATTTTCAATACCAATGAAAAAACAAAATTTTGAAAAAGAAATCAACATAATTAAATACATTGCGGTTAGAAATAATTTTAAATTAGAAACAATAAACAAATTAATCATTAACAAAGAAAAAGAAATAATTAATAAATTAATATTCCCCAGAACGAAATGCAAGGATGAAAATTATGGATCAATAACATATAATGGCTATTTGAGCCAAAAAATCAGTAATTATTTAAGAAAATTAAAAATAAATGTCGCATTTAAATCTACCAACACTTTATCAAAAATCATAAAAAACAATAAGGATAAAACAAAAAAGGGTCAACGCTGTGGGGTTTATTTGCTTAATTGCGCTGATTGCCCAAAGTTTTATATAGGCCAAACTGGAAGAGCATTCGATGATAGAATAAACGAACATCAAAAAGCATTTATTCATCAGAAAAACACGTCTACATATTCAAACCACCTGATTGAAGAAAACCACCACTTTAACAACAATTTTAAAATCCTCCACATTTCCAACAAAGGACGGAAACTAAATTTATTGGAAAATTTAGAAATAAATAAAAATATTCATTCAGGAAATTTGTTAAACGACCAACTAGAACTCTCCAACTCCCCCCTACTGAAGTTAAAGAAAAATACACCCTCCACCCACACTTCTGAATTCGGTATATAATGTAAATAAGTTTGTAAAAATGTTTGTATTATATTTCTTCACCTGAAGAAGCTACAGTGTAGCGAAACAATTGTAGTGAATAAAATAAAAAGTTGAAAATCATCAATAGTTTACTATTATTTTTATATTAAGTGATAATGGATTTTCAAAATATAAGTGCCTCAACAATCAACGAGATAAATAAATTTGGCTATCATCGGCGTACATATAGCCTTTAGAATGATGTAAGCTATTTAAAACGGCACTTGTGTATATAGTGAATAACAACGGGCCAAGAATGGAACCCTGTGGAACACCTTGCATAATGCTGATAAAATTTGACCTATTATTGTCTACTTCTACACACCTCTGAGGTAAGATCTTAGTAAAATTATAGCAGAATTTTCCAATCCAATGTGTTCTAATATACTTTCAAGGACGTCAAAGTTAACAGTATCGAAAGCCTTGCTATAGTCCAACAGTACTAACAAGGTAATTTCTCCTCGATCAGTGGCTGCTAATATATCGTCTGTGATTTTAATCAAGGCAGTTTCACAACTATATCCCTTACGAGAGCCCGATTGCATTTCAGGAAGTATATTATTCTCACTGACGTAAGAGGTTAATTGTGCTTCAATGATTTTTTCTAGTACCTTAGATAAGGTGGGAAGAATACTAATGGGCCTTAGATTACCATAGTTAGTTGGGTTATTAATTTTTGCAATAGGTTTTACGACTGCGAATTTCCAGCAATTAGGAACAATTGATTCAAGCAAACAACTATTTAAGATATGTACGACATAGCCTTCGCATAACTATATTAATTTCGTCAAATCCAGTTAAATTTGAATTTACTTAATTTAAATATTGAATTACTGTGCTATCATCTATTAAACTAAAACAGAAGTTGCTAGCGGAAGGGTGCTTAGAACCTATGAAACTGTTGCTATAGTTCGTAGAATTATTATATTGTGGAATAGAGTCCCGAAAGAAGTTGTTAATTTCTTTGACATTTTTCAGAGAGTCAGGAAGCTGAATATTTTGTTTCTTTAGTCCCAAATATTGCAAATGTTTCCATAATTGATTTCTATTAAATGTATTAGCTATATGAGTGAAATAAGCTTTCTTTTCTTTCTTCATAACCGAATTGAAATAATTTCTCAAGCTTTTGTAATAATCCCAATCGGAGTTAAGGCGCGTTTTTCTAAATTTTGCCTTGGCTTTATTACGCATCTTCATAAGAAACTTTAAATTATTAGTTATCCACGGACTTGAGACTTTCGTTGTTTTCATTATTTTATATGGAGCATGCTTATCAAATAGACTAATGATAGAACTATTAAAGAAATGTAACTTATCATTAATATCACTTATATGTAAAATATTATGGAATGGTATACACTGTAAATCATTTACAAATTCATCGGTGTTGATAGAACGAAAAGATCTGAAGTATTTAATATTATTATCAACTAACTTGGTACCCAATGGTACTGCACAATAGACTATATCATGGTCGGAGACTGGACAATCTAAAACACCCTTTAAAGTAATATCTAAGCTCCGTGAAATATCAAGGATTGAAGCAGTAGTAGAAGTGACACGTGTTGGTACATCTATGATTTGCAGAAGATCATGACTATCAATCAATTCAGAAAGTGAAACATAGGAATTATTTTCCGGTTTAGACATGTCAATGTTTAGATCACCACAGCAAATTATATGTTCAGAATAAGGTAAGCAATTAATAAGAGCGCACTCAAAATTATGCAAAAATTCAGGAATATTTTGATACGGGGAACGATATATACATGAAACAATAACATTATATTTGATCGTTTTTATATGAATCCACAAATCCTCAAGGATATTACCACTTTGGAAAGAAGATTTCATATGCAAGTTGAAAAATATTCGCATACAGACCAATTCAATATCAATAGTGGTTACAGGGAAATTAAGAGATAGTATAGAATAGTATTTAATAATATTTCTCTTGGTTTTTTTTGTGCTGCAGTTGAATTAATAAAGACTAAAGTATTATCAAAACATTTGGAAGAGAAAGTTGCTCTGGCATAATTCGAGTCGGTTGTGCGAGCATGTGGATTTTGGGTGTGTCGCTTTACATTTTAAATGTTGTAAACTTGTTTTACAGCCACAATGAATTATTTTTATGCTATCAACGGGGGGCGTAGCTCAGATGGGAGAGCGCTCGCTTAGCATGCGAGAGGTACCGGGATCGATACCCGGCGCCTCCAAAATTTTAATATTTTCTTCTAATATCGTTAAAAAAATTGTTCAAAAGAAGTGAGATGTAAGATCCGAATATTTCTACTTCATTGAAAAATAATTGAAGAGTTAAGGGGAAAAACCAAATAAGTCCAAAAAGTCCAGAAAATCGTTTCTGGCGCCATTGCGTCCAAGACCAAGTATTTTCACGTAGGCAAACTTAACGTGAAACAAACAAATGGTTCACGTTATTCACAACGAAAAAAATAAATAACGTATGAAACATACAGACATCTCATCTTGTTCCCTTGTAGAATTTTAAAAATGTCGATCATTTTCCATGAAAATGTCGATATTCCAAAATATCTATATGTCCTATTCGTGCGTTCTCAGAGGATATCTCGGATTACGTTGAAGATAAAACAAGTATTTTTACACCACAGTTACTTGGTTTCAAGAGGTGCATAACCTAAAAATGTTTTTATATATACAGAGTGTGCCATAAAGACAGTAGCGGATGCGATTTTCTTATTTTAAATAGAACAGCCTGTATATTATTTTGGTTTTGAATCCCTCATAAAAATTGCGTATCATTTTATTATAAACATTTTGTCTAAGTCGTACTGTTTCAGAGTAATTTAACATTTATGAACCAAAATGATGTTTGCACTGGTTTCGTAAAGCTAAAATATCTCTGAAACTAAATAGCATAGAGAGTTAGAGCCCAGAAAATTTGTCAAATTTTCACAGGGCTTTTCTACACTCGAAATTTTACTTCATCTTAGTCTGGGAGTGGAAAACACTCGTTTATAGCTTCAAACTGAAATCTTCTAAAAAAAAAAACAACTTGAATATTTTCTTTTAGGTAAACATATGCATAAGCTGTATATTTTCCTACATCCGATGTTTTTCAAAAGAGCTTAATTTGAAACTTTTAACGAGTATTTTCCACTCCCAGAGTAAAAATGTTGACGGGGCCTTTCTAAACTCGAAATTTTACTTCATGCTTAGCCTTGGAATAGAAAACACTCGTTTATAGCTTCAAATTAAACTCTTCTAAAAAAACAACGAATATCTAACGATTTAAAGAAAATAAGCTGAATTTGGAATACGCGCCGACTAATATCTGCTGTCTCGATAAACCTATGTCTAAGCAGAAAAATGTCAAAATTGATATATCAAATGTCAAAATTATAAAAAATTTCGAAATTTGATTAAATGTCAATAGTCCATAAAACATAATTTTAATTTTAATTGATGCGCGTAGTATATTATCTTTTTGTGAAATGAGAAAAATATTTTAAACTTTAGAATAAATTACAGTTTTTGTATGAGCGGAAGACAATTGTCAATACCTTATTCTGTGATTTTCTGTTTTATAAAAAAAATGCGATATTTAAAAAAGTCTAACAATAAAAAATCCAATTATGATTTTTTCAAAAGTTGAAATCATCAATTTTTATAAAAACCGATAAAATCTTATATATTCACGAAAAATGACAACATTTTAAAAATAAAAATCTTGAAAATTCATGTAAAACGTCCTAGAATTTAAAATCAACAAATAACTTTGAAATTCACGCAAATCTTCAGGATTAAATTGTTTCATAAAAATCTAAAAAAAAAAAAAATCTTAAAAGGCGGCAAATTGTTACATTTTAGAAATTTGCAAAAGATGTCGACATTTTGAAGATTACCAAAAATCTTGAAAATTCCTACAAATTTGCAGAAATTTACTAAAAAATCGTCCACAATTTAAAAAGTAACTAAAGGTGTGGACTTATGAATATCGTCTGCATTTTAAAATTTTACGAAAGTTTCGGAAATGCACAAAACTGCTGAAATTTTGAAAAATGATGAAAAATCATAAAATGTGTCCAAATTTTTAAAGTTAAAGAAAATCATGAAAATCATCAGAATTTTGAAGATCAACTGAAATCTTGTAAATTCCTGAAACCCTCATTCATCCTAAATTTAAAAATAGTCAATCAAGATTCATGTTAATTTATAAAAATGTTTAGTTTTTAAGGTTTTAGTCAATTTTTAAAATTTTGGCTGTTTTTATGAATTTTTTAGATTTTTGTAATTTTTTAAATGTTGACGGTTTTCGGTAATTTTCGCGAATTTCTTGGATTTTCGTTTATTTTAAAACATACTGACTCTATTCGTGAATTTTCAAGATTATGAATTTCCTAAGTTTTCATTCATGAATTTCTTACTATAACAGTTTTTCTGAATTGCCGATAATTTTAAAATATATTGACGATTTTCATAAATTTCAAAAATTGAAGTAAATTTTCGAAAAATCGTGATTCTTTTTAAAATTTTCATTAATTATCAATATCTTGTAAATTCATGGCGCTTTCCATAAATACAAGATTGAATTTTCAAGTTATGTCAGTAATTTAATTTTAAAAATCATGTCTTTTTTTTCGTAAATTTGTTTAACTTCTTGACAGTTTTTGTTACTTTAAAAAATCAGGACGATTAGCGTTTTTTTTTTATTTTTCGTGAATTTCTAATATGTCCGTAGATTTTATAATTTGCGATGCTTATTACGATTTTTAACAATTTATTATAAAAAAATTATTATTTTTTTATTTTTTTTAAATTTTATATATTTTCTTAATATTTACTATTTTATGACTTCACTCAATTATGCATTTTTATATTTTCTATAAAATTGAAAAAGGCAGAATAAGTTATTGATAGATGCTTCATGAGTGTCTTCCACTTCCAGATTAAGCATGAAGAAAAATTTCGAGTTGAGGAAAGTCCGAAGAATTTGGATTTTGACGCCCAAATCCAAATTCCGACTTTTCTCAACTCAAAATTGTACTTCATGCGCCATGCGCATAAAAATTATTATTTAAAGTGAAGTTAAAAATATACAGCCCATTTAATACAAAATAATCAGAATTATTGATAATTCTTCATAATTTTTCAGAATTCTAGTATTTTTGAATCTTTTTTTACATTGATAAAATGTAAAAAAAGGTTTGTCGTTTCGGCATTTCCAACAATTTTGACAATATTGAGAGTTTTTGAACTTTTTCATAATTCTCATTTTATACATTTTAGATTTTTATACATTTTCAACAATGTTTATATTATCGACAATTTTAATAGTTTTGACACTCGATGTGCCATATTTTTCCTTAATTTATAAAAACTCGACAGTTTTCATTTTTATATTTTTTGAAAGAATATTGTTTTCTGAACTCAGTGATGTACCACACTCATAATTTATTTTAGATTTAATATTTAAAATTATGATATTTTCTTTTTTGCAAAGAGTGCCTTGGAAACTATGACGTCATATCTGTTAATCAATAAAATCTTAACAGCAGTCAATCATTGTTAGCACTCAACATTAATTATTAACTGTCATTCTTTTGTAATAATAATAATAAGTATCGATTATCACATTAAAGTTGCACCGTATCCGCCCATTTTCCCGAATACATTTTCCCAAATATATTTTTCTCTAATTGCACTATACAGCAAAAACCGATAAAAAATTTAAGATGAAACTTAAGCTTTGTATTAGAATATTGGATCTAAATAAAGCATTCAGTGAAAATACGCAAACTGGAAGTGGTAGTTGTTCTTAAGGTTTTTGCGATTTTTCTTCATATTTTCTTAATTATTGATCTTATCGAAAAATCTTCTAAATAAAAGTTGTAGAGCTTGTCAACTTACATGATATAAATAGATTAAACATTTTTTGTAACCTATGTAACCTAAATATATTGAAAGGTAAACCGTTTTTTATATAATATTAGAAAATATTAGTAAGCATTCAAAAGAAACCGGTATATGGCTGCTATTGCCGACTCATTTCATTTCACGTCGACGTTGACTGTTTGTACAACGTCCCTGACGTCTACAATGTCGACAATTGTTTTGATTAGAATCATATGTTCAATAAAAAAAACCTCTAGAGTGCCATGATTTTATCTTTATTTTAAATTTATGTTAGCTACACGCTTTAGGAATTGTCATATAAAACGTCAGATATAATAATTATAACGTATAATTTCAGAGTTGCCAACCTACAATATATTCCATAGCACTCTAGAGGTTTTATTTTATTGAACATATGATATAACATCGGACCTTTTTGTCTAATGCGAGCCGATTTGTCAAATAGCTGAAAGTTGAAAGAGTATCCAAAACTTTAAAAAACGTCCAAAACCGCAGCATATACATTATAAGAATATAACCTTTAAATAGTTTTGTTTATTGTTGACGTTCTCGACATTGGCGACGTGCTGTCACGTTGATTATTAAAGTCGTTACGTCGAGGCTTATCCCTGCTGACAGAAAAAGTACTATGATATACACATCAGCATTTTTACTTTTCCCCATATGCAAAACAAATTGAAAATATTCTTTTTGCGAAAATTAACAAATAAAAAATTTTAGTAGATCCGTTTTGAGGTCCGCCGAGTTGATTAGGACCATTTTTGAAAAATGTCTGTCTGTAATTCGGTCCTTCTGTCGCCATGATAAAGTCTAAACCGATTAAGCAGTAAAGATATCACTATAAATTTAAACTTTTTATTACAATAGTATTACTCGATCAACTTTTGGTGAAAATGCGGAAAGCATAAGTGGTAGTTTACTCTTAGCATTTTTTTGGATTTCTCTTTAATATTGATCATACAAAAAATCTTGTTAAGAAAAGTTGTAGATAATCGAAAAATCAGCATTTAATGCATTTATTTTATGTCGTAGCTCTTTTAGTTATTTTATTAAAGTTGTTTCAAAAATGTGAATTATACAAATAAATTCCTCTGAATATAAGTGATCTATTGCTATAAATGACGTTGACTTTGTCATGATTAATATTTTGAGGAAAAGTAAACACATAAGTGAAGCTTACGAACAAAGTTTAACAGGAATTAGAAACATTTATTGAAAATCGTTGATTGCTGAGGCATTTAAGTGTTTAAAATCCATAATACTTTACTTATTTTAAAGAAAAAACTTGTTGATTTTTGAAAATTGGAATGTTTATTCACTACCATTGTTTCGCATATTTATTGCTTCTTTGGGTGTTACAAAATGTACAGATTTCTTATGACTATTTATCTATATACAAACTACTTTGGTGGGAGGAATATTTTCAGTAGTGGGTATGTGGATGATTATAATTGCTCGTTGCAGAGTAGTCCAGAATTATTTTTGTTTAATTATTTCCAAATATTTTAGTAGGTTTAATGTTCTGCCTTTTTTTACGTTTATAATATTTTTACATCCTGCTTAAAGTTGTGGATTTCATCTATTAGGTGGTTGGCAAACCTTGATATTATTTTTTTGTTTAACGTGGGCTTTATTGTGTTTCTCTATTTTCTCCTCAAACAATCTTCCGGTTTGTCCTATGTAATATTTAGGGAGTTATCACAATTTAACATATAGACTCCAGGTTTTTATGTACTTTTAAGTGTTTTATTTATTGTTTTTAATATATTTTCCTAGGCTATTATTGGTGCGGAAGGCTATATTAATATTCTGTCATTGAAAAAAAATTGATAAAAAGTAAGGTAGGTGAAATTTTTTCATTTCAAGTATCTACCAAGGGGAAAAGTACTATGATGACACATCAACTTTTTTTTATTGCAGGTAAACAGTAAAAATTAAGTCAAACATTTCAACAGATTAGTATTGCTCGCTAAAATGTGCCACGCTGTTGGGTGTGTAATTAAACAATTACCTAATTAGATTTTTTAATGTTAAACACTGCAATAATTAATTTTGTTTTAATGACCAACGCATTTTAAATGGGAGTTACTTTTTGAAACACTTTTATCTACGACCTCAATAAAAAGTCTTATTTATACATTAATGAATATGCGCGAAGCTCAACTACACTAGGGCTTAAATAGCCAATGCATTTTAAATAGGACTTACATTTATAAACAGTTTTGTTATCTGTCATTTATGACAGATTATGTGCCACTGAAAAAACTTATTCGCGCATCTAATAAAAATGTATAGTGAAATAATTACTGCAGAATATCTAAATTATAAGAAACACTCAGCGATTATTAACAAGGACGTCGACCAGTGAGTAGGTTTTCTTATTTCAAGTAATCAATTTATTGAAATCAACCGAGCTTTCGGAGATTATTTGTCACTTTCTTCAGGGTTTTACACTACAAGATTAAACGGAGTATAAGTATTACAAACTGCCACATATCAAATATTATCTCAGTTAAATCTATATAAATTTCATAATAATTACAATTAAATGTCATAGTTTGTTAAATATTTTATATACAGTATGTTTTTCACAAAAAAAGTGTTATACTTATACTCCGTTTAATCTTATAGTGTAAAACCCTGAAGAAGGAGACAAATAATCTCCGAAAGCTCGGTTGATTTCAATAAATTGATTACTTGAAGTAACCCACTCACTGGTCGATCTCCCTGTTACTAATTCCTCAGTGTTTCGACGAAGTACGACCTGAATTATAAGAAATACTAGTAAAGTTGCTAATATTCATTAAATATAAATAAATAAAAAGTGAAATAATTTCTTATTATACCCTATACGGGTCTTAACTAAACGGTTTTCAGAAATGCAAAACACACCTAATTTAGTAGACATCTATTTATTTGAATGTGTTTGTTTGATGATGTAAACATGTTCATTCATGAATAACATTAATAACTCAAAATTGTGTTACTTTTTTCAATCATACTTTTATCACATCTTTGGACTATTTCATAAAGAGTAGATATTTTATGCATTAGTTTGCTCTTGTATAGCAGTTAATTATTCCCGCACTTGAATAACTTGGCAAAAAAATTAGTGGTGTAGGGTGTGCGAAATTTATAGGCAATTTTTCACGCTCATTGTAGCCGACGTTATTCTTTCAAAAGATGAAATATCTTTATGGCCCTCGGCGCAGTAAAACTGATATACAGTCATTTTTAATTACGTTAACTCCGAGGTCCACGTGCAGTAAAACGTATCAGCCCAATATAAACGTAACATACTGCTGGTTAATGTAGGTTATTAAAACGTATTTTTCTCTAAATAGGACGATTCCAATTATGAAAGTTTAGGGTGCAATTATTCGAATTAATTGTAATTAAAATTATTGCTTGTCAGGGTCGTATTATTGTTAGAGAATTATGCCCTGCCTACTCTATCTAATTAGTTTGTAATGAACCAATGCTTATACGTTTCTTAAAATTGTTGTGTTTTGCCAGTTGACGGCCGTATAGGTAGTTTTGGAGCCATAATGAAAAATTACATATTAGGCATGAAGTAAAATTTAGAGTTAAGAAAAGCTTGAAAATTTGGTTTCTTCGCGTAGCTAAGCAAATTTTTAGGATTTTCTAAACTCAAAATATTACTTCATGTGCCACGCGTATATAACACTGATTTACCGTGACGTTTAAATTATACTGGCTTAGCAGTATATTTTTAACTTCACTTAAAATAAGTGTTTTTCTAAACTCGAACGTTAACTTCATGCGCTACGCGTGTAGGCGCATGAAGTTAAATTTCGAGTTTAGAAAAGCATGAAAATTGGGTTTTGTGGTTTGGTTGTTGTTTAATTTTAATTTGATTGTGTTTAAACTGACAGCCGTGGCATACCTAGAACTTCTGCCGCCCGGGGCGATCTCCAATTTGCCGCCCTTTCTAAGTCAATGAAATTGTGGTTTTTATAAATTATTAAACATAAATAAATAATTGTAACTTATACAAACTATAGGTGGAGAACTTTTTTACCATTGGACGCCATATTTGAATTAGGCTTTGATATACTTACAAATGCAACTTTTATAAAAAACAAGATACTATTTTAAAGGCCACAAGAAACTCACGGTGGTATGAGACAAAACATATACCTAATTTACAAAAAATTCCATTCAATATTTTTACTTTCCCGAACATTTTCAAATCAAAAATTTTAATGGATATATCCATTTTGAGGTCCCTCGAGTTGATTAAAACCATTTTTAAATAATGTCTGTTCTTCTGTAATTCTGTTGCCACGATAAAATCTAAACCGAAGAAAAGTTGTGAATAATAAAAAAGCATTTAATGTTTATACACATTATCCAAAAATTCTATAAATCTTTGAAAATTTCATTAATATTTTATAAATTGACAAAAATCTCGAAATATTGAAAATCTCATAAAAATTTCCTCCAAATTGAAGAGTAGAAGTGTGAAAGTGGGTAAGACCTAAAATTGGGTTTTGTAGCTTTTCCACATAAACTTCTAAAAAAACGAATTTGAATTTTCGGTTAAAATATAATTGGAAATATAAGATAACAAACTAACGGAAAGTTGATTCCAGTTAACAAGTTCAAATAAACAAATACAATTTGGTTACAAAAAAAAACTATTCTATTCTATTCTATTGAAAGTGAGTGGGTAGTTATGCTACCCTCCACTGCGACCGCAAGGATCTATTGTGGCTCACAATTAAGGTCGACCATCCGACCTTACAATTCACCTTCCAAGTCCATCTTCTTGATGAAGTCAAGGATCTTGTCAGGTGAAGTTTTCTCCAGGTCCTTCAGGTTTAGCTTTGGTGTGCCAAACACCGTGGTCCTGATCTGGTTGCCAGCTGGACAGGCACATATGACGTGCTCTGCTGTTTCATCATCCTCTAGGCATAGGCGGCACTCAGTGGTGTCGCTCAGTCCTAGTTTGTTAAGGTGATGCCTTAGATGGCTGTGTCCAGTGAAGAGAGCAGTTAATGTGTGAACATCTGATCTGCTCAGCTTCAACCATGAGGCCGTCCTGGCCGCAGATGGTCCACTTGTTACCGCTTTGAAATGTCTCATCCCAGGGCGGTTTTGCCAGAAATCCTGTGCCTCGTGTCTCATCCATCCGTTGTTACGGTCTCTAGCTGTTGAT
Organism: Philonthus cognatus; assembly: GCA_932526585.2. Lineage (NCBI taxonomy): Eukaryota > Metazoa > Arthropoda > Insecta > Coleoptera > Staphylinidae > Philonthus > Philonthus cognatus. The sequence goes on along the minus strand of OW052249.1, from coordinate 6,727,655 downwards.
CTGGGTATCCCCACAGCGGGTTCTGGTCCGATGTAGGCTGTACGCGCCCCCTCTCTGGCTAGGGAATCGGCTAATTCGTTTCCCTCCACGCCAGAGTGGCTTGGCACCCACATCAGACTGACCCCGTTTACCTGTGCCATTTGGCAGAGGGCTTCCTTGCAGTTCCGTACAGCCAGCGAGGAGCATCTAGAAGATGCCAGGGCCCTAAGGGCCGCCTGGCTGTCCGAACATATTTTTATTGTCCTGCCCGCCCAACCCTTTGAAAGGATTTCGTGGGCGCACATTTCAATGGCGTATATTTCAGCCTGAAGTATGGTAGCATACCTGCCAAGGCTGTAGTAAAGTTCAGTCCTTGGTCCGACGACTGCGGCTCCTGTTCCAGTGGACAGTTTTGAGCCGTCAGTGTACCAGTAGGAGTCAGCCTTTTCTGGGGTGATTTTGTGTCGCTCCCAGTCGTCCCTGCTTGGGAACAGGACCTTGTACGGCTGATCCTCGCAGTAGTCCGTGACTGCGTAGTCAGTCCTCATACTTAGGGTATCATCCGCCTCAATGGCAGTTGACAGCCCATTTGGTGTGAAGACTATCACCTTCGGATCCAATAGGGCCGCGTGGTGATATCGATACGTTGCCAATCTGGCCTCGCCCTGTATTAGGATATGCAGGGGGGTAAGGTTCAGTAGCATTTCTAGCGCCGCTGATGGGGTAGTGCGTATGGCTCCAGTTACCGCCACTGTCGCCATTCTCTGCAGTGAGGAGAGCCTTGATATGGCCGTTTTTCGAGTTGTAATCGGCCACCAGGCGATACTGCCATAGGTTATTATTGGTTTTATGACCGAACCATATAGCCAGTACATTTGCTTGGGGTTTAATCCCCATGACTTCCCGCAAATTCTATGGCACGTCCACAGGGCGTACCTTGCTTTGCGGATTGTCTTGTCCAAGTGGGAGTTTCAATTCAGCGATTTATCCAGGGTGATTCCTAGATACTTCGCCTCCTCCACAAATGGTATGGTTTCTCCCCGTAGAGTAAGAGGTCTCAATTTCAGGATCCTCCTTCTCGTGAACGGGACAACTGATGTTTTGCTAGGGTTTACGTTTAACCGTTCCCCTATACACCAGTTCTGAGTCGCATCCAGTGCCTCCTGCATGGCTTCACAGATTTGGTTTTCATCCGTGCCCCTTGCAAGAATGACTATGTCATCAGCATACGCTTGCACTTCGACGTCAAGCGTATCTATTATTGCAAGCAGATCGTCTACCAGTAAAGACCACAGCAGGGGGGAAAGAACCCCTCCCTGCGGGCATCCCCTGGCAGTCCTCAGCTTGACCGTGTCGCCACATAGTGATGTTGTCACGGTTCTGGTGTCGAGCATTGCTCTGATCCAGCCTGTAATAGCCGGTGGAACCCCTCTGTCCCTCGCGGATTTGCAGAGTGATCCCGTCAGAGCAGCGTTGAAGGCCCCATCTATGTCCAAGAAAGCTGTTACCGCAATTCCCTTGTAGTCCAGGGTTTGCGCAACTTTCCCGGCTAGGTTATTCAGCGCCAAGTCCGTGGACTTCCCTTTTTGGTAGGCATACTGGTGCACACTAAGAGGGTTAATACTCAGTATCTCCCTCCTGATGTAGCCATCCAGCACCTTTTCCAGGGTCTTTAGGATAAATGACATCAGGCTTATAGGTCGGAAGGATTTTGGTAGGGGATCTGTTTTTCCCACCTTAGGTAGATAGACTACCTTTACTTCCGACCAGCTAGTTGGAATGTAATTCCACGCTAGGCTCGCCCTGAACAGTCTTATAAGGTGGAGGATTACTTTCTCCAAGCCTTTTTGGAGTAAGACAGGGAAGACCCCATCTATTCCTGGTGCTTTGTATGGTTGGAAGGATTTGACCGCCCAACTTACTGATCTGTAGGTAACGATTTTGTTTACCACCTTCCAGTCCTGCTTCCCCGGTCTCTTAGTTTGATCCCGTGGAAGCATTGTATCCGGTGTTTCGTTACTTAGAAGGGAACAATCTGGGAAGTGATTTTGGGCCAGGATCTCTAACGTCTCTTTACCAGAGGCCGTATATGAGCCATCAGGTCGTTTTATCGATCCAAGTGCTTGCGCCGGCTAAAAAAAAGAACTAACATTAAAGTAGAAAAGCTGTAAGTGTCAAGGTAGAAACGCTGTAAGTAGAAAAGCAGTAATCATTTAAAAAGGTGTATGTGCGGCAAAAAATAATGTTACTGGAGTAACTTTCTATAAAATGAAAGTCAATCATTGTTTGGAGGGACTTTTTCTTGTTGTCAGAAATTTTACTGTCGAACAAAGTTTTTCCCTTTTTTAAAATATCTGTTTGTGCCCAGGGAACAATATCACAATACACATCTTTTGACTTTATGACAGTTGGATTATTTTTTTCAATTCTGATTGCAACAGCTTTACTGATTTTAAGACTGGCAGTATTTAAGATTGTGTTAGCTGCTTCCTTAATATTCCAAAACCCAACGTTAGACATATTAATGACCTTGAATGGCGGAGTGTATCTAGCTGATTCTATTACATTGATATGATCATCAGGAACAGAGGCATTCATTTTTCTTTTGCGTTTTTCCACTATTGAAAAATCACGGTCGCACGGCATAAATCTGTGTCCACTTACCAGAAACCTATGTTCAATCGATTCAAACACACTGTTTGCTACCAAAAATACTAAGACAAAAAGAATGGTTTTATTTTTGTTCTGACCCACACGGTTATCGGACCATATTATCAAATTTGATTTGTGGGTCAGTAACCATCCATTCAGCAGATAAAGAAAACAAGACGCAATTTCGTTTCCACTACGTCCTGCTATGCCCTTGTGCCATAAACACATCACGGCTGTTTCTATATCTTGTATGTGCACTCTAAATTTGTAACAGGGCAGCTGAGAAAGATAAAACATATCAGAGTGTGTTAGCGTTGATACGAATAAAACCTGCTTCAAATCCATAGACAAGGAACATGCATTGCTTCCTGGTTTTTAAGAACGAGTAAGCTGTTGTCGCTTTTTCAGCTGTACGCTGATGTAGCTCAAGCTAAGTTCTAGCAGAACCACTGGCTTCTACATTGGCCCGACTTTCACAGTGCAGTTAGTCGCACATGTTGTAGGTCGCTGAAAAAACCGATCTGTAATATTTATAAGTAACTTCAGATTCTGGGTGTAGCTTCTTGAATGCTTTGAAAAGGCGATGGATGTATAAATCTGGGCTTGGGTACTACTTACTAGAATTTTCCCTCCTGTAATGACTTTTTTGTCGTGGAATGGAATTGATATGGGCTTTTATACACTGGCGATCAAGCTCAAAAATGTTTAACTAATGTGTCAGTTCTGCGTTAATCTGTAAGATCTGTAAGACATTACGAGTCTGCAAGTAATTTGCTATTCTGAATAGTACTGCAGCTTACAGATTCCTGTAAAAACTGTTACAGATTTGTAAATTGTTACGGGTGGATTGACAGTGCACGTAAGCTTACAGTTTGCACATTTTGAGGTTAATGTAATAAAATTATATTATCTCTGATATTTATCGTGATATTACAATGAACAATCAACAAATGAATTAATTTGTTGGAGTTTTACTTGAAGAGGAGCGTAAAAGGTAAGTTTGGATTATTAACAAGTACCTAATACGCTAAAAATATAATAAAATATAAATTTTATGAGAGTTACTAGGAAATCATTAAGGGGCGAATTAATTCCATTTGAGATGCCACCAAGACAGTTCTTACATCTATTTAGCCTTGATCAACATAGTGAGATTAATTTAAGAAATTCCTTGGAACCCCACATGCCAACAAGAAATGCAAACGCCATTCCTTTACTAAAAATTATTGAATTAGGGTTGAATCCAATAAATTTATATGCAGATTCTTGCTACATTGCACTTCTTCGCTTTTGATGAGCCGAAGTAGAGCAATCAAAGAAATTTGTGCTGTAACTATCCAACATATTTTTCATATTTGGGTGAAATTTCCAACAACAGCTGAAGACAAGAATAAAGTAAAGCATGGGTATGTTATAGTTTCAAATACTTTTACAAAATATGGATAAAGAGAAGTTTTGGGTGCAATTGATGGGACACATGTAAAAATGTTAGCTCCCCCAGTTACTGATGAAAATCACCCTCCTTCTGTTTACATAAATAGAATGGAAAAACATTCCATAAATGCTTGTTAGTTAACCAACTTTAGGGATGAATAAGTATTATTTATTTATGTCATAACTCACCTCATTTTAAATACATGGATTAATTACGCTAGTTTTCAATTCCAACGGAAACTAACCTATAACGTTATGTTCAGGTAACGGTTGCGACGAAAATAACAGGAGTGAAGTTAGCTGGTTCTATAAAAGTAGTTCAAATGACAGTCTGTACGAGCGTAGTTTAGAGACGCGCACCCAGAATTGCATTTTTCGGAGTATAAGTACAGGAGTTACAGATTCTATAGCACTATAGATTTACAGATCTGTAAGCTTACAGGTTAAAAACGCAGAATTTCACAATTAGTATCGTTAATTCATTTATCTGTGTAACAAGTTCCATCTCTTGTATGAAACACAAAATGTTTCTGCAAAAGTCCTTTTGCATACATGAATAAATTCGTTATTTTCATTAGGTAAGGTGTAATTGATTGTCATCTGACGTTTACTTTCATTAGTATTCTCATAAGAACCGTTATGAGGTCTTTTGATTCTAGAGCAGTGAATAAGACCCATTAAATGGTTCCTTGAATTTTTGCGTTTTCAGCATACAATTTTTCGCTTTTCATAGCTTAAATTTTTGCATGCCAACTTGCATTTGCAGGAAACCTACAAATAATAATCTATATATATATATATATATATATAAGATACATTCAAATTAGTTGGTTCTGTTTACTAACCTTTCTTTTTGGTCCCTCCTTTTTGGGTTGCTTAACACCTTTGCGCGTGTTGTACAATTCTCCAGATTCTTTTAAATGTCTTTGTACTTCCCTGCAGGGCCCATTAGATATTTCACTCATCTTTCAGAACAAAACCAAACACCAAACACGTATTTGTTAAAGCCTCCGTTTGATAACATTAAATAACGGCAAACCGCCATGTGGCACTTACAATCTTTGACAAGAAATTTGTCACAAACTACAGTGACTAATTTAAACACAGTGGCGACAACACCCTGTCATCCGCCATGATGAGGCAATGTTAATCAAGAGAATAGGTTATAATACAAACATCTGATTTTCAATTGTGACAGCGAGTGTGGTTACCTTTCACTTGAAGCGTCATCCATAAGCGGATGCTATTCCCTTAATTTTGAATGATAGTTTACACCTTAAATTAAAGTGTTGATTCTATTTACCTTTGCGAATTTTTGAGATACGATTTTGGGGTAAGTGAAATAAAGCAGAACCTTTAGATGGAATTGCTGTGACCAACTTTAGACCTCTTAGCTACGCCGCTGTTTGTCCGCCATTTTGAGTCAGAATTACTAACAACCAATCAAAAAGAGTACCAAAGTTGTCGCCACTGTGTTTAATCAAGGCACTGTATTACGAACATACACACACCGATATCTTTTGATACAAATTTGAAACAATTATAATAAAGATAGGCACATATTCCTTTTCTCAGGTAAAAAGCATGGCACTTACAACGTTTCTTCAATTACCAAAAACCTACGATATTTACGAAAACTGCCAAGGTTTTAAAAGTCGACTAAAAATGTCAATATTAAATGAGCAGTATATTTTGAACTTTACACTTAATCGCTGCGCGTCCTGTCCAAATCCAAATTCTTATGGGTTTTCTCAACTCGAAATTTTACTTCATTCTTAGTCTGGGAGTGGAAGTAGAGAATAATAATTCAATTTTTCAAGGATTTTTATTCATTTATAAAATCTTAGCGGTTTTTAAGATTTTCGTAAAGTCTTAAATTTTTCCAGTTTTCGTGAATTTGTAAAAGTGATAACACTATCATAAATTTATAAAAAAAACTTTTTCAAGAATTTCTAAGGGTTTCGTTAATATTCAAATTCTTGAATTTCCATGTTTTCATCACTTTTTTAAAATCTTGGCGGTTTTTGTGAATTTCCAAAATTTCTTCATTTAATTTTTAAAGGATCAGACGAATTTCAGAATTTTCTAGATTTTCGATAATGGGGAAAATTCTAATACTTTTCATGAATTTTCAATTATTTCAGTAACTTTAACAATGACAACATTAAGATTTTTGTTAGTTTTTAAATTCTTGGCAATATTCGTGAATTTTCTTAAAAGCGTTAAATTTAAAAATGTTGAAGTTTTTCATAAAATTCGAAGGTTTTCGTTGATTTTTAAAATTTTGATTAAATTTTATAATTTTTATATTTCTAATGAATTTTCGCCAGATTTTTTAAACTTGGCAGTTTTCGTTAATCTCTTAAAATTTTTGTAAAATTTTAAAATGTGTTTCTTTAATTTTCTAAATTCGACACTTTATGACATTTTATTAACTTTAAAAATGTTGACGTATGTCGTGAATATTCAAGAAAACAATAATAATTATAATATTATATTTAGTCAATTCTCAAAATCTAATTATGCATTTTAGAAAAATATATGCTTTTTATGATTTATTTAAAATGGGTGATGATTGATTGCAAAGCCAAAATCTTGAAATTTTCCGAAAGGCGTCAAAATGTTGAAATTTAACGACAATCATAAAAAGTCTCGAAACTTTTATACTTAATGAGGATCTTGAAAAACTCAGGATTTTTGAATTTATCAAATAAATAAATTCAACGATTTTAGAAAAATGTTTTCTTTGCAAAAATTGTAGAAATTCAACAATTTATCAAATCAAAATTAATAGAATGTAAACAGAAATTAGTAAACTTTAATTGGCTATAATTAAGGTTTAAATATTTCAAATGGATATTCCAAAATAACAAATAAAAGTTTACTTTTCTTTATAAAAACGCGAATGCTAGAGGGATTTAATTTATTTGAAAATGTATTTAATACAAAATAAAACGTTAATTTAACTGAAAAAATAATAAAATATTAAAAGGTATAATTTCTCGTTTTCTGATGTTAGATTACAAAAGACATTTCGGATTCTGATAAAATTATTAGCGATTGTCGATAAATAAGTAAACTTCGTAAAGTCGAAAAAAAAAATCGACCGATTTTCGAGAACATTGCAGACGCCTTAAGTTAAATAATATGTCATCAATAAATAAATAACAATAATTAAAAGGTAAGGTTTCTTGTTCTCTGATCTTTGATTACGAAAGTCATTTAAGATTTTTATAAAATTATTAGTGATTGTCGTGGATTGGATAAACTTTAAGGTAAAGTCAAAAAATACAAAATCGAGCTATTTTTGACGACATTACAGACGCTTAAAGTTGCATAAAATTTAATCAATGAGTAAATATAAAAATATTAAATGGTGCAGTTTCTTGTTTTCTGCTCTTAGATTACAAAATACACTTAGGATTTTCATAAAATTATCAGCGATTGTCGATGAATGAATAAACTTTGCGCTGAAGTTGAAAAAAAACATAGACGATTATTGACTAAGTTTCTGAGTCATCGCCTAACGAGTGTTTCCACTTCCAGGTTAAGCATGAAGTAAATTTTCGAGTAAAAAAAGTCTACAAATTTGGCTCGGGCGCGTAGCGAAACGGAGCGACCGAGCCAAATTCAGGCTTTTGTAAACTCGAAATTTTACTTCACGCGCCACGCGTATCAAACACTGATTTAATGTGAAATGGTCTTTATCCAATTGACAAGTAAAATAAGTTTAGTATGTTAATTATCAATTGCTTAAATGACCGGGAAAGTGTTATGATGTATGGACTATAATTTTTTAATTTTATATTTTTAAATTAATAATTTCATTTCTTTAGATAAACAAAGAAATTTTACACATATGTGTTTGTAAATATATTTATATATTTACTTTTCTAACTTTTATAGCAGAAAAATCGTGTATAATGCTCTCAAAATTTTGAATATTTGTAATTTCTTGTTCTATGGACAATATTGAAAGATTTTGTAGTCTTAATTAACTTCTACTTGACGTCGGCACCATTAATGTCTGTATCCGAGCAACATTTTTAGAGATAATATTTTCAACCCTACATTGACTTGACGATGAGGAATAATATTCGAAATCATATAGTAATTCATAATTTGTAGAAATCGAATAGTAAACTTATGAAGGTAACAAGTAGTTTTTTACAACTAAAACTAAATATAAAAATATGTGCTGCCCCCTAGGTACGCCACTGACTGACAGCAATGTTTGAAGTCTCAATTTGATATTGATTAGTCCCAATTTAAAGTTAAAAAGGTATAGTAGTGAAAGCCTATTATACCGGGTGTGGCACTTAAGACGCCTCGGACCATAGCTCCTTTACGATAAAAGCTATCGAAAAAAATCTAAGAGCAAAGTAGTGCATAATTACCGTCGCTATGTTTCAAAAATATTTCTAATCATCAGTGGCGTGCCGTACTCCAGTGGCGTACCAAACTTATGTTTTTTTTTTTAAATGGAATGCCCTATTTTTTATTGCAGATTTGGAAAGTGCTCGAAGAGTCTTTATTTTTTTATCTAACATGTTATACCCTTCACTTTAGCGGTTTCACTGTTATAACCCCTTCTTTCAAAATTGCGCCCCATTTTTGAGATTGTTTTGTAGAGAAACTAATTGACGCCGGCGCCTAAATTTTGAATTGAAGTACAGGTTCACATAATTTTTTTTTTGGTAATTTATGGAAAAAAAATAATTTTTGATTGAACTTCGCATGTTGTCATTTTTTTCGAAAATTTCAAATGGCACCCCCTAAAAAAACGGACGGTAATTATGCACCACTTTGCTCTTAGATTTTTTTCGATAGCTTTTATCGTAAAGGAGCTATGGTCCGAGGCGTCTTAAGTGCCACACCCGGTATAAAGTATTGTATTTTGATATGGGATTATTCGATTTCAAGATATAGGATATTCTCATTACAACGAAAGACAGTAAGAATATTAGCACACTTTAGGTACCATAATTGCAGAAATCACTTTATATCGGCCCCTTCCCCTCTGGCTGCGTCCTTCAATTATATCAATTCTTTTTAAAACTATTTTTACGATTTTCCTCCATCTAGTCGTATTGTTAATCGGGTTAAGTTGGTAAGCTCCTTCCGGAGACCGATCTCGTAATTCTTCATTTTCCGCGATTTAATAACCTCGCTTTATGGGTAATTCGATTGAAAGCATGTCTCGGCAGTGTTTGACCAAGAAAAATCCCGGGATGTACGAGTTTCAGAGCAGCCGTGGCTCATTCCCCCTACCACCGTTCCACCCACTGCAGCCCCAAGCAATATCATTTAAAAACCTACCCCAATATTGCCTTAAGTAGTTAATATTTGATCAGGGGAGCAGCCAAGGGAGCAGAGGTAAAACGAAAAACGAAAATGAAAATAACGTTATTCAAAACAGAAACTAATGATTAAATAAAGAATAACAAAACAATATACCCATCATTCCATGTAAGAACCTGCTAAATGTTGGGACTAAATTATGAAAAATGCGAGACATTCTCTCGCTTTTTTCCGAAGTTATATAGTAAACCGATCAAACAAAACAAAACTAAAATAAGTACTGGAAAACACAAATTATTTATAAGAAGTATGCATGAAGTAAAATTTCGAGTTTAAATAGCCTGAAAATTTGGATTTGCGGGGCGCAACTCGATTCGCTCGCGCCCTTCGGCTTTTCAAAACTCGAAACTTCATGCTGACTCTGGGAGTGGAAATACTCATTAGAAGTTTCAAATTGAAGGTTTATAATTAAAACTGTATAAAAAGTGTACTTCTCATAATTGAAAGTGATTCATTAATAAATAATCCAGTTTCGTTTAATATTATTTGAAGTAAAACTTATGCCTATAATCATTTACTCTTTCAATCAAGTAGTTTTATTTTAATTAAAAATTAAAGAAGTATCTAAATTCAAATACAATTAATTAATTCTGTTAATAAAAATGTTATTCAAATTAAGTCGTTTTATTTCAATTAAATTAAAAAAAATAATATTGTTTTAACAAGTGATCACTGATAAACAATAATTAATTGATAGCTATAATTTTGTAATATATAATAATTGTAACATTTTTCAGCAGTCTTAAACATATTTTGTTTTGACTCTATTACTTATGACATGACACAGTTTTTCACTAATTTCTATATTTGTTTACAATTTCTCTAAAATAAATTACTTATTATTATGTCATAAAGTAACATAACATTAAGTGTTGAAAGTGGTATAAAACGGCGAATGCACTAAAAGTTAGGTTAGGTTACGTGAAACGTACATTTAGGTAGACGATGTAACATCTAACCTAACCTTACTTTTAATACATTCGTAGTCACCGTGTCAATTTAGGTTGTATCTCACATCGTCGAGGTTTTTGCGGTTTGGTGTCACTTTGATAAGTTAGGCTAGGTACAATGTCATTCTGTCAACTAAATGTCGGCTAACGCCGCTTTACATCAACTGCAATAATTGTTCAGATATCGACTTACGTCAACTATCTTTACGGATTATCATAAAACAATCATAGTAATTAAGATACAAATTCAAAATAAACCTAATAAGCGCAATAAATATGTCATAAGTGATAGAGTGAAAAATAAAACATGTTCATGATTGTCTAAAAATATTACAACTACCAGCATTTTTATAACTATTAATGACTTGATCATTGATCAAGCCCACGAGCCACCGCCCTGGGTGCGCGCCTGTAACGACTTAATATCCCGCTTTGTAATGAGTTCAGAAAAACATGTTTGATATTAAACTTGTAGCTACTAATTTAAGATAATAACAAATAATAACTGTTAATAATTCGTTGGTATTCAATAACTTGTCAAAATAGAAACACACTAGTTAAATCCGCAAGTTAATTGGATCAAAAGTTACAAGTAAAAAGAAAGTCTTAGAATGTTGAAACAATTGTTATTGACATTAGTTATTATTAAGTTATCTGTTACTGTTGGATTTTTGTTAAAATTTTAAAGGGTATATCAATCGGAAAGTGGTGTACTGTCATAACTATATAACACCTACTTTAATAAAATAATTGAATATTTGTTATTAACATCGTAGTTCTTATCAATAAAGTATGTTTTAATTAATAAGCAACTTTTGAACGGATCAACTTAAAAACATGCGGTTTTCCTGATAACCTTCTATTATAACATGTTATCAAATACTAATGAAATATATAGGGTGTTCTATTTATGGATCATTAAAATGAAGCACTCTGCATATTAAAAAATATTGTCAATTCGTGCTTAAAGTGGTAGCCATATGTTTTATTTGAAACGTTTTTTTTTTCTAAACGTATCACAAATTGAGACATTGAGCCGTACATTACTTTTTGTACACCCTGTATGCATAGCTAGTACAAAATCTATGCCATATTGTTACATTGTAATATATTTTTAATTCTTTATTTAAATTAATTCGTCAGATGCATCAACTTGAAATTGAAGGCAGTTAAAAATTAATGTAGTTATGAACGTAAACAAGCACACATTACAAAAAATAATGATAAACTCATATAAGACATTGCTGAAATTTCAATAAGAAACACGATGTGTATTATCTGAACAATATGGTGCACCATTACACATTATATGATATCAGAGCTGGGATGAATCCTCAAAAACAGGATTCGAATCACGAATACGAATCACCTAATATGATTCGAATCACGAATACTCGAATAAATGATTCGTAAGTGAAAAATATGATTCGAATCAAAGATTCGAATCCTCATTTTTGAATCACGGATACAAATTCTTTAAAAATAAATTTGAATCTATTATTTGTACCCAGTAATATTTTATTCCATCAGTTTCTATTAACCAAAATGTTCATTTACCGACTAAATATCTGATTATATCATGATTTTAATTAATGATGATATATGTGTTATTGAACTTCATTTTAAATCTGTGTTTTATACGCGTGGCGCATGAAGTAAAATTTCGAGTTTAGAAATGCCCCGTAAAAATTTGTCTCGGGTCGCTGCGCGACCCTCGACAAATTTTCTACGCGGGGCTTTTCTAAACTCGAAATTTTACTTCATGCTTGGTCTGGGAGTGGACAACATTAGTTCTTTAAAGTTTCAAATTAAAGGATCACTCTAGATTACTAAGTTGATTACCATTTTACAAAGGCTACAGCTCAAAGGACCAATCATGGTCTTCGGAGACCGAAGGACTACAGGGAATCGAAGTTTATTTACAAGAAAACAACGAATATCTGAAGGTTTACAGCATGGATAGGAAAGAAAACATCCAATTTTGAAAAAATATCGAAGTTGGGCTGGTTTGGAGTGCGTTTTTAACTTCACTTTAAATCAGTGTTTTATACGCGTGGCGCATGAAGTAAAATTTCGAGTTTAGAAAAGCCCCGTGAAAATTTGTCTGGGGTCGCTGCGCGACCCTCGACAAATTTTATACGCGGGGCTTTTCTAAACTCGAAATTTTACTTCATGCTTAGTCTGGGAGTGGACCGTCAAGATTTTCTAAATGTCGAGATTTTCGATATTTCTAGATTTATGTCGATTTATTCACAGTTTTTTATTATATTAAATGCAACTTTAATATTGAATAAAAACGGTTTTTTTTAGGAACAGAATATTCACCCATTAAGAGCCCAGCAAATTATAAAGTTAACTCAAAAAGTTAATTTTAGGTAAAATGTTGCATCTTTTTGTATGATTTCAATGAATGATTTATTATATTACGTACGTCGATTTTTTAAAAGAGTTAAATTTAAAATTCACACGAGTGTTGTCCACTCCCAGACTAAGCATGAAGTAAATTTTCGAGTTTAGAAAGGCTCGGCGTAGAAAATTTGTCGAGGGTCGCGCAGAAATTTTACTTCATGCGCCACGCGTATAAAACACTAATTTAAAGTGAAGTTAAAAATGCACTGAAAACCAACCCAACTTCGATATTTTTTCAAAATTAGATGTTTTCTTTCCTATCTATGCTGTTAACCTTCAGATATTCGTTGTTTTCTTGTAAAAAAACTTCGATTCCCTGTAGTTCTTCGGTCTCCGAAGACCATGGTTGGCCCTTCGAGCTGTAGCCTTTGTAAAATGGTAATAAACTTAGTAATCTAGAGTGATCCTTCAATTTGAAACTTCTAAGAACCAGTGTTGTCTACTCCCAGACTAAGCATGAAGTAAAATTTCGAGTTTAGAAAAGCCCCGCGTAGAAAATTTGTATCAGGTCGCGCAGCGACCCGAGACAAATTTTCACGGGGCTTTTCTAAACTCGAAATTTTACTTCATGCGCCACGCGTATGAAACACTGATTTCAAGTGAAGTTCAAAATATACTATTAACGTTGGATATTTTTCATGGTTAAGTATAACCAAATATTCATTCACAAATATTTGAATTATTCGAAAATTTATAAATTCAAATATGAATAATTTAGTGATTTAAATATTCATATTAGAATATTTAACTATTTAAATTAATCGAATTCGAATCCCAGCCTTAATAGCGATGATTCGAATTATTTAGGAGGATTTGAATCTGTGTATGAGGATTCGAATCCTTTTATAAGGATTCGATTCCTTTTATAACGATTCGAATCCTTTTATAAGAATTTGAATCTTTTTATAAGGATTCGAATCATCTACGTCTGGATTCGAATACGAATCCTTTTAAAAAATGTAACGAATCCGGATCACGAATCCGTTTTCACTAAAGTATTCGAATACCTCTTTTGAATTCTCTAAAAGGATTCGAATCCGGGAATCTATTCTTGAATAATTCGAATCCTGCCCAGCTCTGTATGATATGCTATTATTATTATTATATAAACGGTAAACAGTGTTGAAATATTTCTCTTTAAGAGTGTATTCAAACGATACGTATGAATTGATCTAGGATATTGCCTACTAAGTGATGTTTGATGTTTTATTGATAATCAGACTTTTGTATACTCAAAATGTTATTTCACTACGCGTATAAAGCACACAAACCATACACTGCTTTAGCACACTGCTTTACTCCAGTTTATTCTGAACTTTAGAATATTTTAATGTTCTATACGTGTGTCGCATGATAAAATTTTGAGTTTAGAAAAACCTGAAAATATGGATTGGCCGGTGCATTGAGGCATTTTAAAACTCGAAATTTTACTTCATCATTAATCACGACGCACAGTATAACCATAGCACTGATTAGTGGACACAAATACGGTGTTAACACATTTTTTTAAGAATTATCATTTTATATGCTAGTACAGTTAATCTTTCTTTAATTGTCGAATGGATAACAATGCACTTCCTAAATAATTAACATTTTAATAAATAAGTGAAACAATAAAAAGTACTGTATGTTTTCATGAAACTGAATATTCGTTCTTACTTTACTGGTGAATTGTATTAATTTGTATTGCCTCATAGTTGAATAGCAATGTTTTAATGCTTGCTATTTAATTTTCTAGAAGTAAAACTTTCATCTACCCGTACGCGCTACGCAACCAAACCAAATTTTCAGGATTTTCTAAACTCAAAATTTTACTTCATGCGATACGCGCGTAAAACGCTGATTTATCCCAAAGTTCAAAAAACATACACAAATTCTAATAAATAGTTTTAAGAAGTTATTTTATGATTTTGTGAAAATTACAAGTTTTTACGAATCATTCAACGAATTGTCGTTTTTCTCTAAAAAAGAGATAGGTACGAATAAACTTGAAGATAGAAAAATTGTCCAAAATTTTATTTTCTAAAATAATGAAATAATAATTTTTCTGTATCCCCATTAGTTATTGAGTTATTTGCAAATTTAGAATTTGTCCAAATCAAAATTTTTAGGCTTTTCTAAACTCGTAATTTTACTTCATGCGCCACGCGTATAAAACACCGATTTGATGCAAAGTTCAAAATACGCTGTTATTATTTTTTTTTTAAATAAATGACTTTATTAATTATTATCATTATGTAACAGTACATGAAAATACAATTTTCTATCAGTTTTTAAAAATGCTCATACATTATTTGGATCTTGGTCAATTTGATTATGTGGAATTGTATATGTGGCTCGCAAAGGAAAAAGTTTGGAGATCCCTGGTTTAAAGCTTCAAATGGAACTCCTTTTAAAAACAACAAATGTAGTAAAATTAACAGCGTATATCGGGTGTGTCAAAATCAACGTACACGCTCTTAAATTAAGATTGGCTATAGTACATATATTTATTTATTAAAAAAATTGATGTTGAAGCAAGGGTAGACAATGCTTATGGGAGAACTGGATTCCGAGTTTTCGAGGATAGAAAAGGAGAGACTGTGTTCGGGAAGTGGGTCCATCTACTTATGAATAGAGTAAACGTAGAAGTATTCTAGAGAAAACTGCTCCGGTTGCGTCTACACACACACACACACACACACACACAAACGCGCTCGCTCTTATTTCGTCGTGAAATTTGATCCCGTCTACACCACTTGTACGATGATAAATTTGATGACCTTCAGAAAAAATAAACTGTTCCGAAACATTTCTTTAATTTTCAGATTTCTAGCGTGTTCAAAATTATGGACTTTGGGAATCAGATATATTTAAAAAGCTCCTAAATAAACCTAAAATTTAACTAAAAATCAAAAAATAAAATTCAATGAGCTTACATTAAAGAATTCATTTGATATTATTTTTATCTTGATTGTTTCTTTTTCTTCATAAATTCAATTAAAACTTTGGTATGTACCAAATTTGGCAAATAATTTATATTATTGATTAGTTATACAGAGAGTTTTTTAAGTATAAATAACTCAATATACAGAATACACTCTACATTTTTCTGGGCTTTTCTAAACTCGAAATTTTACTTCATGCGCCCCGCGCACAAAACACTGATTTTACGTGAGGTTCAAATATACTTAAATTTTATAATATTTTAGTGTTTTATACGCGTGGCGCATGAAGTAAAATTTCTAGTTTAGAAAAGCCCCGTGAAAATTTATCGATGGTCGCGCATGTAAGGCGCGAGCGGTTTTTTGTTTTCTTCATAAATTCAATTAAAACTTTGGTTTGTACCAAATTTGGCAAACAATTTATATTATTGATTAGTTATATAGAGAGTTTTTTAACCATAAATAACTCAATATACAGAATACACTCTACATTTTTCTGGGCTTTTCTAAACTCGAAATTTTACTTCATGCGCCCCGCGCACAAAACACTGATTTTACGTGAGGTTCAAATATACTTAAATTTCACAATATTTTAGTGTTTTATACGCGTGGTGCATGAAATAAAATTTCGAGTTTAGAAAAGCCCAGAAAATTTGTCTCGGGTCGCTGCGCGACCCTCGACAAATTTTCACGGGGCTTTTCTAAACTCGAAATATTACTTCATGCTTAGTCTGGGAGAGGAAAACACTCGTTTTAAGCATCAAATTGAACTCTTTTAAATACACAACGAATATCTACAGATTTAAAGAAAATAAGGTGAATTTGAAATATGTATACTTTAACGGAAAACTTCCTGTATATGAAGTCTATTCGAAAATATTTCTTTTATTTTGAGATTTAAAGCGTGTTCCAAATTATGAAATTGGGGAATATATTTTATAAAAACAAATTTACAATGAAATTAACAATTGTAAAATATATTTTCAACGTTTTTAGTTATTTTATATATTTTTAATAAAAAATATGTAAAAATTATTAGATTAATAGATTATTGTTTTAAATATTCATAATTTGTATAAATAAACAAAGTCATTTTACATTGAAAAAATGTAAAATATATTTCCAACATTTTTGGTTATTATATATATTTTTAATAAAAACGTGTTAATAGATTTTTAATATATTTATGTTATTAAACATTTTTTATTTAAAAGTTAGATAAATACAAACATTTTTTTACAATGAAAATAATCAATTTGAAAAATGTTTGATGGGTATTTTATTTGGAATTAATAATATAAAAACAGAAATTATTTCAATAAAATAGATAAATTATTTACGAATACACAAAACTAAAATCATAGCAATATAGATTCATATAAACATTCATATATACAAAAAACTAACAAACATTAAAAAATCTATATAAAATATACATATAACTGTTTTCTTATTTATTAACGATATTTTAGAAGCAGTTTTTTTGTTTTTTTTTTATTCAGTAATAATTATACAGAATTGATCGAAGTGTAACACAAAATTAACAGAATATATTTTAAATAAAAAGCCAACAAATCAATATCTCATCATTTGCTTGTTTAATTTCATGACACTCCGGTTTTGATGAATGAATATCATATTTTCCCTGAAATAATTAGGGAAGATAATATTTTAATTTTGAGAAATTAACATTAAAATTGCTACGTTCCGTTTCATTCATTTACACTCTGAATAACGTGTATGAATATCGAATTAACTCTTTTCCTTGGCTATTTTCTTTTTGGACAATATTTATTATTTTAGTGGGGATAGCTTTATAGAAGGAATAAAAAATCAAATTCTTCGAAGTAATCTATCTGTTTTTACCTATTTGTAGGCATTTTTTCGACCACGTTTTTATTATGGTGTATACCCTTAAGTATTGCGCGACCAGAACAATACCACTGCAACTTACAGATAATCCGCAACCTTCTAAAAAGTATAAATATTTTGGGATTTAAAAAGATTATTTACAGTTGACACATTTAATCCGTATCCGCAGAATCCAATTCGGTAATTTCTTATCATGTTTTTTACTAACCGATATTTTAGTTAAACACTTTTTGATGGGGTTTTCTTAAATCATTTTAAATTATTTTGACTTACCTATTTAGTCTGTAACATAATCTTATCGGTACCTTTTGTAAATGTAATCTGACTAAGAATAAAACCATTGAAATAATTAAATTAACCTGACATACAAATCATTGTAAACTGGAAATAGAGAATTCAATAATTTTTGCAATTACACTTCTCAGAGAAAATCTATTATACTTATTCTATTAAAAGACATCTTGTTGTTTTCTAAATGTTTTTGATTATCATCACTTAACGAGACTTTTCAACATATTTCAATATTTGAGCCAATTATCTCAAATATTATCGATAACACTTGTTTCTGATTCTTGGGACCCTAAAACGTATATTTCCGTACAAAAATAGATAGCCATGAGATCGGTAACAATTATTAAAATGTAAAATTTATAATGTTATTAATGTGACTAATTACTTGATTTAACAAGTTTGTTTGTTTCGCAGTTTTTGATAATATTCTCAATTATAAAGTTTCATGATTTTTTATATAATTTGTACTTTCTCTATATAACATTTCGTGTATCTCGGGAAATATTGAGAATATTGAAAAATATTCCTGCTTATTCTTTTTTAAATTATCCCCATTCAGCCGCACGACGGATGCCATAAATTTTATTCCAAAAATTAGGTAGCATTTTAGTGCCCGCTGAGTGTTGTCGGTGTTGGTCAAATGGCACACAATAAGCGTTTATAAAATTTCAATAGAAAAAGTACAAGTTAATCATGTAACAATCGTTCAAAGTAAACGGATAATTAAAGTAGTCAGTGCAAAAACCACAAATTTCTGAAACTGTTAATATTTATTAAAAGTATGGTTCATTTAATAAAATACGCATCGTGATTAAAATATATACTGAGTCCATTTTAGGATCTGATGTTTTTCTTTTGCAGAATAAACACTCATGTTGAATTGAATTATTGCTTTGTGTATTAATAAATTTGATGCCAAACACTGACTTTTCGTAGCAACTACTGTTTTGACGATTTTGTTTTTGTATAATCGTTCACTATTTTCAAGCTATATTTCAAATGAAACTGAGAAGAACTCAAAAATAATACCTCGAAAATACTGCTAGTAGGTAAACAAATAATTGTAATTTTATTGTAATCGTTTTGGTTCAATAAGCGATACAAACTCAAATTCCAATTACATTAGAAATCTTTACATGAAACATACAATGCGCCTTGAAACGGGACACATAGTAAATTTAAAACTATTTTAACCCATTAACGGCCAAGCAATTTTAACTCTAAAAGTTAATTTTAATTAAAATTCTACACTTCTTTTTATGATTTCTATGAATGACTTATTGCATTACATACTGTGAATTTTTTCTTTAAATACACATAATGTATACGTGAATTTAATAAAAAGTTAAAAATCATAAATAGTTTATTATTATTATTATTATAGTGATAATGGATTTTCAAAAAATTAGTGCCTCAACAATGTAATGTATACGCTGTCAATGTTCAGGCATTCGTCGATTTTATATAAAAACGTGCAATATGAAGTTAAGAACGAGTGTATCCACTCCTAGACTAAGCATGAAGTAAAATTTCGAGTTTAGAAAAGCCTGAAAATTTGGCTCGGGCGCGTAGCGAAGCGGAGCGACCGAGCCAAATTAGGCTTTTGTAAACTCGAAATTTTACTTCATGCGCCACGCGTATAAAACATTGTAATATTGTGAAGTATTTATAATACACTTTAAATAACAAAATATTTAAATTTTTCTTGGTACATTTTCAATTCAGGTCAAATAATATAATATATCCAATAAACTTATTTAGTAACTTAACAAGTGAAGCCTAGCGGCTTCACTTGAATGATCGCCGCTCCGCTGGAATAGTATGCCAGCAGAAGAACTTTTTATAAATTAAGTAAGCCGTCAGCAAATGATTACGATGGATATAACCAGAGAAGCCCGCAGAATAGTAAGCCCGTAAAAAGGACACGCTACGGAATGTCAGCCGTCGGCAAATGAACACGATGGATATAACCGAGAATGTATCTTCATCACCGCTCCGCTGGAACTACCTGCGGGTACCAAGCTAAACCCCGCAGAGAGCGTGAGGGATTGTTCAAATCAAAACTAAAAAAATTTTAATGCATTAACAATGCAATAATTGCAACAATCGAGTGATGATGGGAGGAAAGGAGGAGGGTACGTAAGCCGAATGTTGTGGTTGGAGAATGATGTGTTGTTGAGGTAGTGAGAATGCGATGGATGGAGAAAGCAGTTCGTATATTAAAAGGACTCTGCTGCTCGCTAACGCTCACCCCAGCTCGCTTCGCTCGCTTGCCTGCTCGCTGCGCTCGCAAACTGAATCGGGCTTAGCTTTGATTTTTACACTTTTGAAATCGCTAAAATATCATTACACTTGCTATTTGTATTTATTTCGATTAAAATTAAATTATTTTTAAATTTAAATTAATAAAAAAAAATCATATCTCGGCTGGACGAAGAGGTGGAGGGATGGGGGGTGTACAGATTGTAGGCCCTAGTGTCTAGTACACGCGTGCAAAGTTTCAACGTTCCACGATAAAAGGTAAAGGAGCTGCGATTTTTTAAAGTCAAAACGCAAGGACTGGGTCCTAATAAAAAAAAATACTTCCGGTTGAGAAAAATAAAACACTTGCTACAGAAACGTCATAGAAAAAAATAAGGAATTTTTTGATTCCTTTAACAAAAGTTTTTTTTTTTCAAAAAAATCCAAAGGGTACCCCTTGATTCGAAATTTAACATTGAAACCCGCATAAGTCTGTCCTTTTCCCACTCATGGCTTATGATAGCCAGCGCCAAATAATTTTACAGAATTGCTAAAAAGTAAAAAATATTTATTGCTCCGGTCCTACTTGAGCTAGATAATTGAAATTTTCAGCATTTATACAAATTTATATTCCCCATCCACTGGTATAATTCTTATTATTGTACTGTATCAAATACTGAAAGAAAAAAATAAAATTTATTTATTTAATTAATATGAAAAATAAAAAAAAATCTATCTCCTATCCAAATTGAGGTGGATGAATGAAATTTTCAGCATTTATACATATTTCTATTTCCTATTTATTGGTACAATTGCAGTTGTTTCACTGTTTTAAATACCATAGGAAAAAAAATAAAAATGGTTTTTTTGAAATAATTTAAAAAGCAAAAAAAATTCTATTTCCGATCTGAATTGAGGTAGGTGAATGAAATTTTGAGCATTTATAGAGATTAGTATTACCTATTTATTGATCTAATTCCCATTGTTGTACTATAAACAATAGTGGAGCTAAAAAATAAAAATTGTATTTTTAATTCGCCGTTTGAGCCTGAAAAGCGGTTTTGAAGCGCAAAAAAAAATACCAATTTCCGTCCTAATAGAGCTAGAACGATGAAATTTTCAGCATTTATGCAGATTCGTATTGCCCATTTATGGACCAACTCCCATCGGTCTACTATTATTAGGACCGAAGTAAAAAAAAAAAAATTGTAATTTTTCGTGATTTTCACGACTGCGCCAACGTAAACTGAAATATTTCAGCAAATATCCAAAAGATAAGAAGCGATCCGGGGCATATAAAAGGTACCACCCCAGAGTACATTCGATCAAAATTTCAGCGCTCTACGATAAACTCACAGGAAATGGTGATTTTTTTTCTAAGCAAAATTGGATAAAAATGAGAAAAGAAATTTTTCGAAAATTGGTCAAGTTTGGCGATTTTTGACGGCCCTACGGGCCGTCTCAGTGAAAGGTCACAGGGCACACGTGATAGGGGCGTCTTCTGGCTAGGCGTGGGTATTTTTTTCAGCCCGATGAGTCATCATGTGGCCGAGCAAAATGGCGGAGGACCGCGAAGCGAACTTTGTCGATTGTGGGCCCCATAATGGGGCCCGGGCATAAAGTGGGTACATCGATGGAAAGCCCTTTTAACGGCGTACACGGCCCCGAAAACGGATATTTTGTTGAGGGCCCCGTTGGCCCACAATAAAAATCCAAAGTTAGGGAGAATTTTTGTTTTCTAAGAACCGTCACCGCCCCCGAGTTGGGAAAGTGAGGCGGGGCGGTATGCATGATTCTGGTAGAGCAAGCGGAGGGCTACAATTTGCCCTTTGAAAAATTGTCGTAGATCGTCGCATAAGGGAGTTATTAAGGGGCAAAGTTTAAAATTGTTTTATTTAATTGCCGCCCCCCGGAAGGCGGCAGACGCTCAAACTAAAAACCGATCGGAGGCTCTTCAGAGGGCGCACCCGACGGCGTTAACCGCGATTTGATCGGAAGCAGCAGCTCGACGCTACGGCGAAAAATGTGATATTTCGGAAAAACGCCCCCGATGTGGTTGGATTTTTTTTCCCGGCCCCCGGGGCAAAAAATCAAAAATCGCAAGGTAGGAAGGGACGACAGGTTCCAGTCTACAACGTGTATTTTTTTTGTCGCCGTAATATGAACGATGTGGACAGGAAAAAACCTAGACACAGGTTTTTTTCGCAAAAACGTCGACGTTTTTCTTCATTCTTTCGTCCCGCCCCCGGGGGCGGCGATTTTCTACAAGAAAAAATCTCGCTCCATAGAACTTTTTGCGCTCTTTCCGAATTTGAAAAGCGCGATTTTTTATCTTTTGTGGTTTTCCCGCCAAAAATTCGCAAAATCGGGATTTCGAGGGGCGGCGGTGCGGGAAGAGGGGGCGGCCTTCGGCCGCCCCCGTCTGATAGATTGGGCTCGGGGGGCCTCCGGCCCCCCGAGCCAAAGCTCGCTTCGCTCGCTGTTCGTTTAGGGTGTTTTTTTGGACTTTTGCTTACCTATTTTTTAGTATATAATAATAATAATAATAATATAATAATAATAATAATAATAATAATAATAATAATAATTATCAAAAAGTAATAATGTTGCGTGTATGCATGAACAGCGCTTAATGGGTAAAAACTTCAAACGGTAATAATTCAAAAACTAAAAAAAATGACTTAACTGCATTTTGCACTGACCCCTCTAATTAAAAAAGAAACCCTTGTCGATCAGTAGATTTGATCTGATCAATAGGATTGATCTGATTAGTTAATAAAATGATAAGTTGATGTATTTGTTTTACTTTTTATCAAAAGTTGAATAGTTTTGTATTTTAAGTTTCTTGTACAAAATAAATAATACTTAATGAATTTTACAACGTTCACATATAATTTCATAAAATCTATTCTCTAATAACGCAGAAAATAAAATTGTAGAAGGAAACGCATAGATGAATGTAACACGCATCCTTAGCTCGTTAAATGAAAAAAAAAACGTGTTTTCAAAATTGAAAAATCAACATCTGGAATATTATATAACGAGAAGCGCGGAATAGAGGGAGAAAGAAATTGTCTCTCTCTCACTCTCACTCTTTCTCTCTCTCTCTCTCTCTCTCTCTCTGAGACTTGATTTCGCGACATCTGGAGTAAAATAGTCGTAACCGACCGACCGCAGGAAGCCAGACTGGTGTATATAGGCAGCCATATACACCAATTTGGCATCCAGCGCTCTGCTCCCATTCGCGTGTACCCAAAATTTATATGGGGACTGGCTAACTGGATATATATGAACTGTGGTTGAAGTCATCTATTAGGAGTAATTCGTTAAAAACCAAAGAATAAAATGGCAACGCTGTCATAAGCTTACTTAATAAAATAATCATTTGGGTGATATTACCATAACGACACCAATGTAGTAACAAAAATAAAAATTTATAAATAATTAAAAACAGCAAACACAGTCGTTTTTTTTTTTAAATTAAGCAAATTTTAATTAAGTAAAAGGTTACTCTCCAGATCGAGATATTCCGATTTTTGAATTGTTTTAAATTGAGCCGGGTGTAGACAAGTGTGGGACATTCAAATATTAGGATAAAGTTCTTTCGGAGACTTATCATTTAGCAGCAAATCGTATTTTAAGTTCCGATTTTGAGGTTATATACGTTGGTATTTTTGGGTGAAAAAACATATTACAGGTATAAATTGTACGCATAATGAAATTATATCCAAAATTATGACGTAATTAATAAAAATTGTAGTATTATCTTCGTTTATACAGCCAAAATCACAATATTAATTTCACACTAAATCTCACGTCTACTGACGTTAATTTAAACTAATGGATATATAATTCTAGATTGATTATTATTCATGTTTAGATTGAGTATTTTAGCTTATGGTATAAAAAAAATAGATGGCGCAAAGTGTATTAAAATTTTAAAAAAGATCCGCTTACTAAAATGTTTTTCCAATGACTGGGATTAAAACGTAAAAAAATAATTTTGTAATTGAAATATTTTAATTTGTCTCTAACTTCTATAACCATAATTTCTAGTTGCGTTGATGGCCAACCATTTTGTTGTTACTCCACTGCTGCAACCCGAGTTGATTTTCGTAAACGGGAAATGTGAATTAATTTAAAATCAAAAGTTAAGTGTTTACTATAATTTTATGCATAACTGAGTACATGGTGATTTTATAATTACAGTATATGTAATATTGTTACGAGATCAATTTACTAGAAAGTAATGGTACAATATAATATTCTCGTTTCCGCGTAAAGGTAGCGCCATCTACTTTTTTATATCATAAATTGAAATATTTGTAATTTATATATACATTATTTCAAATCAACGTCAGTACACGTCATATTCAGTGTAAAATAAATATCCTGATTTTGGCTGTTTAAATAAAGATAATACTACAATTTTGATTATGTACGTCATAATTTTGGAAATAATTTCATGTGTACAATTTATTCCTGTAATGTGCTTATTTACCCAAATATACCAACCTATACAATCTTAAAGTTGGAACTTAAAATACAATTTGCGGCTAAACGTCCCACACATGCTTACTTCCAGTTCCGCTAGAAAACTCTCAAAAATCTAAATATTCCGTTCTGGAGAAAACCCATCACGGCATCAATGATGTTCTCTTCTTCACCTACCGTTTTTTTGGTTCTCTTCCTTTCAGGATGTATGCCTTTTGAACTTGGAAGAGGAGCTCGGTTGTCTCTCAGCCTTTGGTCTAACTTTCTAAATACATTAACGCTGGGGTGTCTTCGATTAGGGTACCGTCTAGCGTAGCGTCTTTCAGCTAATGCCGCATTCTGTTCAGCTGCCCCGTAGATGAGATACATGTTGCAATATTCAGTCGTAGACAAACTTATGTTTATACGTTAAAGTTATCAACCTTCAAAATTTGACACATGCAAAATATGTTACTTAGTTAGCCATGGCAACGAATCACACGTTGCTAGATTGTAAATTTGGATCTCCTCATTAAAATTAACATTATGAAATCAGGATATGTACCTTAATATTGTGCTAGAAATTCGACAATATCAGTTTCTAGCCATTTTATTAGATGTCATATAAAACTATTTTGAAAATTTGGACAGGATTATTCAGTTTTAAAGGGTTACTTCTTTTGGATTCAACAGCTTCCTGTTGGTTAATAAATATTTTCTTTATTGTGTTTTGATGACCGCTTTAAGAATGTCCGTTGACTTTAACACACCCGATACACATACAGCGAATTTTTCTTTTCAGTACACTATGTATATCTCTATAAAAGCGCATTATTTATTATAGTATCTTAGTATATTTTTTAGAAATGATGAACAGTCCAAACCCCTGGCCTATAGGAGCAAGAGTCACAAGATTTCATCAAAAATTTATGAAACCGAAAACCAACCTAAACACACTTCTATAATACATCTAAATATCAGATCAATTCATAACAGTACACTCAAATTGGAAGATATGTTGAAAAATCACCCAGAATGCCTTATATTAGAAGTGACGGAACATTGGCAAAATGAAATCAACTTAAAATTACACAATATCGATCACTTCAGACTCGCAGCTTCCTTCTGCAGGCCTCCTCATCGCTCCCTAGAAACTGCATATGGTGGAGCAGCCCTTTACACACACGATAGTTTATCATATAAAGTGAGAAATGATATAAGCAAACTCGCCGAATGTGAAAATTTTGAGTGCGCTGCCATAGAATGGTCGATGCAAAAACAACATAAATATGTATGCGTCGTAATTTATAGATCGCCAAACAATGAATATACTAACTTTTTTGCAAGATTAGAGACAATACTAAGTATTCTTACAAATGACAAATCCAATTATTTAATATGTGGAGACTTTAATATTGACATAAATGAAGAGACTCCGGTATCGACTGAGTTCTTAAGTATATTATCAACATTTAATGCTCACATAACAGTAAAGAGTTCCACTAGAATATCTAAAGTAAAATCTTCGTTAATTGACAATATTATAACAAATCTAGACTTTCATTATGAAACCTCCGTCTTTGAGACACATATGTCTTATCATTTAGCACAGAAATTAACGTAGACTATAAACAAACCACATAGCTCACCAAACATCTTTAAAAGAAATTTCAATACCTTAAATACAGCTCGATTTGTTAAATCACTAAATTACAACAAGTTATGGAACGATGTATATAAATCTAACGATCCAAATATAAATTGGAACACTTTCAAAATATCTTACAGGTAAATATCAACGCAAGTTTCCCTATGAAACTACAAAGCAAACGACCAAGAAAATAAATAACCATAAAATCACCAGAAGTAATTAATTGTAAAAAGCTGCTTGATAATTTATTAGTTCTAAAGAATTTTAATGAAGAGGCAAAGAAACAATATGCGAAACAGAATAAACATTACAATAAATTGCTACAAAAATCACGACGGACTGAACTCGAGCATAAATTATCAACCAGTGAAAATAAACAAAAAACTATGTGGAGCATCGTAAATAGTTCTCTAGGCAAGGCAAATCAAGCGAGCCGCTGTATCTTGGATGGTGACTTAAACACATTAAACGAGTACTTCATAAATGTGGCAAACAACTTAGTAACTCACTTGAATCATCATCCAAATTACAGTAATATACAAACTCACAGTAAATCTATATTTTTAGCTCCAGCTACACACACGGAAATCTACAATACCATTCAGAAAATGGAAAATAAAAATAGTTGCGGATATGATGAAATAAATATTAGGCTGATTAAAAGTGCAATCAATGAAATTATAGCACATCTAACATATTTAATTAATCAATCTCTAGAAACGGGTATATTTCCTGAATGTTTAAAGTATGGAGTACTCATTCCAATATATAAAAAGGGTGATCCAAATGAGCCTTCAAGTTATCGTCCAATCACATTGCTAAGCACCTTTTCTAAAATTTTTAAAAAAATTATCGCAAACAGAATAATAACATTTTTGAGAAAAATAAACTATTCCATGAAGATCAATATGGATTCTTAAGACATAAATCGACACATACAGCAATCTTCGATTATCTTGAATGCGTGTTTGATGCCCTGGAAGAGGGAAAAATTCCTCTGGGGATTTTCCTAGACCTCTCCAAGGCGTTCGATACAATGGATCACTCTATTATGCTGGATAATCTGGAAAGATACGGCATTCGCGGGGTATGCTGGAAATTGATGAAATCCTTTTTACAAGATCGTTCTCAAAGAACTCGCATTAACAATAAATTATCTCAAGAAGGCAAAATAAATATCGTCGTCCCTCAGGGAAGCATATTGGGACCATTGCTCTTTATAATTTATGTCAATGATCTCCCCAATACGATCCATGGGTGCGACGCAATTATTAAATCTTACGCTGATGGCACGAATCTCTTGAAAATAGGTAAAAACACAATTGATTTGCAATATAAAGCAAATGAGATATACGAACTAACTCAACAATGGATGCTTGAAAATAAATTAATCTTAAACTCGGCTAAAACTAAATCCATAATATTTCAAACCAAAAATTCCAATATTGACCTACCCGTACTTGAGTTGAATGCTATAAATATAGACATATGTACATCTGTCAACCTGCTAGGTGTAACTATAGACAGCAAGCTAGACTGGAAAAATCACTGTGGAAGTCTTTATACTAAATTAAGTTTCATCTGTTTCGCTTTGCGAATATTAAAACCTATTGTTACCACACAAACTTTAATTACATTGTATAAAGTAAATTTCGAATCGATATTGCGGTACGGAATTATATTCTTTGGAAATAGCACCAATAAAATGTAAACCCTGTAACTGGACTTTGTCTGTTAGGTTTTTGTATAAATAAATAAATAAATAAATAAATACCAATACAATTTTTCAAATAGAAAAAAAAAACAAAAAGAATAATATACAACTTAAAATATGCTGAATCATGTAGAGGACATTTCCAAAATGCGAAAATTCTCACATTTTACAGTTTATACATTCACGAAGTTCTTATTTTCAATTTTAAACACAAACATAAATTTGCTCTGTATCAACAAAATCACAATTACAATACTCGACATAATTCATTTTATGCTTACCCAATACATCGCCTCAGTGTGTTTGAAAAGTCACCAATATACAGCGGGCTGAAACTATATAATAAATTGCCGGATAGTTTGAGTAAAATAACCGATCTAAAACAATTTAAATCTAATTTATTAAAATGGTTAATAGATAAAGAATATTACAGCATAGATGATTACTATAAATAGGTGGATATTCCTCGGAATAAATATGTCAAAATATACAGGGCATCCCATATAAAACAAAAATGTTTTTGCAAATAAATCAAAAACCTGAGGTTCACTTGTTTGTTTATACTATCGTAATGTACGTACTACTATACTACTACTACTACTATACTACTAGTTTGCTAATTTTACCGACTTCGAGAACCACTACGTTGTTTTACAGGTAAAAGATATTCATAGAAAATTATTAGCAATTAATGATTTACCTAGAACGAGAGTTTCCACTCCCAGATTAAGCATGAAGTAAAATTAAGAAACACCTTGAATTTGGTTTATACGCGACCAAACCAAATATTCAGGCTTTTCTAAACTCAAAATTATACTTTATGTGCCACGCGTATAAAACACTGATTTAAAGTGAAGTTGAGAAACACATAAGTATATCTTCAATTGGAATATCCAGGAATAAAATGTTTATTCTGTTATTAACAAATTTTATTGTTAATAATAAATGTTTGGTTTATCTCCTTTTTACTTACTGGTAGTGAAAAGGTTTTTTTTTTGCATTTTATTTACTGCGGGCCAAGACAAGGTAAAAGGTTGGACACTTCTGGTCTGAACCTTCAAAATCTAGCTAATATACAATTCGTTGAAAGATTCGTAAAAACTTGTGATACGCAACAATACCATTTTTTTAGGCTTTTTTAAACTCGAAATGTTACTTCTTGCTTAGTCTGGGAGTGGAAAACACTCGCCTTCTTAATTTAGAAAAAAAAAACAATTGACGTTTTCTATAAGACACTTTATGGATCACCCTGTATAAAAACAAATACGCCTATCTTGTAGACCTTGGAATATCTGAAATGCATGTATTATATTTTTCCGTAGCTCAAATAGTTTTTAAGTTCTAGCATTTTTTTGTCAAAATTGAAAAATGTTGTTAATTTACGTCAGTGCGCTCGCTTTTTTGTATTTTGCAGAGTTGCAAATAACTCAATAAATAATACGAATTCAGAAAAACTGTTACAGTGAAAGTTTTAAATTTTATATAAACAATAAATTTTTGACAAATTTTCTATCTTCAAGCTTTTTCGTAGCTATCTTTTTTCTTAGAGAAAAACGACAATTCGTTGAAATATACGTAAAAACTTATAATTTTTACAAAATCATGAAATAACTTCTTAGAACTATTTATTGGAATTTGTGTATGTTTTTTAACTTCAAGATAAATTAGCGTTTTACGCGCTTGGCGCATAAAGTAAAATTTCGAGGTTAGAAAAGCCTGAAAATTTGGTTTGATCGCTTAGCGCTACGCGACCAAACCAAATTTTCAGGCTTTTTTAAACTCTAAATGTTACTTCATGCTTAGTCTTGGAGTGGAAGACACTCTTTTATATAATTTTGATAACATTGATAAAAACTCGCCTCCTTGATTTATAGAAGGATATTTTCTCTTGGACACTTTATAAATCACCCTGTATAAAAACAAATACTCCCATCTTGTAGATCTCGTCGAAATAGCCGAAATGCATGTATATTATACTTTTCTGTGGCTCGAATAGTTTTTGAGTTATAAATTTTTGGATGAAAATTGAAAATTCCAAGAATTTACGCGAGTGCGCTTTTTATGTATTTCGCAAAGTTGCGAATAACTCAACAACTTATAGGAATACAGAAAATACACCGATGAAAACAATTAGCGGGTCACTAATTTATGCCTCCATAAAATTCAAACTGGAAATTACATGCAAATAAAGTTAAGGAAATCTGAAAGACGCTCTATTTAATTGTTATAATTGACACATAGGGAATTATCAGCATCGCACACTTCCGGAGTATCCGTAATAATGAACAAGAACTACCAAAACTAAAGTGAATTAATGTCTCCCAAATTTGATTCAAAGAGCTAGGAAAGCCTTGTTGAGATCAATAAACAAACGAAAATGTTTGCAACTGACAGTTTGACTTAAGTTAAGTGAAAATGAGGCATCTTAACGAAGTGGAAGTTGTTCGTGCTATAACATTAATTGAAAATGGCGAAAGCCTGCGACAAGTTTCAAGAAACTTCAACGTAAGCCTGTCTGTGATTCAGCGATTGTGGAACAGGTACTTAGATACAGGTCAATATACCAGGCGAGATGGGCAAGGTCGCAAGCGAAATACAAACTCAACATCAAGACCGATTTTTACTGATAGAGTTTCTACGGCGAATACCTCTTAATTTCCCTCAGGACGGCGCATGGAGTCACTGTATCAGACCAGACAATTAGGATTAGGTTGAGGGAATCCAATTTGAGGGCAAGACGACCCGTCCGAAAACCCTCTTTGACACGACGCCACAGAAAAGCAAGGATTAATTTTGCTCGTGAACATGTCGCATGGCAACTTCGACAATGGAAGTCTGTGCTCTTCACGGATGAATCAAGGTTCCGTATTACTCGTTGCGATGGCCGAGTACGTGTTTACAGACGCCCAGGAGAACGCTACGCAGCTGCTACTGTCCAGGAAGTCGAAAGATTTGGAGGTGGTTCAGTTATGGTTTGGGGTGGGATTAGTATCGACAGTAGAACCGACCTTGTTGTGATTCCAGAAAATCTTAACGCTAATCTTTATGTTGACATTGTGTTAGGAGAACATGTTGTCCCTGTGGCATATGGAATAGGTCCTAACTTTTTGTTAATGCAGGATAACGCAAGACCATATACTGCGCGAATCACTTTAGACTTCTTACAAGAACTGGAAATTCAAACAATGATGTGGCCTGCGTTAAGTCCTGATTTAAATCCCATAGAGCATGTTTGGGATATGTTCGACAGACGTGTTCGTAGTCGCCCGCATCCTCCTCAGACCACCCAGCAGCTAACGGCGGCTCTTAATGAAGAATGGGACGCTATACCACAGGAAGACCTTCGAAGACTTTTGCGAAGCATACCAAGACGGTGTAATGCCGTTATTCGTGCTATGGCAGCACATACTCGTTATTAAGTTACCACTTTATGTACAAAAGTTTACATTGACAAATAATTTAATTTCGTTTTGCACTTTGGTTTTGGTAGTTGTTGTTAAATATTACAGGTACTTTAAAAGTACGTGATGCTGACACTTCCATATGTGCCAATTAAAACAATTAAATAGATCGTCTTTCAGATATCCTTAATTTTATTTGCATGTAATTTCCCGTTTGAATTTTATGGAGGCACAAATTATTGACCCGCTAATTGTTTTGAGCAGTGTAGTTAAAAGGGAAGTTTTAGATAATAAAATTTTGGACAAATTTTTCATCTTTAAGTTTTTCCGTAGCTATCTTTTTACTTGGAACAAAACGAGAGTGTGTTGAAAAATTCGTAAAAACTTACAATTCTCACAAAATCATGGAATAACTTCTTACAACTATTTATTGAAATATTTTGAACTTCAGGATATATCAGCGTTTTACGCGCCTTTTCACGCTTTTCTAAACTCCAAATTTCACTTCATGCTTAGTCTGAGAGTGGAAAACACTCTTATATATAATATTAAAAACTTTGATAATCACTCATCTTCTCGATTTAGAAAAAAATTATTAAAATTTTCTTTTAGATACTTTATGAATCAGCCGGTATAAATCCAAAATGCATTATTTTTTGAAAATTACGCTCGCTTTTGTTGTATTTTGCAAAAGTTGCGAAAAATCCAATAACTAATAGGAATACAAATGGTTTCAACAAAAGTTTTAGATAATAAAATGTTGGATAATTTTTCTTTCATCAAGTTTTTTAATAATTATCTTCTTTGTTAGAGAAAAATGACAGTTTGTTGAAGATTCCCTAAAACTTATAATTTTTACAAACTCACGGAATAACTTAGAATTATGTGTTGCAATTTGTGTGTGTGTTTTATGTTTAACTTTAAATTACCAATCGTTACTGTAATATTACCCAATTTTAAATTACTGGTAATTTTCCATCACTAAATATAATAGTTTTTAAAACTATTAGCACTCAATCGTTATAAAATACAGTTGAGCTCCGCCGAGTTTCTAAACTAAAAATTTTACTTCATGCGCCACGTGCATAAAACACTGAAACATTGTGAAGTTCAAAATTTACTCTTCGCTTGTTTTTGATCTCTTGCAAATTCATTTTACAAATGTTTGTTTTCAATAATTTTAGGAATATATAAAAGCACACTAGGAAAAAAATCACTATATGAAAACGAATTAACCCTCTCATGCGCAACTTTTCAAAATTAGATTTTGTGGTGAAACAAAAATTAATTTTGGTTGGAATTAAGCTTTATATTGATAAGAATAATAAAAAAAGTTGAACATTTTTGAAAACTTCAATTATTTTGAGAAAAAATAGAATGTACACATATGTGTACACAGTGCACTTATGGTAAGAAATAAAGACACATA
This sequence comes from Philonthus cognatus, assembly GCA_932526585.2. Taxonomy (NCBI): domain Eukaryota; kingdom Metazoa; phylum Arthropoda; class Insecta; order Coleoptera; family Staphylinidae; genus Philonthus; species Philonthus cognatus. The sequence goes on along the minus strand of OW052249.1, from coordinate 6,694,874 downwards.
TAATATTATACTTTAAATGTATTGTTCACGTAGAATCTGAAATATTCCATTTTATTATGTATGATATACTTCAAAACATTCGGGAAAAAGTGCTTTTTCGCCTCTTTTGCACATATATCGTGTTCTTTTTGGAACAATTTACACTTTTGCAAGGTGACTCATTTTTTATTTCAAGTTTTTTTGGAAACTGTGGCCCTTTATCTAATCTTTTCTCTGTGGGAACCACTCTACGCTTTCTTCTTTTTTATAGCAGGAGGAGTTGTACTTTTTGGATGACCCTTTTCTCGTGTCATCTATGCATCTCCACGGAAAATTAGAGCAGTTGCAATGCGACTTTTGAATTGTAGTAAATCCAACTTTTCGATTAAATTGTTCTTATCCCAACGCCATAAAATCCAAGAATTTACTATAGCTACATTAATTAGGTGGTAAAATATTCTAATATACCACCTGCAGTTTCTTGTATGGTTAGTATATAAGGCTGTTAGAGAGTCCATAAGATCAACACCTCCCATGTGTTGATTGTACAACTTTATTGAAAATGGTCGAGGAACTTGTATTCGTTGTTTTTCTTTTCGGCAAAATCTTTCAGCAGTATCAATGGGGAATACTCCTGCGTAGTTGAATACTGTGTGTACTAAGTTATTGTCGTGCCACCTTACCACTGTGATGTTATTATCAGATGTTGCAAACGAATAACTTCCAAGACCATCTTTTTTCAATAACTTCTCCGATTTCAAAATTTTGTCAGCTCCTTTCAACCTATTTGATCGCATTGTTCCCGTGTATCAATTTTTTTTCTGTGTTAACGCATCTATTAAAGGGTGTAAGGGAATGTGAGGAACACCCCTAATACCAAAGCGCTCCGCACTACCCTCTCCGCTTACGCTACCTTCGCACCAACGCAAGCATCCCCCGCACGGTACGAGACGAGAAGGAGGGGATGATACAACCCAAACCATTCCCCATAAAAGGGTACGCACCCCCAGAAATAATCAGAGTTAGCTCAACACTCTCAGCTTAAAGATCTCCACAAGTCCTTGTGTGGCTAGGAGAATCTGCTCGCTAAACCGACACCGCTACGTTCAGCTAAACACTCGCTAGGCCCTTGTGAGGTCAGAGTGTTTATCTCAGTAAAGATCTCCACAAGTCCTTGTGTGGCTAGGAGAATCTGCTCGCTAAACCGACACCGCTACGTTCAGCTAAACACTTGCTAGGCCCTTGTGAGGTCAGAGTGTTTATCTCAGTACGCCGAAGAAACCTGAACACCGAACGTGCTCAGTACAACGCCATCGTCAACGCCTGAGGTTTCCACCACAGTCGCCGCATTGCCGATCGTCAACGCCTGAGGTTTCCACCACAGTCGCCGCCTTGCTCGATCAAGACGCCTGAAGTTTCCACCACAGTCGCCGCCATTCCCCGACAGACGTTAACCAACGCCCGAATGACGACGCCCGAGTGTCATCACCCACACGACGCCTGGACCGTCTAGAGAAAACAACTCTGCTACGAAATCTCTTATTACTGTACACTTTGTAAATAAAACTACATTTACCACAAATCTTCGTCTCTCACTGAGTTAGCCCGCCACAAGGGATATTTGAAAATAGATTATTGGCATAAATTTTGTAATTTTTGTTTTCAATATCATGACATAATCTTTTCACGACATCCCCGGCTGCACCAATTTCGAAGTATCTTGCCTATTACCAGAAATACCTTGAAATATTTCAAAACAATACACATATCCAGATGTGCCTGCCCGGACTAATATTTCGGGCTTTTTTAGTAAGTATTGTTTCAATGATGAGCGTCCTTTAAAAGGTACCATCATTTCATCAATTGACATACAGAGAGTTTTATGTAACTCCGAACAGTTTCAATGTTTATTTTCGTATGCTCGATTTCTCAAACCAAAGCATTCAATACACCTTTAATTTTTAGGTATAACCATTAAAAATTATAGCCAATTGCAATCAACGCCTCAACTTATTTCAGTACAAATTGTACAAACAGGGAGTTTTTCTTTTAAGTCCTAATTATAGCGTGTGTGCCGTAAATCTTTAGATGATCCTTGTTTTTTTTAAAGAGTTCAATTTAAAACTTAAAACGAGTGTTTTCCACTCCCAGACTAAGCATGAAGTAAAATTTCGAGTTTAGAAAAGCCTGAAAATTTGGTTTGGTCGCGTAGCGCGAAGCGCGGAGCGGCCAAACCAAATTTTCAGGCTTTTCTAAACTCGAAATTTTACTTCATGCGCCACCGGTACAAAATACTGACATATTACGAAGTTTAAAACACACCGCAAACTTCACATTGAATCAGTGTTTTGTAACGGTGGCGCATGAAGTAAAATTTCGAGTTTAGAAAAGCCTAATTTGGTTCGGTCGCTTCGCTTCGCTACGCGCCCGAACCAAATTTTCAGGCTTTTCTAAACTCGAAATTTTACTTCATGCTTAACCTGAGAGTGGAAAACACTTGTTTAAAGCTTAAAATTAATTTCTTTTAATTAACCAAGTGTCGGAAAATGTACAACGTATGCATATGTATACTTAAAAGTAAAATTCTCTTTATGAAAATTTACATTGAAAATGTTATATGTTACATAAAACTCTCTGTAAATTGTTCAGGATCAACAGCCGAATGAAAAGTTTCATGAAGATGATCAATTACAGGACGTAGGCGAAATAGCTTATCCGTATTATTTTCTTTGATTGTTGAAGCATCTACAAAATATAAATATCTTCGAATTTCTTCAAACCGTTTCTGAGACATAGCATCTGCTATGAAATTCATCCTCAATCCACCTTCAGAAGACCAATATTGCCTAATTCTTGGGTATTTGATATATGACATCATAGTTGTAATATCCAAAAATATTTTGAGTTCACTTAGTGTCAGATTGAAATTTATTTTGTTATTCTGATAGGCATATAAATTTGATTGGAAAACAATTGTGTCTCGCAAAAATGAATCAGAGAAAAATAATGGTTGAAGTAATCTATTGGTGAATCACCATGAACATGTACTTTATGTTCTTTACTGGCGTTAGGAATATTAGCACCAAATAAATTTTCTTTATTTAGAACCCAATTAGGCGAGCAATCAGGTTTCTGGGTAGATTTTTTTTTTCTCTTTTCTGGGTCCAAATTTTTTTCTAGTTGTGTTTTCTCCATATCTGCCTCTTTAATATCATGCTCCTCTTCGACAATTTCTTCTTGATCGCCATTATTTTTAAACACGGACTCTATGTCTTCAGAATCGCTATCTGATATGATTCCATCTTCTGAGTCATCGGTATATAACATTGACTCAATTTCCGCGTCGGTCAATGGACATCGTCTTTCATACTCGCTATATTTCGTTTTTTTTCCTTTACTTGCGACGTTGATAGATTTTTCAATCGTTTTGCTTTCTTTACTTTTCACGTTGATAGATTTTTTAGTCAAGGTATTGTCAATTTTATTATGTTTATTTTTTTCTTTTCCATCAGAATCTTCTTCACTATCTTCAGGTAAATATTCTAACTCACTATCCGATAACATTAATATTTTCTCTAGTTCAGGTTGAGATAGAGCACGTTTTGGATCAATCTTTCTGCTTGAAGTCGAAGCAATAGGTGGTAAATTTGCTGTAATTTTGGTTAGTGATTCATCATACAGTTCACAATCTTTTAGTAATCGATCCATCTGTTCATCAGTAATACTATTTTCTTCATGATCCATTTTTAGCAAACACCACTTCTACTAAAGTTACAAAAAGAAAAATAGTTATAAAATATATATTTATACAAATAAAAATAACATTACTTCAGATATTTCAACGTAGGTTTTCTTTTTTCTAAAAACGTTGTTTACAATTTTTGTGCGTGTTTTGTCCACATATGTGTACAAATATATTTTATCAATTTTTGTAAATATAACGGACTATTTTGGGAAGGCGACTTATTAATTTTGAGAACAAACTATTTTTATAGAAGAAAACATTTTTTACTTACCTAAAAATACTTTATTTTGCGGTAAACCGACTTTTTTTACTGTCTTTGCACAAACTAACGATAAACACACAGAGCATATGGAGACTTGTTCACAAACGATTATAATATGCAATTCAGTACAACTGCAGCCATCTACGAATAACTAGCGAAAATATATGTCCACAAATGTGTACTTAGATCACTTCTATAAGAATTTAACTGATACTTTTGGAAATAAATAGAAAAACAAACGTGTCCATAAACGTGGACGTGGCGCGTGAGAGGGTTAAAATTAATATCGACGATCTGCAAAAATGGGCCCGCCGTAACCGAGCGGTTGAGCCGCCGGTTTCGCCAATCGGTCAGGTGATCTGGGTTCCATTCCCAGCAGAGGCAAGTAATTTTTCTAACGAAAAATACTCGTCCCCGGTTCCATGGATGTGTGTGAATGTGTTGTGACGTCCAAATATACATGTTATATATAACTGGGAATAAGTTAAAATAAAATATGGATACAAATTAAAAAATTGATGTTGGCTCCCCCCCCAAAAAAAATAAAACTGCAAAAATGTTGTCTCATTGAGATAAGTCTCCAAATATTCATTCAAACAACTACTTCTCGAGCTAATACCCCGACAGATATTGAATTATACAATTAATATTTGAGTTTTGGCACAAAATATAACTACACTGGCAAAAGAAATTAACGCATCATTTGTGATTTTTTTATATCTTGGAATCGAGTTTTCTTTGAACACAAACATATTTTGACAATAAGAAATCTTATCAAGCATGCTGTTTTACATGTTGTGTTTTGTCTTTTGTTCTCATGGTTTTCTGTCAATAAATAAAATGAAGCACTTTTCATTATTCTGACTGTAAGAAAGGTTCATATAAAATTTCTTTTTGAGTTTGTTTTCAAGTAATTGTTAAAATTAAGTGCTAAATAGTGAAGAATGAATATGGATAGACGTCGGAATCTTAATTTAAGCAGTGAAGAAGCTGTGATTGTGGTTACACTTGCAGAAGAAGGTAGGAGTCAGCGTTACATCAGTCAGCGTCTTGGTGTTAATCAATCGACCGTATCCCGTGTCTTGAAGAGACATCGGGACCCTCAGGCATACTCAAGAAGGCCAGGACAAGGGAGAAAAAGGGCCACAACTGCTGTTCAAGACCGTTTTTTAATGATGCAGACGTTACGCGAACGGTTTATTACGGCTCCTAGGCTACAAAATATGCTCGCAGAGATCCACAATGTTCATGTAAGTTCCGTTACCATCAGAAAAAGGTTACGTGGTTTTAATTTAACTCCGAAAACAGCGGCAAAAGGACCACAATTAACCGCAGACCATCGCAGAGCCAGGTTAACATTTGCGCAAGAACATGTAAACTGGTTACAGGCCGATTGGGCTAATGTTATGTTTAGCGACGAGTCCAGATTTTGTCTTTACGGCAGTGACAGACGAATGCACGTGTACAGACGGCCAGTTGAACGTTATGCGCAGTGTAACATTGTTCCGACTGTTATGTTTGGTGGAGGCTCTGTTATGGTGTGGGGTGGTATCACTTTAGAGGCTCGTACGGAGTTGGTAGTCATACCAAGAGGAAGCATCACGGCAGCGTCTTATATTGCAAACATTTTAGAACCATCCGTAATGCCTTTTGCTCCCTTTGGAGGAAACAATTTCCTGTTTATGCATGACAATGCAAAACCACACAGTGCCCGAATTGTACAACAGTATCTTGACCTAGTGGGTATCAACACAATGCAATGGCCAGCCAGGAGTCCCGATCTTAATCCGATCGAACACCTATGGGACGCGATGGGCAGACGCATTAGAGCACTTCCTCGGCGTCCAAGCAATCAACAAGAGCTTGGACAAAGATTGCAGGAAATTTGGGAAGATATTAACCAGGATGAAATTGGATCATTAATTAACAGCATGAGCCGTCGCTGTCAGGCAGTTATTCGAGCAAGAGGAGGAAACACTAGATATTAAGTCTTATAATCACATGTTAACTTTTTTCCTCTTTTCATTTATGGCATCATTTTAGTCATTAATGAAAGAAAATGTGTTGAAAATCATTATTATAGTTCAGTTGGTTCTGTTGTTATTTTTTTTTGTTTTTAAACATAAAAACTTTATTTTTAAATCAAAAAAATTAATGTGATGCGTTAATTTCTTTCGCCAGTGTATAAAAAAATATCAATATATCGGGTTGGCTCTGCAAACAAAAGTAATTCTACGATTTGTCATTTTATTGACAATTCTGGCTTATAAATTAGATCTTAGAAAAAGCATTTAACATTTAGTTTGGCAGATGCCTAAGGTTAAAATATTCCGACTTTTTGAAAAATAAAATATGTCGCGAAGAACCATATATCGTGTGATAGCAGAATGTGAACAAAGTATACCATACCTGTATTTTCTGAAAAGTGGAAGACCTAGACTGTTTACTGAGCATAGAGAAAACCAGTTAGTTGAAAGTACCAAGAATAAAATTGGACAGTCAGTGAAAAGACTTTCACGGCGTTATGGTGTTTCCAAGGATACAGTTTCCAGAAAACTGAAGAGAAATGGTGTAGAATATCGCAAAAGAGAGAAATGTCCTAAATGTTGAAATGTCCGAGATGTTGCCGTGCTTTAAGGCGTACTCAATTTGCAAATAACAAACTCATCGTCATAGTTGAATAAAAGTACTTTACTCTAAGTAATTCCGAAATTAAAGAAAACGACGGTTTTACACCAACAATGTCCAAGAATGTCCAAGAATGTCTAGACAATATAAAATACAATTGGTGGGATTGACCTTATCTGAGGCGAGTTAGAGGCGAAGCTGTGGGTAGTCCAAGTTATATTAACAATTGCTTAGCAAAATTAATTAATTTGATCTATCAGACTCATGCTCAAGAAGATCGTATATTTTGGCCGGACTTGACTTCCTGCCATTATGCACGCAAAACTCAAAATTGGCTCAATGCTCATAACATAATTTAAGATTTCTGGGCTATTTTGTTTCGAAAAATGTATGGTGAAGGTTGGGTAGCGGAAAACGAGCAACAATTAAAACGGCGGATTTTTTGAAAAATTCGAGAGACTGATGTTGAAACGGTCCAAAGCTTGGTTCGAGATGTTCCCAGAAGACTTCGTATTGTAACATTTAATTTATTGTTTATAAAGCTGTTAATTATATCTGAATTAAAAAATTACCGTAAAACCATTTTAACTTTTTAAACTGTTCTGAACAAATTTGTGCCAAAACTTTTGAGACACGTTAGTCCGCGAGTATATATTTAGCAGAGTACTTGATTCAGTACTCGAGTAAATTTTACTTGTACTAGGTACAGCTCTGATTACGACCCAGATGTTCTAAAAGCACAAATGATCGTGTTCTTTGGCTCACGGCTCTTCGGAAACGTTCGTCCCCAAGTGGCCCAGATAAAATGAATTTTATTACCTCAACATTCTACGCTGCATAGTTTCTGAGATATACCCAGTGGCTATGCTTAATCAAACACCCGGCACATCAGCAATATTCAAAAATAATATCTCTAGTCGCTCTTTCAATTTTGTAGATATTATATTGTATTTTGTGTTTACTGTCTTGTTTAATGTTATTATTTATTTTGTATTAATATTATCCTGTAAATCAATCTATTACCGGATTCGTCCGTTGATTGAAAATAAATAAATAAATAAATAAACTTCACACATATAATAAAGTCGTAATTCTACTCTTTTAAAACGTCTCATGAGGTTAATAAAACATCGGTGTCCATATTTTTCACTCAAACGTGTGCATAAAAATACAGAGATTTTTTTCTTGTAAGGGTACATATTCAAATATTAAAAAAAAATAGGCTTTTCTAAACTCAAAATTTTACTTTATGGTTAATTAAGGATTGTAAACAGTCGTAAATAACTTTAAATTGAACTGAACAAAATAATACATCAAAATGCATACGCATCAGGATATGTATACTTGTAAGAAAAATTCCCTGTGTGCATGTATTCGCGTTTTGAATGATCCAACTTGCTTCAGTATTGACTGCTAAATGTTAATATTATTTGACGTATTTGATATTAACTCGAAACGTGTATCAAAGTTGCTGCTCGCATCAATTTCAACTATTCCCCTTCGATTGATTGAACGCGCGGTCGGTATATGTTGCTCCGGATTGAAATTTATGACGTCGTGGCCCTTTTCCTCCAACGCAAGGTCGTTTCCAGGAACAAAATAAATTTGTTTTTCACGGGCGTGCGAATTTGTTCGACCCTCAAAACTATAAAAACATTTTAGTTATGTGGGTTTTATTACATCATGATAGCAAGGCAAAATATCGCATCCCAATCTAACTTCAAGAATAACACAACTGGGAATATGAGACATTTACGTTTTATAGTTTCAATGATGAAATTTTATAATAATATTGAATGGAAAAGTTAGTAACTCGGTTACAAAAATTAGTAATTGGGTTACACAAACTGACGTAGGAAAGTTAAAATTAGCACTGAGTTATTTTACTTTTCCCGTATATAATACAAAGGGAAAGTATTGTTTTCGTGAAAGTTTTTAAATCAAAAGTTTTAACACCGTTACTGAACAATACCTGTCTGTGTGTCCGAGGACGCCGTACAGCAAAGCCGCTAAATATATTGTGAAATAACTTTAAATTTAAGCATTTTGTTACAATATGAGGATCTGACATTTGATAACATTTTGATTACATCGAAAAATGTTTAAATTAAAAATTATAGATTATCATTATGTTTACTTATACCTTGTGAGCATTTTCAATGCAATTTTTTGATATGCTTCGGATATAATATAATTTAGGATAAGTATTTTCAATCTGGAACATGTAATAAAATAAATTTTATAAATGACTTTAAATTTGTCTATTGTTATAAGTTGTTAAACTTAATTTGCAAAGTTGGCCATGCAGTAGGAGCAACACGTGACAATCAGGAGGTTTTGTTTTAACATGATGGCTGCTCAGCGCATTTTGGAGCAGATGTTCGTTAATAATTAGAAAAAACCTTTTTAAATCGCTGGATTATTGGTCATGGTCGAATAATTAACTGGCCCGCCAGATCTCTTGATTTAGCGCCATGTGATTATTTTCTGTGGGACCATATGAAAAGCAGAAGATATCAAATACGTCACTCAAAATATTGATTCATAATGGAATACAATTTTGGAAGAATGTGCGCGTATTAACGCTGAAACACTAACGAATGTAATTAATGGATTTTATAATAGTCTAGGGAAGGCGTCTTCAACTGTCTTCGACTCTTCTTCGACTTTTTCCTTTGCGGGCCACATATACAATTCTACATAATCAAATGGGCCAAGATTCAGATAATTGAGGGGCCTATTGTAATAACATGATATACTACAAGTAAACAGAACTCAGATATTGACTTTAAAATTTAGAAAAAAATGTAAAATGTATTACTGTGATATTAAGAATTAATAGTAGATTGTTTGACAAGTTTTAAAAGAATCGGTTTGCATGCAAAAATTAGCATACTGTAGCTTTCTATACTAGCGCTTAATGAAATCAAAGAATAATACAGAATTTTTTGGTTGTGTGGCTGATCATGTTATTACAATTGTATAAGCATTTTTTAAAACTTGTATGTCTATTTTTTTTCATGGAGAAAAACTACAGTTTGTTGAAAGATTCCTAAAAACTTATTTTCACAAAATCATGGAATAAGTTCTTAGAACTATTTGTTAGAGTTTGTGTTTGTTTTTTAACTTCAGGATAAATTAGCGTTTTACGCGCTTGGCGCATGAAGTATTTTTTTTTTCGTAACAATCTTTTTTAGAGAACACTGACAGTTTGTTAAAAGATTCTTAAAACTTATAATTTATACAACATCATCATAACCTAGAATTATTTTTTAGAATTCGTGTGTGTTGTATGTGTAATGATTCGACCCTAGGTATTGTACAAATTTATAATTTGTATTATTGTTTACGTTGTGTTGTGTATGTAGTAACCCTTTTATTTATTTACCAGGTTCGTTGTTTGTGTCAATATGCATTATCGTAAATACTGTGTCTTTATTCCCTTTTAATTTGACTAGGAGGATGTGTGGACAATAAATAAAACAGGATATGAGCTTAACGTATGCAAAGTTTATTGACCTTTCATGACATTTCTAATGAATTGGTATGTCTTATATTATTTATATTCACAAAATATATTACCCAACGTTTATGCTTAGAAGTCATGTGCATTTGGTTAAACTCAAAAAAAAGTATGACTCTACTTGTGGGAGCAAAATTAACTAGCCCCTGCATTTGCATTACGAGATGGGAAACCCACAAAAACCATCTCGGAGCTAGCATCACACACTCGACACACTTGCGATTAGTTAGTAGGACACTTAGCGCAATACTGACTCGGATTGGCCTTACACATCAATCGACTGGGTCGATTAGTTAGTAGGACATACCTCGTTTTCTCGCTCAGTTCGGCCTTACACATCAACCACCATACACCCCTCACTCGTGTGATTAGTTAGTAGGACACTTAGCGCAATACTAACTCGGATTGTCCTAACACATCAATCGATTGGGTCGATTAGTTAGTAGGACATACTTCGTGTTCTTGTTCAATTCAGCCTTACACATCAACCACCATGCATGCCTCATTCTCACCTCCTCCCCTTTCATCTTCCCCCTTTTCCAAGATGTTTAAATTATTTCGCTGGTTTTGTTTGTTTCATTTTAAGTAAGTCGGTTTGATGTAGAATTAATTTTACTTTTACGTGATAGTCTCTCCAACGCTGTTATCCCTAACTCCATTCTCCATTTTCTAACTCCATTCTCAATACTTAACTCTTTTTATCAACATTACTTCACTAACTCACATCCCACTGAAACTTCCTATTCTCAACTGTCCCCATTTACATTCAAGCACTGATTGTCCCCGTCCCGGTCCCAAAACTAACTGATTTTTAGAATCGTTTCTTTGCTGCTCTCAAAGTTCTCCCCTCCCCAAAGTTTGTTGCTTAAATGTTATCTACTACCATATATGGTCACAAAACCCTTCCCTCTCTGACGTCAACTTCATTTCCCTGACTTTGCATACTTGTTTTGTTTGCGTTCGTTAAACCCTGAACTGAATCTTTCTGTATGTCTTAGCATTTCTCCACGCGCTGGTACTTGTTTATTATTTTAAGGCGATGCTGCATTTGTTATTTCTTTCACATAAAAAATTTTGATCGACTAATGTTATTCTCGTATTAACTGGATGTTGATTTTTCTTTATTATTTTCTTGGGTGATTTTTGTATTAATATTTAAATTTAATTTCGTCAAAAATAATATTTGCACATGACCCCTACTGACCTATTACATATGTCTAACTTTATATTACCAATTGTTACTATGTTTCCAGTAATATAACCGAGAATATTACCCAATTTTAAATGACTGGTAATTATACATCAATAATTATGTATTAATTGTAAAAAATGTAACACTAAATCGTTGTAAAATATTTCATTTACGCAAAATGTATCTCTGGTCGCGAGCCAGAATCATGATGACGCCTGCCGGATTTATCCTGCGAGCAGTAGTTGAGAGACCCCTGGGCTAGGGTACTGTTTGGCGCGAAATGGAGGGTGATTTCAATTTTAACTATTATTTTTAAGATATGTTCAATTTGTTTTTAATCTTTAGGTTGGAATTAAAATGCAATTAAATTAAATAATTTCCCCTTTTATGTAAATTGTTACGTTCTGGATTGACAATGCTCACCCTTAATTATATTATATGTTCCGGATTTAAAATGCTCACCCGGTATGTTACAATTTCAGATTTTTTTATTTTATTATTACGATTGAGGGATCTATTAACATTTCTTTAGCATCTTAAACAGCGTTTTTTTTTTTTAATTAGTTCAAGTAAATACCCTGACGCAATTTTAATTTTGTACTTTTTTGACACTTTGAAAATAAAGTCTTTTATTATTGTTATTGTTGTAACAGATTTTGTTTCCCTACGCGATTAAACCAAATTTTATAAGCTTTTCTAAACTCGAAATTTTACTTACAAATTTCGGCTGACTTATGTCAACTGAATTCAATGGACAGCTAGCGCCAACCTATGTCAAGTTGACTTACACCAACTGTCATATTCGAAATTTCGGCTTACGTCTACTATATGAAGTTGACATGATAAACTAAATGTGAGCTTACGCCGGCTTGTGTCAAGTTGACAAGATGGACCAACTGTCGACTAATGTAAATATCATAGTCAAAACAGTGGCTTACAATTGCGATGCCACATTATTTAAAATACAGTCGAAAGAGACATTTTATGAAAATATCATATTATTGTCAAAAAATACAGTTAAATAAGTGACATAGTTATAATATCATAATAGCCAAAACGCAATCCACAGAGTGATTTAATGACAAAATCCTATCTTAGACACAAGACAGCCAACAATGTGACATACAGTCATAATTTCACAATAGTAAAAATACAGTCGATAGAGACATATAATGACAAAATCCTATTATAGCTTAAAGATAGTTAGACAAGTGACTTACGACAAAGACATTGTAAGACACAACTTAAAATAGTCAAAATTACAGTCAAAATATTGTTAACAAAATAATTCAATTACAAAATTCTATCATAGTCAAAATATAGTCAACTTAGTAACTTTCAGTCATAATGTCGGGATAGTCAAGTTACAGTCGATAGAGACATTATTTGACAAAAACCTACAAAAGTCAAAATTCAGCCAATAAATTGATTTAATGGCAACATCCTATAATACTAATAAACACGAATACAACCGGCGGGACACCGGGATAATTCCCGGTGGGCCGGTGGTCTTTTGAGACAAGACCACTATACGCCGAACTGGGGCTTTATTTCAAATTTCTTAAACCGGACTGGGCTTCTAATCGTAAATATGAAAACGGGCTGGGCCGGGCCTTACTGACAGTAAACAGTATGTAAACAGTATTTAATTGTTTACTTATTTGGTACTCAACATTATATCTATAAACGTATTAGTATATTTTTGAATCATTCAGATTAAACTAATGACCTGGCCGGATCGGGTCAGTAATATCACTACCCAAACCGGGCCTTGATGCGCCAAGCTCAATGGTTCTTATTTTATGACTGTTCATGACCAAGCCGAGCCGGGCGGGGACCCATAAAATCGGCCGGTGCAACGCTCTACATTAGCTTATATTTCAGCGCGGCACGTGCAGATTTGTTCTGAGGATGCGATATTGCAGTTTAGTATACAGAGTGTCTGGGATAAGGTTCGAACATAGTAATTTAACATGTAAAATAAAACATGTGTAATTATTAGCTCCCCTATTAATTTCAGAAAAAAATCATAAAGGAATATTTTTTAGAGTATTAAAAACTGTATTAAATGTATCGATTTAATTTACGTTTGTACCAGAATCCACATTATCGAAATGCTACCAAAGAAATTTAAATGATGAAAAATAATTAATGCATACTTTTCGTTTGGGATAAATCATAATAATAACACGTAATTAGTGAAAGAAAGATAGTTTATTCATTATCAAGATAATTTATAGTGGTGTCAGATTACAAACAGTTCGTGATTTATTTTTGTTTAAATTTTTATTTTACTGTATCTACGCCCAATGGGAAATGTTAGAGCAAGGACTCAAAAAGTTCTCCATTCTGGTGTAAACAATAACCCACTCTGTTATAAAATGCCTGCCTTACATTAGCCACATGCTTATCTGTAATTAATCTCCAATCCACAAAAATTGCTTCCCGCAAAGATTTAATATTTGGATGGCGTTTTTTATAAATTTTGTTTTTTAGGTGACCCCATAAAAAAAATCGCATGGTGTTAAATCAGGAGATCTTGATGGTCTGTTGATAGTGCCACCGCGATCAATCCAACAATTGGGAAAATTGGCATTTAAATATTCCCTCACATTTAAACCATAATGGGCCGGACATCCATCATGCTGATACCATATCTCCTGATTTTCACGTGCAACTTCTTCGCAGAGCCAACCTGATCGATTAAAAGGTCTAAATAAGAATTCGAATTTAAATGTCCATAAATTTCAAATGGCCCAATAATATTATTCTTAAAAATACCAGCCCAAATATTTATTTTCTGCGGGAACTGGGTTCTAGTTTGTAAGCGTATCCGTGGATTTTCCTGGGTCCAGTATCGCGTGTTCTGTGTGTTGGGCTCCTTATTAACAGTGAACGTGCATTTATCAGTAAAACAGATAGACTGCAAAAAGTTTCGGGCTGTGTTTGAATGATCCTGCATTATTTAACAGAATACACGAGTGCTTTCTTCATCCACTAGGTGTATCTCCATGACATTGATGTTTGTAGGGATGATATCCTTGCTTCCTCAGAATCTTATGTACAGAGAATTTAGACACGTTGCACTCACGAGCAATACATCGTATGCTAGATGTTGGTTCAGCATTTATCAAACCCAAAACTCATTCTTCCAATTCATTGTTGCATCTTCTGTTGCCTATAAGGTTAATGTTTTTGAATTAATATTTGTTGAAATTGGACTATTAAAATACCTTTTGAATCATCTGCCGCTATACTTGCTGCATTTTCAAACTTTTTCACAAGCTTGGTAATTGTTGATACAGACGGAATTGGTCGATTGTTAAATTTAACCGAAAATAAGTCACGAACTCTGCGTAAACTGACGCCACTGTAAAATGTTTTTATACATAAAACATTAAAAGTGCGATTCTTTTCGCAATCTACAACAAGTTAGTCTTACAAAGACTATATCAAACACTCATTGAAACAACTACTTCCCGGGCTTATACCCCGACGGACATTGAATTATACAACAAGTGTTTGCTGTTACATACAGTAACCTACTGCAAATGTAACAATTTGGGTCAAATTATTAAGGCCATCTATAGACGCGTTTCGAGATTTATCTCTCCTTCGTATAGCAGTAGGTTACTGTATGTAACAGCAAACACTTGTTGTATAATTCAATGTCCGTCGGGGTATTAGCCCGGGAAGTAGTTGTTTT
The DNA here is from genome assembly GCA_932526585.2 of Philonthus cognatus. NCBI lineage: Eukaryota > Metazoa > Arthropoda > Insecta > Coleoptera > Staphylinidae > Philonthus > Philonthus cognatus. Next base: position 6,679,839 of record OW052249.1, on the reverse strand, counting down.
AATGAGTGTTTGATATAGTCTTTGTAAGACTAACTTGTTGTAGATTGCGAAAAGAATCGCACTTTTAATGTTTGAAGTATTCTGCAACCAAGAATTGGCAATTTCATTTATACAAATGTTTTTATATTGAATACCCTCTCTTCATTGGAATAATTCAGATTATTATTCATAACAATTATCATGCGTGAATTATGGCAAGAGTTTTTATTAAATGGTACACTGTTCAACTAATTTTTATTATTTTTCAGGTGGATTCTGCTTCAAACGTAAATTAAATGAATACATCTAATACAGTTTTTAATACGCTAAAAAATATTCCTTTACGATTTTTCTCTAAAATTAATAGGGGAGCTAATAAATACACATATTTAATTTTACATGTTAAATTCCTATGTTCGCCCCTTATCCCAGACACTCGGTATAAGAACATTATTAATGTGTCACAGTGTTATATTTACTACTTCTATCGTATAATACTGGTGTAATACACGTATTTATAATCTGAGTCCGAGTCGAGCCGGCCTGTTTCTGAATTGTGTACACTCTGGGCCGGCTCGAGGCATGAAGCAAAATATAAAAAATCGTAATTTTACGTTTGTTTTGTTGAATGGGGACGCTAGTGATCAATCTCGCGTCCGGCCACCGACCACTCAATCTGTGGCCCGTAGACCGTATGTGGCTCGTCAATGCTTGGTCCGGAAAATAGTTAAAAGATTGACCTAACATGAAAAATGCAATGCCTTACTAATAGAACTAAAAGTTACGTTGCGCTTAATTTTTGCACGTGTTTTTTGTATATAGTTGTGCTGTTATCTAAAACAATCATTCCCTTATGCAGTATATACAGGGTGTCCGTATTTCGACCGAATGTATGGAGATTTTAGTTATTTGAAGAGATAGAGAGTCGGTTAATTAAGGCAAAGTTGCGTATTTTAGAGTCTAGCAATAAACTGTAAACAATTTTGAAATATCTTTTTTTTTTCGAGATATTAACAACAAACTGGTTTTTGAAAAATCGTGTTTATATTTTTATTCAAAAACTACTGAATCTGGACATTTAGAACTTTGAATCTAGTAGCTATTTTTTCAAGATAACTATAACATTTACCCGGGGACCATAGCCAACTTTTGTTTTTCTTATGGGCGCTATTTTGGATTTAGATATTATTTGAAAGAATATTTTTTTCTGAACTCAGTGATGTATCACCCTCATAATATATTTTAGATTTGATATTTAAAATTATAATATTTTTTTTTTTGCAAAGAGTGCCTTGGAAACAATGATGTAATATCTAATAGTCACTAAAATATTGACAGCTATCAATCATTGTTAGCAGTCAAAATTATTAATTAGCTGTCAATTTTTTGTAATAATAATAACAAGTATCGATTATCACACAAAACATAAATTTAAAAAAATTGGTGATGTGTCCATCATAGCACTTTCGCCGTTTAAGATATGATGATTTAAATATCAACAGTATGGAAAAATTGCACAAACTAAATTTATTCTACTTTCATTATTATTATTCCAAAACTATACTGCCTTTCAAAAAAATCAGAACACCACGTATTTATTGCACGATTTTATTAAAATTTACGCAATTTGATCATGTAAACGAACTGTATCGATAATCAAAAAATCAACTTGAAATACAAAAAAACAAATGAATAAAAATTAATAATGTGTTGGGCCTCCACGATTTCCAAAACACTCATAAACACGTCGAAGCATGCTAGAAATCAAGCTGTCAATATCGACTTGGGGTATTTCATTCCAAACTTCGATAATTTGACCTCTAAGTTCCATTACAGTGTTAGCAGGGCGCTGTAAGTTACTTATTCTAGCACCTATCATATCCCGAATATGTTCTATTGGCGATAGATCTGGAGAATGAGATGGCCAAGGTAACAAATTGATTTCGGCACTATCAAAAAACTGTCTTGTAATGGCCGCTGTGTGAGGTCGAGCATTATCTTGCTGAAAAATGGGGTTCTGCAAGCCATGTACATAGGGCACTAACACTGGCCGTAAAATGTTGTCAATATACCGAATCGCGCTAAGACTTGCTTCTAAAAAAACTAGAGGAGACTGACTACCATATGCTATCGCCCCCTAAACCATAACTCCCTGTGCAAGAGCCGTATGTCTTTCAACAGCAAATTATAAAATTCTGCGTTCACCGCGTCGACGTCTCACTCTTCTGCGACCATCATGAGCCCATAAACAGAACCGAGACTCATCGCTGAAGATAATGTTATTCCATTCATGGGTCCAATGTTGTCTTTCCCTGCACCAATCAAGTCTTGCTCTGCGATGCTGCGGAGTAAGAGGTAGTCACAATTGTGGACGGTAGGATCTTATACCAAAACTGCGGATTCTTCTGTAAACAGTAGCCATGGATACTCTTTGGCCATTTAGAGCCAACCAGTCATTTCCCAATGCCCGCGACGTTGTAAATCTGTCCCTTAAAGTTGTAAGACGAAGAGCTCGATCTTCACGCTCAGTGGTGCTTCTTGGACGTCCTGATCCAAGTCTACGTCGATTCTCCCCAGCTTCGGACTATCTAAACCAGCAGCGTACGATCACCGATACACTACGGCCTACCCTTTCAGCAATAGCACGAACCGAAAAACCCGCTTCTCGCATTCCAATAATGCGACCCCTTTCAAATTCACTTAGATGATGATATTGTGCACGCCGATGAACACGGGGCATCTTTTTATGTTTTACAAACTGAAACGTCAAACTACTCAGAGGCTACTTGGATATTAGAAGCAATTACATTAAAAAATCAGCAGCTCTTCATAATGGTGAAATCAAGGAAAAATACAATTAAATAGTAACCAAAACAATTGATTTTTTGATCATCGATGCATCGATGCAGTTCATTTACATGATCAAATTCTGTAAATTTCATTAAAATCGTCCAATAAATACTTTGTGTTCTGATTTTTTTGAAAGGCAGTATATTTACAAAAAAGTAATTCTTTCATTTTCACTACATCTCAATAAATATTGATCACCATCACATTTAATTGTTATATATTTTGAACTTTATTGTAAATCAGTGGTTTATACGCGTGGCGCATGAAGTAAAATTTTGAGTTTAGAAAAGCCCCGTGAAAATTTGTCTCGGGTCGCTGCGCGACCCTCGACAAATTGTCTACGCGGGGCTTTTCTAAACTCGAAATTTTACTTAATGCATAGTCTGGGAGTGGAAGACACTCGTTAGTTTAAAGTACGTCACAACTTGTGATGTATTTTAACAGCAATTATCGGTCCTAGGAGTTGTCAAATTAGTGAGTTACTCAACTGTTTCCAAGGCATTCTCTACAAAAACAAAAGATTAAAATTTTACATATAAAATGTACAATAAACTATAAGTGTGGTACATCATTGAATTCAGAAAAAATATTCTTCCAAAAAATATGAAAATCCAAAATGGCGCTTTTAAGAAAAACAAAAGTTAGCTATGGTCTCTGGGTAAATGTTATAGTTATCTTAAAATAAAATATGTTACTAGATTTTGTGTTAAAAAGTGCCTGTATAACGTCAAAGTTGTAAATGTCTGGATTCAATGGTTTTGAATAAAAAAATAAAAACGAAATTTCAAAATATCAGTTTTTTTGCAATATCTTAAAAACGAAAGAAGATATTTCAAATTTGTTCTTAGTTTATTATTAGGTCCTAAAATACGCAACTTTTTCCCAATTTAACCGACTCTATCTCTTCAAATAACCCAGATTACCATACATTCTGTTGAAATTCCCTGTATATTGTTACATACGTTGAAACAATGTTCTTTTGCCGTTAGTCATCCTCTATGGATTCTTTATAACCAATCCCTAATTTCAGGCTGTTTTCCTTCTCCTTGGAAAAGTGCTATAGTTACGCCAATTTTTAAAAGCGGTAAAAATAACGTTGTTTCAAACTATCAGTTATCACAGAAATGTTTGAAAAATTAATCACTGCACCCCTATCTGAATGTGTATCTAGTGTCCTATCCGATAAGCAACATGGTTTTAGAAGTGGGTGTTTGACTTCCACCAACTTACTGACTTATAGTAATTATATCGAAACAGCCTTAGAAGCGGGATTTGAAATAGACTCAATATATACCGATTACTCTAAGGCTTTTGACACAGTAGATCATAGCATCCTTCTTTTGTAACCTTGGCTTATAGGAATCGGAGGATCCATGTTACATTGGATACAGTCTAACTTATTCGAAAGGTCACAGGCCGTGTGGATTGGTAGTGTTATATCGTCTGAAATACTTGTAACTTCAGGGGTTCCCCAGAGATCACACCTTGGACCTCTTTTATTTAATATATTGTTTAATGATGTGGTTGATAGTTTCTATAATTCCTAGTGCTTGCTATTTGCAGACAGTATAAAATTATTTTTACGAATCGCTGATGATAGATCTTCTATGTTGTTACAGAAAGACTTAAATAGATTTTCAGATTGGTGTCCTGACAACCGTATGAATCTCAACCTCAAAAAATGTAATTGTATAACCTTTACTAAAATAAGGGCTTCGACAGTGAGAAACTACTATATCTCTAATGTCCTTTTATTGCGCGTTCAGTTATAAAAGACTTGGGTGTATTGTCCCACAACAGGAACTTAAACAACCATTTACGCAACATAACTGCTAAGGCATATCGTGTTCTGAGTTTTTTAAAACGTAACAGCAGAGATTTCTCAAATATTCATACCCTTACGACCTTGTATGTATCCCTTGTCTGCCCTTACCTTGAGTACTGTTGCACTATTTGGAATCCTCATAGCCAATCTGACGTAAAAAAATGATCGAGAGGGTCCAAGTTAAATTCAGAAAATTTATCTCCTACAAGTTCGGGATTGTCGGCTCCTAGAGCAGACGTAATGCTAGGATACAATTTAATAAATAGGGCGATTGATTGCCCCTATTTACTTAGCCAGCTTAACATCAATGTGCCAGCTAGAAGTTTGCGTTCCTTCGATCTGTTCCATGTACCATATTGTAGGACAGTCCATGGTAAAAATTTTAGTATGGCCAGAATCGCTAATAAGTGTAACACCATCAATCCCGACTTTGGTGAAATTAGCCGGAATGCTCTAAAGAACATCCCCCGGCAGGGTGTATAGTCTGCATATTTTAATCTGTTGTTTGTACTTAAATGTGTTGTTTGTTTTTTACTCATTATGTACTTATATTTATTGTGTATTTGTATTTATATTTCATTTTAGTTTTAGCTTTAGGATATAAATTTAAATGGACTTTCGTTAAATAAATAAATAAAATGTTAGTAGAAAAATAGAAACATTCTTACAAAAATCTGTAATTATTGGTACAACATAGACGCCTGAAACTCTCTAAGTCGCATAGTTTAATTAATTTTTTTTTAGCTAAAATGTGATTGTATAATATATAGATTCTTCTTGTAATAACATTTTAACATACTAATCGTTATCAGAAATATTTTTTCTCTTTCAAAACCAGTATCCCAGTGTTGTAAATGACGAGCTCTGCTTTGCTCTCGTGACCCAAAGCATGTTCATTTAAATTTGTTCGTTAGATGAACTGGTGCACTCGGTGCTTAATAATACTTAAGTGGAAACTTATTTGTATTTGTTTTTAAATATAAGTAAAAGCGGCGTATGATTCGGTGGAGAGAAAGCTGTTAGTAGAGTGTTTGAAAGGTAAGGGTGTATCAAGGCAAATTGTAGACTGGGTGAGTGAGGTCTACAGTCTCCCTGTGCAGGGTAAGAGTGGGTGAGTGTGAGTCAGAGAGGATCAAGGTAGTGCGTGGATTGAGACAAGGATGCTCTTTGAACCCACTACTATTCAACCTGGCTGTAGCGAATATGGAGAAGGTGTTGGAGAGGTGGCAGGCAGGGGGGATAGTGGTGGGAAAAATGAAAATATGGACCCTGGCGTATGCGGACGATGTTGTAGTTATTGCTAGAACGATGAGTGAACTGAATGAGATGAATGAAAGACATGAGAAGTATTTTAATAAAAGGGAGCTGATGGTGAGTGTGATGAAAACTAAATGGATGGTATGCAAGAATGCGGGTGGAAGAAGAAAGGAAGAGGAATTGAAGTGGATGGGAGAGAGGCTGGAAAGGGTGAGAGAGTTTAAATGTTTAGGGTTCATATTTTCGGAAAATGGAGGCTGGAAGAAACATATAGACTATGTGTGTAAGAAAGCGAGAATGGCAATGGGAAGAATGCGGAAGGTATGGGAGGAAAGGTTAGGGGGAAATGTACGAATGAAACTGGTATGGTGGCATGCGTATATAAGGGCAATAATAATGTATGCGTCAGAAGTATGGGGAGTAACTGGGCAGGAAAAAGTAGAAAGGGCACACCTGCAGTACTTAAAAAGCATTATAGGAGTAGAGGTTACAACACCAAGTTATATAGTGCTGCAGGAGTGCCAAAGAATGACAGTGGAATGGGAGACAGCAAGGAGAGTAGTAAAGTTTGAGAGAAAGAAAAGTATGTTAGGGGAAGAAAGGTTGGTAAAAGAAGCATGGGGTGTGAGTTATAGGGAATGGCAGAGGAATGCCAGCAGGGCAAGGTGGATGACTGAAAGGGAGAGGCTGTATCATAAAGTAAGGTGGTCGTGGCTAGTGGTGGAGCAGAAAATAGCGTCGGGGGAGAGGCTCGAGATAGAGTATGGGAAAAGAGCAGGTGATGTCGAGAGGAAAGTACGACAAGATCGGATAGATCGGGGTAGCTCTAACCCACATTACAGAGAATTGCAGGTGATGGTTGGGCCCCCGCGTTATTTCCAACGACTGAACAAGGAAGAGGCTCGGCTACTGGCACGATTTAGATGTGGGAACGAGGAAAGAGAAATGAAATGGTGGATGGGAGAAGAATATATGAAGTGTGTGTTTTGCGGGATAGAGAAGGATTAATGGGAGCACTGGACGAGGGAATGTACGGGTTTGCAAGTAACGGAAGGGAATAGAGGTATGAGTCGAAATAAAACTATGTGTGAGAGCGGAGAGGGTATGGGCGCGATAATGGAAGTGGTAAATCAAAGGCCAGGGAGGAGTAGCTAGGGAAAGGAAGACGTAGGAAGATGAGGATTAAGCTTTAGTTAATAAGTTTAGTTTATAAGTTAAGAGTGAATTGTTAATTTATTGCTTTTTAAATAATTAGATTTGGAAGTGCTAGGGTTATATGCCAAAATAAAGGTTATTTATATATATATAAGTAAAGTATAAGCATAGATTAACAATATGATGTTTGTATTCTGTAGTAAAAGTCACTTTTTTTAAATGACCTTATTGGGGATCTGAACGGGATTTTGTAATTAAATAATAACTTTCCTAATGATCTGAATTTCAATCGGAATTATCGTACGTAATCTCCTAGAATGTATTAATTGCTCAACCCCCAATGTAATCAATACTGAACAGTAATTAATAGAGGAATTATCACCATCGGTATTGCATAACAGTTTCCGAATCCTCCTTGCATTATTAATGCTGATAGACTGCAAAGGATATAGACAGAGCGTATGTGGTTGATTCAAATTTAGATATGTACCTACTTAATCAGTTATTCCATACATGTACACACGCTTAATTTTATTTGAATTGCAAATAATTATATATGTGCAAACTATCAGAAGCGTAAGCCTATTTTCTCGAATTTAAATAGTTTTAATCTTGAATTATTTTTGTCATTATATTCATTAAAATTCTGTTTGGTAAGTGAAAATAATAACGCATTATTAAACATTCTCATCTAAAGGTGATTCCTGAAATTGGGTAACTTGTTCAACTTATTTTATTAGTTTTTTTTCTGTGAATCTAGAATCGTTTTTCAATTGTAGGCCATATGCTTGTGTGCATCCAGTGCCATCTGTTGTTCAAGTTAAATTATTAGAATAGTTTAAAAAAATGCATTTTCAGAGATTAGTATTTTGGGAACTTCTATTGATAATTTAACTAGTGTGAGATCTTTCTGTACATGAGTAAGAGAGCGCTGTTTTAAAAATTTTCTAGAAGCAAGTTTAATTATTACCTAACTTTGAATTAAAAGATTATTCAATAGCTTCAATATTTACTGACTTCTTTTACAGCGGCGTGTTAGCTCTTCCAAGAGCGCGGTAGATAGTCTCACGACCAATGGATTTCATAGTGCAATAGTTATTTCTCGTATAAATATTTTGTCATTTAATCTAGAGAATAGATAACATTGAAACCTTAGAGCTAATTTTTCAATGGGAGTTTAAACCAAGTTATGCTATTGAAAATATTAATTATTTTTATTATATTTTTATTTATTCAACGAATAACACCTTTTACAATCAATTACACAATATATCTATAACTATAATATTATAATATATGTTTTCAAGCGAATAAATAGTAACATAAACATAGCTAAAGCCTTAACAAAACATGAAATCTGTAATTTAATATATAAAATAAACGACTATTACTGTAAACAAGAAGATACAATACATGATATTATATACATATAGGTTTTAGTCTACAAGTATAGATAAATCAATACGTCTGAGTTGACATTTGAACAGAGATAATGTTATGTTTAATTCATTTATATGATTGTATTTAAAATGGAGAATATTGAACATTATAAGTATTGGGAACAAAGGATTGTTAATTCCATAGTTATTAGAATGAGATTTTAGACGGAATAATTGTTTTGAGCGAGTTGACGCCCCCAATGGTGCATTGAAATCAATATCTTTAAGTAGACTCGAACAATCAAGATACCCGTTAATAAGCTTCAATCCAAAACATAGGTCCAAAAATATTCTTCGATTCTTTAATGGCTGCAAATTTAAGAATCTTAAAGACTCTGTATAGCTATAATGCTCCCTGGGAATTCCGCATCTTCTTGAAACTACTTGACAAAATTTACTTTGCACAGTTTGTAAATTTGATGATGTATTATTATAGAACGGTGAATACGCCTGACTTGCATACTCAAGATGTGTTCTGACCAATCCAACATATAATATTTTAAATGTTTCAATATCAAAATTATAACCAAATCTGAATACAAAGCCAAGAACTTGCATTGCTTTATTTCTAATTTTGTTAATGTGTTCAATGAATGTTAATCGAGAATCATGGACAACCCGTAAATCATTTACCTCATTTACATTACTTAATTTAAAACCATCTAAGAAATAGTTATTCAAAAAGATTTTTTATGACTGATGATATACATAGACATTTAGACAAATTTTAAAATAATCTGTTAGTAGTGCAGCAATAATGTAAGTTGTTTAAGTCAGTTTGCAAGTTTAATATGTCGTTTTGTGATTTAATTGACGTGAATAGTTTAAAATAGTCCGCAAATTAGAGAAAATTACAATAGATTAGATACGCCTCAAGGTCATTTATAAACAAATGAAAAAGAATTGGTCCACAATGCGAGCCTTGAGGCACGAGTGAAGCAACATGAATAGAGCGCGAACGGTAGTTTGAAATATGGACAAATTGTTTTCGATCAACCAAGTAACCCCTTAACCATGCTAATACTGCCTTACCAAATCCCAAGTCCCCTAACTTATCTAATAGAAGTTCATGATTAACTCTATCAAAGGCCTTGGAAAAATCGGCGTAGACAGAATCTACATGGAATCCTTCTTCCAGCGACGGTCGTATATAGTTTTGACAAGTCAAGAGAGTACTTACAGTTGATGGACCTTCCATGAAACCGTGCTGCTCCTTGCAAATAACATTTTTACAGTGCCACCTAATTTGTTTTAATATAATGTATTCACACATTTTAGGTATTTGCGACTGTCTTGAAATGCCTTCACAGTTATTGAGCAGTTCTCAATTGCCTGATTTGTGTACTGGTATAATATAAGATTCCTTCCAGATGGACGGGAATTCACCAAAATCTAATGATTTATTGAATAATATGACTAGTGCTTCGATAAAGCAAGAAGAACATTTTTTGATAAAATAATTCGGAATGCCATCAGGGCCGCTGTTACAATCGTCAGTTAGTTCCTGGATGGCATTAAATATATCAACTCTCTCAACACCGAATTTCTTGACATCAACGGAATCATTGTACCTATGAGTAACTCCTGTGGAATTAACAACACTATTATCATACACACTAGCAAAATAGTCCGCAAATAAATTCACCCATTCCTGGCCGTCTTTACTTATTTTATCCTTAAAGTAAATTACACTTGGGATACCTTTAATCTGTTGTTGATCATTCACAAATAACCAAAAACGCTTACAGTTACCAGTGAGTTTCATTTCAATACCATCTATACAGATCTCTACTCATATTAGAACACTGTGATAACTAAAACTATCGTAATCACATGGCAACCCAGTTTGTTTAAACGGGCGGTGAGCCCCTTTTTTTTTATTAATTAATTGTATCAATTCCTTATTGTACCATTTAGGAATACTCGATGGTTTTAAAATCCTACATGGAACATACTTTTTTTTATTAATTCCGTTAAAACATCGTGAAAAGTATTGACAGCCAAGTCAGTATCATGGTTCATAAGTAAATAAGACCAGAGAACATTAGACAAATGCAAATAAAAACTACAATTTGTTCTGTCATGATATTTATACTAATGTAATTTTTTGAAAAAGAGTCAGTCACGAAATATAACGCATAATTCTTTGACAGATCTTTTGCAAACAATGAATAAAAAATGTAGCAGAGCTTTTTATTTCCTAATAAAGTGCGATTATATATTTCAAAATTCTAAATATCCTTCTGAATTTAAACTCTGCCAAAATATGTAAGGTCTGATGATTTTTCTGTTCAAAATTCTATACTAAAGATTTATTTTTTGAGAATATTGATTGGATTTTCTGTTAACCACTAACGACAATTTTGGTGTAAACGTAGCTTTATCCATAAACAGGATCTTCTTAGGAAATGTTATTTCAATTTCTATTTTACCTTAAACCATAAAACAGAATTACCGGGAGAGCAGGAATATACACAATGTGATTTTAGATGTTAGATTCCTATGTATACCTAAGCAAATGTTGATAAAAGCATACAGTTTCTTACTCCGAGTGCCACTAAGCTCCGAACAAGCAAGACGACCTAATTTATTTAACAGCTATACTGCTAGGTCTATCAATTTAGTACACCATGCTGATTAAAAAAATATATTACTTCAGCCATTAGGTAGCAGATTGCTCTATTAATAGTATAGCTTGCTCGAAGAGGTAGAAATGCATGTGGATGCATTTTTGTAAATATTGAAGTGCTAGGTTCATTTACTTGAACTCTAAATGCAGTTTAACTTGCTCCTCCATGTACAAAACAAGGTCTACAATAGTTGCATAAATACATGCAAAACTAAAAATCAGTTGCACCCGGCGCATTCACCAATTAATATAAATAATGTGAAAATTCATTACTTGATTTTCGGCACCTTGGTGTTCTTTGTTACAAACAATGAACTTTACTAAAGTAAGGTAAAAAGTATTAGGAAGCTAGCCCTATGTTAAACTGATTCAATCGTCCTAAAGTTTTCCATAAGTTCTACAAAAGTAAAGAACTTAGATTTTTGGTGCCTCTGATTTTTTGCTCCAAAAATTGAACTATTCCGAAATACGAAAACACAGTATGTCTCTGTGAAAAAAACATATTTTAAGAAATGGTAATGTGTCCATCATAACACTTTTCCCGTTGAAGATATGATAATTTAAATATCAACAAAATGGAAAACTGACTCAAACTAAATTTATTCTGCTTTTATTATTATTATTTCCAAACCATTCACAAAAAAGTAATTCTTGAATGTTTTTACTACAACTAAGTAAATATTAATCACCATCACATCTAAGCCTTAACTATTCATAACTTTACTGTAAATCAGTGTTTTATACGCGTGGCGCATGAAGTAAAATTTCAAGTTTAGAAAAGCCCCGTGAATTTTTTTTACGCGGGGCTTTTCTAAATTCTAAATTTTACTTCATGATTAGTCTGGGAGTGGAAGACACTCGTTACTTTAAAATATGTCACATGTGCTAAAATGTGTATCGGAAATGTCACAAAGAAAAAAAAAAGGCGATCTCATTATAGTTCAATTGAAACTCGTGTTAAGTTGGCACGATTGGTTAAATGTCGGCTTGCGCCGACTTATGTCAAATGTCATTATAGTTCAAACGTCGGCTACCGCCGCCTTATGTCAACTGTTATTATAGTCGAAATGTCGGCTAGCGCTGACTTGTATCTTAACTGTCTTTATAGTCCAAATGTCAGCTGACGCCGACTCATGTCAAGCCGACACGATGGACTAAATGTCGGCTAGCGCCGCCTTATGTCAACTGTCATTATATTTCAAATGTCGGCTGCTGCCCACTTATGTTAACTGTTATTGTAGTCTAAATGCCGACTGGCGCCGACTTATGTCAATTGTCATTATAGTCTGACGCCGACTTATGTCAAGGTGACACAATGGACTAAATGTCGGCCAGCGCCGACTTATGTCAAGCTGAAACGATATACTTATCTCAGTTAACCTAGTGATTTCCAGTCATGAATTTACATTTTGACTATTGTGACATTATGACTGTAAGTCACTTGTTGACTGTCTTTTGATTATGGTGAGATTTTGTCTGATTATGTCTCTACGGATTGTATTTTGACTATTCTGGTAATATAATGTGCCTTACAGTCACAATAGCCAAAACATGGCCAATAAAGATATAATATGACAAAATCCTGTGATAATACAGCCAAGACAGTCAAGCATTTTATTAAGATTTAAAAGTCACAAATGTCAATATACAGCCGATCGAGTAATTTAGCCCGGCATCTGACATGTGGATTTATTTAACACGTTCCGACATATGGGGTCTAACATACCCCACTATAAAAATTCGTTTTACAAATCTCTATTTTGATTTTGGACCCCTTAAAGATAACAAGAGTAAACCATTATCTAATATTTACCTATAGAATCCAACAATAATAAATTTGTTAAAATACAATATTCAACTTATTATAGACATACAAGAAAAATCAAATTTAACCAAGTTAGGCATGTTTTCAGGTGTTGGCGTCTATCAGACCCCTCGTGTTAAGGACCTTGTTAATAATAATAATAATAATAATCGTTTATTTCTCAGCAGAATAAATTCTATTTACAGAGAAAAATACAGTTTTTTTTTAAATATACTAACTAAAAATAAACATTAATACTAAAAATAAACATTAATACAAAATGGTAGAAATAAAGTAGAGTAGTGGATAAATTATATGGCATATTTGATAATAAAAAACGAAAGAAAAGACTTATATTAACGGTGACAATGAGGTTCTGATATCAAGGGATGTTACATTAAATATATCCATGTCTGGAACATTGTTACAGTGTCGTACCATGCAGATTAAGGGAGAATAATCGAAAACATTAATGACAAAATCCTAGTATACTATTTTTTAATACTAAATACTATCATGCTTAAAAAGACAATTTTTTTTTTTTTTTTTTTCCTCATGAGGTGGTATCGCTTTGCGTCCCTGCACTGCGGTCTCCGTGGTCCTTTTGTGCTCCTCTGGTTATTTTACTCCCTGTATATTCCTGTGTCTTCTAAGAAGTCCAGGAGTTTGGGCCAGGGGATGTTCTTGAGCTGTTCTTCAGGAAGCACGGGCTTCCCGAGTTGCTCCGTGCGTTGCCGTTTATGGGCTTCGCATGTGCACAGTAGGTGTTGGGGAGTTTCCTCTTCTTCCAAGCACCCACGGCATAGGGGGCTTTTCTCAAGACCCATCCTATGTTTGTGCTTATTCAGGTCACAGTGCCCAGTAATTAGTCCTGTGATTTTCCTTAGTTTCATTCTGCTCAGTCCTGACAGCGCTAATGCGCTATCAGGTACCGGGCCATCTAGGAAGAGTCTCGTGTGCCTCATTCCCATTTGGTTGTGCCATGCCTTTGTATGCTCCTCTGCTAACTTGCGTCGGATTATTTCCTTTCCGGTTTCATGTGGTATTCCGAAAGCGGGTTCAGGTCCTATAAATTCACCTGTTGTCCCTTGTTTGGCCAGCAGGTCGGCCCCCAAGTGTCCAATAATTCCTTGGTCCTTGGGTATCCATACTAGCTGTGTTTTTGTTGTTGTCGCCAGTGCGTCCAGCCTGTTTATGCAGTCTATAACCAGTCTGGACTGAACTATCGGCGAGGCTAGCGCTTTTAGGGCTGCCTGGCTGTCCGACATAATGGTAATTGGTCCTTTGTTGAGTCCCGACTCCATTATGTGGTGGGCACACCAGTCAATGGCGGCCACTTCAGCCTGGAAGATGGAGGCATGTTTCCCCAGAGCAACCGTGAATTGTTTGCTCCGGTTACAGCCTCCATAGATACCAGCCCCGGTTCCTTTAGTGTTTTTGGACCCGTCTGTGTACCAGATGGTTCCTTTACTCGTTCCCGGGTATGTTCCATTTGTCCATTCACTCCGCTGTGGTATGATTATTTTGAATCTGCGGGATGGGTGTACGATTTTAGTGAAATCGGACCTCATTTTTAGGATTTCTTCTTCTTGTAGCAGTTTAAATGTTTCCGGTCTAGATGACCCTACATTTAAAGTGTGTCCATTTATGTGCAGTCTGTAGGCTGCCTGTCTGGCTTCCATCATAACATATAGATGTAGTGGTGGAAGCGATAATATGTGTTCCATGGCTGCTGTGGGCGTTGTTCTCATTGCCCCAGTAATCAGCAGACACGCCTGTCGTTGCACTCTTTCGAGTTTTGCGGCTGCGCTCTTGGTTTGGGTTTTTTTCTCCCCAAGCGAGCGCCGCGTATGTCACTATGGGTCTTATGACCACGGTGTATAGCCATTTGGTCATACTGGGTCTCAGTCCCCATGTGCGTCCTACCATTTTCCTGGTCGCAAAAAGTCCTCTCATGGCCCTTTTGCTGATGTTCTCCAGGTGGAAGTTGAAGTTCAATCTGGTATCAAGTATGACCCCTAGATATTTTATTTCATTTTTGATTGGGACTTCCATTTCATACATGCGTAGCGATGTTATGTCATCGGTTTTTCGTCTCCTGGTAAAGGGGACTATCGCCGTTTTGGCCGGGTTTACAGCTAACCCTTCGTTCTTGCACCATCTTTCCACGGTAGTTAGTGCCCTCTGCATCAGGCTTGATACAGTGGTCCCAAACTTCCCGCTAACTAGAATGGTCAGATCATCTGCGTACCCCAGGGCATAAATGCCCTGGTTTTCAAGTAGCAGCAGAAGGTCGTCCATGACGAGGCACCACAGGAGCGGCGAGAGAACCCCTCCCTGGGGGCACCCGCCAGCGACCACCGCTTCTGCTGTCTTTCCGTATAGAGTAGTTGTTACAGTTCGGCTCCTGAGCATCTTGTTCACCCAGTGTCGGACTTGCGGGTAGATCCCTCTTTTCTCCATTGCTGTTGCTATGGAGTTGAAGGTTGTGTTGTCAAACGCCCCTTCAATGTCCAGAAAGGCCCCCAACGCAATGTCTTTGCATTGTATGGTCCTTTCGCATCTGCTCACTAGCTGGTGGATTGCCAGTTCGCATGACTTTCCCGCTTGGTAGGCATATTGTTGACGGTGTAGTGGTGAGTCCTTTAGGACTCCTTCCCGTATGTGCCTGTCTACTAGTTTTTCTAGTAGTTTTAAAATGAATGATGACAAGCTGATCGGTCTGTAAGATTTGGCCAGGGCATACGAAGCACGCCCTGGTTTGGGTATAAATACCACCCTTACAGTCCGCCAGCTGCTTGGAATGTATGAAAGGGCAAGGCTAGCTCTGAGGATATCACATAGTGGTCCCCTCAGCGCTGCTATCCCCTTTTGTAGCATGACAGGATATATCCCGTCAGGACCTGGTGATTTGAATGGTTTGAACGTGTTAATTCCCCACTCAATGTCACCAGGTTTGATAATTGTTTTCGCTGTGTCCCAGTCCTGTTTTGGAGCCCATGTGTTGGGCTCGCTTAGGTCCCCGGATACAGGATTTTCAAGTATTACAGAACCCGGGAAGTGCGTCTGCAGTAATACTTGCAGGGTCCCTTCTACCGAGTCTGTGTACTCTCCATCTTTGGTCAGCAGTGAGCCGATGTTCCCAGCATGATCTTTGCTGAGCGTCTTAAGTAGACGGGAGCTTGTGGGTTCACTTTCTATGTCCCCACAGAATTTTTGCCAAGAGTCTCTCTTGGCTTTTTTGATGGCATTGTTATATGCCGTGAGGGCCGTTTTGTACTGCGCCCATTCACCGTTTCTCTTGGCTATGTTGAATAGCCTTCTGGTGCATGCCTTTGCCCTATCAAGATCCCTGTTCCACCAGGTGACCCTGGTGGAAGTGGGTTTGGTAGTTCTTGGGCAGCTTGCTTCAAACGCCGTATTGATGGAGTCCGTGATGCTTTGCACCATGAACTCCAGCTCATGCGTTGTTCTCGCTCCTGTTGGACAGTCCCCGATTCGGCTGGCTAGTACCTCATTGTATAGGTCCCAGTCAGTTCTCCTCGGGTTTCTGTTTTGGGTTTCCGTTGGTTTTTCTGATTCGATATCGAATCGTATATATCTATGGTCTGATAATGATGGTTCATCAGACACATGCCAAAGTTTTATCAGTTCACTTGCCTTGCGAGAGGCAAGTGTAATGTCAATTACTTCGCTTCGCGCCGCGTTTACGAACGTGGGTACATTTCCAATATTTGCTATTTCAATGTCATTCTCTAGGATAAAATCTAATAGTTTCTCACCTCTTGGATTGATGTCCGTGCTCCCCCATATAATGTGGTGTGCGTTGGCATCGCATCCAAGGATCAGCGGTATGCCATCGTGGCTCCCGCGATTTATCAGCCGCTGGACGATGTCTGGCGGCGGTGGTCCTGGTTGGTCGTAGGGAAGGTAACCGGATCCGAGTATAAACTCCCTCCGCGTTCCCCTTTCCACTACTTCCAGCCGTGCTGCCACTAGGTCTCTGCAACATAGGTCCCATAGGGGCATTAGATTCAGTTCATGTTTTACGATTATACATGTACGTGGGTTACACATAGGTTCGGCCACTATCAGTCGCCTGCCCTGTATGTTTAACCCCTTTACAATTCCCTTGTAGAGCCATGGCTCTTGTACAAGTGCAATGTCAATATTCTCATTAAGGATATATGCACTGAGGGCAGCGGATGCCGCCCTACAGTGGTGTATATTAATTTGAAGTAATTTGAACATTACTTACCCTTCGGTGATTTGGGCAACGGACTGCTGTCCATTGCTCCCTCTCCGGGCAATGGAATGTCTTCCATTGTTTCCCCTTTGGTCTCCTCAGGTTTGGCGTCGGTCTTTGCCGCCAGGGCCCTGAGGGTGATCGTTGAGAGGCCGAAGTGCAGCTTCTTCCTCTCGCTGACCTTCCCCCAAGAGAACTTGTCCATCAGTAAGATGTACTGAGTTCCCTTGGGGTCCGGCCTCTCGTTTACCACTCTCCAGGTATCGGTGCTCAGGTTGTTCTGCACCGATATTCTGTTGAGGAAGGTGGTCGCCTCTATGGGTGGTCCTGGAGCCCAGGTTAGCACTCTCCTGGGTTCCGGTAAGTCCTTCAGATCAATGATCTGAAGTTCCTTCCCGTTCCCCAAGAGGTTTTTCTCCTTGGAGATGCTCTCGAGCCATGCTCTGGTTTGCATGTCGGAGCATATTACTTTCAGGAATCCCCCTTTGTGGGTGCATTCCTGAAATCTCGGCGATGCTTCGCCTTTCGCCGTGGCATCAATGCATTGGATGATCGAGGTTTTGATAACCTCGGCCTCCTCTGCACTGATGCTGTTCTCGGGATATCCTTTCGGTATAATAGCGAGTGCTATGCCCGTAAGGATATCGCTGAAGGTCCTCTTTGGCGGAGGCCCTTTCTCCTCCCTTGGGGTTTTCGCCGGTCTCTTGAGGAGTCCCGGAGGTGTGCAGTCGCTCGACAGGTTTCGCTTTGGCGTCCCTGACGAGCCGGGTGCTGACGTTGGTCCAGGGTATCGCGGATGCGTCCCCCCCCCTAGCGTCGGCTTTCCCTGAGGTAGGTTTCGCCTAGGCGTCCCTGCCCTCAGGGCGAGCTTTTCTCTCCTCTGGCGTCGCTTGGTCGTCCCCGATGGCTGTTTAGGGCGTACGGGTTCGGCTGCGGCGGCACCAGTGGAGGTAGGGTTCTCCGAAGAGCCCCCTATGGTTGTTGTTGTATTTGTTTTAATTTGTTTTGGTTCCATTTTGGTCCCACGAGTACGGAGGAAATAATCGGTCGCTGTGCGCAGTGCCCCGATACGCACAGAAGGCTCACTACGTTGGGAGGTCGCCCGGTATCCCAACGGAATCGTTCGCGACACTTAACCCTGTGCCATACAGCTATTGGCACGATATCTGTACACCGTAGCTTGGGGGAGTTGGTTCGCGGCAACTGGTTTAGACCGGTCATGCGGGGGTGTCCCACCTGCCCGACCCTATGCCAGCTACTGGCCGAATGCTCGGTCGTGCTCCTATCCACCACCTGGAGACGCGCTCGGTAGCCTCTGCCTGCAGCTACCAGTCGGCCCCATTGCTGGTGCCAACTGGTTTCATCGAGAAAAAGACAATTTACTAAATGACTTATAGTTATAATACAATAAATTTACAGCCGACCAAGAAATTTTAAGTTTAAGTTAAGTTAACGGCACAGTGATATGAATATGATGATAAAAATGTCGTAATAGTCAAATTAATTGTCATTTAATTTTATATTGATTACATGTTGATTATATTGACTGTCTTTACTACTTTGACTATCATTTGCGGACAACATCGACTCTTAACTAATTAGTCGCGTAAATAAACTCTACAGAAAACGACAATAAAATAATTATTGATCACTTTGGATAAACACAGAGATCATGTGGGCAAAAATAATGAAGTCTTATTACTCAATATCATAACTCAAAAACCAATTCAACAGAAATTACACTATAAATGTAAAATAAATGTATTACTATGCAGTCGTTTATTCACATTTAAACGACAATATTACACTATGGGGTTCACCAAACAAGTGTAATAGGCTATTCGTATCTCAAAAGAGGGTAATACGCTTGATGTTCAGTTTAAATTATATGGAGTCATGTAGAAGTTAATTCATTGAAAAATAGTAACATCTATAATTATTTGACAAGAAGTAAAGACAGGATTGTTGTACAAACTAGTGATGCGCGTTAACGGATGATTTTATTTATTGAATGATAGGTAGTTGAATGATCTAGATAATCGATTGATCACTTGAATGATGATTTGAATGTTAATTTGGATGATCATTTGAATCATCATTTAAATGAATATTTAATTGATCATTTCAATTATTAATCAAATGATCAATTAAACGGTAATTCGAATTACCTATCTAACTATCCTTAATTTCTTTAGAATTTTGGATCATTTCTATATTTTTTGGAATTGTAACACATTGTTACAGTTTCAGTGTTTAAATAAAAATATTGGACACAAATATTTTATTTCTACACCATATGTAACTTATTTACATACAATTAAGTAAAATATTATTAAATTAATTAATGTTAATTATTTAAGTATTAAAAACAAATGTACTTGATTGTGTATACACATCTAAAAATATGTGACTTTTAAGAGAGAAAAATAGAAATTATAATACATTTGGCACAATATAGATTCATAACATTAACTAACAATTTTGTAGTTATTAGAGGCTAATATTTTCGTAGAAGTGTTTAAGAAAGACAATGAACATTATTTTGAACAGAGATGATTCATACGGAGTACTTTTCTTTTAAGTATAAAAAAAAAAGACCTTTATTGGCATATCTCCACACTTTACATTACATTTACATTTACATTTACATTTACATTTACATTTACATTTACATTTACATTTACATTTACATTTACATTTACATTTACATTTACATTTACATTTACATTTGATTATCTCATTACACTCCCGTATCCCTCTTACCCTCCCTTCTCTTTTCCCTCTCCCTTCCCAGCTTTTCCCAAGTCCTTACCCCGCTCCCATCCTCCCTCATCCACTCCACTACCCTTCTATTCCCTTTGGCTCCCAGCCACTCCTCTTTCACCCCCTCACATTCCTCCGCCAAGTGTCCCCACATATCCTTCCCCTGTCCACACAAAACACACCTTCCATATTCTTCCCCCATCCATACTTTCCTTCCTCTCTCCTCCGATCCACACCTCGCCCTTGCCACAATCACCCTATCCTCTCTACCCCATCCCTTCTCTATCAAATACTTCGGCACTCTACCA
This sequence comes from Philonthus cognatus, assembly GCA_932526585.2. Classification (NCBI taxonomy): domain Eukaryota; kingdom Metazoa; phylum Arthropoda; class Insecta; order Coleoptera; family Staphylinidae; genus Philonthus; species Philonthus cognatus. The sequence continues at coordinate 6,659,584 of OW052249.1, read as the reverse complement.
TACACCTGCCACCTCCCATACATATCATTATACTGACTTCTGTCAATTCACCCTTGCCTTTCCTGCCCTTCCACCTCCTTCCCTTTCCCCCTCACCCACTTATCTATCTTTACCTCATTTCCTAGCCATTCCATTACCTTCGCCTTCGACAGCCCTACCCTCTCATACATTTTCCTCCTCTCCCATCTCCATCTACCCTCACCCCCACCCACACTCGTCACCCATACATCCTTCACCAATCTCTCCTCATCCAGTTCCCACAATCTCATCTCGGACCTCACCACCCTCACCATTGCCTCCCACTTTAGCCTCTCTCTGTTGGTCTCCTGAAGCACTGTGTAGCCAGGCGTGGACCTTTCCACCCCCAACATGTGCTTCAGGAACCACATCTGCTCCCTCTCTATCACCTCGTACCCTCTCGTCCCCCACACTTCTACTCCATACATTAGCACCGTTCTTACACACGCATCCCATATCTTACACGCAACCGTCACATTGTTCCCCATCCACTTTCCCCACTTGCCCCACGCCTTCCTCGGCTTACCCTGCACCCACCTCACATGCTCCTCATACCCTCCCGTTCCTTTAAACCAAAACCCCAAATACTTGAAACTCTTCACCCTCTCAATAACTACCTCCTTCTACTCCAATTCTTTCACCTTCCCCTCCCTCCCTTTATTTCTAAACTTCACCCACTTCGTTTTCACTACATTTACATTCATTCCCCTTTTATCCATAAACCTCTCCACTCTCTTCAATATCTCTTTCATCCCTTCATACTCTCTTGCAACCAACACCACATCATCCGCATTCGTCAGAATCCATACTTTCCTTTTACTCATCACCACTCCCCCCGTCTGCCATTTCCTCATCACCTCTTCCAATTCACTTACATATACATTAAAGAGCATCGGGCTAAGCGGGCACCCCTGCCTCAAACCCTCCCACGTTCTAAAACACCCCGACACCTCCTTCCCCACTTTCGCCACCACCCATGTCTCCTCATACACTCTCCTCACCCACTCCACCATCCCCTCACTCACTCCTCTCCTTTTCAAGCACTCTATCAAACTCCCTCTCTGTACAGAGTCATACGCTGCCTTCAGATCCATAAATACCGCATACACACATCCTTTCTCTTCCATCACTTTCTCCACCATTCGCGCCAGGGTAAAAACCTGCTCCCTCGTCCCCCTCCCCCTTCTAAACCCCCCCTGCGTCTCCGGCAGCATCCCCTTTTCCTCCACCTCCACCTCCATACGATTCCTCACAACCATCATCGCCATCTTATATCCAATGCTCGTTATCGTTACCTCCCTATAGCTACTGGCCTCCTTCTCATCCCCTCCTTTATACACCGGGCACATCATCCCAACCCTCCACTCTTCCGGAAAGCTCACCTCCCCCCTCCACATCTGATTCAACAGCTCCCTGAATTTTTTCTTCCCCTTTTCCCCAATCTCCTTCCACATCTCTGCCTTGAGACCATCCCTCTCTGCCGCCTTTCCACTCTTCACTTCCTTGAACGCCCGCTCCACCTCCTCTTCCGTGAACTCTTCCCCTCTGTCTCCACCTCTGCTTTCGTCAATCTCCCCTGGTACTCCGCTTCCTTCTCTGCATTTCCTCGTCCATTCCCTCAGCGAAACCCCTACCTGCCTCCTTTTCTCCCCTCTCCTCAAAATTCTCCACATTTCCGCCTCGTTCTTACATTCCCTCAAATCCTCGCTCGCTTTTTCCACCACCTCTAGCTTCTTCTTCTCACATACCTCCTCATATCTCTTCCTTACCTTCGCCACTCTCCTTTTTCCCCCTTCGCCTCCCACACACTCTCTCACCGCCTTCCTCACCTTCCTCTTCGCTCGTTTACATTCTTTATCAAATCACTCTTGCCCCTTCCTCCTTGTTCCCTTCATCTTTCTTTCGCATCCTCTTATGGTCTTCTCCATCTCCTCCATTGAACTTATCTCCTCTCATTGTACCTTCTCTAAATTCCTCCTTAAGGCCTTAATCGCCTCTCTTCCACTCTCTAGCTTCTCATTTCCTTGCTCCTGTTTCCCTTCTTCATTCCTTCCTATCCTTAGTTCCACTCTCAACGGCAGGTGATCCGATCCCAGCACCTCCTCCACTTCCATCTTCCTTACTTCCTCTCTTGCTATTCCCTTGATTATCGCGTAGTCAATTACTGTTGATCCTTGTGCTCCCACGTATGTTTTCTTCCCTCCCCAGTCTCCTTCTGTGCACCCATTCAAAATTTCCCAACCCTCTTCCGTCGTCCACTCCTTCATCCTCCTCCCATCTCCGTTTATACATTTATCTTGCGATCTCCTTTCTATTTCCATGCTGTCCTCCCCAAATTCTCCTCCCAATTTTCCCATCCTCGCATTAAAATCCCCCATGATCACCAACCGTCCTGCTTCCCCTGTTCTATCGTCAATCTCTTTTCTCACCTCATTCCAGTTTTTATTCACATAGACTATCCCCACATTCATTTGTTCTCCTGCGTCCCGCCATCTCATCCACATCAGCCCCTTGCCTCCTTTCCTTGTTTCCACCTTGCCTCCTATCCTACTCTCCCTCCATCCCACAATCATCCCCCCTTTCGCCCTTCCTCTTGCTGCACGTTTCTTTGCTTCCTTCATCTTCCATCTAAAGTTCACTGGCAACCATCTTTTCACTTCCTCCCATTCTTCTTTAACTATCCACGTCTCTATCATCCCTACTATGTTTTCCCCACCATCCACTCCTCCATGTCCTTTTTCCATGTGTAGTCCTTTATCTTCGATTTTATTCCTGCCACGTTCCATACACCAATTGCTATCTTCCTTTCTTTTATCTCCTCCCCTTCTCCGTCGTCTCCACACCACCCTTCCTCTCTGTCCTTTTGACCTCCTCTATGTTCCCCCCTTCCTTTCCTATGCACTTATCTCTGTCCTTCTGCCACCTCTTCGGTCCAACCCCTTTACCCCTTTTGTCATTACCCGCCCAATCCTTCTGCTCTCCTTCCTCTCCCTTCCTTCGATCCATCTCCTCGCCTTCCTCACGTTCCTGCCCTCTTTCTTATTCCGCATCACCTGTATTTTATCGTCTAGGTGGTCCAACTTTACCAATATCATTGGCGCCACCCTATCCACAACAAAGCTGTCATTCACCTTCACATCCACACTAAGGCTATCTTTTATGAAGTCCTCCACCTCCCTTTTCTCCTTCAATTCCTTATCTCTCCACATCTCCCTGGCCTCCCTCATCTCCTCCTTCCAGATCTCCCTCTCCTTCCTCATCTCTTCTCTAAACTGCTGAATTATCCGGATGCACTCTCCACCGCATCCTTCCTTCACTCCTTCCCCAGCCTTTATCTTTCCCCCTCCCCGCGCACCATCCTCCTCCAACGACGTATCCGCCACTGTTTTTTTCTCCACCATCTCTCCTATCCCTTCCTGCCGCTGCGGTGACCTCCTCAAACCCCCTCCTCTTAAAAACACCTTCTGCCTCCTCTCTCTCTCCTCCCGCTGCTCCTACTCTTCCACCTCCTTCCTCTCCCCCTGCTTATTCCCTCCCAATTTAACCTCACCAAAATGCGTCTAATACAACCGCTTTCCTGCTTCTGCTGACGATTCTATTTACTTTAATTTAATTTTTATTTTAAAAAAAGAAGAGGACCCAGGACTTGAACCTGCGTTCTTCCGATTATAACGCTGGGCCTTTACCAGTGCGCTAAACTGGCGTTAATAAAAAATTAATTGATGTTCGTCCTGTTATACTTTTACTATAATTCTTGTTATTTTGCAGATATTAAGGCGACGATTTTGAGGTTATATTTTTATTTTTCCCACGAAAGTCTTGTCTTTCTCTATATTGTATCTTTCACTTTGTCCTAGACGCAGTTTTAACACACTTGACACAATTTGGTATATTTCTTTTGCTTCTAAACTCACTTTCTCGGCACTAATACGGCACTAATACTTCAGCACATCTGATCAGCAGTATGACCTTTGTACAATACTCTCTTTTAAGTATATATACCACAATTATATGCTGTAAATCTTTAGATATTCGTTGTTTTTTTAAAGTGTTCAGTTTGAAGCTTAAAACTAATTTTTTCTACTTCCAGCTTAAGCATGAAGTAAAATTTCGAGTTTAGAAAAGCCCAAAAACTTGGTTTGGCCGCTCCAAACCAAATTTTCCGGCTTTGCTAAACTCGAAATGTTACTTCATGCTTAATCTGGGAGTGGAAAAAACTCGTTAGAGCTTCAAATTAAACTATTTTAAAAAAAGCGTATGCATATGTATACTTTAAAAAAATATCCTAAATTGCCTGTGTATAAATAACCATTTGAACGATCATTTATGTTACTATTTGAATGATCATTGGAATAATTATTCATATTACTATTTGAATGATTATTAATATTATCATTTGCATGATAATTCGAATCATCATTCGAATGATAATAATAGATTATTAAAAAATCGATGATTATTAAAAACCGAAAGATTTGATTATTCTCATTCGAGTCAATCACTACATCATAGAGTAATTGATCTTTTTAACTTTTTACCTCATTTCACGACATTATTGAATTAGACCAAATTTTAAAACAAATTAAAACCATTTTTATTAAAACATGCTTTCTATAGCATACTGATAATATCAGTTACTTGGAAGCAATGGACTTGGTGCTTTCAAGTAACTGATATTATCGTTTATGCAATAGAAAGCGATTTTTAATAAAAAAATGGTTTTAATTTGTTTTAAAATGTTTTTTTTTTAATTATTGCTTGTGTATTTAGTATTTATATTTATATAGGGTGAGTTTTCTTTGTCATATTCTCTATGGGAATCTTGGAATCTATAAGAGACAGAGAAACGGCTAAAAGAGCAAAGTAGTGCAGTTTTACGAGCTGAATAAAAATTCATTTGTGAAATTGTCAAAAAAGTCAAGGGTAACCGGATACTTTGATAAATGTAAAAAGTGTCGATTTTTCCTAATCGATTTTTCTGTTATAAACAGACATAGAAAAAAAAACTATAAATAGAAAAGTTTTAGATAATTTTACACTAAATAATAAAATATCAGATTTATTTGATGGACATTCGTTTTCAAGATATAATACAAACTTATAATGGTTTCCATAGTTGGCTATGTCATCATTAAAACGGGATGTTTTCTCTTTAAACTGATATGTCATACTTATTTATAAAAATAGCTGAGTTTACCGTATCTAGTACCACTCTGTTTAAATAGAAGCTCATATGCAAACGACTTAATTCAATAAAACCATCCACTCAAATCCACTATCACTACACTGGCTCCAAAATAAATACTTGAAAGCCAAATCTGATACCCATCAACGTATCCGACAAGCAAATATCGAGCACCCGTCCTCGTTTTGAGCGTCATCGATTCAGTTCGCTCGTAATTGATCAAATCAAAGGGAGCGGTGTAAAATCCTCGTCTTCTTTGAGTTGGAAGCCGAGAGAAGTTATATTAGCAAACGGTGAAAATGCGGAATCGATAAGTTTCACTCAGCGTGGAAGCGCAATATGTTTTCGAAACGTAAACAGTTCCTCGGGACACGTCATTCTCTCGCGCTCTTCATAATTAAACGGGGTGGCTAATGTTTTTATTTTGCCAGAGACGACTAATGCATTTTTTATTGTCTACGGGAGACGTTTATTGTTTGCTTCGTGTTGCATTATACAGTTGCGGACAATTGATTGGAAACCTTTAATATAAATTTGTTTCTGTTAGTTAAACACATTTAGCATTGAATATTCTGCAATAACGAATCTCTGCAAACCAACTAACAAATAAAAATGAAAAATGAAAGGAGAAATTACAAGAAATTAGAAATGAAAGGACTTGGATTTTAACTAATGTCCTAAGCTATCTATAGACCCGTTTCGAGATGTATTTCTCTTCAGTATAGCTTTGCTTATGACTTCTTTAGGGTTTCTAAATATCTTTTTATTTAAAAGTCATAAGCAAAGCTATACTAACGAGAGATAAATCTCAAAACGCGTCTATAGATGGCCTAAGTCTTAAGATATAAAGAAAAAGAAAAAATCGCCTAAATCGTTTCGTTTTTTCGCAGTGTGTTCTCAACGTTCAACTTTTCTGTTGGTTTTACACCGGACATAGATTGTACTTATTGTCCTGCATATTTTCTTTTGTTTAACTGATTCTCTATCTCTTGCCATTTTGAAGATACCCATGCATCGATTGCTTAATCGGGACACCCTGTATATCAAATATAAAGATATTTTAAATTTGTTTTGAGAATATTATGGGGCTATAATACACAACGTTTCCCTGATTAACCGACTCTCTGTCTCTTCAAATAATTTAGGCCCTCATTAATTTCCTTGGCATCCTGTTTAAATGAGCCGAATCATTGAACACAATTTAAATCTGCTGCTTACACAAGCTTTACATTAATTTACAAAATATTTAAACTGTACATATTAATCAGGTAATTACTTAGTATTGAATTAATATCTCTTTGACGTTTGTATATAACTGAATAGTCTTGTTAACTTTAAAACATGTATCATTAATGAAAATATGAATAAAAAATAAATACAGTGCGGGGAATGAATTTATAAATTTGATATTATAAGGGGTCTGTCTGTTTCTCTAGACCAACATATCCGGGTCTCGCTTTCAGTATATCATACATAATTTTACAGAATAAATATTGATCCATCAGTAGTAGTGAATTGGCATTTTGTTTACCTAATGTATTATTTTCCACGATAACGGGAAACGACCCGCTAAAAATAAAACTACACCCACAAGCTACCGTGAAATAATTATCACAATACGGAATACGATATAACCCTGGTTATATGACGAATAATGATCTACCTACCTACATCTCTTATGTAATTTTAATGACAAGAATAGCAATATAGACTTGCTGTAAATAATGTAATAAATGTTACTATATCCAGGGCTGGCGAAAGGGCTTATGCCGTTATAGGCGAAATATCGTAGAATTTACCAAATACAGATTCTAATATACAAATGTTCTTTTTAGACTCTTTGAAAAGGTATAACGTCTAATTTATAATAATAACAATGATAAGTAATGTAAATTAATGTATATACAGGATGTCCTATTAGTGCGTTCTCGAAAAATATCTCGGCTCTTGTTGGCGTAAAGTAAATCTTCGAAACGTAGCAAATCTAGATCACAAATGCACAACGGCATCAGGGACAGAAATTGTGAAGAGTAATCTTAAAGAGGAAATTAATGATTACCTTTTAACACTTAAAAATGAAACTCAACATTACTCTCTCGGTGAATTTTTTGAACTGCAGAATGATTCTACAGCTAGACACCTATTAAAAAAAAAAGACTGAATGTTGATGTGCCGTACGTCGTATACTAATGTCACTCAACTTTCTTGTGGACGTTAAATTATAATTTTATGCAAATATGGATAATAATTCTAAAGGTACGTATATAACGTTCGTTATTTAATTTCGTACATTAAAAATTCCTACGCCCGTTAAATTTGATATAGAATTTCAATGTGAACTGAGTTCGATGTACTCAGGGGTCTCTGGATTTTTTTTATATAAAATAACTATTTGTCTTATCACCCAGTTAAATGTATCTGCCAGACTTTGCCTGATTGTTGTCTATACTTTTTTTTGGGTAGCGTGCCCATTTCTCGTAAGAGTCCGCTCGCTGTTTGGCGCGCTGAACATTTTCTAAATAACAATAATTCAGCGGTTTCTTATACGTGATGAATATTTTAAATCTCGAAATGGTAGCTAATGTGAGAAAGCAACAAATTAAAAATTTCAGTTCAAAATTATTTTTTTAAGTGAAACGAATCAAATCGGATCTAACCCAGTTCGAACTCAAATTCTCAAATTAGATAAATGAAACAGAAATAAATTATAATAAGCTTTTTAGCACGTATGTAATCGAGTGTGCTTTTTTCAGTAAAATTATTTTCAAGATTAGTCGACTTCCGGTTATACCGGAAGTCAATACCAACTTCTTTATTTCAAATAGAATGCTATATGTTTTATTTTAAAACTAAATTCTGTTACGAATTTTAAAATACAATAATTAAATTAAACCACACTGTTAAAAAATAACGTTCAGCTTTATTTTTAGAAAAAGCAGACTAAAAATAACATCCACTCTTCGTTACAGCCAGGTCTTGAATGCCCTTTTCGAATTCCGGGTTTTCCCCTCATCTGCATCTTTGCACGCCCGCAGTCACGTAGGCCTTGATTTCCGATGACAGATTTATAACATTCGGTTTCTCCTTACTGGCAAGTGTCCTCACGGCATAATCTGAAATCCACAAAATGTGAAAAATAGTCTAGTAAACTTACGCTACATTAAGTGTGGCAGACGACAGGAACTCGTGGCATCTATCCTACTATAAAAAAACTACAAAAGAAAACAATAGATCATTGTAACATTAAATATAGATATAACTTATCCCTAATGGTACCATCTCACTACTTAACTATGATCATGAAGTGCTGGCCAAACACTTATTCCTCGTGACTGCTCAGGCTCTCCCATACCTCTACATGCTCTCACAGCCGACGGACTTTCCTTACAGTGATACGCTGTATAGCCCGCCGGAGGAGACACCTACCCAACCAATTACTGGTTGTCATAGTGAATCCACAGACGCAAGTTGTCTATGCCCGCGACACTATTATATGCGACCCGGGTTGTCGTAGCCCCAGGGATATCTGTCACTCTGTATCGGTCATTTCCTAGTACCTCAACAACTCGGAACGGGCATCTCCACTTTGGCAGAAGCTTTTGACTTGTCCCTGTACTTCCTGTGCTTCCGATCGTTTTTTACCAAACCGGCGATTCTGCTCAGCCTGGTACTTCACCACGTGCTCCATCATCCGTTGTCGCACTTTGGCTTCGTTCACCACTGACCTGTCTTCCGAATTAAACATTCTCTGTAAACATACGCGATACCCCATTAGTGCTTGACTCGGCGTTGCACCTATACCACCATTAATTGTGCCATTAAGCCCCACTTGTATTTGTATGATACTCTCATATCATTTATTGTTGTCCGTGTTTGCCCTCGTTGTTGCGAGTGAATCTAATATCGTTCGATTATATCTTTCAACCTGTCCATTACCTCGAGGCATAGTAACCGCATTTAAAAAATGTTTAGTACCTTTTTCCCCACAAAATGTTTGGAAGGCTTGACTGGTGAAAGCCGCGCCTCTATCGCTTATTATTCTCCGTGGTACCCCAAATACCTTTATCATATCATTTAGAGTTTTCATGACTAATTGAGTTTTAGTGGTTCTCGCGGTTCAATCAAAATGAACTTGGTAAATGCATCAACTATGACGAGGATTAGTGCATTTCCTGATTTAGATTTTATAAAAGGCCTCAAGTGATCAATTTGGATTGTAGGAAATGGTATTGGGATTTTGGAAATCGGATGCAAATGCCCAGGAGGTTTACCAGATACCGACGTGAAATAGAGGCAACTTAAACAATTACCCACGTATTTTTTTTATAAAACGTCGCATGTTTTTAAACCAATACCAACTGGCGATTAATTCGTAAGTTTTGTTTATACTGAAATGACCTACATCGCCATGCATCATCCGCAAGATCTGGATTCGAGCTGCCTTTGGTACCACCTATTTGCTGCCATGTTCAGTAATTTTGTAAACTTCACTACCTTTCAAAGAATACTTGTGGAAAATATCTTTGTTTTTATTAAATTCTCCAGATTCTAAAATGCGTTTTACGTTTGTATATAGCGGTCATGCTGTTGCACTGCTAACAGCCAATCAGATTCGTGTATTACAGACAGACAAACGCTTTTGTTGTAGATCGGGGGATTCTTACTTAATGCGTCGACATGCTGCATCTGCTGACCACTATGGTGTCTTATTTCGTAGTGGTAGTCGTGTAATGCCAGCGCCCATCAACAAACGCGCGGGTTCACGTCACTATTAAAAAAAGGCCTTTATTGGCATAGCACTATATTACATACATTATATCTACACTAATTACCGCCCCCTCTCTTCCTTCTGCTTTCCCTCTCTTCCCCCAACTTCTCCAGGGTCCTTACTCCGGCCCCATCCTCTCTCATCCATTCCGTCACTCTTATTTGATTACCTCACTTCCTTCCCGTATCCCTCTTACCCTCCCTTCTCTTTTCCCTCTCCCTCCCTAGCTTTTCCAACGTCCTTACCCCGCTCCCATCCTCCCTCATCCACTCCACTACCCTTCTATTCCCTTTCGCTCCCAGCCACTCCTCTTTCACCCCCTCACATTCCTCCGCCAAGTGTCCCCACGTATCCTTCCCCTGTCCACACAACACACACCTTCCATATTCTTCCCCCATCCATACTTTCCTTCCTCTCTCCACCGATCCACACCTCGCCCTTGCCACAATCACCCTATCCTCTCTACCCCATCCCTTCTCTATCAAATACTTCGGCACCCTCCCATACACCTGCCACCTCCCATACATATCATTATACTGGCTTCTGTCAATACATCCTTGCCTTTCCTGCCCTTCCACCTCCTTCGTTTTCCCCCTCACCCACTCATCCACCTTCACCCCATTTCCTAGCCATTCCATTACCTTCGCCTCCGACAGCCCTACCCTCTCATACATTTTCCTCCTCTCCCCCCTCCATCTACCCTCCCCCCCACCCACGTCACTATTAGCAAAGGTACTTTTGACCGCTGCACAATCGGTGACTATTGTGAACGCCCTAAGCAGTAGGTACTGCTAAAATTATTTTACAGACGAAATAATCGCCAACGCTTTTAACTCGTATGAATGGTACTTTTGTTCGACTTTAGTAGTTTGTCGTCTGTAATACCATATCACCTTCTCTTTGTTATTATGTAGTTGCACCAAAATTCCAGCTAGACCCTACCTACTTGCATCTGGATATAAAATTGTACTAAAATTAGCGTCAAATAAAGTCAAATCTTTGCTTTGCCCGGGATTATCCGGCCTGCCGCCGAGCTCTCCGATTCCGAGCTGTCCGAGCTTGATCCCTATCTTCGGCCTCCGCGTCGGCGATGCTGATTTTTTTTTCCGTCCCGTGAACAATGTCGGCGAGGATGCTCTCGGCTTTTCGCACAGGATGATCGCCTCCTATTTTCGTGGTCAGGCATTGTTACCGATGACTAATTCACCAACGAATTAACTAATTCACTATATACACTATTATCGGGTCCTTTATCCCACTTCTGATGTTACGAATTTTAAAGTATAATAATTAAATTAAACGACACTGTTAACAAATAACGTTGAGCTTTATTTTTAGAAAAAGCAGGCTAAAAACAACATCCACTCATTGTTACAGCCAGGTCTTGAATGCCTTTTTCGAGTTCCCGGTTTTCCCCTCATTTGCATTTTCGCACGCCCGCAGTCACGTAGGCCTCAATTGCCGATGACAGATTTATAAAAATTCTAAATACAATCCTATGAAAAAAAATATTAGTTATCATAACCTCCAAATGTAACCGTTTTCAAAATATTTGACATTTGAAAAAAAAATTGATTTTTCATGAATTATTTTAAAATTTGCATCTCCGCATCTCTGCGAAAAGAAATCGAAGGTATGTAATGTTGGCTATAAAAAACCAATATCCAAAGGTACTCAGTAATGATTTATTTTTTGAATAATACTGTACTGAGAGTTCAAAATTTCATACTATATTTGGTCAACTTTAATGCATTTTTTTTTTTAGATAGAACACTATGCATATATTTACTTACTCTGGCGCAGAATTTAATTCTGCATTAATCTATGCCTAGCATTTCTTATACCTATCTTCTTTCGTTTTTAAGAAAAACACTTTATAGCGAAATGTTTGGCTAGAATGAGCGTTTCGACCAATGTGTACCGCTACGATTTTTCTTTCCATTCAGCGATGTTCCCTGCGTTAGTTACTTATTAAGTTGGTTTCAATAAGAATGTCGTTGTAATTTTTGGTAATACTTGTGAGGTTATAATTTCTGCTAATATCTGGATTTCCAATACTATCAGAAGGCAGCATGTCGCCATGTACAAATATACCGAATTTATTAAAATATAACACGAAAAAAGAATTGTTAGAACAAATCATACCACATGATGTCAGCGAGGCAAGGGATTACATTACTAGTTGTTGTTAGTTACGTCAATATACATGTAAATACATGTAATGTGATATCAGTTAATTTAAATAAAAAGTGTTAAGACCGATCCACATAACTCTAACAGGTTATGGGCCCAGAACATTAGCAGAACCTTAGCAGAACATTAGCAGAAAATTTGCAGAACATTAGCAGAACATTAGCAGGACATTATCGTTAGAGAGAGAAAGATACCGCAATAAAAACGGGAAAGTATGAGTAGATACTCAAAGATTGAGTCTCTTAACAAGCACAATTATGATACCTGGAAACTTCAAATGGAAGCTGTATTGGTTAAATCAGACCTTTGGGACTACGTTGATGGTACGGAAATAAAACCTGATCCTGGAGACGAAAGAGCTGCTGTGTGGGTAATGAATGACAAAAAGGCTAAGTCCGATATTATTTTGTCGATTTCGGGAAGTGAATTGAAGCAAATAAAAAACTGCATTTCATCGCGAGAAATATGGTTAAAGTTAAAAGACATTTACCAATCACAAGGACCAGCGAGAAAGGCATCACTTCTGAAACGGTTGACTTTGCATAAAATGTCTGAAGATACTGATGTACGAGAGTATTTAAAAGACTTCTACGATACTGTAGACAAACTCGGGGATATGGAGATAGTGATACACAACGATCTACTAGCAATTATGCTTCTATATTCTCTACCGGCAAGTTATGCAAATTTTCGTTGCGCCATTGAAACGCGGGATACTTTGCCCACACCAGAAACACTTCGTATTGAAATCATTGAAGAGACGGAGGCACGAAGAAGCAGTTCAAATGAAAATAATTCGGATGCAGCAATGTTGACGATGAAAAACAGCGGAAGAGACGTAAGCAGAGATAAATTTAAAACCAAGGCAAATGTCAAGCAAAATTACAGGAGGCGTCAGTCTGAAATACGGTGTTTTATTTGTAAGAAGATGGAACATAAACAGGCGGAGTGCTGGCATAAAAACAAGACAAACCAATCTGCAGGTGTGGCAGAAAATGAATGTTTACATATGGAAACATCATTTATATCAGAAAAAAATGATAGTTGGTGTCTTGACAGCGGTGCGACTACTTACCTGTGTAAGGTATATTTCGGGGATACTCCGATAAATGCGAAGGATTCCGCATATGGTCACAAGAAAAGAGAACAGTCTTGATATCTTGTGACGTGAAATTAATTAACGACAAGACAAAACGAATTTTATGAAGTAGAAGGTCACGAGGATGCAGAAAATACAAATTTTGAAAACGGCATGGATGATGTAATAGAAAATAAGCAGGAAAGTTATGATAAAAATAATGCAGTAGAACAAAATCAAAACTTAACTAGAAGTAGCGGAAGACCAAGGATAATCAGAACAGGCTTAAGAGGTAGACCTTCTAATCAGTATCATTTTAACACAACAAAACACATCAAAACGGACGAAAGTGAAAGTGAACACTCATGTCTGAGTGAGGTTCCTATGAAGGAAGCAATGAAGAGTTCGGACGTATCAGAATGGAGAAATGCTATGGCGAATGAAATGATTTCCTTGATTAAGAATGAAACTTGGATATTGAAGGATCGCCCAGACAGCTGCAAAGTCATTGGCTGCAGAATGGTTTTGAGAAACAAAACAGGACCGGGTGGAGCAATCGGTAAAAGAAAGGCTAGACTTGTCGCACAAGGTTTTAATCAGATTTCTGGTATACATTTTTCAGAAACTTTCGCTCCTGTCGCAAGATTTAGCAGCATAAGAATGATGGCTTCACTGGCAGCTCGATATAGCATGGAGATTAAACAATACGATGTAACTACTGCTTATCTAAATGGAAATCTAGAAGAAAACATATATATGGAGGCTCCTAGGTCATTCGAACAAATTCTACTGGACGTAATCAATTTAGATGGTAATAGCGAGATAGGACGAAAGGCAAAAGCGATGTTGCACGAATTCAGGGGAGGAAATAAGGTGTGTTTCCTACAGAAGTCTCTTTATGGTCTAAAACAATCCGGACGAAGGTGGTATTTCAAATTAGATGAAGCACTTAGGAAATTAGGTGCAGTGCCTACAAAATCGGATCCTTGCTTATTCAAAATTGGCTCGGGAACAAACATCACATTAATTGCGGTTTACGTGGATGATTTGTTAATAGCTTCGCAAGATTCAAATGCAATTTCTGAAGTAGGAAAAATGCTAGCGCGAGAATTCGAGCTGAGAGACTTAGGACGTGCAAATTATTGTTTAGGAATGGAAATTTCCCAATCACAAAATCAAGTTACGATCAGTCAACGTGGATACGTTCGACAATTGTTGAAGAAGTTCTCCATGGCCGATTGCAACAGCGTCGCAACTCCAATGGAAACGAGTGTAAACCTCAAGAAGAATAAAACACCTTACCAAGATGAAGAAAACGTGCCTTATCGACAGCTGGTGGGTGCTCTCACATACTTATCTATGTCAACACGTCCAGACATCGCTTTTGCAGTGAGCTACCTAGGGCAATTTAACAATTGCTTTGGTCCAGAACATTGGAAAGCGGCTAAGCGTGTTCTGCGCTATTTAAAGGGGACGCTTGACGTTGGACTCGTATATAAAGCCAGCACAGAACCCATAACAAATTTTGTAGATGCCGATTGGGGAGGAAACGTAGATGACTGAAGATCCCATACCGGATATATGTTTTTACTTGGAGGAAGTCCAATATCCTGGGATTCGAAGAAACAAGTGGCACTGTCATCGACAGAAGCAGAGTATATGGTACTGACGGAATGTGCTAAAGAAGCTATTTACTTACAGAGAACGGTCTATGAATTTGGTTTAGATTTTCTCGGGAAGTTGACAGTCTTCTGCGATAACCAAAGCGCCATTCTGTTGGCAGAGAATCCAATCTTTCATGCTCGAAGCAAGCACATTGACATACGTCATCATTTTGTGAGAGACGTGATCAAGAATAAACTGTTTTCAATAAAGCACGTATCTACACAGGACCAGAAAGCCGATTTCCTTACGAAAGGTCTTCAAAGAATAAAACATGACCGATGCATGGAACTAGCTGGATTGAAGTGCATTTCACGAACAAATGATTTTAAAGAAAGAGGAAATAATATGAACCTTGACTCGAGGGGGCGTGTTAGAACAAATCATACCACATGATGTCAGCGAGGCAAGGGATCACATTACTAGTTGTTGTTAGTTACGTCAATATACATGTAACTAAATATATTGTGATATCAGTTAATTTAAATAAAAAGTGTTAAGACCGATCCACATAACTCTAACAAGAATTTACTTCTTTTATCAATAATTGATTGCAATCGTTAACTAATTGATTTATATCAGTCAATGACGACGATTTTAAATTATCCTTTCAAGTTTGAGCGCGGTCATCTCCCGGTTAAGAGTGCGCATCTCAGATTCAAACGCGCAACAAGATTTGCAAGTAAATGCGCACGCATTTCCCACTTCTAGGGTGGGAGTGAGAGGCGCATTCATTGTTAGGTTGTCGTTCGATGCGCTGCACCCATTGCATGATGGACACTGAGGGATCTTAACGACATCAGCCTTTAAATCAGCATATGTGGTAAACCGTATATGACAACTGCGGCGCATTTTAGCTTTACATGTTAAACAGGTTATCCCTGTTGTCACAGGGGCTTTAAATACATATGTATATTAGACTACACTTATTTATTTATTCAACGGGATCCATATACAAAACGAGACAACAGTTCGTGATTCTAAAACTAACAAAAGTACATACAAGACTAAAGTACAAGACAAAAATAATATTTTTTTTATCTCGAAATTTACTAAAATACAATTTTGGTATTTTCGATATTGTTACAATTTTTTTTTTAATTTTTCTTAATTTTGATATTTTTGTTATTTTTAACATTTCTGATATTTTCGATACTTTTATAAAATTTATAAAATGTTTATCAAACTTTTCAACGTTTCGATATTTTCAACAATTTATAAAATGTTCTTCAAATTTATAATATTTCTAGATATCCGTCGATTTATGAAATTTTCAATATTTTTGGATTTTTATCGATTTATCAAAAATTTCATGAGTTTTCCGTCAATTTATAAAAAAAAAAACTCAGATTTTCAATATTTCGATGTTTCATCAATTCATGAAATTTTCATGGAATTTTCGATAATTTCGCTGAGATTTTCAATACAAAATTGCCAGTAAATAAGTGAAAAGCGCGATTCGTTAATCAATTTTACATACAAAATAAAAAAAAATAATTAAAAATAATTAAAAACTCAAAATTATTAATAAATTAAAAATGTATTTTCAATTTTTCGTAAATTTATAAGTGGCGTATGAAAATATGTCAACAGTGACATGACATCAATGTGAAATATCAAATGTCTAATAAACTTTAATTGATGTCAGTGTTTTAGCCGTGTGGAGTAAATGTCGGCTGGCGCCGACTTGTGTCAATTTTGACATTTTATTAATTTTAAATGTGTCAATATTTTTCACCTAATTTGTCAATTCTGACATTTTATTAATTTTTAATCTGTCAATATTTTTTACATTGTCAAATTGGCCATTTTTTATATAGTTTCTGCTTTAGTTGAAATCAGTGTTTTATGCGGGTGGCGCATGAAGTAAAATTTCGATTTCGACGATGCCACTATGAAGCATTAGATGGCGTTAGCTATCGAAATCATTATTAGTTTTCACATATTGGCTTGAAATAGTCAGAAATGTTCAGTATTCCTCAGCACTGGGTCGGGATCACACTGAAGAGGACCTTAAAGTCCGAAACGCGTCTGTGGGTACCTGGTGCCGGAATTCTGAACACAAATTCAATTTTAAAATTTTAGAAAAGCCCCGTGAAAATTTGTCTCAAGTCGCTGCGCTACCCTCGACAACTTTTCTACGCGGGGCTTTTCTAAACTCGAAATGTTACTTCATGCTTAGTCTGGGAGTGAAAGACACTCGTTAGTTTATAATGTCACAACTATGAAAATGAGTGTCGCAAGTGTCATAAAGAAAACAAAAATAACATGACTATCTATAGTTGTCTCAAATTGACAATAGTCATTTCAAGTTGACAGGATAGACTTATGTCGGCTGACGGCGACGGTTGACACAATGAACTAAACGCCGACTATCGTCGTCTTAGTCAAGTTGACACGATAAACTAATGTCAGTCAATATAGTGACTTACAGTCAAAAGTCACAGTAGTGAAAATGCAGTCGATATAGTGATTTAATGACAAAATCATATCATACTTAAAAGACAGTAAACTAAGTGACTTACAGTCGTAATATCGCAATAGGGTCAATCCATTTGAAATGGTCCAGAAAAAAATAATTTGGTTGCTTGACCATTTTAGAAAAAAATTATATTTTTACCAGCAATTACATACGAAATCAGTAGTTAAAAACAATTTTTCTTTTCTTTTTAGATTCAACCATTTGATAATAGCGGTCATCTTTGTTTTACCCCGCATGCCGATTTTTGAGTTTGTAAGCTCTTACGGAAAACTCATTTTTTCAGGACTGGTCAGTCATAGACTAATAATTCAAACACCATTGTTTTTCCTACAGTCTGTTCTATCTTTTGTGACCTCTTCACTATTTGAATATTTTGAAATTTAATATTTAAAAAGTGCTATTGAAAAGAACTGTTTTCATTTCTCAAGAGAGTATTTTTTGAGTATAAGGGGATGTATATCAAAATTGATTTTTGACGTGATAATAAACCTAACTAAGTAGCTTGTATTAAAAGTACCTTAACCTTGATATTTGTTACCTTACTTTTTTATACATTTTTAAACTTCAAATATTTTATATTTTTGTTAACCTAAGGCCTTAATATCTCTGGTAAGGGACTTGATAAAAATCTGTTTTTTATGTTATGCTTAGATGCAACATAAAACTACTTTAATAAAATTCAACCTGTATATTTGAGAACTTTGGTAGCTAAGCATTTTGAAAATGATCCTTTTCGCGCCTATTTAACAATGCGTAAGCTTGAAAAATTCATTAAAAAAAATTATTTGTAAACTTGTTCCTATTAATAACCCTTTATAAGTTTTTCTTTTAAACATTTTATCCATGTCCAATACAACATAAAATATTGTAGTTGATATTTAGAATCTACTTGATTAAATTTTTATAATTTTGTTTTATTGAAAAAATACTTAATAGTATAAAGACAAACAAAAATGCATAGTATGTTAGATAGTTTCAAATCAATTCTAAATAACTCCCAAAGCTTTTATGTTGTGACAAGTTGCAAGCGTGTCGGTACAGGTCAGTACAGTGCAGCTACCAGGAGCAGAGCAAATTCTTGATATTGATCAGATGTTGATATTTATCAGGTATTCAACTCTTGCCAAAATCACATCAAGAATATCTTTTATTTTCTCTAAGAGAGAAAGACGAATGTCCAGAGAAGAGTGTTTGAGCGAGAGTGGAAAGGGGATTGAGTTATGTAAAAAGTTGCGAGGGTGGAAGTCAGGGAGAGGTAGCTAAATGGACGCGGAAAGGGTTATGCGAGGAGAAATTTACGTTATTTATTTATGATATTTGTTTTAAGTATTTTTGTTTTTTTATTTTGTATATACTGCAATGGGTGTAATGGGTACTCAATTGAATGCCAAATAAAGGTTTCTTCTTCTTTTTTTTCTTTTATTTTCTCGTCAAACAAATAGATATCAGTCTATACGAAGCAAAGTTAAAAGACAGATTCGACCAACGACGAATAGTTGGCACAAGACAGTTTCACAAATTTCAATCTATATCTGAAACTCACTTGAGATGTTACTTCACATCAGAATCAGTTAAGTTTGAAGATCATGTAACAACATCTATTGTTAATATTGCACTGAAAATTCACGATACGATTGACTATATTTATGAAGGCCAACGGTGGATTGAAGAGGTTATGGAGATAAGTTTATAGCATAATTAAATTAATGTGCTTTTCTACCACACAACTGTAACCAGAACTTTTTTCAAAAAGTCATCCAGTGATAAAGTTTGGGTGCCTCTTTAAAATGTTCTAAGAAAATTAAGTGTTTTAAAGCTTTGCGAAGAAATCAGTGAATTGCTCAATGTACGCAAATAAAAAAGAAAGTGCAAGATATTCTCAAAAAACAAAGGATTCAATAAGTTTTCAATTAGTCTAGAATTCGACCTAAAAAGTTTTTTTATTAACAAAAGAACAGTAATAAGGACAATATGTGAATATTTGAATTTTAATTTTTTACTGGTTGAATTTAATGATTAATAATTGTGTTTCTCAATCATGGAATTTGTATGGTATAAGTATATAATTTTAATATTATATAAACTTGCTGTTTTGTATATATTTTAGATTATAAATATATATATATATAATAATGCACATGACGCCAAGCGTTATTTATTCCAGGCTTTCCATTGGCTATTTTTACCTACTTTTCAAAAGTTTGTAGCTACCAAAGTAATTAAATATACAGGTTAAGACAGTAGTTTTATCTTGCATATTAGTGTAACATATAAAAAAATCAGATTTTTATCAAGTCCTCCACCTGAGATATTAAGGCCTAAAGTTAACAAAAATTTGATGTTTGAAAATTTATAAAAAAATAAGGAAACAAATATTAAGGTTAAGAGTACTTTCAATACAAGCTACTTAGTTAGGTTTATTATCATGCCAAAAATAAATTTTACTCAAAAATTACCCTCAAAAGCGGTCTCTTGATAAATGAAAACAGTTGTTTGTAATAGCAATTATTAAGTATTAAAGTTCAAAATATTTAAACAGTGAAAAGAACATAAAAGATAGAGCAGACTGTAAGGAAATCAATAGTGTTTGAACTATTAGTCTATGACTTACCAGTCCTGAAGAAATGAGTTTTTTCCGTCATTTTCAAACGGTTGGCTCTAAATAAAATTTAATAATAGTTTATAACTACTACTTCTATATACAGGGTGTCCACGCTAAACCGTTCGTTAAAAGTTTATGGGGTTGCCGTTGCACTAAAAATTTGAAAAAAATTCTTGTTATACGGTTGAATAAGTTCTCCTCATGTGAAATATTTTCAACTTTATATCACTTCCGGTTCCACCGGAAGTACCAGCAAATTTGTTATTTTAAATAGAACACCCTATATATTAGTAATTTTTTGGATTCCTTGTTTAAATTGCAACATATTTTATTCGAACATATGTACACTTATCTCTTAGAGTTTTCAAGCAAAAAAAATATTTCTAAAATTTTGACCTCTAAAAGGCATCTTGAAATCTATCTGTACCTTCTCTTAAGTGTAAGATAAAAATATAATTTATATCTCTACTTGTACCTAAAGGATGCCTCTATGAGTGTATTAATTGGAAACTGTCAATTTTGACAATAAGTGTTCTTAAAATGTCAATATCGAAGTGCCCTCTTCAATATCACGTAATTCAATTTTTTTAAATGGAATGACCTATTTTTTATCACGTGGTACGAATGGGTGGAAGATTTCCTACAAAAAAGTATTAACAACTATACTCCTGAAACAAGTGGTTTTCGAATTATTTCGAAGATTCGTTTTTTTGTCGCATTTATGCAGCGAATAATGCGCGCATAAGTCGCAACTGAATTTAAGTAGGCAAGTAGTAATGCTTTTGTTTTGTGGCTTATATAATGCGAAATGTCAAATAATAAAAACAATTAGTACAAAGTTATACAGAAATTAACAAAATGAATAAATACCTTGATGGGGGTATTTATTAAATTATCAATTTATTCTTTATACATGGCAACTGCGATAGAATTGTTACTCGAACATGTTGAATATTTAATGAAACTTTTCCACATTTGCCGCCGATGAATAAAACAAGATTTAGAAGATTGGAATCAAATTTTATTCAATTGGCAGTTGCCATCTATAAAGAATAAATTGATAATTTGTTGATTTGTGTAATTATTTATTTTTCTGATTTCTGTAAAACTTTATACTAATTCTTTTTATTATTTGACATTTTGCAATATAATCGCGACCAAACAAAAGCATACTACTGGAATACTAAAATTCAATTGCGACTTGTGCGCGCATTATTCCCTGCATAAATGCGACGAAAAACGAATTTTTGAAATAATTCGAAAACTACTTGCTTTAGGAGTATAGTTTTATGATACTTTTTTATAGGAAATTTTCCCCCCAATTGTACCATGTGATAAAAATTGGGTCATTCTATTTAAAAAAATAATAATTACTAGATATTGAAGAGGACACTTAGATATTGACATTTTAAGAACATTTATTGTAGAAATTGACAGTTTCCAATTAATTCACTCATAGAGGCATCCTCTAGGTACAA
The DNA here is from genome assembly GCA_932526585.2 of Philonthus cognatus. Classification (NCBI taxonomy): domain Eukaryota; kingdom Metazoa; phylum Arthropoda; class Insecta; order Coleoptera; family Staphylinidae; genus Philonthus; species Philonthus cognatus. Next base: position 6,638,118 of record OW052249.1, on the reverse strand, counting down.
GTAGAGATATAAATCATATTTATATCTTATTCTTAAGAAAAGTTACAGACACATTTCAAGATGCCTTTTAGAGGTCAGAATTTTAGAAATATTTTTTTTTTCTTGAAAACTATAAGAGATAAGTGTAGATATGTTTAAATAAAATATGTTGCAATTTAAACATGAAATCCAAAAAATTACTAATATATAGGGTGTTTCGTTTAAAATAAGAAACTTGGTGCTACTTCCGGTGGAACCGGAAGTGATATAAAGTTGAAAATATTTCACATAAGGAGAACTGATTCAACCATATGACCAGGATTTTTTTCAAATTTTTAGTGCAACGGCAACCCCATAAACTTTTAACGAACTGTTTAGTGTAGACACCCTGTATAGTTGATGGTAAAAATATTATTTTTTTCTAAAATGGTCAAGCATCCACCTTTGGACCACATGATATGAATTAACCTAATAGTGAAAATACAGTGAATTAATGACAAAATCTGAATAAGATGAGATTAACTGTATCTCATCTTATTCGGATTTTGTCATTAATGATTTACAATTATAATATCACAATAGTAGAGACATAAAATGACAAAATCCTAGCATAGTCAAAAGACAGTCAACTAAGCGACTTACAGTTATAATGTCACAGTTGTCAAAATACGATATTTTATGATAAAATCCTAGCATAGACAAAAAAACAGCCACATACTCATAAGTTAAAAGACAGCCAACTAAGTGACTTACAGTTACAATGTCATGATAGAAAAAAAAACAGGCAATAAAGAGATTAAATGATCAAATCTGATCATATTCAAAAGACAGTCAATTAAATGACTCACAGTCATATTGTCACAATAGTCAAAATACAGTCGATAACGATATAATATGACAAAATCCTATCATAGCCTAAAGTCAGCAAACCAATTAAAATTAAAATGTCACAAATGTCATACTTATAGTCAATATTGCAATAATTAATATGCAGTCAATAAAGAAATGTAATTACTAAATCGTATGTTCAATAAAAAAATCTTTAGAGTGCTATGATTTAATCTTTTTGTTAATTTAAGTTGGCTGTAATTAATTTATTATATAAAATCAGAATTGCCAACCTGCAATGTTTTTTACGGCACTCTAGAGTATTTTTTATTGAACATACGATGCATAATAGTAAAATAAAACAGTCAACACTGTGACTAATAATCATAGTACAATAAATCGACAGCCGGCCAAGCAGTTTTAAGTTAACATCATAAGCATCAGAAAAACAAACAACCAGTGACATTTTGACTAGTCATGATAGTCAAATTATTAAGTGTCATTACATTTTTGTAGATTACTTGTTGATGAAAATATCAGTTATCAATCGATTAGGTTGACGAAATATTAATTCTTGACTACTATTAATATGTTGTCATTTAAAAACGTTGACTATTAATCGATTAGATTGTGACTACATGCTATTTATTGACTCTCATTTGACAATATTTATCATTAATGGATTGATATTGATTTTTATTTGACAAAATTTATTATTTATTAATCAATTATGTTGACTACATGCAAGTTAATTATTGATTGCCATTCATTGACTGTCATTTGAAAACTTTGACTGTGTTAACTAAATTGACAATTTGTTAGCGTTTTACGTCAATATTTACGTTGATCTTACTTTGACGAAATCGATATTTTGCGTCAAAATTGCAATGTTTACGTCAGAAACGACAAAAATGGCATTATACCCGAAAAACTTAAATTTACGAAAAGACCGCATTTGCTGATTTAAGGCAAAGTCAATTTTTTTTCTCCAACGATTTTCAACAAAACAGTTGATATTTTCTAAAATCCAGTGGAAATATTTAAATCGCGATTGCAACTAGTCAACGTTTATTAATTTCCATGTAAGTTTATTCTTTGATACTGATTATTTTCGTCAGATTTAGTTAATTCTGTAATTAAAAAAAAAACAAGGTGGAACTAAAACTCACTTTTTTTTTTCAAAGCCGAACGAAAACTAAAATGTCTACTATAAAAATATCAGAAATGGTCTTAATCGAGTGAGGGGGCTTCAAAACGACTATTTCCGCAAAAGGTATTGATTTAAAAATTGCAAGAAAGTAGTAACTGTTGTAGAATTAAACAAATGTTCACATGCGTGTTTGAACCGAAATAAACCGATAATTTTTTTTTCAGTTCAGTTCCGGTTTTCGTTCCGACAAATGTATCGGGTTTTTCCAGTTTTCATTTTACGGTTCAGTTCCAGTTTGAAGGCCCGGTTAATATACATTAATATTTTTGTTAAATATGCTTTAAATATACAGGGTGATTCATTTTAGTGTTCCACCCGGTTCTTTTGTTTATTTTGAGAGTAAAGTATAACAAACTATATATACATTTGTAAACGGCTGTAAATGCTATAATTAATGGCGTTACCGAATCGACAATACGATGACAACTGTCAAGGTAGCGATAGTCAACTTTTTTTCTCAAACGACACCATACCTATTTTTTGTTTAATTCGGATAGAGATCAATTTCCTGCATCTAAATATTTATCACAACTGTACACTTACATAACAAAAAAAATAATAAAATCGGTTTATTTTAAATGTGTATAGAATAGAAATATAAAAATTTACAAAAATGTACCCCTTTTTATCTTCATTTGTGGCTATTTTTCTTATAAAATAATGTTTGAATTTCTTCAAGACTTAAACACTAAAGGAAATAGTTTGATTATTTTTTCCTAATTAATAAAATAAATCGATTTGGAAATGTTTCCATTTTATTAATTTTTGTTATTTTCGGATATAGGAAAGTGCCCTCTATCCGAATTGAACAAAAAATTGGTATGGTGTCATTGGAAAAAAAAAGTTGACTATCGCTAGTTTACCAGTTGTCATCTTATTGTCGATTCGGTGACACCATTAAATAGAGAAGTTTTTGCCGTTTACAAATATATATAGTTTGTTATACTTTACTCTTAAAATAAAAAAGTTGGAAGAAAGAGACACGAAATTGAATCGCCCTGTATTTTAGAAGTGTCCTTTCTCTTATAACCACTCAAAATAAATATTAATACTTTATTGGTGCTCGTAAAGGTAGTTTTACACAGGTCAGGATACATGATTAAAAACGTTAAAGAAAACATCGCATAAAATAACAAAATAATACATATACAGTAAAATAGTAAATAACAAAATTGACTATAATAATAAAATTAAAAAAAAAAACAATAATTTAATATTAAAAGTGCGATTCATTTCGCAATCTTCAACAAGTTAGTCTTATAAAGACTTATTGGAACAACTACTTTCCGGTCTAATACCCCGACGGACATTGAATTATACAAGTGTTTGCTGTTACATACTGTAACCTACTGTAAATGTAACAATTTGGGTAACAGCAAACATTTGTTGTATAATTCAATGATCGTCGGGGTATTAGCCCGGGAAGTAGTTGTTTCAATGAGTGTTTGATATAGTCATTGTAAGACTAACTTATTGTAGATTGCGGAAAGAATCGCACATTTAATCTTTAAAGTATGCTGCAACCAAGAATTGGCAATTTCAATTATACTCATGTTTGAACGGTAACGTGACCGCCAGTCTAAGGTGTCAAATTGTTTAGAGGAAATCGCAAAGTTATACTGATGAGAGATAAATCTCGAAACGCACCTATAGATAGCCTGAATAGTTTGACCCAAATTGTTACATTTACAGTAGGTTACTGGATGTAACACCAAACACTTGTTGTATAATTCAATGTCCGTCGTGGTATTAGCCCGGGAAGTAGTTGTTTCAATTAGTGTTTGATATAGTCTTTGTAAGACTAACTTGCTGTAGATTGCGAAAAGATTCGCACTTTTAATGTTTGAAGTATTCTGCAACCAAGAATTGGCAATTTCAATTATATTAATGATTTCGATAGCTAACGCCATCTAATGCTTCATAGTGGCATCGTCAGTGACACGAATGCACAAAGTGCATATACAGGTCACTGTTTCGTCCACAAGCGAGCAGAACTCTGTTTGTGAAACAGAGTTCTGCTCGCTTGTGGACGAAACAGTGACCTGTATATGCACTTTGTGCATTCGTGTCACTGACGATGCCACTATGAAGCATTAGATGGCGTTAGCTATCGAAATCATTAATAGTTTTCACATATTGGCTTGAAATAGTCAGAAATGTTCAGTATTCCTCAGCACTGGGTCGGGTCCACACTGAAGAGGACCTTGAAGTCCGAAACGCGTCTGTGGGTACCTAGTGCCGGAATACTGAACACAAATTCAATTTTGTTAATTTCAATTATACTTAATAATTTAATATAAAAATTCAAATTCCAAAAAATTGTGTTGTGCAATGTATAAAATATTCACACACACATAAAATACAATTAAATTTAAAATAAATATATAAATAAGTAATTACGAGTAGTCAAATCTGACTGCATGCATAGAAGTACTCATCGTATGTGTAGAAGGCCTGTGTGATTAAAAATCTTTTGCACCAAATCTTGAATTGACTGAGAGGCAAATTTTGAAAGTGGCTCGGTAGTACATTAAAAAAATGTATACAGTAGAACCTTGTGCCTGTTTTTGCATTTGACAAACGAAAATAATTTATTTTGTATGTTATCTTTAGTTCTTGTGTTATGAGAATGATACTTATTGTTGCATTATTTGTAGTTGGTTGTAGTGAAGTGGTCAGCTACAACCCTTATAGCACGTCTCTGAACTCTGAATATATTTAATATTATAGCACAATAGAATTCTGTATGTTAAATGCGAATTCTACACAATTTGCTCTGCAGGTGAGTACCACGTATCCAGAAATTTAGTTGAAGTGTTTACTACTTCCTGGCTCCGTTTGAGCGAAAAGAGCATCTCCACTATCTTACATTAATTTAATTTAAGATGGTTACTGATAAACCAATTGTTTGCAAGCTTCAAATTACATTATAACTGGCCCTATGCATTTTCGATAGTTTTGTCTCGGCAGGATACTGCGCAGAGAGTTATAGATGCACCTGCAAGTTGTGACGGCATATCATTTATGTATACCAGCAATAGCAGAGTGCCCAATATTGAGCCCTGTAGAACACCATTCAAAACATGGCGCTCTTCTGAGAATATTAATTATATTATTAAAGTATACTTTTTGTGTTCTGTTGCCCAGATATGATGTGATCATTCTACAGCTTTGGGGAGTGAAGTTATATAAATATAGTTTTCGCAATAATATGACATAATTGACGCAATCAAATGCTTTACTCAGGTCTAGCATGGCACTTGCAACAACATGATTATCTTCGAAGACATCAATCGTGAAGTCAATGAACTCTTCAATTGATTTGATATTGGACCTACCTTGTCTAACGCTAAATTGTGTAGTATTAATCAAACTGTTCACTGTGGAGGCTTCTACTTCGTTATACATCATTATTTACACAAATAAGACAATTAAGTTTGTTTGTATAACTGAGGATTTTAAAATCAGACTCAAGGAGCATCTTAGCTCTTTTCGGCTTAATTTGATTGATAAGTCGTCATTCACTAGACATATGATTGAAAACAATCATACTTTTGGCGAGGATGTACTGTCAATAATACATTTGGCCGAAAAGGGTCGTAAGATGGACCTCCTGGAGTCTCTGGAAATTCACAGAGCACGCGCTAATCCGGAAATTCCCGTAATAAACGACCAGCTTGACCTAATATACACCCCCATTTTTAAAGCCGTTTTGTAACCGTAATTTATTCGTATATATACCTGACGAATTTTTTGTTTTAAATTACTTTATGTTTGATAATGACAAGTTAAAGTTGTCGAAACTATAGTCACAATAAAATCCTCATTTATACAAACAAAGTTAATTGTCTTATTTGTGTAAAATGTGTAGTTGTTAGCAGCTGATTAAATTTTAAATGGTTTGTTATTTGTTCACAGAATTAAAAAAAAATAGGTAATATACATATTGGTCTGTAGTTATCAACATTAGGCCTTTCTCCCTTTTTGAAAATTAGTATGCGTTTAGCAATTTTTAGTGCATTTGAAAATATGCTATCTTTTATGCATCGGTTTATTAAATAAGTAATTAGACTAATTAATGTATCAATAACTAGTTTAATTATTGACAAGTTAAGGCTGTATACAGCTATACTAGATTTATTATTTAGTTTAGATATAACATCACGTACTTTAATACAAGAAACGTCCACGAACATAAAGTACGATGACCTGCAGTTATGAATAGGTGAACTTATCATGTTATTAATTGGATCAAGGTCACAGTTGTAATAGGTCAGTAGGGGTCATGTGCAACTATTATTTTTGACGAAATTAAATTAAAATATTAATACAAAAATCACCCAAAAAATAATAAAGATAAATCAACATCCAGTAAATACGAGAATAACATTAGTCGATCAAAATGTTTTATGTGAAAGAAATAGCAAATGCAGCATCGCCTTAAAATAATAAACAAGTACCGGCGCGTGGAGAAATGCTAAGACATACAGAAAGATTCAGTTCAGGGTTTAACGAACGCAAACACAACAAGTGTGCAAAGTCAGGGAAATGAAGTTGACGTCAGAGAGGGAAGGGTTTTGTGACCATATATAGTAGTAGATAAAATTTAAGCAACAAAATTTGGGGAGGGGAGAACTTTGAGAGAAGCAAAGAAATGATTCTAAAAATCAGTTAGTTTTGGGACCGGGACGGGGACAGTCAGTATCTGAATGTAAATGGGGACAGTTGAGAATGGGAAGTTTCAGTGGGATGTGAGTTAGTGAAGTAATGTTGATGAAAAGAGTTAAGTATTGAGAGTTAGAGAATGGAGAATGGAGTTAGGAATAACAACGTTGGATAGACTATCACGTAAGAGTAAAATTAATTCTACATCAAACCGACTAAGTTAAAATCAAACAAACAAAACCAGCGAAATAATTTAAACATCAGAGAAAGGGGGAAGATGGAGGGGGGATGAGAATGAAGGATGTATGGTGGTTGATGTGTAAGGCCGAATTGAGCGAGAAAACGAGGTATGTCCTACTAACTAATCGAAACAGTCGATTGATGTGTTAGGCCAATCCGAGTTAGTATTGCACTAAGTGTCCTACTAACTAACCACACGAATGAGAGATGTATGGTAGTTGATGTGTAAGGCCGAATTGAGCGAGAAAACGAGGTATGTCCTACTAACTAATCGAAACAGTCGATTGATGTGTTAGGCCAATCCGAGTTAGTATTGCGCTAAGTGTCCTACTAACTAACCACAAGAAAAAAATAACTCGATTATGAGTGGAACGTTTCGCTCATTAATCGAAAATGAATGGCGATTGATGTGTAGGGCCGATGTGAGTGATTGTCCCACTAACTAATCGCAAGTGTGTCGAGTGTGTGATGCTAGCTCCGAGATGGTTTTTGTGGGTTTCCTATCTCGCAATGCAAATGCAGGGGCTAGTTAATTTTGCTCCCACAAGTAGAGTCATACATTTTTTTGAGTTTAACCAAATGCACATGACTTCTAAGCATAAACGTTGTGTAATATAGTTTGTGAATATAAATAATATAAGACATATCAATTCATTAGAAATGTCATGAAAGGTCAATAAACTTTGCATACGTTAAGCTCATATCCTGTTTTATATATTGTCCACACATCCTCCTAGTCAAATTAAAAGGGAATAAAGACACAGTATTTACGATAATGCATATTGACACAAACAACGAACCTGGTAAATAAATAATAGGGTTACTACATACACAACGCAACGTAAACAATAATACAAATTATAAATTTGTACAATACCTAGGGTCGAATCATTACACAGTCTGCTAAAGATTTTAATATAGTATCAGTAATATTCGTAAAATATGTATTAAATGCAGTTACTGTTATGTTACTATTCACATGTTTTCACATTTGTTGTTGTCCCAGTTGCTTTTGGTTTATTTGAGGACGAGTTGATATATTTATCATTTGCTTTTTTTGCGCATCTACCACACGCAGTTTATATTTTTTTTGAGATCAATATATATTGTGAATTAGTGCGTTCATTGTTGCAACTATTTCGAACTGCGTGCTAAGATGTACCATTTACCGCATTTGTTTGAGTTCTGAATTGAACCAGTATATGCAGTATACTTTCTTTTTATTTCATTTAATTTCTGGGAATGTATTTATAAACACAGAATTTATTGTGTTGACAAATGCTATTTGAGGACGAGTTGATATATTTATCATTTGCTTTTTTTGCGCATCTACCACACGCAGTTTATATTTTTTTCTGAGATCAATATATATTGTGAATTAGTGCGTTCATTGTTGCAACTATTTCGAACTGCGTGCTAAGATGTACCATTTTCCGCATTTGTTTGAGTTCTGAATTGAACCAGTTTATTTGAGGACGAGTTGATATATTTATCATTTGCTTTTTTTTGCGTATCTACCACACGCAGTTTATATTTTTTTCTGAAATCAATATATATTGTGAATTAGTGCGTTTATTGTTGCAACTATTTCGAACTGAGTGCTAAGATGTACCATTTTCCGCATTTGTTTGAGTTCTGAATTGAACCAGTGTACTGCATGTTTCTTTTTATTTCATTTAATTTCAGGGAATGTATTCACGAACACAGAATTTATTGTGATGACAAATGGTATTTGAGGACGAGTTGATATATTTATCATTTGCTTTTTTGCGTATCTACCACACGCAGTTTATATTTTTTTCTGAGATCAATATATATTGTGAATTAGAGCGTTCATTGTTGCAACTATTTCGAACTGCGTGCTAAGATGTACCATTTTCCGCATTTGTTTGAGTTCTGAATTGAACCAGTTTATTTGAGGACGAGTTGATATATTTATCATTTGCTTTTTTTTGCGCATCTACCACACGCAGTTTATATTTTTTTCTGAAATCAATATATATTGTGAATTAGTGCGTTTATTGTTGCAACTATTTCGAACTGAGTGCTAAGATGTACCATTTTCCGCATTTGTTTGAGTTCTGAATTGAACCAGTGTACTGCATGTTTCTTTTTATTTCATTTAATTTCTGGGAATGTATTCACGAACACAGAATTTATTGTGTTGACAAATGCATCCCAACCCATATTTACATCTATTGATTCATTAATTACATCTTCACACCTGAGATGATCAAGATTATGATAAAATGTAAATATTCCTCTTTGTGTTATTGGCCTAACCATTTTTTTTGACTACTTTTTCTTCTTTATGGTCGAATTTAATGCATAATCCAAGGTGATCACACCCCTATATCGAGTACTTCTAAGTTATCGCAGGTACCATCATACATTACTGATAAAATCAATATCTATACAGTGCCCTTATCTCTTTGCCTTTGAAGTTTGTTTGTGTAAACCATAGCATGCAAACAGATTACAAAGTTGAAATGAGCTAATATCAGCATTTTCAAAATAGACATTAAAATCACCGCATACATATATTTAATTTAATTTTATGTTTAGGCGTTCTAGCATATTTTCTCGAATTTGGAGAAAGTCTGAGTAGTTGCCGTTTGGAGATCTATACAGTGAAATAATTATAATATTAGATTATTTGAGTAATATACCCGATAGTTCACATATTAATTCTATAGATAATTCAGCGAGGAAGCTCAAAACGGTGTACTCTAAACAATCTTTTACCATCAGTAAAGATCCTCTGTGTTTGGATATCTGTCTGCTATAACAGGCAGATACATGAGAGTAATTAATTGTATACATAAATAATTCGCTTAAGGAGAGCCAATGTTCACTTAATGCTATTATTTTGATATCAGTTCCAACGACAAATGCTTCTAGTTCTTCTAATTTGTTATTGTTGTTTGCTTTACTTATACTGTGAGTTTTTGTGTTGTCGACTGAGACTGGCTCTTGAATAAAAAACAGCCAATTTCAGCTCCTGGGGGCCATAATTTAGGATTTTCCATCGATTGTAGATGTTCAAATGAAACAGTAACTTTCTATGATGAATATTCCTCTGGGCGTCTGGAATTCAGTTTTTCACAACTACTTACTGGAATACTGGGGAGTCGTGGAAATATTAAGGAAATCTAAAAAGGGTCGCGACTAAAACACGGTTAGGAACCACTGATCCAGAACTACTTGTAGGTTGCGCACTTAAGTGGGAATCTATTAAAAAAAACAATATTTGGTGTAAATACGCCATATCGTGCAAATATAAAAAACTTAAAATATCGAAATATTTCACAATCAGTAAAATGAATGTACATATCCAACGAACTGGATCGTTTATACGATTTCGTAAAATTGCTCGCATAACATACCTAATGAACAGCCCTCTAATGAAATAAGGGAGAGGAATGGCAGTGGAATGGAATAGTTGGAGCACGAATCGATCATCTGACGCGGGTATATAGTCCTCATGAAGCATAAAACAAAAATAACCACCCCATTTTCCCATCTCATTCGCAACTCCTATATATAATTCATGTACACGTATAACCAAATTTATAGCGGATTGCGTTTCCTCTTTGTCCTTTAGAAAATCTCATTAAACCGTTTAATGGGTCCTTAACCAATAGGCACGCACTAATTACATTAAGCGGATATCTCAACCCTAATTTTCGGGATAAGATTAAAAGTTGAGGGGGGATCTAGCGTGACCTATTAGCGTTTGGTTTATCAACGCCACCTTAGACATGAAGTATTACTCTATTTAGTTAACTTCATAAAAAGGAAACTATTCCCAGACGTCATAAATTTTCTTAAATGATACTCCAAATCGTGATAACGAATGAAATGTCGTTTACGTTTACTGTCAATTTATTGTAGGAAAAATAAACGGCAGGAAGTCTTAGATCTTTCTCTATCACATTTATTGTTGTTTGGAGAGTAATTACAAAAAATTACAGCGGATTCGGGCAGTAAATACTATTAGTATACGGCGAAAACGGAACCTTTTCTCGAAAAACATTGCCTCCTGGCGGAAGTCCTACAGATCGCTAGAATTGTTAGATACAGTTCAGCATACAAATGTTTTGTCCATTATAGCACTTTCCTCGTTATAGATACGATGATTTAAAAATCAACAATATGGAAAAGTTGCACAAACTCAATTTATTCTACTTTTATTATTATTATTCCAAAACTATTCACAAAAAAAGTAATTCTTGCACCTTTTCGCTACATCTCAGTAAGTATTGATCACTATCACATCTAAGCGTTACATATTTTTACCTTTACTATAAATCAATTGTATGAAGTAAAATTTCGAGTTTAGAAAAGCCCCCTAAAAATTTCTACGCGTGGCTTTTCTAAGCTCGAAATTTTACTTCATGCTTAGTCTGGGAGTAGAAGACACTTGTTACTTTAAAATGTGCCACAAGTGTTAAAATGTGTATCGTTACTGTCACAAAAGCAATAACATGGCGATCTCATTATAGTTCAGTTTAAACTCGCGTCGCGCCGACTTATGTTACATGTCATTATAATTTATATGTCGGCTACCACCGATTTGTGTCAACTGTTATTATAGTCCAAATATCGGGTGGTACTGACTTGTATGTCAACTGTCATTATAGTCTAAATGTCGGCTGACGCCGACATATGTCATGTTGACACGATAGACTTATGTCAACTGCCATTGTAGCAGTGGCGCAGGGTGGGTATTAGCCACCGCCTCTCATTAATTATAAAGATCTTTTCGGCAGAAATACATTTGTTTTTGTGTATTGTACAGGGTATTATCAGGAATTAAACTTTCATGGAAATCTATGGAAATTTAACCGACTCGAATTGAATCGCTGAGTGGTAAAAGGGTGTAAGTCTAAAATGTCTAACTTTGGGAAATTGAAAAAAACTGTGCAGTTTTATAAATGACATTATTTGGATTTTGACTTCTATACAAAACTTGAGTACATCAATACCTACAGCAAAAAGAAGTCTGGGACTTACATCCATTTTCCACTCATTCATATTTTAATAATTTTTTAGTGGGGAAACATTTGATAGAAATACTCTTTAAAATGAAAATTGATTAATTTGATATTATAACCTCCACTAGGTTATAAGAATTACCACGGCTAGGATCGAATCAGCGGTGATGGGTTCGAGGGGCAATTTTGATTCTTTCTACTTTTATGTTGTCGTTTATTTTGAAACCAATCACTAGAATTTAGGCGCCAGCCACCGAAGTGACAGAAATCATTCAGGATTCGATTCCCGGATTCGAATCCTTTTAGAGGATTTAAAAGAGGTATTCAAATAGTAGTGAAAACGGATTCGTAATCCGGATTCGTTATATTTTTATAAAAGGATTCGTATTCGAATCCAGATGTAGATGATTCGAATCCTTATAAAAGGATTCGAATTCTTATAAATGGATTCGAATCCTTATAAAAGGAATCGAATCCTTATAAAACGATTCGAATCCTCATACACGGATTCAAATCCTCCTAAATAATTCGAATCATCGCTATTCAGGCTGGGATTCGAGTTCGATTAATTCAAATAGTTAAATATTCTAATATGAATATTTAAATCACTAAATTATTCATATTTGAATTTATAAATTTTCGAATAATTCAAATATTTGTGAATGCATATTTGGTTACTTAACCATGAAACATATCCACCGTTAATAGTATATTTTTAACTTCACTTGAAATCAGTGTTTTATACGCGTGGCGCATGAAGTAAAATTTCGAGTTTAGAAAAGCCCCGCGAAAATTTGTCTCGAGTCGCTGCGCGACCCTCGACAAATTTTCTACGCGGGGCTTTAATAAACTCGAAATTTTACTTCATGCTTAGTCTTGGAGTGAACACTACTCGTTTTTAGAAGTTTCAAATTGAAGGATTACTCTAGATTACTAAGTTTATTACCATTTTACAAAGGCTCCAGCTCGAAGGACCAACCATGGTCTACGGAGACCGAAGAACTACAGGGAATCGAAGTTTTTTTTACAAGAAAACAACAATATCTGAAGGTTTACAGCATGGATAGGAAAGTCATCTAATTTTGAAAAAATATCGAAGTTGGGTTGGTTTTCAGTGCATTTTTAACTTCACTTTAAATCAGTGTTTTATACGCGTGGCACATGAAGTAAAATTTCGAGTTTAGAAAAGCCCCGCGAAAATTTGTCTCGGGTCGCTGCGCGACCCTCGACAAATTTTCTACGCGGGGCTTTTCTAAACTCGAAATTTTACTTCATGCTTAGTCTGGGAGTGGACAACACTCGATTGAGTTTCAAATTTAACTCTTTTAAGAAATCGACGTACGTAATATAATAAATCATTCATTGAAATCATAGAAAAAGATGCAACAGTCTACCTAAAATTAACTTTTTGAGTTAACTTTATAATTTGCTCGGCTCGTAATGAGTAAATATTCTATTCCTAAAAAAAACCGTTTTTATTCAATATTAAAGTTGCATTTAATAGAATAACAAACTGTGAATAAATCGACATAAATCCAGAACTATCGAAAATCTCGACATTTAGAAAATCTTGACGGTCCACTCCCAGACTAAGCATGAAGTAAAATTTCGAGTTTAGAAAAGCCCCGCGTAGAAAATTTGTCGAGGGTCGCGCAGCGACCCGAGACAAATTTCCACGGGGCTTTTCTAAACTCGAAATTTTACTTCATGCGCCACGCGTATAAAAAACTGATTTAAAGTGAAGTTAAAAACGCACTGAAAACCAGCCCAACTTCGATATTTTTTCAAAATTAGATGTTTTCTTTCCTATCCATGCTGTAAACCTTCAGATAGTCGTTGTTTTCTTGTAAATAAACTTCGATTCCCTGTAGTCCTTTGGTCTCCGAAGACCATGATTGGTCCTTCGAGCTGTAGCCTTTGTAAAATGGTAATAAACTTAGTAATCTAGAGTGATCCTTTAATTTGAAACTTCTAAGAACGAGTGTTGTCCACTCCCAGACTAAGCATGAAGTAAAATTTCGAGTTTAGAAAAGCCCCGCGTAGAAAATTTGTCGAGGGTCGCGCAGCGACCCGAGACAAATTTTCACGGGGCTTTTCTAAACTCGAAATTTTACTTCATGCGCCACGCGTATAAAACACAGATTTGAAATGAAGTTTAATAACACATATATCATCATTAATTAAAATCATTATATAATCAGATATTTAGTCGGTAAATGAACATTTTGGTTAATAGAAACTGATGGAATAAAATATTACTGGTTACAAATAATAGATTCAAATTTATTTTTAAAGGATTTGTATCCGTGATTCAAAAATTAGGATTTGAATCTTTGATTCGAATCATATTTTTCACTTACGAATCCTTTATTCGAGTATTCGTGATTCGAATCATATTAGGTGATTCGGATTCGTGATTCGAATCCTGTTTTTGAGGATTCATCCCAGCTCTGACTGTTACTTTAATTTACCGGGGGTTGGTAGAATAATGTTCTATCGTAAACTTAACAAGCGATAACAATTTATTGACTTGTAGTTGAACAAATAGTGAAATTTAAAGATATGAGTTTAGTAGACCGACTAGAGATTTGGAAGTTTTTATGAATTTACAAATTTTATATTTATAGCCACTCAAAACAGAAACAGAGCTAAATGAATGATACTGCGGTATAATCGGCCGTTCGAGGTAGCATTTCATGCCAGTATTGGTGTAGGTATTGAAGAAATAGTAAAATTTAAAGATATGAGTTTAGTAGGCCGACTAGAAATTTTGAAGTTTTTATGAATTTACAAATGTTATATTTGTAGCCACTCAAAACAAAAAAAAAAGAGTTAAATGAATGATACTGCGGTATAATCGGCCGTTCGAGGTAGCATTTCATGCCAGTATCGGTGTAGGTATTGGCTCATCCGGTACGCTAGGTAGCTCACCAATTTAAAGGTTGTGGTCTTCCAGCCAAGAGCAACAGAAGCAGAGGAATAAGCAGGTTTTAGTGCATCATGCCGCATGCAGGATTGTATACAAGCAGCTATGGCTCCTGTCCTCTCTCATTTACGGGGCCCTCTTTTGCTCTTCTAACTCGGATATACTCCTTCGAACCTTCAGCCAACTCGGGAATGTACTACAAGCGAAAAATATACGACATAATTTTGTTTTGTCATGAGGCCCTATGTGGCTATTAGATGAATACAATCAAAAAAATGCTTCGACGCTTGCGCGAGGAAAGGTATAATTAAACGCTACTAAAAGAGCAAGGCAATTACTAAAAAATTTAAACATTTAATTTAAAGGGAAGGAATACATTGAAGTTGAAAATTGGTATCATTAACATTAAATAAAATTAATAGAGGGAAGTCGGTAAATCATAACCCAAGAGAAAAAAAAAAGGAGATTGCTAGTAACCCTCAGCAAAATTACTTACGATGAATATCATTATAAATTAATTAATTGAATTTAATTCCTCATTGAAATTACGCTACCACAATATAAAACAAAATTCAATTAATAAATAAAATTACTTATATAGAATATTAGATTAAATTTCAATATAAGGAGGATATAATATTATTATTTGTCTTATTCGAAATCTTTGAACACACATACACACATATACTCAGCCACCACTAACGAATACAACCAACAAAAAAACCGTACGGACGGAGTTAACCGTGCGGGGCAGTGTGTACTAAGCAATAACGAATTTTCGTTACCAGAGTTTCATCAGGGAGGTTTAGTTCGGTATCATTTCATCGAACCCGAAATTCATTATATTCACTTTCAATTCATATTCCGCCACTACAAAGCGATAAAAAAAACAGCGGCCACACCGTTATCAAACAAACATCAAATCGAAACGATTTCCCTGATTAACTCTTAAGACTATAAGTGAGCAAATTATTTACGTGATAAATTAATTAATCCTCATAATTTCAATTTGAAAATCAAATAAAAACGCTCACCTAGCACACACGTCCGCACGCTCCGCCGTCCATCCCCAGAACCCCTTCTTCTCGCCGAAGACCAAAAAAAAAAACCGCCTCGCTCGCGCTTGGTATTTCAATATTTATAATTTTCGTGGTTTAAAATATAAATGCGACAGGAAAATTTTGCAGTAATTGAAAATTACACGTTACAATATACAAGGTGTGTATAAATTGGCGAATAATCTACACGTGGTGATATTTTTCGTAAAATTTTAAGCAGTATATCTTAATTCTAAAATGTTGTACCATGCTTCCTAAGCCTTCACGAGGTCCTCAAAATTTGAACGTCCAATCGTATCATATGTGTTATTATTCAATAATAATTTACAGAAAACCCTGGAATTAGGGTAGAATGACTAGTTTGAAGATTATTTGCCAGTGTATGCAATCTTTCTATCTCAAATGTGTGTTTTTAACACTTCTTAATTAGCTTATTTTCATATAAAGTACAGCCGGCAACGTCGACTACCGTTTACATCACAAATAAATTTTGACACTTACTGTCACGAATTCATTAAAACTTGCTAATTAGAATTTTGTGCCAATTCTGTCTTTCTCGTTATTATTAGTTTGTATTAGTTCTTATCTATTAGTGTTTTTGTGTTATTTTCGTGTTATTGTTTTGTTCATTTATTATGGATTTTGCGTTTAATGATTACGCCGTCAGGTATATGGCTCACGGTATCTGTAATGAAAATGCACATATGGCAAAAATAGAATATCGAACAAGTTTTCTAAATCGGAGGCATCCTTCTACAAATGTATTTCGAATGCTGGATCAACGACTACGTAAAACAGGTATGTTTGTCCCCAAAAAATGCAAACAGTGGTCGGCCGAGGCAGAGGCGCACAGTACAACTTAAAGAGCAAGTTCTAGGTGCAATAGAAGAGGATCCCACCGTCAGTACCCGACAATTAGCTGCCACATTAGATATCCCCAGTAACAAGACTGTTTATTTGGTTCTACAAGAAAACCTTCTACACCCATATCATCTCACGAAGGTGCAGTCCCTGTATGAAAATGATAACATATACCGAACGCATTTTTGCAACACATTTTAAATAGAATTCGTCTCGACGGTAGATTTACGAGACGTATTCTTTGGAGCGAAAGACTATGTTTACTAGAGATGGGATCTTTAACAATCACAACAGTCACTATCGGGCTGGGTTCGAGAACATGGCCACCAAAGAAGGTTTTCCGTTAATGTTTGGTTAGGCATTATAAACCACACTGTTGTAGGGCCAATTTACTTACCACATCGTCTTTATGCTAATGATTACAATAATGTTCTAGAACAAATTATATGACTTGCCGTTAAATTTACGAGTTAATATGATATTCATGCATGATGAGGCCCCTGCTCGTTTTGCCCGTATTGTAAGAGACTGGCTGGACGAGCAATTCCCAAACAGTTGGATTGGTCGCGTTTGTCCTGTCGTTTGGCCTCCGAGATCACCCGATCTCAATCCATTAGATATTTTTGTTTGGAGCTTCATTAAAGAAAAAGTTTACTCTATGCCTCCACAAAATGTTGACGACGTTAGAAACAGAATTGACGCGGTGGTACTGGACATTACACCAGAAATACTGGAGCGAGAAATTAATACGATACAAAAGAGATTGCAACTATGCTTAGAAGCAGATGAGTTTTATCTCGAACAAAATAAGTAAATTGAATTATACTGTGTCATTAGAAGAAGAAAAAATGGCGCAGTAGTACAGTTAACATAAATCACTCAACTACCGCAATCCAGACGCTTCGCCTATACCTCCCAGGACGACGCGCCCTTCTTGACAACTTCCAAATGAGACTCTTTTCGACAATTTTACTCATACTACGGAAATATAATTTTTTTTTGCTTTTTGAATTATTTAAAAATACAATTTTTATTTTTTTGCTATAGTATTTAAAACAGTGAAACAACTGCAATTGTACTAATAAATAGGATATACTAATATGTTTAAATGCTAAAAATTTCATTCATCCAGCTCAATTTGGATAGGAGATTGATTTTTTATTATTTTTCATATTAGTTAAATAAATAAATTTTATTTTTTTGTTTCAGTATTTGATACAGTACAATAATGGGAATTGTACCAGTAGATGGGAAATATAAATTTGTATAAATGCTGAAAATTTCAATTATCTAGCTCAAGTAGGACCGGAGTAATAAATATTTTTTAGTTTTTAGCAATTCCGGAATGTTTTGATGCGCTGGCTATCAAAAGCCATGAGTGGGACAAGGACAGACTTATGCGGGTTTCAATGTTAAATTTTGAATCAAGGGGTACCCTTTGGATATTTTTGAAAAAAAAAACGTTTGTTAAAGGTATCCAAAAATTCCTTATTTTTTTTCTATGACGTTTTTGTAGCAAGTGTTTTATTTTTTTCAACCGGAAGTATTTTTTTATTAATTTACATTTAAAAATTATTTAATTTTAATCGAAATAAATACAAATAGCAAGTGTAACGATATTTTAGAGATTTCAAACGTGTAAAAATCAAAGCTAAGCCCGATTCAGTTTGCGAGCGCAGCGAGCAGGCATAGTATGAGTAATATTTTAAATTGCATATACGTCTGTAAATAAACCCTGCTCTACTATTATTACTCTTTTGAGGCAGCCCACATAACTAACCATGAGATTAATAACAAAAAAAAAAACATGGCAGCCCGGGAATGCGCTTTTGCCTAACATTATTATTTCTTGTAAATGGCTCTTGATGGTATGTGAAGCATGATACAACATTTTTGCGTCTACATTTTCTATTCAGAATTTTCTGTAGAATATCGTCACGTGTAGCTTATCCACCATTTATACACACCCGATATATTTACTTCATAATAGTCAACCGTATACATGTTAATATAAACAAACCAAAAAATAAAAAGGATGACAAAATAATACGGTTCTAGCAATCTTAGGCACCGTCCTCATTTGTTGCGGCCGTGGTAGTTTTCCATGAAGTGACATGGTAATAGAACTCCACTTCTTCGCCGTTACTTACGTACTTCATTTGTTTTGATTTATTGGTATTAGTTCTGAATATGCCAGATTCGAAGGCAATTTGGAACTGAATTTATTGCCCTTTAAGATCATGAACGTATTGTAAATTACGCCATCGATATAATCATAAACGGTAATATATCCAGGGGTTGCACTCTCGTAAACAAACTGCTCATATTCTGAAATGGTAGAATCATATAACCATAACTTGATACAGCTCTGCAGGTCTTCTTATAATATTTAGGCCACCCGTTTTTAAAGTTAATGATATCTTTGTAATTCTACGTACTGTATGTAAATTAATTCTTTTTTCTACAACTTATAATCATAACTTCATACTCTTCTGAAATATATACCCGATTAGATCGCCTCATAAGTCTCTTGATGTTCCTGAAATCTCTGTCGCATGGCACATAGGAATGTCCTCAAACAGAAAAGTATTGACAAATCGTCTTGAAACAATTAGTTTCTTGTAATGCAAGTGAAAAAAAAAACGAACTACTGTATTGTGTCGTTTCTGACCTGGACACCCGTCAGAGAAAATGTATGGTTCAATAACTTCCGGAGATATGCTATATAATCATATCAAAATGTACAAACTTCATTTGGCCCTTTATGGTCTTGTCCCTTATGGTATGTGAAAAAATATCCGCTGTTATCGGTTAAGTTATGTATTTCGAATTCGTATACCCAGAGCTGTCTAAAATAGAAAATGTCTTGTACGGTAATGTTTGGATATAATTGAAAGCTATGACGCATACTTTGAAATTTTCTTGGCACAACTTTTGTACGTGTTGCAATTTTCTGTAAAACTTTTTAGCCCTTCTTTTGTGTATGATCATCTTGGCAGCAGCAACTCGTTTCGCATGAGCATTCAAGTTATAGTTTGGTACTCAAAGCCTCACATCGCGAGCAAGGATCCACTTGTCGTCTGCTAAATCTCAGCAAATAGTTTTCATTAAAATATTGTAGATAGTATTCATACTTCACAATCTTCTCTCATTCAGGGTAATTTTTTACAAAAATAAAATGCATACTATTCACAGTTAACTTGCTGTCCAAATAGTAAATTAACGTGTTGTTTTATTTTCAGCCGTAATATAACGAGTGGTATGATTATTATCGATGATATTTTGGAGATGAAACCGAGCTGCAGAAGGGCGAGTTAAATGTGCTGCTTCGGTTTCAACGACAAAATATCATCGATAATTAATCATATCACGAGTTATATTTAGTGAGAGAATATAACGAATAAAATAATGTGAGTCCCTTAACATTATCGAAAGCTGAGATATTGTTGTTTCCCTATCGATTGAGAATTTTTTAATCGCACAAAAGTTCGTAAACTGCCGCCACTGTGATTCTTTATTCATGACGGTATTTTTTGGCGTCGCACTTTTCACTTTTCTATTAATATCACTGCACGAAACTTTACCTATTTTGACGTTTTAAATGACAGGACAACTTAACACCCACCGCTTCTTTTGTTTTTTATCACCGCGGTGATAGACATGTACCTACGGTTTCCTTGCATCTCATTGGTTTAAAATTCGTTCTAGTAGGCTATGAGTTATATTCTTACTACAATATCTATTGGTAATACATGTGGCCTAGTACTATGTCTTTCCCGCATGTCACATGGAGATTTCCCTGACAAAAGGATTGAATTCAAGCGCTGAATCCAATTTTGCGATAATGCAGGTAAACTCATAAACGCTGTTTTACAAACACAAATTCATTGGTTATGATTCTCGGTAAAATATAAAACAGTTGCAGTTTTACTGAGATTACTTTCAACATTGCGTTTTCTTTTCCTCTCAACAGGCTTTGTTTCAATTAACCGTAACAAGTATGTATTCTGTTAATTTTTGGTTGTCCATTGTACAGTTTGGAAATAACAGAAATAACGGATTGTTTGCATTCGTCAGTGAATGTCTCTATGCATTTTTGTTTGCACCTACAAAGGACTCATTACATTAAATTTTAAACACTGATAGAAGAAGGAAATGCAACAACTTACCTACATGGTTTTTTACTTTTCTTTTACTTTTATGTGTTCTTCGCGACCCGAGACAAATTTTCACGGGGCTTTTCTAAACTTGAAATTTTACTTTATGCTTAGTCTGGGAGTGGAAAACAGTCGTTTAAAACTTCAAATTGAACTTAAAAAAATAACAAGGAATATCTAAAGTTTTAAAGAAAATAGGCTGCATTTGGAATACGTATACTTAAAACAAACTCCCTGTATCTGCTCCGGAGAAATATGAATAATTATATACCATAATGAAGATAACAATTAATTCACAAAAAACACGCGGTAATTAATATTATACACAATTGACGTTTGTTAAACGATGGCAGCGACAAAGAAAAAAAACATGTATTTTTAATCACCCGAAAAACTACATTTCGTTTTTACTAAATAATAATAAGTTATTTATTTGAATTTTATTTTTTTTTGTAGCAAGCTCGTACAAGATATCAAATATTACTAAGAGATAAAAATGCTTTTAAATTAACTAATATTTCAAGATGTATTTTTTATTTTTTTTTATAAGTTGCGCCAATAAAAACAAATTTTGGTTTTTATGTTGTGGTACTATTTTTTTGTATACTTCTTGTCAATCAATAATGATCATAATAACTGAAATGGTGTGTTAGATTATGATAATCTACCATAATAAATTTTAGTCGAATCGAATGTAGCGTTCAATTGTTATACATAAAATTAATAATAATTTTTTGAACTTTGAAGATTAATAACGGCTTAACTGTAAACTTTTGGATCTAGATAAGTTATGTTAAATCATCATATTTTGATGACTGAAATATATGGTTAAGCCATTTCTTCACAATAAGCGGACACCCTGTTTAGGTCAAACGGGGAGAAATTTCGAAACAAAACAACGCGAACATAGAAAATCAATAATTAACAGGACAACACAGGATTTGCGGATCATTGCACAACCACAGTACACCACATGGGGGAGATCTAACCAATCGATATTTGTAGAAAAGGTCGGAAGCTGAACGAGCCATCGGCAGAGGGGCTTATCTACTGAATAACCAACACAAAACAACAACAACGACATCATCACTAGCGCTGGATTATCCATCAATTAGTTTCCATAGATTTGTATATGGGGCATTCCACGCCAAATCGGATACCATCTGGCTTTTGCATCTCCGATTTTTTTTCATAATTGGTTATGTTATAGTATCAAATGAGAGAGGCCTCCGTGATATTTTTCAATTATATTTGTGTAGCCGCTTTCGGATATCGATTTTTGAAAAAAAAACGTTCCTTTTTTTTATATGCTAATAACTCTGCGAAAAATGGGCCGATTTTAACCTTTTTTTTTAATTTTTATTTTTTAAAATATTTTGTGAATATAAAATCCAAAAATTTTAAAAACCATAATTCTATAAAATTTTCAAATTTTTAATATAAAATGTTGATTTCCAAAAAACACGTACTGATCGATTTTCTTGAATTTTTTTTCTAAAAGACTGTTACTCATTCTGCAACTTTTAAGCCAAGTCCGATAATGAGATAACAATAGGATCTATTTTTTTTTTCGAATTTTTAAAATTACATGTTTCAGCTATCAGTACTAAAAGTTAATAATAACCTTTCTCTCAGGTCCACCAGCAATAGTTTTTGCCATTTATGAAATGTAATAGATATGTCTTAGTAATTTAATGGATTATAACCAAGGTCACTTATACAAAAATATTCGGAAATCCGTCAGCAACTCGTACTTATGAAAACGATAACATAAAGACAATTCTTCCCAATCTGACTGCCATTCGAAAATTTATTAGTCATAAATAAACATCCCTGGCCTAACTTCATTTCACCTATATTTCATTTCATTTCATTTCACACACCTTCTATTGATTCGTTAACTAATTTGATACCCAAACTGACATCGTTTAAAAACTACCAGTCAGAGACCACAAACATGTGTCCTATTATTTTTAATAATTATTTGTGAGCAATTTACTAAAGGTCAGAGCTGGGCAGCATTCGAATACTTTAGATCAACTGGATTCGTGATCCGGATTCGTTACATTATTTTAAGGGGATTCGTATTCGAATCCACATGTGGGTGATTCGAATCCTTATACAAGGATTCGAATATTTATAAAAGGATTCGAATATTTTTAAAATCATTCGAATACTTACAAAAGGATTTGAATCGTCAAAAATAATTCGAATTGTGAGAATTAACATGAAAAATGTCTTTTGTGTGTTTCTAAATTTCTCGTTAAATCACTGTTTTATACGCGTGGCGCATTACTTCATTTCGAGTTCAGAAAAGCCCAGAAAATGTGACCCTCGACAAATTTTCACGGGGCTTTTCTAAACTTGAAATTTTACTTCATGCTTAGACTGGGAGTGGAAAACAGTCGTTTTAAGCTACAAATTGAACTCTTTTAAAAATCAACGAATGTCAGAAAATTAACAGTTAAAATTATAAAAAAAAAGTAATGTGATTTTATAAAAATAATGACATACCATGGAATTGATTCAACAATTGCAGATATTCCCTGTTTTTTTTAAGTTCAATTTAAAGCTTTAAACAATTGTCCCAGACTAAGCATGAAGTAAAATTTCGAGTTTAGAAAAGCCCCGTGAAAATTTGTCGAGGGTCGCGCAGCGACCCGAGACAAATTTTCGGGCTTTTCTAAACTCGAAATTTTACTTCATGCGCCACGCGTATAAACCACTGATTTGAAGTGTAGTTAAAAAACACACAAATACATCATTAACTAGAGTAACACATATATTTAGTCTGTTGTCAATGATGTTCAATGTTAATAATAAATAATTAGGGTTTGAATATATTTCTTGAAACAACTGATAACGATATTTGTTCTTAAAGGATTTATATTCGTGATTCGAAAAAACAGGATTCGAATCTTTGATTCGAAACATATTTATCTCCTACGAATCCTTTATTCTAGTATTCGTGATTGGAATCATATTAGGTGATTCGGATTCGTGATTCGAATCTGTTTTACGAGGATTCGTCCCAGCTCTGCTAAAGGTACAGTCATTTCAAATGCAGGTATTGTTTATTTAAACACTGCCCCTTATGTAGTACAGAGCCTGTACATTAGTTCTGTAACACCCTGTATAACTAGAACATGAAATTTAAAAAAATCGAAAAAAAATAAATCCCATCGTTATCTCAGTATCGGAGTCGGCTTAACAGTTGCGTAATGAGTGACAGTTTTTTAGAAAAAAAATTCAAGAAAATCGATAAGTACGTGTTTATTGGGAATCAACATTTTATATTAAAAATTTGAAAATTTTATAGAAATATTTTCCGAATATTTTTGTATAAGTGACCTTGGTTATAATCCATCAAATTATTAAGACATATCTATTATATTTCATAAATAGCAAAAACTATTGCTTGGGGACCCGAGAGAAAGTTTATTATTAACTTTTAGGACTAATAGCTAAAACATGTAATTTTAAAAATTCGAAAAAAATAGATTCTATTGTTATCCCATTATCGAACTAGGCTTAGAAGTTGCGGAATGAGTAACAGTCTTTTAGAAAAAATAATCAAGAAAATCGATCAGTACGTGATTTTTGGAAATCAACATTTTATATTAAAAATTTGAAAATTTTATAGAAATTTAGTTTTTAAAATTTTTTGGATTTTATATTCAAAAAGTATTTTAAAAAAGAAAATTTTCAAAAAAAGATTAAAATCAGCCCATTTTTCGCATTTAAAAAAGGAACGTTTTTTTGTCAAAAATCGATATCTCGAAAGTGGCTACACAAATAAAATTGAAAAAATCACGAAGGCCTCCCTCATTTGGTACTATAACATAAAAAATTATGAAAAAAATTGTAGATGCAAAAGCCAGATGGTATCCGATTTGGTGTGGAATGCCCCATATATATATTGTAACATTTGTCAAATTCAAATTAGTTTTAACTTTGAAAATAATCGCAATGGATTGAACACGTGTCAGGCAACTTTTTTTTGTATTATTTGCAAAACACTTAGTTGTATTTTACTATAATTACAATCTGATCACAAATGGATCAATGAGTAATATTTAGCTAACTTAATTTACTAAAGGTTTAATACTAAGGGTTTACTCATTAGTATCCCTTAGATTTTGATAACTTAATTACACTAATTAATGTGTACACTAGCACTATGCTCTGCTTTTGCACTAACACAATATTAAACTAACTCGAACGGTTTAGTCCGCTGTAGTCTTCTGGTCAAATTCCTGTTATCGAGGAGCTGGATGGCTTCGATGTTGACGTGTTGAAGAGTCATCTACAATAAGTCATGGCTTTTTGTAAAGGATATTTTGAATCGTCCTTTTTCGTTCTGCAAATGCAATTTTGTGCTCGGACCTTCTCATTTGCCAAACCTTAATATGTAGTTTGTACGATAAATGCAGACTACACTCTAAAAATCGAATCCATGCATGCAATGAGCTCAAGGCATATTGCAAAGATTTAGGATCAGGTGTAAATGTATTTGAAATTGTATTGGACTGCTTGGATTTCGCTTTGCACATAGAAGAAGTCTGCGTACATTATGTGCCAGCAATTGCATTTAAAAGAATTCCGTCTATGAGTGTAAGAAATAATGAAAAATGTGCTTTCACGGTGCATTCTTTAATTATTGTTTGAAAACATTGTAAATTATTTATTTGATCTTCTACTGAACGCTTTTGCGCTAAAATAACATCAACCAACTCTTTTAAAAATTCCAATTTGATCGGAATTCAAAACCTAGAGGATTAAGAAGCTCTGTTGGTCCACAAAATAATATTATCAGAAGTCAGAGGAGTACTTTTGACAGTCTTGAAATTTGTTTTTTTATTCTGAATTTAATTACGACGTGTGTTTCTGATGTCAGAACCTACTGGGATGCCGACAGTTTATAGACACTTGTTAGATTGATGGATAAATCGGATCAATTAATATCTAGTATCAGTTTAGATACCAGGATTCGCAATGTAGCAAACATCTTTAAAATACCACTTCCTCAAGAAGTTCGAAATTTACATGCAGTTCTTGAAAAGATCAAATCGGATATCGACTCAGACTTAAACTTATCAGGTAATGTCGATACCATTGAGCTAAGGGTCCTGGGGTCAACTAGGTGCTCCTCCTTGGCTGTAAACAATCACTCTGCCAGCTAGTACAGGTAAACACAGTCAGTCTAATGGGGGTGACAGGTGACTCTGGCGTGAAGGGAAACGAATTAGCAGATTCCCTGGCTAAAGAGGGGGCACGGACCGCTTTCATCGGACCAGAACCTGTACAGGGGACACTCAGGTCGATAGCCAAAGACCGTATCAAGAGATGGATGCGACATGAAACACAGGACTTATCAAAGGGGGAAAATTAAGGAGTTGACTACTGGGAGTCAACTGCCCCGATTTTAGACGACTTGATAAAATAATTTAAGAAAACTGGCCTGTTATCCAAAACCGGATCCCCTTGATTACTTATTAGCTCATAGGTAGAGGGAATACGGCACAGTCACAAAAAATGAAATATAATTTGAAGTACCTTACCTAGGCTCCGTGAACTTCTGGACCTAAGGCAGCTTCTTCGGGAACTACTGTGCACTTGGGTGTATATTTCTTTTAGGGCTTGTTTTTTTTTAATAAAATTTTAATATTCGGAAAACATTAACAAAATTAAGTTTATTAAGAAAATGAATTAAAACAACACAAAATGAAAATAACAGTGACGTTGAAATAAAAAAAAATGCAAATGTTATATAAAAAAAAAGAAATATTCACAACACAAAGATAACACACTAACGCTGGGACTCTTACTGCACACTTTCAAGATTGAACATTAACTGCCTTGTCAACCCCTGAACCAACGGTTTTGTTAACCACTGACACCCCTCCTCGTAAAATGTCTTTCGAATGGATAACGGGGTGGAAGTGGTTACGTCTGCTGCACCTGATTGATGATTGGTTCGTCTGGACGGTCGTATCGACGTACGTATTGTATGTTGCGGTTTCGAACAAAATTTCGCATTCTCGCTCTCTCTTCATCCTGGATTACTGGTCAAGTTGTCGGAATTTCATGCTCTGCAGGGCGGGGCAATGGATATCCAAACAGCGCCTCGGCAGGTGTTAATCCTGTTGCGGCATTGACACGTGATCGTAGCTCAAATAGGATTGGTTGGATATGTCGGTCCCATTGGTTTCCGGGCTGGCCTTGCATGCGAATTCGTAAACACTTGTTTAGCGCCTGGTTTTTTCGTTCAGTTGGGTTTGCCTGAAGGTGGTACAGCGGCGTATAGTAGGCTACTATTCCCCAATTTTCCATTTGCTCACGTCTTGCAATGAACTGCGGGCCGTTATCGTTTATTACTATTCTTGGGTAACTGGACCGATGAAAAACTTGTTCCTCCAGCAACTTGAGGATATTTCCGGAACGGGCTTGTCCAATAGAAAAAGCTTCAACCCATTTGGTAAGAAGATCGGTTACCACAAGAATTGATCGTTTACGTGTACTGCTCGCTGGATATGGACCCATTAAATCCACGGGTATAGTGTGAAACGGTGAAACAGGGATGCGTGCTCTCATCGGTGCCTTCTTCTGAGCCTTGCCACGCTTCGTTGCAATGCAGATGAGGCAGTTTCTTACATAGTTTCGAACATCTGTGGGCAGGGTAAGCCAATAAGACCGAATTCAGATACTACGTAAGGTTTCGTCCCATCCTGGGTGGATGGCCTCATCATGCATCGCGTGTAAGACTCGGGGAATTGTAGTTACGGGAACATAGAACGTCCTGTCGCGGTCGTCGACTGGCCGCCGGTATAGTTGTCCTTCAACGGCATTCAGAAATTCGTTGTTTTCGGTCCATTCGGGATGGTTTGGGTCAGCAAGCAATTGAAGTGTGTTCTGAATATCTTCGCCCAGTTGCTGAGCCTCCATTACTGAATGAACCAGGGGAACTCCAAGCATATTTAGCTGTGGTGGTAGAATAGAATCTAACTCTGGAAGCGGACCAATGAACAGGTTTTCTGGATCGCGGCTTAGAAGATCTGGCAGCTAGTTCGTTTCTCCTGCGCAGTGACTAATTTCAAAATCGAAACTCTGTAGTAGAAGGGCCCACTTAGCGAGTTTTGATTTTTCATCTTTGAACTTAGCGAGCCAGGTAAGAGCCTTGCTATCCGTAACGGCGTTGAAATGACGTCCTTCGAGAAGTGGACGGCAACGCTGAAGCGCAAACACGAGTGCAAGGCATTCTTGCTCGTTTATGTGATAACGCTTTTGGGTATCGCTCAGCTTACGTGAATCGAATGATATTATCTAAAACAGAAGAGCAGAAATACCAACCTTTGATGCGTCTGTCTGTACGGTGTAGGGTAAATTTGGCAGCGGTCGGTGCAGCTGCAGCGGCTGTTGAACCCGAAGTCGTAGTGTTTCCATTGCAGCTGTAGCGGCCGGCGTCCATTTAAATGTGCGCGTTGTGGCGGTCAGCTCATTTAAAGGAGCGACAATTTTTGCAAAGTCCTGGATATATTGCCTGATCCAGTTGCAAAGTCCAAGAAATTTTCTCAACTGTCGACGAATTTTCGGGATTGGGTGATTCGATATCTGCTGTAAGTGTTTTTCCAGCGGTCGCGTTCTATCCGCGTCTACCTTGTGTCCCAAATACTCTAGACACGTCTTTCCAAATGAGCACTTGTCTACGCCTAGTCGAAGATCGTATTGGTCTAGACGTTCGAAGACGAGTGCAAGGTGTCGTAGGTGATCTTCGGTTATCTTGGAGTATACAATGATCTCGTCTAAGTACACCATTGTGAAGTCGTGGATCATTCCAGCTAGGACTTCCTGAGACATCAACTGCTGGAATGTGGCGGGAGCATTTTTCAATCCAAACGGCATTACTTTAAATTGATAATGCCCGCCGTCGGGAGTAGAAAACGCAGTGAATAATTTTGATTCCTCTTCCATTGGAATTTGCCAATAGCCGCTTTTCAAATCTAGCGTCCAGAAAATCGTGGCATCACCGAGGTCGCGAAGAGCTTCCTGAATAACTGGCATAGGAGTCGGCTCTGAGATTTTTCTGTAGTCAATACAGAAAAGGTTGTCTCCGTCTTCTTTTTGACTAGCACTATGGGTGATGCAAACGGGCTGGTGCTGGGCTCAATTATTCCTTGGGCGAGGAGGTCTTCTACTTGTCTGTCGATTTCCCGTTTGCGGGCTGGATTTACGCGATACGGGCGGATTCGTATTGGTTTAGCGGTAGTAAGTTGGATCTTATGTTCCGTCGTTCGTGTGCGGTTAGCGACCTGGTCTTTCAGTTGGAAAGTTCGGGCAAATCTTTGAACGAACTCCCCAAATTGTTAGGCTGCAGCTCCGTTGAAATCGTAATCCAGATCGGGCGGTTTTAGGTTTTCTTCGTGGTTGGGCTGTTCGGTCCACCGAATTGTTTGGCGTAATCCGGTGCCGAGGTAAACACAGCGTTTCATGCAATCAATGATCGCTTTATGCCTCATGAAAAATCCAATTCCGAGGATTCTTCATATCGCAGCCCAGGCATTATTTCAAATCTGTCACTCCCGTAACTTCTGCAGTGATATTTTCTCCAGCTAAGTTTGTTTTCGCAAGAAGTGGTCGAATTCGGCTTGGAGAAATTCCTGGTCTTATATAGTTTTGTCTAGCACCGAGGTCGAGAAGGCATTTTAAAGTTTGGTCATGCACTACTAAAGGAATGAGCACCAGTTGTGAAGTACGCACCGAAAAGGCATACAATGGATGAATGTCCGTTTCACTTGAAAAAGCGTCTATTTCGCGAGCACTATTTTGCGGTGATGAGCTGTAATTCCGATCGAAGCAATGGATTACGTTGCTAGCATCCTGGTCGAGGCGCCGGGATACGCTGGTATCTTGGTGAATGCGCCGGGATGCACTAACATCCTGATGGAGGCACCGGGATGCACTGGCATGCCGGTTGAATCGCGGAATGTATGGTTTTCTTCGGGTCCGTTTCGAGTAGCGTTGTCGGTATTCAGAAGTGGCTGGCGATGTTAAAGTGTTCATCTCTGTTCCTGCCGCTGCTGTAAGTTTCCCGACGAGCGCTCGCGTTTCGAAAGATTTCCTTTGTCGCGATCCGACAGCTCCTGGGAGTGGTTTGGCTTGGCTGTTGTCGCTTTCTGCGGCGATGACTGTCTGGCAGAGGGTTGATTCTGTATGTCGGTTTTACGGCCTTGAGTCGAAGCTTTACCAGGAGAACTAGTACGGTAATTTGTGGCATTTGCTTGGAAGTAATTCGGCAAATCCTGCTTTGCTGCGGGCGACGTATTCTTCTAGGCTGACTGGTACGTCGTTTTGCGAAAATGCGTGTGCTTGCCGGTTTAGATGCGACGTCCTTACATTGCGTAACCGATTATTTTGCCGCTCGATTCAAGAAGTCTTCCACAGTGTTAGGTTTGAAAACCAGCGCCTGCAGCAGTGGTTGTGACGCTAATTGCCACATCGCAACTGTTTTCATGTCCTCTGTCCAAAACGAATCACAAAGATGCCTGAAGGAGTACTTCCTTCCGATTTCATTAATAGCTCTTTTGTTTCATCCACAGCTACTGCAGCTGGGTCCACTGATTGTATGAAGAGTGTTTTTGCCAGGTTTCATGTAATATCTTCGTTAAAGTAACCACCGTATTTCTTTGCGTCTTCTGGATTCATTTCAGCTAGTGCACGGCGATGATTTATGGCGTCCCTCAAACCAAGTCCCTCGAATTCAATTCCCAACTGGGAAATAAATGTACTGGGGTTGCGGCCATTGAACCTCAGTTGGACGTCTTCATACGAAGTTTTGTATTTCAGCAGATCTAATAACTGCTTGGTAGAGTACTGATTAGTTGCGGAGGCGGCTATTGTTGCATCTGGAGACATCACTGTATGTGCATTTAAATAACGCGTCGCAGTTCCGGTAGCGGGCACGTGGATGTCGGCTTGCGCTTGGCCCTGGTGCAAGTTACGTGGAGGTGCAGGCAGCCGACTTTTATCCCGTTTATCTCGCCCGGGTTCCGAAATGCATGATAGGGCACGTTCTTCTAGAGCATCTAGCTCGTCCTGTAGTGCGCCCCGATGAGCCCTAGTTTCTCGTAGCTCTTCTTGCTGTCGCGCTTGCATCGTCTCATAAAATTCGCGCATCTTCACTACGTCCTCAACTGTGTACATTATGCTCTTTGCGCGCTCTTCTTCCTCCTTTTGTTGCCGAAGGCATTCTTCCTTTTCTCGGTTGAGACGATTTACGTCCGCTTGGAAATTGCGGTTTAGTATAACCAACTCCTCCTTCTTTTCATCGATAGTACTGTATGAGGCTTGGGAAGTTCGTGAAGGAGGGCGAGATGCGCAAACATCCTGGGGGACTTGCAAAGGGGACTGGAGTACGGTATCGATCATGTCTCACGTTATATCGTGTGTGCTTGGAGCTCTCGCAATGTCCTCTAGAGTTCGCCATTGCGGTTGAATATGGGTACTTACTGCACAGTTTCAAGATTGAACTTTAACTGCCTTGTCAACCCCTGAACCAACGGTTTTGTTAACCACCGATACTTCTCCTCGTAAAATGTCTTTCGAATGGATAACGGGGTGGAAGTGGTTAAGATCGCTGCACCTGATTGGCTCATCTGTGGGGTTGACGTGCGCAACCGTGGTGGCGCAATAATCATTGTGTTTGCCCAGCCGCTGGCGACTTATGCAAATACCGTGAAGTATAATAATTTATATATTGTTATTTATATAAATTATAAATTTACAATTACATCACGGTAAAATACTTGATGACATATGTTGTGGACATATGTGACCTTGGCATCAATGGCAGGGTTTTGTTGACGAGTATCAGTTTAGTGATACTCGTCAAATTACGCTATAAAAACAAACTCTTTTGTTTACTATATTAAGTAACCGAGTTTGCGAATAAATATGTGCATAAATATAATAAATATGTACATTATCCATGATCAAATTGAATTAAAAATTCTATTAAAACAAAATATACTATTAACTTTCCCTTAATCCAGAGGGCGGTACCTGAAGGTACATATTTTGAGACCGGACGGTTGTTCTATTGTTCGGTCACGAACTGGCCTAATAGCTGATATTTCCCGGATTAAGGAAGGCTGTTTTTAATTTTTCAGAAAACAAGATTTAAACATTTTCGAGGCAATAAAGTTTACGACCGTGCCTGTTGTGAACTAAAATAAAAATAAGCAATAAAAAGAATCTAACTAAAACATAATTAACCTTAATCCTATATTCACAAATATTTACAATCCCAAACATCAATGTATATGAACGAACTTGATCATTCTATAGTTACGATTATAAGGCATACTAATAAATAAACAAAGTGGGGTAGGTTGTTATCGCGAAATAAATACGTATTTGAATTATACCGCCGAAATAATCATGATAACGACAGACTTCTGGCGTCACTGCCCTGGAATGAGACATTTAAGAGCAGTGATAAGTGGACCATCCTCATCCAGATCGGCCTCATGGCTAAAGCTGAGCAGATCAAATATGCATACACTAACTGCTCTATTCACTGGACGACTAAGGACCTCAGTATTTAGCACGCCAAAACTAACATTTTTAAGCCAAAGCGAAAGTTTTTAATGACAGTTGACACCAACATTTGAATTATAGTGACAGTTGACATAAGTTGGCGTGAGCCGGCATATAGTCCACAGTGTGAAATCTAACCTAACCTTATTTGAGTGATATCACACTTAACCCAACTTAACAAACCGTAATCTAACCTAACCTAGCCTAAATGACGTAACTTAAAGTTTCATCACTTTTTAACGTACTATCCACATTGTATGTCACTTTTTGACATTTCGAGCGAATCGCTTGTGTTTTGACAGTTAGGGCGAAATTTCAAACACAAACATTGTGCGGAATTTGAAATAGTTTTAATTTGTTATTACAATAATGACAGTGCTCAATATAACATTTTAATCGGTAGTAGCTCGATTGTTTTGATAGTTAGAGTTAAGGTTCAAAAATAAAATTGGATTTATTTTAGTGTAGTTTTCATTTTGTTTAAAATTGAGTTGTCAAAACAAAGATTTCGAGTGACAATATTTTTTTACAGATATAGCAAAATAAAACTACATTAGCATGCACTTTCTTAGCATCCAAATGTACTTGAGGTTATTTTCCGGTCTAAAATTGCGGCGAGTACAAGTACAAGTGCTTGGAAAATAAAGTACTTGTAGACTGAGTACCAAGTACACGAAAAGTACTCGTAGTACAAATTTTGAGTACTTGTACTTATACCGTCCAGCTCTGAGCGAGGGTTTGCACTCTTTGATTAAGCATGAAGTAAATATTTCGAGTTTTGAAAAGCATGAAATTTGGATTAGTCGCGTAGCGAAGCGACGAATCCAAGTTTTCATGCTTCAATAAACTCAAAATATTTGCTTCATGCGTATAAAAAATAATCGGTACATCCTGTATATTTAATTTAAAGTGATTGTATACAAATATTAATTTTTAATAAAATCTTATTTACTTGCAGATATAGATTGGAAAAGTAGTACAGTGCAAGTTCAGTGAGAAAACTAATCAAAATAGTTTTCATCATCAGTGCAGTGATGGAGGAAAAGAAGCAGTATTCAGCTCTAACGATAGACCGCGCCGCTTTCCTTTTGCTTAGGGTGAAAAAGGCATTCAAGAAAAAGAAACTGCAGCGGAAGGAGCGAGAACGCAAGTGAGTAAAATATTATAACTTTACTTTATTCCTTGTCCGAATTCTCGCGCCTTTGGAGGAGCGCTGTTGCCTTTATTTTTGATTGGCGTCCCGAAAATTGGGTTTGCCTTTCCTTTTAGGACCTGCAGGAAAGTTCCGGAGCAGGAAACGAGACTCTGACTCTAAACATTTTTATTTTCGGGCCGGGGCGAGATTGAATGAACAGGAGGGATGCGAGCGAATATAATTCGATTGACGCTTTTGTCTTATTTCATCAGAGCTTTTGGTAGAAATGTAATTGTTACTTTTAATTTTATTTATAAAAAATAATCAACTGGATTTATTTAATTGTGACAAGAGAAACGTTGGTAATATTAAACATTATTCAGGGTGTCCCACTTTGAGGAGAACAGTATGGGTCTGGTCAACAAGGTCACGGCGACAGTTTTCAGGGATGCACGCGGTGTCATTCACATCGATTACGTTGAAAAGGGTAAAACACTGGTAAATACTATTCAGAGCTGTTGGACAGATTTGACATTGATTTGAAGCAAAATCGACCGCATTTGGCAAAGAAAAAAGTGTTGTTCTACCAGGACAATGCACGGGTGCACACGCGTGTAGTCTTCATGGCAAACATCTATAACCTGGGCTACGAACTGCTTCCCCACCGAGCATATTTTTAGCCCTGCGACTAGTTCCTGTCCCCAAACCTGAAGAAATGGCTCGGCGGTAAGAGATTTGTGTCGAATGACCTTTTTATTCGACCCAGATGACTGAAACCAACGCCTATTTTGAAGCCCTTGGGGAAAATCTATTATTTGGAAAGGATACAAAAATTGTAAAAACGCTGGACTAAATGTATTGAGCAAAAAGGAGATTACGTAGAGAAATAAAACGTTTTTTTTGCTAAAAAAATTGTAGTATGCCAAATAAAGGTTATACATATACTTAATAGCAATATCAAAGAATATATACCATAAATTAACTATGTACTTAAGGCAGACTCTTTCAAATGGTTCAAAATATCGCATTTAAAATTATGAAATGAGGATAAAAATATGTCTGAAATATAAGAAACATTGTATACAACCATGATAATCTAATAGTTGGAAAATTTAAGTGATCATTTACACGAGACTTGTACAAAAAAACATCGATACTTGTAGATATACACAGTATCCTAAAATGTAACGTACCCAATATTCTTTGATCATTAATTTTGTAATTTATTATTTTATACAAAAAACATAAACTTGTATAAATATGCCTATCGTATACAGAAATATAATCAAATTTGGACAATAATTGAGTATAAGGGATGTCATACTAATATATTCTATACTTTTTGTAAAACAGATACCGGAGAAACTTTTTTGACATTTTCAAGCATATAATGGATATAGTGAGCAATTTATTAATAATATGATAGCAAATTAAAAATTAAAACAGTACCAAAAATATTTTTATATCCGGGACAAGAAAGAAAACACAAGTTGGTGTAAGTTAGATTACGTTAGCGACTTTTCTCCAAAAGTTAAAAAATGTATTAAAGGGCAAGAATTTTGTTAAGTTCTTGTTTAATCTTGACTAACCCAATTAATTTAGGTAAACTCCTAGTGAATAGCAAAGCCATAACTGATAAATTTGAAAAGTGCGGAGTGTATGAAATCCAGTGCGACGATTGTGACTCAATATACATTGGCCAAACCGGGAGGAATTAAAAAAAAAAACATTTCAAGAACGCAAAGCTTCAATCCTAAATAAAAAATATTGCACTGGGTTAGCTAAACACTGTATTGACAATAATCACTTCTTTAATAACCAAACGCTAAAGATTTTATACACAGGCAATAAAGGACGTCATCTCAACTATAGCGAAGAACTAGAAATCCAGAAAGCAATAAAACAGGGAAAACCATCATGACAGCCCTTATTGCCTAACCATAAAATTCAAATTAATCTCTCTCTTGTATATAATGTTTATAAAAATGCAATTTCCTGTACTCCTTGAGAATGATTTAAAGTCGAAACTAGTTGGAATAAAAAACCAAAATATTGGTGAAATTTAACCAAGTGTTTTCCTTTTTAAATCATAGTTAAATATGTTTCACCACGTGAAAGATGGGAAACTTGTTCAAGATACATTAAAAGATCCCCAGGGACCGCTGTATAAAAATCCGCCTGCGCCAGAGCAGTCCCAAGGGACCGCTAAGTAGTCACGATAGTTACAATCTCTAGACGTTAAATAATAATAATTAGAATATTTAGGCGTGTAATGGATTACGCTGGCTTGTACAGGTTATTTTCCAATATCAAAACTAACGAGTGTCTATAAACTGTCGGCATCTCAGTAGGTTCTGACTTCAGAAACATACGTCGTGCTGTGACCAACCAATGACATATAATTAAATTTGTTTCACGTTTCCAAAATTCGCCAACTCCTATGACTTAATCTAACAAGTGTAATTTGTTTTTTAAAGCAACCGAGATGCCGACAATAGACACTCATTAGAAATATACTTGATATAGAGTATTTTTAGCGCAACATTTAATTTATCATTATACATTGTCTGAAAACATATAAACCTCTTGGTCCACAAGAGGCTCTGACGATTAACGTGTTAAAATCAAGTAAGTTGAACGAAGACACTTGTTTATTTACCGAAAACGTATAGTTACTAAAATTCGAAAAGTATTAAAATATTTAAAATTCAGGTATGGGCAACCTTTGACATGTTGAGGGCCAAACTTTAGCGTGCAAATACGTTCGCGGACCACGTTTAAAAGTACTTAGTGCATTTTAAAGTAGTGATAATATTTTTTGCGATAGATATTACACATGAAATAATACGACAATGTTATTATAGTACAATTTATTAAAATAACAAAATGAAATTTATAAAAATTGTACATTATAATTAAATCGGTAAATTTGCAATTGTTACAAACTACGAAAGTTAAATACACTGAAATCAATGAGACACTTGAGCTTGAATTTGGGAAACTAATCCATCGATATTTGGATTAATTCCACTGACACAATGACGTAAAGAATTTTCCAAATTATCGTCAGTCAGTCTTGTACGATGTGTTGATTTATTAACTTTCATCAATGAAAAGAACTGTTCGCATTTATAAGTACTGCCAAACGCACAAATCAATCTTCTTGCGAATTTTCTAAGCTGCGACAAATTGTCTTCTTCTAGGTATTTTTTGTAGAAATCGCACAACTCTACGTCTTCAAATTTGGATTTTAAGAGTGAGTTTTCTTGAATCTCGATCAACTCCATTTGTAAGTGTATTGGAGCATTTTGTACAATATATGTTGTAGGAGTAGCAAATTAACTAAAACAGTCTTCCATGTCTTTGAAGTCGCAAAATCTGTTCGAAAATTGTTCCGACAGTAACTTGAGTTCTTCAGCATATTGAGCATAAGCAATATTTTCATACGCAGAGAGCGTGCTGAAATGGTAACTGTTACCAGACAGCATCTGTGACTCCCACAAGCGTAGTTTGATCTGAAACGCTTTTAAATCGCTGTACAAATCATTTACTAACTGTCCTTGTTTTTGACTTTTCAAATTTAAATCATTCAAATAGTCTGTAAAATCGACCAGAAATGCTAAGTCACATATCCATTTTGGGTCACTTAATTCAGATAGTGGTTTATCTTTTATTTATATAGTCAGCTATCTCATTTCTAAGCTCGTAAAACCGTTTCAACATTTTTCCTTTGCTCAGCCATCTGACTTCGCAATAATATGTTACGTCGTTATATTCAGCTGATATTTCATCCAAAAACACCTTGAACTGACGATGGTTAAGCCCTCGGGATCGAATAAAGTTGATGGTTTTTACTACCACATTCATAACATTCTGGAGTCGAATGGACTTAGAACACAAGTTCTGTTGGTGGATAATGCAATGAAGGACTATCAAATCATCTTTTTGCACATTTAACTCTGTTGCTTTTTCATTCATAATTCCGATTAAACCTTTACGTAAGCCGACCATAGAAGGTGCATCATCAGTGCATACTCCAATTAATGTTGACCATGGCAAGCCCAAATTTGTGAATACCTTTTGAACTTCAATAAAAATATCCTCTCCTGTAGTGGTTCCTTTTAGCGGCTGCAAAGCAAGCAATTCCTCAGTAACAGTAAACTCCTT
Organism: Philonthus cognatus; assembly: GCA_932526585.2. Classification (NCBI taxonomy): domain Eukaryota; kingdom Metazoa; phylum Arthropoda; class Insecta; order Coleoptera; family Staphylinidae; genus Philonthus; species Philonthus cognatus. The sequence goes on along the minus strand of OW052249.1, from coordinate 6,600,300 downwards.
ATCAACATCTCAAATAAATATAGCCAGTTGAGCTGTGTCAGACAAATCGGTGCTCTCGTCTAACGCTATGGAAAATGATTCAAAACCAGCCACACGGTCAGCCAATGTTGTTATTATATCATTAGCCATCATTTCTATACGTCGAACAACAGTTTGTCCTGACAAACTAATTTTTTCAAATTCTTTTTTCTTTTCAGGACACATAATACCGCAAACTTCTAACATACACTCCTTGATAAATTCTCCTTCGGCAAATGGTTTTAATGCCTTTGCCAATTTTGAGCTAACTATAAAACTAGCTTTCACAACATTATCAAGTTGTGTTCTTTGTTTATGAAACATTTGTTGCTGTTTTTCCAAATTTGCGGTAAGCTTCTGGATTTTGTCTGTTCTTAATTGTCCTGTCAGTGAGCGCAGCGTAGAATGCTTAGTTGAGTACTGCCTCTTTATATTGAATTCTTTTATTACTGAAATGGATTCATTACACAGCAAACAAATAGGCTTACCATTGTGCAAGATAAAAAAGAATTCTTCAGTCCATTTTCCTTGAAAATGGCGACCCGCTGTATCTACTTTTCGTTTCTTTCCACCAGACATCATTTTTGTTTACTTTTCGTTCAATAAACTTAATAACAAACTATAGTTAGTAACCACTCAAGATGCACACAAAGTCACAAAGCAAGTTGACGGCTCGAGCAGTTCGCTAGGATATTGCTTGTTCAAGTTATCACCTCGGTAGCTCAAATAGAACTGAACTAACGTTCGGACCATCCACCCGCTTATATAGGCAAAATGAACGAATAATCTGAAATAAACTAGTTTAGAATAATTGAGAAGCAATAAATCTTTTGATGTGTCGCCCGTGAGGCAAAGAATTTAATCGAGCAAGTCGAGTGGCGGCGATTATCAAAGAGTGAGGCGGCAAACATCAAAGAATTTGATGTTTGCCGCCTCACTGTCACTCCCGTGAGTATAAGTACCTAATGTAATATTTTTTTAATTGGGTTTTTTCAAAATGTCTCGCGGGCCGGATTATATCTTACAGCGGGCCGGGTGTTGCCCATATGTGATTTAAATGGAAACGAAGTCGAGATACGACCTTCATGAAAATTCCCTATGTTTCTTTGAATGGTATATAATATGCAGGGTGCCTGTATTTCAACAGAATGTATGGGGGTCTCAATTATTTGAAGAGATAGAGAGTCGGTTAAACTGAGCCAAAGTTGCGTATTATAGGGTTTAATAATAATATAAAAACAAATTTAAAATATCTTCTTTCGTTTTTAAGATATTGTCAAAAAAGGATTTTCTGAAATATCGTTTTAATTTTTTTTATTTAAAAACTATTGAATCCAGACATACAACTTTGACATTATACAAGCACTATTTAACAACAAATCTACTAACATATTTTATTTTAAGATAACTATAATATTTACCCAGGGACCATGGCCAACTTGTGTTTTTCTTCCGGGCGCCGTTTTGGATTTTCATATTTTTTTAAAGAATATTTTTTTATGCATTTAATAATGTATAACACTTATAGTTTATTATACATTTTATATGTAAAATTTTATTTTTTTGTTTTTTGTAAAGAGTGCATTGGGAACAGTTGAGCAACTCACTCATTTAAAAACTCCTAGGACCCATAATTTACTTACATATCAAACCTGATGACGGGCATCCAGCTGATTAATTTATTTGTTTATAAACGAAACACAGGTGTGGCATTTTGAATCTTAATAAATTGCTTGACTGTCTTTGGACTATCAAAGAATTTTGTCATATTATATCTTTATTGACAATAATGACAGTTGACATAAGTCGGCACTAGCCGACGTTTGGACTATAATAACAGTTAGCATAAGTCGTCGTTAGCCAACATTTGAACTATAACGACAGTTGACATAAGTCGACGTAAGCCTACATTTAACCATTGGTGCCAACTTGATACGAATTTGAATTGCACTATAATCAGATCGCCATGTTGTTGTTTTTAGTTATGACAGTTACTATACATATTTTAACAGTTGTGATGTATTTTAAAGTGACAAGTGTTTTCCACCCCCAGACTATGCATGAAGTAAAATTTCGAGTTTAGAAAAGCCCCGCGTAGAAAATTTGTCGAGGGTCGCGCAGCGACCCGAGACAAATTTTCACGGGGCTTTTCTAAACTCGAAATTTTAATTCATGCGCCACGCATATAAACCACTGATTTACAGTAAAGTGTGTGCAACTTTTCCATACTGTTGATATTAAAGTTATCATATTATTCACTTTTTTACTATGTGTTTTGTGTAAACATCGATGCTTATTATTATTATTACAAAATATTGACAGTTATTAATTAATTTGATTAATAACAATGATTGACTGCTGTCAAGATTTTATTGATTAGCAGATGTCATTGTTTCCAAGGCACTCTTTGCAAAAAAGAAAGTATTATAATTTTAAATATCAAATCTAAAATAAATGATGAGTGTGGTCTATCACTGAGTTCAGAAAAAAATATGAAAATCCAAAATGGTGCCCATAAGAAAAACAAAAGTAGACTATAGTCCCCGGGTAAATGTTATAGTTAATTATCTTAGAAAAAATATGGTATTAGATTTCTCATTAAAGTGCCTGTATATTGTTAAAGTTCTAATTGTTCAGATTCAGTAGTTTTTGATTAAAAAAATAAAATCGATTAAAAAAAAAACAGTTTTTTCTTGATATCTCGAAAACAAAAAAAATTATTTCAAAATTGTTTTCAGATTATTGTTAGGCCCTAAAATTCGCAACTTTGCCGCAATTTAACCGACTCTCTATCTCTTCAAATAACTGAGATCTCCATACAATCTGCTGAAATACGGACACCCTGTATAGCGGTAAACAATATACAGGATGGAGCATTTAACATGTTTTTTTCGCAAACATTTCGAAAACAAAGCAATTTACGCTGAAATGACCTCGTTGGGGGCCATAATCCTGTAATATTGGTTTTCTCACAGATAGCGCTGTTGTCGCTAAAACAATGTCAGCTCAATATTTTTTTAACGGGAACCCCTATATTTGATTGCAGATTCAGATTCTTTATAAAAAAAACAAGATGAATTGATTCAACTCATTGTTTTGTCAGCCTGATGGATGGCGCTGAAATCGTGAAAAATGATAATGCGTTCAGATGTTCGTGTGATTTGCAGGTAGATTCAATGAGAGATATATTGGCTGAAAAAAACAAAGAAAGTGTTTCAAAACAGGCAGAAGTCTCTCTCCAGGTTGATCAAATCGATGTCCGAGCTGAAGGCCATCTTGTATGAAGAACGGATGATGTCGATCCGGATACCTCTCAGCGTACAACGCACAGAGCTGGGATGAATCCTCAAAAACAGGATTCGAATCACGAATCCGAATCACCTAATATGATTCGAATCACGAATACTCGAATAAAGGATTCGTAAGTAAAAAATATGATTCGAATCAAACATTCGAATCCTCATTTTTGAATCACGGATACAAATCCTTTAAAAATAAATTTGAATCTATTATTTGCAACCAGTAACATTTTATTCCATCAGTTTCCAATAACAAAAATGTTAATTTACCGACTAAATATCTGATTAATTAATGATGATATATGTGTTATTGAACTTCATTTTAAATCAGTGTTTTATACGCGTGGCGCATGAAGTAAAATTTCGAGTTTAGAAAAGCCCCGTGAAAATTTGTCTCGGGTCGCTGCGCGACTCTCGACAAATTTTCTACGCGGGGCTTTTCTAAACTCGAAATTTTACTTCATGCTTAGTCTAGGAGTGGACAACACTCGTTCTTAGATATTTCAAATTAAAGGATCACTCTAGATTACTAAGTTTATTACCATTTTAAAAAGGCTACAGCTCGAAGGACCAATCATAGTCTTCGGAGACCGAAGGACTACAGGGAATCGAAGTTTCTTTACAAGAAAACAACGAATATCTGAAGGTTTACAGCATGGATAGGAAAGAAAACATCCAAGTTTGAAAAAATATCGAAGTTGGGTTGGTTTTCAGTGCGTTATTAACTTCACTGTGAATCAGTGTTTAATACGCGTGGTGCATGAAGTAAATTTTCTACGCGGGGCTTTTCTAAACTCGAAATATTACTTCATGCTCAGTCTGGAAGTGGACCGTCAAGATATTCTACATGTCAAGATTTTCGATATTTCTAGATTTTTGTCGGTTTATTCACACTTTGTTATTATTTTAAATGCATCTTTAATATTAAATAAATACAGTTTTTCTTAGGAATAGAATATTCACCCATTAAGAGCCAAGCAAATTATAAAGTTAACGATAAAAGTTAATTTTAGGTAAAATTTTGCATCTTTTTCTATGATTTCAATGAATGATTTATTATATATATTACGTCAATTTTATAGAAGAGTTAAATTTAAAGTTCAAACGAGTGTTGTCCACTTCCAGACTAAGCATGGATTAAAATTTCGAGTTTAGAAAAGCCCCGCGTAGAAAATTTGTCTCGGGTCGCTGCGCGACCCAAGACAAATTTTCGCGGGGCTTTTCTAAACTCGAGATTTTACTTCATGCGCCACGCGTATAAAACATTGATTTAAAGTGAAGTTAAAAATGCACTGAAAACCAACCCAACATCGATATCTTTTTCAAAATAGGATGTTTTCTTTAAAATCCATGCTGTAAACCTACAGATATTCATTGTTTTCTTGTAAAAAATCTTCGATTCCCTGTAGTCCTTCGGTCTCCGAAGACCACGATTGGTCCTTCGAGCTGTAGCCTTTGTAAAATAGTAATAAACTTAGTAATCTAGTGATCCTTCAATTGGGAACTTCTAAGAACGAGTGTTGTCCACTCCCAGACTAAGCATGAAGTAAAATTTTGAGTTTAGAAAAGCCCCGCGTAGAAAATTTGTCGAGGGTCGCTGCGAGACCCTCGATAAATTTTCACAGGGCTTTTCTAAACTCGAAGTTTTACTTCATGCGCCACGCGTATAAAACACTGATTTAAAGTGAAGTTAAAAAATGCACTGAAAACCAACCCAACTTCGATATTTTTTTCAAAATTGGATGTTTCCTTTAATATCCATGCTGTAAACTTTCAGATATTTGTTGTTTTCTTGTAAAAAATCTTCGATTTCCTGTAGTCCTTCGGTCTCCGAAGACCACGATTGGTCCTTCGAGCTGTAGCCTTTGTAAAATGGTAATAAACTTAGTAATCTAGAGTGATCCTTCAATTGGAAACTTCTAAGAACGAGTGTTGTCCACTCCCAGACTAAGCATGAAGTAAAATTTCTAGTTTAGAAAAGCCCCGACCCGAGACAAATTTTCACAGGACTTTTCTAAACTCGAAATTTTACTTTATGCGCCACGCGTATAAAATACTGATTTCAAGTTAGGTTTAAAATATACCATTAAGGTTGGAAATTTTTCGTGGTTAAGTAACCAAATATGTAATTACAAATATTTGAATTATTTGAAAATTTAAATATTTATACTCAAATATGAATAATTTTGTGATTTAAATATTCATATTAGAATATTTAACTATTTGAATTAATCGAATTTGAATCCCAGCCTTAATAGCGATGTAATATGTAAATTTACGAAAAAACTATTTGTGAATATGCAAACAATGTCTTAATTAATAAGACAACCTAAGACGATAAATATCCATTGAAACAACTACTTCCCGTGCAAATACACCTCCAGATATTGAATTATACAATGAAATATTTAAAATCTTATACAATTTGATTTGTTACAACGCTCTATTAAAGTATATGTAACGTTTACGTCAAATTTTCTTCAAACCAACTAACAAATACAGATTCAAAATGAAAGGAGAATTAACAAAAAAAAATATATATATATATATATATATATATATATATAGAAGTAAACGGATTTCGATTAAAACTAATGTCTTAGGCCATCTATAGACGCGTTTCGAGATTTATCGCGTTTGGATATTTATCGTCTTAAGTTGTCTTATTGATTAAGACATTGTTTGCATATTCACGAATAGTTTATTCGTAATTTTATATATTATATTTAAAGTGTGCAAACTATAAGAAGCGTAAGCTTATTTTCTCGAATTCAAATAGTTTTGAATTTGAATTTATCTTGTTTTAATAGCGATGATTCGAATTATTTGGGAGGATTTGAATCCGTGTATTTTATAAGAATTAGAATCCTTTTTTATAAGGATTCAAATCATCTACGTCTGGATTCGAATACGAATCCTTTTAAAAAATGTAACGAATCCGGATCACGAATCCGTTTTTACTAAAGTATTCGAATACCTCTTTTGAATCCTCTAAAATGATTCGAATCCGGGAATCGAATGCTGAATGATTGGAATCCTGCCCAGCTCTGACAACGCACATGCAGCATTCGCACTACGTCCAACTACACCATACACAAAAATCATATCATATTTTCCGCTATTGTAAGTAGAGCCATTGTAATATGACTTTAGTCAAATCTGATTTACGACTTATTACAAAATTATTTTTTTAATTTTCATCAGTTACAGAAATTATCTACAAAACATGCAACATTGGACAAATTCCAGTTATTTTTTACAAAGTAAAATAATACAATTTTTAATCGTGAAAATGTTAATGCCGCTTGTTATTTGTACACGCTAACACTCTAAGAACAAGTATTTCGTTCTGAGATACCAGAACATTTTTAATGTTTCACCTGTCTCGATTACAGCGCTATCTATTAGGTTGACAAAAAAAAAGTTAAGTAAATTCTTCTTATTTTTTTACGAGGAATCCGATATTGCTATCAAAAATAAGGGTTCCCATTAAAAATATTAAGTTGACCCTGTTTTAGCGACAAAAGCGCCATTTGGGTAATTTCTGCGTAAAATACTTTGTTTTCGAAATATTTGCGAAAAACACGTTAAATGCCCCACCCTGTATACCGTGCGTTTTACTTAAGTATGGCGATAGGGATTTACATGGTAAAAATTGTATCTGATGTTAACTTTTGTTATCGTACAAATTTGAAACATTTTTCTACGAAATGTTCATTGTTAGGACATAAACATATTATATTTCTTTATTTTCGTTTTTAAAGTTGAAATTTATAACACAAATAATTAAGCCAAAACTTCACCCTGGTGAAAATGATAACTAAATTACTATGTAAATTGTGTATGTTCAGATTTTCGTTCCAGCATTATTAGAAGATAATATATTTCAAATTTTATTTTACAGAGACATGTATTGAACCGTTCGTAGCGAAACGGGGATAATATATATTTTTTGAACTTTTTTCATGTTTAACAAAGAAATAACTTTTGTTTAAACTTGTATTTTCATATAATATACTACATATACTATGTTATTTGATTTCTACTTAAAACCATAAATTATTTCTTCGTTAAATAAAGAAGTTAATAAAAACCTATTTGCCCTGTTTCGTTACGAAAGGTGCAGAACATGTCTCTGTAAAATAAAATTTAAAAAATATTGTCTTTTAATAATGCTGGAACGGAAATCTGAACACAATTTACATGGTAAAACCCTCCTCTTAACAACTTTCGTGCGATTTTATAACATTTACTTACCCTTTCCGCAAGGTGAATTTTTGGCTTAATTATTTGTGGTTCATAGAAAAATGTTTGATTTATTGATGAAAACAAAAAATTGTTTCAAATTTGTACGACAATAAAAGTTAACATGGGGTACAATTTTTACCATGTAAATTCCTATAGCCATACTTAAATAAAACGCACAGTGTAATAGAAAGTTGCGGTTTTCGGCATTCTCTTGAGAATAGAAGGCGCTATCAGTTGCATTATGAGGTTACTTTGTTCAAGTTAGGTAGCTATAAAATAAATAATGATAATCTTCTTAATTTATAACACATTTTAAGTGGATATTTAGGTCTTTAAAGCACGCTGGCGCCGTCGTGCTTGCAATAGAGTAAGTGCTTTAAAGACCAGATATCCACGCATACTTTACGCTATTTTTTTTATTGATGCATTTAAAGACCATAAATTGGCCCGAAATTTTGAAATTTCGAGCATGTTTAAGATGACGGAATCAATGTACCTTTGGTTGTCAAGGTGTGAAATAAACAAATTATCAATTTCTCATCAGTTTGTCATTACCCTTTGAAAATGCAATCAAAGATTGATAGCTTGAGCGCTAAAGCTGAGAATCGGTTGATTCCGCAAAAGTCGGAAGTAGCCTACAAAAAAGAGTACAACCGTTTGATTAAATGGATGGAAGAATGCCAAGTTGCCAGTGTAACAGAACAAGTTATGCTTGCGTACTTACAGGAATTGTCAGAGAAGTACAAGTCGTCCACAATGTGGGCCATACATTCCAAATTACAATGTATGTTACGATTACAACAGGGAGTGGATATCAAATCATTTGGAAAAGTGCAAGCATTTATGAAGGCGATTAGTAAGAATTGTAACGCAAAAAAGTCCTATGCCTTTAGAGAGGAAGATTTAAGAAAGTTTTTTGAAGATGCTTCAGATATAACGTATTTGTTTTTGAAAGTTGTTGCCATTTTTGGAATCTTTGGTTCTTGTCGCAGATGCGAATTGTGCGATATGCGTTTATCCGACATTAAGGAAGAGGGTAATACCTTACTTATTCTCATACGTCCGTCTAAGACAGAAAAGGCTCGGCGTTTTACTGTCGCTGACAGTAATGGTATACCCTACGTTGGGTTTATTAAGAAATATTTGTTGTTGCGTCCTCAAAATGTGAGTACTGACCGTGTTTTCTTACGCTTTGATAAGGGAAAGTGTACTAAACAAGTAGTGGGTATTAATACTTTTGGTTTATGCCCATTTCAAATTGCACTTTTCCTTAACTTAGACGAACCAAAGAAGTACACAGGACATGCGTTCCGGCGTACTTCTGCAACTATTATGGCCAACGGTGGGATGACCATAGATCAAATACAGCGGCAAGTTGGTTGGAAATCGGCATCGGTGGCTACTGGATATGTCGAAGAGTCCATCAACAATAAAAACAGTGTTTCCAATATTATATCAAATGCTATTAGCGGAAATACGAATGCATGCACATCTGGAAGTAAATAAGTTACCAATGTTCATGTGAGCAATGTTGATTCCGAGTTAAAGCACGGAAATATTAATTTTTCAAATAATACAGATTGTATATTCAATATTTATTATAAATAAAATGAACGAGTTATTAAAGTTTAATAGATAGTGACATTTATGTTTGACTTTAAGTTTGAATTGACGTTGTTGTCCTTAGCAACTTTAAAACACGCGCGTGTTTTAATATTGAATTTAAACACGCTGCGAAGTATTTGAAATAAGACATATGATGCATCAATAAAAAAATAATAATGAATAGAATACTAAGACAATAAATATCCATTAAATCAATTACATATCGCGCAATTACACCGCGGGATATTAAATTTATAATGGTTTAACCCTAGGTGTTATACAAATTTACAATTTGTATTTTTTGTATGTAGGAAATGAAACACGATCGTTTGAGAATTTTCACAGTTTTTAATGTCGAACACTGCGACAATTGTTTCGCCACACAGTGGCTTCATCAGGCACATGAGTAATGATTACATGAAACTACAATCGTTGCTTATATACTAAATCATTGTGGAGGGGGTGTGCGTAACAGTGTAATTTAATATAATATTTATGATTTAACAGAATGACATAATTAATAAAGACATTTACAATTTTACACATTACAATTTATAGACCTAGATTTAATAGTGGTGAATTATTTACGTCGGTTTGATCATTGAGTATCAAACCGCGTTGATTATATTTGTTAATTTCCAGCTGCTCAATGAGGTTTAATTTCTTACTTTTAGCGCATCCGTGTAAAATTTTGAAGTTGTTGTTGGGGTTGTGATTATGTTCCCTGAGGTGATTGGCATATGTAGATGTTGTCTTATGGTTAATGTAGCTTTTTTGGTGTTCAGCTATCCTTTCTTTAAAGCTGCGTCCGGTTTGGCCAACACATATCATGGGGCAATCTCCACATTCTAACAAGTAGACTCCTGATTTTTTATTTTTGTCGGTTTTGTCTTTGGCATTATTAATGAATTTATGTAATGTATTGTTAGTTTTAAAGGCTACTGGAATATTGTGTGATTTTAATTCGTTTTTTTTTTATTGTGACGGAAGGATGACCGATGTATGTTAGAGTACAATAATTTGAAGCTAATTTATCATTATTTGAGGGAAAATTAAGTTGTTGATTTTTTGTTTTGTTTTTTATTTAAAATATTCAAAATTAGGTTTTTGGGGAAGCCAATATTATAGGCGATTTCTAAGATTCTGTTTAATTCGGTATTAAAATTAGATTTTGATAAAGGAACGCTTAACAGTCTGTGGATGGATGAATTATATGCTGCAAGTTTGTGGGGCATAGGATGGAATGATTTAAAGTGGATAGTGGTATCTGTGTGAGTGGGTTTGTGAAAAATGTTAAATTCGAGTTTATTGTTTTTGTGGGAAATTGATAGATCTAGGAAGTTAATCGTTGGGTCAACTTCAACTTAAAACGTAAACTTTATATTATTATGCATTTTATTAAGTTGTTCTAAAAAAAATGTTAAGCTGTCCATTTGTACCTCGAAAGCAAACCAAGATATCATCTACATATCTGACCCAATATAAACATTTATTAAATAGAGGGTTTTTACTGATTTTATTTTCCAAATTATCAAGAAAAAGTTCTGCAAGTAATGGGCTTAAGGGGTTTCCCATTGCAAAACCGTTTGGCTGATTATAAAAGGAATTATCGAATTGCAGGTAATTTTGTTTTAAACATAAATCTAACAGACTTAAAATTTCGGCTGATATTATCGGATTAACCGCCTTTTCTGCAAACAGCTCTCTCAAGATTTTAATTACCTCCTGTGGCGGTACATTTGTAAATAAGCTGGTTACGTCGAAAGATGCCAATAAACTATTGTTCGGGACGTTAATCTTGGAAATTCTGTCTATTAGATGGAATGAATTTTTAATTGAAAATTTTGGTTTAAAGTCTGTTATTTTTATAATTTCTTTGATTATGGTCTAACAAACCGAAACTAGTCGGAATAAAGATTTAATTGTGAAACAATACCAAGTGCCTTTCCTTTAATTAACTTTACATAGTGTAATATGTTTCACCAAGTGCCAGATGAGAAATTAATTCAAGAAATTCTTTGATTAACAATTTTGCTAAATTACAACATGGTGCATTTATATATGAGACTACGGGCCTGACAGGTGCTTCGGGTTTATTGATTTTGGGGAGACCGTATAATTTGGGGGGACAGGGATTCATTGGAATAAGAAACGTTTTTTGTTTAATGAGACGGTGGCGGGGCAGTTATCTAAAGTGACTTTGAGTTGTTTGATACATTTTTTTGTGGGATCAGTTTTAAGTTTTTCGAAGTTATTTTCGTTAAGATATTTTGTTACTTTTTCCTTATAATCAGACTCCGGGATAGCAATGATCGTGTTGCCTTTGTCTGCTTTTGTGAATATAATTTTATTTTGAAGTGATTTTTCTTTGATGGATTTTGCTGTCGTCATATCAAATGATTTATGATTGACCGGATTTCTATAAGAAACAATTTTCTTTTTAGCAATGGCTTTGTTACAAACTGTATTATTCCCTGTTTTTGTTTAAGGCAATTTCAGTTTCGACAGCTAATATTTCTAGGTCTGATAATCTTACTTGTGGGGTTAAATTGTATTTAAAACCCTTATTTAATAAATTTGTTTCTTGAGGTGTGAATAGCACGTTGGAAAGATTGACAAAACGATTAATAAACAAAGTTGTGGTTTTTTGGGTGAGGTTGAGATACTGTGGATTGTTTTTTGCGACTAATAAGCTTTATTAATTTTGAGTTTTGTGTAACGTATTTTTTGTGAATTATTGGTTTAATTTTACTCTGAATATTTACATACAGGCTATAGAATTCTAGGTTGTGGAGTCTACTTGATAGTTCCGAGTGGATTACCTCAAGATATGCGGAGATGACGTCTCTTTTTGAAAGGAGTTTCTTGAAGTTTTCTCTTAACCACGTTCTCTTGGCTGCATCGGTTGCTTTTATGGTGGCTCTGCTTTTAATGCTGGTTTTTGTAAATATGTAGTTGGGAAAGACTCCGTGATGTTTGCACTGACTCAGGAACCAGAGGTTTTGGTCGATGATTTTGGATTTAAATTGTAGTTTAAAAAACCATTTAGCCTGTTCGCCATCACTGGCTTGAAATAAATATTGGATAGATGAGGCTGTTACTTGGTGAAATTCCATAATATGTAGGAAATAAAACACGATCGTTTGAGAATTTTCACAGTTTTTAATGTCGAACACTGCGACAATTGTTTCGCCACACAGTGGTAAAATTACACTGTTACGCACACCCCCTCCACAATGATTTAGTATATAAGCAACGATTGTAGTTTCATGTAATCATTACTCATCTGCCTGATGAAGCCACTGTGTGGCGAAACAATTGTAACAGTGTTCGACATTAATAACTGTGAAAATTCTCAAACGATCGTGTTTTATATCCTACATATTATGGAATTTCACCAAGTAACAGCCTCATCTATCCAATATTTAATTTGTATTTTTAATTGTACGCTGTGTTGTTTATGTAGTAACTCTTTTATTCGTTTAACAAGTTCGTTGCTTATGTCAATATGCATTATCGTTTGCTGTTCTTTCTTTCTAAAAGACTTGAAAAAAAGACACGCTCCAACCATCTATGTGTATCAAACGAATAAAGGGATAAATACAGAGTCTCACAATAAGCGCTTTCTATTATTTTTAATTAAAATATTATAAACTACTGTAATATTATCACTAAACTGTATTTTATAAATAATTACTTATAAAACACAGTTTAGTTTCCTTTGTTCGCTAATATATTTTTCACTGTTAACAATAGAAAATAAATTAGCGAAAAAAGAAAATTTAAGTGTGTTTTATTAGTAATTTTTTACTTTACATAACTGAAAACAGATAACATATATGTAATTATTAAAAAAATTAAATTATAGTAAAAAAACGGTATACGGTCTAACGTAGCGCGGTATTTTATCAATAAAAGTGGTAGATCTACCGCTAAACCGGGAGGTCTGGCAGCACTGATGCTCAGGTATGATGCAGATACAGAGAGAAGGAGTGTGTTAATGTGGAGGCTCGCAACCTTACTATCAGCTAAAAAAAATAAAAGTAGCGCCAAACAACGGATTTTGATTTGTATTACAATGGGGTCTATACAGAAGCGTAGCGTAGTAGTGGCGGGGTGGAGGGCGTCCCAGACGACACTTTTTGGGTGCAGCAAAATTTCATAATAAATAATAATAATATCGTGTAAGCTGAACTGAAAATGTTAATTTTTTCATTTCTTATTTTTATATACGAGGGGTGATTAGAAATTAAGGTTACAAAGACTGCAATGAGACGTGTACATTTTGTAACCTCACTTTTTTTAAATTTAAGATCAACAGTTAAGTACTTTAACGTTAAGCAATTAATATCTTGTCTGTGGAGCAAGAAGTGTGTGATGCGATAGACATTGATATTGCAATAAAAGTCTGTCTTAGAAAAAAGAGGACGAATAAAGTTTTAGTTAAATATAGAATTTTATTTGTAATTTTATATATTTTTTAATAAAAGTGGTATAGTATTATGTGTTCTTAATTTTATGCAATTTTAACTTATTATGCATATACAGGATTTATTTTTAAACTATAAATATCCAGATATATGCGCTATAGTTTTTCAGACATTATTTGGTTTTGAAAAAGTATATTTGACATTTCTAACAGATGTATCCACTCCTTGATTAGGCATGAAGTAAAAATTCGAGTTCAGAAAAATTATCAATAATTTCAAATATTCCGAAAAACATGAATGCATGTTTAATGTTCTAAATATCAATTTATAACAAAATAAGGGGTTATTTATAAAAATATGCGATTTTAAGAAATGTCGTAAAATGATAAATATAAAGAAGAGAAATGAAATTTGTTAAAAATAAAAAAATAGAAGACTCTGACTTTTTTCCATTAAAAATTAAAATTATTAATCTTCAAGAATTTTGAAGATAAGGGAAATCTATTAAATTTACAATATTTTGATATTTGTACATTTAATAGATTTCCCATATCTTCCAAATTCTTGACGATTTTCGCGTTTGTTTATTTTTTTGATGAATATCTAAGATTTCCGTGGATTTTCAAAATCTTCATGTTGAAACAACGTCAAGAATATTTAAAATATTTCCGCGATTTTTAAAATATCGACGCTTTTCCTGAGTTTCCAAGATAGGATATTTTGGAATTTACAAATAAACGTCATTATTTTAAAAGTTCATGAATATTTTAAATATTTATAAAATTAACGACAATCTTAGAAATTCGTGAAAAGCATCAATATTTTTAAAATTAATAAAAATATTGAAAAAATCGCGATAGGCGTCTAATTTTGAAACACTTAATTTCACGTATACTGTCAACATTTGTAAAATAAAAGAATATCAAGGAAATTCAGAAAAAGTTTTCAAAATTAAAACAAATTTTGGAATTTTGGAAAAACCGTCGACATTTTTCAATGTAACAAAAATTTAGGAAGTTTAGGAAAACTATTAAGATTTATTGTTATTATAAGATGACGAAAAATCATGAAAAAAATGAAAATTGAAAATTCACAAAAATGATCAAAATGTTTAAATTTAACGAAAATTAAGGAAATTGACGAAAACTGCCAAGATTTACAAAATTAAAGGGGTTATATATATATATATATATATATAAATATAAATAAATTAGAATTAACGACCTGCTTATAAGTACCAAATAAGAAATAACAGCGCATTAGGTCATGATGTAAAAGTTATTTTTTTATCAAGTGAGTGTGCAAGGAGGACAGAAGACGACGACGATCGTTTCGCTCTTTTTATGAGCTTCTCAGGCCGCCACATCCATCATCACATACACACTCACTTGATATGTAGAAGTTGTATATATACTTCGATAACCATAAGCCGGTATTGACGTCAGTATTTATAAATGCTACTGCATTGATAAGGGCAGTGATCTCATTTTGCTTCTACAGTTAGTGTCGGTTTTTAGTTTAAACCATCGACTAACTAACCGACACTAACTGTAGAAGCAAAATGAGATCAATGCCCTTATCAATGCAGTAGCATTTATAAATACTGACGTCAATACCGGCTTATGGTCTACATATCAAGTGAGTGTGTATGGGATGATGGATGTGGCGGCCTGAGCAGCTCATAAAAAGAGCGAAACGATCGTCGTCGTCTTCTGTCCTCCTTGCACACCCACTTGATAAAAATATAACTTTTACATCATGACCTAATGCGCTGTTATTTCTTATATAAATATATATATATATATATATATATATATATATATATATATATATAGATATATATATATATGTATATAGATATATATATATATATATATATATATATATATATATATATATACATATATATTATATTATATATTATATTTCAAAAATTACCGAAAATTTAAGAAATTCAGGAGAACTGTTAGATTTTTGGAAATCTTGGAATTGCATGGAAAACGTTAGCATTTTCTAATTTAAAGAATATTTAGTAAATTCATGAAATTTGTTTTTCAAATTAACAAAAACTTAGGAATTTCAGGAAAACCACCAGAATTTTGAAAATTACAGTCAATCTTGGAAATTTACAAAAAGCGTTAAAAATTAAGTAAAACTGAAAATTCTAAAATCTTAAAAATTCACGAAAAAAAACTAAACGAGTGCCTTCCAGACTAATCATGAAGTAAAATTTCGAGTTGAGAAAAGCCCGAATAATTTGGATTTGGAGCGTCCAAATCCAAGTTTGGACTGAACTCGAAATTTTACTTCATGCGCCACGTGCATAAAAGTACTGATTCAATGTAAAGATATTGGCATTTCACACTGAGGAATATTACGAATACCAACTGTCATAATAATTAAAATGCCATGTGACATTATAAGATAAATCTGACATTATAAATTACATTTATTTGGTCTATTTGTATATTGTTTCTGATTGTATATTTTAACTTATCTATTGCTTTTAATTTATTGTCAGTATTAAGCATTGTGTACTTTAAATGGAATTTACGTAAATAAACATTAAACATATAAATTAAATGTGACATTACAGACTAAATGTCAACAGTCAATAATTGTAACTTAAGAAATAATTATATTTATTTCTGATAAAATTTAATAGTTCTCAAATAAAACATAAAAATTATATTAAACTTAAAAACTAATACTTCAAAAATGACAAATTTTGAATTTTAAATAATAATTTGTATTTTATATAAAACTTAGAAAATTCAATTGATATTAACAGTAGTTGGCAAATCTTCAAAATTGATCAACATGGTTTTTTTTATATTAAAAGGACAGGGAAAAACTCTTGAAGTATATTAATACCTATAATACCTAAATGAGAGGGAGGCAAAGTTAGCCTTCACCCCGGGCGGCTGACAGCCACGCTACGCCACTGGGTATAATTCGGGTCTGTGTTAATTGCCTAGGAGCAGTTTCAATAAATGATAAAACACCATAACTTGAAAATAACACTTTTATTAAAAACCAAAACTAAGACCAAAAAAAAAACACTCGTAATAAATACAACAAAGCCGAAATAGAAAAACAATCTTGTATTTTAATTTTAATTCGAAATTTTGTCTTATTATCTAAATGACGCAGCATTTTGATATTAAGAAAATTGGCATATTTACATTTTTTCCTAACTAGGGAACTCATCATATCTGTTTTAAACTATAACATATTTTGTTTTTGATTCTCTACTTCTTTTTTCTAAGACTTAGGTTATTCTTCAAATGTTGTAATTCATATTAAACAAACAATTTTTGGTGCTGTACTCGAATGTGTACAGTGTGTATTTTTTGAGGCTTATTTAAACTCGAAATTGTAAATTATGCGCCACGCATATAAAACACTGATTTAAAGTTAAGTTCAAAATATTTTGCTGAGTTTAATTTTACGTTAATAAATATTTAGAAATGTTTCAAAATTCAGCTTCAGCTAGAAGTTTTACTTCATGCGTCACGCGTATAAAACTGTGAGTTTAGCGTTTTATGCGAGTGTTTTATGCGCGTGTTTTATGCGCCTAAAATTTTTAGTTTAGAAAAGCCAGAACGTTTGGATTTCCGGAGCATTACGCTTCGCCTCGCGCTGGCAAATTCAAATTTTCAAAACTCATAATTTTACTTCATACTTAATTCAGGATTGGAAACACTCCTGAGGAGCTTCAAATTAAACCCTTAATAAAAACAAGAAATGCTTGAAAATGTACAGCCTGTAAATCAGCATATGTAGACCTAAAGGAAAAATCCCTTGTCTAAATAATTGCACATACGTTTTGCTACCTCTAAATCTTCATTAAGCTTTTAATAAATGCAATCAATCTCAATTGGAATAAATAAAATAAATTTCCCGAACCGCCAAAAGAAAATTGCATTAGGCGAGCCCTTCGGTGCGCTCCGTTGCCACGCATTTAGGAGCAAATAAAAATTTACGATCGGAACTCGCGCAGCATTTCCGTTTTTGGAATTGCAATCGTAATCGCAAATTTCGGTGAAATATATTTTCGACCCCTAAATGTTTACCGTACGTACAAAAGATGTGTATGTATAATGGAATTTCCATTTGGGACATCCTGCGCCAACTTATGTATAGATACACATCCCCAAGGGGAATGGATGAACGAAAGCCGGGCACGAACTTTTGATAATAGAAACTAAACAACAACGAAGTTTGTTTTAAATGTTTCATTTTCTTTTAGTTTATGAAGAGGATAACGTATTTTTGTGTTTATATCAAGTTATATTTTTTTATGGAATTGTATCAATCGAGTTTATCATATATACAGGTAATTTTTCTTTAGAGTATAAATATACGTTCTATTTGATGTTTACAACGAATATTTCCACTCCTTGATTAAAGTTCAATTTAAACTTTCTAACAATTATAAATCGCTTTACATATTTCTGTACATTTAGAAAGCTGTGTGTAACAAGTTGTAATGACATTAATTTAAATAAAAATAATAAGTTGTCAAGTTTGATAAAGTTCAGTTGTATAATTTATTCTCACAACGTGCTATATGATTTGTGTTGAATATTGAACTGGTTATTTTGCTTTTATTAAGTTTAAAACATGCCAATAGAAGAATTTACTCCGTCAGTGAAAACAACGGCAATTATGTCGGTGTCATGTGTACCAGGGATCACCAAGCTAGAGGGATGGAGCAACTACGCCACTTGGAAGTTCCAGATGAAGTGCTTTATTATTGACTGCGGTTTGTGGGATGTCGTCGAAGGGCGTGACACCAACGAACTTCGTGACCAAAGAGCATTCTCGAAGATTGGCATGGTAGTAACGACGTCCTGCCATTCACGTTTCTTAAGACTGACAACGTCAAAGGCTGCATGGAATAATCTTGCAAAAGATTTCGGGGAACAAGGTGTGGCTAATCAACTAATTCTTGAAAGTAAACTCTACAGAACAAAACTTAAAGATTTTAAGACTGTTGATGATTATGTGAGTCATGTGTTAAGTATTCGAGGCGAACTTATTGACTGTGGTGTAACCTACACGGATGAGAAAATTGGTTCTAAGTTATTACATGGACTTCCCGACTCTTGTACACCATTAATTCTTGCGTATGGTGCTGCTAATACTAAAGTCACTTTAGAATGAGTGTAAGCATTTTTTACATAATTATCATGAAGCAATAAGTGCGCAGAAAAATAAAACTGCCCTTACATCTAAGTCTATACCACACAAAAATACTCATAATTCTTCTATAATTGTCATCATTGTCATAAAAAAGGTAATAAAAAACCAAATTGTTCTGAATGGAAGCAATTAAAGTAAAATCATCAACATGAGAAATCTAATGAAAACTACTCGCCGGTAGGAATCAAGCCGTGGCTATGGCTAATGGAAGTTTAGGCAGAGATGATTACTCCAGTATCTCAAAGAGAGGACCTTGCAGATTTCATTAATAAGGACAAATCTTAAGATATTTCGGTTGCAGATAACACTGTAATAAAAAGTGTTGGTGTTGGTAATGTGACTCTAAGTATTAAGTACAAAGATGTTACTAAGGTTAAAATTTCAAATGTATTGTTTTGTCTGGATAGAACAGCTAACTTAATGTCAGTGTAAAAAATTGCTTACAAAGGTAATATATTAGTCTTTGATAAGAATGGTGATAATGTTTTTCCCAAAGATAGAGTTAAAATCAAAGGTAAAAGCGGTAAAAGCACTGGCAGTGCTGTGAATGGAATTTATAGGCTGGATAGATATGGTATGTCTAATGCTATTATGTATGATAGTTCAGAGGTATCAATGTCAACTCAAGTAAGTGAAAATACTGCTTTTTTATCTTCAAACCGTTCTCAAGAATTGTGGCATCAAAAGATGGGACATTTAAACTATCAATATCTATCGAAGTTAAAAAGGATTGCTGATGGCATTGAATTCATATCAAAATAAACTTGTGTTGCTTGCACCAAAGGGAAATACTAAATTATCTTTCCCTATTGCTGCCATAAGGGCAAGTAGTCTACTAGAATTAATTCATAGTGATGTTTGTTGTCCAAAAAAGGTGGTTTATCTTAGTCAATCTACATGTTTTGTAACATTCACTGATGACTATTCTAGATGAGTTTTGTGTATTTTCTGAAAAAGAAAAGTGATTGTTTTGAAAATTCAAATTGGTTGAAAATTAAACGAATTGTAATAATAAGAGATTTATATCAGACAATGGTGGTGAGTATAATTTCATTGAAATTAAACATTATTGTGCTAATCATGGCATTGCTTTCTATTTTACTGTTCCTTATACACTAGAACAAAATGATACTGTTGAAAGGCTTAACAGAATTTGCGTGGAACAAGCAAGAGCTATTCTAATTCATGCTAACTCAGGTAAAAACTTGATAGTAAACTTCCTTTGGAGGTATGGTCAGGTAAGAAAATAGATGTGTCAAATATTTAAGTATTTAAATGTAAAGCTATGTCAAAAAATCCTGATCAGAGACGCAAAAAGTTTGATCATAATTCGAAAGAGATGATACTGGGAGGCTATTGTGATGAGATATAAACTAGGTGACCCAACCCGACCAGGTCGCATTATAATTTCCAGAAATGCAATCTTTATTCAAAATAGGTTAGAATGTATTCCAGATAGCAGTAAATACTCTTAAAGTTAATGGCTCAAATCTAGAGTGGGATGTTGGAAATATTTCTAATGAAGTTCCTAATAATGTCCATGCTTAAGACGTTACCAACAATGAGTATGACACATCTGATAGTGGTGCAGAAGATAATCAAATTCAAAATAAAGATGCACCTAAAAGAGTAAGATAGTCTCCTGTTTGGCATAAGCATTATCTTGTGTATTACAATTTAGCCTTAAGTGCAGTAGATGTAACTCTAAAGTCTGGTACAGATGCCATAAGAGATCTTAATTGGAAACAAGCTATGGAAAGGGAATATAATTCTTTGATGAAAAACGATGGATGGGATTTAGTAGATTAACCGAAAATCGTAACATTGTTAAAAAGTAAATGGGTTTTTAAAGTGAGAAAGAAAAATGTAATGATACTCTATCAAATAAATGTGAAGTTAAATTCTTAGGGCAACTTAAAAATTGTCTTGGAATGAAAGTAAATTAAAAAGAGAATGAAGTTCTAAAACTTGACCAAAGTGATTAAATGTTAGATTTATTAACTAAATTTGATATGATTGATGCAAAACCAGTGAACTCACCTATGTTTCCGGGTCGTGGTTCTGTGATGTATTTAGCTAATTCTACCCGTCCAGATTTAATGTATACTGTATGCAAATTGAGTCAGTATAATAAGTGTTATGGTGATGAGCATTGGATTGCTTGTAAATAAACTATCAAGATACATTGCTGGTACCAAAAATAACGGTCTAGTGTTCAAAAGATCTAGTGACATGAACGTAGAATGTTTGGTAGATTCATGATATGCATGTAATGAAGAGAACGGTTTTTCTCATACTGAATATGTGATGATGCTTACAGGTCAGGGTTTGCATGGCAGTCTAAGTAACTAAAAACTGTTACGTTATCTTCAACTGAAGCTGAGTATTTAGGACTAATTGATAGAATGAAGAAATCTTTGTACATCAGAAATGTCTAAAATATATTAGGCCTAGATGAGATTTGTATTAAAGTTTTAAATGACAACAATGGAGCTTTGAGTAATGCTTAGGATGAAAAATCTTATAAGTGCATCAAGCACATAAAGGTAAGTAACTTATTTATTAAAAAAATACTTTGTATCATGTAAGCACCAATGAGTTAGTCGCTGATATTATAAATAAAGCTCTACCTATAATTTAACACAAGAAGTTTGCAAAAGATGTATGTGTAAACCAAATTAAAATTAGGGGAGGTCGTTAGAATATTAAATAATTATAAAGCCCTTAACATATTTCTGTACATTTAAAATGCTGTGTGTAAGAAGTTGTATTGACATTAATTTAAATAAAAATAATGAGTTGTCAAGTTTGATAAAGTTCAGTTGTATAATTTATTCTCACAAATATTACAACCTCCTATCAAGATTAAGCATGAAGTAAAATTTCGAGTTAAGAAAACCTTGAAAATTAGGTTTGATCGCGCAGCAAAGCGGAGCTAGCAAACAAAATGTTCTGGCTTTTCTAAACTAGAAGTTTTACTTTATGCGCCACGCTGATAAAACACTGCAATGTCGTGAAATTAAAAATATACTGCTAAATCAGTATTAAACATTAACTGCTACAGCATGATTAAACATATACTGATAAACAGGAATATTTTGAATTTAGCAATAATTCAGTGATTTATACGGATGGCGCATGAAGTAAAATTTCGAGTTTAGAAAAGCCTCAAAATGGTTAGGCTTTTCTAAACTCGAAATTTTACTTCATGCTTGGATCTGGATCTGGATCATAAAGGGGGTGTGTAAGACACAGCAATTAGACCCCAATGGGCCCTTTTTGCATGCCCCCCCTAGGGTTGTGTCACTCCTCAGCTCAGCCATGCCACTCTGCGAGAAAGGCCAATGTCGGCCATCTGGACGCCAGAATTTCCTCCCTTTGCGAGGCGAGTGCTGGGCAATCACAAAGGATGTGCTCGGCAGTCTCGTCCTCCTCATGACAGCCTCTACAATCTGGCGAGTCAACGACTCCCATTTTGTAGAGATGCCCATTTAGTCCACAATGACCCGTGAGAACGGCCGTTATTCGTCTCAGATTATTTCTGCTCATTTGCAGGTAGTGTAGTGCCGTCTTTTTGTTCGGATACCCTAAGTTTTCCCTAGACATCCTACAGTCCTTAATATCATCCCAGCGTTCCCTGAATTTCTTCAGGATTTCGTTGTAGATCAATTCGTTTAGGGTCGAGATGGTGGGTTTTACTAGCGGCTGTGGCGAGGAAATAGTTTCCCCAGCCGCTGATCTAGCCAATTTATCCACCTTTCGATTGCCTACATTAATGTCATGGGCCTTCACCCATGATATCTCGATTCTGTTTTCTGCAGCAGCAAGCCTGCGTTTGCTGTGGCAGTCCAGAACTGTCTCCGATGTCGTTACTCTGTTTCTAAGAGCCATCAGAGCCTGCCTGCTATCTGTTAGGATGAGTAGCTTTTTGTTCCTCGCGTTGCGGTTTTGTATGGTTTCAGCCGCAAGTGCTATTTCCATCACTTCTAGTTGTGCGATGGTCGTGTTCTCTCCCATTGGAGTCTTTAGGTTGATGCCCAGGTTCCTGGAGTATATCCCCAGTCCCGAGCGTCCTTCTTTACATGATGCGTCGGTGTAAATGCGATTAGCCGATTCTCTCATGTCCATCGAGGGATGGAGGCGTACCTCGTATCCTTCCGGTACGGTATTTGTGGGCAAGCACAGGTCGTTTCTAGCCTCTAACAGAGGTATATCTTTGCAGACATTCCTCCAGAGGCTGCCTCTAGCCATCCCACATGTGTTACGTGTCCATAAGCCTTCAGCTTGGAGACGGAGTATGATATTTATGGCCTCCTTCTCCACATACAGATCCAGCGGTGGAAGACATAGCATGACTTCCATTGCCAGAGTCGGGGTAGTGCGCATTGCACACGTCGCTCCGAGACAAGCTATTCTCATTGAGGTCTGTAGTTTCGTTCTTGACCACCACACAGAGGCGCCATAAGCAAGCATTGGCTTTATTATCGCTGTGTAGACCCATAGTGTCGCTTTTGGTTTCAGAGCCCATGTCCTTCCCACTACACGTCTACACTGCCAGAATGCCCTTATGGCCTTGTTTGTTTTGATATCGATATGCGATTTCCAGCTCAGTTTATTGTCGATGGTTATACCCAGGTATTTGACTTCCTTGCTGTACTGCAATATCGTATCCATTTGCGAGGGTTCCCTTTGAGGTACCCTCCTTTTCCTGGTGAACATGACCATCTCCGTCTTTGCTGGGTTAACAGAGAGGGAGTGATCTTGACACCATTTGGTGAGCGTGTCAAGTGCCGTCTGCATCCTGCTGCATATGGCATCTTCAAATTTTCCACTTACTAGGATGGCTAGGTCATCAGCATAGGCTGTGACCGTAAAACCTTGCGTGCGCAGTTCCTTCAATAGGCTATCAAGCACCATGTTCCACAGCAAGGGGGATAATACACCTCCCTGCGGGCATCCACGGCTTATGTTGCATGAGATACGTTGTCCCCCTGCCTCCGCGCTGACTCTCCTGTTAGCAATCGCATTGCTAATCCAGTCAGCTATTGATACTGGGACTCCGCGCCTATCCAGGGCGTTCCGTATCTTTGGTAAGGTTGTTTTGTCAAAAGCGCCTTCAATGTCAACAAATACACCCAGGGTGGATTCGCGTGAATCCAACGATTTCTCTATCTCGCCTATAACACTGTGTAGTGCCGAGTTAGTTGATCTACCCCTTGTGAATGCATGTTGCGCCTTCTCCAGTGGTAATTCCTGAAGCGTTTTGCCTCTTATATATCCCTCACACAGTCTCTCCATTGTTTTTAGGAGGAAAAACGAGAGCGATATCGGCCTGTAAGCTTTTGGTTCCGTGTAATCAGCTTTGCCAGGCTTGGGAATGAAAACTACCCTGACTTGTCTCCAGGCATTTGGAATGTATCCCGTCGCCAGGCTGGACCTATAAAGCACGACTAGGTGCTTCACTAGTTCCTCTCTTCCCCACTGCAGTAGGGCGGGAAAAACTCCATCCGGTCCTGGCGATTTAAAAGCAGAGAAGCTGTCTATAGCCTGTCGGGTGTTTTCCTTATTTATTGCCTCCCCGGTAAGTGTGTAGTCATTACCGGTTTCGGGGGCGATCGTCACATATTCACTTTCCTGTCCGTTTGTGATGTTACATCCAGGGAAGTGCGCCCTAAGTAAGAGCCTCAAACTGTCTTGGAGGTCATTGTTTAATTCACCATCCTCCTTCCTTATGATACCAACAGCCTGGAGTTGATTTTGCGAGATTAGTTTCTTCAGTCTGCTTATCTCTGCACATCCTTCTATATTTTCACAGTAGGTGCGCCAGCATGTTCTCTGACGTTGCCTTAAGAGTTTTTTATATTCACTCAGGCGGTCTTTATAACAAGACCAGTCAGAGCTTAATTTTGAGCGGTACGCTCTGTTATATGCCTTTCTTGTCGCAGTTTCAGATCTCCATTTGAGAGGACAGGAGTCTTTGTATGCACTCAGTGTCTGCGTCTGCACCGCCCCTGCTAGCAGGTCTATGCCAGCGCAGTCTGTTGGTGTCTCTGTACTTACCTCCCGCATGCTACTTCTAAGGTGCGTGGTGTACGCCTCCTTGTCCGTCAGCCTTGGGTCTCTGTACGGTTTCTTTGGACTCTATTTGAGTCCCATCTCAAAGGTAATCCATCTGTGATCAGACATGGACACCTCTCTACTCACATACCAGTTACTTATGCTGCTCGATATACTAATGCTGGCAACTGTAATGTCGATTACTGATTGCCCCCTCGTGCATGTAAATGTTGGCTCCGCACCACGGTTTAGTATTTCCAAATCACTACTAGCTAAAAAGTTATGTAAAGACTTACCTCTTTTGTCTGTAGTGCTGCTTCCCCACGCCACGTGATGAGCGTTGGAGTCACCACCCAGGATCAATGGCACTCCTTCCATCCTGCAATAATCGATCAGCCTCTCCACCTCCCTCGTCGGTGGGGGTTGATCCGAGTCACCTGGAAGGTACATCGATGCCACGATGACATCCTTCCCTTTCCCTAACGCTTCCTTCGCCCTGATGACGGTTAGGTCTTCGTTGGACAGGGCGGGAAGCACGAGGGCTGCTAGTCGCCTAAGAGTGTATATGGCACTCCTAGGCCTTGTTGCTGGCCTATAATGAAGAATGCCAGTTAGTGCTCCCAGTCCAGATACCCTGGATTTAACTACCCAGGGTTCCTGTATCAGGGCTATCGTGTCCGTGTCCATGTCAAGGCGGCGGCACAGGTTAGATGTCCTGCTCTCGCATGGCACATATTTTATTGAATATATTTGATTACCTGATGGCCAGCCATTTTTAAATGTTGGTGGCCCCAAAAACACCCTCACTCTCCGACTCGGTGAGCGTAATCTCATCCGAGTCTCTGGTAGGGGTCGTGGTGGTTTCAGACCTGGGTGATCCCAGGTCCAGCTCACCCGCCGTGAGCTCCTTTTTTGCAGGTGATGCGGGTCTTGGTCCTTGAACCATTCTCGCTCCAGCCTGCGCCGGGGCGCCCCGCAAAAGCGGCGAGTTCAATACAGAGGGAGAGCTGCCTGCGGCAGCCTCCCCCCGCATCTCACCCATCTCCGCCTCTACTACATGCTTAATCAAGGATTAAAAACACCCATTAGTAGCTTCAAATTAAACACATTATAAAGAACAACGTAACGCATAAACAAAAGAATTAACACGATAAAGCATGTATATCCTGAATGGAAACATTCATTTTTACGTGATTTCATTTATATCAAACGTGAATAAATAGAATTATGATTTCCCCGAATATTAATGTATTCATTCAACATATGTGATATAATATTATGAAACTAATTACATGGATTAAATACAATATTTGTTCAGAATTACGGAAAAGGTATGTACGCGTATGTACGTACGCCTAATCCAAACTGATAAATTATGTATAAATGTCGCTTGCAGGAACCATTACTGAAAATGTATTATTGATTACCCGAGATAATGATCCCATATCTATTATTTCTGTTACGTGAAACCTTTAGAATAGATAGATAATCTATTAATTAACATATAATTATTTTAATATCCGGGTTATTAATACAATTTGGGAATATTAAATTAAATTAATGTATACTTATTGAATTATAATTCCATTATTATTATTGCCTTTTAATTGGTGAACGTACCTACTATTTGATGTTATGTACACTGGCAGCCAATTATCGATTTATGATTCTATTTCAATATTGGGTTTAAATGAAGTAATTTGCAGAAAATTAAAGGACTTCAGAGCGGTTTATTTTACACAGTATAATTTTCAATTGTGCTTTCATTATTTATGTATATTTAACATCTACAAAATAAAGTATTTTCATTTTTAAATAATAATATAATTTATAACACATAATTTATATTTTATAATATGTTGGAAGTACATCTTTAGTATATAAGCAGTGGTTGTTTTAATAATAAATTCGTCGAAGTCGTCCGAGAATAGCTCAAAAGTAATAACAGTGATGTTGTGGTAGTGTAGTCATTGTATGTAAATTATGTTTAATATTAGAACCGCGAATAAATCCATCCTTCCTAATTAGGACGTCGCGTTAATTACGGTGGCGTTTGCTTTTTTAATTAAAATTTATGGCGTTTCCACGACTCCATCTTGAACTGTCCCTTTCCTGGTCTTATATCATCATGTAATCCCTTCACTATCAGGAGCCGACCCTTTATAATCACCAGAGATATCGTAACGAACCAATTTGCATAATCTTAAATAACACTAAGATCGGAATGAAAAAAGTTTACGTTTCTGCATATTAATTATGAAATTAAAATAAAACAAGATATATATCGTTGGCATTATACTAAATCATTTAAATCATGGGTGGCCAACGCGCGGCCCGCCGTATGTAAATATGAGGCCCGCGGAGTGTTTGTGTATAAAACAACATTTTATAACAATGATTTCACTATTTGGAAATACTTATTTTGGCGCTTGAAAAAAAAAATCAAAGAACTCCTATCTTTTAATTGAACACACAGAGATAAATAAACTTTGTATTCATTTGCGAAAGCTAAAAATTAAGGTGTTAACGGTAGAGGCTTCTACTTCATTATACATCATAATTCACAAATGAAACACGATTTTAACGTTTGTCATTTTCAAACTCAAAACTTTTAAATTCAAAAATGATAAGTTAAAGTTATCGAAACTATGAAAAATATGAAAGGATGTTATTTATAGGTAAAAGGATTAAGTCATTAGTAGGTGCGAACAATTTGATACCTGAGAAAGAGTGACATACCGCCTTTAACGGTTTAACATACAGTGGGCTAATAACTTCAATATCTTGCCCTGTATAAGCTTATTCTGATGATCTTAAAATATACGACGGCATTAACTCAATAGAAAACTCCATCACACTTCAATAAAACTTAGACCTTATATAAGATTCGTGTGCTTTAAATAAATTGTCGCTCAATATTAATAAGTGCTGTGTTGTCTCATACTGTCGAAAACGTGTCAGAGTTCAGTTTGACTACCTGATTGACGATTCAGTCATTTCAAGGTGCACAAGTATACAGGTTCTCGGTGTTACTTTTGACAGTCATATAAGTTTTAAAGAGCATATTGCCAACATAAGCAAGTCAGTCATTAAACTGTTGGGATTTTTGATAAGTACATGCAGATGTTTTAATGATGTGTCTCTATTGAAAACTCTATATTTTGCATTAGTACGCAGCAAGATGAAATATGCCTCGATAATATGGTACCCGGGTTATTTCAAAAATAATCTCACGGTAGAGCGTGTACGACGACGATTTTTAAAATGTCTATCTTTACAGCCAACTTTTATCGAGATATGATTGCCCTCTCGCCGAGAAAAGTCTAGCGCTGTCTTTATGTATAAATTAATTCATAATTTTGTTGATATAATTAGGATATATTGAAAATGTTATCCTTAACAATTTGTACCTTGTGTTCAACTATATATATATATTATATATATATATATATATATATATATATATATATATACTGCCTTTCAAAAAAATCAGAACACAAAGTATTTATTGGACGATTTTAATGAAATTTACAGAATTTGATCATGTAAATGAACTGCATCGATGAACAAAAAATCAATTGTTTTGGTTACTATTTAATGGTATTTTTCCTTGATTTCACCATTATGAAAAGCTGCTGATTTTTTAATGTAACTGCTTCTAATATCCAAGTAGCCTCTGAGTAGTTTGACGTTTCAGTTTGTAAACCATAAAAAGATGCCCCGTGTTCGTCGGCGTGCACAATATCATCATCTAAGTGAATTTGAAAGGGGTCGCATTATTGGAATGCGAGAAGCGGGTTTTTCGGTTCGTGCTATTGCTGAAAGGGTAGGCCGTAGTGTATCGGTGATCGTACGCTGCTGGTCTAGATGGTCCGAAGCTGGGCGTAAAGATCGAGCTCTTCGTCTTACAACTTTAAGGGACAGATTTACAACGTCGCAGGAATTTGGAAATGACTGGTTGGCTCTAAATGGCCAAAGAGTATCCATGGCTACTGTTTACAGAAGAATCCGCAGTTTTGGTATAAGATCCTACCGTCCACAATTGTGTCTACCTCTTACTCCCCAGCATCGCAGAGCAAGACTTGATTGGTGCAGGGAAAGACAACAATGGACCCATGAATGGAATAACATTATCTTCAGCGATGAGTCTCGGTTCTGTTTATGGGCTCATGATGGTCGCAGAAGAGTGAGACGGCGACGCGGTGAACGCAGAATTTTACAATTTGCTGTTGAAAGACATACGGCTCTTACACAGGGAGTTATGGTTTAGGGGGCGATAGCATATGGTAGTTGGTCTCCTCTAGTTTTTTTAGAAGCAAGTCTTAACGCGATTCGGTATATTGACAACATTTTACGGCCAGTGTTAGTGCCCTATGTAAATGGCTTGCAGAACCACATTTTTTTAGCAAGATAATGCTCGACCTTACACAGCGGCCATTACAAGACAGTTTTTTGATAGTGCCGAAATCAATTTGTTACCTTGGCCATCTCGTTCTCCAGATTTATCGCCAATAGAACATGTTTGGGATATGATAGGTGTTAGAATATGTAACTTACAGCGCCCCGCTAACACTGTAATGGAACTTAGAGGTCAAATTATCGAAGTTTGGAATAAAATACCCCAAGTCGATATTGACAGCCTGATTTCTAGCATGCCTCGACGTGTTAATGAGTGTTTGGGAAATCGCGGAGGCTCAACACATTATTAATTTTTATTCATTTGTTTTTTTGTTTTTCAAGTTGATTTTTTGATCATCTATACAGTTCGTTTACATGATTAAATTGTGTAAATTTTATTAAAATCGCGCAATAAATACTTGGTGTTCTGATTTTTTTAAAAAGCAGTATATCTAGGTAAAGGGATTAAGTTATTAGTAGGTGCAAACAATTTGATACCTGAGAAAGAGTGACATACCGCCTTTAACGGTTTAACATACAGAAAAAATGAGTTTGCCAATAGTTTACAGAATATTTACAAAATGGAAAAACGAATTAAAATTAATATCGACTCTCTGCAAATATTTAGTCTTATTGAGACAAATCTCCAAATATTCATTGAAACAACTACTTCTCGAGATAAAACCTCGACAGATATTGAATTATTCAATAAATATTTGAGTTACACGACAGATATGTCGGGGTATTGGCTCGAGAAGTAGTCGTTTTAATGAATACTTGGAGACTTATCTTAAAGAGACTACATTTTTGTAGAGTCGATATTAATTTTAATTCTTTTTTATATTTTGTAAACATTTTGCAAACTATTGCCAAACTCAATGTTTCTTAATAATAATTTTTTTAATGATAAAATTTATTGTTGATTGCTACAATCTGCCTGTAACATTTTTTTTCCAAAGGCGGCCATCTTGTCGTAATTACCATTATTTTAAATTTATTTTAAATGGCACGAAAAAAATTGTACTAATAATTTTTTATAGAGACGTTTCTGGGCTTTTCAACAATGTTATCATTTCATAGGCTTGCTTTAGATTTTCTTTGAGAAAAATGCAAAAAACAAAAGAAACAAAAGTTGACCATGGATTTTTTGACGACCTTTGAATTACAAATCCTGCAGTATATGTACTCCGAGATATGCTAATTAGAACACTAAATGACGTTTTAAAACGTTGCCAACTTTGCATTGAACGCAATGGTTTACAGTTTAATCACTTATTAAGATTTTATTCTTTAAGTTTATAATAGTAATTAGTATATATTTATTAATTTGAATTATTTTAACAGTTTAAATTTAATGGCACATTACTTTTGCTCACTTACTTTATTAATAATTTTAATCTATATCCAACTTTTATTTTTTCGTTTTTTGAATTTTCCTCAAAGAAAATGTAATGCAAGCCTATGTAATGATTAGATCGTTAAAAAGCTCAGAAAAATCTTTATTAAAAAGTATTAATCACATTTTTTTAGTGCAATTAAAAAAATGGCGGATGACGTCATTACGACAAGGCGGCTTTCCTTAGAAAAAATCTGTTACAGGCAGATTGTAGCAATCATCACCCGATTTTATAATATATATTTTTTTATTATTTATTTCAAAAATAAAGCTGTACAGCTTGAGTCCTTTATTGTGGGACACACAGTATATGTGTGTGTGTGTGTTAATATTATTGTAGGATTAATAAATAAGCAATTGGTTATAGATTTTTAATTAAATAATCTGGCCGTCAAACAATGACAATAGTAGATAATGAAAAACGACCACATTCGTTCGCGGCGACGGTTAAACTGACTTCTACCACGCGCCTGGTTACCGGTGTTCACTTGTCTCGGCCTTTTGATTCCCACATTTCGGCCATCCTGCGGGTCTTCTGCCCCGGAAGACTCGGAATCGTTGTCCATTGGACACCAAAAATTCATATATTCGGCGCAGGTGGATGTCTTGAATGGTCCTTCCTGGGTGCTCTCCTTCTCCACGTGATAGGTATTGTGTGATTTCGCTTTCGTCACCCGGTATGGACTCAAATATTTAGCTTTAAGCTTGAGCCTTGGGCCAAACTGTGTTCGCTTGTTAGCTACTAGATCCCCGTTTTTATATCTTCCTGGACTCTTTCTCTTAGCGTTATGGTATTGTCTGTTTTCTTCTTGAACCTTTAGTATTTGCTGCTTAGTAGTTTCTCTTAGTACATTTTTTACATCTTAGTACATTTTTATCGTCTTGAAATTCGTTGATCATCTCCTGCTCAATAAGCTTTTTGATTTTGTTAGTAGTTCGAATAGTGTGGTGTCTATGCTTCTTTGCATGGTCGAATTTATTATTCTCTGGACGTAATCAACATATTTATACCATTTTGATGCATCGTCGACTGCCATCTTGCTAAGGACTGCTATGATAGTGCGGTTCAGCCTTTATATGTGTCCATTGGCCCTGGGGAGCCCCGTTGTAATGATCCAATGCTCAATCTTCTCCTTTTCATAATACTCTTTGAACTCATTGCTTGCGAATGCCGCTCCCTTATCCGATATGATTCGTAGTGGGTTACCAAAATTCTTCTTTTGAACATCCAATTTCCTTATCACCTCTGCGGTAGTCGTTGACTTAGTAGGGTACAGCCACGTGAACTTCGTAAAGGAGTCTATTATTGCCAAGACGTGGTTGTAGTTCTTGTTGGTCGAGTTTAAGGGTCCTAAATGATTTACGTGATACGTCCTCAAGGGCGCACCTTCCTTAGGCAGTGCATTTAAGAACACTTCTGGCTTTCCTCCTTTTCTGTTCATCATAATGCACGGAATACGTCTACACCATTCTTCATTCTGTATCGCACGTCATTCGTGATTCCGTAGTTGCCATGTTCTTTCTTCTCTTGTAACAATTCCTTCAATGTCTTTATGGTGGTGTCATCATCTTGAGCTTTTATTATTTTGCACAGTGCGTTGCCCTTGATCTTCATAATGGGGTACCGGCTTAGACTATCGACATTTTTATTTTAGTGCCCGGTCGGTGCTCGATCACGTACCGATGTTCACTTGTCTCGGCTTCTTGATTCCCACATTATGTATGTTATAAACATATTATTGTGTAACTATTTATGAGTATTTGTATTTTTTTTATATTGTATGTGTATATTTATCTATTATTTATCACAAATCCTAATTATGTTATGCACTTACGTAGGATTAATAAATTAACTTTACTAATTGTTTGATTTGAGTTATGTGGAGTATTTAATCACAATGAAAAAACTGTTTTTATTCCTTACTTCACTTTTATTTTTATGTGTTAGATGTACATTTCGAGTGCTAAGCACTCATTATCAATAACTAATGCACTTACAAACTAGGTGCGCAATTATATATACCTGAACAAAAATGGTGGAAACGGGAAAACTTAAATATAATTACATTTGTGTCCCAAGGTTAAATAACATTAAGGGGATTAAATTATGGGCTGTTGAGGGGATTACGATTTTTCGGGTTTTTCAAGAGATTTAAGAGTGGATTGTCTAACGGGCTTAAATCGAAATTCAATAATTTATCTTTCTGTTTGTGCATTTCTATGGCCTCCAACATATTTAATCGGAAATGTGATGATTGTTTTAGTAATTTAATATTATGTTTCGAAAAAGAATGTCCTGTCTTTAAATTATGGTCAGCTAAAGCGGATTTATCTATGTTTCTATTTTTGACGTGGTATATGTGTTCTTTGAATCTTTTTAACAAATTCTTTTGGGTTTGGCCTATGTAACATTTGTTACACTCATTGCATGCAATTGAATAAATTCCGTTTGTTTGTTTGGATTTTGAACAAACAAAAACAAATTTAATCGACAAAAATCTGATTTATAGACTAAAAATAAAAAATCCATCATTACCAAAATTATATTGCCTACCAAAAATACATAAACCCGGGAACAAATGGAGACCCATAGTTTCAAATTTAAATTCACCTACCTATAACATAGCTAAATGGTTAGTTAAAGAATTCAAACAACTTAAAATGAACAATGACTTCTCTGTAATAAATTCCTTTGACCTATCTAAAAAGTTACAAAATATTCACATAGAGTCCGACGAAATTCTGGGTTCTTTTGATGTAGAAGCGTTATTCCCCAGTATCCCTATTGACGAAACAATTAACATATTAAAAAATCTAATAACAGAAAATTCAATTCCACCAGAAAAAATAGACTTTTACATAAATCTAACGAAACTAGTGATGGAGTGTAACGCATTTGAATTCAACAATAAAATCTATAAATAGACTTTCGGAACAGCAATGGGCAACCCTCTGTCACCCTTTTCGGCTAACATTTTTCTGAATAACCTCGAAAACTTAGCCAATAGTAAAGTACACAATTTTCCGAGAGTCTGGTTTAGATACGTAGATGATATATTCACAATAATAAAATCTGATACCAACATTGAAGACTTACAAGCTAGTTTAAATGCGTTATACCCCAGCATTAATTTTACTTACGAGATTGAACAAAATAATCAAATCCCTTTCCTCGATTTACTATTAACAAATAACAAAATAAATAACAACATAGAATTTAATATATATAGAAAACCCACTCATACATTTAATTATATTCACAATTCTTCATCCACGCATTTTAAACATCAACTCTCAGCTTTTAATAGTATGATATTTAGAACCCTAAATCTGCCTCTTTCAACAGAAAATAGAAAAACAGAACTAACACTAATAAGAAAAATAGCAATTTCATTAGGTTACAAAAACTGCACAATCAACAAACTAATTAATAAACACAAAAGAAACCAAAAATTAAACTTGACCACAAATCTCACACCGCTTAAAGAAAGAAAAAACAACAAATTTGCTAGGTTTATAAACAACAACAGCACGGTTAACCAATTTTCAAAGCTTCTGAGTAAATTCAATGACTCCTGTATTTTATAATAACAACAAATTAAGATCATTACTAGGCAATCAATTTACAAAAAGGAGCCACTTAGAAGAGTCCGGAATTTATTCAATTGCATGCAATGAGTGTAACAAATGTTACATAGGCCAAACCCAAAGGAAATTGTTAAAAAGATTCAAAGAACACATATACCACGTCAAAAATAGAAACATAGATAAATCCGCTTTAGCTGACCATAATTTAAAGACAGGACATTCTTTTTCGAAACATAATATTAAATTACTAAAACAATCATCACATTTCCGATTAAATATGTTGGAGGCCATAGAAATGCACAAACAGAAAGATAAATTATTGAATTTCGATTTAAGCCCGTTAGACAATCCACTCTTAAATCTCTTGAAAAACCCGAAAAATCGTAATCCCCTCAACAGTCCATAATTTAATCCCCTTAATGTTATTCAACCTTGCGACACAAATGTAATTATATTTAGGTTTTCCCGTTTCCACCATTTTTGTTCAGGTATATATAATTGCGCACCTAGTTTGTAAGAGCATTAGTTATTGATAATGAGTGCTTAGCACTCGAAATGTACATCTAACACATAAAAATAAAAGTGAAGTAAGGAATAAAAACAGTTTTTTAATTGAAATTAACTTTACTTCACATGTCAATACCGAAAGCGTGTAACTAACTTAAATTTGAAGAACGATTAAATCTTGGCACTGTAAAGGTTTTTTTTTATTAATCATACAATATTCAGAATATGGAAAACTGCCTTAAACTAAATTTGTTTTACTTTTCTCATTGCTATTTATAAAATATTCACAAAAAGTATTTTTTTTAATGTTTTCTATATCAAAGTAAATGTTTATCCATTACATCTCTGCAGTGTATATTTTCAACATGACTTGAAATCAGTGGTTATACTCCTGGCGAATAAAGTAAATGTTCGAGTTCAGAAAAGCCTGCAAAGCGCTACGCGACTAAACCAAATTTTCAGGCTTTTCTAAACTCTAAATTTTACATCATGCTTAATCTGGGAGTGGAAGACACTCGTTAGTTCAAAATATATCACAACTCTTAAAACATGTGTCATAACTGTCACAAGGAAAAACAATAACATGACAATAATTGTAATTCAATTCAAACTTGTGTCAAGTTAACACGATGGACTAAATGTTGGCTGAAGCTGGCTCGTATTAAAATTATTAGTATAAATGTCAATGTCATTGACATTTATACTGATGAAACAATGATACTGATCAAAATAGACGCATTACTTAAAAAAGTGAGAAGTTTTCAAAATTGCGGGAGAAAAAAACCGACGTTTTCTTAATTCGGCCGAGACGGTCTTCATGTTTTCAATGTTCCCGTATAACGTGCGATTTATTTAAGTATGGCCATAGGGATTTACATGGTAGAAATTGTATCCCATGTTAACTATTGTTGTCGTACAAATTTGAAATAATTCTCTGTTTTATTGATAAATCAACATTTTTTCTACGAAATGTACAATGCTAGAAGGAGATAAACATGTTAGATTTCTATATTTCCGCTTTCAAAGTTGAAAATCAACTTGACGAAAATGTCCTAATGTAAGTATTGTTTTGCTAAACTTGAAAGCTAAAATAAAGATTTCTGACATATTTATGTCCTTCTAACAATGAACTCTTTGTATAAAACTTTTTGTTTTATTAATAGAAATAAAAAATTGTATCAAATTTAAACGACAATAAAAGTTAACATGGGGTATAATTTTGATTATGTAAATACTAACATAAAATGCGCGGTAATGTAATTATTTTTGTCTTTCTCCGGCCAACAAAATATAACGTGATTTTGACGTAAAGTATTATTTTAGTCAAATATGGATCTACATAAAAAATG
The DNA here is from genome assembly GCA_932526585.2 of Philonthus cognatus. Taxonomy (NCBI): domain Eukaryota; kingdom Metazoa; phylum Arthropoda; class Insecta; order Coleoptera; family Staphylinidae; genus Philonthus; species Philonthus cognatus. The sequence continues at coordinate 6,564,197 of OW052249.1, read as the reverse complement.
ACGTAAAACTTCGACGATTGTAAATTCAGTTAATGCAGTCAATCTTCTCGAAGGCAGTCATTTAATAGTAGTCAACAGTCAATAATCAGTATGTAGTCGACATATTTGATATCAGAGCTGAAATGAATACTCAAAAACAGAATTCGAATCACGAATCCGAATCACCTAATATGATTCGAATCACGAATACTCGAATAAAGGATTCGTAAGTGAAAAATATGATTTGAATCAAAGACTCGAATCCTCATTTTTGAATCACGGATACAAATCCTTTAAAAATAAATTTGAATCTATTATTTGCAACCAGTAACATTTTATTCCATCAGTTTCCAATAACAAAAATGTTAATTTACTGACTAAATATCTGATTAATTAATGATGATATATGTGTTATTGAACTTCATTTTAAACCAGTGTTTTATACGCGTGGCGCATGAAGTAAAATTTCGAGTTTAGAAAAGCCCCGTGAAAATTTGTCTCGGGTCGCTACGCGACCCTCGACAAATTTTCTACGCGGGGCTTTTCTAAACTCGAAATTTTACTTCATGCTTAGTCTGGGAGTGGACGACACTCGTTCATAGAAGTTTCAAATTAAGGGATCACTCTAGATTACTAAGTTTATTACCATTTTAAAAAGGCTACAGCTCAAAGGACCATACATAGTCTTCGGAGACCAAAGGACTACAGGCAATCGAAGTTTATTTACAAGAAAACAACGAATATCTGAAGGTTTACAGCATGGATAGGAAAGAAAACATCCAAGTTTGAAAAAATATCGAAGTTGGGTTGGTTTTCAGTGCGTTTTTAACTTCACTGTAAATCAGTGTTTTATACGCGTGGCGCATGAAGTTAAATTTCGAGTTTAGAAAAGCCCCGTGAAAATTTGTCTCGGGTCGCTGCGCGACCCTCGACAAATTTTCGACGCGGGGCTTTTCTAAACTCGAAATTTTACTTCGTGCTTAGTCTGGGAGTGGACCGTCAAGATATTCTACATGTCGAGATTTTCGATATTTCTAGATTTTTGACGGTTTATTCACACTTTGTTATTATTTTAAATGCAACTTCAATATTAAATAAATACGTTTTTTCTTAGGAATAGAAAATTTACCCATTAAGAGCAGTGTAAATTATAAAGTTAACGATAAAAGTTAATTTTAGGTAAAATTTTGCATCTTTTTCTATGATTTCAATGAATGATTTATTAAATTACATACGTCGATTTTATAGAAGAGTTAAATTTAAGGTTCAAACGAGTGTTGTCCACTCCCTGACTAAGCATGGAGTAAAATTTCGAGTTTAGAAAAGCCCCGCGTAGAAAATTTGTCGAGGGTCGTGCAGCGACCCGAGACAAATTTTCGCGGGGCTTTTCTAAACTCGAAATTTTACTTCATGCGCCACGCGTATAAAACACTGATTTAAAGTGATGTTAAAAATGCACTGAAAACCAACCCACCTTTGATATCTTTTTCAAAATAGGATGTTTTCTTTAATATCCATGCTGTAAACCTACAGATATTAATTGTTTTCTTGTAAAAATTCTTCGATTCCCTGTAATCCTTCGGTCTCCGTAGACCACGATTGGTCCTTCGAGCTGTAGCCTTTGTAAAATGGTAATAAACTTAGTAATCTAGTGATCCTTCAATTGGAAACTTCTAAGAACGAGTGTTGTCGACTCCCAGACTAAGCATGAAGTAAAATTTTGAGTTTAGAAAAGCCGCGCGTAGAAAATTTGTCGAGGGTCGCGCAGCGACCCTCGACAAATTTTTACAGGGCTTTTCTAAACCCGAAATTTTACTTCATGCGCCACGCGTATAAAACACTGATTTAAAGTGAAGTTAAAAAATGCACTGAAAACCAACCCAACTTCTATATTTTTTTCAAAATTGGATGTTTTGTTTAATATCCATGCTGTAAACTTTCAGATATTCGTTGTTTTCTTGTAAGATATCTTCGATTTCCTGTAGTCCTTCGGTCTCCGAAGACCACGATTGGTCCTTCGAGCTGTAGCCTTTTTAAAATGGTAATAAACTTAGTAATCTAGAGTGATCCTTTAATTGGAAACTTCTAAGAACGAGTGTTGTCCACTCCCAGACTAGGGAGACCCGAGACAAATTTTTACGGGGCTTTTCTAAACTCGAAATTTTACTTCATGCGCCACGCGTATAAAACACTGATTTCAAGTGAAGTTAAAAATATACCATTAAGGTTGGAAATTTTTTGTGGTTAAGTAACCAAATATGTAATTACAAATATTTGAAATATTCGAAAATTTAAATATTTATATTCAAATATGGATAATTTAGTGACTTAAATATTCATATTAGAATATTTAACCATTTGAATTATTCGAATTTGAATCCCAGCCATAATAGCGATGTAATATATAAAATTACGAAAAAACTATTCGTGAATATGCAAACAATGTCTTATTTAATAAGACAACTTAAGACGATATCCATTGAAACAACTACTTTCCGTGCAAATACACCTCCGGATATTGAATTATACAATGAAATATTTAAAATCTTATTTAATTTGATTTGTTACAACGCTCTATTAAAGTATATGTAACGTTTAGGTCAAATTTTCTTCAAACCAACTAACAAATACACATTTAAAATGAAAGGAGAATAAAACAAAAGAAGTAAAAGGACTTCGATTAAAACTAATCTCTTAGGCCATCTATAGACGCGTTTTGAGCTTTATCGCGTTTGGATATTTATCGTCTTAAGTTGTCTTGTTAATTAAGACATTGTTTGCATATTCACGAATAGTTTTTTCGTAATTTTATATATTATATTTAAAGTGTGCAAACTATAAGAAGCGTAAGCTTATTTTCTCGAATTCAAATAGTTTTGAATTTGAATTTATCTTGTTTTAATAGCGATGATTCGAATTATTTGGGAGGATTTGAATCCGTGTATGAGGATTCGAATCCTTTTATAAGGATTCGAATCCTTTTATAAGGATTCGAATCCATTTATAAGGATTCGAATCCTTTTATAAGAATTCGAATCCTTTTTTATAAGGATTCGAATCATCTACGTCTGGATTCGAATACGAATCCTTTTAAAAAAATGTAACGAATCCGGATCACAAATCCGTTTTCATTAAAGTATTCGAATACCTCTTTTGAATCCTCTAAAAGGATTCGAATCCGGGAATCGAATCCTGAATGATTCGAATCCTGCCCAGCTCTGTTTGATATACAGTCAATGTTGTTAAATAATAGTCAATTTAATTAAATCGGCATTTGTTAAAAGGGCGTAATTCAGTTTTTTTTAATTGCGTTTAGTTTTATTCCTATAAAATAAAAAATTCCTTAAATGAATATATATTTTGTATTTTTTTTTATGAATCATCTAATATTATTAAAACTACCAACAGAAAGTGTTGATAACAAATTGGTCGAAGTTATGAAATATTTAAAGTTTTAGTTTCCTAACTTACGCCCTATTAACAAAGCCTTATTCAGTCAATCCTTAGCGTCAAAATGACAATTTAGTTGACTATTATTACATTATATTGTAAATTACTGTTCTTAAATCGAACTTCTGTAGATTCTTATTTCTCGGGTATAATTATATTATCATATTTGTTTTTTCGCAACGATTCACGTAATTTTGACGTAATTCGTCGATTTAATGAAAACAGATCAATATAAAAATTGATGTAAAATGTCAACAAAATGTCAATCTAGTTATTAAAATAGAATAGAATAATTTATTGATGTAAAGAATTACAGATCATACACACGCTGGAATAAAAACATAAAACAGTTCAAAAAGTTAACATAAGTCGGCATCAGCCTACATTAGTACATAGTGTAATTTTACAGAAATCGGCATCAACCGACATTAGTCGAATGTATCAACTTTACATAAGTCGGCGCCGATATTTTAGTCTATCGTGTCAACTCGGCACAACTTTGAATTGAACTATGTATAAAGATGGGCAGTTGTGTCACACATTTTGACAGTTGTGATATATTTTAAACTAACGAGTGTAAAACACTAATTTCAAGTAAAATTGAAAACATATACTGCAGAGATGTGATGAATCAATATTTATCAATCAATCAATCAATCAGTTTATTTGTGTTAATACAAAAGTTTACACACGTCACAATCTATATCGTAATGGAAATCTAATCTAATGAGTACATAATGAATTAATTATAATATTAAACAACTCACAAAAAATATAAAGAACATCATGTTATAAAATACAAACAACACATTAAAATGACACAATAAAAGCTATGAGATATTAAATCATAACATTATAAACTACAAACAACAACAAATAATACATTAAAAGCAGCGAGCTAAAACAACATTAACTATAATTTAAAATTTAATATAATAAATAACTAAATAACCACCTACATATTAAAATCACATAATAAAAAATTATAAGTTAAAAATTCGTCAATATTATAAAAAGCTTTCTTAATTAATACGTGTTTTATACATTTCTTGAACATTTTGCAATTGTGCTGTTTTATCTCTTGTGGAAGTTTGTTGTACAATTTAGGCGCATAATATCGGGTTCCGTTCTGGGATAAGGTTAGTCTGTTATATACTGGTCTTAGTTCCTCATTCCTGCGTATAGGATAATCATGGTAATGGTTGTTTAACAAATGTTGACCATGCTCTTTAGCCCATACTAAACAAAAAAATATATATTGGCAAGGCAAGGTCAATATTTTTAATTCAATAAATTTGTTCCTACAGTTATCTCTGTATGCTACACCAGTTATAACTCTAACAGCTTTTCGTTGTAGGTTAAATATTCGTTTTGCTGCACTCAAGTGACCCCATGCCAGTAGTCCATAGGATGTAAGGGAGTGACAGAGCGCAAAATAGGCTGTCATGATAACATTTTGAGAAACACATCTAGATAAATTTCTCAATAGATATATATTTTTATTAATCTTACTTGCCAAGTTACTAACATGCACATCCCACCTTAAAGCTTGATCGATATGTATGCCAAGAAATTTTGCCGATGGAGCGAAATCTTTCTCTTCTTGGTGCTTTCTTAAAGTAAATAGCAGACTAATAGTTTTGCTGTTATTCATGCAAAGACTATTCGATGCAAACCAACTTTTACATTTTTCTCGAGCAGCAGCATCACATATCAGTAGCTGTTATATACTCGGATTCATCATGAATATGGAAGTATCATCAGCAAACTGAGTTACTTTAATTTCGGTGTTAATAAATATATTTGAGAAGTCATTGGCATAGATCAGAAACAGTAGGGGGCCTAGGTGGGAACCTTGTGATACACCCTTGATGACAAGAACTTCCTCAGATGTAGTACGACCACATGAAACTATCTGTTTCCTGTTACTAAGATATGACATAATCATCCCGCAACTAGCTGGCAGAAAGTTGTAGCTTTATAGTTTGGTAATTAACAACTGATGAGATACGCAATCGAACGCCTTTGATAAATCCATAAAATTTACCAATGCGTACGATTTTGCCTCCAGGCCACTTAAAACATTGTCAATCAGTTCCACTATTGCTTGAATTGTTGATTTTCCTCTTCTGAACCCAAACTGATTTTCCGCCAGCAAATCATTACACTCAAAATACTCAGACATTTGAATGTATAATACTAATTCAAATATCTTTGCGATGACTGGAATTATCGACACTGGTTGATAGTTATTAAGATCAGATGGATTACCTTCCTTCAGTACAGGAATACATTTGGAAACTTTAAGGCAGTCTGGAAAGCAATTTTCTCGAATGCACTGATTGATGAGCCGAGTTAGTGGCGAAATGATTATGTCTTTAATAGATTTTAGCACATTACTTGATAGACCGTATATGTCACAACTACTTTTGTTTCTGATCATTGCAAATACCTCTCTAATATGAGCCGATGATACTTCCTTAAATTGAAAATAGACATTGTTATTTAATACAGATCCGGGCATCACTGCATTGGCGTAATTATTCAGTATATTTGTTACAATATCATCGATGAGGTTAATAAAAAAATGTTAAATTCATCAGCAGATAGACTTGATTCTGGTGTGCATTTAATTCCAGTCGACCTTTGAGAGTTTATTAGCCTCCACATACTTCTGATATTATTAGAGCTATTTTTAATATATTTATCATTTGCCTGGATTTTTTTATGAGTAATTGCATTTTTATATTCTAATTTGAGACTCTTGTAAAGTGATTTTAATTCATCTATAGGATTTCTTGAACACACCTCGGAAATCAGATTTAATATATCCCTCATTTTACGCAAGTCAGAAGAAAACCACTGTGGAGTAAATTGATTGTTTTGATTTTCTACAAGCTTCTCGGGAAATGCTAATGCTATGATTATATACTAATAAATCAACCAACTGTAATGCCTTTTTATTGCCATTTTCATTTGAATTTACAAAACTCCAATCACAATTGTCCAATAGATTATAGTACCCAACCTTCCCTGCACTTGTAATGGGCCGAATTTTTACATTTTCGTTGACATCTGTATTACTTACTTTAAGAGAGCAAGAAATCCCACTATGATCTGTAAGTGTGCTGGTGGTAACCTTGGATATGTGAATGACTTGATTAATATTGCCAAAAATATTATCAATGCAATTATTCCCACGGGTTGAGAAAGTTGCAAGCTGTTCTAAACCATAGCTCCGCATTATGTCAAGTAACATATTTGTGTTAGTATCATTTAAAAACAAATTTATATTAAAATCTCCTGCCATTATAATATTACATTTTTTAGGAAATAATACCTCCAATACAGAATTTATTATGTTAAAAAATTCATTAAAATTTCCTGTTGGAGATCTATATACAGTGATTAAGTATGTATTAATTGATGATAATAATGTACCACACAATTCACAGTTTTTTTCCTGGGATAGTTCAGAAATCCATTTTTCATCCTTCCCTTGATATTCTGCTTTCACTAGATTCACAACGCCTCCATGTTTAGATGTAGTTCGACAATAAAATGATACAGCGAGACTTCCATTCAATCGACAAAGTTCAGCTTCTTGATTGGACAACCAATGCTCATCAAGGATAATTATGTCATATTTATCATGTAATTCCATAAGGAATGATTCTACTTCATGTATTTTATGCCGTATAGATTGAATGTTGACATAAAATATTTTAAATGGTGTATAATTATTTAATTCATTTGTTGTGATCGCTCTTGTCGTTTCTTCCGAAGTATGGGGAAAAAACGTTCGTAGCGTATACCCTCATCCCATATTTTGGAATCTCTTATTTTGTCCAAATTTTCTATTGGGAATGTTAATTTAAACGAACTGTAATTGTTTGGATGCTTCGAATTTAACTTTTCGCATTCAATACTTGTAAAACCCTGTTCGTCTGTTAAATATTTAATGATCATATCTTCGGTTGTATCCTTATCAACCCGGTAGAAGTGTAGATAGCCTTTTCTTTTAATTGGTGCTCCGCGGATTGATGTATTCGATGCCACTCCGACCTTTATGTAGTTTTTTTGTCTTTTAATCTGCACAATCTTTCAATCTTCCTCAGTTGTGGATTTTCGGGGCGATAGTGTAGTTTTATTATTATTTGATGAAATACTCGAAATCTGATTGTTTTTTTCTCTTCCTTTTTGTGGAAGTTCCCAGGTGTTGTTTGTTTACATTTTTTACTTTGTGTAGACTCCAAGGCTGCATCATTCGGTGTTGAGATAAATTGTTGATTTTTAGGATTAGGGGTCATCGGTGACACTGCGATATTTAACTCGGCAGAATTCTGCACCTTTTGAGAGTTCTAATCATCATTGCAGATGCTCTGTGATGTTGGGTTCGGAATCAGTATATGTTTATTCGGCTTAGCAATAGATGCCTCTTTAATGGCCAAAAGCCAAAAATACCAAGATACAGCGTAAAAATGCATAAATTACTTTTTGGTAAATATTTTAATGAGGGGGGTCCGCCAGACAACCTGACCTAAAGGCCCGAGTTAGTATGTGGGGGCCATGAATAGTATGCTAAGTATTGAGGATTTGTTACCGGCCGAAGCTAATTGTTTAGAGGAGGAGCAACCGGAGAGAGCGACGACTTCAATTATTGTCTGAGCCAGGTACTTTCCTTACTGTTAGCCATGCTTATGGCATTTTTTTGTACGATCGGAGAAGACGGAAAACATTTCTTCGCAATTATTATGAATATGTCACTGACGTTTTGTCAAATTTATAATTACTGCAATGTAACTCTTCTAAATTCTAAATGAGTTGTTTTTATCAGTTGCCATCAATGGTAAGTGTTTCATTTACCGTTCAATGAACGGTAAGTAAAACTTAAGTTCCACTTACTGATTTATTATTTATAGCAACTTAATAAACACAACCTACCGTCCTAGAAACAGATATGATTATTAATATTAAATTAGTCGACCTACAGATTTAGGTGAATGTCTACGTTTAAGACATTCCTAAGTCCGAAATAGTAATTTACGAACCAATGTCTACGTTTAAGACATCCCTAAGTCTGAAATAGTAATTTACGAATCAAGTATAGAAAAATTGTTCAGGCATGAGGATTATACAATATATTTGCTTAACAAACAACGCTTTTTATTTTATTTATAGAGGGATATGGAAATAAGCGTGATTCGATTTTCATGGATTTTTTTACGGATCGTGTCAACACCCACGTTTGCCCATTCCGAGATTCCAAATGACTTGGGCAACATCCCCCTACAGTTATTTGCGCCCCTACTTACGTTGTTTATGCGTAGTACGCGTTTATCGGCGACTTTACTACAAGTCAGAGTGCGCACCCGGTTCGAGGGTATGTTTTCGCGGTCTAGTAGACCAGGAAATACTCTTTGCAGTACAGGAACTGCAATGAGTGCATTAAACTTACTTTTTAAGCGGCGAGGTTAAAAAACAATTGTACTCTCGTATTACATGTATCCACTGTGTCCGTATTTCGACAGAATGTATGGAGATCTCAGTTGTTTGAAGAGATAGAGAGTCGTATTTTAGGGCCTAACAATAGTCTGAAAACAATTTAAAATATCTTTGTTTGTTTTCGAGATTTCAACAAAAAACTGTTTTTTGAAAAATCTTTTTTATATTTGCATTAAAAAAATACGAATCTGGACATTTAAAACTTTAACAATATACGGGCACTTTTTAATGAGGAATTTAGTAGCATATTTTTTTTCAAGTTAACTTTAACATTTACCCGGGGATCATGGCCAACTTAGATATTCATATTTTTTTAAAGAATAGTTTTTTTCTGAACTCAGAGATGTATCACACTCCTAATTTATTTTAGATTTGATATTTAAAATTATAATATTTTCTTTTTTGCAAAGAGTGCCTTCGAAGCAATGACGTCATATCTATTAATCAATAAAACATTGACAACAGTCAATAATTGTTAGCAGTCAAAAGAGTGAAAGTTATTAATTCATTATAATTAATAACTTTCAATCTTTTGAAATAATAATAATAAATATCGATTATCACACAAAACATTAAGTAGAAAAATGGTGATGTGTCCACCATATCACTTTCCCCGTTTAAGATATAATGACTTAAATATCAACAGTAAATCAGTGGTTTATACGCGTGGCGCATGAAGTAAAATTTCGAGTTTAGAAAAGCCCCGTGAAAATTTGTCTCGGGTCGCTGCGCGACCCTCGACAAATTTTCTACGCGGGGCTTTTCTAAACTCGAAATTTTACTTCATGCTTAGTCTGAGAGTGAAAGACACTCGTTAGTTTAAAATACATCACAACTGTTAAAATATGTATCGTATTAGTATTTTGTCATTAAATCGCTAAATTGACTGTATTTAATACAGTGATTTAAGTGACTTACAATCATTACATCACAATAACCGAAATACAGTCCATAGAAAGATATAACCAGACAAATCTTAGCATATTCAAAACACAGTCAATCAAGCCACTTATAGTTACAATAGTCAAAACAGTTGTAAATGTCTGAAATCAATAGTTTTTGAAAAATAAATCAAAAAATACGTATTTTGACAATATCTCAAAAACGAAAGAAGATATTTCAATTTTTTTTTAGATTATTATTGCGCCCTAAAATACGCGACTTTACCCCAATTTAAGCGACTCTTTATCTCTTCAAATAATCGAGATCCCTATACATTCTGGGAATACGGGAACCCTGTATGTAACAAAAATTGCACATTTTAGTTTCTAATATTCTATATGAAATGCAAAAGTTTGTGTCAAGTATAATTGGACCCTAAATGAATAAATTATAGTGCGATGGTGGATGTAAATTTGACAGTAACATAATCTTTATTTATACTACCATAAAACAAAAATCAGAGATGTTCGGTGGATGGGCACCTTTTTTTTGTACTATGAATCTAAGTAAATTATTTGACAAATAATGAAACTAATATCCGTTTCAAAAGTTTTAGATCCTCTGTTTGAAACGTTGAATGAAATCCATGGAAATAAAGTTGAAACTTTTACACATTAATAATTGATCTTTTTGTTATAACATACCGACGTTTTAATTTTATCTAATAATTTATTAATAAAAAATGTTTGGAGCTTTTTAAATAAACTACGAATTAATTGAGACAATTAAAATAAAAAGTATAACATAATAACCAATTGATTATAAGTACTAATATGTTCAAGGCAGACGCTGCTTGTGATCAACTTTAGGGCAGGCTGTCAATTATATTAAATACCTTGAACCAGCAGCCTCTCATTTCCTCACTTTTTTACAAGCACCTCGTTGTTAATAGGTCGTATGATTTAACCGTTAAATTTATTTGACAGTGGTCATGTTCTGTGACGTAACGGTCTTTAAATAAAGGAATGTACTTAGGGTAAGCTCTTTATACCTTGGATTCATAGGTATACTCTATGTACATTTTATTATTCAAAGGCTCTTACAGAACATGACCACTGCCCGATAAGTTTAACGTCTAAACCGTACGACCTTCGAACAACGAGGTGCTTTTAAAGAGTGAGGTTACGACCCGCTGCTAGTTCAGGGTGATTAAAATAATTGACTTGTTCATATAATAGACATTATATTCATTGTCTATTATCACTATGTACATAAATAATCGACAGCACGAGTATTCAATATGATATTGTGTAATGTTTCGAAACACAATCGTGGGCGTGCCCCATTAGTAAATCCCAGACGAAGTAACGTATTAATAATAACGCTCAAATCATAATCCCATAATTTGACGTAATTGGGTTTCGCCCTTTAAAAGAGGATTTTCCTGTCCTGGGATTATGGCGAAGAGACTAACATCAAAGGACGCCCATGAAATCCTCCATTTCTACGCGTAAATCCGTCTCCTTAATAACACGTCCTGGACGTAGAAAAAAATTACTTGTTTACGTTATTCTTATGTGTAAACGATACATCCACAATCAAAATAGGACTAAAGGGAAATATTGTATTATCATGCTTGATATACGATCTAAGTTGAATTGAAAGGCGTATTTGTATAATTACTTGTTTGGAGGAATCAATAAGGAATAGTTAGAGAACATTACCACTGCCCGAGAAGTTTAACGGCTAAACCGTACGACCTTTTAAGAACGAGATGCTTTTAAATAGTAAGGTTACGACCCGGTACTAGTTCAGGGTGATTAAAATAATTGACTTGTTCATATATTAGACATTATTATTATAATCTACACAGTTTTTGCTATCCCGATTGCAGGTCGTGTATTCACTTTAAAACAATTGTTTTACACATCATTTGAATAGATTTATAGGTTTCCTAAATGATTCATGCATTTTCTAAATGGTCGGAAAAAAAAGTGGAAACAGATGACACCGAATGATGAGGGTGAAAAGTAATGATGTTTATTCGTTCTGTAAGTACAGAACAGATTGAATCTTTAAGTGCTCAGATAGTTTTTCGTTTCAAAGGCTCTATGGCTTTTCAGAAACTATTTATTTTTCAAATTGGCCATGGGCGTAGCCTACGAGGAGGGGGGGGGGGGGACAGGGGATAAAAGAAAGTTAAGTACTTCTAAGAATATTTTGAACATCACTTAAAATCTGTGGCGCATGAAGTAAAATTTCGAGTTTAACATAGCCCAGAAAATGTTCACGGCGCTTTTCTAAACTCGAAATTTTACTGTATGCTTAGTCTAGGAGTAGAAAGCAGTCGTTAAAAGCTTCGAATAAACTCTTAAAACTTAACGAATATGTACACGGAAAAGGAATATTCCCTGTATGTATATTGAAAAAAAAATGCCCAGTCTGTAATACAATAAGTCATTAAACATTATATCCGATGAAAGCAATAAAAGCAGAATTTTTGTTTTGAATCGCGATTTTAAAGAAATTTTCATGTAAGCTGTGTACTTTAATAACGTTTTCTGTAAAAACAAAATAACCTGAATTGAATTGAGAATCCAAAAAAGAAATAATAAATTTGGTTATAGCAATCATGATTTTTTAGACAAACATGTTTATTCTAAAAATATCTCGAAAATTGAAAGATGTAAGAATCTACGTGGAATTTCTGAGATTTTTTAGGATGTTTATATGTTTATAAAATCATGATTTTTCAAACAAAATCTATGATTTTTGATTCCTAACATAAATAATACCATGAATAACTTTTTACAGCGAGATATGAAACATTTTTAGTTTAGAAAAATTTTGAGTTTAGAAAAGCCTGAAAATTTAGATTTGTTAGGCTTTTCTAAACTTATAAATATTTTTATAACGCCAAATTATTTCTTTATATTCATCATTTTATATTGCTAATGTGGTATTAAAAAAATAATTCTTGGCCCCTCTTTGGTGAAACTTCAGGCTAGGCCCATGAAACTGGCTTCAAAGCTCTATCGATCAACATCCTTAAATAGAAAAAAATCAAACCATCGCACTAACCTTTTAATTAATGGAAGACAATACTTTAAATCCAAATAACCTAGTACTGCTGGAAAAATCCGTTAAGCAAAACTTCACTAAACTAAAACACTAGCACTTCTTGCGAAATTTGCAGCTCTATCGACCAACCACAGCAATTACTGTCTTAGATAACTAAATAAATAAACACTAGCACTTTAAACCTCCAAATCATACTCGAAAACTGGTCATTGTTTTTTAAAAAGCGAGACACGAAATACACCGGGTGACTAATCGATCTGAGCTGGAATTGAAATGGTGAATGAATAAATAGAGACGCTCTTGAAATCGGCGAAGAACGCAATTTTATTTTCGATGTTTGCCTTCGTTTTTTGCATGTTTGGTGATAAGCGAATGGATTTATTTATTGAAACCCTTTTTCATTTTTGGTGTTTCGTTAAATAATTGCAAATATTTATGCACTTAAAAATTATTCAGGATACGAATCCTTTTAGAGGATTTAAAAGAAGAATATTTTTTTTCGACCAACTAAGAAATATATGTTTCTATTTATTTTTCTTCTATCATTTAAAAAATCATTAAATCTATTTAAATTATGTGTTAAGTGTTTGTTTCGAAGTAGGTACAAGACCCGCTCTCGGGGTGGCAAAACACTGTGAGGATGTTTAAATCGGGTCCTGTTATTGGCTATACATTTGACAAAATACGAGGTTTGATTTTTTTAAGTAAGTGTCGTTTAGTAATATGGCCGCTACAGAACTGCTGTTGTCATTCCGCGCATGCGCACTATCATCTACTGGCTAGCCACAGATAATAATACGAAAGCATTTGGCCGAGTTTACGGTTTTTTACGTGTTGAAAGTTGACTCCAACCTCTGAAAGTCTCGCCGATTATAAAATATGAGCACAACTTTCGGCAATTTGAGTATATTACTACAAGTTCATACAGAAATTACTTTACGAGTCTTAAGGAAACTGATTAGACAATGATGCCACAACACTAAAAAAAAATAACAAATGAATTCACTCCAAAATGACTTATTAAAAGTTTGTCTAAGTTGACAATCATAGACTTAATTATACAATTACAACGATTTTAATATTTTCAATTTTCTTTATTGTTGATGATTTTTATAACTTTGGTTAATACTGTAATTTTGATCCCCAAAACGAAAAAAAAAACAAAAGATGAACAAATTTAATATTTATACTTTCATTTAAATAAAAACACTTACTGTAGTAAGTTTCCGCCGAAATTTTAAAAATGTTAAATTTGTGTATGTATAAAAAACAAAAACCATATTTTTACCTTTACTTTTAGTTTTTCGCGGACCTTTAAAATATCTAGGAAAATTAAAAATCGGCTGTTTTCCAAATATTATTATTAATTAAATAATGATAAAATGTAAACTCTTCTAACCATCGACAATTTAAAACAATATTTTTTGTCGCTATTTATAATTAGAATTTACTTATTATTTTACTAAAACTTAGCCAAATTTATTATTGCAACTTATTGCAAATTCATTAGTATTTGGTTTTTGTAAAATATCATTTTGTGAATTTTGTTTTATTGATTATAATATATCCAGGTAATAAAATTGAACATAAATAAAACACTGTTTATCACTTTGTTTGTATAACAATTGGTTTATTTGGTGACTATAGTTTCGATACTACACGTATCATTATCAAACCGTTAGTAACAAAAAACTACAAAGGAACATTATTTATATTTGCAAATTTTCTAATAACAGCGTTAAAGAGGGGGGTGTATTTAAGGTCAAGCTGGTCGTTAATTACGGGAATTTCCCGATTAGCGCGGGCTCTGTGAATCTCCAAAGACTCCAGGAGGTCCATCTTTCTACCCTTCTCGGCAAAGTGAATAACTGAAAGTACATCCTCGCCAAAAGAATGGTTATTTTCAATCAAATGTTTGGCGAAAGATGACTTATCAATTAATCTATGCCGAAAAGAGTAAAGATGCTCACTGAGCCTGGTCTTAAAATTACGACCAGATTGACCTATATACACTCCCTTACAATCATTACAGGTTAATTTATATATTCCTGATTTGTAAATACTTGGTATCTGAGTCTTATAGTTAAAAATATGATTTTTAATTTTTGTAAATGGTTTCATCGCCATTTAAAACGGCTATACTTTTAATAATATCTATTTCTTTTTTAAATGAGGTTTCTGACAACGGAACAATAAAAGCTCGGTTTACCATGGAGTTAAAGGCAGCTAGTTTATGTTTATAGAAAACCTACTTTCACAGACCGTGTAATTCCTAACTGTTCCAACCATCCCTATAAACATAAACTAGCTGCCTTTAACTCCATGGTAAACCGAGCTTTTATTGTTCCGTTGTCAGAAACCTCATTTAAAAAAGAAATAGATATTATTAAAAGTATAGCCGTCTCAAATGGCTATACTATGTCAATAGTAGATAAAATAGTTAATCAATACAAAATTAAACTTATTAGAAAATACATATATGCCGGAATCGAACCTAAAACACAAGCAACATATCGTTCCCTTACTTACTTTGGAAATATAACTCACAAAATTAAAAATATTTTAGCAAAACACAAATTAAATATAGCGATGAAACCATTTACAAAAATTAAAAATCATATTTTTAACTATAAGACTCAGATACCAAGTATTTACAAATCAGGAATATATAAATTAACCTGTAATGATTGTAAGGGAGTGTATATAGGTCAATCTGGTCGTAATTTTAAGACCAGACTCAGTGAGCATCTTTACTCTTTTCGGCATAGATTAATTGATAAGTTATCTTTCGCCAAACATTTGATTGAAAATAACCATTCTTTTGGCGAGGATGTACTTTCAGTTATTCACTTTGCCGAGAAGGGTAGAAAGATGGACCTCCTGGAGTCTTTGGAGATTCACAGAGCCCGCGCTAATCGGGAAATTCCCGTAATTAACGACCAGCTTGACCTTAAATACACCCCCCTCTTTAACGCTGTTATTAGAAAATTTGCAAATATAAATAATGTTCCTTTGTAGTTTTTTGTTACTAACGGTTTGATAATGATACGTGTAGTATCGAAACTATAGTCACCAAATAAACCAATTGTTATACAAACAAAGTGATAAACAGTGTTTTATTTATGTTCAACAAAGTATAACGAAGTAGAAGCCTCTATAATCAGTGAATTAATAAAATTGAGTTAGGTTCTAGAAATCTGTATATTTGATCAAAATACGAAGATTGAATTATTTTTACTATATAAAGAAACAGACAACATCTTTACATTCAAATCGTATTTTTTTATATTTAATAAGTTTAATTAAAGTATCTTGTAAAAAAATTGATTTAATTTAATTATGAAACAAACGATAAGGTTTCGCAATGCATTTCCACTACATTAGATTGTGAAGACATATAATATGCAGGGATTATTTTTTTAGTGTAGATATACAAATACGCTGTAAATGTGACCTGGACATTGATTAATTGTTTTTTAAAGTTAATTTGACCCTTAGAATGAGTGTTTCTACTCCTAGACTAAGCATGAAGTAAAATTCCATGTTTAGAAAAGCCTGAGCTTTTGGATTAGGACGCGAAGCGTCTAAATCCAAACTCAGGCTTTTCTAAACTTGAAATTTTACTTCATGCGCCACGCGTATAAAACACTGATTTAAATTGAAGTTCAAAACTTATTCCTAATTGAATGAGGTTTGAACATTTTTCAGTATATACGCAGAGATATCTATACTAAAAAGAAAAACTCTTTGCATAAAAAAAATTTAAAAAGGAATTTTAGATTTTGATCTTTTAAAAATGCAAAAAAAGGTATTTATACCTTCTGAATAAAAAAATAAAATATTAAAAAACTTGATTTTAAAAATGGTAACTGTAGTGCCGCCCTTAAAACATTTTAAATGTTAATTTTGGCCTTCGAAGCAATTTCGGTTGGGCAGCCCTGGTATAGAGGGAATAGCATTGTTGACTGACCTTACTCAGCAGAAATATATATTTTAAACAAATTGCAATGTTGTTAACTAAATTATCCGACCCTCTTGATGTACCGAAATTAAAAAAAATAATTCATGCTTTATAATTATCAAGCATTTAATGCTGTTAAATAATGATTAATGGGAGAAGTATTAAGTAATAATAGTATTATAATAAATTATATTAGAACCTAATTACTTTACCTTACCTTTGATACGATGATACATTATATTTTTATTATGCTACTTATTCAATACTTTTATTTTTCGTTTTCAGTCGTTAATAAATCATAAAAGTAACTTCTGTACTCATATATGTTTGTGAAGTCAACCACTTTGGAGCTCTTCATCATCCGAATTTATGAAACGTCAGTTCCTGGAGTGTAACTTTCCCGACTTTGTGTTTTTTTTTTTCATAAGCTCCGAGAATAAAAAGTGGTCAACTTCACACACACAAAAGTGACTTTTCTTGATTATCCAATTTAATAAAAAAAGTCCACTAAAGTATTAATAGCCCTCGTCCGGGCGATTCAGCTTATTTGCCCCATTAATATTTGAAAGCATTTCCGCAAACCGGCCTTTATCCTGAGGGGGAAACGGCAAAATGTCAGATGAAATTACTTGACAGTGGCATTTTACGCGCAGAGTGCTATAAGTTAATATTATAAGTGTATTCAGCTGTTTAAAATAGAATATGATAATGATATTTAGAATAGTTTGTTAATTAACTTATTTACGAAAAGAGAATAAATCTGAACTTGAATACTGTCTAAAGTTGTTGTCGCAATTATTATAATCAAAACCATAAATGTGGACTTCGTCATATTATACCGGAAATTTTTCTTTTACGTACACATATCGTGAAGTATTTTATTAAATTATATTTTGTAACAGCGTTCAATTTAAAACTTCTAACGAGTGTTTCCACTCCTTGATTAAGCATGAAATAAAATTTCGCGTTTTAAAAAACATAAAAATTTGGCTTGATTGCCCAGCGAAGCGGAGCGACCAATCCAAAATTTAAGCCGTTTTCTAAACTCGGAATTTCACTTTATGCGCCACACATATAATACACTGATTTAAAGTAAAGGTTAAAATATACCGCTTATCGATGTAAATAAATTTTCTATATGTTTATTTCATCTAACTAAATCTTGCTCTTTCAAAATTCGATCAATTTCCTTTGGGATATGTAAGTATAATTAAAAGAAAAAATACAAAAGAAAATTTCCCTAGTCGCTTGAATTTTTAAAAATTCGGTTACACGAAATAAACATTTGTAATATTTATTAGCGTGTAATGAAACATAAGCTGTATTGTTTGAACTTCGCTTTTAATCAGTGTTTTATACTCGTGGCACATGAAGTACAATTTCGTGTTTAGAAAAGTTTGATAACTAGGATTGTCGTTCCGCTTCGCTACACACTAAAATTTCAGGCTTTTCTAAACTCAAAATTTAACTTTATGCCTAATCAACAAGTGGAAACACTTGTTAAAAGCTTTAAATTGACCGCTTTTATAAGCACATTTACCAAACGCTGTAATCATTGGAGTAGATAGGGGTGGGGGGTTGAACACTCCACTGATTACATTAGTCTTGAAAAACAGGAAAATGAAATAAGAGCCTATTTCTGTTAGTGGCAGGGTTGTTATAACAATGTTTATTTTTTTAATTTTAATTTATTATTTATCAAAACAAACACGTTTTGTTTCGATAAAACAGGTTCTGTTTTATTCAAACAGACTTTAAGACAAGAATAATTACTAAATTATCGTTATTAAAATTAAGGAAAATCATTAAACTTGCAAATATTGAATTTTTATAAATTATTTATTCTGTTTATCAATATACTACAAAGTATGTAAATTTTGATTAGATTTTATTAAAATCGTTTTAAAATTATAAGCTGCCCTATTTTTTTAACTTTGGCTCAAAGTTACAGATAAAATTTGCTCAGATATTTTTAGTATAATATTTACTGATTATCAATGATCTTTGACCAACAAATGAGAATATTCATAATTTTCGACGAAAATTAACAATATATAATTTTCAGAAATAACGTGAAAGTTAACAAATCTAATAATTTAATTGAAATTGTTGATGATTTACAAATAAAATTATATTAATCACTGTAAATTCACGAAACACTCGATTTAAAAAATGTCGTCATAATTAAGAAATATTAATAAAATTATAAAAAAAACAACAAACGATTATTTATGTATATTATTTAATGTTTTGATTAAAATTAGTATATTTTATCTATCTATATAATCTGTAATTGGATTTGTTCGTTAATTGAATAAATAAATAAATGAAGAAATAAATTAATAAATAAATGTTTATGAATATTTGTGTATTTACTTACTTTTGCCAATTAATTACGTTCTCATCAATTTTGATTAGTCGTAAAGTGTCATAAATTTATTAATTTTTCAAAGTTAAACAGTTAACAGAAAACATAATTATTTGCTAACCTGATGAATTATTATAAACATTGTGATTTACCAGAGGTCTTGCAAAAATGTAATAATATTTTAAAATTATCCAATTACTGTAATTAACGATTTTTTAAAAGCTCTATTGAAATTTGACGATATTTTACTAAATTACATATTTATTGAAATTTTACGAAATTATTATTATTATTATTAAATTACTGAACTTCACGAATAATTCGAATACATTTTGAAAATTGTTAAATTACTGAAATTCACGAATTTTTCGAATTTGTATTGTAAAAATTATGTGACATTTAAAAAAAATACAGATGTATTGTAATTATTCGAAAATTATCAAGTTACTGAAGTTCACATTTTTCAAAAACAATCTAAATAGAAAGAAAAATTAAAATTTAACGATCATTTGCAGAAAGTACAGTTTTGTTAAAATTTGAATGTACCGAAATTTACGATTTTTTAAAACTATGAATGTTATGTAAATTGAAAGAAATATTAAAATTTGAAGGAATTTAAAGAAATTTTAGTTTTGTTGTAATTTTACAATAATTATTAAATTACTGAATTTACACGAATTTTTTTAAAACTTTATGAAACCTATGTAAATAGAAAGGAAGATTTTAAACTCCAATTTATTGATTTATTTATTCATCAACGGGATCCATATACAATAGGAGACTACAGTTCGTAATTCTTAAAACTAATAAAATTACATATAAGTCTCAAGTATTAAAAAAATAATTCTATTTCCTAAGCTAGAAACACAATGATAATTTACAAACTGAACATGTACACAATAAACTATTCCTTTAATAAGATTGCGCGTAGGTGTTTCAATGTTCCACTAAAAATGTCAAAATTGATATTATTGCAATTAACATAAATCCTATTTATACCAAAGTTAGTGCAGTAATTGATTCCGTACATTTGCTCATAAAATAACTTACTGCTCCGTAATGGGCGACTTGGAACAAAAAAGTTCACTAAACTTATAAGTTCTAGACAGATGATCACACCTGATATTAATTTGTGAATAAAAATGTTATCTGCATTTAACCGTTGTCGCTCGAGCGATTGCAAATTAAAATATGATAGTATATGTGGATAAGTGCAATCAAGATTGAATTTAAAGGCAATGTATTTAAGGAACCTATGTTGAACCCGCTCCACTTGGTTTATGTTTTGGGATGTATTTGGGGACCATACCAGTGAGCAATATTCGACATGCGGCTGAACAGATTTACAAGAGTTATTATATTAGAAAAATCTGTACACTGATTTCTAATAAAGCCTAACATTTGAAAGGCTTTCGAAGTTACAGTGTCTATATGGTTTGTGAAGCTCCATGTGTTCGTAAAAGTAACACCAACATCTCCTTCAACATTAGTGTGTGCTAATGGTGTGTTATTAGGAGAGTATTTTTTGAGTCCCTTTAATCTTTTTTTAATAAGACACAACAAAACATTTGGAAACATTCAGCTTCAATTTATTTATAATACACCAACGACTTAATGGTTCCAGGTCGAGTTGTAGCTTATGGCTAGAATAATTGTCCTTAATAGGCATGTACAGCTTTAAGTCGTCCGCAAAAAAAAGCAATTGGAATATTTGAAACACTTTACAATATCATTGATAAAAACAATAAATAGTAATGGACCAATATGTGATCCCTCAGGTACTTCCGAAGTTACAAGTACAAGACGAGAAGTGAAGTTACTGATGCGGACTGTTTGAGTTCTGTTGCTGAGGTATAATTTAATCCAATCGAGCAAAGACCCATGTACACCAGCCCCTAAAAGTTTTTTGACCAAGATTTGATGGTCAACACTATCGAACGCTTTAGAAAGGTCGGTGTACACGGTATCAACATCGTACCCCTCTTCCAGCGATGTAGTAATTGTTGCCCCAAAGATTAGTAAATTAAATACTGTAGAATATCCTGGGCGAAAACCATCTTGTTTATCGGTTAAAATAGAGTTCAAGTCCTTACTAACGCAATCAGTAACTAGCTTTTTAAACATCTTAGGAACGTGTGATAGCAATGATATTGGTCTGTAGTTCTCAACGAGGTTCCTCTTGCCTTTCCTAAAGACAGGTGTTATTAGTAAATGCTTCCATCTGTCAGGAAAAGTGCTAGACTTAAGGGATTTATTAAATAAGAGCCACAAAGATCTAGAGAGTGAAAACCCACACTTCTGTAAGAAGACGGGCGGTGAACCATCCCAGCCCTCTTTTCCACTAGAGGTCTGCCCTGACAGCCCATGAAGTATGGCAGAAATAGAGATATCATTGATTCGGTTGATCGATATATTATTAAAACTAGTACTGCACGGAGAGAGTTAAGAAAGCACTGGTTGTGAGGTATTATAAACCGAACCAAAGAAGTCTGCAAATATATTTGCCACATCCTGCGGGTCGGTGTTACCAACGAGGGTATCCGGAAAATCGGGTGATGACCTATTGAGTTTATAAAACTCCAAAAGCGTCTCGGGTTATTATTAATGGATGACTCAATCGAATCAATATAATTTTTGAAACAAGCCTGTGTGAGTTCCTTGCATTTTGCTCGCGTGGACTGGAATCTAGTATAGTCGATCACGTGTTGTGATTTAGGAAATGTAAACTGAGCTGACGACCTAATTCGAATGATTGGAACACATTTTTTAATTGAGTCAAATAAAATATCGTAAAAGTAATCTAAGTCGCAGTTTACATTATCACTTGGTAGTAATGACTCCCAGTGAGTATTTACTAAATAAAACATTGAAAAGGTCGAAGTTACTGTTATTGAAGTCATATTTCAAACTACTTAAGAAATTAGAATTATTACTTTGAGCGAATAAGTTTAAATCTAATACAAGCGCGGGATGATGGCGATGGAACAACAGCTGCAGTAACTTTACTTTGTTCGGCCAAATCAGTTTGTAAAAATATAAGATCAATCATGACCGCATTGTCATTTAAAATGTTATTAGTTTGCATAGTATTTGCATAACCGTAAGCCATAGCAACCTGATTAGCGAGCGGACAGGCTGATTCCGTATAAACACCAAAGCTGCTGTTTACCCAAATTATGTTTCGGAGATTAAAATCACCAAAGACACATACATTATGATGAGGATACTCTATGGTTAGTCTTTCGAGGCCAGCACTTGGTCTTGATACACAGATAAAGCAGACGCAGGAGGGATATAAACCGCCCCTAATATAAAATCCTGGGACTCAACTCTAACAGAAATAAAAATCTCTTCCTGAATAAAAGCTTCACGGTACAACAAATGAGAATTTAACGTATTTTTAATAGCGATACATACACTGCTGCCACGTCCCGACCTTTGGGGGTCACGATCACACCTATAAAGTTTATAGTTTACGAAACCCAATTCAGCGTCAAAAAAGTCTGACGTTAACCATGTTTCAGTGAGAATAATTACATCGTATTCGTATACTATAGACATTTTTTTATTTCAAACAATTTGGTCTTAAGACTTCGAACATTTTGGTAATAAGTGCGTAAGCATTTATTACCAGGCGCTAAATTATAGTTAACAGCAACAGCATCGTCGATGATCGGATCCAGGGAGTGTGATTTAGTCGGGGTATCTATAAATGTTGGGAGGTTGTTCCTTCCTGAGGTAAAAATGTATTGGATCCTTTTGTAGATGGTTTTAGATTCCGTTTTCGGTTGGAGAATGGGCGAACTACTATCCCTTCTGGCCATTTATCGGCACTCAAAATTGATGGTAAATTTTCTTCGCTGATCCCGACTTTAAAGGAACAGTATCTGGCGTTGTTTATACGTTAAATGCAAGATGTATTAGGAATGTTAATCTCGTTTAACCATGTGGTTATATTCTTAATAGTAGTCCCTGGTGCACAGTTCCCTATGTAGTAGAATAAACTTCTAGTTGCACTCTTAACTGAAGAGCTGTTAGCTGTACCACGAATAAAAGAAGGGAGCTTTGACTTAGATTAGGTAGATAGGGTAGAAGTTGGTTGCCCAGCATTTAATAGAATAAATGAATCGATGTGTGAGCTTTTGTCAGGATTGGACTTTTTCTCAATATTTAAGCTATTCTCAATTGTAGTCTGATTATCTATCGCTATTGGGACACTAGCCTCAATATCATTGGTCGTTTTGAATAATTGTTTTAATAGCATTTAGCTTATTTGATGAAAGTGTATTATGGTTTTTAGCTAAAACGTCGGGTTTATTGGCATTTAATTTTTATTTTAACAGTATTGCTGTCCTTATTGACAGTTAAAGCAAGAGATTTCTCTGATAGAAGGTGGTTGATGTTGTTTTTCATATCTTCAAATTAACTGTCAATCAGATTTTCTACCGGCGATAATTTTAGCGTCAATTTTATTAAATTTAGATCCTTCGTCACTTCGGTGATTAATTGTTTCAATTCGGTGATTTCCGTTTGGAGCGCGCAATGAAACTGAGCACAGTCCGCGCATGGAGTTTGGTATGCAGGTTTGTCACTCTTATCAGTACTGTTGCTTAGCGCATCCTTTGCTTTGCAGCCGGGACACTGTGTGATTAAATTAGTGTTGAAATCTAACTCTGAATATCCCTTGTATACTTTCAAGCAACTCAGATAAAACTTAGATGAGCAATGCATACACGTTATACCCGATCCTACAGATGATCAGCATTTATAACAAGCTATTTTATTAAACTATAAATATTCTTAAGCGGAAAAAACACAGGTTAACTAAGGGATCAGGAGGAACTAGACAAGAGGCACACTTCACAATACGCGGTCTATCGTGTTGACTTAATAAAACAAACACAGAAATAGCAAACCACGGTAAGAAGGGATTATTTAATTGCTATTGGGGTGTGTGTATAGGTTATAAGCATAAAATAATAAATAAAACAGAGGATATTGTACTTACTAGTCAGTCTGAATAAAATTACTACATGAACATTAAACATAAACACACTGAATTATGTACTACGATAAAATCGGTAAAATAATCAATAAGAATTAGACAATAAAAAAATAAAAAATTCAAATAAATTACAGATTTATTATAATACAGGGTGTCTACGTTAAACCGTTCGTTAAAAGTTTATGGCGTTGCCGTTGCATTAAAAATTTGAAAAAAATCCTCGTCATATGGTTGAATCAGTTCTCCTTATGTGAAATATTTTCAACTTTATATCACTTCCGGTTTCACCGAAAGTAGTACCAAGTTTGTTATTTTAAATAGAACACCCTATATATTAGTAATTTTTTGAATTCCTCGTTTAAATTGAAACATATTTTATTCGAACATAGGTACACTTATCTCTTATAGTTTTCAAGCAAAAAAAATATTTCTAAAATGTTGACCTCTAAAAGGCATCTTGAAATCTATCTGTAACTTCTCTTAAGTGTAAGATATAAATATGATTTATACCTCTACTTATATCTAGAAGATGCCTCTATGAGTGTATCAATTGGAAACTGTCAATTTTGACAATAAGTGTTCTTAAAATGTCAATATCGAAGTGCCCTCTTCAATATCTCGTAATTCATTTTTTTAAATGGAATGACCCATTTTTTATCACGTAGTACGACTAGGGGGAAGACTTCCTATAAAAAAATATTAACAACTATACTCCTAAAGCAAGTGGTTTTCGAATTATTTCGAAGATTCGTTTGTCGTCGCATTTATGCAGGGAATAATGCGCGCATAAGTCGCAACTGAATTTTAGTTGGCAAGTAGTAATGCTTTTGTTTTGTCGCTTATGTAATGCGAAATGTCAAATAATAAAAACAATTAGTACAAAGTTATACAGAAATCAACAAAATGAATAGATACACTCATCAAAAAATTATCAATTTATTCTTTATACATGGCAACTGCAATATAATTGGTACTCGAACATGTAGAATATGAAACTTAACCACATTTGCCGCCGATGAATAAAACAAGATTTAGAATATTGGAATCAAATTTTTTTCAATTGGCAGTTGCCATGTATAAAGAATAAATTGATTATTTGTTGCTTTGTGTAATTATTCACTTTGTTGATTTGTGTAAGACTTTGTACTAATTCTTTTTAGTATTTGACATTTCGCAATACAATCGCGACAAATCAAAAGCATACTACTGGCCTACTAAAATTCAATTGCGACTTATGCGCGCATTATTCCCTGCATAAATGCGACGATAAACGAATTTTCGTAATAATTCGAAAACTACTTGCTTGAGGAGTATAGTTTTATAATACTTTTTTGTAGGAAATTTTCCCCCCAATCGTACCATGTGATAAAAATTGGTCATTCCTTTAAAAAAAATTGAATCAGTAGATATTGAACAGGGCACTTAGATATTGACATTTTAAAAACACTTATAGTGAACATTGACAGTTTTCAATTAATTCACTCATAGAGGCATCCTCTAGGTACAAGTAGAGATATAAATCATATTTTTATCTTATTCTTAAGAAAAATTACAGACAGATTTCAAGATGCCTTTTAGAGGTCAGAATTTTAGAAATATTTTTTTTTCTTGAAAACTATAAGAGATAAGTGTACATATGTTGAAATAAAATATGTTGCAATTTTACGAGGAACCCAAAAAATTACTCATATATAGGGTGTTCTATTTAAAATAACAAACTTGGTGGTACTTTCGGTGGAACCGGAAGTGATATAAAGTTGAAAATATTTCACATAAGGAGAACTGATTCAACCGTATGACAAGGATTTTTTTCAAATTTTTAGTGCAACGGCAACCCAATAAAATTTTAATGAACGGTTTAGCGTAGACACCCTGTATACTATAAATTATATAATTACTAAATTTCACAATTTTTTTGAAAATGAAGAAATATTAAAATCTGACAAAAATTTAAAGAACGTATAGATTTGTTGATTTTTTTGTTCAAATTACTGATATTCACGATTTATTGCAAACTTTCTTTAAATTATGTAAATTGAAAAAAGATTCAAATTTTAAAGAAAGAAATTTGAAGAAATGACAGAATAATTAAAGTTTTACTAATATTACGAGTGAATTAAATTTACGAATTCTTTTTAAACTTTATAAAATTAATGTAAATTGAAACAAAGATTCAATTTTGATGAAAATTATTAACATCATAAAAATTTGAAGAAACGGGTTTAATAAAATTTTACGAATATTAACAAATGTCCTGACCAAAATTAGGCACATACAATCTTTAGATAAAATACATGAAAAACAACCTAATTATTAAAATAAAGGCTTGTAAATAATGAAAATCAAAAACATCTAGAATCTAATTGAATAATTAAACATATAAAATGTATGATAGATTTTCTAAATATGTTACCTGTTTTATACTTTCTGGAAATTTTGGACATTTTTCAATTGTTGACTTTTAGACACGACAATCATGGAATGTTTCTTTTAAGTACTTATACATATCCTGATGTACACTAAATAATTTTTTAGGTATTCGTTGATTTTATAAAAGAGTTCAATTAGAAATTTGTAGCAAGTGTCGTCGAGACAAAGCATGAAGTAACATTTCAAGTTTAGAAAAGCCTAAAAATTTGGATTTGCTGGGGCGCCCGAGCTAAGCGAGTCGCACCCCGGCAAATCCAAATTTTGTTCGTGCGCCACGCGAATAAGACATTGATAATATTGTGAAGTATAAAGTGTAATGCTTGTGTTTGATTTCAAGTTAATAAATTTTATCAAAGTATTATCAAATAATGCGATTTCTAAATCTAAATATGTTTTCTTTTTATCTCTTAATTTAACTTGAATAACTTTTTTCTCCCCTATATTTGGTTTGTTCTTTGAAATTATTTTCAAGGATCAGGCAAAAAAATCTGGCATCAAAAAAAAGTCACAGAAATTTAACATTTAAAATTGGTCGCCACCATGTAATAGTTGTTGTTTTCTATTTTATGCGTCAGGTGAATATAACACTGATTTCAAGCAAAGTTTCAAATATACTAGCTAGTACTCAATTATTTATTCTAAAACATTTAAATAATTAAAATGTTCGAATAATTATATATTTATTTAAAAAATATTTTAATATTCGAATATTTAAAATGCAAAAAATGTAGTAGTTAAAATATTCATATTTAAGTATTCAAATATTCGACTATTTTAATTAATCGTATTGCAATCCCAGCCTTAAAAAAAGTATTAGAATTAATAACTACCAAAGATTGGATAGACATATCAAAATGTTAGGTTATTTGTTGAAAATTATGAAAAAATACATCAGGATTGTTTTTTATTCTTTATTGGTGAATACAAATTAACCACGGATGTGAAGTTAGCAATAGATTCAAGCAATAGATTTGAAAAATTCATATATCTGAAATTATTTACTATAAAATAAAATTACATTAACAGTACGTTCTACTGCATAAACTATGTCAATTTATGACATTACCACCCCTAATTTTCAACCCCATATAGAAAAAAATTGTACTTGGTTATAAACACGCTTTAATTTCAAATTAAAAATAACCACTGTTCCCAAAATGCCATAACAAAAATAAGCATACCGTTGGACAACACACACCCTTAGCTAATAAATGCAACAATAAAATTAGGACCACCGCCCTAAAACCATGAAAAAAAAATTGTTTGTTCTTCGTTTCTTCACGCACACGCTTCTTTTTCAAATTAAAATTTAACAATGTCCCAAAATGCCATAACAAAAATAAGCATACCGTTAGACAGTACACACGCTTAGCTAATAAATGCAACAATAAAATTAGTGTCACCGCCCTTAAAACTTCAAAACAAAAATTGTTTGTTCTTCGTTCCCTCACGCACACGCTTCTTTTTCAAATTAAAATTTAACAATGTTCCCAAAATGGCATAACAAAACTAAGCATACCGTTAGACAGTACACACCCTTAGCTAATAAATGAAACAATAAAATTAGGGTCACCGCCCTCAAAACTTAAAAAAAAATTGTTTGTTCTTCGTTCCTTCACGCACACGCTTCCATTTCAAATTAAAATTTAACAATGCTCCCAACATGCTATAACAAAAATTAATATACCGTTAAACAGTACACACCAATAACTAATAAATGCAACAATAAAATTAGAATCACCGCCCTCAAAACTTAAAAAAAAATGTTGTTTGTTCCTCGTTCTTACACCCACACGTTTCTTTTTAAATTAAAATTTAAGAATGTTCCCAAACTGCCTTGACAAAAATAGTCATACTGTTAGTCAGTACTTACCCTAAGCTAATAAATGCATCAATAAAATTAGAGTCACCGCCCTTAAAACTTGAAAAAACATTTTTTTGTTCCGCGTTTTTACAAGCACATGCTTCTTTTTCAACTTAAAATTTAACAATGTTCCCAAATTGCCATAATAAAAATAAGCACACCGTTGGACAGTACACACTCTTGGCTAATTAATGCAACAATAAAATTAGGGTCACGGCCCTCATAACTTGAAAAAAATATTTTTTGTGTTCTTCGTTCCTTCACGCACACGCTTCTTTTTCAAATTAAAATTTAACAATGTTCCCAAACTGCCATAATAAAAATAAACACACCGTTAGACAGTACACACCCTTGGCTAATAAATGCAACAATAAAATTAGGGTCACCGCCCTTAAAACGTGAAAAAACAAATTTGGTTGTTCCTCGTTCTTACACGCACACGCTTCTTTTTAAATTAAAATTTAAGAATGTTCCCAAATCACCATAACAAAAATAGGCATACTGTTAGTCAGTACACACCCTTAGCTAATAAATGCAACAATAAAAATTGGGTCACCGCCCTCAAAACTGCAAAAATTAATTATTTTGATCTTCGTTGCTGCACGCACGCGCTTCTTTTTCAAATTAAAATTTTACAATGTTCCTAAATTGCCATAACAAAAATAAGCATACTGTTGGACAGTACACACCCTAAGCTAAAAAACGCAATGATAAAATTAGGGTCACCGCACTCAAAACTTGAAAAAAAAAATTTTTTGTTATTCGTTCTCACATGCACACGCTTCGTTTTCAAAATAAAATTTAACAATGTTCCCAAATTGCCATAACAAAAATAAGCATACCGTTGGACAGTATACACTCTTAGCTAATAAATGCAACAATAAAATTAGGGTCACCGCCCTCAAAACTTAAAAAAAAATTGTTTGTTCTTCGTTCCTACACGCACACGCTTCTTTTTCAAAATAAAATTTAAGAATGTTTCCAAATTGCCATAACAAAAATAAGCGAACCGTTGGACAGTACATACCCTTAGCTAATAAATGCAACAATAAAATTAGGGTCACCGCCCTAAAAACTTGAAAAAAGAAACTGTTTGTTCTTCGTTCCTACACGCACACCCGTCTTTTTTAAATTAAAAATGTTCCCAAAATTCTATAACAAAAATAAGCATACCGTTAGACAGAACACACCCATAGCTAATAAATGCAATAAAAATTAGGGTCACTGCCTTCAAAACTTAAAGGAAAAATGTATTTGTTCCTCGTTCTTACACGCACACGCTTCTTTCTAAATTAAAATTTAAGAATGTTGCCAAATTGCTATAACAAAAATAGGCATACCTGTGGACAGTACACACCCTTAGCTGATTAATGCAACAATAAAATTAGGGTCACCGCCCTCAATACTTGAAAAAAAATGTTATTGTTCTTCGTTCTCACATGCAAACGCTTCTTTTTCAAATTAAAATTTAACAATGTTCCCAAATTGCCACAACAAAAATAAGCGTACCGTTAGACAGTTTACACCCATAGCTAATGGATCCAACAATAAAATTAGGGTCACCGCCCTCAAAACTTCAAATTTTTTTTTTGTTGTTCTTAGTTCTTACACGCCCACGCTTCTTTTTTAAATTAAAGTTTAATAATGTTCCCAAATTGCCATAACGAAAATAAGCATACCGTTAGACAGTACACACCCTAAGCTAAAAAATGCAACAATAAAATGCATTTGTTAGCTAAGGGAGTGTACTGTCCACCGGTATGCTTATTTTTGTTATGGCAATTTCGGAACATTGTTAAATTTTAATTTATAAAAGAAGCATGTGCGTGTAAAAACGAGGACCAAAAAAATATTTTTTTAAGTTTTAAGGGCGGTGACCTTAATTTTATTGATGGATTTATTAGCTAAGGGTGTGTACTAACCAACAGTATGCCTATTTTAGTTATAGCAATTTGGGAACATTTGTAAATTTTAATTTAAAAAGAAGCGTGTGCGTGTAAGAACGAGGAACAAACACATTTTTTTTTCAAGTTTTGAGGGTAGTGATTCTAATTTTATTGTTGCATTTATTAGCTAAGGGTGTGTACTGTCTAACAGTATGCTTATTTTTGTTATAGCATTTTAGGAACATTCTTAAATTTTAATTTGAAAAAGATGCGTGGGCGTGTAAGAACTAAGAACAAATTTTTTTTTTTTTTAATTTTAAAGGCGGTGACTCTAACTTTATTGTTGCATTTATTAGCTTAGGGTGTGTGTTGTTCAACGGTATGCTTATTTTTGTTATGGCAATTTGGGAACATTGTTAAAATTTTATTTGAAAAATAGGCGTGGGCGTGTAAGAACTAAGAACAAAAGCAATTTTTTTTTCAAGTTTTAAAGGCGGTGACCTTAATTTAATTGTTGCATTTATTAGTTAAGGGTGTGTACTGTCTAACGGTATGCTTATTTTGGTTATGGCAATTTGGGAACATTGTTAAATTTTACTTTGAAAACGAAGCGTGTGCATGTGAGAACGAAGAACAAAACATTTTTTTTGTTTAAGTTTTGAGGGCGGTGACCCTAATTTTATTGTTGCATTTATTAGCTTAGGTTGTGTACTGTCAAACGATATGCTTAATATTGTTATGGCAATTCGGGAACATTGTTAAATGTTAATTTGAAATAGAAGCGTGGGCGTGTAAGAACTAAGAACAAAAAAAAATTCTTGTAAGTTTTCTAATTTCTGTAAGATCCTAATTTGATCTGTTTTTGTAAGATCCTAATTTTATTGTTGCATTTATTAGCTAAGGATGTGTACTGTCCAACGGTATGCTTATTTTTGTTATGGCAATTTGGGAATATTGTTAAATTTTAATTTGAAAATGAAGCGTGTGCGTGTAAAAACAAAGAACAAAAAAATATTTTCTTCAAGTTTTGATTGCGGTGGCCCTAATTTTATTATTGCATTTATTAGCTAAGGGTGTGTACTGTCTAAAGGTGTGTTAATTATTGTTATGGCAATTTGGGAACAATGTTAAATTTTAATTTTAAAAAGAAGCATGTGCGTGTAAGAACGAGGAACAAAAATTTGTTTTTTAAGTTTTAAGGGTAGTGACCCTAATTTTATTGATGCATTTATTAGCTAAGGGTGTGTACTGAATAACAGTATGCCTATTTTTGTTATGGCAATTTGGGAACATTCTTAAATTTTAATTTAAAAACAAGCGTGTGCGTGTTAGAAGGAGGAACAAACACAATTTTTTTTAAGTTTTGAGAGCGGTGACCCTAATTTAGCTTTGTATTTATTAGCTAAGGGTGTGTACTGTCTAACGGTATGCTTATTTTTGTTATTGCATTTCGGGAACATTGTTAAATTTTAATTTGAAAAAGAAGCGTGTGCGTGTAGGAACAAAGAACAAAACATTTTTTTTTTAAGTTTTGAGGGCGGTGACCCTAATTTTATTGTTGCATTTATCAGCTAAGGATGTGTACTGTTCAATGGTGTGCCTATTTTTGTTATGGCAATTTGGGAACATTCTTAAAATTCAATTTGAAAAAGAGGCGTGTGCGTGTAAGAACGAAGAACAAAAAACATTTTTTTTAAGTTTTGAGGGCGGTGACTCTAATTTTATTATTGCATTTATTAGCTAAGGGTATGTACTGTTCAACGGTATGCTTATTTTTGTTATGGCATTTT
Source organism: Philonthus cognatus (assembly GCA_932526585.2). NCBI lineage: Eukaryota > Metazoa > Arthropoda > Insecta > Coleoptera > Staphylinidae > Philonthus > Philonthus cognatus. The sequence continues at coordinate 6,531,996 of OW052249.1, read as the reverse complement.
GGGAACATTGGTTAATTTTTATTTGAAATTAAAGCGTGTTTATAACCAAGTACAATTTCTTTTATATGGGAAAATTAGGTGTGGTTATATCATAAATATATATAGTTTTTGCACTGGAGCGTACTGTTATTGTAGTTTTATTTTATGGTAAATAATTTTAGAAATATGAATTTTTCAAATCTATTGCTGGAATCTATTGCTAATTTCACATCCGTAAATTAACCACTGAAAACAATTCTTAAATGCAATTTACATAATGAGATAATCATTAATTAACCGTATATTATTTATAAGTTTTGCATATATTTGATTTAAATATTGATTTCGTTTTGCCGATTTGTTTGTTTATCAATTCTTTACTTGTTTTGATTTATTTGGGTTTAAGTTTGATTATTCAGCCACTAAAACGTTGATACAGATACCACTATACAAATTCAAGCTGGCACTATTCAAAATCAAGTTGTAGCTAAACAAAATTAAATTGACCATAAACAAAACCAAGTTGTACATTACAGGGTTCCGTAAATACAATTTAAGTTTATCAAATGTAGATGTACATATTTGAAAACAGATTGCGTATTTCTAAAATCATGTTTTAGGCACGATGTTTAGATTTTCTGTATGTTCATTCTAAACAGGGTTGTTTTTTTTTTATTTTAATTAAAACAAACAGTTTTTTTTTAACAAAACCTGTTTTTTTTTTTCATTGAAACAGCGTTTATAATATTATTAATTACAAACATGTTTAAAACGTGCATAAAATATGTTTAAAACACGTTTAAGGCGTATTTAAAATAGAAAATACAAGGCATTCTTCTTTTGAGTATATATATCCCGATAATAACAGCGTTTTTTGTTTAAATTTGCGGGCATTCGTTGTTTCAAAACGGGTAATTTGGGGCTTTTAAGAGTGTTTTCCACTCCCAGACTAAGCATGAAGTAAAATTTCGAGTTTAGAAAAGCTTTAGAATTTGGATTGGCCGCGTAGCGAAGCGGAGCGGCTAATCCAAAGGCTTTTTTAAACTCGAAATTTTACTTCATGCGCCACGCTTAAAAAACACTGATTTACAGTGAAGTTAAAAAAACACACACATACAACAACAATGATAGGCAACCTAATACACGTTAGAGTTATTGGGTAGCCTATAATCACTGTTTTAAACAATTTGTCAGCGCTGAATTTGACTTACGTTATATCCACATCTATATATTAAATTGCTAAAGCTGTATATTTTAAACTTTGCGATATTTCAGCGTTTTATACGTGTGACGCATGAAGTAAAATTTCGAGTTTAGAAAAGCCTAATTTGGATTGGCCGCTTCGCTTCGCTACGCGGCCAATCCAAATTTTCAGGCTTTTCTAAACTCGAAATTTTACTTCATGCTTAGTCTGCGCGTGAAAAACCCTCGTTTAAAGATTCAAATTGAAATCTTTTCATCGTAAAATTTACAGTGTATGCATACGTATACCTGAAACAAAAATTCCCTGTATTTAAAAATCACATTAATGCACACACAGTTGTGGTATTTTGTAATAAAATGTTAAGTTTATTAATGTAATTTGAAATATCTTCAACAATTTACTTAAAATTTAAAAATGTAAACAAAAAATCCTATTGATGTAGTATAAAATATAATTTAGCACATTTAAGATAATAAAAATAAACGTTATATACAAATTTAACGTTTAAAACACGTTGAAAGCAAATTTAAAATTTGAAACATGTTTAAAACAAAACCGTTTAAAACAAATCTGTTCAAAACACGACGGCTGTTCTTAATCATGTTTAAAACAATGTTTTAAAACAAAGTATTTTAAACATAACAACCCTGATTCTAAATGCTCATAGCTTCGTATTTGTGCAGATTATTTAGTTTTACTGTTTTGATATATTATAATTGAACTAAATGTATGTCTGATTTCTTATAGAAAAGGTAATCCTAAAATTATTACGGAATAGATCTATGAATTTTATTAACTTGAATATGAATGAAAATAAATTGACTGGGTCAGTGTTAAAAGCACCCTTCTTATCTGAAGGGGAGAATCTTAAAAGAGATGACACTGCCAGAGGAGCGGAATGTCGTCCAATAATCGAATATCGTAATAAATGATCGAAAACACCCCCTTTGAAAATATAAAAGTGACTTATTTTGTAAAGATTTACTCGACGCTCGGATACATCAATCCATCAAACGTTATGGAATATAAAGGCTATTATAAAGCTATCACATTTATGTCAATTTCCTTTTTAAAGTGAAATATACTCACGCCTACCTAATGGTAGAGAACATTACTTACTTATCTTTGTATCTTCTATTATTTACAACGCTAACATTTTATAAATTATAAAATGATGAAAATGCAAAAAAATGTGTGTTAATGTTAAAAAATAGTTTAAATGATCCATTACGTACAATGGAATATTTTGTTAGAGGCAATTTGACTGGTGATAGTTATTTGCCATTGTTGGAAGATCCTACTGACCCCTTAATTACCCAAGCACTAGAAGAAGATGTAAATCTCCAAAAAAACAACTTTTCTTTCACCCGATTTAACTCCTTTGGATTTCTTTCTGTGCGGTCACTTAAACTCCAAGGTTTATTCTACACCACCTGAATCTCTTCAAGTGCTTCAAAAATAAATCGTCGCAGAGTGCCGTCTAATTGCTCAGAAAATGTTGGAAATCGGTAGGCAAGGTTAGAAAATCGATTATACTATTGTATGGAAGCTGGGGATGAAGATTTTGAATAGTACATTCGTTAAGTTTATTTGTTTTTCATAACCACTTTTGTTTCATCTAACAATAATTTAGGTAGTTTTTTTAATAAAATGAAATGAAATAAAAGCAGCTTCAAAATGAGGTGTCACTCAACCCCTCTTGCGATTTATTTTTTTTGAAGGGGTGGCTATGGGCACTAGAGGGATGCAGACATATTTTTAAAACTAAGATAAAAAGTGTTTCCCCTTTAAGCAGTTTTTTTTTTCAAACTTGGACCGAATGGGAAATGTTATGGGGTGTAACTTTTGGTTGGGACACCCTGTATATGTAGCAATAATAGGTAGCAATAAAATGTATAATATAAATACAAATCTCTACAAACATTATAAAGGTTACATAAATTGTAATAGTTAACAAAATAATTAAAATTCATAAATTGTACCTCAAATATGCTCACATACAAATCGTCAAAATTAATTGAAATTGATAAACTAAATGATAGAAATCGTCAAAATATAATCCACAAAAATTGCGATGGAATAAAAAAATATTTCCCAGGCCTCTTAAAGAATATATTTTTCCTTAGACGGTATCTCGGTAGTCTCGTAAATTTTGTAACCGAAACCGGTTTACCGGTAATTTACCGCTAAATCATAAATTCGATGTTTTAGCGGTAATAGTCGTTAAATACATGGAGTTACTTTCAATGGGTTTCTTTCCTTCGTTGATATAGCATGAAGTAAAACAGGCTCCGTCAACTTGGCCCCCCACTTTCAATTTTTTAGAAAAACATCATTGCACAGAAAAGCCCTTAGCTAGCACAGGCTAGCACAGCCAAAATTAGAGCAAGCACACAAATAGTAAAAAAGTTATAGGGGTTTCAAATATGGGGGGGCTAAGTTGACGTTTGCCCCCCACTTTTGATTTTTCAACTTTTTTTATATGATTTGGATTCCTCAGAGCTAGCACAGGCTAGCACAACCAGATTTAGAGCAAGCACAACCCCAACAACCCCTTAAAAATACAAAATTAGTTTGTACCCCAGCCCCCCACTATAATATTTTTTGATTATTTCTAAAGGAATCTGCAGCTTAGAGCAAGCACAGGCAGAATATGCAAAAATTATTTAAAAAAATAAAATGGTTAAAAAGATATTTCAATTTTAATTATCAACCGTGAGCTTTCAAATCCTGTATGCGTAATTCCGTTCATGTATTTTAATTATTATGCTAAATGCGTATTTTCTAACAAATCACAATATTTCAACGGATTTGTTAACAATAACTTTGCCATATACTTAACTAACAGTTTAAAACATTGCTTTCAAATGCTGTGACCCGGAAAGCAAGCACATTTAAGACAGTGACGTAGTGAGTTATTAATGACCAACCCTCGAATAATTTAAAATGTAATAACTCCACCAAATACTAACAGATTTCAAAAATTCTTTCAAAATATAAATGACTAATGCATTGGTAATACATGCTGTGACTGAGAAAGCTAGCACAGTAAAGACAGAGGCGTAGTAAGTAATCAATATTTAACCCTCGCATAATTTAAAATGTAATAACTCCACCAAATACCAACAGATTTCAAAAATTCTTTCAGAATATAAATGACCAATGCATTAGTAATAAATGCTGTAACTGAGAAAGCTAGCACAGTAAAGACAGAGGCGTAGTGAGTAATCAATATTTAACCCTCGAATAATTTAAAATGTAATAACTCCACTAAATACAGAGAGATTTCAAAAATTCTTTTAAATTATGAATCACTGATGCATTGTTAATGAATACTGTGACTAAGAAAGCTAGCACAAGAAAGACAGTAGCGTAGTGAGTAATCAATATTTAACCCTCGCATAATTTAAAATGTAATAATTCCACCAAATACCAACAGATTTCAAAAATTCTTTCAGAATATAAATGACCAATGCATTAGTAATAAATGCTGTAACTGAGAAAGCTAGCACAGTAAAGACAGAGGCGTAGTGAGTAATCAATATTTAACCCTCGAATAATTTAAAATGTAATAACTCCACTAAATACAGAGAGATTTCAAAAATTCTTTTAAATTATGAATCACTAATGCATTGTTATTGAATACTGTGACTAAGAAAGCTAGCACAAGGAAGACAGCAGCGTAGTGAGTAATCAATATTTAACCCTTGCATAATTTAAAATGTAATAACTCCACCAAATACCAGCAGATTTCAAAAATTCTTTCAAAATATAAATGAACAATGCATTGGTAATAAATGCTGTGAGTAAGAAAGCTAGCACACAAAAGACAGTGGCGTAGTAAGTAATCAATATTTAACCCTCGCATAATTTAATATGTAATAACTCCACCAAATACCAACAGATTTCAAAAATTCTTTCAAAATACAAATGATCAATGCATTGGTAATAAATGCTGTAAGTAAGAAAGCTAGCACACAAAAGACAGTGGCGTAGTAAGTAATCAATATTTAACCCTCGAATAATTTAAAATGTGATAAGTCCACTAAATTGTTAATAAATGCTGTGACTAAGAAAGCTAGCACAAGAAAGACAGTAGCGTAGTGAGTAATCAATATTTAACCCTCGCATAATTTAAAATGTAATAACTCCACCAAATACTAACAGATTTCAAAAATTCTTTCAAAATATAAATGACCAATGCATTAGTAATAAATGCTGTAAGTAGGAAAACTAGCACACAGAAGACAGTGGCGTAGTAAGTAATCAATATTTAACCCTCGAATAATTTCAAATGTGATAAGTCCACTAAACACAAAGAAATTTCAAATATTCTTTTAAATTAGGAATCACTAATGCATTGTTAATAAAATCTGTGACTAAGAAAGCTAGCACAAGAAAGACAGTAGCGTAGTGAGTAATCAAAATTTAACCCTCGCATAATTTAAAATGTAATAACTTCACCAAATACTAACAGATTTCAAAAATTCTTTCAAAATATAAATGACTAATGCTCTAGTAATAAATGCTGTGACTGAGAAAGCTAGCACAGTAAAGACAGAGGCGTAGTAAGTAATCAATATTTAACCCTCGAATAATTTAAAATGTAATAACTCCACTAAATACAGAGAGATTTCAAAAATTCTTTTAAATTATGAATCACTAATGCATTGTTAATGAATGCTGTGACTAAGAAAGCTAGCACAAGGAAAGCAGTAGCGTAGTGAATAATAAATATTTAATCCTCGCATAATTTAAAATGTAATAGCTCCACCATTTATTAACAATGCATTAGTGATTCATAATTTAAAAGAATCTTTGAAATCTCTCTGTATTTAGTGGAGTTATTACATTTTAAATTATTCGAGGGTTAAATATTGATTCCTTACTACGCCTCTGTCTTTACTGTGCTAGCTTTCTTATTCACAGCATTTATTACCAATGCATTGGTCATTTATATTTTAAAAGAATTTTTGAAATCTGTTGGTATTTGGTGGAGTTATTACATTTTAAATTATGCGAGGGTTAAATATTGATTACTCACTACGCTACTGTTTTTCTTGTGCTAGCTTTCTTAGTCACAGTATTCATTAACAATGCATTAGTGATTCATAATTTAAAAGAATTTTTGAAATCTCTCTGTATTTAGTGGAGTTATTACATTTTAAATTATTCGAGGGTTAAATATTGATTACTCACTACGCCTCTGTCTTTACTGTGCTAGCTTTCTCAGTTACAGCATTTATTACTAATGCATTGGTCATTTATATTTTGGAAGAATTTTTGAAATTTGTTAGTATTTGGTGGAGTTATTACATTTTAAATTATGCGAGGGTTAAATATTGATTACACACTACGCTACTGTCTTTCTTGTGCTAGCTCTCTTAGTCACAGCATTCATTACCAATTAATTAGTGATTCATAATTAAAAAGAATTTTTGAATTTTTGAAATCTGTTGGTATTTGGTGGAGCTATTACATTTTAAATTATGCGAGGATTAAATATTTATTATTCACTACGCTACTGCTTTCCTTGTGCTAGCTTTCTTAGTCACAGCATTTATTAACAATGCATTAGTGATTCATAATTTAAAAGAATCTTTGAAATCTCTCTGTATTTAGTGGAGTTATTACATTTTAAATTATTCGAGGGTTAAATATTGATTACTCACTACGCCTCTGTCTTTACTGTGCTAGCTTTCTCAGTTACAGCATTTATTACTAATGCATTGGTCATTTATATTCTGAAAGAATTTTTGAAATTTGTTGGTATTTGGTGGAGTTATTACATTTTAAATTATGCGAGAGTTAAATATTGATTACTCACTACGCTACTGTCTTTCTTGTGCTAGCTTTCTTAGTCACAGTATTCATTAACAATGCATTAGTGATTCATAATTTAAAAGAATTTTTGAAATCTCTCTGTATTTAGTGGTGTTATTACATTTTAAATAATTCGAGGGTTAAATATTGATTACTCACTACGCCTCTGTCTTTACTGTGCTAGCTTTCTCAGTTACAGCATTTATTACAAATGCATTGGTCATTTATATTCTGAAAGAATTTTTGAAATATGTTGGTATTTGGTGGAGTTATTACATTTTAAATTATGCGAGGGTTAAATATTGATTACTCACTACGCTACTGTCTTTCTTGTGCTAGCTTTCTTAGTCACAGTATTCATTAAGAATGCATTAGTGATTTATAATTTAAAATAATTTTTGAAATCTCTCTGTATTTAGTGGAGTTATTACATTTTAAATTATTCGAGGGTTAAATATTGATTACTCACTACGCCTCTGTCTTTACTGTGCTAGCTTTCTCAGGTACAGAATTTATTACTAATGCATTGGTCATTTATATTCTGAAAGAATTTTTGAAATCTGTTGGTATTTGGTGGAGTTATTACATTTTAAATTATGCGAGGGTTAAATATTGATTACTCACTACGCTACCGTCTTTTATGTGCTAACTTTCTTAGTCACAGCATTTACTAACAATGCATTAGTGATTCATAATTTAAAAGAATTTTTGAAATCTCTCTGTATTTAGTGGAGTTATTACATTTTAAATTATTCGAGGGTTAAATATTGATTACTTACTACGCCTCTGTCTTTACTGTGCTAGCTTTCTCAGTCACAGCATGTATTACCAATGCATTAGTCATTTATATTTTGAAAGAATTTTTGAAATCTGTTAGTATTAGGTGGAGTTATTACATTTTAAATTATTCGAGGGTTGGTCATTAATAACTCACTACGTCACTGTCTTAAATGTGCTTGCTTTCCGGGTCACAGCATTTGAAAGCAATGTTTTAAACTGTTAGTTAAGTATATGGCGAAGTTATTGTTAACAAATCCGTTGAAATATTGTGATTTGTTAGAAAATACGCATTTAGCATAATAATTAAAATACATGAACGGAATTACGCATACAGGATTTGAAAGCTCACGGTTGATAATTAAAATTGAAATATCTTTTTAACCATTTTATTTTTTTAAATAATTTTTGCATATTCTGCCTGTGCTTGCTCTAAGCTGTAGATTCCTTTAGAAATAATCAAAAAATATTAAAGTGGGGGGCTGGGGTACAAACTAATTTTGTATTTTTAAGGGGTTGTTGGGGTTGTGCTTGCTCTAAATCTGGTTGTGCTAGCCTGTGCTAGCTCTGAGGAATCCAAATCATATAAAAAAAGTTGAAAAATCAAAAGTGGGGGGCAAACGTCAACTTAGCCCCCCCATATTTGAAACCCCTATAACTTTTTTACTATTTGTGTGCTTGCTCTAATTTTGGCTGTGCTAGCCTGTGCTAGCTAAGGGCTTTTCTGTGCAATGATGTTTTTCTGAAAAATTGAAAGTGGGGGGCCAAGTTGACGGAGCCAGTAAAACACCTATTTGATATTAAGTTCAAGATGTACTTACTGATACTAATTATTTTCAAATAAACTTCTTTAAGAAGTAAAACTAATTATGTAACAGTAAATAAACAAAAATTTTTTATTTTTTCCTAAAAAAAAGTATTTGTTTGCCTTTTATCATCTCTTGCGCATAAGAACAAAAGAATGTTACTGAAACAGCTGCCTAATAAACCATAATTTATGGTAAATTACCAGTGGGGATTGCCGATGTGAATTACTACTAAAAACATTAATTAGGACTAAATATATTCACGAGTAAGACTGCAAAGTGATATTAAAAAAGTGCAGAGTGCTGCATTTTCGATGGTTTCTTCAAGTATCGTACTATGAATGACAAAATATAATAAATACTTCAGAGCTTTTTTAAAGCTTTTTTTCTATGCCTAATCAAAATCTGTGTATCTTCAATTGTTTACGAGATATATATATAAAAAAAAAACTTAAAATATTTTCAAATATTTCAATAACTTTTTTATATTACTGTCTGTTCGGACAAGAAATTTATTTTATAAATTTCCGCCTGCGTTCCGATCTTTCGTTTTGTCGTTTTGCGTCGCTAAAAACGGTACCCCTAATAAACCCCACGGACGGCGTGACCATCCCCCGGACCAGGGGGCCCAGGCCGCATTCTAATCCGTCCTTCCTGGAAATTTCGCCTGCCACGGAGATTTTTAAAAACAACCAGTGCCCGCTTTCTCCTTGAGGGAGGAAAGAAAGAGACGGAAGATGACCACCCCACCCTGAGGACAACATTTTATTCTTTGTATATATTTTTACTTTCCCCCGTATATAATACAAAGGGAAAGTATTGTTTTCGTGAAAAAATTTTCGAATCAAAAATTTTAGCGGAAATATCCGTTTTGAGGTCCCCTGAGTCGAATAAGACCATTTTTGAAAAATGTCTGTCTGTCTGTCTGTCTGTCTGTCTGTGTGTCTGTGTGCGCTGTACCGCAAAAACCACTAAAGATATCGAGATGAAACTTGAAACTTAAGCTTTTTGTTACAATCGGAAGAACTGAAAAGCTTTTGGTGAAAATCGGAAAACCGGAAGTGGTACTTTACTCTTAGCGTTTTTCAGTTTTTTCAGATTTTTTCAATAAATGTTCATCAAACAAAAAATTCTTTCAAATAAAAGTTGCAGATAATAACAAAATGAAGATGTATTGTTCACTTACTTTTTGTCATAGCACTCTTAGTTTTTGAGATATTTCAAAAGTTGTGTGTTTTATCTAGTTATTGAGGACCACTTCGTAAAATGTTATAAAAAGAAGAACGTTTTTCGGGAACTTTCAAACACAATTTTCTACAGGGTGATTCATTAGCCTCTTTACAAACTTTAAAAAGTGATTTAATACGCATTTACGGGGGAAAGTACTATGATGGACACATCACCATTTTTGTAAATACTTTTAACCATTACCATACGAAACTCTGTACAGTCAAGAGCAATAGAAGCAGTTTTTAAAAGTGACCTCTTGTTATTTTTCGAGTCGTAACAACCACGTGTTCTTACAAACACACCAAACCGATAAACAATTCTATTCACTGTCGTAAAAACCTTTAGGTTTATGCATAGTCCTGTGAATAAACTGTAACTAACGTGTGATTAACTAGTCGCGATTAAGGTGTTACTAAGTACATCAGTCATGTTTTAATACATTGCTTTTTCTATAATTTTCATGTTAAATGGTTTCATAGACTAAGGAAAATATTAATGTATTTGTTAAATGTATCTATGTAACGGGGGTTGCTACGCCTTCTGTGCTAATGTCGCTAACTAATGTATACTTTAACAAATTATTTAAGTGTAAAATAAGCAATATTAAATTACCAATTGTAGTTCTTTTTGAACTCTATAGTAACTATTACCTCACAGTGATTTGAACTAGTGTTGTTAAGTTTACCTGTGCTCACAAAAATGTGAGCACTGCACTTAAACCGAAAGAACTAAGATAATAATACTCTGTACTAGAGATGGGCGAAAAGGCTCTTTTCAGTGAGCCGGTTCACAAGATCTAACTCACTTCAAAGAGCCGGTTCAGTGAGCCAGCTCAAAAGAGTTACATGACTCAGTTACGAGCGAGTGATCCGGCGAGAGTTTTGGCTATTATAGATCGCTCTCACTCATAGAGATGAGCGATACGGTGATTAATGATGTCGGTTATACAATGATTGCAATAATTGAATAAATATAATCATAATTTATATAAAAACATAAGAGTAAATATGTAATCGAAAGTATAGTAAAGGCGTATTCAATTATTAATTTCGTACGTAATACATTCAAGTGTGTATAAATATATTGAATACATGTACGCGCAATAACGCATGCTCATGCATTCATCGCGGAATTATTGCGATTCAGCACCCAACCTCTGAGCTGGATCGCGCGGATTTACGAAACTCTGTTAAAAGAGCTAGCTCAGTAGCTCAGTAGGCTCACTCGGCTCCCTCGGCTCTCTCGGCTCACTAGGTTCAGTCGGAGTCTAGAGCCGTCTTGAATCACCGCGATCCAACTCTAAACCTCGGAGCTGGATCGTAATGAAACGAGCGGATTTTTATTTATTTAACTCCGTTCGCACGCGTCGAAGTTCGAGTTGATTATGCTGCAATAAAATATGAGTGAAATATAACGATACCTATTTTCTTACTACAATAACAAATACTTCTTGTTTGTGTATGATATTTTAAATTGTAGTAACTGTGAACTAAGAGATGCGAATCCATATTAAAATAAACACATAACGTAGGTTCAGAAAATGCTGTGAAAAATATTCAGTTTTCAGAAATTAATTGAGTAGTTCGGTGACTGCGATCGTATCCCAAATTCCCAAGTCAAATTAAAAAAGAATCATTCCTTTGCACAAAAGAAGCGATATTTGGTATCACTTTAAAGACATTGACAATAAAAACGCGAAGTGTTTGTATTGTTTACAAGTATTAAAAATTACAAATCGTTCCACGGGAAATTTACTTAGACACTTAAAAACAAAACACCCGAGTGTACCAATTAATAAAAAATCGACCAATCAAACACAATCTACCGAATTATTGGAAGAATTTGATATCGATGCACCGTCAACATCACATCAAAGTCCAGCAAGAGCTACTATTGTCTCAACAACGCAGATACAGAAACAAATGACTGAGTTTATTTCTTGCAATAAACCGATTAGTATAAGAAAGACAAAGGAATTCAATAAACAATTGACCAAAATGATCGTAAAAGAATATTACCCTTTAAGAATTGTGGAAGACAAGAAATTTAGAAAATTTATAGATTTACTAAACCCAGGATATACATTACCTAGCAGAAAAACCATTTCATACAGTTTAATTCCTCAACTGCACACGGAGGTGGAAAATAGTTTAAAAGGGCAAATCAATTCAGCAACTTCTGTATGTCTTACAACCGATGGATGGACATCGATTAACAACAACAGTTTTATTGCAGTGACAGCACATTATATTGACAACGAATTTAAATTAAACTCAAGTCTCCTTGGATGTCTTCAGTACGACGGAAAACATACGGCGCAAAACTTGTGTACCCTTTTAAAACAAACTATTTCCACTTGGAATTTGGAAAACAAGGTGGTAGCTGTTGTCAGTGATAACGCCGCGAATATCACTGCAGCCATTCGATTGGGAGAGTGGCAACATATACCGTGCTTCGCTCACAGTATAAATTTAGTGGTACAGTCAAGTTTAAATGAAAATACTCGTATTAAGAACATCGTCCATAAAGTTAAGTGTATTGTGGAATATTTTAAAAGAAGTAGTGGCGCACTTGCTAAATTAAAAATTGCCCAAGAAAACATGGGATTGCCAGATTTAAAATTAAAGCAAGATGTTAAAACTAGGTGGAATTCCACCTATGATATGTTGTTTCGGGTATTACAAATAAAAGAAGCAATAGTTTCAACACTAACTATAATAAATCACAGCATACATATTTCATTTGATGAATGGGAAGTAATCACAGAAACTTGTACAATATTACAAATATTTTATGCAACTATAAAAGAAATCAGTGCGGAATCTGTTACAACTATATCAAAATTAACCGTCTTAGTAAAAACTTTAAAAAGTCATATTGATTCATACACAAATAAAGACGATATATCAAACGTAATCAGAGATTTTGCAATTTCAATAAAAAATCATGTGAACAAAAGATTGAACTGGGTAGAAACAAACGAGATGTGCAAGGAGTCGACGTTGTTAGATCCGCGATTTAAAAAAATTGGTTTCATTCCAGATCGTTATAATGAAATTTATAAATCATTATGTGAAAAAGCCTGCTCGATAAATCTACCAATCTCGAATAATCCAAGTGCAATAACTACAGATAATTTGCATACATTGTCCACTTCAACTAACGCCACAAGTTTAGAATTACTATTATGGCAAGATTTTGATAAACAAGTAAATACGGCAAACATTTCAAATAATCCCATCGCAGAAGGAATTACAGAGGTTGATAATTTATTAAATGAACCGCTAATTTCGAGAACCGGTGATCCTTTGCAATGGTGGAAAAGAAAATAATTAGTTTATCCAAGGCTGGTTCATATAGTAAAAAAACATTTATGTGTCGTTGCTACATCAGTTCCTTGCGAACGAATATGTTCCAAGACTGGTCAAGTATTAAGTGAAAAACGCTCTAGGTTAACATCTTCAAAGTTATCACAGATAATTTTTTTAAATTCAAATCTTGATTAGATATTATATTATTATTGTTTAGATATTATGTTATGTTATGTGTATTTATGTTATGTTAAAAAATGTAGTAATCAATGTTAGAATTTAGGTTCTTATTTTTTCTTTATATTTTATTATATATGTTTATCATGCTTATAATAGTAATCGTTTAAATGTTATTTTATATTGAGTAAAAGTATAATTTGAGTTAATTTCTATTTCATTTCTGTATACGTATCCCTTAACTGTTTACAAAATTATTTTTATTTTCTTTAACTTTTCTCAAATTTTTAATTTTTATTTAAAAATAATTTCAATTTTCTTCGATAATTTAAAAAAAGTTTGAAGATGATTCAATAAAGGTCGCAGACAAAAAATGCAGAAGGTAAACAGTAAACAGTGCATGCTCAGCAAGGCCGAGCCGAGAGCGCCTGCCGATCGACGAGCCGCGTGAAAATCAAGAGCTGTTAATACAGTGCGAAATGTGCGAATCAACATTCAAGATGAGTCACGTAACTCTACAAGAGCGGGCGAATCGAAATGAGTCATGGCTCAAAAAGAGCTGCATATTTCGAAGCGATTCACTCGGCTCACCAGCTCACTTCACTGAGCTGACTCTTTGAGTCGACTCACTCAGGAGTTACCCATCTCTACTCTGTACGAACGAACGAGTTAAATGATTGTGCACAGTGCTGCCAAGTCAACGGAAAATCCGCTAGATCTGACGGATTTTGAATGCAAATTGCGGAATATTTTTCGATTTAGCGGCTAACGGATTTTCTAGAGAAATTGTTATTTGATAATCGAAAAAACTAGCGTATTTTTGTAATTATTTTAATATAAATATTGCAGATATGGTAGAAAATACATTTTAAATAGTGGTCAAATTAAACTAAGAATTATAATGTTCAATTTTATCTAAACAATAATTAGGAAATAATCCAGAAATTTCATCTGTCCATAGAATTTTGAACCATTGCAGATATATGTATAGTAAATATTAATTAAATATTTTTATGCGATTATGAAACGACAAACTTCACAAGTTATCAACATTTGTCAATTGGAATACTATTAAATAAAGTAAGCAGTTTTGAACTTTAATTTTAAATCAGTGTTTTGTACGCCTGGCTAGGGGTGCCAATCCCGAGCCATTTTTCTAATCTAGGGGTTTTCGGATAATGGTCAAGTAAAATACAAATATTTAATTTTAAAAGATTTATTTACTTTATCAAACTTAAATACTATGTATTAATTTGAAATGAACGAACAAAACATAAATATAATAACAAAACATATAATAAAATAACAAAACATGTAGATATGTATATACAGAGAGTTTCATGTAACACCGAACATTTTTATCCAATACAATTTGATACATTTAATTTTTAAGTTATATATTGTAGCCAATCAATCGCAATTAATGCCTCAACTTGTACATACAGGGAGTTTTTCTTTCAAGTATACATGTCCTAATTACAGCGTATTTGCTGTAAATCTTTAGATGATCCTTGTTTTTTTTTAAAAGAGTTCAATTTGAAACTAAAAATGAGTGTGCTCCACTCCCAGACTAAGCATGAAGTAAAATTTCGAGTTTAGAAAAGCCTGAAAATTTGGTTTGGTCGCGTAGCGCGAAGCGCGGAGCGGCCAAACCAAATTTTCAGGCTTTTCTAAACTCGAAATTTTACTTCATGCGCCACCGGTACAAAACGCTGACATATTGCGAAGATTAAAACACACCGCTAAACTTTACATTGAATCGGTGTTTTGTACCGGTGGCGCATGAAATAAAATTTTGAGTTTAGAAAAGCTTGAAAATTTGGTTTGGCCGCTCCACGCTTCGCGCTACGCGACCAAACCAAATGTTCAGGCTTTTCTAAACTCGAAATTTTACTGCATGCTTAGTCTGGGAGTGTAACACACTCGTTTAAAGCTTCAAATTGAATTATTTTAATAAACCGAGCGTCGGAAAATGTACAACCTATGCATATGCATACTTAAAAGAAAACATCTCGTTGTAAAAATGTTCGGTGTTAAATAAAACTCTCGAATATTTTTCTCACTTATCACTTGGAGAAACATTTTTAAATATTGATAATGAAGGTTTAAATTAAATTACACTTGGTTTGTTTCACAATTTTTTACTTTACTATTTACTCGACTAGTTTCGCGTTTTACAGCATTATCATGATAATGCTGTAAAACGCGAAACTAGTCGAGTAAATAGTAAAGTAAAAAATTGTGAAACAAACCAAGTGTAATTTAATTTAAACCTTCATTATCAATATAAAACTCTCTGTATATACACTGCCCTGCAAAAGTTTAGACTCACTTAGAAAAATCGTTTTTTTTTTGTATTTATCGCTATAATTATTTATCGTTCTCAGACTGACATTTACTTATGATATTCTTGAGTTTTTTTCTGGAAAAAATTGGGAAAATCAATCGAGCCGTTTTTCATCAATATGTTGGCCTTTCGATTTGATGATTGCCCTACAAATTCTGGGCATTCTTTCCACCAATTGCTGAGGTCTTTCTGGTCGCAATTGTTGCCAAGCCTGCTGAAGATATTGCCACAAGTGAGATTCGCTGGTTGGATGAAGTTTCCGCATTTCTCTGTCCAGCTCATCCTACAACAGTTCGATGGGATTTTCATACGACGATTGTGGTGGCCATTCCATGAATTTAAGAGTGCATGTAGCTTTTTTCGATCTAAAATAGATTTTACAAAGTTTTGAAGTATGTTTAGGGTCGATATCTTGCTAAAATACAAACCCCTCCCCTATCAAATCGATGCCAGATGGAATAGCGCTTCGCTGAAGTATCCGGTGAGAGTCTTCTTTCCGCATGTTTCCGTCGATTTTTACCAAGGTGCCGACACCAGCGTAGCAGAAACAAGCCTATACCATCACACTACCACCGCCAAACTTAACTGTTGGCTTTACACATTGAGGTGCGTGCCGTTCATCAGATTTTCTGCGGCAGTACATTCGCCGTTTCCTACCGAAAATTTCAAATTTGGACTCATCGGTCCATAACACCTGTTTCCATTGTTCGATAGACCAATTTTTGTATTATTTTGCCCATTTGAGTCGTTTACGGGCGTTTACCGATCTCAACAATGGTTTTTTGGCAGCGACTCGTCCATAGAAACCGACATCATGCAACCGACGTGTGACCGTTGTATCGGAGATCAGCTTCGGTAGCGTTTGATTGATCTCGGCTCTGATATCTGGCACTGTTTTGAGTCTGGACCGCTTACTTAACACTTGTATAATTCTATCATCACTTTTTGTCGTCTTTCTGGGTTGGCCCGAGCGTTTCCTGTCGGAAAACGATTTGGATTCAGCAAATTTCTCCAATGTTGTACGGACTCCTTTCTGTGAAACTCCCAATATTTGTGCAATTTTTCGCTGCGAATGGCCAGTTTCACTTAAAATTACTATCTTAGCACGTTTTCCTTTCGGTATTCGCTTTGCTCTTGCCATTTTCAAGACTATAGACACAAATTTGAAGGAGCAATATTGATGAAAATATTGTGCAATGAGCAACTGTCTTTCAAGTGTCAAAGTGACGAAATTTGAGGTTATTGTACAGACAATCGACGGCAGATGGGCTTCGAAGTCATTGGTGCGCATTTTGAAGTGTCGATGCATTAAGCAAAAATTGATTCGAGGTAAAAAAAAATGTTGAAGTAATTAAAAATGATATATTTTAATATTGTCGATTTTTAAATATTTTTAAATAATAAACATATTTTGTTACAATAAATAAATGACAATTAAAAGAAACCGCTCAAAAGTTATCAATACAATATTGTTCTGAACAAATACGTTGTATAAAACGGTCTGAGAACGATAATTAAAGCGATAAATACAAAAAAAAAACGATTTTTCTGAGTCCATACTTTTGCAGGGCAGTGTATACTAGGTGACGCAGAATCAACGCCCTTAACTGAAAGGGCAAATTCCAGATGAGATATTCTAAGAAATTGTTTCTTGCTAATGTGGAATCCCCGCTCTGATTGTATATCCTCAAGCTCGAAGAGCGTTTTTAATATACGTATTACGAGATCTCGGTTTTTTAGGATCATTTTTTAAACGGGATTCCGGGATCCCGAGATTTCGGAATCCTGGGATTGACACCCCTACGCCTGGGCAATGAAGTAAAATTTCGAGTTTAAAAAGGGATCAAAATTTGGTTTGGTCGCTTCGCTACGCGACCAAACTAAATTTTCAGGCTTTTCTAAACTCGAAATTTACTTCATGCCTAGCCAAGGAGTGGAAACCTGTGTTTAAAAAATCAAATAAAACATTACAATACAAGATTTGAATGTCTTAAACGTTTAAAATAAAACTTTAAGGTGTTAGTAGACACTAGCATGACGTAGCCGTGTTTTCTATATTCCTGAAATGTAGGAATATTAAATAACGTTAATAATTGAACCAGGTTTTACCCAAATTTGGTAAAATACATATTGAAAAGGTTGGCCCATTCGCTGCTTTGCCATGTTGCCGGCTTGGTTATGTAGTTGCGAGGCAACATACTTCTTATTGACGGTAATGACGTTTGACATAACCTCTATTAGTTTTTATTATTATTATATTTCCATCCACTGGAAGTTACTTTTGCGCATGCGTGGATATGGACCAACCTATTCAATATTCTTTTCTACTAACCTTAGGTTTTACCGATGCTAAAAATTTAGCTTTTTTATTCTAGGTCCAAACATTTTGAAAATTTGTTGGTATATGTATATTGGATTACATTATAAAATCTTTGTCGCATTCCATTTTTTTGAAATTCTTTTTTGATTTTGAGTAACAAAAATATTTTTGAAAAAAAAAATACCATCAAAAAAGCATTCGACAAATTGTTTTAACCCATTAACGGCCGAGCTATTATTGAGTTATAAAAGTTGATTTTAGGTAAAATTCTGCACTTATTTTTAAGATTTCTATGAATGACTTCTTGTATTACATAGTGTGAAGTTTTCTTTTAAATATACATAATGAATACACTGTAAATTTTTAGACATTCGTCGATTTTATATAAAAACGTGCAATATAAAGTTTAGAACGAGTGTTTCTACTGACAGACTAAGCATAAAGTAAAATTTCGAGTTTCAGAAAGTCTTAAAATTTGGTTTAGTCGCTCCATGTAGCGGAAGGGCCAAACCCAATTTCCAGGCTTTTCTAAACTCTAAATTTTACTTCATGCGCTACGCGTATAAAACACTAATATATTATGAAAATAGAAATACACTGATACATTTTATATATTTATATTTTTGTTCGTTCATTTTCAAGTCAGTATAGTATAATATATCAAATTAATTTATTTTGTAATTAATTTAACAAAAAATTACTAATGTTGCGAATATGTAGAGTATGCAGCAATGGCGCTTAATGGCCTAAAGATTTTATTTTTTTAAATCTAAGAAATATTAAGCGAGAAGAATAGAATCGAAAATCACATCCATTTTTGTAATTTAATATTCTGTAGTAAATAATGTTTCTAAAATTTATCAGAACTATTTCTGATGATCCAATAGAAAAAAGCAAATATATTTTGAATTGTAGAGGCTTCTATTTCGTTATACATGTTAATTTAACACAATAAAACACTTTTAACTTTGTTTGTATAACACAATTTATTTTTATGTGACTGCAGTTTCGGCAAATTCAGCTTGCCATTATCAAACATGAAGTGTCTAAACCTGGAAACAATACGGGTATATATACAAAAGGTGATTACATGAAAACGGATTACAAAACGGCTTTAAAAATGGGGGTATACAGTAGGTCAACCTGGTCGTTAATTAGGGGGATTCCCGGATTAGCGCTAGCTTTATGTATTTCTAGGGATTCACGGAGATTCATCTTCCGACCCTTTTCGACACAATGAATAATAGTAAGTACATCTTTTCCAAAAGTATGGTTTTCATCTAAGAGATGTTTTGCAAAAGATGACTTATCACATTGTCGCAACCGAAAAGCCCAGTTATGCTCCTTTAGTCTAGTATTGAAATTACGACCAGATTGACCAATGTATACTCCTTGACAATCTGTGCATGTTAAATTATGTACTCCTGATCTATTACCTTTATCCATTTTGGTTTTACTATTAAAAATATAATTATTAATTTTACAAAATGGTTTGAATGCAATTTCTATATTAGGTTTTTTCAAAATATTTTTAATTTGGAAACTAACATTGCCAAAGTAAGTAATTGGTTTGTAAGTTGTACTGTCTGATTTATTTGGTATTCCTGCATACAGTAAATGTTTAATTTGGGAAAATTTATGTTTTTTAATTAGTTTATCAACTAGATCATGACCATAACCATTATTAATAGCCATGGTCCTAATCAGGCTAACTTCTTTTTCAAAAGAACTATCTGATAAGGGAATTTTAAACGCTCGATTGATCATTGAATTGAAAGAAGCTATTTTATGTTTATAGGGATGTCTGGAGTGGATGGGAATTACTGAGTCTGTAAATGTGGGTTTTCTAAAAATGTCATCTAGTTGATAAACTAATTAAAAAACATAAATTTTCCCAAATTAAACATTTTCTGTATGCAGGAATACCAAATAAATCAGACAGTACAACTTACAAACCAATTACTTACTTTGGCAATGTTAGTTTCCAAATTAAAAATATTTTGAAAAAAACATAATATAGAAATTGCATTCAAACCATTTTGTAAAATTAATAATTATATTTTTAATAGTAAAACCAAAATTGATAAAGGTAATAGATCAGGAGTATATAAATTAACATGCACAGATTGTCAAGGAGTATACATTGGTCAATCTGGTCGTAATTTCAATACTAGACTAAAGGAGCATAACCGGGCTTTTCGGTTGCGACAATGTGATAAGTCATCTTTTGCAAAACATCTCTTAGATGAAAACCATACTTTTGGAAAAGATGTACTTACTATTATTCATTGTGCCGAAAAGGGTCGGAAGATGAATCTCCTTGAATCCCTAGAAATACATAAAGATAGCGCTAATCCGGGAATCCCCCTAATTAACGACCTACTGTATACCCCCATTTTTAAAGCCGTTTTGTAATCCGTTTTCTTGTAATCACCTTTTGTATATATACCCGTATTGTTTCCAGTTTTAGACACTTCATGTTTGATAATGGCAAGCTGAATTTGCCGAAACTGCAGTCACATAAAAATAAATTGTGTTATACAAACAAAGTTAAAAGTGTTTTATTGTGTTAAAAAGCAAATACGTCATCAACATTTGAAATTGAAAGACTTTAAATTGCAAAGTTTGAAACATACAGCATATATTTGATCTCACCGTTAATAAATTATTCAAATTTGACAAAATGTTTCAAAATCTAGAAATAAATCCATGTCGGCCATCAAGTGCACACGTTTTGGGGGTACATCACTGATTTTAGCGATTTTCACATATATTATAAAGGCTATCAAGACATGGCTCTTGGTTGTTACTAGAGGTTAAACAAATGATTGTGTCAAAAGTTATAACAATATAAACTTTTAGTACACTTTTATTTTGAACTCAAAAATATCGTAATCCGTTATCTATACAAAAAGTTGTTCTGTACTTTTTTGTGCTTAAATGTTTAAAGTTTAAAATAGAATTTTTTGCAAAACGAAAAAACTTTATTTAGATACATTTTTTTTAATAAATAAAACATATCTTAAAAAATTATCGAATTCTCATGTTTTAATTTTCTTACAAAAATGATATGTTATATTCCTAAGAATTTTTCTGTTTTCAAAAGTATGGTCACTTTTAAACTTATTGAGATATGATTTTTTTGCCCGAGCGCTGCATTGACATGAGGCGCTCCCGCCATTGGTGTTAATGGCCCGGATCGCGGTGTGCGCTGCGAGTTCCGCTTAATAAACCAAGAGAACTTTACTTATTAATTGTTTAACCTAAATTTAAGTCACTAATACAGTTTATCTAAAATTATAAAGAATTTTCACTTTTAGCTATCAAAATTATATACCGAGAAGGTCAGTGAAAAATTACGAACGTTTTTACTTACTCTATAATGATGCGCCTTTTTGCGAATTACAACAAATTCTTAATGAATTTATAGTCTTTAAATCTATAAATACTCAATATATACAGGGTGTCCGTATTTCGAGGAAATGCATGGGGATCTCGGTTATTTGAAGAGTTAGAGAGTTGGTTGGAGTGAAATTTGGAGCCCAACAATAATCCGAAAATAGATTTGAAGTATCTTTTTTTGTTTTCGAGATATTGCCAAAAAACTATTTTTTTCAAATTTCGTTTTTCTTTTTTTATTCAAAAACTATTGGATCTAGGAATTTGCAACTTTTACATTATACAGGCACTTTTTAATCAGGAATTTAGTAGTGTACTTACATTTAAAATAACTTTAATATCTTCTCCAGAACCATAGCCAACTTTTGTTTTTCTTATGGGCGCCATATTGGATATTCATATTTTTTTAAAGAACTTTTTTTTCTGAATTCAACGGTATATCACACTTATAATTTATTTTGCGTTTTATTTGAAACAAAGCAACCTTTTGTTTTTTTTAAGAGTGCCTTGAAAACAGTTGCACATTTTAAAATTCCTGAGGCCTACAACTATATTTTTTTAGGGAAGGAACCAGAATAATCACTCTGCTGCTTGATAAAGTTTTTCATAATATTAAATAATAATAAACAAATTAATTAAATATCTTTTCAACAGCATAATAAATCTTAGTGACAGCTTCTCAATGGGACCGGATGAGGTTCCAAGCATCCTTATTAAAAAATGCATATGTACATTAAGTTCACCGATTCATCGTGTATTTTTAAAATCTCTTTCCACAGGCATATTTCCTATAACATGGAAAAACAGCTTCATAAAACCAATATTCAAATCCGGCCAGCGGAATTTGATAGAAAACTATAGGGGTGTGTGTGTCCAGTCCGTTATTCCAAAATTATTAGATGCAATTGTTGCAAAGCAACTATCATGGATGTCCCATCAAATAATATCGCCACACCAACACGGGTTTGTAAAAGGACGTTCCACGGTAACAAATTTACTTTTATATAAACAATTTCTGTCGGATGCTTTGGAGAAAGGTTATCAGGTAGATGCTTTATATACAGATTTTTCCAAAGCATTCGACACAGTGAATCAAGTGTTGCTTTTGAATAAGATAAAACTTCTAGGGAATCAAAAATTATCCTCAGGATTTTCACATATGGACGCCATCTTGAATTTTTTTAAATGGAATTCGATTTTTTTTTTTTATTTTACAACTTTTATAGACCTTATAATTCTGATTACAACCATATACCTTTTTTTAAAAATACTTGTCTTTTCATCGATAAACCGGACTTTGAAAAGTATGGAAACAGCCAAACGAGAACTATTTCTAAATGCTGCAATACCACAAATGCATGTTCTATTTTTGATCAAAACTTAAAAAATATTAAACAGTAAAATGAAAAAATAAAATATTGAACAATAAATGATTTTTTATTTTACAATATATGTTCAAAGTGCTCTCTATTAACTTCTTGGCAGTAATGAATACGCTGGACAAAGTGTTGTAATGAACTAGGTAAAATATTAGGACGAATATTTGCAATTTCGGTTCTTATGCGTTCTTCTAATTCTTGTATATTGTGTGGCCTGTTGTTATAAACTCAATTTTTCAAATGTCCCCACAGGAAAAAATCAAGTGGAGTTAAATCGGGCGACCTAGCAGGCCATTCAATTGTTCCTCTCCTGCCTATCCATTTGCCGGGAAAAGTTACGTCTAAATATTCACGTACTATTAGTCCGAAATGAGCTGGTGCTCCGTCTTGCTGAAACCAAATTAGAATTAGAACATGCATTTGTGGTATTGCAGCATTTAGAAAAAGTACTCGTTTGGCTGTTTCCATACTTTTCAAAGTCCGGTTTATCGATGAAAAGGCAAGTATTTTTAAAAAAAGGTATATGGTTGTAATCAGAATTATAAGGTCTATAAAAGTTGTAAAATAAAAAAAATCGAATTCCATTTAAAAAAATTCAAGATGGCGTCCGTATGTGAAAATCCTGAGAATCATTTTTGTTTTTTTCACGCCAAATTGTTCAAGAAAATATCCCATTTAGAAATCCCAATTTTGGTGGTTCTGTTTTTAGCCGTTTTCACGTGAGACCCGTGTTTCCATACTTTGTAGCGACCGTGTATATATATATATATACAGAACCACCAAAATTGGGATTTCTAAATGGGATATTTTCTTGAACAATTTGGCGTGAAAAAATCAAAAATGATTCTCAGGATTTTCACATACGGACGCCATCTTGAATTTTTTTAAATGGAATTCGATTTTTTTGATTTTACAACTTTTATAGACCTTATAATTCTGATTACAACCATATACCTTTTTTTAAAAATACTTGTCTCTATTTCTAAATGCTGCAATACCACAAATGCATGTTCTATTTTTGATCAAAACTTAAAAAATATTAAACAGTTTTCACGTGAGACCCGTGTTTCCATACTTTGTAGCGACCGTATATATATATATATATATATATATATTTATATATATATATATTTTCCGAACTCTGCCTATATATATATATATACAGGGTGGGCCACGAATAACGCCCATTAAATGTTTTCGGGATTCCTGATAGAGGAAAAATTTGAAAAAATTCTACATTGCACGGTTGAATGCGATCACCTCATGGAAAATATTTCGACTTTCTATCACTTCCGGTTGTACCGGAAATGGCTACCAACTTTGTTATTTTAAATGGAACATCCTATATATTATTTTTTTTTAGATTCCCCGTTCAATTGTCTACCCTCTCATATGAATTTATGTCCACTTAACTCTTACAGTTTTTGAATTAAAAATTTATTTGTGAAATATTGACCTCAAATAGACGTTTTGAAAAATGCCTATAACTTCTAGTAGGGACAAGATAGACAGACGAGCGGCATCTTGAATTGTTACTTATAGATCCCTCTAGAATTAAAAAAATTGACATCTGTCAATTTTGACAATAGGTATTTCAAAAATGTCAATATTTCAGTGCCCACTTAAAAACATCATAATTCAATGTTTTCAAATGGAATGACCAATATTTTATCTCATATGGTGATTGGCAAGACAATTTGCAACATAAAAGTATTATGTCTCCCTATATCTAGAGCAAGTAGTTTTTGAGTTATTTCGAAATTTCTTTCCTCCCAGAATGCTTGCACAATTGAATAATTCCTGTACTATTCACACGTGCACCATAGTAGGCTACTGTCAATAGTCGCTGAACCGAATCTGTCAATATTTTTGAACGCTCCGTTCGAGTAATATTAAAATGAATAAGTATACCAATCAAGAAATTATGAATTTATTCGTCATACATGGTCAGTGCGACAGAATTGTTGAAAGAACTTGCAGAATATTTAACAAAACTTACCCACACTTACCGCTGATGGATAGAAGAAAATTTAGAAGACTAGAGTCAAATTTTGTACAATTTGGAAAACTAAACGCAGAAAAAAATCAACCAAAGCCAATAACGCAGAACGAGGAAGTTCAAGTGAATGCTTTGGCTTATTTTCAAGCAAATCCACGCGCATCCACCCGTAGTTGCCAGGAGGATTTGGGAGTAAGCAGAACATCACTGCGAAGAATTTTGAAAATATATCGTATGCATAATTATAAATTTAATTAGGTGCAAGAATTATTTCCTAAAGATGCAGTGAACAGGATTGATTTTTGTGAGTTTTTGTTGGTTAAAAATCAAGAAGACAATGACTTTTTAAAAAAAAATTATTTGGACCGACGAATCAAATTTCTCTCTCGTGAAGGTATTTTCAATAGAAAAAACAATCAAATGTGGTCAACTGAAAATCCACATGCAACGCTTGTACATAAATCCCAACACAAATTTAGTTTCAACGTATTTTGCATTTTGATGGACACGCGTGTTACTTTTTATTTGTACCACGAAAGATTAAATAGTGGTAGATATTTACAAATTTTAAGAAATTTTGTAGAGAATTTTTTGGATGAGCTTCCTTTGAATTTAAGGATAAGTTCATGGTAACAGCTCGATGGAGCCCCAGCTCATTGCACACACGAAATATCGCAGAAACTGACGAATATGTTCGAAGATAGATGGATTCGAAGGTTAGGTCCGTGGAACTGGCCCGCTAGATCTCCAGATCTTACTCCACTCGACTTTTTTCTTTGGGGTCGTATAAAAAATAAAGTTTATGCCACTGTCGTCAATACCCGAGAAGAATTTGAAGCAAGGGTGCGAGCTGCATTCGCGGAATTAAGTGCAGAAGAAATTAGGCGAGCAACAACAGAGGGTGTCGCAACACGTGCTGCACAGTACTTAAACGTTAATGGTCATCATTTCGAAAAATTGTTATAATTTTTTTTTCTGTTCTTACATATAATTATTCGTTTGAAAATTACTTTATTTCAATCTTCTTGCTTTTGTTTTGTTTGTAAGTTGTAAGTGTGGATAAGTTTCGTTGAAACAACAATTCTGTCGCACTAGCCATATATGACGAATAAATTCATAATTTCTCGATTGCTACACTTATTTATTATAATATTACTCGAAGTGTTCAAAAATATTGACACGTTGGAAACGAATTTTTCTAGATTCGGTTCAGTGAATATTGCCAGTAGCCTAGTATGGTGCATGTGTGAATTGTTCAGGAATTATTCAATTGTGCAAACATTTTGGGAGGAAAGAAATTTCTAAATAACTCAAAAACTACTTGCTCTAGATATAGGGAGACATAATACTTTTATGTTGCAAATTGTCTTGCCAATAACCATATGAGATAAAATATTGGTCATTCCATTTGAAAACATTGAATTATGATGTTTTTAAGTAGGCACTGAAATATTGACATTTTTGAAATACCTATTGTCAAAATTGACAGATGTCAATTTTTTTAATTCTAGAGGGATCTATAAGTAACAATTCAAGATGCCGCTCGTCTGTTTATCTTGTCCCTACTAGAAGTTATAGGCATTTTTCAAAACGTCTATTTGAGGTCAATATTTGACAAATAAATTTTTAACTCAAAAACTGTAAGAGTTAAGTGGACATAAATTTATATGAGAGGGTAGACAATTGAACGGGGAATCTAAAAAAAAATAATATATAGGATGTTCCATTTAAAATAACAAAGTTGGTAGCCATTTCCGGTACAACCGGAAGTGATAGAAAGTCGAAATATTTTCCATGAGGTGATCGCATTCAACCGTGCAATGTAGAATTTTTTCAAATTTTTTCTCTGTCAGGAACCCCTAAAACTTTTAATGGGCGTTATTCGTGGCCCACCCTGTATATATAGGCAGAGTTCGGAAAATTTCCTAACAGGGCATTCGACCAATAATACGGCAGGAGAGATGTGTGTAATCTACTTTATTGTAATACCAAGCTTTCGGGACTCATTTTGTCCCTTCCTCAGGGTTAACACTAAAAAACGATGAGCAAAAAAACAAACAATTACTGATCTGAATTAAACTATAAGTTAAAGACGAAATCTTAAAAAAAAAATTTGCGAATAAATTTTGAGCTTACATTTGCGATTATTTGAACAAACTATTGTTAAACTGACGCTGCATTTGTTTTATTATTCTATCGGTACTCATGGTGGTTGTTGAATTTAAAAACGAGGTTATGGTGTATAAAAAATCGTAACAGCGTGGTTACAGAAAAAGTGAAATTTTAAAA
This sequence comes from Philonthus cognatus, assembly GCA_932526585.2. NCBI lineage: Eukaryota > Metazoa > Arthropoda > Insecta > Coleoptera > Staphylinidae > Philonthus > Philonthus cognatus. Next base: position 6,504,956 of record OW052249.1, on the reverse strand, counting down.
TAAACGGAACATTCACATGTTAAAACTATGGAAATTATCACTATGTTGCACTGTTTCTTGGATAACCCGGGGTGGTATCACCGCGATTGTTTAAATTTAATTAACTTGTATTCACGTGGCCGCATCGTAGTGCGAAACGACGCACGTGTTTTCACACAAACAACAACAATGGCTGGTGCCTATCCACAGGTGCCGTTCGGCTCTTTCCGTCTCTGTCACCGACGGAGGCAGATCAGTAATTGTTTGTTTTTTTGCTCATTGTTTTTTAGTGTTAACCCTGAGGAAAGGACAAAATGAGTCCCGAAAGCTTGGTATTACAATAAAGTAGATTACACACATCTCTCCTGCCGTATTATTGGTCGAATGCCCTGTTAGGAAATTTTCCGAACTCTGCCTCTAACGTAGTACGACCGTTACAGGCTACACCTGTTTTACCAATAAATTATTTTATTTTCAACTATTTTCTGTTTAATGCCATTTTCAAGAATGATGTACATATAACAGAAAAAAAAAGTTCAAATCGGCCGTCTATTTTAAAGGTGAAGTAACTTCATTTCTCAATTTTTTATTGTTGACTGAAATAAAACTTGAGGTTTTCTCGCACATTATTTTAAATATACTTAACTACAAATTGTTTTTATGACTGAAAACCTCAAATTATAAAGGTTATTACAGTCAACAACCAAACACTTTCAAATTAAACGGCTCATGTATCTAGTATTTATTACCAATTTTTGTCGGCATTCCAGGTAATAGGCGCTTTAATTATAGGGGAATTCCAAAGGTCCTTTCTGTCATTGACAACGTTTTTTTTTTTATAAAATTATCTTTGTATTCCCTGTAGTCTTCAACTATCACCTCTACCCTCGCCCACTCCTTTTTTCATTATATTTTCTGATATTCAAGTGATTTCCATCAAGCGATTAAAAAAACTTATATAGCGATGTCAGTGAAAAATGCTATAGAGCATTTTTCACTGATCTTACCGCTATACAATTTTTTCGGCCAAGAGTAGAAATACTTTATATTATTAAATAAACCACATTAGTGACTTAATTTCAGGTTAAACAACAAATAAATAAAGTTCTCTTGGTTTATTGAGAGGAACTCGCAGCGCACACACCGATCCGGACCATTACACCAATGGCGGGAGCTCCTCACGTCGATGCAGCGCTCAGGTAAAAGCATCATATCTCAAAAAGTTTTGAAGTGCCCATACTTTGGAAAACAGAAAAATTCTTAGGAAGGATCAGGGCATAACATATATTTTTATTAAGAAAATGAAAACATGAGTATTTAATTATTTTCTGACATATGTTTTATTTATTAAAGAAAAATCTAGATAAATAAAGTTTTTTCGTTTTGGATAAAATTGTATTTTAAACTTTGAACATTTTAGCACAAAAATGTACAGAATAACTTGTTTTGTATAGGTAACGGTTTACGACATTTTTAAATTCAAAATAAAAATGTACTAAAAGTTTATATTGCTTTAACTTTTGACACAATAATTTGCTTAACCTCTAGTAACAACCGAAAGTAATGTCTTGATACCCTTTATAATATATGTGAAATTCGTTGAAATCCCTAATGTACTCTTAAAAAGTGTGCACTTATTTATGGAATAGCCGATGTATGTTTGATTGTTATTATACAAAATTATTTCACAAATTTATTATATTTTTATTTATTTTGTTTCTGGCGAAATTCTAGCGGAATCAGCACCGCTGACTATGCAGCATTTGCTAGGCTTACAATTGTTGTAAACGGACGAACGAATGTGGCCTTCATCTAACCGCCGCTCTAGCGAAATTCATTCTATGGTGTTTTAATTGTTTTAAATACACGCTCAGAAAATATAAATTTAAAACAAACCTTATTTTCAACCGACCCTGCCAAATGTGACCAGACAAAACAATCAGATTCATAAATAACATTCATTGATTCCAACATTTAATAATACAATTTAAATTGAATTATTTAATAATATAAATACATTACAGATTCCTTCAACAGTTTCTGTGAGTACAGGCATATCGCACAACGTTTGTACTCGTTCGCGAACTATACAACACTAATTTTAACAAGACCACAGCTCATTATTCTAAGAAACACCGAACTCGCACGCTCACAATCACGCGAATGTTGTTTAAGGTTAAGTATAATTACATGTAAAACTAGAACGTGATTAAAAAGGTAATCAGTGACTAGTGCTAATCGCGTCTAAAATTGGACTCTGCAGTTGACAAATTTTAGTTACTTACGAAACCTTAGTCACACGCTTGTCGCGACTAACGGACTATGCATAAGGCCGCTTTTGTTGTGTAGAATACGGTGACCATATCAGATTTCATTTTAACGTTAACCCTTATGAGAAATGACATAAAATTGTATAATTTTGAATAAAAATATCATAGTTGGCCATGACTTCAGTCGATTGCATTTCATGTAAGCTTTCTAAAATATATCATTTGCAATATTTTGATTTAATTGTTTTATTTGAAGTTTTTTAAATTTTGAATAATGCACGGAAAAGCCATTATAAAAAATAAATGAAAAGCAAACAACAATACTATATTTGTACATTAAAGCAATATACATTCAAATTGATTGATGAAATAGGCTGTAAGAAAGAGCCCTGGAAGCATTTATTAGTTTTATTATATCATTATAAAAAAACATTTTGTACAGGGTGTACAAATTGTATCATTAAGTTAAGTACCGTTTATATAAACGGTACTTAACTTAATGATACAATTTGTACACCCTGTACAAAATGTTTTTTTTGTAATAAAAATATAAAGTAATGAGTGATGATGAATTAACGCCTCGTAATTCAAATAAGTGCGGAAACTTTAAAACAACTCGTTTCGCCAAGAAAATGGGATAAAGTTTGTCCACTCAAAAATGTATTCGCGTTAATTACCAACAACAAAGTTAATTAATCAGGACCGCAGGCAAATCCCTCTTTCCCATCTCGGTCGAAATTTCTCGAAACTAATTTCCGACCCATTAAAAACACGAGACGAAATAACAATAAATGTCTCACCGATCAATTTGCTGGATTACGAAAATGGAACGCCAAACAGTTTTAGTCCATAGAATAATTTATATGTAATTTGATAGATTATTAATTCGAACACAATTATGTGACCAGGCGACGGAGAAAATACTGTGTAGTGTTGCTTCTATTACTCATGGATATTTTTAACGAGTACTCTTACATATTACCCGTGAGTAATGATGACAGTTAGATGGAGTAATATATACCCCAAGTACTATTAAAATTGGTGGTGCATTTTGAAGGTGCCACATATGGAAAACTTTTTTATTTGAAGAGTTATTGAAAAACCGGTTTTGCGAGCCAGGGTCACTTTTTCGTGTTTTAATCAATGGCGAAAAGAAAATTGACCTATCTCTAACCGAAAGGTGATAAAATGTTTTTTCGAAGTTACTGTAACTCATTTGTTTTTGAAGTTATAACCAAATTGTAAAAACGTTCTAACGGCAACTTTTTGCGCAAATTATAACTACATTACTGTTTTATTTTACGTTTCGTTTTTGTTTTCTTATATCAAAATAACATTTTTCTTATGGGCGCATATGGCGCATATCATTGAACAGCATTTTGAACCCTGATTTCAATAATGTGCTACATGCATACTTTTGTCAAAAAAATGCCATTAGCAAAGTTGCAAGGTGATACTTGCAATTTGTTTGAAAATATGACTACTATCGATATGGTACATTTTGTTTTCTAAATAAGCACTCTTGATTGACATAAAATCCTTCTTTGCATGTCGTATATAACAAAAAATATTTGTTCATAGAGGTATACAAGTGGCACATCGTTGAATCAGCATAAAAAAAAGCTATTAAATGATACGCATATCTCCATATGCGCTCATAATATTTCAGATTTTTGGATCTTTCCTTAAAATATTTTTCTTTTAAATAACATATCTGCATGAAATATAAATATGTATTACATATCTTCAAGGTTTAGTACTTGTATACCTACCCAGTTACTAAATGATAACACAATTGCACATTTTGCAATCGGTCGTAAAGAACACAGTGCGACACTAAAATTCTGAATTGAAATCTGAAAACAAAAATGAAAAATTTGTCTGAAAGAAAAATACAACGAACTGTTTTTTTTTTTTTCGATATTAGGTCATTTAAAGATTTCATGCAATGTTGTTTTAAGTTTTTTCTTTAAAAACCAGGGTTCAGATATATTATGATATTGATATAAATACCAAAATATCGGATATAAATCGATATTTATCCGATATATATATATCAACTTTGTGATAATTATTCGTGTTCAAAATTATTTATTAATATTTATATTATTTATTAATAATGCAGGGAGTATTGCTTATAAGTATACATGTCCCAATTTACAACGTATATGCTGTAAATCTTCAGATATTAGTTGATTTTTTTGAAAGTTCAATCTGATGCTTTAAAGGAGTGTTTTCCAGTCCCAGAAGCGGAGCGGCCAAACCAAACTTTCAGACTTAAACTCGAAATTTTACTTCATGTGCCACGCGTATAAAACTCTGATTTCAAGTAAAGTTCAAAATATGCTACTAAAACAGTATGTGAAACATCTTTATTCTGAACTTCACATCAAATCAGTGCTTCATACGCGTGGCGCATGAAGCAAAATTTCGAGATTATAAAAGCCTGAGAATTTCGTTGGCCGCTCCGCTTCGCGGAGCAACCAAACCAAATTCTCAGTCTTTTCTAAACTCGAAATTTTATTTTATGCTTAGTCTGGGAGTGGATAACAGGAGTTTCAAGCTTCAAATTGAACTCTTTTAAAAAACAACGAATGTCGGCAAATTTACTTCTATGCATAAGTATACTTAAAAGAAGCATTTCCTGTATAATACACATATTTTATATATTTTGTTTTAATTTATTACCAAAAAAAAAAAAACAAAGTTGGTTACAAAATAGTCAAAAACATTTAATCTGATTTAAATTACAAAAATACTTAACTATCTTAGCATATTAATTTAATTAATGGCTCATCATCGAAAAAATCCATAATTATTGATTCAGTAATAGGAGCATCTTTCTAAATCCAGTTTAAATTGTAATCTCTAAGAAAATGTTCACAATTTAAATATTTAAATAAAATGACAAGTTTGGCGGCTATCTAATTTCTCGATCTATTTTTACTTTTGATTGCGCCAAGCCAAACAATAGAAATTATTATTCGAGTTCCGTTGTTGTTGCAATTATTGTTAGCAATTTATCAATTAATTCAAAAACACTGCAACTGGGAATATTCGAGAAACAGGGGAATACCCGGCAACATGCAATTTAATGGTTTTATGCATTCCATAAATATCCATAATATATATCGTAGTTTATAAATATCAATACATATCATGATAAATATCGTGATAGATATAAAATCATATATATTGTCTGAACCCTGTTAAAAATCGAAAAACTAATAAAACTAAAATTATTTAACATCTTTCACCAAAAATTACGTGTCATATTGCAAATCTGATCTTTATACAGGCCATTTTAGGTGATCTTTTTGTTGATAAAATTCTCTTTGATCCAATTTTTAAAACTTCAGACCTCGATAAAATCCTTAAATGACCTAATATCGCAAAAACAGATGTATTTTTTCTTTTACGCACATTTTTGTTTTCAGATTTCTATTTAGAAAAAAAAAGTTTTGATTGTCGAACTATGTAATTATTTTAGCACCGATTTATAGTAAATTTATGTTAAAATGAACACATTTTTAAGAGTACTGGCCCATGCACCATAATATAAATGATATAAAATAGTAAAATAGTTTCAATTTATCGTTAATCTTGAATTTTATTTACATTTTCTTCCACCACCAGCCTTGATAAATAGATTATTTTTTTTGTTTCCAATGATGTATAAAATGTGGATTTTATAAGTGAATTTTTACTAAAATCTATTAAAATTCTCTTAAAATTATTTATATATAGAGACATTTTATGGAAACAATCACTGCAGAGTCACCAACACAATGTCTAAAGGAAACATGTCCAATGGTTGCAGTAAAAGATATATACAAGCTCAAAACAAAAGAAGTGAATAAAAAATCATTTAAATCGGGAGCTAATTATAATAACCTCGACATTTTTGTGTTTGTATCCTAGCCCGAGAGATTTCTTCAAAGGGGGTAAATTTTATAAAAAAATCGGCAATACTGCACTCCAGTTACTGAAAACAACACTTTTAATACTAGGAATGGCAACTGTTTGAACAATGTTTTTACAAAGATACCACTAGCACAAAGAAACGAATCTCTATATATCCGATCGTTTAGTATGTATGTAAAATTTATGAGCATAATTCCAGTTAAAAAACCCATAATCCAAATAAAATCATTTATTTGGTGTTAGTACTAGAGTTTACACAAGTCCGTTAATAATAATTTAATAATTCAATATATAAATGTAGTAACAGAGTAAAATATTATTAAAGCAATAACAGATATAGATTAAAATTAACAAATAATAAATTATCATTAAATTTGCAGTAAAAGATATATACAAGCTCAAAACAAAAGAAGTAAAGAAATCATTTAAATCGGGAGCTAATTATAATAACCTCGACATTTTTGTGTTTGTATCCTAGCCCGAGAAATTACAATCATAAGATTACGAATAAATCATTAAATCTATTGGATAAACATTCTTCAATTCTATCAATAGCATAGAATTCTTTAGATTTAAATTATTTTTGAGGCAATTATAAAATTTGGCATCTGCCAGTTCTTTTATGCCTATAAAAGTGAATAGCATTTTTGGTTTTTGTGAACCGCAGTTGAGCTGGGTATATAAGATGACTATATCTAGTTAGATGGCTCTGGATTATGTTATGAGTTGTGTAATGATAAACGTTTTTTCTCACATATGCAATGCATTTTAACGTGCACACGTATGGCAGTACGAAGATGTTAGTTGATAATCAGCAATCAAATGGTCTACCAAGTATAGGTGAGTGGTCCCATGTAAGAATCTCATATGTTAGGTTCGAGTGAAAACATCTAAAATAGGCAGTTTTTTATTGCTGGTTGGGCAAGGAATAGGTCACATGTCTATTAATCGTGTAACAAGAAATATTACACAACAAAATAAATATGAAATCTATAATGTTTTAATCAACACAGATTTCTCTTTTATTGATACATGCCAATGTCTGAATACCGCATTTTCATCGTTTATTCAAATGTTAAATCAGTATACTTTAAAATGTTTTCCAATAAAGTATAACAATAACGTAGTATGGTTTAAAAACAAGCTTAAACAATTGAGACAGATTCTCTTTTTGTTGAAAGAGGCTTGCTGTAGAGAACCAGGACTAGAGTCATTACAATTACAAAGGTGCCTTACGAGACACAAATTAACGCGCTTATTTAACATGCCTAAAGTAATTAGGTCTTTAATTAAACAAAATAAAAACAATACATTTTATAATACAATCTGGATTATATAGGGTTTTTCAAAAGTAAGTCGTAATATAAAATACTGATATGACTAAATTTTTAGGCATTTCTAAACTTGAAATTTTACTTCATGCTTAATCTGGGATTGTATACAATCGTTAGAAGCATCAAATTAAAAGCTTTTATAGAAACAACGAATGTCTGAAAATTAACATTTTAAAATCGTGATATGTACCAATACCTAAAAAAAATCCTGTATGTAGCCAGGAAAAGATACAGGAAAAAAAATATAAACTGTAAACTGAAAAAATCACTAAGTTTACGAACATTGTGATTTTGTTTTTATAAAACTACAAAAATTACAAAATACGTTAAAAATGTTAAAGTTGTTGAAAACCGTGAAAATTCTAGAAATGTGTACATAAAGCTTACAAATACAGAGTGAGTTTTTTTATGTTCTCTATGGCAATCTCGGAAACTATTAGAGATAGAGAAACGGTTAAATGTGCAAAGTAGTGCCGTCTTATGAGCTGAATAAAAAGACATTTTTAAAATTTTCGAAAAAGTCGAAGGTAATTAGATATTTTGAATTTTTCAAATTGATTTTTCTCAGTTAGTAAAAGACATAGAATAAAACTAAAATTGGCAAAGTTTGAGATAATTTTACACTAAATAATAAACGATTATCAGATTTTTTCTATCCAAGTTAGTTTTCGAGATTTAACACAAACTTACTTTTTTTCAAGCGTTATTATAAAAGCGTCAATTTGTAACTTCTAACGAGTGTTTCCACTCCAAGATTAAGCATGAAGTAAAATTTCGAGTTTAGAAAAGCTTGAACATTTGGATTTGCAGGAGTGCGCGAGCGAAGCGAGTCGTGCCCCGACAAATACAAATTTTCAGACATTTCTAAACTCGAAATTTTATTTCATGCACCACGCGTATAAAACATTGATTTTAATTAAAATTTAAAATATACTCCTTATAAATAATTTGACACTTTTTGTATAAAACAAAGTGATGTTTTCCAATATTTTTTTTGTTAAAATATAAAATTAGACACAATGCATTTTGTCTAGACAATGTGCGAAATGACAGACGAATGTAATTTTATTCGGCTATTGTCTAAAAACATTGAACAATTCGCGTTTTGTCCGTAACATATATATAAATAAACGGGAAGTCAGAATTCCAGGATGGTGGCAAGTGCCCCCCTTTGTCCATATGTGCGGGCGCCCGTGTAACCAGCTACACGATCAACAAACCAGAAGCCGCAATATAATATACCCGCTCAAGGCTTTCAAAATGAATGAATGGGGTCAATTTTTATGGGCCCAAATTATACAGTGCCTTGCCTCTACAGGAAATTTAAAAATAGTATAAAATCATACTTGATCGATAAATCGTTCTACAATATTGAAAAGTGCATCCTAAGTCATTTTTCAAATTTATAAATGGAATTATGTGATATTTTAATGAATTATTTATTCTCTCACACTGATTTTATTAATTGTGTCTTTCTATCTGCTAATTATCTATCTATTTGATAAGTCTTATTTTATATTTAAAAGTTTTTAATTATTTGTTGTTTATATAAATTTATTTACACAATTGTATCGTATTTAATCTTATGTCCCCGACATTTACCTAAATACATTTTGAAAAAAGTACTCTCATTGGGTGTAGAAAGTTTATTTTGTTTAAAGTGAAATTATTTATAATCAAACTAATACATTTGTCATCTGTAAATGAAAATATTTTTAATATTTAATTTATTTTCTCTCGATTTTACACTAAAATATATTTGGATACTGTATATGTTTTTGTAACCGAGCTTTCAGAGGTTACACCGTATAAAATCAACAACAAACCGCCTTAATGTACGATCACTTGAACACAAAGGCTGATACTCGAACGAAAGCAGCAATCGAGAAGAAGCGCTTGGTCAGTTTCTGTAAACGGATTTCCATCGCTCGATAATAGAAGATTGCAGTGGCGTAGCGTGGGTTTCAGCCGTCCGCGAAGGTCAAATTTTCCGCCTCTCATTTAGGTATTATAGGTATTATTAATAAACTTAAAGAATTTTTTTCCCTGTCTAATATAAATTCATTTCGTGATTTTGATCAATTTTGAAGATTTGTCAACTGCTGTTTGTGTAAATTATTCATGTTTTTTCCAATATTTGAATAGTTTCTTTTTTTGTAATTTCAGTGTCAATTATCTTTGAGTAATTACTCTTATAAACATTTTATGTCTCACTATATTGTAATGTTGATTATTATTCATGATATTTTCTACTAAAATAACACCTAGCTGTTGGTTTACAAAATTGGTGACTATTAAATTCATAATATAATTTTTAAAATCAAATCTATTGAATAAATACATAATATTTTAGAGGTTTATTAAGGTGAAAATAGAAACAACAAACAATACAATAGAAAAAATGTGTATATATTTTGTTAGAGTTGCGTGGGAACAGAATAGCACTTAAATCTTTTATTTTATATTTGTCTGACTTTTAATAAAGTATATTTATATTTGTAGGACTGGTAAGTTATTAACAATTTAAACTAGTTTTTTATTATGTTTTTTAAAATATTATTATCCAAATTAAATTAAATAGAATTGTAAGATTTTTGTATTATGAAAACCAATCAATTATTATACAGGGTGTCTACGCTAAACCGTTCGTTAAAAGTTTATTGGGTTGCCGTTGCACTAAAAATTTGAAAACAATCTTTGTCATACGGTTGAATCAGTTCTCCTCATGTGAAATATTTTCAACTTTATATCACTTCCGGTTCCACCGGAAGTAGCACCAAATTTGTTATTTTAAATGAAATGCCCTATATATTAGTAATTTTTTGGATTCCTTGTTTAAATTGCAACATATTTTATTCGAACGTATGTACACTTATCTCTTATAGTTTTCAAGCAAAAAAAATATTTCTAAAATCTTGAAATCTATCTGTAACTTCTCTTAAGAGTAAGATAAAAATATAATTTATATCTCTACTTGTACCTAGAGGATGCCTCTATGAGTGTATTAATTGGAAACTGTCAATGTTGACAATAAGTGTTCTTAAAATGTCAATATCTAAGTGCCCTCTTCAATATCTTGTAATTCATTTTTTTTTTTACTGGCATGACCCAATTTTTATCACGTGGTACGATTGGGGGGAAGATTTCCTACAAAAAAGTATTAACAACTATACTCCTAAAGCAAGTGGTTTTCGAATTATTTCGAAGATTCGTTTTTCGTCGCATTTATGCAAGGAATAATGCACGCATAAGTCGCAACTGAATTTTAGTAGGCAAGCAGTAATGCTTTTGTTTTGTCGCGTATGTAATGCGAAATGTCAACTAATAAAAACAATTAGTACAAAAATCAACAAAATGAATAAATGCACCCATCGACAAATTATCAATTTATTCTTTATACATGGCAACTGCGATAGAATTGTTATTCGAACATGTAGGATATTTAATGAAACTTATCCACATTTGCCGCCGATGAATAAAACAAGATTTAGAAGATTGGAATTAAATGTTATTCAATTGGCAGTTGCTATGTATAAAGAATGAATTGATAATTTGTTGATTTGTGTAATTATTCATTTAGTTGATTTCAGTAAAACTTTGGACTAATTCTTTTTATTATTTGACATTTCGCAATATAATCGCGAAAAAACAAAAGCATACTACTCGGCCTACTAAAATTCAATTGCGACTTAGGCTCGCATTATACCCGGCATAAATGCGACGAAAAACGAATTTTCGAAATAATTCGAAAACTACTTGCTTTATTAGTAGAGTTGTATAATACTTTTTTGTAGGAAATGTTCCCCCCAATCGTACCACGTGATAAATATTGTGTCATTCTATTTAAAAAAAATTGAATTACTACATATTGAAGAGGGCACTTAGATATTGACATTTTAAGAACACTTATTGTGAAAATTGACAGTTTCCAATTAATTTACTCATAGAGGAATCCTCTAGGTACAAGCAGAGATATAAATCATATTTTTATCTTATTCTTAAGAGAAGTTCCAGACAGTGGTGGACGATACACTGTTACTAAAACTAAATTAATATCCACAAATCTGACCGCAGACATTTCGCAATATATTTCGATTAACATATTAGTTGTATTATTAATTTTTTTATATATTTCGATAATAAACATAAAGACAATAAAAATAGTTATGAAATAAAATTATAAAAAAATTAACAAATATAAAAAAAATCTAAAGAAATATAACAATTAAATATAAATTACGATAAAATTCGTATAATCAAAAATAATATATTTTTAAATAAAACACATTATTTTCAAGACGCATCATATGAAATACGAATAAAAATTATATAAAACATGCAAACATTTACAAAATTATAAAAGAATTAAAAAGAAATATCCAACTAAAAAAATTATATATTTTAAAAAAATATATTTCTCTGTAATTTCAGATGGGTGTTACTTTGTTTAACAGCACTTTTAGCTTCATAGTGAAGTCGTACTTTAAGATACGTAGCAATGATAATTTTAATTAATTGTACCCAATGGTTATCTACAAACGATTGTTCTAAAATATGTTTATTAATAATAGTAGTTTCGAAAGCATTGTTACAATTTCTTTATATTAAGGAACACATTTTCTGATAAATAATAATAATGTTTAATAAATATCTATTTTCTTTGAAAATTCTTTAAATTGCTTAACACATTTTAATTACATCCTTCGATGAATTTAGATGTTTTTCTCTGCACTTTCATTTAATTAATAAAGGCAGGTCTCCATTTAGTTCTCTTAATTGGTTCTTACAAGTGGTACATTTTATTTGCTTATAAATTTTTGATACAACAAAACCTCCAATATATGCTTGATATATAATCGCGATATTGTTGTCTGACAATTAATTTACTATGATCATCTATTAAATTATTTACATAATTATTTTTAGTTTTTCGATAATACATGCAAAATATCTATGTTGTCGAGAAGACAATTTGAATTATCAAACGCTCTTGTTTCGTGTCAAACTAATAAGCGTTTATATGCCATTTCAAATTGCCGAGAATTTGGATTGTTATTAAATTCATCCCTTGCCTTACTTGCATTAAAAGAAGTTTCTAAAAAATCCTTTAATCATTTGTTAGTTACAAAATAGTCTTGGTTATAGTTTTTTAAATCGTTAATTAATTTAAAAATATTTGTTAAACAAATAATTCCCAAAAATCCTGTTATTCTATTGCTATTTACAATTTTTATATTATCAATACCAGAGCTGGGACCAATCCTCGTTAAAAGGATTCGAATCACGAATCCGAATCACCTAATATGATTCGAATCACGAATACTCGAATAAGGGATTCGTAAGAGATAAATATGATTCGAATCAAAGATTCGAATCCTGTTTTTTCGAATCACGAATACAAATCCTTTAAGAAGAAATTTGATTTTATAATTTTTTTGCAACCATTATAATATCTATAATATAACTATCGCTACCAGTTGTTTTAACAAAAATATTCAAAACCCAATTATTTATTATTAACACTGAACATCGTTGATAACAGACTAAATATCTGATTTCCTGTTATTCTGATTACAGATGTATTCATGTGTTTGTGAACTTCACTTCGATCAGTGTTTTGTACGCGTGGAGCATGAAGTAAAATTTCGAGTTTAGAAAAGCCCGAAAATTTGTCTCGGGTCGCTGCGCGACCCGAGACAAATTTTCACGGGGCTTTTCTAAACTAGAAATTTTATTTCATGCTTAGTCTGGGAGTGGAAAACACTCGTTCAAAGCTTCAAATTGAACTATTATGAAATCGACAAATGCCTGAAAATTCCGTTATTAAAAAAAATCTGTAAATATCATTAAAACCGGTAGAGTTAGAGAAAATTCATGGAATTTTATTCAAATTGACCAAAACACTAACAAAGAAGCCATATGATATTATTAAATTTGACGAAATCAACAGGCATCATAAAAATTACAAAACACGTAAACATTTATAAAACCAACTTAAATATTGACAAAAACAATGAACACAATTTAACAAAATAGGGGTTTCCCGCAGAAGAATGTTATATTAAAAGGCCAGGAAAAACATTTTATATTGTGGCTACCATGTCAGTTTTACTTCAAATAATATTAAACCAAATTTTAAAAACTAGATTATTATCTTTAAAAACATTTTCAGTTATTTAATGTTTTTATCAAAGCATTTAGTTTGAAGTTTCGAACGAGCATTTCCACTCCCAGACTAAGTATGAAGTAAAATTTCGAGTTTAGAAAAGCCCCGTGAAAATTTTCTGGGCTTTTCTAAACTCGAAATTTTACTTCATGCGCCACGCGTATAAAACACTGATTTCAAGGTAGGTTAAAACATACATAAATTCACAATGTTTTTGTTTTGTACCTGTGGCGCATGAAGTAAAATTTCGAGTTTATAAAAGCCCAGAAAATTTGTCTCGGGTCGCTGCGCGACCCTCGGCAAATTTTCACGGGGCTTTTCTAAACTCGAAATTTTACTTCATGCTTAGTCCGGGAGTAAAAAACACTCGTTTATAGCTTCAAATTGAACTCTTCTAAAAAAAACAACATAAACATTTTTCTTTTAGGTAAACATATGCATAAGCTGTAAATTTTCCGACATCGGTTGTTATTCAAAAGAGCTTAATTTAAAACTTCTAACAAGTGTGCACACGCTTTTTTTAAAGAGTTCAATTTGAAGCTTCAAAGGAGTGTTTTCCACTCCCAGACTAAGCATGAAGTAAAATTTCGAGTTTAGAAAAGCCCCGTGAAAGTTTCGAGGGTCGCACAGCGACCCGAGGCAAATTTTCTAGGCTTTTCTAAACTCGAAATTGTACTTCATGCGCCACGCGTATAAAACAGTGATTTAACGATAAATTTAAAAAGACACAAAAGACATTTTCCTTGTTAATCCTCACAATTAATTCGAATTATTTTTGATGATTCAAATCCTTTTGTAGGTATTCGAATCCTTTGTAAGTATTCGAATCCTTTTATGAGGATTCGATTCACCCGCATTTGGATTCGAATACGAATCCTCTTACAAAAATGTAACGAATCCGAATCACGAATCCAGTTTGACTAAAGTATTCGAATGCCTCTTTTGCATCCTCTAAAAGGATTCGAATCGAGAATTTGAATCCTGAATGATTCGAGCCCTGCCCAGCTCTGATCAATACTACATAATTCCTTAATATATTTAATAATTTTATATGATTCTTATTTTAAAAAAAAATAATTTTTCTGATTAATAGGTATTTTATATTTATGTTTACTAAATTTGGCAGTCAAGTATATGGAAAGCATTGTTCATTATTAAACAAAATGTACTTGCTGGCATAAAATCATTCAATCTTCCTATATTTAATTTATGTGCATAATTAAGAGCTATTAAAACACTCTGACTTAATGTCTGTACAACTAATTTTACATTCATTCTATTGTCATAGAATTCAATATGTTTTTTTATATAATTTATGCATGAAGTCCTTGTTTCTCTTGAATTTTATATAAACTTTTTATATGTTGCCATTTAATGCATTTGCCATCTCCGTCAATAACATTTTTCGATCCCCTAATGTATTTCCAACTAATTCTATCATGTGACAAGGATCGAAAAATATATATATTTTTTCCATCGTTCTTGGATTGGTTAACTATGGTTTAAAATTACGTTTGTAATTAAAATTAGCTTCCAAAGATGTGCACATATTTAAATTAGCAGAAGCACCATTAAAAGTTATTAAAAATACTTGTACCTTAACATAATTTATCAGTTGAAGACATTGTATTAATATTATAGTTGTTTAGCGACCTGTTAGGCTACTAATTAGAAATTTACCCAATGGTACCTTCCAATTACTATTTACAGAAACAGCCATAAATACGAGAGCATTCTTTGCCAACATTACGTTATCACTTGCACTTAAGTTAACCCTATTGAACCTAAAATTTTCTACATTATAAAATTTCCCACTTTGGTAGAGTAATTGTTGTCTAATTAACATTTCGTCTGCTGTTACATTACAAATCAACACGTTCTTTGATTCATGCATTTCTATTGCTTTATGTGCTTCTTTTGTGAACCCGGGCCGGCTATCAACCACTGTAATAGATTGGTCCAATTTTTTCGCACGAAATTGCAGGCCTTTCTAAAATAAAAATGTAAAGTTGAAATAACACTTATCAAACTTGGGGAATATATATATATATATATATATATATATATATATATATATATATATTTAATTTAGTTTTGATATTGACTATTTTCTTTATTATATCAGGTGTGTGTGTGTGTCTAAAAACAATAAACAAATATAATGAACTGTAAATAGTTGTCATATAATTAAATACAGTATAGTAGTAGCAATAATAAAACATACTAATATAAAACTTTTTGAATCTTCAGACAATAAATCCTTTTTGCCCAATATGCCTAAGCAATCCCCAGAGCTGGGATAAATCCTCAAAAACAGGATTCGAATCACGAATCCGAATCACCTAATATGGTTCGAATCACGAATACTCGAATAAAGGATTCGTAAGTGAAAAATATGATTCGAATCAAAGATTCGAATCCTCATTTTTGAATCACGGATACAAATCCTTTAAAACTAAATTTGAATCTATTATTTGCAACCAGTAATATTTTATTCCATCAGTTTCTATTAACAAAAATGTTCATTTACCGACAAAATATCTGATTAAATAATGATTATAATTATTGATGATATATGTGTTATTGAATTTCATTTTAAATCTGTTTTATACGCGTGGGGCATGAAGTAAAATTTCGAGTTTAGAAAAGCCCCGTGAAAATTTGTCGAGGGTCGCGCAGCGACCCGAGACAAATTTTCTACACGGGGCTTTTCTAATCTCGAAATTTTACTTCATGCTTAGTCTGGGAGTGGACAACACTCGTTCTTAGAAGTTTTAAATTAAGGGATCACTCTAGATTACTAAGTTTATTACCATTTTACAAAGGCTACAGCTCGAAGGACCAATCATGGTCTTCGGAGACCGAAGGACTACAGCGAATCGAAGTTTATTCACAAGAAAACAACGAATATCTGAAGGTTTACAACATGGATAGGAAAGAAAACATCCAATTTTGAAAAAAATATCGAAGTTGGGTTGGTTTTCAGTGCGTTTTTAATTTCACTTTAAATCAGTGTTTTATACGCGTGGCGCGTGAAGTAAAATTTCGAGTTTAGAAAAGCCCCGTGAAAATTTTCTACGCGGGGCTTTTCTAAACTCGAAATTTTACTTCATGCTTAGTCTGGGAGTGGACCGTCAAGATTTTCCACATGTCAAGATTTTCGATATTTCTAGATTTATGTCGATTTATTCACAATTTGTTATTGTATTAAATGCAACTTTAATATTAAATAAAAACGGTTTTTTTAGGAATAGTATATTCACCTATTAATAGCCGAGCAAATAATAAAGTTAACTCTAAAAGTTAATTTTAGGTAAAATTTTGCATCTTTTTCTGTGATTTCAATCAATGATTTATTATATTACATACGTCTATTTTTTAAAAGAGTTAAATTTAAAATTCAAACGAGTGTTGTCCACTCCCAGACTAAGTGTAGTATTTCGAGTTTAGAAAAGCCCCGCGTAGAAAATTTGTCTCGGGTCGCGCAGCGACCCGAGACAAATTTTCACGGGGCTTTTCTAAACTCGAAATTTTACTTCCTGCGCTACGCGTATAAAATACTGATTTAAAGTAAAGTTAAAAACGCACTGAAAACCAAACCGCCTTCGATATTTTTTCAAAATTAGATGTTTTCTTTCCTATACATGCTGTAAACCTTCAGATATTCGTTGTTTTCTTGTAAAAAAACTTCGATTCCCTGTAGTTCTTCGGTCTCCGAAGACCATGGTTGGTCCTTCGAGCTGTAGCCTTTGTAAAATAGTAATTAACTTAGTAATCTAGAGTCATCCTTCAATTTGAAACTTTTAAGAACGAGTATTTCCACTCCCAGACTAAGCATGAAGTAAAATTTCGAGTTTAGAAAAGCCCCGCGTAGAAAATTTGTCGAGGGTCTCGCAGCGACCCGAGACAAATTTTCACGGGGCTTTTCTAAACTCGAAATTTTACTTCATGCGCCACGCGTATAAAACACTGATTTCAAGTGAAGTTAAAAATATACAATTAACGTTGGATATTTTTCATGGTTAAGTAACCAAATATGCATTCACAAATATTTGAATTATTTGAAAATTTAAATATTTATATTCAAATATGAATAATTTAGTAATTTAAATACTCATATTAGAATATTTAACTATTTGAATTAATCGAATTCGATTCCCAGCCATAATAGCGATGATTCGAATTATTTAGGAGGATTTGAATCCGTGTATGAGGATTCGATTCCTTTTATAAGGATTCTAATCCTTTTATAAGAATTCGAATCTTTTTATAAGGATTCGAATCATCTACGTCTGGATTCGAATACGAATCCTTTTAAAAAAATGTAACGAATCCGGATCACGAATCCGTTTTCACTTAAGTATTCGAATACCTCTTTTGAATCCTCAAAATGGATTCGAATGCGGGAATCGAATCCTGAATGATTCGAATACTGCCCAGCTCTGGCAATCCCTTCAACGATTTTACTCTGATTTTAATGGGTATTTTTTTCTAAGCCTAATAATTGTCTTTTTTGTTGTGTGGTGTAGTGAGAGCATTACTTAAACATATTGTTAATGTGGTCCTTCGCGACATTTCCGCTGAAGTATTTGTAAAATAACTACTTGTAGCATTATCTACGAGGATAATATAAATTTAGTTAAAACAAATGAATAAAAAATAAGTTAATTTTATGTTTATCAATGCCACTGGATGAACTGGCATTTTCTAAGTCAGGTAGTTTTGTACTAGCAGTATCCTGCAATACATGGACGATTAAGTATGTATGAGATGAGTAAAAAAATAGATATTTACAAAACAAGTGCGGGAAGAGAATTTTTACGAGTGAACGCATATTTGAAGCACGAGCGAGTGCTTCAAATATGCCGAGGATTTTATCATATTTCAAGCTACCTCAACTGGAGCGCTTATATTCCACATTCAAAAAAGACCCTGTATATTTATCGCAATATGAACATTTTTATTTATTTTTAACGATTTTGGAACAAAATTAAGCAGTATTCAAAGTACACCGCCAACAATGATAATATTTTTAACACATTATTGTTAGTAATATAACATCGGTTACTCTTCACATTAAACTAACTATTGCGGAATTATGTATCATTTTATACAGCGTATGAGAATATTATTGGAAACTCCTTTATAAATATTTAAGAACTTTGATGTTTTATGTTTTTACTATTAATCCATTCGAATGATGGCGCATATTTGACCCTTCGATGTGTTTACGCGTCAAAACAAATATATTTCTGTTTAACAGAACATATTTTTTCGCGTTTAGACGTGCAGAATAAACCAGAGGGATGCAAAGCGAATGGATGATTTCCCTAAAGAAATACTACGCCGAGCTTCCAACAGAAAGTTAACATATTTTTATTTAGATTCGCATTTATATTCTACACACAATGCAGTAGTATTAAACATTACGTATCGTTGAATTCTCATTGTTAATTTATTTATATTAACTTTCGCTGAATTATTTGTAATATCATATATACTGGAATTTTTTCTTTAAAGTATACATATCCCAGATGGAATTTCGATAATTTTATCGTTTAGCAAATTTTCAGGAATTCGTTGTTTTTATAAAAACATTGATTAAGCATGAAGTGAAATATCTTGAAATATCGTGTGCATGTAAATTTAGTTAGGTCGCGTAGCGAAGGGAAGGTAAGCGACCTATCCAAATGTTCAGGCTTGAAATTTTACTTTAGGTCGAAACACGTACAAAAAACAGAATTCAACTGAAGTTGAGGATATACTGCTTAAGTATGATCTCCCGTTAATAAATATCACAAATGTTGAATACGTGTAACAAAATCTTTCAAAATGCATGCGCCTAGAGCAATTTGCTATTATTAAACTTTAATAACGACATAAAACTTGAGTAGCATATTTTGAACTTCACTTTAAATCAGTATTTTATACGCGTAACGCTTTGCTACGCGACCAAGCCAAATTTTTAGACTATTCTCAACTCGTAATAATACTTGATGCTTAATTAAGGAGTGGAAACACGCATCAGAAGCTTTAAATTGAACGCTTTTATAAACTTAATGAATGTCTGAACATTTATAGCATATATGTACATCGGGATATCTATACTTGAAAGAAAAAAATCCTATATGTATGTGATACGAATGTGTTGGACATTTTTTTATTATTTGAATGAAGCTGAGGCAAGTCAGTTTATTTGGTGGAAAAACATACTACAGATTGTAAAACGATGTAATTAATCCAAATTGAATCAAAAACAATGAACATATTAACAACATAGATCCATCCATCAATATCAATTTAATAAAAGGCATAGTTTCCTTCCAGATAATATCAATGTTGTACAGGGTTCGACAAGTGAACGGGTTATTTTAAGATGACTGAAAAAAAGTATTCAAAATATTTAAAATTTTTAGGACCACATTAAATTACACACAGAAGCATTTCACCAAAGTTTATTTTTTCTAAAATGATACCTGCCTTTAAATGAAAACTTTGTTCAAGTCGGATTCTAAGGTTCACAATCACATTATGCAACATTTTAGGTGGTATTTGAACCACTTTCATCTCAACTCTGTTTTTCAAGTAACTCCAAAGGAGCTGTGTAGTTTGGCGAACGGAGAGCTAATAATTTGATCGTTTGCATACATTTTCGAAAACTTTGACTTGTCATTTTTAAACTCAAAACTTTGAGTTTAAAAATGACAAGTTAAAGTTGTCGAAACTATAGTCACTGAATAAAGTCTCAGTTATACAAACAAAGTTTCGTGCAAGGCTCGAATGTACATCCTTCATTTTTAATCGTGAAAATTCTTGATTTATATTTTTCTTTATCTCACAAAAACACGATATGAAAACGGCCAATATCTTCCACATCATCTAAACGTATTAAATCATCTCGACGGCACGTACAGTGGTCGATTTTCGTATTTAACTGAACATTGCGTTATCATTTATTCAATTCGACTAACATTAATTCTAGGTGAATGATATGTACAATAAATTACATGTTTTGTTGTCATTTATGTAATAGGGTTATTATCTACCCCTCAACCAACCCCTATTAGTGCATTTTAATTTTAATATATCGTTTTTGCTAAGTAGTTGATACAAATGTTATAAATATTTTTTCCTAGAATAACAATAGAAAACAAAAAATAACTAGCCACCCCATTAATTTATATACAGGGTGGAATAGCCTAATGGAATAAATTTAGAATCTCAATAATTGTGCATATTTACAATAATTTCGAGATACGTCAGTTTAAGCATTTAAAATGACATCATTTAACCTAAAAATGTCATCCTTAGACTCAACTCTTTGCGAGTAACAGCTGCAACCCCCATTTTTTTAAATTGGAAGCAGGGGCTTGAAATATCTTATTTCAAAATTCATAATTCTCTATTCAAAAATGATATACTTTTAAAATTTATTGCAAAAATTATCAGAAAAATTAAATTTATCTAACTTCGGAAAATCGAAATCGAAAATTGCAAAGGCATGCAATAGAAACATTGTATTAAAATATATAACTATATTTTCACAAAATTATTTGCACAAAAATATATGTATGATATACAATCATAAATATCACATCTACAATACATTCCAGAATCTTAAATACATCTTGCATATATTTATCCAAACTATTCACCATCAGTATCAGAGTTTGAATTTTCCGGTACATCATGAAAATACTCTGTGCACTTTTTGCCATCTTAATGTTAAACTGGATGTAAAACTGCGTACTTGTTGTATTATTACATTAAGATTTTGTTTAAATTCTTCAATATCGACATTTATCAAATCCATGATAAATTTCTGCACAGCGTTGTTTTTTCCTTCCAATATATATTCACCGTGCCAAATATTGAACAGAGCGATTCGGCGAACGGTTACCCTATCTAAAAAAATATATATCATGTACGGATGCAAGGAGATGCAGATAATTCTTGTTAGTATGTTAAGGTAAATAGTTATATTATTCATTAAATATAGTCCCGTCGTATACTGATGTGTACTTAATATACTTTTGCTCCATCAAAGTTTAATAATATAAAATTATGTAGTATATAAATATAAAAAATGATTGTACACAAGTGATGAATACATACCAGTAGAACGTATATCCATCGTTGTTTTTAAAATTTTACTCAACACAATCACAAAATACATATATGAAACGTACATTTCTCAGCGCATTCAGTCAACTCATGAGCCGCGCACAATGGGCCCAAATTAGGAAAAAGACGCGCATAGGAAGAAAAAGTAAAAGTTATTGCAACGGCAAAATTGATAATTATTTGCGGTGTTTAAGTCCATTTTAAGTGATGTTTAAGAATTGTAGTAGTACCAGATCATGTCGTTTATTAGGACAACGATCACAATATGAAGGTTTTAACTGAATAATACTTTTTCCATATAAATTCAATTGGAATTTACGTCTTTCTTAAAAAATGGTGCAACTTTTAAACACATCGAAGCACAAAGCTGGGATTTTTCCAAAATGATGTCCATTCAATGGACTATATTTTGAGCTTAATTGCAGCTGCGTCTACTTGCGACCCTAAAAATATTGGCTTTGAAACGGGAATTACAAAAAGTATTAAATTTGTATTTTCGTTACTTACCCATTTTTGTCATATATTATCCAATTTTTTTCAATAATAAATTATCAATCTCATTGAAAAATCCATATGGAATATTCATTCTGACAGTATAAAGTTCATTACTTGGACCATAAACATTGGATTTCGAGTTTTAGGACAAAATATGAGAAGTTTGAAATATTCCTTATGTCGTGGAAAATGCTTCCACGAAAAAAATGTTTGGTAGAAATTGAAGCTCCAATTTCCACCTAATAAACTTTGTACTCACCTAATATTTTTCACAAAAGTATACGGAACATATTTTTCTCATGCCTGATCCTTACTGAATTTACGTTAAAAAATGCAACTGATAGAAAAGTTTACATACCTATTTGTTTATAGAATGTATCTGAAAAAGCCTTGGAGCATAGGAAGAAAGATATAACGAAATGTCGGTGCTTAAATGCAAGGAATATGTCAAGAAAGAATAACTTCGGTGATAATTTTAATCGGCTACTGTTAACTTCCGATCCCCACATATCTTCTCTTAGAGCGTAAAGAAACCAACAAGAACATTACCTGACCTTATATGAGAAATGGTTCGTCACGATAACAATAACGAGACTGAAGATGAGTCAGGAATGGACGACGATTGCATATAATTACATTAAATTTGTCAAAATCCACAAACATCATAATAATTATAAAACACGTAATACTCACCAAAATCAACTAAAATTCACATATAACGTCAATACTTATCAAAAGACAAAAAAAAAACAAATATTAATTATATATCATTGGCACAAACATTTGCAAAAGTTGACAAAATCATAAAAAATAACCTTTCCCGCAAAATACACTTAGTTTGAAAGGCCAAGGAAAAGTTATGAACATTTATGATTTCAGATTGGTCATCCTTATGAGAAAATATAACATATTTATTTGCGTTTGTTTTTGTATAGCCTTTATAAGTTTTAAACGAACATATTCTTTTCATATTTAAAAATTTTAAAAGTTTATTCATATTTTGAATAGTATTAGACAGAGTCAGTGTTTGTAAGTCCACATCTGTGGAGTTTGTCTGTGTGACTAATTAAGCCATTAGTCTAAAAATAATTACATTGTGAACCTTAATTTATTTTTGAAAATTTGAACAAATCGCTTTTTATGGTTTTATGTGTTCTGGTTTCTCGACTAATTAAATGGAACGAGCGTTTGCACTCTTTGATTAAGCATGAAGTAAAATTTCTAGTTTTTATTATACTTATCTGAAAACACTATGTTACCAGATGCCTCTAGAATAATAAAGACGTCACTTTTTCAAATCACCTCATGGAAAACATTTGTTTGTGCACTCATTTAGTGCGCCTACGAAATGTATCCAGCGCAACGGTGAACTTTTGACTTTTTTTTCCGTCATTGAAATAATCCAGTAGATTTTTTAAAATGTAATGTAATGTAAATGTAATGTGTAATTCTGATGTAGATAATATTTTGGATGAGATATTGGAGCAAGCGGCACAAGTAAGTGCAGATTTACTACCGGCCAAGTCAAGAACCAAGTACGAACAAGAATATATTTTTATTGAATGGCGGACTCGGAAGAATATAATATATACAGTGTGAGTGACGATGTACCACTAATATATTTTTCTAAAAAGGTCAAATCTTTAAAACCGTCAACTTTGTGGAGTCGATTCCGGATGATGAAAAGTTGTTTGACTATTAGAGAAAATATCGATCCGAACAATTTTCGAAAAACGGTTGCTTCTTTGCAGCGCCAAGCTGTAGGTTGTATATCAAAAAAATCCGGAGTTGTTACAGCAGAACAAGTTACCAAATTTGTATGCGAAGCTTCAGATATGCAATATCTATTAGCAAAAGTTATATTAGTGTTTGAAATCTTCGGTGCGTGCCACAGTGGTCGATTTTTAAATTTAACTGAACATTTCGCCAATAATAAAGTGTATAGAAAAGCATTTATTTCTACGAATATCATAAGTAAATTGACCAAAAAGTGCGAAGGTAAAATTATAATCCCTACAACCGCTGTTCTCGGTAATTACAGATACCTAAACATTATAATATTGCGACGCCGCACAGTGGGGCCAAATGGTCAAAAAAGCGCGCATAGACTGTGTTTCATAATGTTACTGTATGTGAATCTCTGAAAAAGGTTTTCTATAGGTTTTATGGTCCGCACAATTCTAATCAACTATTATTCTAAACGGTTGACAACATTATGACATTACGTTTTTTTCAACACTTTTGTGATGTTTGTAGATGATTCTGAGTAAAATTCACTGAGTTCAAATCATTTATCAATGATTTGAACTCAGTGAAGTTTACTCAGAATCATCTATAAACATCACAAAAGTGTTGAAAAAAACGTAATGTCATAATGTTGTCAACCGTTTAGAATAATAGTTGATTAGAATTGTGGCAAATCTAGATTAATCAAATAATTTTAGCCAATGACAAATATGTTGAAAACATTTATTTTGATAAAATTGACATTTGTCATGACAATATTTCATGCGACAATCTATCTGAATTATCATTCAGATAGATTGTCGCATGAAATATTGTCATGACAAATGTCAATTTTAATAAAATAAATGTTTTCAACATATTTGTCATTGGCTAAAATTATTTGATTAATCTAGATTTGCCAAATATATATTTGGTGCATGTCAAATACAAAATCATTTCAAAATATTATGGTAGCTAAGGAGGTAAGCGTGTTAAGCCAGATAAGCGTGCAACAGAGCTGGACAGGATCGAATCATTCAGGATTCGAATTATGGATTCGAATCCTTTTAGAGGATTCAAAAGAGGCTTTCGAATACTTTAGTTAAACTGGATTTGTGATCCGGATTCTTTAAATTTTCTTAAGAGAATTCGTATTCGAATCCAAATGCGGGTGATTTGAGTCCTCGTAAAAGAATTCGAATATTTATAAAAGGATTCGGATATTTATAAAAGGATTCGAATATTTATAAAATGATTCGAATACTTACAAAAGGATTAGAATAACTACAAAAGGATTTAAATCTTCAAAAATAATTCCAATTAATTGTGAGGACATAAAAAAATTGTTTTGTGTGTTTTTAAATTTCTCGTTGAATCACTGTTTTGTACGCGTGGCGCATGAAGTAAATTTCGAGTTTAGAAAAGCCCCGTGAAAATTTTCTACGCGGGGCTTTTCTAAACTCGAAATTTTACTTCATGTTTAGTCTGGGATTGGAAACACTCGTTCGAAACTTCAAACTGAATGCTTTTATAGGAACATTAAATGACTGAAAATGTTTTTAAAAATAACAATATAGTTTTCAAAATTTTGTTTAATATTATTTGAAGTAAAACTGATATGGTAGCCACTAACACTATCTACAGAGAGTTTTATGTAACACCGAACATTTATATAACGAGAATGTTTTAAGTATACATAAACATACGTTGTGCATGCATCGACACTCGGTTTATTGAAAGATTTGAAGCTATAAACGAGTGTTGTCCACTCCCAGGCTAAGCATGAAGTAAAATTTCGAGTTTAGAAAAGCCTGAAAATTTGGTTTGGTCGCGTAGCGCGAAGCGCGGAGCGGCCAAACCAAATTTTCAGGCTTTTCTAAACTCGAAATTTTACTTCATGCGCCACCGGTACAAAACACTGATGCAATGTAAGGTTTAGCGGTGTGTTTTAAACTTTGTAGTATATCAGTGTTTTGTACCGGTGGCGCATGAAGTAAAATTTCGAGTATAGAAAAGCCTGAAAATTTGGTTTGGCCGCTCCGCGCTTCGCGCTACGCGTCCAAACCAAATTTTCAGGCTTTTCTAAACTCGAAATTTTACTTCATGCTTAGTCTGGGAGTGGAACACACTCATTTTAGTTTCAAATTGAACTCTGTTAAAAAACAACGTGTATCTTAAGATTTAAGGCATATACGGTGTATGTACAAGTTGAGGCATTAATTGCGAGTGATTGGCTACAATTTTTAATGTGTAAATTGAGTTTCCTATATGAACTCAATTTACACACAACTTAAAAATTAAAGGTGTCTAATTGTATTGGATACAAATGTTCGGTGTTACATAAAACTCTCTGTATGTTAAATTTTTCCAACATTTCCCTGATTCAAGATTTTTTCTCTGACTTTTCAATATAACTTTCTTTTATGGGTAACCACAATTTTGATAAATTGTTTTCATTGTTTTTGTCAATATTTGAGTTGGTTTTGACAAATTTAATAATATCATGTGGCTTTTTTGTTAGTGTTTTGATCAATTTGAATAAAATTCCATGACTTTTCTCCGACTTTGCCGGTTTTAATAATAATCAGTGAATTTTTTATTTACGTAATTTTCAGGCATTCGTCGATTTTATAACAGAGTTCAATTTGAAGTTTTGAACGAGTGATTCCACTCCCAGGTTAAGCATGAAGTAAAATTTCGAGTTTAGAAAAAATCAGTGTTTTGTACGCGTGGCGCATGAAGTAAAATTTTGAGTTTAGAAAAGCCTGAACATTTTTCAGGCTTTTCTAAACTCGAAATTTTACTTCATGCGCCACGCGTACAAAACACTGATTTAAAGTGAAATTTAAAAACAGAGATTATTATCAACGACGTTCAGTGTTAATAATAAATAATTAGGTTTTTAATATTTTTGTTAAATCAACTGGTAACAAAATTTATTTGTTAATGTTGAAAAAAAAATAATAAAATAAAATTTATTCTTAAAGGATTTGCATTCGTGATTCTAAAAGCAGTATTCGAATCTTTAATTCGAATCATATTTATCTCTTACGAATCCTTTATTCGAGTATTCGTGATTCAAATCATATTAGGTGATTCGGTTTCGTGATTCGAATTCTTTTTACGAGGATTCGTCCCAGCTCTGGCATGTAACAACAAATATTCATAGTATAATTCAATATCCGTCGGGGTAGTTGTTCGGGAAGTAGTTGCTTCGATGAATATTTGATTATAATGTGTCCTCTCACAGGCAAAAGTTTTAAGAAAAGCAAAATAGTTCGCCATATATTATAATTTTTGATTTCAAAATATTAAGTTCCATTTTGTCCGCTGAAAAATGATTTTGTTTTCCACATTTGTTCGACAGCTATGTTTCACTATAAATATAAAATAACTTATACATTTTTAGGATGTTTTTTTTTGATGATTTGAATATTTTATGTAACATTTGTTTTTTTATTCAATTTTGTTAATTTAAATCGACATTATTAACTCCATAACAACCGTAATAAACAATGTTTTATTCACTAGTGAATTAAATTTTTTTTATGTCACTGGTGAGTTAAAAAATTTGTTATATAAACAATTACAACAACTAAACTTTACAACAATTAAAATATCTTAGAAACCTGCGCGTTTATCACAACGAATTTAGTTCAAAAGTTAAAATCAAAGCAATTTTTTGTCTAACCCCATAGTAAACGTTTACTTTCTTAGAAAGTTAAAAAAAAATAATCATATAATAACATTAGAGAACGCAATGTTTAATAACTTAAAAAAAATATATATTACAAACATATCATCACACACATTAAGCAATAATATTTATACTTGATGCCAAACGTATGTAATATTCATATAAGTAAATTAATCTTTACTTATATGAATGCTACAGTTATTTAGGTTATTAAAGTTTATGTGTAAAGGTCTAACGTTAGACAAATGTATATCTTCTTGTTTTTCTATTTCCATTTTCGATGAACTCTGGATGGATTCATTCCTACCAAGAACGGCTGATGATTGTTCAATAATTCTCTTGGAAATGTCAATTTTGTTATTCAGAGAATCTTTTATATATCCTTCCACAACACTATTTGAACGCCATCCACCATGTCTTTTTACTACTGATAAATCTGCCCTAGAATCTGCCAGCAGAGTAGCACTCGAACGCCTGAAACTATGACCCGTATATTCTTGTGGATTATTAAGACCTAGGAACTCTGCGATTTTTTTAGGAAATTTTGATAGTGTATTAATTCCAACTGGCTGTACAGTGCATTTTTTCTTCTTAAAGTTAATGAAAAATCGTTTATGGGAAACTTGTTTAGGACGTAACATTCTGTATTTTCTAAAAACGTCAATAGCTGGAACAGAGTTACATCCATTGATACTGGTGAATGTTCTAGGCTTATGAGTTTTGGTATACAGTATTGTTACTACAATTACGTTACCCCTGTCTTCTATGTCATCAACTGACATAGCAACCAATTCGCCAATTCTGCATCCTCCAAAAAGTCCAACAATTAATACAACCTTTATTAATAAATGTTCATCATCAGAGGCAGCATCCAAAAATCGTTCCATTTCCTCTAATGTGAACACCTTAGATTTCTTTGGTCTGTGCCCTACTGATTGTTGCTTGAGAAAAGCAGAGACTTGATGAAATCTGCTTATGTCTACATTTTCTTTTACAGATAACATGTTTTTCAATTGGGAGTAGTAAGACCACACTGATGAAGATTTAGATTTTTTGGATCTTTCCGAAATATATGCCAAAATTATACTTTCATCTACTCCTTTTGCTTGCTTTTGATCCCTCCATTTACAAAATTTTGCGTATTCATTTTCATACGAAATTTTTGATTTTGCAGGTATCACTTTTTTTACTGCTTCCAAAGCCTCCTCCAGAACTTCAGACGGTACAAATACTTCATTATCTGGTTTTTCTTGAAATACTCCAGTGAGTTCAGACATTTTTGTGACACGAGATAGAAGTTTTACAAATTTTGAAAATTATAAATAATACGTCGTCATGAAAATGGATTTCACAGTCTACATAGTTTTTCAACATATATTTAAAAATAAATGTAAAGTACATTTTCTTCACAATTTCGTCAAAATTGAATAAAAACATATATACGCCACGTGAATTAAACACCTTTATTCACTCAAAGAAATGATTTCACTCGCGCCGAGGCGCTCATGAAATCAAAAATCTTTTCGTGAATAAAATCGTGTTTAATTCACTTGATGTATAATATTTATTAATTATATTAAATTTAACAATTAATAATTTATTTATCAATTGATGTTTGTTGGTTTGTATGATTTTTATTAGCTTTGGCAAAACTTGTTGTCTTATAATTATTTTTAAAAATGTTGACAATATTCACAGTTTTCAACAAAGTTCATATTTTTAACTATTTCTATAAATATTCCCAAGTTTTATTTACTTTAATAATTTTACTGGTTTCTATAGTTGTATTTTTATGAATTTATTGAAATTCACATGAAACAAAAAACTCCTTTAGGAGTTAAGTAAAAAAAATATTAGAAATGAATTAATAATTTATCAAAAATAACACCAAAAATAGTATTTTTAATTTATTATATACAATATAATATAATTTGATCGATGTTTAGATTTTCATAAAAAAAATTACCAGAATCTTGTTTATGATAAAAATGAGTTTATATTTTTATAAATTACTTAAAAATAATATTTTTTTAATATACAATACAGAACACTAAAATATATTTATTTCTATTTAGCAATAGAGAAGACAATGATAATTTAATCTAGTTAAAAATCATATGAACTTTTAAAATGAAAATTGTCATAAAATGACTCAGAAATGAATTTCAAAACATAAACAAACGTTTTATGGGCTGAAAAATAATTGTATAAAGGCCCATGTTCATTAACAATTGATATCGATAAATGATCGGAGCAAATGTCGGGGATTAGTTTAACAGAGTGGATACGGTGGAGTATATTAAAGGTGCATTGGAATATACCTGGCGTCTGGTTTGGTTTTTGCTAATGGTGAAGTTTAGAGGAGTCTGGATTTTAGTAAAAATGGAATTTTGACAAAAGGGATTTGGTTCTTAAATTAAAACACTTTTAACCTTTCTTTACAATTTTTATTATATACCAGATGTAAATTTCAGTCACAAGGTGACCATTATGAATGGATTTGTACTGAATTCAGATTTACATTTTCACAATATATATATACACAAGTTGGGTAGAATTAACTAGCGGTAGGGACAGGTAAAGGTGATTAGTGGCGACATCAGTAAGCATAAATGTCCGCACTTATAAGTTTGATTTTAATTTTGGTTTAGAAATGTTTATTTAACTTGGTTGATCAAGAATCCGTCATAATAATTGAATTTGGGTGAGTTCTGTAAAGATTATAATAACTTTAAATAAAACACTTTTAACCTTTCTTCACAATTTTTATTATATACCAGATGTACAAGGATTTGGTTCTATTGACGTTAAAGTCTCCAATTATAATAGAATGTTAATAATGCGAAGCTTTTGTATTGTATTGTCAATTGAAGCATGTGGGTGGGTGTGTACAAGAAGTACATGTCGTTTAGTTTGCGAGAAGGACACAGAAAAATGGAGACATTCATTTAGGGAATTATTTATACGGAGCTTTTCTATAATATATAGAGGGGTGAAATGCATCAATGTATTCTCGATTAATAATAGTTGGCTGTAAGTTGGACGTTTTTCCAGTTGTATTTAAACCAAACAATTAATGTATTTCGACGAGAAGGTTTAAGTAGGCAGGATTATTAGATATGTAGTGTGAAAGGATGTGTGTTGTATTACTAATAGAATTAATGTTTGAATACAGGAAACGCATGCTAGCCATTGACATCAGGTACATTACCTGTTTGCACCCCTTCTGTGGGAAAAACTAGAGAAACAAGGTGGGGATATTTCAAGTCAAGCATGACGACAAACATGCGGTTGCCTGAAATGTGTTAATTTGCTGAATCTTAGTCGGAGTTTTTTGTTTGTTTGTTAAGTTCTCATCTATCTGTAGTTGATGGTTTGTTAATTTTTGTGGCGTATGTATTTTGCAATGATTATTTAAAAAATATTTCAATGTAATACAAAAAAGCTGCAACGTTATTGATCGCAATAAAAAATGAAATGTAAGCGTATTAAATAATGAAATATGAGGCATGCGCCCCCGTTCAATGATTTATTTGATTCTATTTGAAGTTTCCTCTTTAATAATTTATACGCAGGAAAAGTTCCCGAATCGTGATTTCGTATTTATCCCAAAACCTATTTATAAGGTAGCTAGGCTATATTTCATTCTCGGGAGAACTTTTTCGCGGCAGCGTTATTTGAAAATTAATTCAACCGGATTTATCTCATCATCAAAAATATTCTAAATAGAAAATAACAGAAGTAATTTAAGTAATTACATTTATCTCACTTGTCTGTACCTGCACATTAAGTTTTGTTTTAAATAATATATCAGGTTAATACTGCAACTAAAAACAAAAGACAAACATTTTTTGGTAATTAAATATAAAATGTGGTAAATAATTTAACTGTACCTAAATGTCCAGATAAAAGATATAATTGGTGCACGCGCCGGGAAGTAATTTCCAAGGAAGAGATAGATACAAGCCAAGTCTGCGACATGGAGTATTTACATATTAAACTAAAATTTCAATTGTGTTAATATTGACTCCGTTAATTATTTTACAGTATCTAGCTTCTTATATCATTTTTAAAGCTTATTAAGCTGAATAATTTAGAATCTTACTCAATAGTTTTAATATAACATTTACTAAGAAAACAATTATTTTGAATTAGAAACAAATGTTTGCCATGATGTTAAATTTGTAGATAATTTATTATTTTGTAATAAGCACCTAACAGTTTAAGGTAGTATTTCGAATTACTATATGGTTTTACTCAGATGTAAGTGTAAGCAGAGTAAATGATTTCATTCGTGTAAAATTTACCGAAAAGGCAAAACCCAGCAAAAGTACTACGTAAAGAATTATGAAAAATCAATAAGGAATCAGTTTTAAACCATCGCAGGAGTATTGATATTCTCATAGACATTTCTCCAATAGTAGAATATTAAAAATATCGTTATATCCGAAACTATAGATATAAAATTGAATGCATTAGGTACATTAATTATAAAATGTTTGTCCAATTATTTAGGTTTTCATACTTATTATTACATTTTATTCTAGAATATTCACAATAATATTCGACGGAATCGACAATTCAATTTCCTTACTGTTGTCCTGAATGTGTCCAAAGGGTCTTCTATTTAAACGCCCTGTTAAATTTCCGGTTAACAGAAATGCCAATGCATCCATCGACTTGCAACTAACGTGTCAACAGAAGTCAGGAAGTTCTAGAGTTTCAGTTCGCAATTATCATATAATTTAATTAGTACGGAATCAAATGGCACGTACGGTATCTTTTATCTCTTAGTTCAATTACATTGAATTGATGGAGCTAATTATATTGACAGTTTGGAAACCTTATTATGTTTTTATTATAATTAATGAAGTAAAATTGCCGATAATTTAAAATTGAGTAATATTACTGTATCAGGATTATAATATTACATATATTACATAGGGCTGTGAGTAGCAATCGCTTATGGATATTAAATGCAAACTGTTAAAGCAAATTGAAAATATCTAATTTCCGTTTTAACACAATTTAATATTTTATAGTTTGATGATAATTGTACACAGTGCTGCCAGACTTCCTGTTTTAGCGGTGGATTTGCCGCTTTTATAGATAAAATACTGCCCTACTGCTTTATACCGTCTTTTTACTTCTTTCTTATTATCGTAAACTTCGTTAACTTTAATTAATAACAAGAGGTTTTCACTCCCTAATTAAGCATGAGGTGAATATATCGAGTTTAGAATAGCCTTTTCTAATCTCAAAATATTTATTTTATGGGCCAGGCCAGGCGTGTAAATTTAATTGAAATTCAGAAACATACTTAATAGTTAATCTTAATTCATCACAAAATTCAAATAAAATAAAGAGACACGTTTTGATTAATGCTGGGAGTTTTAAAATAGAAGTATTCAAATGTTCACTCAAAAACATATCCAAATTCAAATATTTAAATATTTGTATAATTCGAATGTAATAATAAATTGACTAGTTGAATATGTTTCCAGCTATTATACAGGGTGAGTTTTTTTTATATTCTCTATGGGGATCTCGGAAACTATAAGAGATAGAAAAACGGTTAAATGGGGAAAGAAGTGTAGTTTTATAAGACGAATAAAATGACACTTTCAAAGTATTTGAAAAAGTCAAGGGTAACTAGATATTTTGAATAAAGTAAAATGTGTCAATTTTTTGAAATCAATATATCTCTATTATTATCATAGATAGAAAAAAACTGTAAGGGACAAAGTTGTAGAAAATTTTACACAGATTAATAACAAAAAATCAAAAAAAAACATTCGTTCATATTTTGGGAGATATGACACAAACTTACCTTTTTTTAAATGGAAACAATAGTTGGATATGACTTTATTAAAAGGGCTATTTTTTTCCCTTCAATTCGATATAACATATGCCATAGTTATTTTTAAAATAAACTAAGTTACAGTCGTTTTTAATTTTACCATACACCAAAAAATAGTTTGCCATGAAAAAGACAAAAGTAAAACAATTGCAGTTGTTTATTCTAAACACATATTAATTCATTTCCATATTTGGTTTGTTTTGATAAGTTTGTTTTGTATTTATTTGGTGTTGAAAGTTTTTTAAAGTGATAATGAATTTTTCCAACGAAGAAAAGCGTGATATGCTTGTTTGTTACATTCAGTGTAATAAAAACGCTTCGGATGCTGCAGAACAATATTATAATCAATATATCGATCGTCGGCAGCCATCTTTACCAACATTCAGAAGAATTTACCACAATTTGGGTGAGTACGGATCCTTTACACAGCCGAAACTTGAAAAAAAAACGAAATTAATGAAGTTTCGGAAATAAACGTATTAGCATTGGCGATGATAGATCCATCCACATCGACCAGACAAATTGCAACAGAAGCAAGCATATCTCAACGGACTGTAGTACGAGTTTTGAAAAAACACAATTATCACCCATATAAGGTATCAATTTCACAAAATTTACATGACGGTGATACCAATAAGAGAATGGTCTTCTGTATGTGGTACAAAAACATGTGCCAAGAGGATAATACGTTCCCTACAAAAATAATTTGGACAGATGAAACGCGATTTACTAATTGTGGGATTTTCAACCGGCACAATGAACATGTTTGGAGTCAGGAGAATCCACGAGAAGTTGCACAACGTAGACCACAAATTAAATTTGGATTTAATGTATGGTGCGGTGTGTTCGGATCGAGAATTCTCGGCCCATATATTTTTGATAACAAATGGAATGGAAATTTTTACCTTCGTTTTCTTCAAGAAACATTTGAAGATATGCTCGATGATTTAAATTTATCAGTACGGGCAAGATTGAAGTGGTTTCAACACGACGGAGCTCCACCTCATAGCAAGTTGGCTGTGCGAAACTATTTAAATAATGCTTTTCCTAATTCATGGGTGGGAAGAAATGGACCAATCCTATGGCCACCCTGGATCACCCGACCTATCCGTTTTAGACTTTTTTCTGTGGGGTTATGTGAAGAACAAAGTGTATCAACAATCATATCAATCCGTGGAGGATCTTAGACTAGCTGTACTTGAAACATTTAATTCTATTGACAGAAGAAAAGTAAAAAAGCCACAAATTCGATTTTAAAAAGATGTACTTTATGCCATAATAATAATAATGGTGGACTTTTTGAGCATCTTATGTAATATTTAAAATTTTCTTATATTATTATTTTGATAATTTTGGAAATATTTTACTTTATGTTGCTTTTGACAAATCTAAAGAAAGATAATAAATTAAATATTGATTTCGTTGCTATAAACAACCGCAATTGTTTTACTTTTGTCTTTTTCATGGCTAACTATTGTTTGGTGTATGGAAAAATTAAAACGACTATAACTTATTTTATTTTAAAAATAACTATGGCATATGTTGTATCAGATTAAAGGGAAAAAAATAACCTTTCCAATGAGGCCATTTCCATTTACAAAAAGATAAGTTTGTCTCATATTTCCCAAAATATGGGCAAATTTTTTTTGTTGATTTTTTGTTATTAATCTGTGTAAAATTTGCTACAACTTTGTCCTTTACAGTTTTTTTCTATCTATGATAATAATAGAGATATATTGATTTCAAAAAATTGACACATTTTACTTTATTCAAAATATCTAGTTACCCTTGACTTTTTCAAATATTTTGAAAGTATCATTTTATTCGTCTTATAAAACAACAGTTCTTTCCCCATTTAACCGTTTTTCTATCTCTTCAAGTTTCCGAGATCCCCATAGAGAACATCGAAAAAACTCACCCTGTATAATACGTGGTATGATAAAACAAGCTATAATATTAAAAGAATTTGTAGCCAAGGTGATATTTTATCTTTTACCTGACATTTTCCGATAAATGTTTACGTTTAACGTCAATTTTGTCAATAAACTTCGTCCACACAGCACAAACTGACAAAAAGTGACATTATTAACGTCAAAATTGTCATATAACTAATATCGTCAACTGCCATAATTACATATATTATTAACTTGTTTCTCATTATTCACTGGGTAAAACATTTCTACTAAATATAGGTGTTTAATTGAAATCACTTGTTTTGTTGTACTAAAAATATTTTATTTTAATTAGTTTCCGCTTAATGCCATTTTTAAAAATTATGTACGAAAGAAAAAAATTGGTGTTATATACTAGATGTGGGCGTTTTAGGTAATAAGCGCTTTAATTATCGGGGAATTCCAAAGCTCCTCGTTGTCGTTGACCACGTTTTTGCCCGCCTTTATGGCTTTACATATTTCTAGTCCTTCCCGATAATTTAAAACTAATCCCTTGTTACCTGTATGCAACATTTTACAATCGTATGAACTAATTGTGATAAATGAGGTTAAGGAAGGACAACAATACTCGACGAATACTAGATAACCACTGGCTTATTTTATTCTCCATCTTGACAGGTGGACACTTACAAAAAATAATATAAAGAACTGAATAACCCGCGCATTTTCAACTTAACATAAATTCACAAAACAATAAATAAAATGAGAACTATTTTCCCTGACATCTCCTTCCTTAAAAATAACTTATTTTGCCTTCTAACTAGTACAATTAAAACTTATATTTAAATTCTCAACTACAACCAAAATTATTTTTTATTTTTCGAACGCAGAAAATAAGGGCACTGTTTATCCTTTTGATCTGTTAACACTGTTTCCGCACTTTCACTAAGGTCCGATAGGGTTAATTCGTTATTATTATGTTCACTGTCAGATAGATTAATCACGTCATTACTCTCATTACTATTACATTTAGGTGTAGCAATTGGGACAGGGAAACGTTAATTTTTTATTGGACGCATTTGATTAGAATGGCGTCTAACAACGTCACCCTTCCCCGTTTCTACATCATATACTACTGTCCCTTCTTTAGTTTCCACCGTACCCTCCTGCCATGTAGGTTCAGCCGGATTTTCAAAGTTTCTTATCAGTACTTTTTCACCAGTTTCATACTTTCTAATATTTTTATCTTTGATATTTTCGTTAGTGGTTAAGACGTTTTTATATGTGGGCAATAATGAATTAAATCGAGTTCTTAGCTCTCGTCCGAACATCAATTTCGCAGGACTTACTCCTGTTGATGTGTGTTCAGCAATGCGATAATTGAATAGAAAATGAGATAAATCAAAATGTTTGTTTTCTAAATGAGAATTTTTAATGGCATTTTTTACCAACTTTACATTTATCTCGGCAGCACCGTTGCTAGCGGGGTGATACGGTGGGCTGAATTTGTGAACTATTCCGTTATTTTTTAGAAATAACTCAAAGTCGGTAGACGTGAAAGGGGGTCCGTTGTTTGAAACCAAGGTTTCGACTATACCGAATCTTGAAAATAGGGATTTTAGGCATTAGATTGTCACCTCTGCCGTGGTCTTCTTTAAATTAAAATCTTCCAACCACTTGGTATATGCGTCAACGACAATCAAATACTTACATCCAAAAATAGGGCCTAAAAAGTCAACATGGATGCGTGCCCATGGTTTATCCGGCCTGGGCCAATTTTGAACCGGTGCCTTTTCTGGATTGGGTTTATAAGTAATACATATTTTACAATTATTGCATAAATTCTCTATGTCGGCATGAATTCGCGGCCACCAGAAATATGACCGAGCTATAGACTTCATTATATTTATTCCCATGTGTGTATTATGCAACTCTGATAAAATCTTTTTCTGAAACGTGGAAGGAATTACCACTCGATAACCCCACATAATACCCCCAAATTGCAAATGTAATTGATCACGTTTCATGTAAAAAGGTCTAATTTCGGGGTCGCATTTTTTTTCTGGTAAATTCCACCCATGTAAACAATATCCGTATACTCTATTTAACAAGGGATCCTTGCGGATTTCTTTAACAATTTCTTTAAAAGTAACTAAACTATTTTCATTCAAGTATAATATGTGTCCTATATCTACTGGTTTGTCTGTAATCACCGATCTGGGGCATCGCGACAAAAAATCGGCACTTGCGTTATTTTTTGAATGTATAAATTTTATATCATATTGATATCCCGCTAATAAAATTGCCCACCTTTGTAGCCTGTTAGTCGCCATTGTTGGAATGCTTTTTTTGCTTCCGAAAATGGATTGTAGGGGTTTGTGATCGGTTAAAAGGGTAAATTTTCTACCATATAAATATTGGTGATATTTTTTTATGCCAAACATAATACCCAATGCCTCCTTATCTATTTGCGAATACCCTTGTTCACTTTTTGATAAGGTTCTGGAGGCGTAGGCAATTGGCTTATTATTCCCGTTGGGGTAAGTGTGAGAAATTACCGCGCCCACCCCGTATGCGCTTGCATCGCATGCAAGGGTAAGCGGCAAATCTGGATCATATTGTACTAATATTCTATCTGATGATAATTCCTTTATAACTAATTCAAAAATTCTTTGACATTCCCTATTCCAACACCACTTTTTGTTCTTTTTTAATAATTCATGTAATGTATGCAATTTTGAGCTTAAATTGGGTATACATTTTCCGTAGTAATTAAGTAACCCCAAAAATGATTTCAATTCAGTCACGTTCGTTGGTGTTTTGGCTCCGACAATGGCGTCTACCTTGTCCTTACTTGTGTTAAGGCCCTTCTCATTTATAGTGTATCCTAAATAATTGATTTCTTTTTGAAAGGAACTACACTTCTTCATTTTTACCTTCAGACCAAAATCTGTTAATATTTTAAAAACCTTGTTTAGTGCATTAAAATGTTCCTGTTCGTTCTTCCCAGTAACTAAAATATCATCCAGAAATACTGCAACCCCCTTTACCCCTGTGAATATCTGGTCAATAATTTGTTGAAAAATAGCTGGGGCTGATGCAATGCCATACGGCAAACGATTAAATACAAACAACGCTTTATGTGAATTGATTGCTACTTCATTTTTTGAATTATCATTAAGTTCTATTTGTGCGTAAGCTTGAGATAAGTCAATTTTGCTAAATAAAACACCACCCTTTAAGTTACAAAAAATATCCTCTATTCTAGGAATTGGGTATTTATTTATGTGTAATTTAGGGTTAACTGTGACTTTAAAGTTGCCACACAAACGAATATTTCCGTCCTTTTTGATGACGGGTACTATAGGGGTTGCCCAATCACTATAATCTATTGGTGATAAAATCCCTTCATTAATTAACCTTTCAATCTCTGCTTCGACTTTATCTTTTAATGCGAACGGCAGTGATCTTGCTTTGCAAAATGTTGGCATTGCTCCTTCCTTTAAATTTAATTTAGCTTTAAAATGTTTCAATGTTCCTAACCCCTCTTTAAATACATCTGGAAAATTGCTAATTATTTTTTTTGTACTTAATTTCTTCCTTGAAATGTTAAAAATTCCTAAATTTGAATCAATAGAGATTCCTAAAATTTTTAACCATTCCCGCCCTAATAGGGGCGGACCCCCATGTGGCACAACATAGAGAATCAACTTCGAATGAGTTTTATTTTTGAAGGTCACCGACACTCTTATAAACCCATCCGCTTTAATGACGTCACCAGTGTATGACTTTAGTTTTAGCTCTGTTTGGAAAATTCTAATTGAATTAAAATATTTTCTATATGTTTTAGATGAAATTACTGAAATACCAGACCCAGTATCTATTTCCATGGGCATATAAATATCTTCAATTAAGACCTTAACCCTTAAAGGTTCTGAAACACCCCCAATTTTAAACAAATTTTCATCAGACTCCGAATTACTTTAATTTTCGTTAACGTAATGATTTATGTGCGTTTTATTTAATTTACAAACCGATTTGACGTGACCAGTTTTCCCACACTTATAACATTTTGCATTTTTAAAATAGCACTCACTACCTTGATGGTTGGTCCGGCCGCAACATCTGCATGATGATCCCGTGGCCAGTGACTTATTGTCACCCGTTCCTCGAGTCGGCGCAATCCTCAATGACGTTGGCGGAGTCCTCTTGAACCTCGGTGTCGCTCCCTCCACTCCGTCGCTCATGTGCGCAGCTGGATATGCGCCACCCTGTCTTAGGCGATGAACCGCATGCGTGTTTTCCAACATATGGACCTCCTTTTCTGCCCGTTCCATATTCACGGCAATGTCCACTGCTTGGCCATATTTTATTTCTTTTTCAGCAAACAATCGTTGTTTAATATTGTCGCTAAATATACCATACACCAATTGATCTCTTAAATTTTCCTTTAAAGTTGTCTTAAAGTTGCATGTTTTAGCCAAACTCTTTAATGCTGTTACATAATTCGTCACACTTTCCTCCCTTAATTGTTTCCTCAGCCGAAATTTGTACCTTTCTGCTATTTCGGATGGTGCTGGTTGTAAATGATCTTGTATCACTTTCACTAATTGGTCGAATGATTTTGTTTCCGGTTTCACTGGATCACAAAGGTTCACCATGAGTTCATACGTTTCGTCACCCACTACCGTTAACAATATCGGCACATTTTTTGTATCCTCTACTTTGTTTGCTATGAAATATTGTTCAATGCGCGCAATATACGTACTCCAATTTTTAACTACGATTTCAAATTCGGATATCTTGCCGGTTCTCGCCATTTTGAATCCTCGTCGCCACTGTGATAAATGAGGTTAAGGAAGGACAACAATACTCGACGAATACTAAATAACCACTAGCTCATTTTATTCTCCATCTGGACAGGTGGACACTTACAAAAAATAATATAAAGAACTGAATAACCCGCGCATTTTCAACTTAACATAAATTCACAAAACAATAAATAAAATGAGAACTATTTTCCCTGACAGTAATAAAGTGATTAGATGAGATGCAATGTTTCGCGAAACCTGTGGTCTGTATATTACTTAAAATATCCTTACTATGTTCTTTTAATAGGGTTTCGAAGGACCTGTCCGTTTGTCCTATGTATATTGCATCACAGTCATCACATTTTAGTTCATACACTCCACTTCTCTTATTATGGCTATTGTCTGTTTTACTTTTATTATTAACTAACATTTTACCTAAATATACAGAGTTTGTCAAAATGATGTTATTGTCTTTTCCCTTAATTGTTTTTTTTTTTTTTAATTTTTTGTGAGAGATTATTTATGTATTCTAATCTACTCCAGTAGGTTTTCTCTGTTTTTGTCTCACTATAAAATTATTTCCTCAATTGTTTTCGTTTTTTCTTTTTAATCATATGGTATATTATTCGATGTTTATAACCGTTGTTACTAGCTATTGTTTTGATTATGTTTAGTTCTGTTTCATAATCTACCTTACTAAGTGGAATATTGATAAGTCTATGTAAAAATGAGTAAAATGAACTGTATTTCATTTGGTTGTGTGTGTTTAAGTTTGCAGGTATTATTGTGTCAGTATATGTTTCTTTTCTAAATATTTTGTACGTTAGTGTATTGTTGGATTTAGTAATCGTTAAATCTAAAAAGTTAATACTGTCATTATGTTCTAATTCTACTGTAAATTGGATTTTATTATTAAGTAAATTTAAATGCTTTGTGAAAATATCTAATTGTCCTAATGACCCTGTCCATATGCAAAAGATGTCAATTACATACCTATTCCAAAAGTCAATATGTTTGCTCTCTGGTTGATTTAATAAATTATTTTCGAAATCATTCATAAAGATTCCGGACATTAAGGGTGACAAAGGTGATCCCATTGGTAATCCATCGGATTGAATGTAAATATTACCACAAAGTAGCATTGTTTGATGCAAATTTCTATTAATCTTTTTAATTCTGTTTTGTGTGTTTGTGGGTGGTAAGTGTTTTGAATCATCATCGTCTATAATAATTTTTACATCAAATGAAATTAGTTTAGCATTTGGAGGGAATGACACGTTTTTCAGTGTATTCACTAATTCTATTGTATTTTTTATTGAATGTTGTGGTTTGAAATTTATAAATTGGGGAAATTAATTATTTAAAAATTTACACAATTTGTATGTCGGAGCATATCAATATGATACTACCCATATAGAACCGGCGCCTTAGGATTCATTACTGTCAATTTTAGTCTGTCTCTATCTAGAATTAAATTTATGCTTTCTTTTAATGCTTTTTTTTGTTAGTTGGGTCTACTTTTTACTTTCCCCCGTATGTAATACAAAGGGAAAGTATTGTTTTCGTAAAAATTTTCGAAACAAAAATTTTAGCGGAAATATCCGTTTTGAGGTCCCCTGAGTCGAATAAGACCATTTTTGAAAAATGTCTGTCTGTTGTGTGTCTGTGTGTCTGTGTGTCTGTGTGTAAGTCTGTGTGCGCTGTACCGCAAAAACCGCTAAAGACATCGAGATGAAACTTGAAACTTAAGCTTTTTGATACAATCGGAAGAACTGAAAAGCTTTTGGTGAAAACCGGAAGTGGTACTTTACTCGTAGCGTTTTTCAGTTTTTTCAGATTTTTTCTTTCAAATAAAAGTTGTAGATAATAACAAAATGAAGATGTATTGTTCATTTACATTTTGTCATAGCACTCTTAGTTTTTGAGATATTTCAAAAGTTGTGTGTTTTATCTAGTTATTGGTGTGTGACAATGTCGATACAATTGAAAAATGTTTTAAATAAAAGTTGTAGGAAATGAAAAACTAAAGATTTTTTGTATCTTCACTTTTTGTCATAGCACTCTTAGTTTTTGAGATAATTAATAAATAATGTTCTTTTATCTAGTTATTGGTTTGTCTCAGTGTATGTGTTGATACAATTGAAAAATGTTTCAAATAAAAGTTGTAGTTATCAAAAAGTTGAAGACATTTTAAAAATAATAATGCTACAAATATTTTAAAAGTGATTTAATACGCAATTTACGGGGGAAAGTACTATGATGGACACATCACCATTTTTTGACAATAAAATTGTCTGTTTTATATAAGTTTTCTGTTTTGTTAATGTACATTAAAGATAAGTAAAACCATAAAGGCGGGCAAAAACGTGGTCAACGACAACGAGGAGCTTTGGAATTCTCCGATAATTAAAGCGCTTATTACCTGAAACGCCGACATATAGTGTATAACACCATTTTTTTTCTTTTGTACATCATTCTTGAAAATGGCATTAAGCCGAAACTAGTTGAAATAAAATATTTTTAGTAAAACAAACCAAGTGAATTCAATTAAACACCTATATTTAGTCATAATTACATTAAATCAGTGGCGGCTTGGGACTAACTTCATGTGAAACTAAAATACCTAGGTAATTCATCCTGGATGTTTTCAGAGTGAAAAGCCAACAGTAGCATAAAGTATCAACTTCGATTAAGAATACCTGCATTCATATAAATCAGAGCTGGGATGAATCCTCAAAAACAGGATTCGAATCACGAATCCAAATCACCTAATATGATTCGAATCACGAATACTCGAATAAAGGATTCGTAAGTGAAAAATGTGATTCGAGTCCAAAATTCGAATCCTTATTTTTGGATCACGGATACAAATCCTTTAAAAATAAATTTGAATCTATTATTTGCAACCAGTAACATTTTATTCCATCAGTTTCCAATAACAAAAATGTTAATTTACCGACTAAACATCTGATTAATTAATGATAATTAATGATAATATATGTGTTATTGAACTTCATTTTAAATCAGTGTTTTATACGCGTGGCGCATGAAGTAAAATTTCGAGTTTAGAAAAGCCTTGTGAAAATTTGTCTCGACAAATTTTCTACGCGGGGCTTTTCTAAACTCGAAATTTTACTTCATGCTTAGTCTGGGAGTGGACAACACTCGTTCTTAGAAGTTTCAAATTAAAGGATCACTTTAGATTACTAAGTTTATTACCATTTTAAAAAGGCTACAGCTCAAAGGACCAATCATAGTCTTCGGAGACCGAAGGACTACAGGGAATCGAAGTTTCTTTACTAGAAAACAACGAATATCTGAAGGTTTACAGCATGGATAGGAAAGAAAACATCCAAGTTTGAAAAAATATCGAAGTTGGGTTGGTTTTCAGTGCGTTTTTAACTTCACCGTAAATCAGTGTTTTATACGCGTGGCGCATGAAGTAAAATTTCGAGTTTAGAAAAGCCCCGCTGCGCGACCCTCGACCAATTTTCTACGCGGGGCTTTTCTAAACTCGAAATTTTACTTCATGCTTAATCTGAGAGTGGACCGTCAAGATATTCTACATGTCGAGATTTTCGATATTTCTAGATTTTTGTCGGTTTATTCACAGTTTGTTATTATTTTAAATGCAACTTTAATAATAAATAAATACGGTTTTTCTTAGAAATAGAATATTCACCCATTAAGAGCCTAGCAAATTATAAAGTTAACGATAAAAGTTAATTTTAGGTAAAATTTTGCATCTTTTGCTATGATTTCAATGAATGATTTATTATATTTCATACGTCGATTTTATAGAAGAGTTAAATTTAAAGTTCAAACGAGTGTTGTCCACTCCCAGACTAAGCATGAAGTAAAGTTTCGAGTTTAGAAAAGCCCCGCGTAGAAAATTTGTCGAGGGTCGCGCAGCGACCCGAGACAAATTTTCGCGGGGCTTTTCTAAACTCGAAATTTTACTTCATGCGCCACGCGTATAAAACACTGATTTAAAGTGAAGTTAAAAATGCACTGAAAACCAACCCAACTTCGATATCTTTTTCAAAATAGGATTATTTCTTTAATATCCATGCTGTAAACCTACAGATATTCATTGTTTTCTTGTAAAATATCTTCGATTCCCTGTAGTCCTTCGGTCTCCGAAGACCACGATTGGTCCTTCGAGCTGTAGCCTTTGTAATATGGTAATAAAGTTAGTAATCTAGTGATCCTTCAATTGGAAACTTCTAAGAACGAGTGTTGTCTACTCCCAGACTAAGCATGAAGTAAAATTTTGAGTTTAGAAAAGCCCCGCGAAGAATATTTGTCGAGGGACGCGCAGCGACCCTCGACAAATTTTCAGAGGGCTTTTCTAAACTCGAAATTTAACTTCATGCGCCACGCGCATAAAACACTGATTTAAAGTGAAGTTAAAAAATGCACTGAAAACAAA
The DNA here is from genome assembly GCA_932526585.2 of Philonthus cognatus. Taxonomy (NCBI): domain Eukaryota; kingdom Metazoa; phylum Arthropoda; class Insecta; order Coleoptera; family Staphylinidae; genus Philonthus; species Philonthus cognatus. The sequence goes on along the minus strand of OW052249.1, from coordinate 6,460,247 downwards.
CCCAACTTCGATGTTTTTTTAAAAATTGGATGTTTTCTTTTATATCCATGCTGTAAACTTTCAGATATTCGTTGCTTTCTTGTAAAAAATCTTCGATTTCCTGTAGTTCTTCGGTCTCCGAAGACCACGATTGGTCCTTCGAGCTGTAGCCTTTGTAAAATGGTAATAAACTTAGTAATCTAGAGTGATCCTTCAATTGGAAACTTCTAAGAACGAGTGTTGTCCACTCCCAGACTAAGCATGAAGTAAAATTTTGAGTTTAGAAAAGCCCCGACCCGAGACAAATTTTCACCGGGCTTTTCTAAACTCGAAATTTTACTTCATGCGCCACGCGTATAAAACACTGATTTCAAGTGAAGTTAAAAATATACGATTAAGGTTGGAAATTTTTCGTGGTTGAGTAACCAAATATGTAATTACAAATATTTGAATTATTCGAAAATTTAAATATTTATATTCAAATATGGATAATTTAGTGATTTAAATATTCATATTAGAATATTTAACTATTTGATTTAATCGAATTTGAATCCCAGCCTTAATAGCGATGTAATATATAAAATTACGAAAAATCTTTCGTGAATATGCAAACAATGTCCTAATTAATAAGACAACTTAAGACGATAAATATCCATTGAAACAACTACTTCCCGTGCAAATACACCTACGGATATTGAATTATGCAATGAGATATTTAAAATCTTATTTAATTTGATTTGTTACAACGCTCTATTAAAGTATGTGTAACGTTTAGGTCAAATTTTCTTCAAACCAACTAACAAATACACATTTGAAATGAAAGGAGAATTAACAAAAAAAATATATAGAAGTAAAAGGACTTCGATTAAAACTAATGTCTTAGGCCATCTATAGACGCGTTTCGAGATTTATCGCGTTTGGATATTTATCGTCTTAAGTTGTCTTATTAATTAAGACATTGTTTGCATATTCACGAATAGTTTTTTCGTAATTTTATATATTATGTTTAAAGTGTGCAAACTATAAGAAGCGTAAGCCTATTTTCTCGACTTCAAATAATTTTGAATTTGAATTTATCTTGTTTTAATAGCGATGATTCGAATTATTTGGGAGGATTTGAATCCGTGTATGAGGATTCGAATCCTTTTATATGGATTCGAATCCTTTTATAGGAATTCGAATCCTTTTTTATAAGGATTCGAATCATCTACGTCTGGATTCGAATACGAATCCTTCTAAAAAAATGTAACGAATCCGGATCACGAATACGTTTTCACTAAAGTATTCGAATACCTCTTTTGAATCCTCTAAAAGGATTCGAATCCGGAAATCGAATCCTGAATGATTCGAATCCTGCCCTGCTCTGATATAAATACAACACTGACGAATAATGTCAAGATCGACTTTAATTTTATAAAATGATGTTGATATAAAATAACAATATGAATCGAAAATAATGACACTGACGTAAAATGACAGCAATATTATCGTCGGCTTAAAAACAATGTACATGTACTTTGTGATTTTGATCAGTTAAACAACGTGATATTGTGATTTACCTAAACATTTCCAAAAAAAGGTTTTGATTGTTACATTCTAACAACTTCTAACAAATGTTTTCCACTCCTCGGTTGAGCATGGTTAAGTTAAATGTCATTTTATGGAATTAGGTTAGAATTCAACTTGCGGAGTTGGATTTGGCTTAGAAATAATTGTGTAGACGTGGGTTAAGTTAGATGTCATTTTGTGGTTAAAATTTATTTTTTTAAAGTAGGTTTGATTAGATTAGATAGATTTTGTAGAGTTCGATAGGTGAGAATTTTTTTTGTGATGTGGGGTTTAATTAGATGTCACTTTGTGCACTTGAGTTAGGTTAGGTTACATATCTCTTTGTGGAATTAGATTGGCGTAAATGCCATTTTATGGAGTTAGGTGGAATAGAATGCATTCTGTAGAGTTGGATTTGGGATGTCATGTTGTAGAGGCTATTATCGGGTAAGTCAAAAACAACGGACACGCACTTTATTGGAGGTCAGCCATGGTACATAAAGTATTAATTTATAAACAAAAAGTTATGTAAAAGGCATCCATTAAGAGCAGGGTTGTAAAAATACCGCTTTTTTCATTTTAATTAAGACAAAGTTTTTTTTAACAAAACGTGTTTATTTTTATTGAAACAGCGTTTATTACATTAACTATTAAAAACATGTTTAAAACGTGTTAAAAACATACAGGGCATTTTTCTTTTGAGTATACATATTACGATAATTACAGCGTTTTTTTTTAAATTTGCGGGAATTCGTTGTTTAAAAGCGATTAATTTGCGGCATTTAACGAGTGTTTTCCCCTCCCAGACTAAGCATGAAGTAAAATTTTGAGTTTAGAAAAGCCTAAGAATTTGGATGGCCGCGTAGCGAAGCGGAGCGGCTAATCCAAATTAGGCTTTTCTACAACAACAATTATAGGCAATACGTAAGAGTTATTGGGTTGCCTATAATCACTGTTTTAAACAATTTGTTCAGCGTAGAATTTGACTTACGTTTTATTAGACTGCTAAAGCCATATATTTTAAACTTTACGATATTTCAGTGTTTTATACGTGTGGCGCATGAACTAAAATTTCGAGTTTAGAAAAGCCTAATTTGGATTGGCCGCTCCGCTTCGCTACGCGGCCAATCCAAATTTTCAGGCTTTTCTAAACTCGAAATTTTACTTTATGCTTAGTCTGGGAGTGGAAAACCCTCGTTTAAAGATTCAAATTGAAATCTTTTAAAAATGCAACAAATTTCGTACAATTTACAGTGTATGCATACGTATACATGAAAGAAAATTACCTGTATTTAAAAATCACATTAATGCACACACAGTTGTGATATTTTATTGTAATAAAATGTTGAGTTTAATAATGTAATTTAAAATATCTTTAACAATTTAGCTAAAACTTAAAAATATAAACAAAAAATCTTTATGAAGTAGTATAAAATATAATTTAACGATTAAGACATGTTATAAACAAATTTAAGATTTAAAACATGTTTAAAACAAAACCGTATAAAACACGACGGCTGTTTTTAAACATGTTTAAAACACTGTTTTGGCACAAAGTATTTTAAACATAACAACCCTGACCAAGAGATATTTGTTCAAAACTAAAGAAGAAAATGGCAACGCTCTCCTGGGCATACTTAATAACCATTTAATCAAGAATAATGTTACCATAGCGACACCAAAATTTGCATATGGTAACAAAAACACAGGTTGTCAGATTGTAAATGTGAATCACTTCATTAAAATTAACATCATGAAATCAGAAGATTTACCTCAATATTGTGCTAGAAAATCGACAATACCAATTTATAGCCATTTAATTAGACCACTCATGAAATATTTTTGAATTTATTAATGATTCTTTAGTTTTAGGGGGCCTAATTTTGTAGATTAATCAGCATTCTGTGGATCAACAAAGGGTCAAAATAAACAAACATTTTCTGTATTATATTAATAATAGAAATATATTTATTACCCTACAAGAAACTAATCCTGATTACAAGGTAAAATATACAAAATGTAGAATATAAAAAATTGATAAAACATTACGCAATAAAAATATAGCACTTTGTACAAAATTATAGTTTAAAATATACATTACGAATCAATAAAACACATGATTGATTTCAGAGAGCTGTTGAACAAATCACATCTTTCGGGCAAACTATTAAATAAATTACACATAACATGAATGGCTGATTTCAAACCAAAATTCATCTTGAAAGAACTTATGCTGAAGGTAGGCTCATGCCGACTGTTGAAAGCTGGAACATGTAATCCTACGAGTTGCAACAAAGAGGAGCAATTAATTGTGATGCATGAGGTTATACAAATAAGTAATACACGCTTTTCGTCTACGGCATTGCAGCGATTCAACATAAAATTACTGCAGCAACAATTTTTGATTAAATCCGCTGCACGGGTAGAACCCCTCGGATTTTATATAGAGAAATTTAAAAAATTTACGCTGGACATTCTTAATTAAAGCTGTTTGCTGCTGACTCAGGGGAAACCATACCATTGATGCATATTTCAACTTCAAACGTACATAAGCGTTACACAATGCCTTCAAAGCTGCAAGATTGTTGAGGTTAGACGAATTTCTATGAATGAAACCAAGTGACTTATACGTGGATTTAATAGGTAACTGTATTTAGGGGTTGAAAATAAGCACAATCCCCAACTTTATTAATTTTTGCATATATTTTAAAGCAGTCGGCGTATAATAAGTGTTGGAGTAAGAATTTATGAATAAATTTAATAGTAGAGGCCCCAAGATGGAGCCTTGTGGTACACCTGAAGATGGATAATATGAGGATTTATAATCATTCAATGATACATATGATTCTCGGTCTTTAAGATAGGAACCTATAAGTGAAGATGCATTTACAGTGTAGACTAAATTCAAAGTACTCAATTTTAGTTCGTAATAATCCACTATCAACTCTGTCGAAAGCTTTGGTAACGCCCGTATGAATTACATCAATTTGCCCCGACGAGTCTAGACATTCAGCAGTTAGGTTTGTGACAGTAGATCTATTCGGAACGAAACAATGCTGCTGAAGGGATATATATATATATATATATATATATATATATATATATATATATATATATATATATATATATATATATGGCAAGACATGTCTAATAATTTGATTATATATATTATGTTCTTTCAAGTATTTTTGCTAGGTGTGATAATATTGCAATTGGGCAATAATTTGTCATATTGTTCCCATTTATTGACTTTTGGGTATGGGGCAGATTGATGAAATTTGTTCTTGCAATTTGTTTGGAAAGATAGAAGTTCTAATACATAAATTAAAAGTAATAATTAGCGGCTGGAACAGAATTGATGCACAATCTTTTAAGAAAAAATCAGGTAACCCATCATTCTCAAACGTGAATTTATTTAGTAGTTTTCTTATTAAATTGTAAATATTTTTTTTAGTTGTTGTAAAATGATATTATGTGTCGTTGATAGTCTAAATTTTATTCCTTCAAGTTTATCCGTTGTTTTTGATACACCCGATATACCTACATCTAACCATAATGTATGTAAAGTTAGTTCTGATTCAGATTGTATTTTTTTAAATCTGCCACAATTGTTTTATTCTATCTTAGAATTATTCTAACGGGTGTCTTCCACTCCCAAATTCAGCATGAAGTACAATTTTGAGTTTAGAAAAGCCTGAAAATTTGGATTTTCCGGGGCGCGTGAGCACAGCGAGTCGCTGGAATTGGAATTCCGGAATTCATGAAACGAGGTCAAAGTTAGCTGCATATATTTTTACTTATTAATGACTAGGATTAAGGATTGGTTGTCTGTAGGGCCCATTTTAAGCCCATTATAGTGCCTCCCCCCTGATGGTCAGACCCACTCCGCATTTATTAATAATTGTTCTTGTCACTTATAACCATATTTTGCTTTTGTTTACTGATTGTCATTTAAATAAAGTAAAAAGTGAAAAGAGCACATATATTACTTTAACTGATAAAACATTGTAAAAGCTTAAAGTATAGGACTTGAGGTTAAAAAATGTTGTTTAAGTTATTCTTTAGAATATCTTAAGGAATATCGATAAGATCTGAAATAAATTATTTAGTTTAAACCGATAGCGTACGATACTTTGAGTTACACAAAGTTCTCTTCATGCTCCCGCGCTTTATTTTCAACAAATATAGAAGGATACTATTACTTTACATACACAAAAATCCACCTAGCAGTTTGTAAACGGGAGACATAATTGTCTCTCTTGCCAATTGTACGATGGTTGCTATTTTGTATTCAGAATCGGTAACACTGTTGTTGCTAAGTGCGATCCGACTTCCTCATGGTAACAGTATATGTAATCCGAACGGTTTTGTCATGCAGATGCTATTTGTATTGTTAACAGTGAATTGAAAATGTTTTCTCCGCCAAAAAATGTATTTGAGTCGTGAATATTTTCGTGGATGATTTTTTACGATTTTTGACTTGGATTATCTTAACAGTAGTGTGTCGATCAACTTACTGTGACTTGATAATTAAACACCATGCAAGGCCAAAATATATCGATGGTTTTGTAAATTCAAACGTGGCCGTACTTCGCTGGAGGACGAATTAAAAGAAGGTCGACCAAAATCAGTCGTTGGGCAACATTGATGCTGTGCACGAACTAATAATGCAAGATCGTCATGTGACCTATTGTGAGATTAATGCATCCCTGTATAACACTTACACAGGTGACGAATCTTGGATATATTGTTACAAGCCCGAAACTAAACAGGAATCGACTGTATGGGTCTTCCAAAATAAGACAAATCCAACAAAAGTTGTTTGTGCTCACAGCACTTCGAAGCAAGTGGTGGCCCGTTTCTTCCGAATAAATGGCCATGTGGCAACTGTGCCTTTAGAGCAACGTAGAACGGTCAACTCTGAATGGTACACAACCATTTGTTTGCCAGTAGTCGTCTGTGAAATAACGAAAACGAACCGCCGATGAAGGATCATTCTCTACCATGACAATGCGAGCTCACACACATCGGCTTAAGCAACCGGCTATTTAAAACGTCGAATTGATAGGCCATCCGCCGTATAGCCTTGATTTAGCACCTAATGATTTTTATTTGCTCCTCAAGTGAATAACAAGCTACGTGGACAACGCTTTTAAACGCCTCAAAAAGCTGTTAATGCATTCAATACCCATGCTTTGGAGATACCTTCTTCGGATTGGAAAAACTGCTATGCCTATTGGTTTAATCAAATGCAAAAATGTTGAGAACATAAAGGAGTGTATTTTAAAAAACTATAAAGAAGTTTCTACACCTCAATCTTTGTTTTAGTTATTCATTCTTAATACATAAATAGCAACCCTCGTTGAAGAGAAGTCCGGGCATTATGGCCGATGGCTTAAAATGTTGGTAATGAATGTTGCTTTATATAAATCAATAATTAAATTTATTGTGACGTACTTGACAAAAATTCGCTTATTAGAATATAGGGTGTTTCAAGTTCAAGGCTCAACATGGGGATCTCGCCTAATATAGGAGATAGAGGGTAGGTTTAAATTCGGAACTTTCGCAGAATTTTATGCTAATTAATAATCTGTTGAAAAAAATGCTTTCTTTTATTTTCGGTGTGTTATATCGTTGTCATCAGAAAAATAAAACATTTAAATGTGATAAAAAAATGAATATGGCATTCACAAGAAATAAGAATTTTTAGATAACAAAAAAGTGCTATTAGAAGGTCTTTACCGTTTTTAAATATTGCCTTAAATTGGGAAAATATCATTTAAAAAATAGTTTTTTCAGTTTGTTAGACTACTCAAAAACAAAAGAAATTAATTTCGACAAGATTTGTATTCAGTAGATAAAAATATATTAAAAATGAGTATTTGCATTCATAAAACTAAAATTAGCGTACAATGATACTGATGCAGCGTGCGCGCAACCAGTGTTTTTAATTTTTCTATATCTCGGAAACAAATAATCTTACTGAATCGAAACAAAAGAAATGTAAAAGCTAAAACATATTAATTTTGCGTGGTATTAATGAAAGATTAAAAAAAATGTTGCCAGGTTTACAACGCGTTGTATCGACAAGACGAATTTTGACCGCGTTTCGAGTGATTCGAATCATTGTGCGGCGTCTTCTGCGCAAACATATTTTTTATCAAAAAAAAAAAACTGTCTTGTCAATTAAGGATTACTTTTTATTTTTACAATATTTTTATATACGCGATTATAAATGTTATTTAAACTAATGTACGGCTCTTCACACACACACCACTTAAATCAATCCTAACCGCAAATCCATCGGTCTCGATGGGGCACGGAAGTGCCGAACGCAATTTATTTCACTCTTGCCATTCTCTCTTCCCCCCTCGGTCGGGGTCAAGTATTTCTTTGGATATCTGAAATGGCGAATCGCTTCGTCGGACATAAACAGAGCAATCCCGACGAAACCAACAACGCGACATGTAAATGGGGTCACAGCCAGCTGATAACGCTCTAATTATATTCAGTCGACTGTGTAATCCTCCAGGATCATCGGACCATCAGTGTATTAATTAGGGACTATTCAAGAAAATTTAGGAAAATCGTTATGTTTGTGGTGTGTGTATAGAGCAAGTTGTGTTTGAAATGTTTAATTAGTAGTTGGAAATGTTGATTTCTTGATTGCTTCAAAATTTGGATTCGACTAGCTTCGCTCGCGCCGGCTAATCCAAATGTTCTAATTCGAATCTCATTTTTAACACATGTTACGTAGAAACATCAACGGTCTTTTGTCAATAATTGACATTTCGATGAAGAAAAATTAAAGAATGTATTTATTTTAAAAGCCTCTCGGCGCGCCCTTCTGATCCTTTGGTGTACTCGGTCAGTGTTTTGGAATATTCCTCCCACTCACCAGATTTCTTCGCTCTGTTTATTTATTTATTTATTCATCAACGGTAAACACCTTTTACAAAAATAAGAACACATTTTGAGATAGTGATAATAACAAAAATTAAGTCTATGAATTAAACATAGGCCATAAACACAATACTATATCGATAATTATTATAAATATACATTATATTTATTGTAAAATTTGTATAAATCGCAAACATTAGGTCTTAATTAATAAGACCTAGACAATAAGCGCATTTTTTAGAATTCAAAATATTATTGAATTCAAGACATACTTATCCTATATCAATAATTTTACATTATATAATAATATTTAACATAAAACAATTCTATTATTATTACTAGGAAATTACTAATTGTTATTTTATCGTTAGAAAAAATCTAATCGGACAATTATTAATGAAATGTCAAGTTAAAATCCACGCATTTTGAATAATTCCAATTTGCAATAAATCAAAGTGAACAGAAATTAGTCGATATACGTGAAAATGAAGTTCATAAAAAATATACACATAAAATGAATACAGTTCTGTTGAGTCTTGCAAATATAAAATATTTCAATTCACCGAAGTAAATTGATTAATTAAACAATCTGCTGATTTTTTTTATAAATTCCTTTGAGAAAATATTCTTAAGTTTATTCATTTCTTAACAACCTCTGTTGACTTTGTTAAATCCGACATTTCCTTTGTAATTTAAGATCAGAAATAGAGACACTGTACTTTTTTATCCTTCATTTAAAATGATAACATTTTATTCAACTTTGAGCGTCTATATTTTTTTCAAAAATTAGCACAAAGTTTATTCATTTCTCTACAATCTCTGTTGGTATCAAAATCCAACATTTACTCCGTAATCTCATATCAGAAAAGAAGAAACTGTAACGTGTTTATTTTTTTATAATTTTTTTATATAAATTGGTAATATTTCATTTAACTTTGAGCTATACGTTATTGATTGGACTTCAGCCAGCTTTAAAGAAAATTAAAATATCGCAATTCAAGTAAGTAAATTACATCTTGATTTCTTTTGTTGTTGATTTTTTACAAATTTCTCGAACAGAATAGTTTATTTATTTCTTAACAATCTAAGTCACCTTAGTCCATTTTGATTGAACAATCTGTTGATTTTTTTAGCAATTTCTCTAACAGAATATTTTTATGTTTATTTACATCTTAAAAATCTATTTCTTAATAAAATCCGACATTTCCTTCGTAATATCGGATCAGGAAAGAGAAACTGTACCTTTGTGTATTTTCATTTCAATTAATAAAAATGTATTTAAGTATAAATTAAATTGCCAATTCTTCATACTTCATACTTCAAACACTAAAAGCGCGATTCTTTTCGCAATCTTAAGATGTAAATCACGAATTTTTGATTTAAGGCCTCCGATGTTCTGGAAATACACAACTAGTTTTTTGGCTTATTAACTGCAACTCCTGATGACCGAGTACTGACTATACTCGGGACTCCATTCCTATATTTAATTGTCAAGTCCGTTTCACCCGAATTTTTGCGTAAAGTAAGTTCGTCGTTTAAAGTCTTTAGCTAATTTCGTTGAATTTTCGTACGATCGGCATAAAATTTCACCGCACCAGTATTCAAAGTACGCACAGCTTTGAGTACTTGAATTGCAGAGTGATGATCAGCTAAAGACACTTTCAGTGGCCTAGGTTTGCCGGACTCTTTTCCTAAGCGAATTACTAATTTAGGCACAAATGAGATTGAGGGCCCTAAGATAGTTTTAAGAGCTTCGATATCCTTTTTCTTCTTATCATCGGCATTGCCTTTGTGCTCTGGAAGATTGAAAACCATGATGTTCGCAGCCCTACGTTGTCGTTCTTCAATTTCATCCACCATCGAAGCCTGATTAGACAAAGTAGGAGAAGATACGGTTCTGGAAGTCTCAATTATCAAAAGGCGTTTTTTTATGTCATTAATTTCTTTTTTAATTTCAGACGTTGCATTTTCAAATTCAGTTTTTATTAAAGCAGGCAATTCTTGTTTCAAAACATCTTGAATTGTGGCTTTAATAAAACTATGCATTTCAGTAAGGGCAGGTACATTCTTAGAATAATTAACAGCGGCGCCATCGATTGAGAACAAGGGCTCGTCCCCCGGAGTGCATTTTACGCATGTCCACCTGTCTCCTAGTTCAGTACGCGCCTCTTATGTTGTAATATTTATTTATTTCAAACGAATATTTTTGACGACGCAAGTATAGTGTTCCATGATTTCGACTATAGCATATAATTGCTTATCTTTAAGAGGAGGTCGACCACGTTCTAAACGCAGAAAACTCGGCATATCTTCGTCTTGATTACGTCTTTATTTTTGGATGAACTATTTTGAAACAAAATAGGTATTACTTTAAGAAAAGTACACACTTGGTACTTATTAAAATAAAATGTTTTATTCTCTCGCGATTTCTTTACTAAAAAATATATTAAACATTAGTAAATTATCAGCAATGATGTCCCAAGGGCAATGATAATTACGCATTAATTTTGTTTAACACGAAAATTAATTTTGTTTAACCCGAAAGTCTGTTGCTTGTTAATTGCCCGACGCAAGGAGGGCAATTACCAAAAGCAACAGACGTAAGGGATTTCAACAAAGTTACGTAATTATTATTGCCCGAGGTACATTCGGCCAGATAAGTTCTTGAACAGACACGTATAATCTTAGGTATATACATAAAATGGCAGATAAAATGTCATTGATTATACACCATTCCATTTGTTTCTGGATCTCGCCTAGCTATGGAAAAGTGACAGTTTAAGTATTGTAAATGGGGCTGGTTGTGTTTTAAATCAGGGTTTTTAAATGTCACTGTCAGATGTTCGATTTTAAGGTTATAATTTCTGACTATTGTGATCTTACACTGTTGCCTGTTTTACAAATTTTCAGATATAAAAGGATAATAATATGCAGTTTTAAGATTAACAAAATTTACTACTTGGTTTTTGTACATACAAACACAGCAATAATATTGAATATAACAAATATAATGAATTCGGCTCTGCAAACTTATTTCGTCATCCATTTGTATTTCTCGCTTGGGTCTTCCCGTTAACACATTTTGATGAACTCCATCCATCCACCTTAATTTTGGTCATTCTCTCTTCTGTTGGCCCTCAGTATTTTTTTGTAGAATTGCAAATTTATTCCCACCCTCTTGTGATACTGATAATTTTCATGTCAAACAATTTTTAAGCCCTCATTCCACTTTTATTATTTAGTCAATAGAACCTGCATCTGAATCTTCTGGTGTTTGTTCTGAGCCAGATTCCCCAAGCGAAATAATAAAAGGAGGAATGGTTTCAAAAGAAAGGTTCCCTATTTGTTTTGTCCAGTCATCCGAAATAAGTTTTTCACAATGATCACAGCAATTTTGCCACATATCGGATGTACATTTTGAGAGAGACTCAAGCCATAAATTCTGAACACGATCCTTAGATGGTTGCTTAGAATTTATGTGCTTATTGTAGTAAGTCTTACAAAAACCCCATGCCATTTCAATTGGATTGTATTGACAATGGTATGGCGGTAATCTAAGAACTTCGTGCCCGTTCTTTCTCAAAATTTCATCAACTTCGTAAATTTTGTCATTTGATCGAAAAGGTATAAATAAAGCCCATAGTTCCTTTTTGGTTAATTTTGGATTGAATTTTACATTGTGTTTAACCAACCACTCCTGCATTTCGCATTTCTTACAAGAAAATGAAGGAGTTTTGTCTAATTGCACAGAATGGTATGCAGCATTATCCATAATAACTACACATTTCCCTGAAAGCTTAGCCAAAGCAGGAATAAGTTGATTAACCACCCAATTTTGAAAAGTATTACCATCCATTGTGGCATGGTAATCTCGGTCATTGTTTTTCGAATGTAATAAAAAATCGCACCCATCCAAAAACCCACCCCTATACCCAGCATGTAGAATGGTGAAGCGTTTGCCTTCATTTTTGAATTTAGTTGGATTACTTTTTATATCCGTTTCATGTACCCAGCGTCGAACCACGGATCCATTCTGATATATCCATGTTTCATCCAGGTATACGAATTGGATATCTTCACTGGAATTTTGATACTGTAAAAATTTTCTAAGGAAAATAATTTTAGCTGGAAAAACATGTTTTTGTTCACAGAGAATTTTGCGCCCATTAATTAATTTGAATTTATACCCCATACTTTTAACAACCCTATAAAGTGTTGTTCTACTCCCATGGAACTCATAATTTTCTTTCATATCATTCAAAAGATCTCTCAAAGTAAAATACTGATTTATAGAGTTATATTGCCAAATTAGTTGTTGCAGATCTTTTCTAGCTAGGTGATTCCAAAAATGACTGTTTTTAGATCGTTTGCCAGAAGTAGTAGATTTCAATTCGTCAGGTCTTTGTCGTAAAATTAATTGTAATGAAGATCTCCCTACCTGAAACGTAATTATCTTTAATTAAATATATATGATAATTAAAATACTAGACATACCCCAAAAATATCTATTAAAATCGTAATAATATTGTGATGCTGTAGATTTGGATTACTTTGCCTAAAATGTTTGTAGGATTTCAGAATTTGTAACCTTATTGATTCAGAGATAATCTTTGGCATGTTAATATTTAATATGTGCCTGAAATTATTTTTCACTTTGACATTGACACAGCATTGCAACACTAGATTAATTTGATTTAATAATAAAATGCTCGAAGAAGCGACCGCGTGGCGAAATAATTGTTGCAAGATTAACAATAAACCTCTTGAAAATTAAAAAGAGGATTACTTATGATATCATAAATTATTGCAACACTGTTAAAATGAGGAATCAGGAGTGCCAATTAATAAAAAATGTAAATGTTGATACTGCAACATAACAACACGAAAGCATGGCTAGGCGAGATCCAGTAACAAATGGAATATATTATACATGGAAGTATAATTTGGTTATATCGTATGTTCAATAAAAAAAAAAAACCTTAAGAGTGCCATGATGTATTATTTAAAAAATAATTAATTGGCACACATGTTAGGAATTGACTTAACAATACGTCAGATCTTTTTAAAAGTCACAATGGTTTATAGCGACCTGCAAAAAACGTTTTTAGTTGAAAGTTAATTCCGAAATGGGGCTAAAGTTGATTTGGGCATATTCATTGGACGCAGCTGTGACAAAGTTTCAGGAAGAATTTCTCAACGTTCCGATTATTTATGAAGAATTTAAAAATACCTTATCACGATCAATTACAACATTTCGTGAAACGGGTAGTATTCTCCGTAAACCAGAAAGTGGTAGACCAATTAAACGTACTCAGGATGCCATTAACACAGCCCAAGACATTTTGAACCTACGACTTCTCTGCGTCGATTATCACAGCAGATGAATTTATCGGTAGGAACATGCCACAAGCTTCTACGAAAAGATTTGCAAGTATACCCTTATCGCATAACATCGGTGCAAGAGTTATTACCCATTGATTACCCTAGATGACTGGAATTTTGTCAGTGGTTTTTACAAAATGTAAACGAGAATGTTTTATTTACAAGTTTGTTTTTTTACCGATAAAGCATGGTTTTACAAGGATCGGTACATTAATTCCCAAACTATGAGATAAAAATCCTCGTACATATCGAGAGAAACCATTACATCCAGAGAAAGTTGGCGTCTGGGCGGCGATTAGTGGAAAAAGATTAGTTGGACCGATATTCTTTGAAGGTAAAATTATATTTTTATTATTAACTAGCATTTAGCCCGATTTACCAACGGGGGAGCCGAGGGCCGAATCAAGGAAATGCCGAATGGTGGTGACTGCAAGGTAAATCGTTGTTTTGTAGTGGTTATGGAGTGGATGGATGTAAAGGTCCGTGAAAAGGTTGGAAGAGATGGTCGCTTCGCTTCAGCCGCTCGCTTCGCTCGCTTGCCTTGCTCGCTTCGCTCGCTAGGGTGCTCGCTTCGCTCGCACATAGAGAGGGTAATTGCTCCTTTATCCCCGCGAAAACAAATTTTCTCCAGCGCAATTTTTGGACCGAAAATTTGCTGAAACACCGAGAAGGCGGCCATTTGTTGGCTCGAAAATAATTTGCTGAGCACCGCGAGGTCAAACCATACCACCCTACGTTTAAACAAATCGTTTTAGAGCATTTTAAGTCGGTAAAAAAAATAATCAAGAAAATCACGGTTTTAGACCACCCTGTATATACACGTTAAACTTAAAAAATTAATTAATTTTAATTGTTTTGTTTCGTCTTGTTTCATCTTGTCGGTTGCGGATAATTATTCTAAATCGAAATGTGAAAACCAAATTCCTCTATCGCAATTTTTCGACCGAAAATGTGCTGACAGCCCGTGAAGGCGGTCAATAAAAAAAAAACATGTCCCAACACCGCTAAATTTAATCCTAGCGATCTGCGTTTAAACAAAACATTTTGGAGAAAAAATAAAAACCATCGATTAAATGCGAGATTTAGACACCCGGTATATATTTTTATGAAATTTCAATTGCAAAAAAAAATACTTTTCCTCGATAGAAAAAATTCTCGATAGATAGGTCGTGTTTCTTATGGAATTCTGAACACACACATTAAATGCAATATTTTTTTTAATCGGGCGATTTGAGCGCTCGGAAGTGTCGCGTTGGAAAGCCCAGGTCAAATCCCATCGAAATTGTGCTATGCGCGACCTGAAAAAGTTCCGTGTGAAGCAAGACTAGCGTGTAAAGTATTGAGGTTAGGAAATCTTCCGCCCGGCGTAAAATTAAAAAAAAAGATTTAAAATAGAAAACGCGGTCGGATTTAAACGCCGCTTAGCCTAAGACACGCGGAATTTTTTTTTTTCGTTCCTGTGAAAATTTGAACTTTCCAAAATGAATTCTTCGATTTTTCTACTCCCGGTGACAGTCGTCTCCCATAAGAGCAATGTAAAAGTGGTTGCCATGGCGACCGAATCGCAGCCTTCTCGGATCCCCGCTGCTTTAACGTTCTTATTATGGGAGATAAACAAAATTCTAGAACTGTGCGTAAATTTTAGGTAGAATAAATGCAGACCGTTACCGTACTGAAATGTTATTGCCGTTTATAAATGGACTTCATGATGACGAACTGCAAAGTGGTTATTTTCATCAGGATGGAGCAACTCCTCATTGTACACTGAACAAATTGGCCATTTTGGAGGAATTTTTTGAAGACCGAATCATAAGTCGAAATGCAAGGATTCCCTAGCCGACGCGTTCATGAGTTTTAGAACCATGCGTTTTTTTTTTTGTGGCCATACCTGAAAAATTGCATCTAGTACGCAATCTAGAAGACATACGGCAACGAATTCGAAATAAATTTAAGAAATCAACAATAATCCACTGTTGTTGCGGAACAGTGGCGACTGCTGCAGGGAGGGCAACGGGGCACTGCCTTCCCGTGACAAATTTCTATTAACAGATAAATTATTATAAAAACCTAATTTGTATGTACATTTTCTGATTTGATTGATAATAAATAGTATGCTTTCGAAACACGGGCTCCGGGGCATCTCGCATATTGCCCTCAATCTGCCAGGTCTACGTCGCAATCAGGCGATGGAAATTGGTGGGGGTATATCGCGGCTCTACGCTAGTAACGGGGCATTCTCTGGTTTGCGACTAGACCAAAAACTCTAAAATCTTCCGATTTCTATCTCTTTCCTAAAATGTTGGAGGGTAAGGGGAAAGAGACCGAGCACTCAAGGGGTAATCCATTATGAACACCAACCGCATTTTTTGGGTGTCAATGACAACCAGATATTAGCACGTAGTAAGAAGTCCATCTGTTTTCAGCCGGCGCGTGGCGTTATCTTTTGTCCGGTTTTGGGTGGTTTTGATAGGAAGATTTATTTGATATTCATGAAATTATTTAAAATGTAATTATAATTAATACGACATTTGTAAAATAAAGTCGAGAATTATGTCTACGTGTACAATTTTAGGTCAATACATTTTTTTGAAACGTATCTGACGTTTACATCTTGGAAAATATTGATCATCACATCTAAGCGTTATATATTCCTAACTTTACAATAAATCAGTTGTTTATACGCGTGGCGCATGAAGTAAAATTTCGAGTTTAGAAAAGCCCCGTGAAAATTTGTCGAGGGTCGCTGCGCGACCCTCGACAAATTTTCTAAGCGGGGCTTTTCTAAACTCGAAATTTTACTTCATGCTTAGACTGGGAGTGGACAACACTCGTTCTTAGAAGTTTCAAATTGAACAATCGCTCTAGATGACTAAGTTTATTACTATTTTACAAAGGCTACAGCTCGAAGGACCAATCATGGTCTTCGGAGACCGAAGGATGGAATCGATTTTTTTTCAGAAGAAAATAACGAATATCTGAAGGTTTACAGCATGGATGGAAAAGAACACATCCAATTTTGAAAAATATCGAAGTTGGGTTGGTTTTCAGTGCGTTTTTAACTTCACTTTAAATTAGTGTTTTATACGCGTGGCGCATGAAGTAAAATTTCGAGTTTAGAAAAGCCCCGTGAAAATTTGTCTCGGGTCGCTGCGCGACCCTCGACAAATTTTCTACACGGGGCTTTTCTAAACTCGAAATTTTACTTCATGCTTAGTCTGGGAGTGGAAGACACTCGTTAGTTTAAAATACATCACAATTGGTAAAATATATATCGTTGGATGCCCGTCTTCAGGGGTGATATGTAAGCAAATTATGGGTCTTAGGAGTTCTCAAAAAAGTGAGTTACCCGACTGTTTCTAAGGCACTCTTTACAAAAAACAAAAGATTAACATTTTACATATAAAATGTACAGGGTGAGCGAATCTTGATGTCTCTGCTCTATTATTAGAAATGGAAAAACGGTAGAAAAAATATGAAAAAGGTTCATAAATGAGATTGAGCAAGGTCTATTTTAATCTAAAATTGCATATTTTTCTAAATTTTGAAACTGAAGTAATGACGTCATCGATTTTTTTCCCCAGATACATACCTATATTTTTAGATATTTCAAAAGAGCTAATTTTTCTGAATAAACTTTGTAGAGACAAAAATTTGCTATCTTCTTTCGTTAAAAAATTAAAAGCAAACTTAAAAGAAAGTATTATGAAAAATTCACAATTGTCACGACTTAAACAAGTAGCCTATGGAAGCAAGTAACAAAGCTGCATTTGTCAATAATTAAACTAATGGTTGACAAATATTGTTTTGTTGTCATTTGATTTTAGATTTCAGATTTTTTTCTATCGTTTTTCCTTTTCATAAATAGTTCACGTCGTTATTTTAAATGTACATTACATATGAGACTTTTAAAATGAATAAATATGGTTTGTTTTCTTCTGGATTTCAAATTGCACTATAAATTGACAATTTTAAGTCATATGTAATTTACATTTAGGTTGATGACGTGAACGCCATCTACTGCCAATAGTCTTGTCTCTTGTACTCCCAAAATTACTATTATAAATGTCAATTGATTGTGTATTTTAAAATCCAGAAGAAAACTAAACATTTATAACCAATTTAGTAGTCATGCGTAATTTATATATAAATTGACGATGTGAACACCATCTGCTGCCAATTTTTGAGTAGTGCTATTGACAGTAGATGGTGTTCACGTCGTTAATACAAAAATACTGTATATGTTCATAATAGCACTTTTTCTGTCATATAAAGAATTGATGACTGTCGTACCAAACGTATTTCACTTGCTAATTGGTTGGTTATAGACCATTTCACATTAAATCAGCGTTTTATACGCTTCGCGCATGAAGCAAAATTTCGAGTTTAGAAAAGCCTAATTTGTCTCAGTCGCTCTGCTGCGCTACGCCCGAGCCAAATGTTCAGGCTTTTCTTAATTAAAAAGTTTACTTCATGCTTAATCTGGGATTGGAAACACTCGTTAGATGATCAATCATACCCAGAGTTGTTATGTTTAAAACACTTTGCTTTATAACAGTGTTTTAAACATGTTTAAAAACAGCCGTCGGTTTCGTTTTAAACATGTTTTAAATCTTAAATTTGTTTAAAACATGTTTTAAACGTTGTATTTGTTTAAAATCGTTTTTTATTATCTTAGCTGCTAAAAATAAATATTTGCTGAATTATATTTTATAATAATAATAATAATAAATCTTTATTGTCCAACAGGAAACATATCCTAATTACAAGACAATATAGTTAAAAAGAAAGTAAATTAATTATAAAACATACAAAAATATATAAGTAATCAATATACGAATGTGTAACAACTTGCTTAAATCTATACAAGTTTCATTTTACTAAATTTAGTGTATGTAATAATTATAAGTAAGAATTATAATTGATTTAAGGCTGTCAGTAGAGTTTTCAGAGTATCATGAAATATATCACAGGAAGAAGAAATGCTATTAAAACATCTGGACACAATACTGACAGGTGATTTCAGACCTATATCAGTTCTATGTGCTACTAAATTAAATGTAGAAGACTGTCTACTATGAAAAGATGGAATATGCAGCCCAATTCTATTTAAGAAGTCAGGAGAGTCAACAGAATTGTGCAGAAGTTTATATAGGAAAGAAATACATGCTTTTTGTCGGCGAGATGCAAGACTTTCAAAATCATATTTACGTAAAAGTATATCGTGATCTATACCTCTGTTTGGATAATATCCCTCCGACTTATAAAATAATTTTTTTAAAAATTTGCGTTGTACACTTTCTAATGCACTAATCTGACCCTGGTTCTGCGGAAACCAAACTATGGCCGCATATTCCAACTTTGATCGTACGCATGCATAAAACAATGATTTTAATGCATTGGGGGTTATGGAACTGGGAAGAGTTACGACAAATAAAACCTAGAGACCTTGAGGAGTCTTTAACAATATGGTCAACATGGACATTAAAAGTTAAGGTGTTGTCAAAGTAAACTCCCAGATCTTTAAAAACTGTGGCACGCTCTAAGATATTACCATGAATTGTGTAATTAAATGTAAGCGGATTGGATATCTTAGTGAACGACATGTATGTACATTTTGAGATGTTTAGGTTGAGTCCATTTTTTAGACACCATGATGATCAAGCATTAAGGTTATATTGTAAGACTTGACAATCGTTGACATTTTTATTGATACTGTAGATTTTTAAATCGTCGGCGTAGAGTAGGTGCTTACAAGATAGGGAGTCAGAAAGATCATTGATAAATAAGTTAAATAGTAGTGGGCCTAAAATAGAACCTTGGGGTTCCCCAGAAGTTGGACAGTATTCAACAGATTTAAAGCCATTGACTACCACGTATGCTTTGCGTTCACTAAGATAAGTCTGTATTAATGACAGCGACGACGCACAAAAACCAAAGATACTTAACTTTGACAACAGAATATTGTGTTGAACTTTGTCGAAGGCTTTCGACAGGTCCGTATAAATCACGTCAATTTGTCCCTTTGCATCAATTGTTTCAGCAATATCATGAGTTATAAGTGTAAGATTAGTCACAGTTGAGCGATGAGGGATAAATCCGTGTTGTTTATCAGATATATAAAGTTTAGTATGATTGTAAATTTGGTCAAATAGTAATCGTTCAAATACTTTTGCAATATGCGGCAGAATAGCAATGGGTCGAAAATTATTAATGTTTTGAAGTTTAAAAGATGTTTTTGGCACAGGACAGATTGCTGCAATTTTCAGACATCGCGGAAAGGTACACGTTTTTATTGATAGGTTAAATAATGTAGCAAGTGGTACACAGAGTAGCGTAGCACAATCTTTTAATAAAAACGAAGGTAATTTGTCGTCCCCAGATGTAAAATTATTCCCTAGTTTCCTAAGTAGCTCAAACACAAGTTGATCAGATGT
Source organism: Philonthus cognatus (assembly GCA_932526585.2). Lineage (NCBI taxonomy): Eukaryota > Metazoa > Arthropoda > Insecta > Coleoptera > Staphylinidae > Philonthus > Philonthus cognatus. The sequence continues at coordinate 6,440,001 of OW052249.1, read as the reverse complement.
GGAGACGAAAACGAAATTAGAAATTAAACTCACATCCGTATCAATGTGATTATTCGTTGGTGTACTATGCACTGACTCAAAAAACTCGCGGAAACCATTTGCAATGTCAGTAGGATTATCTAGGATGGCATCATTATATGACATCGTTGAAGGAATTCTAGACGAATTCGCCCTTTTTGAATTTATATATGACCAAAACTGTTTAGGGTTTGATATTACGCTACTCTCAATCGAACATATATAAGTTTTGCGCGCATATTTTATTTTATTTTTAATAACAGATCTTATTTTATTAAATTCTTCCGATAATTTACACATAGAAGGATTCAGCTTAAGTTTTTTTCCTAATTGCGTTCTTTTCTGTTAAGAGATTAATTATTTCTGGGCTAAACCAAGGCGGATATTTAAATTTACATTTTAAATTAAACTTAGGTATAAATTGTAAGATGGCTGTATTCATAACATTATAAAATTCATCAAATGCTAAGTCTATATTCTGGACAGTTGAGAGATAACTTCAATCAATTTTAGATAAGAATGCGTACAATCCTAGGTAGTTACCTTTCTTGAAATTAAATGTACATGCCTTTTCATTGACTGCAGACATAGCGAGTTCACATTGGAAGGTAAATGTAAATGAGGGATGATAAGTATCTTCTGCAACTAATGCATCAGTTTCTCTCTGGACATAACAATTCAAGTTTGAGTAGAGAAGATCTAAAACATTATTTGATATATTAGGTATTGTGTTATATTGCTGAAGGCCTAAGAAATTACAAAAATTGACAATGTAAGAAGCTTTGAGAGACAAGTTATGAGGAATATTTGATATATTAGGACAATTGAAATCACCTAATAGAATTATTTTACTAGTTTCAAAATTGATTTGCAATAATATATCAAAAAATAGCTTTACATCTTCAATCGGTATGTTTGGTGGAATATAAATGAGAATTAGATAGAGCCAACAAGATTTAAGTTTACATTTACATAGCAATATGTCAATAAGTGGTACTTGCAGTTTAATATGGCCTGTAGGAATTATCTCAATTTTGAATGTATTGCGCATGGCAATTAATACACCACCGCCCCTAGATTTACCCGTAAGAATTGGATCACGATTAGTTCTGAGAACTGAATACTCTTCACTAAATAGTTCACTGTTATTTACAGACGAATTTAACCAAGTTTCTGTTATAAAATATATGTCATAATCGTTGGTACTAGTATTGTCATGAAATGTTGTAGTTTTCGTATTCAATCCTCTGACGTTCTGGTAGTATGCCGTGATGTTTCCTGTTGGTACTGAACTTCAAGTAGACTTGGGGGTGGCGGCGACAACTCGCGGAAGACCCTTGATGTACTTTATCGTCAGATTGAATTCGCCTTTCTCACGCCTCTCCTTAAGTTCACATCGGACAGCTTTGAGAATTTTACTCTGCATTGGAGTTCTGTCGGTCCCTACATTCACATTTTTGAGATCGATGCTCTTACATATTTTGATGAAGTCTACAGCATGGTTTCTCTCGTTGAACAGAATTTTGAGTGGCCTGGGATTTAACTCAACTTTGCCTACTCTAAATACTGACACATTAGAGAGAGAGCAGCAACAGCGGAGTTGTTTATTTCTACGAGCTTTTTTAAAGAATTCAAATCTTCGGCCTGCTTTACCTTAGGATCTATATGTTTAGGTTCAGGTACATTGAATACCATGACATTGCGAGCTCTTTTATTTCTGTCTTCAAATTCATGTATGACATCATCGGCTATCTGCATATTTTTGTTATATAGTGCAGAAAGTTCGGCTTTAAGCATAACATTTTCGGCTTGCAATTCAGTTACTTTGTCTGAAAGGTATGTAATAGAATCTGTGCATGTTTTAATCTGCTGCTTAATGCCTTCCGAAAATGGCACAAAGTGACTTGTGAAAATGTCATTAATCGCCGCAAGCAAATTTGGGGAAACAGAAACATCTGATTCCTCGGAAACATAGTCAGACGAAATATTCCACGATTGACGGCAAGTTGAGCACATCCATTTTCCGTCGTTCGATTTTGAGCAGGTTCTAATTTTATTAGGGGGTATAAACTGATTACAAAGTGTGCAAGTGGTCATTTTGGAGGAATTTAGGGATTAAACGAAAAACAAAAACAAGGATACAGTGCTTCACACCAACGCGACCCTTCGTGGTGACTAACAGTAATAAGACGTAAACACAGTAGGTAAGGGCCACGGTAGGGAGTACATGAGAGAACAAAGGTGTAACAAAAAAATATATTAAATAAATAAGTATTGTAAATTAATCACCGATACAGGTATATAAAATTGTCATTGACCGTTGACCTTAGATTATTGCACGACGCGGATCAGCCTCAAAAGATATTCCACTAGGAGAAATTAAAAAAAAAAACGCGACAACGAATTTTATATCGCTGGGTCGCACAGAAATGAAATTATTAAATCAATGATTACGCTGGTTGTAAAATGCGGATTGTAATCAAAGTTAACAGGTATATCAACAGTACTTAGCTGAAGCTGATCACCAAATTTGGTCAAGTTTCTCGCAGCCAAGACAACTTAAATAGGGAAGAGTTCCGGAGCAGCACACACACACAGTTAACACATTCGATGCGAATTATATTTTATATTAATTCATTAAAATTTTTTGTTTGTTTTTAAATTTTAGCTAAATAGTTTAAGATATTTCAAATTACATTATCAAACATAACTTTTTATTACAATAAAACTGTGTGTGCATAAATGTGGTTTTTAAATACAGGGATTTTTTCTTTCAGGTATACATAAGCTTACACTGTAAATTTTTCGACGTACGTTGTGTTTTGTTCAAGATTTCAATTTGAATCTTTAAACGGGGGTTTTCCACTCCCAGACTAAGCATGAAGTAAAATTTCGAGTTTAGAAAAGCCTGAAAATTTGGATTGGTCGCGTAGCGAAGCGGAGCGGCCAATCCAAATTAGGCTTTTCTAAACTCGAAATTTTACTTCATGCGCCACGCGTATAAAACACTGAAATATCGTGAAGTTTAAAATATACGGCTTTAGCAATCTAATATGTAAATGTGGATAGAACGTAAATCAAATTCTGCGCTAACAAAATTATTTAAATCAGTGATTATAGGCAACCCAATAACTCTAACGTATATTAGGTTGCCTATAACCGTTGTTATAAGTGTGTGTTTTTTGAACTTCACTATAAATCAGTGTTTTTAAGCGTGGCGCATGAAGTAAAATTTCGAGTTTAGAAAAGCCTAATTTGGATTGGCCGCTCCGCTTCGCTACGCGGCCAATCCAAATTCTTAGGCTTTTCTAAACTCGAAATTTTACTTCATGCTCAGTCTGGGAGTGGAAAACACTCGTTTAAAGCCTTAAATTAACCGCACTAAAACAACGATTTCCCACAACTTTAAAAAACGTTGTAATTATCGGGATATGTACACAAAAGAAAAATGCCTTGTATATTCTGTTTTAAACACGTTTTAAGCGTGTTTTAAACATGTTTTAAACACGTTTTAAACCCAGATCATAACCTTATTTTGCATTTTTTTATTGCTAGATTAGCGTGCTCTATTTAATCGATTTGATTAAAACGTAACCAAATAATACCATTGCATAACATATTGATTATTGAGTTAAATTGTTGGAGTCATCAAATGAACATGAACGACCGTTTGAAACACTTTAAAAAGGGAAAAAAGGGAAACTACCTGCTATTCTAACAGATAAAGTCATAAATTGTAACATCAACACACCATAAATTGTGGTTTCTTTTCTTGCATTATACATACTCCCGCGCTTATAGAGGGTGTCTCTCTTCAAAATTTGCTGGTTTAGATATTTTGGAGAGGCCCTTCTGGTTTGACCCGGGCTCAGTCTGATATATTCAACGGTGTGCGTATGTTGTGTTTTCTGTCGTCGCAAATGCAACTATGAATTCCGTTACTAACATACTCGAACTGATGAAAAAATAACACAGTGAGTCATGACATTATGATAGAATTAAAAAATCTAGGCCCCCCTAGACCAGATTAATTTATTAAACAAGTAGTGCACAATTCAAAAACTAATAAATCCGTGTCATGAAAATTCAACCGATGCTCTTCTTGTTTATCAGACTGGTTGTGTGGGTGTAATGTGAAAAATGTGTTTTTTTGTTTTGTGTGCTTAATTAAGAATTCTCCACAAAGCGGCCCGGCCTGGACTTCTACAGGTATTAGTAATTTAAAACACCTTGGTGAAAAAATAAAAAGACATAAAATAAGTGAAAAACATCTTAGTAACATGATAGAATATTCAGTTTTGTTGAAGGTTAATATAATGTGCCAGCTGAACACTGCATATAGATTAAATATAATTGAGCACAATCAAAACGTCAGTAAAAACAGACATATTCTTGGAAAATTAATAGACTGCATTAAGTTTTGTGGCATGTTTGGAATCGCTCTAAGTGACCACGACGAAACACAAGAAAGTGCGAATCCGGGAATTTTTTGTGGATTGGTTAATTTATTGCCAGAAATTGATAGCATCCTCAAGGATCACATCAATAAATGTAAAAATAGAGTTTTTGTAGGTTTGTAAAAAACCATTCAAAATGAATAATTGGATAGTATCTACGAAGTTTGCCGCACTTTGATTCTCGATGAAATTAACAAAGCTGAATACATCAATATACAAGCAGACGAGACAACAGATTCGGCTACACTTTCTTAGTTAGTTTTTATAGTTCGATACGAGTTGAACGGAAAAATTCAAGAACGATTTCTGTCTTTTCTGTAACCAGAGAATCATACTGCTGATGGCATTAGCAAATGTTTATTGGAGGAACTTGGGAAAATTAAATTGGACCAAACTCCGGAAAAATTAATCTCCCAAAGCTACGATGGCGTCTCAGTAATGAGTGGTAAAAATAACGGTGTTCAGGCAAAAATTAAAGAAATTTACAAATATGCAAATTATATTCAGTTTCGCGCACCAGTTAAAGCTGATGATTGAACGGGCTGCCTCACAGAACAAACAAGTGAAAGTTTTCTTTTGCAATCTAGATGGGTTTTCTACTTTTTTTACAAGATCACCAAAGCGTACTGCTTTACTTTATGAGGTTGTGAAAAATCGACTTCCGCGATCTGCACCAACCAGATGGAACTTTAAATCAAGATGTGTTGTGAGTGTCTTCAGATATAAAAAAGATCTTATCACATGTCTGACGTGGATCATTGATGATGAATCTAGTGACCAGTCGACAATAAGGAAAGCTGTAGGCTTGAAAACCATTTTAAGTGATTATGATTTCAATAACTGGTTATATTTTTTTAATAAAATCATGCCACATTGCAAAATTCTCTATAACCGATTACAACATCGTCAAATTGGCAGTATTAAAATGCAGTCTTGTTTGTCATCATTTGAATCGTAATTTAGCATGTGAGGAACACAACTGATTATGATTATTACAATGAAAATAGTGATAACGATGGATAAGAAAAGGAACATTCCCGACAACAGAACAAAAGGTCCGGTTATGAAGACAAACATAAAATGGTTGTTAAAAAAGTGTGCGACATTATAATTAACAATATTGATGACCGTTTTTTGTATAGTGATCACCCATTCTTTCCCCGAAACTAAATTCCAGATAAGCGTGAAGACTTAATTTGGATTCAATTGCTTTTAAGCATGAATTGGTAGTTTTTTATAATAGGCCAGATTTTGGAACTGCTTCATCTGCTCTAACATTACTGCAATGTTTCTATGAAAATAACTTAACAACTGCATTTGTCGAATCTGTGAAACTATTGAAAATAATTTGCACCATACAGATGACAACAGCTGAAACTGAAAGGTGTTTTTCTACGTTGAAGAGAATAAAATCATTTTCTAGAAATACTATAAAGGAAAGCAGACTAGGTGCCTTAGCAATTGTTCCATTGAAAAACAATTACTCATTTCGACACCAAACTTCAATGATTTGGTTATTAATAATTTTACCCATTCCAAGGAAGGATTTTATTTTCAAACAAGTTAATGAAATATCATGGTGAGTTTAATTTTTTTTCTGTACTTAATTTTTTATATTAAACACTTCAAAAATCGTGATAAATTTGGGGTTTTGGAAGCATGTTTTGCAAAAAAAAAATCCAAGGGCGCGCACTCCCCAGACCTCCTGGTGCCCTCCCGTCCCAAAAAATCACGGGCCGCTACTGTTGCGGAACGTAATAGAAGGTGTACGACGAAGAGTTCAGGCTTATGTTCAAGAAGAAGGAAGGCACATACAACATTTACTATAATTTTAAAATAAAAAATTAAGCGTAATTATCTATAAATTGACTTTAATTTAATGTTTTACATTGGATAAGTAACATAACCAAAAAGATATGTCTGATGTATGTATGCCTAATATGTGTGCCAACTTGCATTTTAAAAAATAATAAATCATGGCACTCTTGAGATTTTTGTTAATTAAACACACGATACATTATACATTATATTAACACAAATTATTTATTGAACGTGCAATTAATTCATAATTTTTTACCCCGCAAATATCCTCAAAAATGTTTCAAATTCTTGCTGTTGTGGTTGTGAGTGTTGTTTTTTCAGTTAATTTATCTCTTTCTGTAATATTTTCGTTCCGAAACGGAATGACATGTTTAATGTTTATTAAGTTGGCAGACATTGAAAAGGTGTGTGAGCCAACTGAAAACATTATAAAGCGGTCTTTTCAGTTTGAGCCAATTAGAAGCAGGAGTCTTTTCACTTGGAGCCAATCGGAAGTAGGGGGATTATCAGCAGTGACAATTCCCCTCGGGCAATTGATATTCTAAGTTTTTGTAGAATGCTCTGTGAGACGAAAATAGAGCAATTCCATTAGTTGTTTATTTTTAAAAGAACTTATCATAATAAGATCTTTTATTAGATACTTTTCTGCGATATCTACAATTTACTTCATAAAATGTGTTTTGATTTATTTTCTAATATATTATATGGATATTGCCGAAAGAGAAAAAGTTTAAAACATTATAACGCTACTGTACCTACTTTTAAAAAAATATGAAATTGGTAAAGTGTCATCGGACACATTTTATTCAGACAAGTTCAAAGTTTGCACTTCTCTTAAAGTAACAATTATCGTAAAATAAGGGTGTAGTCAAGACGACAGTAGGCTGACTTTTAATAATAAAATTTTTTTATTTTTAAAGTGAATAAATCCGTATTTTTCTAATACATTTTTGTTTCCTCATGAACCGGCTAGAATCAAACACATTAAAAAATCAAGACATTTCAATGTCTTAGCAACCCTAGTATTAGAGTCTAAGTTGGAAGCAAAAGGATGTAACTGAAATCAAACACTTGCGAAAATATATCAAATACCTAAGCAAAACGGTTATCATTACTTGATACTACATCTAAAAATAAAAATAAAATAAACTATGTTAAACAAAATTATACAAAATATGTAATTGTATTACAATAACATGTTTATTATAACTTGAACTTTAGAGCGAGATGTCTCAACACTTGTTATTTTAGGCGCTTCAATTATATTATAATGAATTTATTCAATGTTTATTTAACTTTGCAAATACAAATTTCGGATATTTTAAAAGTAAAAGAATGTATTTATTAATTATCTTTTCAAATAAGCGAGATCCGCATAACAGTTAGAAAAACAGATACATAAAGTGGTATATCAATGAAGAGACTTTAATCATGATAAGTTTAATTGTTTGGCGTCACAAGAGAATAAAGTAAAGAATATAAATTATATATTATTTCATGAGTAAATATTTTCTGCGAATTGTTTATAAAATCAGCTAGTTTAATTCAACTAAACAAACTTTTAACAATGGAAACAATATATTGAAATAACAAAGTATATTTTCTCGATGCATCATCGTGATGTAGGAAAAATCATATACAGGGAATTTTTCATTTAAGTGTACATATTCCGATACATTCGCTGTACATTTTCAGGCACTCTTTGATATTTAAAAGCGTTCAATTTAAAGCTTCTAATGAGTGTTTCAACTCCTTGATTTACACGAAGTAAAATTTAGAGTTTAAACAAGCTTGAAAATTCGGCTTGGTCTTGTAGTGAAGAGGAGCGACCAGTCAAAGTGTGACTTCATGCGCCATATATGCGTTCAATTTAAAGCTTCTAACGAGTGTTTCCACTTCTTGATTAAGAGTCAAGTAAAATATTATCATTTTCTAAACTCAAAATTATACTTCATGCGCCACATATATAAAAAACTGAAATGTGATATTCAAAATATACTGCTTAAGGTTGCGATTTATTATTGATAAAATTCAACATTTTGGGTAGTCACCATTTCCAGCACCATTGATGTTCTGATTACGTGACAACATTGCATGGTACATCCAAATAATACTGAAACTTGTAGGATTTTAATGTCACCAGTTTATAACGAATAAGATAAAAATTTGTAAAAAAATCCTGAAACTATCTGTTGGCTTCATTTATTTACTCTTTTTTGGGTAACAAAACTTGTGCTACGTAAAATTCAAGGGTATCAATTAGCTCAACATACATTGAAAAAAATCTTTATATCTTACGTTCACCTTTTTATTCTGGAAAAAGTAATACATAAAGAGTCTATCTCACTCTAGTAAACCACAACCTAAAGTTTGATCTCACGTTAATACATTTAACAAAATTAGTATAAATTTAGGATATCTAATTATAATTAAAAGAAATAATCCAAAATTTGTTTCTCTTCGCGACAAAATCACATTATTAACCTTTTCTAAACTCGAAATTTTACTTCATGCTTAATCTTACATGGCAGAAGACAGGGGGGCAGGACTTGAGGGGCTTCGAAATATATTGATTATTTAAAGTTAATAACTGGGAAACAAATTAAAATCTAAGAAACGTAAACAAAATTACTTAATCATAAATACTTTTCTTAAATCGTGGCTTAAGCTGTGTTTAAACTTAAGCTAGGCTTAACTACATTTTTGTGTGTCTCAATCATAGCTTATCGTTAAGCCATGGCTTAAACTCGAATTTCATAAGCTGCCGACCACCATCTTTTAAGGCGCTAAACTCGAATTCATAACCACAAACATAAAAAATATATAGTTGACATTTTTATTATGATGTGGACCTCACACGACCTGGCAGACGATGAAGAGTTGTTGGAAATGATAGATATTGTAGATCCTCCTACGAGACCGACAAGAGTTACACATAGGCCAGATCACTTTATTACATGTAGTAAAAATGAATTCTTAAGTCGATTTAGATTTTAAAAAGGTGCTTGCATGTTTGTACTGGACGCAATTAAAGATAAAATTTCAAGTACAAGTAATAGGTATGTATATAATATACACAGTTTAGAAACCATGCCGTGTCACCGATGACCATGTTATTATTAACATTGGGCTTTTATGCAACCGGATCAATGTTAATTGTAGAGGACTTTTGCGATATCCATAAATTTTCAGCAAGTAGAATAATAAAAAAGTATCTGTAGCCATTGCAAAACTTCGAAGACAATACATACGATAAACAGACCATGAAATCATTTCGGTCTGCGAACAATTTTATCAAATCAGTAGATTTCCAAAATGTATCGGTGCTACAGATTGCACACATGTAAAAATCCCCTGAAGGCAACAATGCAGAAATATACAATAACAGAAAAAGTTTTTTTTCATTCGATGTGCAAGCAGTTTGTGATGCAATATTAAAAATTACCAATGTGATATATAAAATTACGAAAAAACTATTCGTGAAAATGCAAACAACTACTTCTCGTGCAAATACACCTCCGAATATTGAATTATACAATCAAATATTTGACATCTTATTTAATTACATTTGTTACAACGCTCTATTAAAGTATATGTAACGTTTAGGTGAAATTCTCTTCAAAGCAACTATCAATTGTTTGCATTTTCACGAATAGTTTTTTCGTAATTTTTCTCAAATTCAAATAGTTTTGAATTTGAATTTATCTTGTTACCAATGTGGTCGCAAGATGGCCTGGGTCATCTCATGATTCGACCATATTCAATAATTCTAAAATTAAAGCACTTGAAAATAGAGTCATAGGTGACAAGTTAATTGTAGGTGATGGTGGATATCAACGGGGGGTTTTGCGGCTTTGGACTTTTGAGTCGAAAACCCCGATTTAGAACAAAATAATTCGCTGGCCAAGTAATCTAAATCGGTTCCCGCGATTACCCGGTTAGCTCGATGGTTCACACGGTCACAAGAAAAAGAACTTAATAAAGAAAGAAATGTTTCGGTTTACCTTTTAGTACGTAGATTTGGTTTTCTCGAATTTTGTAGGCGCGGACGTCAGTACGGGATCACACACACGGAATTGTAATTTCACTTATTTTATTTACTTGTGTAAAATTTAATTTGAAATTAAATGGAATTGAAAGAATATAAATAAAGCCTTTTTTTAATAAGACAATGAAATTTATTTACAAAAAAAAAAAATAGCAAAGAAAATACGAACAAGTAAATTTTACAAAAAAAAAAGAATAAAAGAGAAAAATAAGTGAAATAACAAAATAAAACTTACGAAGAACAATATACGAAAAATTTAAATAACGCGGCACGAAAGGACTTCACAACTTACGGTTTAAACAAAAACGACACTTTTGACAACTGATTCGGAACTGATTTAACACCGGTCTGCAACTGATTGAACACTCATCCTGGTGCCAAAAGTGCCGCGCTATTTAAGGGCTAGCACCCCCACCATGACTTTTGGGGCTAGCACCCCCACCATTCTTCGCCCGAACACGGTTGATGGCTCATCGGAGCGGCACGGACGCAAATAAATGAAATAAACAAAAGAATTACATTCTGAACTAATTTTCTCTACGATGTGAGAATGAAAATGTGGAGAAAATTGTTCTATGTCCGTGCGTACTTACACAACCGTGTTTTGGCGAAAGAATGGTTGTGTCAAAATAAAATCATTTAAAAATATTTACAAAATTAAAGTAGATATGTTTAAATATGTTTTGATAGGTCATTTCCTTTCGCAAATTGTGTCAAAACCATTTTAAAATTGTTGTTCCGACTAACCGTTATTATGCTTGAGCAAATTAATAAGAACAAAGAGTTTATGTAAAAATTATTTAAAAATAATTATGTTTTGCTCAAGCGATGTTGATACCGAGAAATGAAATGTTATTTTTCTGCTACATGGAAACTCGGGAAGTTATAAAAGAAAAATAAGTTTTAGTTGAAAGAAAAAAAAAACGTGAACAATGTTTTTCCACATTATGGCAACTCGAAGTTTTATGTGTTTGGCGCATGAATTCTGTTATTGAATTTGTAACTATTCAAAAGGTATTTCTCTCAGCTATCTCGTGGTTCTCATCGTTGATTTGTACGATGCGTGGTTGAGCTATAAATCGCGAAAAACGCTAGGGTTTTTCCATCGCATTGTATAGCTTTTCGATTCGGCGAATTTACGGGTTGGTCCGCTGACGTCACAACAGATGTTGTATCAACCCTTGTTAATACGTACGCATCCCCAACTCAGGTAAGTGGGATGGTGCGGTTTGTGTATTCTTGTACACAAAAGGTACGCTGTCTAGCTGAGAGAAATTACCTGCTTTGTCGCCAAAGTACAGTTTGTACAAAATTTCTTCGAGCTGCCTAAATGTGGAAAATGCGAATGTAAAAAAAAATTAAAATTAAACTTGAGGTTCCATGTAGCTAGAAAAAAAGTTATAGAATGGACTTATGCTTAACGAATTGATTTGACACGACTTTGATCATTTGAGAAATAAAAAAGTGAAGTGAATACAAAATTTAAATGAGGCTGTTGTTATGAATTTAATTATTCACTGAGCGGAAGTTAGCGTCGCTTGCGAACAAGCGCCGGTAACATGGATATGCGGTGAAATAATATCCCATGACACCACTTCGAAATCCTGTAATACCTGCAGAAATATTATTTAATGAGTCTCAAATTCGTACTAGCAATCCAATTTAAAGGTGTTTTGGTGTATGGAAAAGGCGTTTTGCATTTTGGCTTTGGGAATCCGGGTGAAATACACATTAGTACAAGCTATTGTTGTAGCTACTGCAATTTTGCACAATATAGCAATTGACATAAATTTAGTAGAGCCAGAACTTTCTAAAAAAGTTAAACAAGCTATTAATTTAATTAATAATAATAATTTTTAAGTTCAATAACATACATTCTGAAGCAGATTTAAAATTTTGACTCTCACTTGTTTTTGTGTTATAATGTTATTGGTCAGTTTTAGAAATGGTATCGCCAATTGTTTTGTAAATATTATTTGTAGATCTGCTGTTCCTTTTTGAGATAACAAATATTTTACCTTGTCATATTACACAATTTTCTAGAAAAGATTCGAACAAAGATTTTCATAAGTACCACATCAATCAACTCGAAAGAATCCGTTCCAAAAAAGTTTGCTAGATTTATTTACCACCCATCAATTTGTATGAGAATTGGTAGTTTATTAAATAAAATCAGCATTTCTCCTGCTTTTTATGTCAATACAAAATTAAAAAGTTTACTTGGCAACACTTTTGCAAAAACAAACCACCTATAACAAACCACCTAGAACAACCCGGAATTTATTGAATAAACTGCAACAATTGCAATAAAATATACGTAGGTCAAACACAACGCAATATATTAAGAAGATTTAAAGAACACCAATATTACTTTAAAATTCAAAACCTGGACAAATCAGCGGTCGCACACTATTCATTAGAAACAGGACAAACATTATCGGTTAACAATATTAAACTTTTAAAGCAGTCAGGTTAACGTAGATTAAATATTCTTGAATCAGTTGAAATGTACAAAACTAAAAATGTTTGGCTAAATTTTAATGCTAATCCCATAGATAATCCATTATTAGATTTATTCCCCAAAAGGAACCCCACAGAGTATGTAATCCCACCGACAACTATGCCGAACCCTTGCCCCCGTAACACCTAGTTTAATTACTTATTGTTTTTACCTAAATCCCTTTAGATATATATACCGCGCAAATAGTTGTAAGAAATCACTTTGTTATTGATAATGAGCACCTTGTGTTTCGAAATGTACATCTAACGATACAAATAAAAAGTGAAGTAAGGAATGTAATCCCACCGACAGTCTTTTTTAGTATAATAATCACTTTACGTAATCTCAAAAATATACACTTGACTGTTAATATTACTGAAAACAGACGTAAGCGCTGTTGCCAAGTAACTAACATTATTTAAATAATTATCGAAACTGTCTACAGCTAATTTGTACTGGTTTACTGTTTGTGTTAAATAAATTTAGTAAAACAGCTATTTAAATCCATAATTTGTAATTATACCAAGTACCTTCTTTGAACCTGTAAATACTCTACTTATATTAAAACGATACTTATATATTCGATTGAGATATTTATAAATGTTTCAGCCAGAGTGAGTTTCTTTTGATAATTCTGTTTTGAAAGGGTAATGAATTTCTTCGCCTGGAATTAAACGAAATGAATAAAACGAATGTATTTCTCGCTCGAATAAATAAAAGTAATCGCAGTCTGGATGCACTTCTAGAGTACGTTCTCGCCGTGCATATAAATCTGAATCTATATTTGCTTGAAGCACGTCGGCCATACTATTTTTCTCATAACTGTTGAGACGTTTACGAGCCATATTTCATTTTCTTGCAATTGCTGATGTCGTGCAGGTTTGAACTTTAGGTTATATCAGAAACAATTTATGTTGTATTATGAATGTTCAATAAACTACAGGTAATTTACACTTTTAATTAATTATTACATTTTATGGTAATACATTGTGATTAAAAGAATGTAGTCATGTGATTTAAAATCGCTGCGAAAGATATACGCGAAGCTCTACTTTTCAGCATTAATGAATGCTTTAAGAACCTCTATTTGTCAACGGAAGGGAAGGTACCCCACGCTGATTACCAACTAGCTCAGGTTGCTTGAGTTAAAGAGAGACGAGCAACTAGCTTTTGAAACACATATGCTATTTTAAATTATTTATTTTAAACCAAAATAAAACATTAAAACAACAAATAGGATAAGAACAAGAGAAACAGTGCACGAGTTACAGGGCAGACTTGGTGTCGCGTCGGCGTTGCGATCGGGAATTTCTACTAGCCCAGCGGTGGCGTCTGGCTAGTGGTGGCTTCTGGAGGGAGGCGGCGTCCATGTAGCAAGACGGCGTCTCGGTGGGAGACGGCGTCGGTGGGGTGGTGCGTCTGGCTGGATCCGGAGGCAGCAACAAACACACGCTCGTAGTGCGGGACGTCAGGAACGACGGCGGAACGGCTAGCGTTGGCGTCGGGCAAAGTTTCCTGGCATCGGTGGGTTGCTGGCCTGGCCTGGATCCGGCGGAAGCAACGAACGCTACACTGGAGCGTCGTTGTGGCGTCGAGGCGACTGCGCTGGCAATCGCGTTTCGGAGTCGGGCTCCAAGAACAGGAACGACGGCTGGGACGGCTAACGTCGGCGTCGGTTATTTCCTGTTGTTGGAATCTTCGTCTGGCGGCAGGAACGACAGCTAGGACGTCTGGCGTCGGCGTCGGTCAGAGCTTCCTGGCTCTGACAGAAGAGTCGAGGAACGGAAGTTCCTCTTGAATCCACATGCTGTCCCCTGTACAGGACTGCCTTTCTGGATGCCGTCCCCCGGTATTTATAACCCGAAAATTGGCGTGGAAAAGGGAGGGTTTGAGGACTACGTGACCGTTGGCAAAGAATTCGCTAGAAAGCAATTATAGCATACAAGATAATTACTTTGAGCGAACTCTTAAATCTAAACAACCGTTAAGCTGCAATTTGAAAGAAGTACAAAAATTTATAATCTTTCTTCTTTCAAATTGCAAAGGTGGTCATTAGTCCTCTCCCTTAATTGCCGATTTCGAAAAACCCGAGGGGCAATCCGCCACACCTGCCCAGGTAGATGGTGGCCCGAGCACGGTCCGAACCGCGGGAGATAATCCTTTGGACCGGGCAATTAGTTAATTGCTGGGTGCGAACTCATTTTAAATAAGAGAAGAATTGGAAATAATATGTACAATTCTTGTTGCCGGAGATTAAAATAATCCCCGGTAACATATTTCTGGTAAAAACTAACACTTAAATAAAAAAAATACAAAGCAAAAACGTTCTTGTTGCTTTACATACAGTGCGCTCACATGTATGTAATGCAACAAGAAAGTTTTCGCTTTGTATTTTTTTTTTTTATTTATTTGGTCTACCGAGTCTGCCCAAAAACACTCACAAACAACCTTGTGAGGTGACGTGTGTCCATTGTTTATTATTTTTTTACCCTTGTAGGTTTCATTATTATATTGTTTGTTGCTGTAAAATGGTTATCAGTTGCAATGTTTGCGATTTAAATATTAGTCCGCGTTCAGGTGCTATTAAATGTCGTAAATGGTTTCATACGAGTAGTATAAATTCCACATTCGATTTAAATGAATATTATTTAAGTGAAGCTAAACAGCCTGATAGCAACCATTGGATATGTCCGGACTGTTAACCTAACGACCCAAAATTGCAACCCCGTCAAAATACTTCGTCGTCATCTGTAAATGAGACAATTAAAAATGTCTTAGAAAAATAACTTGTGTAACTTTTCAAAGAGCAGTTTCGAACCACATTAAATACCAGCTTAAAAAACTTAAGGCTTCAATTCCACTTAAATCTCAAAATGTTTTATCTGGAGATAAGAGAATATCATGGTTGAAATAGAGGAAAGACAACAGCGTACGCTCAATGTCATGGCCTATAACATTTCCGAACCATCTGGCACAACAGAGTAAACAATTAAAAAGGATAAAGCAGCTATACAATCCATCATAGGCTTAAAAATTACTGATTTCCTTCCCAGAAAGTCATTCGTATCGCTAGACCGATGACAAGGCCAAGACCAATAAAATTGACTTTTCAGTCTTCTCATAGTTTCGAGAGATATGGACACAGGAAACTTTTGTTTTGCCAACGACAGGATTAAACAACAACGTGATGATTTTATGGCCTTAAAAATTGTATTAAAATGACGCAAGGAAAGCGGAGAACATGACCTAACTATTAAATACTCAAAAGGTCAACCATCAGTTGTTAGCTCTAACGTAAACACAAAAACATAAAAACTAAAAATATTTGTTTTAAAATGTCGGTGGGATTTGCTCCAAATAACGTAACTTATAATAAAAAATAAATGTATGTGATTATGATGTATTAATTATAATTGAAACTTGGCTGGATTCTTCAGTATTTGACAGTGAGCTTGGACTAAGTGACTTTATCGTGTATAGACACGATCGTATTGATAAACGTGGTGGTGGTGTCATGATTGCGGTACGATGCAGCCTCAAAAGTAGTCTTCTGAACATATCACATAACCTGGATCAAATATGTGCGAAAGTGTGTAATAGCATAATAATTTCCGCAGCGTATATTTCACCGGGTTCAAATTCGTCAATTTACGAGGAATTTAGTGATCTTTTTGACCAAATCTGCGTTATCTATCCTAATTTTCAGTTTGTCTTCTGTAGTGATTTTAATCTGCCAAATGCTTCTTGGAGCTATGATAATGAGAATATCTTATCTGTGAATAATAATTGTATAAACGCTCAAGTACTAAGCAATTCATTAGATTTCAACGATCTTAGGCAAATTAATTCTATACTAAATAACCGTGGCGTCTTTATAGATTTAATTTTGTTTACGTTGTTAAAATTTGTGTTTTAGCTTCTGTAGATCCTCTTTTTGATACCTCTTTTGAAAGCTGCAAACTACTCTGAAATAAATATGTTCTTATCAAATATATCCTGGAAAGACTATTTAAATTTAGTAAATGGTAATGCTATCCATAACTTTGTTCCAACTAGACGTATCAAATCATCGTCTTACCCAAAGTGGTTCAACCAAACTTTAATACATTTAATTAAATTAAAAAAGAGAGCTCATTTTAAATATAAATGTTGTGGTAAACATTCGGATTATGAACAATTTAAATCATACCGTTCTAAATGTAAAACTCTCGCTGATCATTTATACACACAACACGTAAACAAAATAAAACTGAATATTTCCTACAACACAAAATCGTTCTGGAATTATGTAAATGAATCTAGAAAAGCAAAAGGATACCCCAAGTGTATGTATTTTAATGACAAAATCAGCAACTCGGGTGAAAACAGTAAAAACCTATTTGCGAAGTTTTTTTTTTTAAGTGTATACACTGAGAACTAAGTAAATAGTAATTCGAACACCAATGCTGTCTGACTCCATGTACTCCAGGCCCCGATGGAACACCATCTCTATTCGTAAAAAGTTGTGTTTACTCATTGTGTACACCATTGCATATTTTATTTAATGCCATCGGGAAGAAAAGCTTTTTACGACCAATCTATAAGAGTGGCGACAGAGAGAATATTGCAAACTATAGAGGGGTTTCAGTCCAGTCTGTAATACCAAAACTGTTGGATAAAATTATTGCTCATCAAATGATGTTTTCTTGTAGGAATGTGATATCGAATGAGCAACACGGTTTCTGCTATGGGATATTTACGGTATCTAAGTTGCTAGTATACCATGCGTACATTATTAATTCCCTTGAAAATAATTGTCAGGTTAATTCTATGTACACCGACTTATCCAAAGCGTTCGACTGTGTTTCTCATACTATCGTGATAAATAAATTGGAACGTATGGGATTTGGATCATCGATAACTAAATGGATTTGTAGCTTTCTGGGTGAAAGGATACAATTTGTAAAAATTAATAACTTTACCTCCAGAGCTATTAACGTGACTTCGGGGGTTCCTCAAGGTTCTCACTGTAGTCCAATACTGTTCCTGTTATTTATTAACAATATAAATAAATATATAAAAAATTGCAACTACCTTTTATACGCAGATGATTTGAAGATTTTTCGAAAAATACAAAATAACTCGTATATCACAGTCTTACAAGATGACGTAAATAACATTCATGAATGGTGTAGTGATAATGATTTGTTTCTGAATCACGGTAAGTGTTCGTCAATATCTTTGGTAGAGGTCAAGTTTCTAAAAATATTTACTCCATCAACGGAAAAAAACGTGTAATGAAATCAAGTGCCTGTAATGACTTGCAACATATTTTATTTATTTATTTATTTATTTGTACGGGAAAACCCCTTTTAACAAAAATAGAGCACTAATAATTCAAACAAAAATCAAAATTACATTACATTAAATAATACTATTAATATTAATAATACGAGCCATTCAAAAAATTAAAACTATTCACAAAATAATAACAATAAAAATCACAAATCTAAAGCATCCTCTTCAGTTTACACTTAAAACTATCAAAATTTGAATTAAATAAATTGAACCACTCCCTATCGGCCAAGCTATTTGCTGTCCTCATCATTCTGGCCAGTAGATTGTAGTGGGAGTAGTTTGTAGTGAATGTCTGCAAGCGGAAAATGGGCGTATTCTTCAGATTTCGGCAGTTGGATGGAGTATAAAAATTAAGTTGCTCCAAAATACTAGGACAATCAATTACATTGTTTACTATTTTGTAGAACATGCATAAATCTGCTGTTAAGCGATGATCAGCTAGAGGTCTAATGTTCAAATCGGTCATTATTTCCTCGTAACAACCTTGCCTATGACATCTACCCAATTTGAACTCCATGCTACGTAAAAACTGTATTTGTTCCAATCTATTAATATGTGTTGATTGATATGGAGACCATATTACCGAAGCATATTCAACGTTGGAGCAAACCAATGCACAATATAATCGTTTTAAATACGATGGATCCAAATCTTTACACACCCTCCAGACAAAACCCCACATTTTTAAAGCTTTGGAACAAACGTTACTGATATGTGAGTTGAATGCAAGCCTATTATCGAATGTCACTCCTAAATCTTTCAGCTCTGCTGATTTAGCTAAATAATTTCCATCAATGCTGTATGCGTAATTGAGAATGGAGCGTTTTCTGCAATATGAAATAAGATTGCATTTTTTCACATTAAGGTGTAATTTATTGGAGTAGCACTAGTCATTAATCTTATTTAAGTCATCCTGCAGGCTTTTACAATCTTCAAACGATTTGACGATCCGATATATTTTGATGTCGTCAGCATACAATAAAACCTTGCTGTTAGTAATAATGTCTTCAATGTCGTTTACAAATAGTAAAAATAAAATATAGTATCAATATGCTAATAAAAGGTTAGTTTACAGTCAAATATTACTCCAAGATCTTTAATGTGTTCGACTGAAGGTAGGCCCTTCAGTCGAACACATTAAAGATCTTGGAGAAATATTTGACTGTAAACTAACCTTTTATTAGTATATTGATACTATATGTTGAAGTCATTACAGGCACTTGGTTTCATGACACGTTTTTCTAAGGACTTTTCTGTGAGTACTCGAAAACTATTTTTTATTACGTTGGTGAGATCACAGCTGGAATATGGTTGTTGTATTTGGTTCCCCGTATAATGTTAAAATTAATCAAATTGAACGAGTCCAAAACAAGTTCCTTCTGTCAATATCATTCAAAAATGGGATTAGAAGGGTTGACTATAGCCGTAGTTATATGTTGTGTTCGCTTCAATTGAACAAGACGAAGAGTAGTACCAGGTACTACTCCATTAACCGAATGATAAGAACATGTAATTTGGTTTGTTCTTCCCCTCATTTTATGTTATTTGATGCGTCATTGAATATATTTTATTTTCATTTGAAATTAATAGATTTGTCGGCTCTTATTAACGATTTTTATAAGCGTATCTTCAAAATCTATGTTTGTTAACTGGTAAATGTTAATGTATACTTGTAGAATTAATTACTTTATTTTTATGTTATTTACTTTACTTTCTTTGTTATGATTTTTGTAAAAAAGGCATTGCCGTTAAAAACGTTATTATTAATTATTTTTATTAATAATACCCCGATATAGGTATAGATTGAAAAGTGTTAAATTTAAAGCTTATAACGAGTGTTTCCACTACCAGATGAGACATGAAGTCAAATTTCGAAAAGCTATACATCCAAATTTTCAGGCTTTTCTAAACTCGAAATTTAACTTTTTGTGCCACGCGTGTAAAATACTAAAATTTCGTTAGGTTCAAAATGTACTTCTTAAGCAGTACTCAAGCAGTATATTTTGAACTTTACTTGAAATCAATGTTTTATATGCTTGACGCATGAAGTAAAATCAAGGAGTAGAAACACTTGTTATAAGTTTCAAATTGAACGATTTTCAAAAACAACAAGTGTATGACAATTTGCAAATCGGGATACTTATACTTATAGGAAAAATTCCCTGTACATGACTCCTACAGAGAGGCGTGTTAAGAGTCAGGAAGGCCCTAAGCGGAATTGCATTTTAGGGCCCCTCCTATGCAGTGGACTTAAGTAAAATTAAATTAAATTGCAAATACAAAATGCATAAATATTTAAAACATGGTATCATATGTTGAATAAGAAAAAAACCTCTAGAGCGCCATGATTTAACCTTTTTTTTAAATTTAAGTTAACTACACACTTCAGGAATTGACATATAAAACATCAGACATAATAATTATAATGCATATTTCTAGAGTTGCCAACCTATAATATTTTCCATAGCACTCCAGAGATTTTTTTTAATTGAACATACGATATAAAAAGTATAGGTACATGGTAAATTATAAATAATTTCTAATAACAAACAAACAAAAAATATATTAAAACACATTTTTCCGTGTAAATCATTGGTAAATTTGTCGATTATTTGGTTTATATCAATTTCATTTAAAACGTCACTTTTAATATTAAGAAGTACTATTAAGACGTTCTTCTGCCACAGTGCACTACAACTTTTAGCATCTAAGTTTCCAACCAAATTCAAAATACAAGGCCGTTAAATCGCGTTAAGGTCGATTTTGTTAGAACACGGTTGACCTTGGCTGTTTAATTATCTTGATTTTTGACGTCAATTGTAGATTTTACCCATGTGGCGTCAAAAGACAAGGTGGTTAAATCGCGTTGAGGTTGACTTTATTAAAACCAAGCTGACCGCATAGGGATTAATCAAATTCTTTGATTTTTGACGTCCTATAAGGAGTTCTACTTCTAACGCGAAAGTAATAGAAGACAGACAATGCAACCGTAAATTACAAATATCATTGAAATACGTGAAAGTTAACAAGGCTTGTTAAAACTGACAGATTTTAATGTTATCGATAATCGTGATAATTTACGAAAATTGACAGACATCACTAAAAATTAGTGTTTTATACGCGTGGCGCATGAAGTAAAATTTCGAGTTTAGAAAAGCCCCGTGAAAATTTGTCTCGGGTCGCTGCGCGACCCTCGACAAATTTTCTACGCGGGGCTTTTCTAAACTCGAAATTTTACTTCATGCTTAGTCTGGGAGTGGAAAACACTCGTTTAAAGCTTCAAATTAAACTAAAAAAAAAAACATAATTATCTAAAGATTTACAGCAAGTAGTTGGGATACGTTTTCTTAAAAGAAAAACTCTCTGCATCAAAATTTATTGCCGGAAAAATCTCAATCCACACACAGGCTTTTCTAAGCTCGAAATTTTACTCTATGCGCCACGCGTATAAAACACTGACTAATTGTAAAGTTCCGGCAAACGCCTCTCTTATTCGTCACAGATTTGAAAATATAGACATTTTTATTGTCTAATAAACTAGATAATTAAAGCTTGCACACCAGCCATATTTGCAGCGTTATCATATGTTTGTCCACGACATAACTTTATATCAAGTCCTAGTTTTTTCAATATAAATAATATTTGATCTTTCAAATGGATTGCGACATGCGTTAAAATTTGAATAAATTCTAAAAACCTTTCTTTGACGTCGCCATTAGATGAAACATATCTTACTACTAAATTTAGTTGACCAACGTGAGAGAAATCAGGTCTAGAATCAACAATAATGCTGTAGTAATTCGCACTTATTATTTTTTAAACGATCTTGTCTGACACATAATTGCTAAGAATCTGAATAAATTCGTTATAAATAGTATTAAATATATAACTAACATTGCCCTTTTTTATGCCGTAATTTTGAAGATGTAGTTCAATAAATTCGTCATATTCACTTAGATATTCTAGACCAGTCATGTAATTGCCCTTTCTAATAAAGTCAACGCCGTCATTATGTCCTAACCTAACCGAACTCACCGCAACTGTCAACTCCTACAATCCCACGCGCGATTTCAGATTTTTAAAGCCCCAGAGCAAAAATGAATTTATTACATATTTACTAATCTATAATTGTTTATCCAACAATATCTCGATTGATGAACAAAATAACAAAAATTGTTCGAAACATAAGACGTGCGGTATCAAATTCTCTACATTTTTGCAGAAACAATTTTTTTTACAGCACGCTCCGTTTAGGAGATAATCGACTTAAATCACGGAAACGTCAACATAACCTCACTCACCGCAACTGTCAACTGCCACAATCCCACGCGCGATTCCAGATTTTTAAAGCCCTAGAGCAAAAAATAAATTTATTACATATTTACTAATCTATAATTGTTTATCCAACAATATCTAGATTGTTGTACAAAATAACAAAAACTGTTTAAAACACAAGACGCGCGGTATCAAATTCTCTACATTTTTGCAGAAACATTTTTTTATAGCACGCTCCGTTTATGAGATAATCGACTTAAATCACGGAAACGTCAACATAACCTCACTCACCGTAACTGTCAACTGCCACAATCCCACTCGCGATTCCAGATTTTCAAAGCCCTAGAGCAAAAAATAAATTTATCACATATTTACTAATCTATAACTGTTTATCCAACAATATCTCGATTGTTGTACAAAATAACAAAAACTGTTTGAAACATAAGACGCGCGGTATCAAATTCTCGACATTTTTGCAGAAACATTTTTTTTATAGCACGCTCCGTTTACGAGATAATCGACTTAAATCACGGAAACGTCAACCTAACCTAACCTAACCTCACTCACCGCAACAATCAACTCCCAAAATCCCACGCGCAATTCCAGATTTTTAAAGCCCTAAAGCGAAAAATAAATTTATTACATATTTACTAATATATAATTGTTTATCCAACGATGTCTCGATTGTTGTACAAAATAACAAAAACGGTTTAAAATAAAAGTTGCGCGATATCAAATTCTCGATATTTTGGCAAAAACAATTTTTTTCATAACACGTTTTGTTTTTGCCAAAATATCGAGAATTTGATATCGCGCAACTTTTATTTTAAACCGTTTTTGTTATTTTGTACAACAATGAAATGTTTACCAGATAATCGACTTAAATCACGGAAACGTCAACCTAACTTAACCCCATTCATCTCTCCTGTCAACTAGATCAATCCAACGCGAAATTGCAAAATTTTAAAGCCCTGTTGCGAAATATGAATTTATTACAATTTTTCAGAGTATAAACTAACCTTTGATTGATTATTCAAATAAAATTTTTGCAATTTAAATTTAATTGTGAAAAGAAATTATTTTTTTTAAATCAAGTAAACATTTATTAGAATAAATTTACACCATGCTTCGCCTGGGAGTGGAAACACTCGTTAGAATATTATTTAAACTTAAATCAATATGAAGATGTAAAAGTAATAAATCATTATTAGTACGATAAAAAAGATTTTTTTCGGCAATAAATTTTGATGCAGGAAGTTTTTCTTAGAGAAAAAACGTATCCCAACTACCTGCTGTAAATAGTTAGATAATTGTTGTATATTTCTTTTTTTAGAGTTTAATTTGAAGCTTTAAACGAGTGTTTTCCACTCCCAGGCTAAGCATGAAGTAAAATTTCGAGTTTAGAAAAGCCTGAGCGTTTGGATTTGGACGCGTAACGTCCAAATCCAAACTCAGGCTTTTCTAAACGAAGTTTTACTTTATGCGCCCCGCGTGTAAAACAATCCCACGCGCTATTCCAAATTTTTAAAGCCCCAGAGCGAAAAATGACTTTATTACATATTTACTAATCTATAATTGTTTATCCAACGATATCTCGATTGTTGTATAAAATAACAAAAACTGTTTAAAACAAAAGACGCGCGGTATCAAATTCCCGACATTTTTGCAGAAACCATTTTTTTCATAGCACGCTCTATTTACGAGATTGTCGACTTAAATCACGGAAACGTCAACCTAACCTAACCTCACTCACCGCAACAGTCAACTCTCACAATCCCACGCCCATTCCAGATTTTTAAAGCCCTAGAGTTGTAGAAACGATTCGCTTTAAAACTTCTTTCCAGTAATTTGCTTCCTCTTCCATTTGCTGCAATAAGTTTGTGTCGATTTTTTTTAATGTAGAAGATCTCTTGTAGAATATTCACATACATGATATCGTATGTCGAATAAAAAAATGTCTAGAGTGCCATGGAAAATATTCTAGATTAGCGACTCTGAAAATATACATTATAATTATGTTGGCTGACGTTTTATATGTAAATTCCTGAAGTGTGTAGCCTAGTGAAATTTTAAAAATGATGAAATCATTGCACTCTGCAGTTTTTTTTATTGAACATATGATATACGGTCCTTTGAAATTTCATGATCCGCCAATGTTGCTGTCACGTTTTTCGAATATTGAAAACCTTAGATTAGAAAAGAGCTTGAGTTTGAGAATATCTGGCAGGGATAGCAATACACACTTTTAGAAGTTTCAGAAAACAAAAGCCAATTTCTAAATTCCTTGATTCCATTTGATTTATTGCCATAAAAATGTTCACTTTTTTCATTCTCGATAATATGATTTGCCTCTATCTGTATATTCTACCTCTAGTGTGTCAATGTTTTCTATATTTTCCGGTTTATTAGATATTATATGTTCTATAAATGTATCTAATAGTGAGGTTGGCCATAAAGCATCATATAACTTATTTTAAAGAAATTCGACTTGATCTACATTAGCAATTTTTGCCTCTGGTGAATGTTCTTGGGTGTCTAATTCTTTTTCTTTTCCAAAATGTTTTTTCTCATCGTCATTATTTTTCGTAATGCCTGCACACAAAACTTGACACTTGTTTGAATCTGAGGATGAACATGAGGCCTCATTTAAATATGGTTTATTTAAGTATTTGTGCGTAGCATTTTTTTTTTTTTTTTTCGGCGATATCTTGTTTTCGCTTTAGATTCCTTCTTTTTGCAGCACCTGATTTGTGTCTCCTCATTTTTGTGCACTAGAATTAAATTGAATACATATATTTGTATTCAATTTAGAGGCTAACTAATTTTAATACATACAGGATAGTCGCGCAGGTTGGAATAAATTTGTCAATTAATATTCAGGAGTTTATTTTTTTGGCAAAACGCTCGGGCAGGTCGATTATTATTTTTGGCTGCGGTTTTTTTTTATGGTAAATTCCAACAACTTCATTTTGTCAAACGCAAACACCTATTTTTTATTTTAATTTAGAATAACACTTATTTTTAACACTAAATATTAAAAAATCTATCTATGAAAGTACAGCGAAACTGGAAAAAGAGGTTATGATAGACTCAAAAACGTAACCAAACACTGAACTTCATTGTTCTCTCTCTCAGGTACTAGGACCCGCGGGAAAAGGGGTAGGGGAAAGCATGGAAAGGTCCAGTTTTGTCTTACCTTGTAACACATACAAAGAGTTTTATGTAACACCGAAAATTTTCATAACGAGAATTTTTCTTTGAAGTATCCATATGCATAGGTTGCACATTTTCCGATGCTCGGTTTATTAAAAGAATTAAATTTAAGGCTTTAAGAGAGTGTTTTCCACTCCCAGGCTAAGCATGAAGTAAAATTTCGAGTTTAGAAAAGCCTGAAAATTTGGTTTGGTCGCGTAGCGCGAAGCGCGGAGCGGCCAAACCAAATTTTCAGGCTTTTCTAAACTCGAAATTTTACTTCATGCGCCACCGGTACAAAACACTGACATATTACGAAGTTTAAAACACACCGCTAAACTTTACATTGAAACAGTGTTTTGTACCGGTGGCGTATGAAGTAAAATTTCGAGTTTAGGAAAGGCTGAAAATTTGGTTTGGCCGCTCCGCGCTTCGCGCTACGCGACCAAACCAAATTTTCAGACTTTCCTTAACTCGAAATTTTACTTCATGCTTAGCCTAGGAGTGGAAAACACTCGCTTAAAGCTTCATATTAAATTTTTTTAATAATCCGAGCATCGAAAAATGTGCAACGTATGCATATGGATACTTAAAAGAAAAATTTTCGTTATGAAAATGTTCGGTGTTATATAAAACTCTCTGTATGTGTTCATATGTGTTACAGCCATCGACGTACCTTGAGTCAGAGGTACGTTTTGTGGAGCCCCCGAAGGGCTGCGGCCCCAGGCGGCCGCCTGTTACGCCTTATGATTAACGCGCCTCTGCTCCTACAAAAATTGATGCTAAATCATTGACGAAAACCAATCAGATATTTTTCAGGATTTCTGTTATAAATATTTAGATATCTGGTAGTTTTTTAAATGTTTATGATAATTAATTTTTACTTTCCCCATGTGTAAAACAAAGGGAAAGTTGTTTTCGCGGAAATTTTCAATATCAAAAATTTCAGTGGATATTTCCATGTTGAGGTCCCTCCAGTTGATTAAGACTATTGATAAAAAATGTCTACTGTTCTTCTGTCGCCACGATAAAGTCTTAACCGATTGATCTGATACTATCTATAAACTAAAGCTATTTATTACAATAGTAGTATTCGATCAACTTTTCGTGAAAATGCGGAAACCGGAAGTCGTAGTTTGCTCTTAGCATTTTTTTTATATTTTTCTTTAATATTGATAACAAAAAAAATCTTGTTAAGAAAAGATGTGGATAATCGAAAAACTAGCATTCAATGCGTATTTACTTTACGTCGTAGCTCTTTTAGTTATTTTATTATTATTGTTTTAATAATGTAAATTTTTGGAATTATTGCTCTGAGTAAGTAAGTTATTGCTATAGATGACGTTAGTTTGATTTTGTCATGATTAATATTTTGTGGAAAAGTGAACACATACGAACAAAGTTTAACAGGAATAAGAAACATTTGTTGAAACATAAGGTGTGTGAAAGCTCTTGATTTCAAGTATCTAACAAAAGTTCATCAGTTTCAATAAATATTTCGTTGAGTTATTAAGGTTAAAAGGTTAACCTCTAGACGAAGTTATTCAACTCGCATTAAATTATATTATTTTTTAAGTATAAATACCTTTTTCACACTCTCAGTGATGGTACCAGGGGCGAGCCGCACCCCCCTTACTACGCCTCTGTGTATGGAAGCTCAAAGTTGATAAACAGGGAAAAGTTATTAAAGATTTACAGAATTCAACACGTAAAAACCTATTTAACATTAGAATAGACAAAGATATATATATAACATTCATTAAAATACTGTTCATCAATCGTGTGAAGTTACAAACGCTTTAAGTCGAATAAAATTGAGAAATAGCTAAAATTTTTTTTTTATTGTCTACAAATAATAATCGAATATCACATTTTGATGTAATTAACGGAAATAGTTAAGAAATTAGTTTAGTTTATTTACCTCTTAGAAATAACAAATTCGATCAATTGGAAATAAAATTATGAAATCCAAATTCTTTGGGCTTTTCTCAACTCAAAATTTTACTTCGTGCTTAGTCTTGGAGTGGAAAATACTCGTTTAATATTTTAAAATTGTTGATGAGTATTTAGGGTTGTAGTTAATTATCAAAGTTTTGACGATTTTTTTGAATTTCCACAATATTACTCAATTTTAACGCTTTTCGTTACAAGATTTCCTTTAATTGAATTCTGACGTATTTCCTGAATTTCCATTTATTTCAAAAGTTTCGATACATTTTTTAAAATTTCCTTCAATTTTTAAACTATTGGCAACTTCCCAAATAATCGTTAACTTAAAAATGTTTATTTTTCATGAAATTTCAAGATATCAGTTAGTTTTTAAAATTCTGACGGTTTTCCTAAATTTCCTAAATTTTTTAGTTATCATAAATGTTTTATATTTTCTTCAATTTTAAAAGTCTTAGAAATTTTCACAAATTTCTTAAATATTCGTTAACGTGAAAAACGTTGAAGTTTTATTTTTTTATGAAAAGTATCAACATTTTTTAGATTAACTTAATCGTTAATATCGTTATTTAGGAAATTCAGGAAAACCGTCAGAATTTTGAAAATTTAAGTATATCTTGAAAATTTACGCAAAGCGTTGTAAATTAACTAAAACTACCTAAAATCTTAAAAATTCATTGACACTGCAAAAAAACTAAACAAGTGTCTTCCAATCCCAGATTAAGCATGAAGTAAAATTTCGAGTTTAAAAAAGCCTGAAAAATTGGATTGGTCGCGTAGCATGGCCAATCTAAAATAGGCTTTTTTAAACTCGAAATTTTACTTCATGCGTGAGGCGTATAAAACACTGATTTAGGTATAGTATTCTTAAATGAAAAAAACATTTTTTTTTTAAACCTATCGAGACACATTTCTAGCTCCTTCATGACATAAAACTTGCCTTTTTTTCGATTTTCCAACTACAAAAGATGAACCAAAAACCTTTTCAGGTTGTTTAAATGTAAAAAAGTTAAGAACTCTAAAACATCCTCGCCACTTTCGTTGTCTGAAATCACTTTGCCAAATATCATATGATTTGTCAAACTGTAACTAATTCGAAAAATTCCCATTCTAAAAACAATTTTAACAAAATAACAATAAGAGCTACGCCATAAAGTAAATGCGCATTAAATGCTAATTTTTCAATTGTCTACAACTTTACTTAACAAGATTTTTATACAGGGTCGCTACAAAGTATGGAAACACGGCTCTCACGTGAAAACGGCTAAAAACAGAACCACCAAAATTGTAATTTCTAAATGGGATATTTTCTTCAACAATTTGGCGTGGAAAAATAAAAAATGAATCTCAGGATTTTCACATACGGACGCCATCTTGATTTTTTTTAAATGGAATTCGATTTTTTTTATTTTACAACTTTTATAGACCTTATAATTCTGATTACAACCATATACCTTTTTTTAAAAAATACTTGTCTTTTCATCGATATTAAAGAAAAATCCGAATAAATGCTAAGAGTAAAGTACTACTTGGGGAGAAAAAACCCAAACCAAGAGCGCAGCCGCAAAACTCGAAAGAGTGCAACGACAGGCGTGTCTGCTGATTACTGGGGCAATGAGAACAACGCCCACAGCAGCCATGGAACACATATTATCGCTTCCACCACTACATCTATATGTTATGATGGAAGCCAGACAGGCAGCCTACAGACTGCACATAAATGGACACACTTTAAATGTAGGGTCATCCAGACCGGAAACATTTAAACTGCTACAAGAAGAAGAAATCCTAAAAATGAGGTCCGATTTCACTAAAATCGTACACCCATCCCGCAGATTCAAAATAATCATACCACAGCGGAGTGAATGGACAAATGGAACATACCCGGGAACGAGTAAAGGAACCATCTGGTACACAGACGGGTCCAAAAACACTAAAGGAACCGGGGCTGGTATCTATGGAGGCTGTAACCGGAGCAAACAATTCACGGTTGCTCTGGGGAAACATGCCTCCATCTTCCAGGCTGAAGTGGCCGCCATTGACTGGTGTGCCCACCACATAATGGAGTCGGGACTCAACAAAGGACCAATTACCATTATGTCGGACAGCCAGGCAGCCCTAAAAGCGCTAGCCTCGCCGATAGTTCAGTCCAGACTGGTTATAGACTGCATAAACAGGCTGGACGCACTGGCGACAACAACAAAAACACAGCTGGTATGGATACCCAAGGACCAAGGAATTATTGGACACTTGGGGGCCGACCTGCTGGCCAAACAAGGGGCAACAGGTGAATTTATAGGACCTGAACCCGCTTTCGGAATACCACATGAAACCGGAAAGGAAATAATCCGACGCAAGTTAGCAGAGGAGCATACAAAGGCATGGCACAACCAAATGGGAATGAGGCACACGAGACTCTTCCTAGATGGCCCGGTACCTGATAGCGCATTAGCGCTGTCAGGACTGAGCAGAATGAAACTAAGGAAAATCACAGGACTAATTACTGGGCACTGTGACCTGAATAAGCACAAACATAGGATGGGTCTTGAGAAAAGCCCCCTATGCCGTGGGTGCTTGGAAGAAGAGGAAACTCCCCAACACCTACTGTGCACATGCGAAGCCCATAAACGGCAACGCACGGAGCAACTCGGGAAGCCCGTGCTTCCTGAAGAACAGCTCAAGAACATCCCCTGGCCCAAACTCCTGGACTTCTTAGAAGACACAGGAATATACAGGGAGTAAAATAACCAGAGGAGCACAAAAGGACCACGGAGACCGCAGTGCAGGGACGCAAAGCGATACCACCTCATGAGGAAAAAAAAAAAAAAAAGTACTACTTCCGGTTTTCGCATTTTTACTAAAATTTGATCGAATACTACAATTGTAATAGAAAGCTTAAGTTTAAAGTGTCATCTTATCAGCTTCATCGTGGCCACAGAAGGACAGACATTTATAAAACATTGTCTTAATCAACTTGAGGGACCTTAAAATGGATATATCGACTAAAATTTTTGATTTGAAAATTTTCGCGAAAACAATATTTTCCCTTTGTTTTGCACATAGGGGAAAGTCAAAAATACTAAATTGATTGACTCTTCAATTACAGTTAGACAGAAAATTTGTGAATTTTATTGGTATGATGTGTACACTTTTTAAAAATATCTCTAACATCAACATAAGATCTGGTTGATCTATTTATAATTTATAGGTTATTTTAGTCTCTATTTAGACTATTTAAGACCAGTTGTTTGGGAATACTACAAAATTGTATTCTTCAAACTGTATTGTCGTTCTAATTTTCTTCAATTTAATCTAAATTACCTTTAACAGTTTGTTTCAGGCACTTGTTTATAGCGAACATAATGTGAAATTAATTTAGTAAATCCAGCTAAGCACTAATTCATTATGTTTAGGTTGTATATTGGTTTAAATTAACGTCGCACATTTTAAAGGCCGTTTTCATTTTAATTTATGCTACAGAAATTTTACTCCTCGACTCGGATAACGTTAATTTGCCGGATGCAGTGCACGAAACGCCTTTTCTTCCTCGCGTTCAAATGCCACTTAATCTCCTTCCTACGGGACGTGATCTGAACTTAAATGAGTTTTTATTTTTTTGTAGTTAATCCAACAAACTTTCAATTTCATTTTTTTAATGGGATTTTATTATTACTTATTTGCGATGAATTATTTACACAATTATCGGAATATTTAAATAATCGGCTATTTCGGTTATGGTATCTCGATTATTTCCATCACTAGGATACATAGGGCTCGGGGCACTTATTTTCTGTTATTGGATAATTAATAACAGAAAATAAGTGCCCCGAGCCCTATGTATCCTAGTGATGGAAATAATCGAGATACCATAACCGAAATAGCCGATTATTTAAATATTTCGATAATTGTGTAAATAATTCATACTAAGTTGATTGATTGAGTAACGTCAAGATCCAATTAATTTGACGAATAAAACAAAAATAACAGTGTTAATTCATTGATAATAGTCACTTTGTGTCCGAAATGTATGTACATTTGGTAATTCAAATAAACGTGTGAAGTTATTCGTCAAAATAATTCATACTAGTCTATGAATTATTTACACAATAATCGTGATATAAACAGTTCTATATTCAATTTTTTGTACATCGACCAGAGCTGGGATAAATCCTCAAAAACAGGATTCGAATCACAAATCCGAATCACCTAATATGATTCGAATCACGAATACTCGAATAAAGGATTCGTAAGTGAAAAATATGATTCGAATCAAAGATTCGAATCCTCATTTTTGAATCACGGATACAAATCCTTTAAAAATAAATTTGAATCTATTATTTGCAACCAGTAATATTTTATTCCATCAGTTTCTATTAACAAAAATGTTCATTTACCGACTAAATATCTGATTATATAATGATTATAATTAATGATGATATATGTGTTATTGAACTTCATTTTAAATCTGTTTTATACGCGTGGCGCATGAAGTAAAATTTCGAGTTTAGAAAAGCCCCGTGAAAATTTGTCTCGGGTCGCTGCGCGACCCTCGACAAATTTTCTACGCGGGGCTTTTCTAAACTCGAAATTTTACTTCATGCTTAGTCTGGGAGTGGACCGTCAAGATTTTCCACATGTCGAGATTTTCGATATTTATTTAAAATTTGTTATTGTATTAAATGCAACTTGAATATTAAATAAAAACGGTTTTTTTAGGAATAGTATATTCACCTAATAATAGCCGAGCAAATTATAAAGTTAAGTCTAAAAGTTAATTTTAGGTAAAATTTTGCATCTTTTTCTATGATTTCAATGAATGATTTATTATATTACATACGTCGATTTTTTAAAAGAGTTAAATTTAAAATTCAAACGAGTGTTGTCCACTCCCAGACTAAGCATAAAATAATATTTCGAGTTTAGAAAAGCCCCGCGTAGAAAATTTGTCGAGGGTCGCGCAGCGACCCGAGACAAATTTTCACGGGGCTTTTCTAAACTCGAAATTTTACTTCATGCGCCACGCGTATAAAACAGATTTAAAATGAAGTTCAATAACACATATATCATCATTAATTATAATCATTATATAATCAGATATTTAGTCGGTAAATGAACATTTTTGTTAATAGAAACTGATGGAATAAAATATTACTGGTTGCAAATAATAGATTCAGATTTATTTTTAAAGGATTTGTATCCGTGATTCAAAAATGAGGATTCGAATCTTTGATTCGAATCATATTTTTCACTTACGAATCCTTTATTCGAGTATTCGTGATTCGAATCATATTAGATGATTCGGATTTGTGATTCGAATCCTGTTTTTGAGGATTTATCCCAGCTCTGGTCGATGTACAAAAAATTGAATATAGAATTTTCATGGGGCTTTTCTAAACTCGAAATTTTACTTCATGCGCCACGCGTATAAAGCAGTGATTTAAAGTGAAGTTAAAAATGCACTGAAAACCAACCCAACTTCGATATCTTTTTCAAAATAGGATGTTTTCTTGAATATCCATGCTGTAAACTTTCAGATATTCGTTGTTTTCTTGTAAAAAATCTTCGATTTCCTGTAGTCCTTCGGTCCACGAAGACCACGATTGGTCTTTCGAGCTGTAGCCTTTGTACAATGGTAATAAACTTAGTAATCTAGAGTGATCCTTCAATTGGAAACTTCTAAGAACGAGTGTTGTCCACTCCCAGACTAAGCATGGAGTAAAATTTCGAGTTTAGAAAAGCCCCGACCCGAGACAAATTTTCACCGGGCTTTTCTGAACTCGAAATTTTACTTCATGCGCCACGCGTATAAAACACTGATTTCAAGTGAAGTTAAAAATATACCATTAAGGTTGAAAATTTTTCGTGGTTAAGTAACCAAATATGTAATTACAAATATTTGAATTATTCGAAAATTTAAATATTTATATTCAAATATGGATAATTTAGTGATTTAAATATTCATATTAGAATATTTAACTATTTGAATTAATCGAGTTTGAATCTCAGCGATGTAATATATAAAATTACGAAATAACTATTCGTGAATTTGCAAACAATGTCTTAATTTATAAGACAACTTAAGACGATAAATATCCATGAAACAACTACTTCCCGTGCAAATACACCTCCGGATATTGAATTATACAATGAAATATTTAAAATCTTATTTAATTTGATTTGTAACAACGCTCTATTAAAGTATAGGTAACGATTAGGTCAAATTTTCTTCAAACCAACTAACAATTACACATTTAAAATGAAAGGAGAATTAACAAAAAATATATATATATATAGAAGTAAAAGGACTTCGATTAAAACTAATGTCTTCGGCCATCTATAGACGCGTTTCGAGATTTATCGCGTTTGGATATTTATCGTCTTAAGTTGTCTTATTAATTAAGACATTGTTTGCATATTCACGAATAGTTTTTTCGTAATTTTATATATTATATTTAAAGTGTGCAAACTATAAGAAGCGTAAGCTTATTTTCTCGAATTCAAATTATTTTGAATTTGAATTTATCTTGTTTTAATAGCGATGATTCGAATTATTAGGGAGGATTTGAATCCGTGTATGGGGATTCGAATCCTTTTATAAGGATTCGAATCCTTTTTTAAGGATTCGAATCCTTTTGTAGGAATTCGAATCCTTTTTTATAAGGATTCGAATCATCTACGTCTGGATTCGATTACGAATCCTTTTAAAAAAATGTAACGAATCCGGATCACGAATCCGTTTTCACTAAAGTATTCGAATACCTCTTTTGAATCCTCTAAAAGGATTCGAATCCGGGAATCGAATCCTAAATGATTCGAATCCTGCCCAGCTCTGATATATAATCTATTAACTGACAGTAAATCTAACTATAGAAATTAAAAATAGTTTACAGAAAATCTATCATCCACAAATTATGGAAAACTGAAAGACCGTGCTTCTCGGTGCAATTACTAATAAAAATGGCCAAGTGGAATACGGTTTGTAGGTTAAGGCGGCCGAGGAGAAAGCAAAAAACCGGGACAAAAACGCGCTAAATTCAAATATTTCTCAGTAATCGCCGACGCTGGCGACCTCTAGATTAGTCGCCTAAACTTGCGCCAGGACCGCGCTCACTTGCGTGACGCGCAATGGGAGGTGGTGGAGCGCTGGCCAGCAACCGGATCAGCTGTTAGCAGGCGTTCGACGCGGAATTAAGGCCAGTTTGCTGTTTTTTGGTGATTTAGATTCAGAATTTAAGAGTATATCACATCTATTCTGTAACTTTTCCGTTATAAATTAAAGGCCGTTAAATAAACAATTTTTAAAGGCCTGTCAAAAAATATAAAAGGAATGAGTATTCTGTAGTTTCAAATTTTAAAGGACCGCTAAATTGGTCATATTTTAAAGGGTCCGTTAAAACTGGCAGGAGTAACATTTGGCAACGCCGTAATGCGAACAAAACACATGCAATTTTAAATCATGGTCTGCGCGAATTAATAAACAACAATTGCACCGTTACTAACGATACGGTTATTTACTTGTTGAAACTTTTGTTACGTTCTTAACGAAAGGACACAATTTTTTAACAGCAATGTCGCGTTCCCCCAGAACAACGAAAATTCAGAAAGAATTTATTATAAATTTCTTGGACGAACATAAGGAACTTTTGGGCGGAAGATTTAACCCAAACGAATTACCGAAAATTAATAAATTATGGGAAGAGTTAGCCAAGGAATTGAATAATATCGGACCCCCTAAAATTATTAAACAATGGAAAGAGGTAAATAGTGTTTAATACATTTCTAATTTAATACAATTATTAAATTATCTACAAAGAAGTACTTGTTTTGATTCATTCTATAATAGACTGTAAGTGAAATGAAAACAAGCGTGCGCAGGCGAGCTCGAGAAGTACGTTATAGTACAAGTGGTACCGGAGGAGGTGTTGGAGTAAAGCAATTGTCCGACATGGAGGAACGATTAATGAAATTATTATCAAAATTGACAACGGAAGGAGATAGCGGCTTGGTGGAACCAGGAATTGCAAAAGATATACCCATATGCATTGACTCCGCAAGTCAAAATACGCCAGAGAATGTACGTAATGTAAAATAAATTACTCATTGATTTTTTAACAATTTAATTATATTTAAGAATCTTAGTTCCAACAGTATTATTGCAATTGAGAGCGAAGAACATAATGGTAAAAAACTGCGTAGTTTGCGTAGGATTAATTTTCAAACTTGATTTATTTTTTAGATAAACAGAATAAAATAAAAGAACCACCAAAAAAGAGCCGAAAATGTAAAAAAAGAGGAGAGTCAAGTGTAGTAAATTGCTTAACTCAACATGACAAAATTCTCGAAGAATTGGTCAAATCAAATTTCGCAATTGCTAAATCAATTAACGCATTGGCATTAGCTATAAAGCGTAAATTATAAATATGTATAATATATTATTACTATTTTTATTTGAGCTTAATAAGAAATATAATAATTTAAATAAAGGCATTTTGAACAATTTGGTTACGCACTTCTTCCCCTCTTCTATGCCAACCCCCATCTCTTAATAAAATGTTTTGGACATTAACATCATTTACTTCGTTATCTTCTTCTTCTATAATGTTTTCTTCAGGTAAGTCATCTTTATAATATTGTGCCATGTTATGAAGCACACCACAACAGTAAATGATTTTTCCTGCTGTGGTAGGATTATAGTGCAAAACACGATGCTTCAGTAAGCAACGAAATCTAGATTTTAACACACCATTTAATCGTTCGATAACATTTCGTGCCCTTATAAAACTGTTGTTATAATTTTCTTCAGGTGTATTTATATCTGGATTATCGAAGGGTGTCATAAGAAAAGGCTGAATAGGATATCCAGAGTCTCCTATTAGTACTGAGGAGTCTCCACGTAGATACAAATCTTCCATTTCAGTTCTTACATTTGATGCTTGCCATATTGCTGAATCATGAGTAGATCCAGGAAATCTAGCATTCATATTTAAAATTCTCAAATCAGTATCTGCAATAATTTGACAATTAATACTATAATAGCCTTTTCGGCAATAATATGGAAGAGCTGGGTATTGCTCAGGTGGTGAAATTATTGCAATGTGTGTACAATCAATTGCTCCTATACACCGAGGAAAATTGAATTTTCTGAAAAAGGCGTCTTTAATTTTATTTCTTTCATTCTCCGTAGAAGGAAAAACGATCCACATATGTAACAAATGTTCATATATGATGTTTGTGACTTCATTTATACACCGGCTCATACTAGGCTGACTCATTGAAAAATGATATCCCTGTGCAGCACTCAATTGGTAACTACCAGTAGCGTAAAAATGAAATGTGGCAAGAACTTTCAAATGAATAGGAACAGCAGTAACTCGTTCTCCGTGTCTCATGCGTTCAGTTATCATATTTACTATTATTAAAGCAGTATTCTTGTTGAATCGAAAAATCCTTTTAAAATTAGTCTCAGGTATTTCAAATGGATTGCTTAGATCTCGGATTTGCCTTTGATGCAACCTGAACGTGACGCTACAATTTGATTATGTTTTTTATTATTATACACTTACTTTATATTACTTACTTTTCCTCGTGTTCTATTATTTCTTGAACTAGAAATTCACCCACAATATCAAAAACAGCCATTTTTAACTAAAGTAAACGTCATTTATAATTTTAAGGTTAAAATAAACAAGCCTCTAAAATCTGTTATTTTAAAGGGACAATTTAAAGGGTTCATGTAATTTTTAACGGGAATATGAAATACCGAATACCAACATAATATTAAAGCCTCTTAAAATTTTAACGGCCTTTAAAATTTAACGGAAATGTTACAGAATAACCCCCTATGAGAGCTACCGTTATTTTTGACGGATTGTTGCTGGGATATTTTGGCATCAGTATTAATTTTTGTGTGAGAATTGTTTAGGAGGTTTTAAGGAATTCTTGTTTAAATCTCCATAGCAATAATTTTGATTCATATTGAATATTGTGAACCGCGTCTATTTCGGTAAAGTTGCGATTAATGTATCCTTATCTTATCTATCCTGACTTACGTACGATGGCCATTGCGACCCTCGTCGGGTATATTTAATTACATGCGCTTTATTTTCATCTGTCTTGAAGTTTGATGGTGAATTCGAAATAACCGTGCGGGTATTCTTTTTGCTGTTTTTATTTATATTAAATTTCTATGTTGCTTACCATTTAAATAATTGAATCACAAATCTATTATTTGCTGTTCCAACCTTCACTACTACTATCTAATGTCTAAGAATTAAAACTAAGAACTTTATTAAATATCTTTACATACTAAATTCAATATTATTTACTCCACATCCGGGTTTGCATTAATCCTTCGATGAGCACAAAAATAAAGATTACTTGGCTCTTCAAATAAATTGAACTGCCCCACCAACTACCCAGCTTTACATCCGCGGATTTTTTTTTAGCAACTTAAAATAAAATAAGTAAATAATTGACAACGTGAAGTGGAGGCGTCACAACCTGCATCCAAGGGTGCTACCATCAGATTATAAAAATGCATGTTCGTAAAAACATTATCCAAACAGTCATGTTTACATGTTTTGAAATCCACGGTACTCACCAGTCTATTCGTAGCCAGGGCATCACAGATATCGACTGCGCGAGGATCTGTGGTATTGAACTTTATATTGAAATCTCTACCGAAAAAAAATGTTTGTTGGAATTGACATTATCCAACACCTTGCTTAAAATTGTTAAAAACGTATTAAAATTGCCGTCTGGTGATCTATACACACATATAATGACAGTATTATGCGATGGTAGGAAAAATGCAGCTACTTCGCATTGCTTCTCTGGTGAGAGCTTGTTGAAGAATTTAAGTTTTTGCTAGGGATGTGATCCCGATTTAGCTGCATGACTCCTCCATGCTGAAAATCGTAAAGAGCGTAACTAGTGGTCACGGAGTACTTAGTTACTTTCAAGTCAGGAATTTCTACGTCTCTGAGCCAGTGTTCACTGATACACAAGATGCCTATAGTAGGAAATGATTCAAGAAAGGCCTATATCTCGTTGGTTTTTGGTTTAGAAACAATATTAATACGTACATATCATAAACACAGAAGCCAACAATGTTTTACCCCTAACGAAAAACAGCAAGTTTATGTAATATTATGTATAATTAATAAAAATACATTAATTTATACTGATGTGTCCTATAAAAAATAACAATAATCAACAGCAATATACCAAGACCTTTTTAAATAACTGACTATTATTTTTTACTAATTTGTCGAGAAGACTTGCATTTTGAGAATTTAAACGAGACCAAATATTAAGCATTAATAATCTGAATAAAGCCCGAGTGCTTTAGCTCAAGGGCTTTAATCTTTGACTACTTTCGTAATTTTATGTTGTAGAAAGGGAGAAGAAGAAGAGGCAGAAGAGAGGGAGAGAGAGAGGCATGAATAGTCGACTATTTGTTCTGGCTATTTCAGATATTGGTTTCAATAGAGGCCGTAATCGTATTAAATTATGACAAATCAACAATGAATTTTGACAGATAAAATAAATAATCTGTACTAAACCGTATATTGAAATGTAAAATGCTTATTATCTTAAATTCGAAACAAAAAATAAATCAAAATAACTGGTATTTAAACACATGGAGCGCTTTTGACTAAGAGTTGTTGCGTAAATTTATCTGTTTGGTGGCAGCAGGAACAAGGGCGATTTTTATATCGATTTTAAGCGGTTCTCGATCATCGCATCACGATAAAACGTTTACATTTCTATGAAGAATACTATTTTTTACGATCTATGTATTATTTTTTTTTTATTTTGAAAATTTCTATTTATTTTTAGTCATATCTTCGAAAATATTAAATTAAAAAGAGATCAAAACATTGAAATGAAGACAATTATATACAGGGTGTCCCAGACCACCCGGATCAGCCTTTTTTTAAGAAAACACCTAGTTCTAGAGAGTTGGGACAAAAAAATGTATTACAAAAGCCGTATTAAAGAATCGAATGGTGAAAAATTGAAATTTTATAACTATATTCAGATATTACTCAAAATCGATGCTGGTGACAAAATTATGTTTCCTGCAAAAGTTGCTTATTTTTTAAAGATCTTTTCAATGATACCACTTTTGACCTATCGTGCCATTTAAAAATCTTGAGGTATTGACATTTTGAAGTAAATTCTCAGGGATGCCAACCTTTTTGCGAAAAAACAGTATCACTATTCGATTCTTTAATACGGCTTTTGTAATCAATTTATTTATCCCAACGCTCTAGGACTAGGCGTTTACTCAAAAAAGCCTAATACGGGTGCTCTGGGACCCCCTGTATAATTTAAGCTGTCAAAATTTCAAATTTTTACGAACATTACTTCTCAAGAAATATCACTTCAAAGTTTTATACTCATGTTATAATCCTCTTAAGTTATTTATTAAATTTAAGTTTTATAACTTGGAAGATAAATTGCCTATAAATCTCATTAAAAATGTGTTGAATTTTTAATGAACAGAAGAAGTTTTCGTAAAATCCCGGCAAGCGGATTACTTAATTGGGTGTTGGAAAATGAGTGTAAGACCACGAGATGGCGGATAACTAACAAGTAATTGAAGTTGAAGAACTTGGGCTTAATTTGATATTGTCAAACGACTTTAATAAACTTCCATCGTTAACTGTTTCGTCGCGCAATTCTCATTCTATTTTTAACAGGAAACAATCCCCCAGGGCCGCTTATACATCTATATCGCAACTTTCCCTGAGCTCTTATTAAGAAAGACACTTCGTATCTGATTCACGCAGAATTAATCACTTGGTATATTTACTTCGTTTATTACGTTTATTGAGGGTGTAACTTTGATTCAACTTAAACAATAGAAATAATAGCAAGAAAGAAAAATATAGGTAATATGATAGTAATCTTTCTGTAACATGTTCTCTTTCTAAATTGATTGATATAAGTGGATAGCAGTAAGCATTGAGTGACCATTACTCTCGAATTTTCTGAGATAGCCCCGTATTTTTTTAGCTTTGCTTCCCATATAGATACACGTCCTGGAAAAAGTTCCGGAATTAATTATTCGTTTATTGTAGAAATACATTTCTAGGGTCTATAGTATTTTCACTAGGGATATTCCGAATATACAGAATTAGGTATTCGCCATTCAGACCTCGAAAGAGGTCTGCGAATACTTTTTTTGGAAGAGGATTTGTCGGGTGCGTTACAATGTTTTGAACGGATTCGTATTCGAATCTCTCTAAGAGGATTTAAATCATCAAAAAAAGTTCAAATCCTCAGAGAGAATTTGAATCCTCATAAAGGTTTCGATTCAACGTTATTACTGAGAGAATACAACTAATAGCCTACTAGAATGTATTTTCAGCCAATCAGATGCAAGTACATACGTAGCAGTATGTGTATCGCAGCGATGATAAAAAATCATCGCAATGATAAGTTTTTTGTGGTCATAAATTGTTTTTTAAACGTCAAAGTGGTTAGACGTCAGAATTCCAAATATTAAAATGGACGTTGGAAATCGTTTTGGTACGGCTTCTAGCAGCAATATAAGTGAAGTAGTGAAAAATACGATATCGAAAAACACAGTGCGAAATATAGAGTCGCATTGGTAACATTTTTTTGAGTTTTGTGCCGCTAGGAAGTTTTAGATAAGTAAGGAAACAACAGTGGCACAGCTGGCGGTAATATTAAGGGACTGGGCTTTTAATATGCGTAAGAGAGATGGCACAGATTATAAGGAGTCTGTTATCAAAACTTCATTTAACAGCATCGCCAAAACACTACAACTAAAATTCTTTAATGAATACAATATAAAATTCAATCCGTTCCAAGATCCAGAGTTTGAGGAAGCACGAAAAGCGAGGGATTCAAAGATAAAACAGCTTCAAGGAATCAAAGATAAGAGGAAACGTAGTGCTTTAGCATTCACCATTGAAGAAAGCAGTAAGTTACAGAAGGTATGGGATGAAAACACTCCTGAAGGGTTACAAAAAAAAAGTCTTCATCATTGTTTCAAAAGAACTAGCCTGGCGAGGCAATGAGGCAGCTTACACTTGTGTTTTCCACTTTAATATTGAGACCGATAACTTTGGACATTCTACCGGTCGGATTGAATACAATCCTGTATTTTCAAAGACGCACCAAGGTGGAGATAAAAGCTGCTGTTACAGTAAATGGTTAGTTCCTAATATTGATGATGAAACCATTTGCCCAGTTCGCCTGTACCATAAAATTATGTAGAAACGGCCAAAACATGTAACGACTGAGCGGTTCTTTCTGACACCAAACCCACACTGGCACACTTCAGAATGGTACAAAAACTGTCCATTAGGAATAAATAAGTTTTCTTATTGGACTAAAGAAACTGCCGCAAAAATCGGACTGGATGTTAAGAACAAGAAAATCACCAATCACAGCCATAGAGCCACAGCAGTAACTCACCTTGCAAATGCAAATATTCCTGAGCAAATGTTAATGAAAATTACGGGTCACTCAAGTTCCAGTTCTATTCAGTCTTATCTTAATGTGCAAGAAAACCGTCACGCAGATATCATTAATTTAATGAGAAGCAATGTAACTGAAAACATGGAAGAGCAAGTGAAGAAAGTTACAGCTGTTGAACGAGGAAATGCTAAAAGACAACCTACAACAGTTTACCAAAATTGTGTCTTTAATGTTCAAAATATGTATTGTAATAATTAAAATTATATTTTCAGTCTGGCCTTATTTCATTTCTAATATTCTCTCCCATTAAATATAACTCGTATGTGACTTGTTGTGCTGCAAAAAACTACGGAAGTAATTGAAAGAATACAACTTATGAGTTGTCATAGAAGATTATAACATTTTATTCGTTATATTCTCTCACTAAATATAACTCGTGGTACGATTAATACCAGATGATATTTGTCGTTAAAACCGAAGCAGCACATTCAGCACATTCAACTCGTCCTACGGACTCGTTGAATCTGCAGCTCGGTTTCAACTTCAAAATATCATCGGTAATAATCTTACCACTCGTTGTATTATGGCTGAGAATATAACTCATACGTCACATGACTACATTCCCTTCAATCAGAATCGCTTTTTTCCATAGATACATAATACCATAGCGGTGATACAATTTGATAACCTTGTTGTGGTCGGTTGCTACGAAAATTATTTGTCAAATCTGACAGTCGATATTTATTGTATTTACTAAATAGTTCGTTTATAAAATTCAGTTACATTTAATTTATTTTATTCATTATATTCTCTCATCGAATAAAGCTCGTGGTATGATTCAACTCTGGCCCAACGAGCCCTTTGACCTCGTCGAATCTTCACCTCGGTTTCACTCATGAATATGATCGATAATAATCATACCACTTGTGATATTATAGCTGATAATGCACTAGTATAGAACCGTTTTTAGAAAATGTATAATAAACAGAAATAAGTTATTAGTAACTTAAAAGGTTTTGAAAGCATATTAAAGCTACTTTTTAAAAAGCGTCCAATTAGAAGCTTCCTAAGAGTATTTTCACTTCTTGATTTAGCATGAAGTAAAATTTCGAGTTTAAAAAAGCCAGAAAATTTAATCTGGTCGCTCCTCGAAGCGGAGCGGCCCTAAAATTTGGCCAAATATTTTTTTTGGCCAAATATCCACGCGTATAAAACACTGTAATATCGTAAAGTTAAAAATATATTGCCTAAGCAGTATTCTAAAGCAGTTGAACTTTACTTAAAATCAGTGTTCTAAACGCGTGGCGTATGAAGTAAAATTTTGAATTTAGAAAATCCTGAAAATTTGGCTAAATTTTAGGGCTTTTCTAAACTCGAAATTTTACATGATTC
Organism: Philonthus cognatus; assembly: GCA_932526585.2. Classification (NCBI taxonomy): domain Eukaryota; kingdom Metazoa; phylum Arthropoda; class Insecta; order Coleoptera; family Staphylinidae; genus Philonthus; species Philonthus cognatus. The sequence continues at coordinate 6,396,557 of OW052249.1, read as the reverse complement.
CTAATCCTAATCTAGGACTGGAAACACTCGTTAGAAGGTTTAAATTAAACGCTATTCAAATATATATATATATATAAAATTCTGAATTGAAATCTGAAAACAAAAATGAAAAATTTGTGGGAAAGAAATAATACATCCAACTGTTTTTTTTTTCAATATGAGGTTATTTAAGGATTTTTTCTAGGTCTTAAGTTTCGAAAATTAGATATATACCAACGTAAGGATGTTCCGATCCTAAAATAAGTATTGATATTAAGTATCGATTATATCGTATAGCAAAGTATCGATACTGTAAAATATCGTAGTGATAAATATTTTCAAAAATAAACAACCAGTAGAATTGCTCCATTTTCGTCTTACAGGGAGTTCTAAAGGGTGTTCCAAAAGTAACTGACATTTAAAATTTTTAATAAAGCACATTTTATATTTGATAACTGACAATATTTTTTTCGATTTAGAAGAAGATATAGAGACATGGAGGTTATGTGTGATACACACACATAATTACTCTTTTAATAAAAATGTTCACAACATTTTCACATAATGGCTGGGAAATATTCGCAACGTTGTATCGAATTTCGTCTTTAAGATCCTTAGTTGTTTGTGGTTTATTGCTGTATACTCTATTCTTAAGATAAATCCACAGAAAAAAGTCTAACGGTGTCGTTACATTTCCTTGGTAGCCTATTAACATTACATCGTTTAAAGATAACACGACCATTAAATAATTCTTGCAATAACTGCACGTTTCATTAGCACTATGACATGTTGCGCCGTCTTGTTCAAACCATATTTCTTCAACATCCGGACCATTCATTTCAAGCAATGAAAAGTTTAAAATGATCTCATGAAATGGCATTCCATTACAAACTAGTAAGGTTCAATCACTCTCTCAGACCAAAATCCGCACCTAAACTGTGACCCGTTGAGGATCTATAGAAAGTTCTTCAATCACTTTTGGATGTTCGGATCCCCAAATTCGGCAATTTTGTTTACTAACATAACCGGTAAGATGAAAATGCCACCATCAGCTTGTCTTTTTAAAACCCAATTTGCGAATGCCCGACGACTTGTATGATCTTGTGGTTTCAATCCCTGTGCTAATTGAACTTTCTAAGCAAATTGATGTTGATGGATTTTCCTCGACACTTTCACTAACACTGGCTATAATTTCATTTGAACCGGCTGTACGAGGACGGCCACTGATTTTACTGTTTTTAACTGAACCGGTTGACTCAAATTTATTCATAAAATTCACCACAGTGTTACAAGTAGGAGCATTATGATAACCGAACAAAGTACTGCATTTTCGAACGGTTTTACCATTACCAAAATTCTTACCATGTTTGAAGTGAATTTTTACAATTTCTACCCGTTGTTGGATGGTGTACTTTTTCATAACGTAACCTCAATGTTTACTACAGTATCTAATATCTCTACGCTAGTTTTACCGCGAAAAAAATTTCGGCAAATTTTAAATGTCAGTTACTTTTGGGACACCCTTTACAAAAACTTAAAACGTCAATTTCCCAAAGGCAATTATCACCGCTGATATTCCCCCGTCGCGGGAGTATAATGGAAGAAAAGAAACCACAATTTATGGTGTGTTGATGTTATAATTTATGACTTTCTCTGTTAGATTAGCAGGTAGTTTCCCTTTTTTTTTACCTTTTTAAAGCGCTTTAAACGGTCGTTCATGTTTATTTGATGACTCCAACAATTAACCTCATTAATTAATATGTTATGCAATGGTATTATTTGGTTACGTTTTAATCAAATCGATTAAATAAAGCACGCTAATCTGGCAATAAAAAAGATGTACCACAAAGTGAACGCCTACAACACCAAACAATTAAAAAAGATGCAAATTAAGGTTATGACCAGGGTTTAAAACGTGTTCAAATCAAATATTTAATTGATGAGGCGGATACATGATGAAACTCCATAATACTATTTGAAATAAAACAACGCAGTTGGGAGGGTTTCACTTTTATTGTTGAACACTGCAACATGTTTCACCACACAGTGGCTTCATCAGGCAGATGAAATAATGATTTTACAAAGTACAGGTAAAAGCTTATATACTAATGCAATTAAATTAATAGAAGGGGGGGGGGGGGGGGGGGGGGTAATGAGGTAATTAGGCTAACTAACTTGTTTGTGTTTTTAAAGAATGAGATTTTGAAACACAAACAAGTTTCAAAACTGATTTCTAAAAATTCAGAACTCCTAACAGCGAAATCCCTTAAGGATAAATCAATTAAAAACAATATCGTTTTCACTAAAGCAGATAAAGGCAATTCAGTTATTGCAATCCCCAAACCAATCTACATTGAGAAAGTCCTACATTTTCTCAATTAAAATAACTTCGTTCAACTAAAATCAAATCCCACCATTAAATTTACAAAAGAGATTAAGTCTATCACCAAAAACTGCAATGCCATCCTTTCCGAGTTTCAGTCAAAACTCCTTATCCCTATGAATCCCAAACCACCTAAACTTTATGGATTGTTAAAAATCCATAAAGAAGATTCCCCTATTAGGCCAGTAGTATCATATGTTTCGGCTCCTTGTCGAAATATATCAAAATATTTAATTAGTCAGATTTGCGAACACACAAAATTCAAATCCACATTTGCTATTAAAAACTCATTAGACCTAATCACTAGAATTAAAGACCTCAAAGTTCCGATGAAAAGCCGGTTGGTGTCCTTTGATGTCAGTAGTCTCTTCCCTAGTGTGCCGCCTCAAGAGGTGGTAAACCTGGTTGAGGGATTGCTGACCGCCCGGGGTACTAATCCGATTGTTAAGTCGGAGAGTCTTGATCTCCTTAATGAATGTTTACGACAAAATTACTTTCAATTCAATAACAAATTCTTCATCCAAAACAAAGGATTAGCGATGGGTAATCCCCTCAGTCCGTTACTTGCCGAAATTTTCATGAATTCATTAGAAGAAATAATTAGTAAACACCCATTGTTTAATAAATGCCTATACTGGTTTAGATATGTTGATGACATTCTCACCTGTTTCACAGGAACGGTGAGACAATTAGATCAACTTTTAAATTTCATTAATTCAATTCACAAGGATATTTCATTCACTAGGGAGATCGAATCTAATAAATCTATTAATTTTTTAGACTTAACAATTTCACATCCAGGTCAAAAACATGAATTCAATATTTTTCACAAGCCGACCCATACAGATACTACGATCCATAGCACATCATTCCATCCTATGCAACATAAACTAGCAGCTTATCATTCCATGTTGCATAGGCTAACCACTATCCCCCTATCAATTAATAATTTTAATAATGAGCTCAACAGAATTCTCATAATAGCTAATAACAACGGCTTTCGTCAAAAGCTTATCTTAGACATCCTTTATAAAAAACAAAAACAACAAGCCCTGAAATTAGTATATCCCACCAATTTTCAAAATCAGAATAATAAATATTGCTCATTAACATTTAACGGCCCCCCTTCGATTGCCATCAGCAAAAAACTCAAATCCTTAAACCTAACTCCTTCTTTTAGAACGGTCAATTCACTTAATAAATTCATTAATAATTCTAAAGACAAATCTGATAAAACTACGAACTCTGGTGTGTATTTGCTGGAGTGTGGAGATTGCCCTAAGGTATACGTTGGACAAACTGGACGTAGCTTCCCAGATCGCATTTCAGAACATCAAAAATGCTTTCAATTTAAGAAAACCTCCTCAACCTACGCCAATCATTTAATCGAATACCAACATAACTTTAACCCTAAATTCAAAATTTTGCACGAATGTAACAAAAGTCGTAAATTAAACTTATTAGAAGAATTAGAAATTAATAAATATAACAAATAAGGTATTCTATTAAATGACCAAATAGAAGTAAATAATTCACCCCTAATCAATATTTAGTCGCTCAAAATTGTTTGTATTAGTTTCAGCCTAATTACCTCATTACCCCCCCCTTCTATTAATTTAATTGCATTAGTATATAAGCTTTTACCTGTACTTTGTAAAATCATTATTTCATCTGCCTGATGAAGCCACTGTGTGGTGAAACATGTTGCAGTGTTCAACAATAAAAGTGAAACCCTCCCAACTGCGTTGTTTTATTTCAAATAGTGTTCAAATCAAGTTTAAATCACGTTTAAAACGTGTTTAAAACAGAATATACAGGGCATTTTTCTTTTGAGTATACATATCCCGATAATTACAGCGTTTTTTTAAAGTTGCGCTGTATTGCGCTGTTTTAATGCGGTTAATTTGAGGCTTTAAACGAGTGTTTTCCACTCCCAGACTAAGCGCGAAGTAAAATTTCGAGTTTAGAAAAGCCTAAGAATTTGGATTGGCCGCGTAGCGAAGCGGAGCGGCTAATCCAAATTAGGCTTTTCTAAACTCGAAATTTTACTTCATGCTTACAAACCAGTGAAGTTAAAAAAACACACACTTACAACAACGGTTATAGGCAACCTAATATACATTAGAGTTATTGGGTTGCCTATAATCACTGCTTTAAACAATTTTTTCAGCGCAGAATTTGAATCACGTTTTATCCACCTTTACAAATTAGATTGCTAAAGCCGTATATTTTAAACTTTACGATATTTCAGTGTTTAATACGCGTGGCGCATGAAGACAAAATTTCGAGTTTAGAAAAGCCTAATTTGGATTGGCCGCTCTGCTTCGCTACGCGGCCAATCCCAATTTTCAGGCGTTTCTAAACTCGAAATTTTACTTCATGCTTAGTCTGGGAGTGGAAAACTCTCGTTTAAAGATTCAAATTGAAATCTTGAACAAAAAACAACGAACGTCGAAAAATTTACAGTGTATGCTTATGTATACCTGAAAGAAAAAAATCCCTGTATTTAAAAACCACATTTATGCACACACAGTTTTATTGTAATAAAATGTTATGTTTGATAATGTAATTTAAAATATCTTCAACAATTTAGCTACAATTATAAAACAAACAAAAAACTTTAATGAAATAATATAAAATGTAATTTAGCAAATATTTATTTTTAGTGGTTAAGATAATAAAAAACGGATTTAAACAAATCCAACGTTTAAAACATGTTTTAAAGAAATCCAACGTTTAAATCATGTTTTAAACAAATCTTAAATTTAAAACTTGTCTAAAACAAAATCGTTTAAAACACGACGGCTGTTTTTAAACATGTTTAAAACACTGTTTTAAAACAAAGTGTTTTAAACATAACAACCCTGGTTATGATTGATCATCTAACGTGTGTTTCCAATCCCAGATTAAGCGTGAAGTAAAATTTTGAGTTTAGAAAAGCCTAAACATTTGGCTCGGGCGTAGCGCAGTAGAGCGATTGAGACAAATTAAGCTTTTTTTAAGTTATATATATATATATATATATATATATATATATATATATATATATATATATATATATATATATATATATATATATATATATATATATATATATATATATATATATATATATATATATATATATATATATATATATATATATATATATATATATATATATATATATATATATATATATATATATATATATATATATATATATATATATATATATATATATATATATATATATATATATATATATATATATATATATATATATATATATATATATATATATATATATATATATATATATATATATATATATATATATATATATATATATATATATATATATATATATATATATATATATATATATATATATATATATATATATATATATATATATATATATATATATATATATATATATATATATATATATATATATATATATATATATATATATATATATATATATATATATATATATATATATATATATATATATATATATATATATATATATATATATATATATATATATATATATATATATTAATGACATGAACACCATCTGGTATCAATAGCAGCAAATTGGCAGCAGATGGCGTTCACATCGTCAATTGATATGTAAATTACACATGACTACTAAAATGGTTATAGATGTTTAGTTTTCTTCTGGATTTTAAAATGCACAACCAATTGACATTTACAATAGTCATTTTGTGAGTACAATAGACAAAACTATTGGCAGTAGATGGCGTTCACGTCGTCAACCTAAATGTAAATCACATATGACTATTAAAATTGCCAATTTATAGTGCAATTTAAAATCCAGAAGAAAACTAACCAATTTTATTCTTTCTATTAGTCTGATATGTAATTTACATTTAAAATAACGACGTGAACCCTATCTACTGTCAATAGCTGTAACGATACTATTCAAATTGGCAGCAGATGGCGTTCACATCGTCAATTTATATAAAAATTACATGTGACTACTAAAATGGTTATAGAAGTTTAGTTTCCTTCTGGATTTCAAAATGCACAATCAATTGACATTTAAAATAGTCATTCTGTGAGTACCATCGACAATGCTATTGGAAGTACATGGCGTTCACGTTTTCTGGATTTTCTTTTGGATTTTCATATTTTTTGTAATAATATTTTTTACTGAATTCAATGATGTATCACACTTATAGTTTATTGTACAAGGTGAGCGAAACTCGATGTCTCAGCTCTATTATATGAAAATGAAAAACGATAGAAATATCTGAAATCTAAAATCAAATGACAACAAAACAATATTTGTCAACCATTAGTTTAATTTTTAACAAATGCGGCTTTGATATTTGCTTCCAAAATCTACTTATTTAAGTCGTGACAATTTGGAATTTTTGATAATACCTTTTTTTTAAGTTTGCTTATAATTTTTTAACTAATGAAGATAGCAAATTTTTTTCTCTACAAAGTACAGAAAAATTAGCTCTTTTAAAATATCCAAAAATATAGGTATGTTTCTGGGGAAAAATATTCGATTACGTCATTACTTCACATTCAAAATTTAGAAAAATATGCAATTTTGGATTAAAATGAACCTTACTCAATCCCATTAATGAACCTCTTTTCAGATTTTTTCTATCGGTTTTCCTTCTCTTTTAATAGAGCTGAGACATCGAGTTTCTCACCTTGTACATTTTATCTGTAAAATGTTAATCTTTTGTTTTCGTAAAGAGTGCCTTGGAAACAGTTGAGTAACTCACTTATTTGACAACTCCTAAGACCCATAATTTGCTTACATATCACCCCTGAAGACGGGCATCCAACGATACATATTTTACCAATTGTGATGTATTTTAAACTAACGAGTATCTTCCACTCCCAGACTAAGCATGAAGTAAAATTTTGAGTTTAGAAAAGCCCCGCTTAGAAAATTTGTCTCGGGTCGCTGCACGGGGCTTTTCTAAACTCAAAATTTTACTTCATGCGCCACGCGTATAAAACACTGATTTAAAGTGAAGTTAAAAATGCACCAAAAACCATCTCAACTACGATATTTTTTTAAAATTAGATGTGTTCTTTCCTTCAGATTTTCGTTGTTTTCTTGTAAAAAAACTTCGATTCCCTGTAGTCCTTCGGTCTCCGAAGACCATGATTGGTCCTTCGAGCTGTAACCTTTGTAAAATTGTAATAAACTTAGTAAACTTAGTAGAGTGATTCTTTAATTTGAAACTTATAAGAACGAGTGTTGTCCACTCCCAGACTAAGCATGAAGTAAAATTTCGAGTTTAGAAAAGCCCCGTGTAGAAAATTTGTCGAGGGTCGCGCAGCGACCCGAGACAAATTTTTACGGGGCTTTTCTAAACTTGAAATTTTACTTCATGCGCCACGCGTATAAACCACTGATTTACAGTAAAGTTAAAATATATAACGTTTAGATGTGATGATCAATATTTACCGAGATGTAAACGTCAGATACGTTTTAAAAAAAATCTATTGACCTAAAATTGTACACGTAGACATAATTTCGACTTTATTTTACAAATGTCGTATTAATTATAATTACATTTTAGATAATTTCATAAATATCAAATAAATATTCCTATCAAAACCACCCCAAGTCGGACAAAAGATAACGCTACGCGCAAGCTGAAAACAAATAGACTTCTTACTACCTGCTAATATCGAGTTGACATTGACATAAAAAAATGCGGTTGTTGTTCATAATGGATTACCCCCTGAGTACTCGGTCTCTTTCCCCTTACCCTCCAACATTTTAGGAAAGAGATAGAAATCTGAAAATTTTAGATATTTTCGTGTCGTCGCCTTTCAATTAGCTTAAACTGAAAACACCCCTACTTCCAATAGGCTCAAACTGAATAGACCGCTGCCTTTCAATTCTTTCAGTTGGCTCACATGATTTTTCAATGGCTGCCAATTTAACAAACATCACAAATGTCATTCCGTTTAGAATGAAAATATTACAGAAAGAGATAAATAAATTGAAAAAATAACACACATACACAACAGCAGGTATTTGGAACATTTCTGAGAACATTTGCGGGGTAAGAAATTATGAAATTATTCTACATTCAATAAATAATTTGTGTTGTAAGTTATAATAATATGTAATGAAATTATAATTCTATTCTGCGATCAATGACATTTTATCTGTCACACTCTTTTGAAGTTTGTCTACATTATTTTTATGCATATACCAAAGATTATACGTGTCTATTCAAGAACTTGTCTGACCGAATGTACCTCGGCCAATGATTATAACGTAATTTTGTTGGTCCCTCAAGTCTGTTACTTCGGGTTATTGTCCTCCTGGCCTCGGGCAATTACCAAGCAATAAACTATTAGGTTAAACAAAATTAATGCGTAATTATCAATGCCCTTGGTGACATTATGTCTGAAAACTATTAATATTCAAAATATCGATGATTATCGATACCAGATATTTTAAATTTAATGTTTATATTTATTAAATACTGTAAAATGTATTTTAATAAGTGTTATTAAAATTTTTGTGGCAATATTATTTATTATCAGTGAAGGCAAGATAGATAGCCACAAAATGTAAACGACAGTTACGAATTTAATTACAATCAGCTGTTTTATAAAAAATAATAATAACAAATCAATATATCAATTTGAACTTTAGTATAAATCAATGTATTATACGCTTGGTACATGACGTAACATGTCGAGTTTAGAAAAGCCTGAAAATTAGCATTTGCCGGGGCGCGACTTGCTTAGCTTGCGCGCCCCGGCAAATTTAGCATCTATAATTGAAAGATTTTATTAATTTATTAAAATATTTACACCTGAATTTTATGGTAAATTGAATTCGGTAGCTTTTTAAGATTATAATATAAAAAAATTACCAAAACAAATTTACATGAAATTTACCGATTTTATTGAGATATTCGAAAATATCGATATAAATCGAGCATCCCTATACCAAAGGGAAATTTATTATCAAAAACATCTCATAAAATGGCTTATATAAAGATCATATTTGCAATAAGACACATAATTTTAGGTGAAGCAAATAAAATAATTTTAATTCGATTAGTTTTTCAATTTTGGAAGAAAATGCTAAAAAAAAAAACACATGAAACAGCTATTTCACAGCACAATTTCAACAGAATTTATAAATCATACCATAGCAAATTTCAATCAATAACAATATGACAAGACCACGGCGAAATTAGAATATATGAAATAATATTTTGTAGTAATTTAAATTTTAATACTTTGTTAAAATCAAGAATATACATTTGATGTGAACTTTTTTTGCTACAGAATCTTGAGTTTCATACTTTTTTTTAACTTTTTGAATTCAAAATTGAAAATGAATCGAATTTAAATTATTTAACTTCTTTCACCTAAAATTACGTGTCTTATTGCAAATCTGATCGAGTGTCTGGGATAAGGGGCGAACATAGAGATTTAACATGTAAAATTAAATATGCGTAATTATTAGCTCCCCTATTAATTTTAGAGAAAAATCGTAAAGGAATATTTTTTAGAGTATTAAAAACTGTAATAAATGTATCAATTTAATTTGCGTTTGTACCAAAATTCACCTCAATAATAATAAAAATAAGTTGAACAATGTACCATTTAATAAAAACCCCTGCCATGAGTTTGACAAATGTCATGTAATAGTGAAAATAATTTCGCTACTCAGATATCAATTTACGCATTATATAATGGTATGTAAATTAAATTCACTTGGTTTTGTTTCACATATATGTATTTTATTTTCTACTGGTTTCGGCTTAATGCCATTATAAAGAATGATGTACAAATGGATTTGTTTGTGAATATATACAGTTTCGAGTTTTAGGTTTTATTGGGTAATAAGGGACCACATTTTTACTTGCCTTTATGGCTTTTGAAATTTCTAAACCCTCCCGGTAGTTAAGCGTTAATCCCTTATTACCTGTATGCAGAATTTTTAAATCGTTTGAAGAAAAATGGTGATTAGATGTGATACAGTGCTTAGAAAAACCGGTGGTTTGTTTTTTATTCTCTATGTCTTTTTTTATGCTCTTTTAACCTGATATCAAAAGACCTGCCGGTTTGTCCTATATACACTGCATCACAATCATCACATTTTAATTCATAAATACCACTTTTCTTCAATTTACACTTTTTAGTTTTGATTTTATTGTTAACTATTAATTTTCCTAAATTATTTGTGTTTGTCAAAATTGTAAAGACAGTGGCTTAATATATTCTAATCTATTCCATGTTATTGTGTCTGAATTTGACCCACTATAAAAGTAATTTTGGAATTGTTTGTGTTGTTTCTTTTTTAACATTTTATTAATTAAATCTTCAGTGTAGCCATTGTTAACTGCTATTGTTTTTCTAATTCAAAAAAATTTGAACTTAAATCATTAATAGAAATTTGCATAGACCAATGTTACTTCGAATTTAATAATAAATTTTATACACAATCAGACGGACTACCTATGGGATCACCTTTGTCTCCTTTATTATCTGACATATATATAGATCACTTTGAAAATAATATATTAACGAAAACAGAAACCAAACACATTTATTTCTGGGCAAGATATATAGACGATGTATTTTGTATATGGACAGGTACAAACAGACAACTGGAAACATTCACAAATTTCATTAATAAAATTAACAAAAACATTCAGTTTACAGTTGAAAAAGAAATAAATAACAGCCTCAATTTTCTTGACATTACATTCACGAAAACAGTAAACAATAAATTGTCATACAAAATATATAGAAAAGAAACTTGCACAGATGTCATCATACCAGAATGTTCAAATACACATAATCAGATTAAATACAGTACATTCCACGCCCTTTTACACAGACTTATCAATACCCCTCTAAATAAAATAGACTTTGAAAATGAACTAGACACAATAAAAACAATAGCAGTTAACAATGGCTACACTGAAGATTTAATTAATAAAATGTAAAAAAAGAAACAACACATACAATTCCGAAATTACTTTTATAGTGGGACAAATTCAGACACAATAACATGGAATAGATTAGAATATATTAAGCCACTGTCTTTACAACTCAAAAATAATTTAAAAGGAAATAATAATAACATAATTTTGACAAACACAAATAATTTAGGAAAATTAATAGTTAAAAATAAAATCAAAACTAAAAAGTGTAAATTGAAGAAAAGTGGTATTTATGAATTAAAATATGATGATTGTGATGCAGTATATATAGGACAAACCGGCAGGTCTTTTGTTATCAGGTTAAAAGAGCATAAAAAAGACATAGAGAATAAAAAACAAACCACCGGTTTTTCTAAGCACTGTATCATATCTAATCACCATTTTTCTTAAAACGATTTAAACATTCTGCATACAGGTAATAAGGGATTAACGCTTAACTACCGGGAGGGTTTAGAAATTTCAAAAGCCATAAAGGCAAGTAAAAATGTAATCAACGACAACGAAGACCTTTGGAATTCCCCGATATTAAATGCCCTTACTACCCAATAAAACCTAAAACTCGAAACTGTATATATTCCCAAACAAATCCATTTGTACATCATTCTTGATAATGGCATTCAGCCGAAAGTAGTAGAAGATTAAATACATATAAGTGAAACAAAACCAAGTGAATTTAATTTACAAACAATTATATTTTAAAATGTTTTACCAAGTGATTAATGAGAAAAAAGTGTCTGATAATACGCATTATAATTGTTATGAATAATAATCTGAGTTATTTCAATGAAGAGAGTTTACGCAGAGTTCATGACTTATTTTCGGTTAAATTTAACAATCGACCAATTCCGTCTGTATCAACAATTACCAAGTTTGTGAACAAGTTTGAAAATACAGCAAGTGTAGCGGCAGGTGATTCAAAAGGTATTTTAATAGTCAAATTTCAACAAATATTAATTCAAAAACATTAACCTTACAGGCAAACGGAACAGAAGATGCAACAATGGATTGGAAGAAAGAGTTTTGAGTTTGATAAATGCTGAGCCAACAACTGGCATACGATGTATTGCTCGTGAGTGCAACGTGTCTAAATTCTCTGTACATAAGATTCTGAAGAAGCATGGATATCATCCCTACAAACATCAATATCATCAGGAGATACTACTAGTGGATGAAAAAACCAGGCGTGTATTCTGTGAAGTAATGCAGGATTGATCAAACACAGACCGAAACATTTTGCAGTCTATCTGTTTTACTGATGAATGCACGTTAACTCTTAATAACCAGCCCAACACACAGAACACGGGATACTGGACCCAGGAAAATCCACGGATACGCTTACAAACTAGAACCCAGTTCCCGCAAAAAAATAAATATTTGGACTGGTACTTTTAAGAATAATATTATTGGGCTATTTAAAATTCATGGAAATTTAATTTCGAATTCTTATTTAGACCTTTTAATCGACCAGGTTGGCCCTGCGCCAGAAGAAGTTGCACGTGAAAATCAGGAGATATGGTATCAGCATGATAGATGTCCGGCCCATTATGGTTTAAATGTGAGGGAATATTTAAATGCTAATTTTTACAATTGTTGGATTGGTCGCGGTGGCACTATCAACTCGCCACCAAGATATACTGATTTAACACCATGCGATTTCTTTTTATGGGGTCACCTGAAAAACAAAATTTATAAAAAACGCCATCCAAATATTGAATCTTTGCGGGAAGCAATTTTTGTGGATTGCAGATTAATTACAGATATGCACTTTTCTAATGTAAGGCAGGCATTTTATAACAGATTGGGTTATTGTTTACACCAGAATGGAGAACTTTTTGAGTACTTGCTCTAACATTTCCCATTGGACGTAGATACAGTATAATAAAAATTTGAACGAAAATAAATCACGATCTGTTTGTAATCTGACACCGCTATAAATTATCTTAGTAATGAATAAATGATCTTTCTTCCACTAATCAAGTGTTATTATTATTATTTATCCCAAACGACAAGCATGCATTAATTATTTTTCATCATTTAAATTTCTTTGGTAGCATTTCGATAATATGAATTCTGGTACAAACGTAAATTAAATCGATACATTTAGTACAGTTTTCAATACTCTAAAAAATATCCCTTTACGATTTTTCCTTGAAATGAATAAAAGAGCTAATAATTACACATATTTAATGTTACATGTTAAATTCCTATGTTCGCCCCTTATCCCAGACACTCGGCTTAAGTAAGTTTAGGTGATATTTTTGATGAAAAAATTCTCTTTGGTAAATAAAAAAAATATATTCACACAAATTTTTCATTTTTGTTTTCAGATTTTAACTCAGAAAGAAAAAACAGTTTCAATTTGTCGCACTGTGTAGTTAAAAATTCATTATTACTTTAAATTCAAAATATAGTAGTTTAAAATTTAAAATGATAAAATATATATAATCTTTTATAAGGCACTGAAATTCAAGCGTGCATTGTTAGAATAAGGTGAACATCATCAGTTCAAACATTTTTATGATATTATATTGTAATATAATATTTATTGCAGTAGATGGCATTTTTAGTTGCAAATTTAAATTGAGAGTCAACACACTAATAGAAATAGTACCATGAGATCGTAACAAAATTATTGTAAACAGGCCTTGACTGGAACAACACGATTAGTTACATTGGTTCTAGAATCCTATGAATTATAATATCACAGTGACATTTTAAATGTAAGTCAGTTTGGCAATCTTATTTCTAGAATTATTTAAGTTTATCGTTGTAATACTAGTTTAATTTTTTCAAAATGTTTGCTTGGAGCACAAATGCTTTATCCTGGAAAGTTATTTCAGGAATGGCAAGAAATTGGTAAACTGACAACGGTCATATTTTGTTGGTCTTTCTGTTCAGGAAATATGTAAAAAATTTTCCGATTTTGCAGTGGATTATCATGAATGATTGATACAAATTCATCAATGTGTTGATACAGGGTGATTACGATTAAATTGTCGCGTGTTCAGAGGTGAATATAACAAAAACGAAGAGACATTTTAGAAAAAAAAGTTTAAAACAAACATTTTATATATTTAACACTGAAGAATAATTAATGCTTTATTAATTGTTAGCTAGGGGTTGTTGTATATCGATTTACCTTGATTTTTGAGATTCTGCAAACGGAATCAAGGTAAACGTGTATGGGACGCACGAATCTAAAGTTCGTTGGTTAAGGCGACTTACCGTTTGGCCACGAATTAAATTTTAAGTTCCACTTTTGAGGTTATATATGGTCGTATTTTCGGCTAAATAAGCACATTAGGGATACCTGTTACACACATGATGAAATCATCTCCAAAATGATGACGTAATTCATCCAATTTGTAGTGTTATCTCCATCAATTCAGTCAATATCACGATATTAATTTTACACTAAAATTGACGTCTACTGACGTTTATTTAAAATAATGGATATATAAATCAAGATTGATTTACATCAATCAAGATTACATTTCAATACATCTAGCGCCATCTATTTTTTATATCGTAAATTAGAATCATAGGTATTCTAATTTACGATATAAAAAAATAGATGTATTAAAATGTAATAAATGTAATGTAATAAATATTAACTGTTTACAAAAACTGTCATCGACATCTTTTGGAATGATGTAAAATATTAATGTTAATATTTAAATATTCAGGAGCTGTTCCGGACACGCAAAGACACTTACGCAATTTATTCTATTGAAAACTTTTCTCCTAACCTAACCTAACCTAACAGTATGTAGAATAATTAATGTGCGCAAAGAGATTTAAGCAATTTATTCTATTGCAAACCTTTCTCCTAACATAACCTAACCTATAAGTATGTGGAATAGTCACCGTGCGCACAGAGACTTACGCAGTTTATTCTATCGAACACCTTTCTCCTAACCTAATCTAAAAGTATGTGGAATAGTCATCGTCTGCAAAGAGACATACGCAATTTATTCTATTGCAAGCCTTTCTCCTAACCTAACCTAACCTAACCTAACCTAGAAGTATGTGAAATATTTAACTTGCGTAAAAAGACTTTCGCAATTGATTCTATTGCAAACCTTTCTACTAACATAACTTAATAACACATAAAATCGCCTAAGCATATTAAAATGTTTATCTGCATCTTATTATTTTATAGAAAAAGGTGTGGCTATACTTATCCTTAAATCAGATAATTTTGCTTGGTTATGTGGTTCTATTCAATTATTTTAATTGTATTTAAATTTAGCTGTGTGTCTACTAACCAAACTCGATATGCCGTAAAAATTTAATTTCAATAAAAACAGTGAATTAAATATAAAAGTAATATTTGTTATTACCTATTGATTGTTTGTTAATATTTTATTATTGCAGTAAATATCCTATAGTCTATTTAAAAACTATAAAGAGTAAGTGCCAAAGCCCAATTTACACTATAAAAAGTTACCAAAAATATCACTACAAATTTGGCGGCAATTTTAAATAATTTCATATGAAAAATATTTAAATAAAATCAAATATCCATTTTGTAGTTCTTAATTGTGGTTAAGTATTTTCTTTTTCATCGTACGATACCGTCAGTTCAATTAAAATGCTTATACGACATTTCGCCATATATCTGTGAAATAAAACATATTTACATTATGTTCATAATATAATATGAAATTTATATAATAATGTGTCTCTATCAGATCTGGGACAAATCCTCGTAAAAAGGATTCGAATCACGAATCCGAATCACCTAATATGATTCGAATCACGAATACTCGAATAAAGGATTCGTAAGAGATAAATATGATTCACATCGAAGATTCGAATCCTGTTTTTTCGAATCACGAATACAAATTCTTTAAGAATAAATTTGATTTTATTATTTTTTTGCAACCATTAATATATAAATATCGTTACCAGTTGTTTTAACAAAAATATTCAAATCCTAATTATTTATTATTACCACTGAACATCGTTGATAACAGACTAAATATCTGACTCCCAGTTACTCAGGTTAACCCTTTGAGGACAGAATAAAAATATTTTACTTAACACATTTATATTTCTAGAAATTATTTACAAATAAGTGTATATAGCAAATTATGAGAAGAAAATGTTTAAATCATGTCCTGATTATCCTCCAGGATGTGGTTAGCGCTGGTAACCAGGAGGCACTTGTGGTACCTTATTATTTTGTGTGGAATAATGTAAAACAATTCCTGTCTTTATTAAGACACAAGCCCACATTGCAAATAGAACATTTCCAAATTGTTCTATGCACTTCTTTTGTTGTGCTGCAGTGTGCACATCTTACAGACTGTACCCGTTCAGGCATATGTGCATACCTTAGTTCTTGTGGCACATATTTTTTGTACTTGTTTCCTGGCATATCTTTAGATTTTCTACCACGCTTTAGGTTTTCTGGTGCAGCACCAATTAGGCTGCTCGCAACTGAAAGGCGAAACATCTTCAATGGCATCTCATTTGGACATCTATTTCGAAATAAAACATATGCATTTACAACGCAAGCATCTATAAAAAAACAAAAAATCCTATGCCACCATTTATGGGATTTTCTGTCGATTTGATACAGTAAAAGTAACATATCAAATTTGTCCACATATCCCATGTGTTTGTTATATAGATTACATATAGGGGGACAAGAAACCTCTTCTACAGACCCATCTCTTTTTCTTCTTGTGATAATAGAGTTATTTGAGGGATCAATATAATTCGCAAGAAACAAAACACTGCGATTGTCCATCCATTTGAGAGCTACTATACCATCCGTTGGTACCTGCCAGTCTGAATCTCCTCTCTTCAATTGCTTGTCCGCTTTGAATTCGGGCAGATTTTTTCTTCCTTTACGGACCGTGCCACAAGAATAAATACATTCTGCAAGTAAATCTCTTTGCAATTTGACAGAATTGAAATAATTGTCAAAGTACACCTTATGGTTTTTACGAACTATTGTTCTCGTTAGGTCTTTTACAACCCGACTGCCTAAATTTGTTTCAGTCCCATGATTGACCTTTCCAGTATAAATCTGGAATTGACATATGTAACCGCTTCGGTCAGCTCGCACCCAAACCTTGTCCCTCGTTTCGTCGGTTTCATCGGCATGTATTGTCGAATAGTGCTTCGACCTTTGAATTTTATCATCGACTCATCAATTGATTGATGTTCGCTTGGTTTCAGTGATGTTATAAAAGTTTCTGATAAGGTGTTGAGGGGGGGCCTAATTTTGTAGAATTTATCATAATTTATATGATCTTTTTTAGGTTGCATAGCATTGTCGTTAAGATGCAAATTGGTAAGCAACCAGGAAAATCTGTCTCTTGATATCGACGAACTGACGTAGCTAT
This sequence comes from Philonthus cognatus, assembly GCA_932526585.2. NCBI lineage: Eukaryota > Metazoa > Arthropoda > Insecta > Coleoptera > Staphylinidae > Philonthus > Philonthus cognatus. The sequence continues at coordinate 6,378,867 of OW052249.1, read as the reverse complement.
CTCTCATTTCCATTCTTGATGACCAATAATCACGATAGCTAGGCATCTTTTTCAAACTCATTATCATGTTTACGCCTAAAAACGTGTTTACTTCATTACTTGTTGTGGGTACATAATTGTTGTTACCACCATTGTTCTGTGTCGCATACAAATTTGTATGATAAACAATTTCATCCATCAACCTCTCTGGAAACAGATATTTAAATATTTCGGTTGGAGTTTCAATGTCTTCTGGAATATTTGGTCCACTATCTTCTAAAAAAGGATTTACATTTCCTACATTTGAGGAATTGTTTGTCCAAATAACGTCATCCCCTCGCTGTTGCATTTGCAAAACGGATAGCGGTACGTCATCCTCGCTTTCCCAATCACTAATTATAAGATCTTCATCATCATCTTCATGACGTTCAGTTTCCACCAATAACTCATCATTTTCCAATTCCTCTTCATCAGATTCTGAGGCATCACTTGGTATATCATCGATAAAGGCATATATTTCATCTTGCGTCATATTTTCCAATTCTCTAATACTCCACTTTTTATTCATGGCTAAAAACAAAATTTGTACTATATTATACTGAAAATTGTGCACACAGCTTGATTCAATATTTATACTTCACCAAAAATAAAAATACACATTGTGTGCCTGGTGGTTACCAACAAAGACCATGTTTTATAAAGTATAAAAAAAAGCATTTATTCTTGAAAATAGGAGATAATATATTAAGCTACATATTTTTGGTATTATTATGACTACAACTCACCTGTCATTTTGTTTATTTCGTTCAGTAACCTCACAAAATTGATGAACTAAGATACACCGACATGTGCACATCGCCACAATAAATAGTCTGAAATAAGCTCCAAGCCAATGATACCAACATGAAATCAATACAAGCACTATTTCTGTTACATAGGCAACACATATTGCACCGTGGTTTTAACTAGAAACCAGTAGACACTTAGACAATTTATTCTAAATTTGTGGTTAGCAGCAGTAACCAGTTGTCCTAAAAGGGTTAAAGATGTATTTGTGTGTTTCTGAACTCCACTTCAAATCAGTGTTTTGTACGCGTGGCGCATGAAGTAAAATTTCGAGTTTAGAAAAGCCCGAAAATTTGTCTCGGGTCGCTGCGCGACCCTCGACAAATTTTCACGGGGCTTTTCTAAACTCGAAATTTTACTTCATGCTTAGCCTGGGAGTGGAAACACTCGTTTAAAACTTCAAATTAAACTCTATTATAAAATCGACTGCCTGAAATTTACGTAAATAAAAAAATCACTGAATATCATTAAAACCGGGAAAGTCATAGAAAAGTCATGCAATTTTATTCAAATTGACCAAAACACTAACAAAAAAGCCATATGATATTATTAAATTTGTCAAAATCAGCAGGCAAATTACAAAGCACGTAAAAATTTATAAAATTAACTTAAATATTGGCAAAAACAATGAAAACTATTAAACAGAATAGGGGTTTCCCACAGGAGAAACTTATATTAAAAGGCCAGGGAAAACATCTTTAGTCCGGGAAGTTTTGGAGAAATTCAACATTTCAGATTGTGTCTGCCATGTCAGTTTTACTTCAAACAATATTAAACAAAATTTTGAAAACTAGATTTATGGATCATCTGTTATAATCTGCTTATACATATTTATTATCAGAGCTGATTATTCGAATCACGAATACTCGAATAAAGGATTCGTAAGTGAAAAATAAGATTCGAATCAAAGATTCGAATCCTCATTTTTGAATCACGGATACAAAAAGTTTAAAACTGAATATTAATCTATTATTTGCAACCAGTAATATTTTATTCCATCAGTTTCTATTAACAAAAATGTACATTTACCGACTAAATATCTGATTATATACTGATTTTAATTAATGATGATATATGTGTAATTGAACTTCATTTTAAATCTGTGTTTTGTACGCGTGGCGCATGAAGTAAAATTTCGAGTTTAGAAAAGCCCCGTGAAAATTTGTCTAGGGTCGCTGCGCGACCCTTGACAAATTTTCTACGCGGGGCTTTTCTAAACTCGAAATTTTACTTAATGCTTAGTCTGGCAGTGGACCGTAAAGATTTTCTACATGTCGAGATTTTCGATATTTCTAGATTTATGTCGATTTATTTACAGTTTGTTATTGTATTAAATGCAACTTTAATATTAAATAAACACGGTTTTTTTTTTAGGAATAGAATATTCACCCATTAAGAGCCGACCAAATTATAAAGTTAACTCTAAAAGTTAATTTTAAATAAAATGTTGAATCTTTTTCTATGATTTCAATGAATGGTTTATTATATTACATACGTCGATTTTTTAAAAAAGTTAAATTTAAAATTCAAACGAGTGATGTCCACTCCCAGACTAAGCATGAAGTAAAATTTCGAGTTTAGAAAAGCCCCGCGTAGAAAATTTGTCTCGGGTCGCGCAGCGACCCGAGACAAATTTTCGCGGGGCTTTTTTAAACTCGAAATTTTACTTCATGCGCCACGCGTATAAAACACTGATTTAAAGTGAAATTAAAAATGCACTGAAAACCAACCCAACTTCGATATTTTTTCAAAATTAGATGTTTGCTTTCCTATCCATGCTGTAAACCTTCAGATATTCGTTGTTTTCTTGTAAAAAAACTTCGATTCCCTGCAGTCCTTCGGTCTCCGAAGACCATGGTTGGTCCTTCGAGCTGTAGCCTTTGTAAACTGGTAATAAACTTAGTAATCTAGAGTGATCCTTCAATTTGAAACTTCTAAGAACGAGTTGTGTCCACTCCCAGACTAAGCATGAAGTAAAATTTCTAGTTTAGAAAAGCCCCGCGTAGAAAATTTGTCGAGGGTCGCGCAGCGACCCGAGACAAATTTTCACGGAGCTTTTCTAAACTCGAAATTTTACTTCATGCGCCACGCGTATAAAACACTGATTTCAAGTGAAGTTAAAAATATACTATTAACTTTGGATATTTTTCATGGTTAAGTAACCAAATATCCATTCAGAAATATTTGAATTAATCGAAAATTTCAATATTTATATTCAAATATGAATAATTTAGTGATTTAAATATTCATATTAGAATATTTAACTATTTCAATTAATCGAATTCGAATCCCAGCCTGAATAGCGATGATTCGAATTATTTAGGAGGATTTGAATCCGTGTATGAGGATTCGAATGCTTTAATAAGGATTCGATTCCTTTTATAAGGATTCGAATCTTTTTGTACGAATTCGAATCCTTTTATAAGGGTTCGAATCTTTTTATAAGAATTCGAATCCTTTTATAAGGATTGGAATCATCTACGTCTGGATTCGATTACGAATCCTTTTAAAAAAATGTAACGAATCCGGATCACGAATCCGTTTTCACTAAAGTATTTGAATACCTCTGTTGAATCCTATAAAAGGATTCGAATCCTGAATGATTCGAATCCTGCCCAGCTCTGTTTATTATGCACTGTTTTTCAGACAGATATACATGACCCAAATTCAACTTCTTACGCTTTTTTGGACGTGAAGGTGATATTATCACCGAGCTTGTACCGGGTCCATAATCCATCACAACAATATAAATAAAACTAACTTTTAACTATGCTGAAGTACCACCGCACAAAAGGTTATTACGAAACAGACAAAGTTGCAACTCGGCAACGCTTCGAATGAAGGTTATGTCAGCTGTTGCGTCTAATAATGAAGTAATTAGCATAATGTAAAATGGGCGCGCTCTCGGCCAATCAGAGTTGTAGGTTTTGGCGCGTGAAATTTAAAACGCTCCTCCTAGTTATTAAACAGATTATAGTTATCGTACGAAAGTGTTATCTATTTTTTATATCGTAAATTAAATTACCTATGATTTAATAATCAATCTCGATTTATATATCCATTATTTTTAATAAACGTCAGTAGACGTCAAATCTAGGGTAAAACTAATATCGTGATATTGGCTGAATTAATGAAGATAAAAACTACAAATTGGATGAATTAGGTCTTCATTCTGGAGATAATTTCATCATGTGTGTAATTTGTATCTGTAATGTGCTTATTTAGCCGAAAATACGACCATATATAACCTCGAAAGTGGAACTTAAAATTCGATTTGCGACCAAACGTTAAGTCGCCTTGACCAACGAACTTTAGATTCGTGCCTCCCATACACCTTTACCCTGATTCCATTTTCAGAATCTCAAAAATCATAGTAAATCGAAATGCAATGAATCCGTTAGCTAAGTTCTCTTACTTAAGACCTAACTCGGCTCTAATTTTTTTTCTACTGAACTGCCAGAGATAAGTTTTGTGCATTACACTATTATTGTTTTTAATATTCCAAAGAAGTAGAAGGTTTACATGTTCTTCTAAGTTTTGTTTTCGATTTGGCCCAATAATTATTGATAGAACAAACCTTTGTAATTTGCCTGCTGATTTTGACAAATTTAATAATATCATATGGCTTTTTTGTTAGTGTTTTGGTCAATTTGAATAGAATTTCATGACTTTTCTCTAACTTTCTCGTTTTTAATGATATTCAGTGATTTTTTTATTTACGTAAATTTCATTCAGTTGATTTTATAATAGAGCTTAATTTGAAGTTTTAAACGAGTGTTTCCACTCCCAGGCTAAGCATGAAGTAAAATTTCGAGTTTAGAAAAGCCCCGTGAAAATTTGTCGAGGGTCGCCCAGCGACCCGAGACAAATTTTCTGGCTTTTCTAAACTCGAAATTTTACTTCATGCGCCACGCGTACAAAACACTGATTTAAAGTGGAGTTCAGAAACACACAAATACATCTTTAACCAGAGTAACTGGGAGTCAGATATTTAGTCTGTTATCAACGATGTTCAGTGGTAATAATAACCTAGTCTGCTTTGACATGTGTTTCAGATAAGTGAAGAGGCAAAACTCCCAGTTTCCACTAACAATTTATGCAAGATTTTGGTACACCTAACAGCTCGAGTATGTTGTGTATTCGTTATTATAAGAGTTTTTCTTGTTATGCATTATTATGCACACCTATTTTTTGACGGTAGGTCCGGAAACAAGTACCTTTCGTGTCATATCTCTAGAGAAAATGTAAGCATTTCGTTTATAAGCTTCACATTCGTTGCCGACGCGTCGACAATGACATTTTCGAAGTGACATTGTTGACGCCGCGCATTCGCGATTGCAACATGTCATTAGGGTTTGCCTACTGTTTATCCTAAGAACCTAAGAAAAATAAAATCAAAATCTGGTTGGCCAATAAAAAAACCCGAATATAAACATAATTCTTGATTAAAAATTACTACCTCAAATAACATATTTCTCTAAAATTATAATTAGATATAGGTAGTTTTCTCTTGTGACAATTTTAATTTTTCCTAATTTTTCAGAGCCCTTTATAGTAAATTTAAGATTTGACAATGAATAGTATTTTCAAGTCATCCAAAACTTTTTGTAAAGAATGACTTTTTGTCGAAAAATGGACATTAAATTAGTTTTTCCTATCAGAGCAGTAATCCGGGGACACACGATATATATTAAAAAATGTATTCTATTAAGTGCTCAAAAAGAAGTTAACAATCCTATTTTAATTTACATATCGAAATTAAATATATTTTTGTTCAGTTTCCGGTCAATTAATTTCCATAACAATTTACTTCTTGACTGCCAGTTATTGTCAAATTATACAGGGTGTCCGTATTATGACAGAATGTATGGGGATCTCAGTTATTTGAAGAGATAGAGAGTCGGTTGAATTGGGGCAAAGTTGCGTATTTTAGTTCCTAATAATAATAATGTATAACAATTTTGAAATATCTTTTTTTTGTTTTCGAGATATCAACAAAAAACAGTTTTTTTTTAAAAAACCGTTTTTATTTTTTTATTCGGAAACAACTGATCTGCACATTTAGAACTTTAACAGTTGACAGGCACTTTTTAATAAGATTTCTAGTAGTATATATTTTTTTAAGATAACTATAACATTTACCCGGGGACCATAGCCAACTTTCGTTTAATTTTTATGGGCGTTTTTTTGGATTTTCGTATTTTTTGAAAGAATATTTTTTTCTGAACTCAGTGATATACACTTCTGTGCAATAAAATTAAGTACACAAAATATGTTATGGTTTAAAGCGGACATGATGAGTTACCTAGTTACGTAAATATGTCAATTTCCTTAATGTCAAAATGCCGCGTCATTTAGACGACAATTCAAAAATTTGAATTTTAACTAAAATAGAAGATGGTTTTTCTTTTAGACAAATTGTTCGATTGGTGAACATTAGTAAAGGCACTGTTTTCAGAGTTAAGAAAAGTTTGGAGTGGGAAAGAGGTGTTATGGTGTTTTATTATTTATTCAAACTGCTGCTAGGCAATTAAGACAGACCCGAGTTATACAACTAGAATATTGTGAAAAATAATTATAAGACTTGTGCTTAATTTTATCGCACAGAAGTGTACCACACTCATAATTTATTTTAGACTTGATATTTAAAATTATAAAATATTCATTACAACCAGTAAAATATGTATCGTATTAGTATTTTGTCATTAAATCACTATATTGTGACTGTATTTGATATAGTCATTTAAGTGACTTACAATCATAACATGACAAAAGCCGAAATACAGTCCATTGAGAGATATGATCAAAATCCTAGCATAGCCAATCAAGCCACTTTCAGTCACAATAGTCAAAACACGGTCAATAAAGATATAATATGACAAAATCCTATGATAATCCAAAGACAGTCAAGCAATTAATTAAGATTCAAAATGTCACGCCAGTATTTCGTTTATAAACAAATACATTTTCTATCAGACAGTAATTAATTAGCTAGATGTCCGTCTTTAGTGGTGATATGTAAGCAAATTATGGGTTCTAGGAGTTGTCAAATGACCGCCTAAACAATAGCGCCTGTTTCCAAGGCACTCTTTACAAAAAAAAAAGATTTAAATTTTACACATAAAATGTAGAATAAACTATAAGTGTGATACATCATTGAATTCATAAAAAAATATTCTTCCAAAAAATATTAAAATACAAAATGGCGCCCATAAGAAAAACAAAAGTTGGCTATAGTCGCTTGGTAAATGTTATAGTTATCTTTAAATAAAATATGATACTAGATTTCTTGTTCAAAAGTGCCCTTATAATGTCAAAATTGTAAATGTCTGGATTCAATAAATTTTGAATAAAAAAATAAAAACGAAATTTCAAAAAATCCGTTTTTTGAGAATATCTCGAAAATGAAAGAAGATATTTCAAATTTGTTTTTAGATTATTATTAGGCCCTAAAATACGCAACTTTGCCTCTATTTAACCGACTCTCTATTTATTCAAATAACCGAGATCCCCATAAATTCTGTTGAAATACGGGCAGTCTGTATAGACAGATTAGAAGAATCAAAAGTCAATATTGAACTGTAGTGTGTAGACTAAGAGTTATACCAAACTCTTATTTTATGATCCAATAGATCCTTAATTAATTTTACATTTAAAATTATCACATTTATGAATTTGCCAAGTTGTTCTGGGATACAAGAATGCTTACATTTCAAAAGCAGGGATATTTGGTTAAATAGAATTAAAGATAAGAAAAATTAATATTATCTTTTCGTAACTTTTATTCTAACGTTGATTCTTTCCTTCGCAAACTTTTGATCATCATAAAACTTCCTGTATTAATAAACAGCACTTGAAATTACACGGGCAAACTTCGTAATAAATTAACATCTATAAAACTTGTAACAGCTTGAATTTAGAGGGGAACTGGGTTAAAATAGTAATTATCTTTCCTGCTATAGTGCCCTCCCCTATGCGGCGATCATGTCGCAGAGGATTACGTGCATTATGAATAAAAGTAAATTTCACGCCGACCGACAGACGTGTTTTTAATTATTTCGGCCTATTGAGCCAGAATCGATTTCCAGATCTCAGCCAGCCCAGCGTCTATTAGCTGCTGACCTAAAAGTGTCGCCGTCGCCGACACCAAGCGCCGACGTTGTTTACTCCAACTTTTCCAATTAAGAAATTGTTTCAATTAGCACGCACTTCATAGCAAATAAATTGCTTATAAACAAATAACAATCATCATTAATTTGCATGGAATTATCAAAACATCGTGTACTACATTGATAATATGTGGTGTTCCTGTAGCAATCATATAGGATTCTAACTAACTTTTCTCGTGTATGTGGATAGTTATGAAAGTTTGAGCCCTCTCAGACGGTTTGATTGATGATCTAATATACTAATATACTAATATCATATATCAAAGTAATCAATTGAGTTATGTAAAGTATACGACGAAGATTCAATAAAAAGAACTAAAAAGTAACTCTTGAACTAATTTCTCACTTAACACTTAGTAAAGCATTACACTAATTATTTAAACTAAAAGGTGCTCAAAAATCACTAAACAGAATTTTGTCACATAACATATTAAACAATTTATCTGTACGTGGTAAATTTATTTAATTAAATTAATAATTTTAATTCTTTAAGTCCGAGATTGAAAATCAGACAACATCTAAAGGTAAAACGAAAGGGTCCGTTAATAAACTGTTGTTATCCCAAAAGTCTATCATAAAAAGGTCTACCAAATGCAAAAGGTATTGGTTTCAAGTATCTAACCAAATATCATCAAGCCCTGCTGATTGTGATTGGACATTTATTGCGTGCAATCTGCCACTGTGTAATCCATGATTTAACTTTAACTATGCTCGCAATTCCAAGATATAAATAGGCACAGATGGGTATCAATAAAAAATATACAATTTATTTTAAAGTGATGACATGCAAAATTTCTATTCTAAACTAAAGGTAGTGAAACGGGACATTCATTTATAAATGATATTGCGAATACCCGCCGCTTAAGTCCTATAAGCACAAAGACGCGTCCTGTTTTAGTTAAATTCAACAATTCTGACAAGAAATAAAAGGTGTTTTTTAAGAGCTTGAGATCTTCAAATAATAATTCAAGACAGAAATATTGTTGGAAATATTAATTATTATTATAATTATCAACGGGGAACATTAAGGCGTCGATTTGAAACCAAATTGACAACCCCGGTTTGAATAAAATAAATACTAATAAGCTTGGCCTATGTTATATTCAAAACGGATCCCGCTGATTACCCACTAGGTCTTAGGTAGAGAGCCACAATCACTTAGGAAAAATAAGAAAAAGCACTTACCTGTATTTCTCCTGTCACCGTCTTTGGTTTTCACACACACTTACTTATTATATATATTTCTCTCGGGGTCTTTATATTGAAAGTTAGCTTTACATTAAATTAAAAAAAATCAGACGTTCGAAAATCAAACGGAAAATCAAACATAATAGCTTTGACAAGTATATTACATGCTGAAAGCTGAACAGCTGATTGATTACAGCACAACCAATTGATGTATATTGATCAAGTAGTAATTTAGTTTTCATCAATGTCATGTTATAGTGTATTCATCGCTCTTTTGCTGAGCAATAAAAATCTAACTTGAATACCTTCAATAAAATTATAATCATTATACAACCTTGCGGCTACCGGCACTGCGGGTGACCAGCGCGGAGGGTAGTTGGTGCGCGCCGACTAGGATGCTAAATCAATATTTACCGAGATGTAGCGAAAAAATGCAAGAATCACTTTCTTTGAATAGTTTTGGAATAATAAATAATATAAACGATTTTATTCCTTTTTTCAAATTTGAATACTTAGTCCTTGCGCCATTTGGAATGTTTTCCTGTAATTGGTTATCAGTCAACGACTAGGATAGCCAACTATAACCAAAATGGGCTTTATGCAACTAATTTTCAATCAGAAAACAAATATCAAAATTAAATTTGTGTTCAGTATTCCGGCACCAGATACCCATAGACGCATTTCGGACTTCAAGGTCCTCTTCAGTGTGGTCCCGAACCAGTGCTGAGAAATACTGAACATTTCTGACTATTTCAAGTGAAAACTATTAATGGATTCGATAGCTAACGCCATCTAATGCAAGCAAGCACTTGGTCAACTAGACGTTGACTGGAACTTTTATCAAAAACAGTAAAGATTTGTTACAGGTCCAAGACAATTGTTTCGAGGAGAAGCGAACAACGACTCCAATTATTGTCTGGACCGGTATTATACTCACTGATCGAGATGCTTATGACATTTTTTGCACTGCCGGACAAGACGAACAACATTTCTTCCCAATTATTATTAATATATCACTAACAGCTTGTCAAAATTGATTACTAAAACTTGATTCATTTCATTTTTAATAAACTTGATTTTGTTAGTCTCTATGGATGGTAACTTTTATTTACCGTTCACTGAACGGTACGTAAAACATAAGTTCTACTTACTAGTTTGTTACTTATAGCAACTTGGTAAAAACAACCTACCATCCTGGAAACAGACAGTAAGTACTAGTACTTACAAAGGTCAATCGTGCAAAAATAAATATTAGCACTACTTCATGCAGAAATATTTACTCTACAAAATGTTCCGTTTTCTCCATCTACACCCTGTATACAAGAAATAACAATAATTTTATTAGGTACACGTATGTTTATGACATCTGTCGCTATATTAACACTATAATTTTTCAACAATATTTGAAATCATATGTGTTTGCGTAAAGGATATTAAAGTTTTATAAGTTATTTAAGATATGTGAGTAATGAATCGACTCCCCCAACTCCCAGTTTTCTCTAAAGCACACAAGCCAAGTTTACGTCCCAGTTCGCAGTTCTCGAACTATACGTGCGGGGTGGGAGTTTTGGTAGCAAGAAATAGGAGAGTATGTACCCCGCAGGATCGCCGTTCACAATCTTCGCCCATAAATATCCTTTTGATCCCTCCGAAAGCCCCCATCGCCAATGGCCCCGTCTTCTATTTAATACATACACAGCGGCATTCAATAAACGCCGGCTTTCATTTTATTCCCAGAAATTTCATTGCCGACGTTTATCGTTCGTAAAAGGGCCGAAAAGGAAAAACCTGAAATATTTATTGTTTTATTTTAGTAACTATACAAGGTCCTGCAATTCACCTCACGTCTTCTATAGCTGAGTTACTAATTAAGTTATGATTTTGATATCTTGCAGAGTTTACTTGTATCCTGGGGTGTATTTCAGAAAAATATTTCACATATACAGGATTTCCCATAATTTCCAATATTTTTAAGAAAATGATCTGACATCTACAGATACAAATTTTAAACAAATTTGAAAGAGAATTAAATTTTAAGCCAAATGGTGTCAAAAAATTATTTGATTCCATTTAAAAAATCAAGTTACCCTTGATTGAAAATTCATAAATTCAACTGTTTCTATTTCGGAGCCACCTTAACGATAGCGCCCGTTATACCCAATAGAGTATACCTCTCCATCTTATATAGTTTCATAAATATTTTATATTTACGAAACCTTTACTGCAAGCAATGTCAAATAACTCCGAAAAAGTACGACTTAGACCGAATGTTGTATTAACAAACCGACATTCATTTTTTATAGGAAACCTAAAAAGTTAAGTAAGCATCCTATTTAAAATAACAAAATTCCAGCTAAACTGGAATTTTGCAACACCCTGTGTAATCAAAAAAAAATTCCCGAAATACGCCCTAGTAAGTAAAGGTGGAAAATATAAAAATTCTAACTTAATTAGTAAGTGAGCTATAGAAGAAAGAGCAATTGAAAATTAATAGAATGGCTATAAAACATTAGTTGACGGGATGAGTAGGAAGTATTTAGGACGCGACGTAGGCGAGTCCTGGAATCCTGCTAATCCTGCAAATCCTGTAAAATTACTTTTGGAATTTGTTACGTAAATTACTATTAAATACGTCAACTATTTTTTTTATAGCCATTCTATTAATTTTTAATTGTCTATGCTTACTATTTCGGAGTTATTCGATATTGATTGCAGTAGTGGTTTCGTAGGTAATTACTAATTAAGTGAGGCTGCAGAAAAAAATATTTGTCACCAAGTAATCCACGTTCAAATGTTGATGTTATTTTGTAAAACTAATTCTTCGAGTAATCTGATTTTATTTTGATTTGTTTTGTTTTGTGACACATTACTTGTGTTTTTTCTTTGATCAATTTCAGAACATTTGCAGAAAACCACTCACTTATATTTCCATAACGATTGGTCCTATAATGATGCCCTGTGGTATTTTCACACCCTCGCAACATTGCTATCTCTCTCTATTCCAACTCACTGCTGTGTATTTGATAGATATGACTTAAACCGCGATAATACGTGTCCTTTTATACTATATCGTTTTAATTTAGGCAATAATAGAATATGGTCAATTGTGTCAAGTGCTTTTAAGAGGTCTCGAAATACCCCAAGCGCAAGATCTTTACTCTCGATTGCCCCATTAATATAGTTAGTGAACTCAAAAACAGCACTATTAATGGATTTTCCTTTAATATATGCATGTTGAGATTCAGAAGAAATACTACAACTGTTAAGGAATGTCGTAAGTCGGTCACACATTATTAATTCAAAGATTTTTGAAAGCGATGATAAGAGACTAATTGGTCTGTAATTATTCATTACAATAATATCCCCTTTTTTATGTATAGGTAATATTAATATTAGCCCTATTTAAGATTGTCGGGAAATGTTCCATATTTAATTCAATTTCAATTTCAATTTATTTACGGAAAATCTCCTTTATACAATACAATAATGACAATCATTTTCTTAAACATAAGTCACCAGTATATTCATTAGTCACAAGTATATTCACGGAAAAGTAAAACATATAAATAACCCAAGTGGCGGCAATAAATGCAAACATAAACATCAGAAACGGTAATCTTAGTGATACTAATACACAAAAATATACATATATAAATAAGTGAAAATAAATAAAAGTATATAAATAAATGTATACCATGTATAATGTGGTATCACAGATGGTATCACAGATCAAGATAAGTTATAACGCAACAGCAATATATCACAGGTATAAGACACCAAATAATCAATAACAAATGAATAACAAAATAATAATAATAATAATAATAATAATAATAACAAAATAAAAATTAAAATAGCTATACAAATATTAATAAATACCGATTTAAAATTAATACTCAGAAAGGACATCGGATAATTGAATGCGGAATCTGGATTTGAAAGTGGCAAATGAAGAAATAAACAAAACAAAATTGTTGTCATTCTCCAGTTTGTTTGCATACCGCATCAGCCGGCCCATAGGGCTGTACATATCGTAACGAGTAGGATGAAAGGCAATGCGAAACAATGGTTTGTGTCGTGACTGTGGGCCGCGCGGTATATTGAATTCAAGCCTTTCAACCAACTCACTACAATCTATGAGACCGTTGATAAGCTTATATAAAAACGACATATCTAAAAACATTCTCCTATCAACTAATGACTTAATATTCAATTGTTTTAACATTCCACTGTGACTAAAATTGGCACTTCTTCCACCCATTCGGAAATGCATAAGTCTTAAGAATTTCCCCTGTACTCTTTCAAGCTAAGTAATGGAGTTATTATTGTATGGTGACCAAACACTTGATGCATATTCCAAATGAGGACGAACTAGGGAAGCATACAGCTTTTTAACAGTGCTCATTTTAAAATCTGTCGAAAACCTATTAATAAAACCCATTAGATTCAATAATTTATTACATATATGTGACACATGATTGGAAAAGTTTAGCTTCGATGTAAATAATATACCAAAGTCCTTCATAACTGATTTTTGTGTTAACACATTCCCGTCTAGTGAATAATCAAAATTCTTTTTTTTCCCACGATAAAATGAAATATAGTTGCATTTCTTCAAATTCAACTCCAGTTCATTATTTTTACACCATAATGCAACGCTGTTCAAATCGTCCTGAAGTTGAATCTGATCAGTTGCAGCATTAATGGTCTTAAACATTTTCAAGTCATCAGCAAACAGGAGAAAATTACTGCTTTTAATATTCGACCCAATGTCGTTAATAAATAACAAAAATAAAAGGGGTCCACAATGCGAGCCCTGCGGTACACCCGAGGTTACCCTTATAAAGTTCGACCGATGCTTCCCTATGGGTACACGTTGTGTCCTATTCAGTAAGTAACTGCTCATCCACTTAGTAATGTTTACACCGAAACCCATTAATATTATTTATTAATATGCTATGTTGCACTCGATCACACGCCTTGGAAAAGTCCGTATATATTGAATCGACCTGTGATCCATTCTCCAAGGCGTTTGATAAATGGGTCTGGTACACGACTAGATTTGTAGTAGTAGATCTGCCCCTCAAAAATCCATGCTGTTCATTAATGATTGCTTGTGAACATGACCTAATAAGTTGTTCCGAAACTAACAAATCCAGTAGCTTTGGGATTACTGATTGGATGGATATTCCCCTATAGTTCTCAATATTACCCCTCGCACCATTTTTAAATACAGGGACGACATAACTGTCCTTCCAACCATCAGAAAATACACCTGACGAAAGGGAACTTGTAAACATAGCATGAATAGGCTTACACAAAGTATATATGCAACTTTTTACAAAGAATGCAGGGATACCATCAGGGCCCGCATTGCGCGACACAGGTAGCGAGGCAATGGCATTGAACACATCTTCAATTGAAACACTGAGATTACACAGATCATAAGATGCGTTACCCTGATAATTAGCTAGTGCATTAAATTGCTTATTATTATAGACTTGGGAAAAATGTTAATAATTAAATTAATAATTATTAACATTAATACATCTGCAATAGAATCAATGTTAAACTTTATAAAGTTGTTCGATATTTCATCATCACCACTGCTATCCTTATTTATTAGTTTTTTTGCTGTACTTATCATTTCACCCCTAGTTGTAGCATGTAGTTGCATTGTTTTATCATTATATGTAATAGTATCACTTAAATTGTGCACAATGCTGTTATCATTATTTGCTTTCATTTTTTTCGCATTGTTTAGTAAAAAGTGTTATAATCTTGTGCAATGGTGATCGGATTTCCGCTAATAGTCTTTTTATTATCGACATTACTGGTAATTTGTTTATAAATCCCCCACATAGACTTTGATTTATTATCTGAGATTTTATGTTATTGTCAAATTTAGTTCGTTGATATACTTGTTTTTTTTTATTTTATATAATTTATTGCAATTATTGTTTTACTAAGACAGAACAAACAAAACATCTAAATCTTATTTACATTGTTCGAGCTCAGGAGAACCTGAATATGTTTAGATGATTTTTCGTTGGTTCTTTACAAAACTTATAGAAAACTGCTATTAAATATTATTTTAAACGCATTCATGAATCGATTCCATTGTTTGTTCGCGTCATTTGATTTTATATTATATACACATTCCTATTTGCTCGTTCTTAGTTTTTTTGTAGAATTTTCTTTATTGTGCTCACTGAAACATCGTCGAAACTGGCGCTCACGACGTGGACATACCGTAAGCAGTATCAGGGTATATTTCTGGCTTAGATGATCAGATATATGACATTTTAATACTTCTGATGCATACTCATCCACATAGATTGTAATAATATTATCTAAACAGCTTTTGCAGTCCTTAATAATCCTAGTATAATTATTAATTGTTTTGTTTAAACCAAAAGATTTCAAATCTTTAATTTGGATAGCGTTCACTTTGTGGTACATCTTCATAATAATTTAATTAAAACACTTTACTTTATTTTACCACTTTTATTTTACTTTTCAGTGACTATAGTTTCAACTACAAGCTAGTCCTTGTCATTGATTGATAATGACTAGCTTGTAGTCGACACAATAGTCACTGAAAAGTTAAATAAAAGTGGTAAAACAAAGGTAAGTGTTTTAATTTAATTGTCAAAATATTTCAACACAGAAAAAATCAAATTTTTGTATTATTTGCTCAAAACTCAGTGTTTTTTTTGACGCATCAAGGATACATTTTTAGTCGAAACCGCAGGTCGAGACTAAAAATGAATTCGAATGCGTCAAAAAACATACTGATATCTTGCACAAAATACAAACAACATTGTTTCTACAACCGCAAACGAAGAAATATTACCATAAATAAGTTTTAATAATTAAATGATTTATTTGCAAGATATCATTATACTTCCTTATGTAAATGTAACCATGGACACGAGTTCGATAACAAAAACATTAATCAGTGAACGAATTTGTCAACATTTCTACCGTTTGCGTTCATACAAATAATGATGAATTACGACGGTTCTAATGGTAATGATACTCCCATGTATACCAAGGAAGGAGCAAGGGCGACACATTCTGATTTATTGTCGAAGAAATCAAAAACGCTATACGAAAACACATATTTCCAGTTTCATAATTGGTGTAAGAAGAAAAAGGTAGTGAAACTCTCCAAGAACGTACTTTTGGCCTATTGAAGAAGAGAGAAGAGAAATCTACAAAAAAACAAACTATAAACAATTGATTACTAGGTATCGCATTAAATAAAAATTGTTAATTTATATTTTGTATCAGTTGCCGCCATATTGGAATTTAGCTTAAAAAAAGACATATTTCCAGGCTTAATTATTACATATTTTTACGGTGAATAAATAGCCCACTTTGCAAACTCAAAGCGGTGTGTCAATGTCACCTTATTTTTGACGGTTGTAGAATAGTATATTGTGTATCTAGTGCGTGAAGTAGACTTTTTTACACAAGCGTGAGGATTGCGAAACAAGCGAAGCGAGTGAAGCAATCACGCGAGTGTAAAAAAGTCTTCACGCACGTGTTACACACTATACTTTTTCTACGACTACACGATTTAATAAATTCCAAAACACAAACAAACTATTAACGTAAAGTATTTATTTATCTTTATAATAATTATTATTAATTGTTACAGTGCAGTTGGTTAGGTACATTACACCAGAACTTTTGTTGGATGTAGTATTTAGACAACTATTGTTATTATTATTGCTAATATTCAAAATTTTGTTTGAAGCATATTGCTTCTTTGTTATCGAATTTTCAACATAACTTTCTGCAACAGCAGAACTTTTCCAGCCTCCGTGCTTTTTTAAAGTTAACAGATCGGCACCAGCTTCAACTAACAGAGTTGCAGAAGAACGCCTAAAGCAATGGCCGGTATATTGCTCAGGATTTGGCAATTTTAAAAATTTTGCAACATCTGCGGGTACCTTTCTAATTTTATTAATGCCGATAACCTGACGGGTACATTTTCCGTTTTGATAATTAATGAAAAATTTCTTTTCAGCGTAATTTTTAGGGCGTAGAGCTAAGTATTTTCTGTAGTATTCTAAATGTAGTGTTACAGCAAATTTTCTTGAAATTTTAGTTTTAGTGTCTGGTACAACTATGAGAAGAGATGATCCAAAATCTTGAATATCCTCTACATTCAGTTTATATAATTCGTCTCTTCTCAGGGCACCAGCAAGTCCAAAAATTAAAACGACCTATAGTAAGAAAATAAATAAGAATTTTGAAAACTATGCTGCATTCCACTTACCTTATTTAATAAATATATATTATCGGGTGCTTCATTTATAAATTCAAGGATATGTTCTTTATCCAAAACTCGAGATTTCTTTGGAGTATATCATTCACTTTTTCTCTTTAAAAATGATATTACTTTAGTATAATTACCAATGTTTATGTTATGGTTGACATTTATTGTACTCTTCAACATTGAATAGTGACTCCAAAGTGTTGAGGGCCGGAATTTTGTCGCCAGTTCTGCGAGAAATATTAAAATTACGTTTAAAATTGAATTTGAGTTCAGTATTCCGCATTAGATACCCACAGACGCGTTTCGGACTTCAAGGTCCTCTTCAGTGTGGTCCCGATCCAGTGCTGAGGAATACTGAACATTTCTGACTATATCAAGCTAATATGTGAACACTATTAAATGAATTCGATAGCTAACGCCATCTACTGCCCTATAGTGGTATCGTCAATGACACAGTGCACAAAGTGCATATACAGGTCACTGTTTCGCCCACGGAGCTATACTCTGTTTGTGAAACCAGAAAACAAATATCAAAATTGAATTTGAGTTCAGTATTCCGCACTAGATACCCACAGACGCGTTTCGGACTTCAAGGTCCTCTTCAGACCTGTATATGCACTTTGTGCACTGTGTCATTGACGATACCACTATAGGGCAGTAGATGGCGTTAGCTATCGAATTCATTTTATAGTGTTCACATATTGGCTTGATATAGTCAGAAATGTTCAGTATTCCTCAGCACTGGATCGGGACCACACTGAAGAGGACCTTGAAGTCCGAAACGCGTCTGTGGGTATCTAGTGCGGAATACTGAACTCAAATTCAATTTTGATATTTGTTTTCTGGTTTCACAAACAGAGTATAGCTCCGTGGGCGAAACAGTGACCTGTATATGCACTTTGGCACTGTGTCATTGACGATACCACTATAGGGCAGTAGATGGCGTTAGCTATCGAATTCATTTAATAGTGTTCACATATTGGCTTGATATAGTCAGAAAAGTTCAGTATTCCTCAGCACTGGATCGGGACCACACTGAAGAGGACCTTGAAGTCCGAAACGCGTCTGTGGGTATCTAGTGCGGAATACTGAACTCAAATTCGATTTTGATATTTGTTTTCTGGTTTCACAAACAGAGTATAGCTCCGTGGGCGAAACAGTGACCTGTATATGCACTTTGTGCACTGTGTCATTGACGATACCACTATAGGGCAGTAGATGGCGTTAGCTATCGAATTCATTTAATAGTAAAATTACGTTTTCCGAAAATGAATTAATTTCATGTTCAGTGCGCCATTCCATGAATTTTTTATAAATATTTTCATAAATGTCAAGAGATTTTTTAGGCAACCGCGACGAACTAGCAGCGTTTGCTGCCGCAATAATCCTTGGTGGGGTATTAGGCCTCTCTTGATATAGTGATGTCTGCATTTTAACGTTCACCAATGTTCACTAACACACAAAACAGCACAAACTTAACTAAATGACATGTGTCATTTGAAAAATCACCGCCATCTAAAAATTGTTTACCGATGCTGAACAGTGTATTGGCTCTTATGGCAGCGGTGCGTGAAATAAATCCCATAAGAATTGCATTGTACTTCACGCATCGGTATGAAAAATCAAATTTCACACATTTTTATCGATGTGTAAAATTGTATTTCACAAATAGGAGTAGAAAAAAAAATGTTTTGTATCTTGAATGTTGTCTATAAATTCTATATTAAAGTCCTTGCACAGAAATACTAGTTTTTGTTTCTGGCGCATGCCCTCAAATAATCCTACCAATTGCTGATAAAAAATGTCCTTACTTCTGTTAGGTGGACGATATATCGATACCACAATCGCACTATGTTAACCGATGTTGAATTCGCCTGCCGCACACTCGAACTCATTACTTATGGAGAAATTGTTTACATTTGTTCGCGCTTAAAATCCTGTCTAATTTCGACTATAGATCCTAGCCCCTCCGCACAGTGATCCCAAATGCCAAAAATGTGGCCAAAATATGAAGGAGTTATCCGAATTGAATGAAAATTAGGATATCGGGTTTTTGTGGCCGCTGATTAAGAATCTGAAATAGAAATATTAAAAAACAAAATGGAGGCCTACAAAAGTTATAAAAGTTGTCATATTTTCATGAATATTCGGATAAAAGGCATTTCGAGGTCGCTTATTAAAAATATGTAATTACCAAAGCTGGGATGAATCCTCAAAAACAGGATTCGAATCACGAATCCGAATCACCTAATATGATTCGAATCACGAGTACTCGAATAAAGGATTCGTAAGTGAAAAATATGATTCGAATCAAAGATTCGAATCCTCATTTTTGAATCACGGATACAAATCCTTTAAAAATAAATTTAAATCTATTATTTGCAACCAGTAACATTTTATTCCATCAGTTTCCAATAACAAAAATGTTAATTTACCGACTAAATATCTGATTAATTAATGATGATATATGTGTTACTGAACTTCATTTTAAATCAGTGTTTTATACGCGTGGCGCATGAAGTAAAATTTCGAGTTTAGAAAAGCCCCGTGAAAATTTGTCTCGGGTCGCTGCGCGACCCTCGACAAATTTTCTACGCGGGGCTTTTCTAAACTCGAAATTTTACTTCATGCTTAGTCTGGGAGTGGACAACACTCGTTCTTAGAAGTTTCAAATTAAAGGATCACTCTAGATTACTAAGTCTATTACCATTTTAAAAAGCTCGAATCAATCATAATGTTCGGAGACCGAAGGACTATAGGGAATCGAAGTTTCTTTACAAGAAAACAACGAATATCTGAAGGTTTACAGCATGGATAGGAAAGAAAACATCCAAGTTTAAAAATATCGAAGTTGGGTTGGTTTTCAGTGCGTTTTCAACTTCACTGTAAATCAGTGTTTTATACGCGTGGCGCATGAAGTAAAATTTCGAGTTTAGAAAAGCCCCGTGAAAATTTGTCTCGTGTCGCTGCGCGACCCGAGACAAATTTTCTACACGGGGCTTTTCTAAACTCGAAATTTTACTTCATGCTTAGCCTGGGAGTGGACAACACTCGTTCTTAGAAGTTTCAAATTAAAGGATCACTGTAGATTACTAAGATTATTACCACTTTAAAAAGGCCACAGCTCAAAGGACCAATCATAGTCTTCGGAAACCGAAGGACTACAGGGATACGAAGTTTCTTTACAAGAAAACAACGAATATCTGAAGGTTTACAGCATGGATAGGGAAGAAAACATTTAAGTTTGAAAAAATATCGAAGTTGGGTTGGTTTTCAGTGCGTTTTTAACTTCACTGTAAATCAGTGTTTTATACGCGTGGCGCATAAAGTAAAAATTCGAGTTTAGAAAAGCCCCGTGAAAATTTGTCTCGGGTCGCTGCGCGACCCTCGACAAATTTTCTACGCGGGGCTTTTCTAAACTCGAAGTTTTACTTCATGCTTAGTCTGGGAGTGGACCGTCAAGATATTCTACATGTCGAGATTTTCGATATTTCTAGATTTTTGTCGGTTTATTCACACTTTGTTATTATTGTAAATGCAACTTTAATATTAAATAAATACGGTTTTTTTTAGGAATAGAATATTTACCCATTAAGAGCCGAGCAAATTATAAAGTTAACGATAATAGTTAATTTTAGGTAAAATTTTGCATCTTTGTCTATGATTTCAATGAATGATTTATTACATTACATACGTCGATATTATAGAAGAGTTAAATTTAAAGTTCAAACGAGTGTTGTCCACTCCCAGACTAAGCATGAAGTAAAATTTCGAGTTTAGAAAAGCCCCGCGTAGAAAATTTGTCGAGGGTCGCGTAGCGACCCGAGACAAATTTTCGCTGGGCTTTTCTATACTCGAAATTTTACTTCATGCTCCACGCGCATAAAACACTGATTTAAAGTGAAGTTAAGAATGCACTGAAAACCATCCCAACTTCGATATCTTTTTTAAAATAGGATGTTTTCTTTAATATCCATGCTGTAAACCTACAGATATTCATTGTTTTCTTGTAAAAAATCTTCGATTCCCTGTAGTCCATCGGTCTCCGAAGACCACGATTGGTCCTTCGAGCTGTAGCCTTTGTAAAATGGCAATAAACTTAGTAATCTAGTGATCCTTCAATTGGAAACTTCTAAGAACGAGTGTTGTCCACTCCCAGACCAAGCATGAAGTAAAATTTTGAGTTTAGAAATGCCCCGCGTAGAAAATTTTCACAGGGCTTTTCTAAACTCGAAATTTTACTTCATGCGCCACGCGTATAATACACTGATTTAAAGTGAAGTTAAAAAATGCACTGAAAACCAACCCAACTTCGATATTTTTTTCAAAATTGGATGTTTTCTTTAATATCCATGCTGTAAACTTTCAGATATTCGTTGTTTTCTTGTAAGAAATCTTCGATTTCCTGTAGTCCTCCGAAGACCACGATTGGTCCTTCGAGCTGTAGCCTTTGTAAAATGGTACTAAACTTTGTAATCTAGAGTGATCCTTTAATTGGAAACTTCTAAGAACGAATGTTGTCCACTCCCAGACCAGGCATGAAGTAAAATTTCGAGTTTGGAAAAGCCCCGACCCGAGACAAATTTTCACGGGGCTTTTCTAAACTCGAAATTTTACTTCATGCGCCACGCGTATAAAACACTGATTTCAAGTGAAGTTAAAAATATACCATTAAGGTTCGAAATTTTTCGTGGTTAAGTAACCAAATATGTAATTACAAATATTTGAATTATTAAAAAATTTAAATATTTATATTCAAATATGGATAATTTAGTGATTTAAATATTCATATTAGAATATTTAACTATTTGAATTAATCGAATTTGAATCTCAGCCTTAATAGCGATGTAATATATAAAATTACGAAAAAACTATTCGTAAATATGCAAACAATGTCTTAATTAATAAGACTACTAGAGACGATAAATATCCATTGAAACAACTACTTCCCGTGCAAATACACCTCCGGATATTGAATTATACAATGAAATATTTAAAATCTTATTTAATTTGATTTGTTACAACGCTCTATTACAGTATATGTAACGTTTAGGTCAAATTTTCTTCAAACCAACTAACAAATACACATTTAAAATGAAAGGAGAAATAACAACAACAAAAAAAAAATAGAAGTAAAACGACTTCGATTAAAACTAATGTCTTAGGCTATCTATAGACGCGTTTCGAGATTTATCGCGTTTGGATATTTATCGTCTTAAGTTGTCTTATTAATTAAGACATTGTTTGCATCTTCACGAATAGTTTTTTCGTAATTTTATATATTATATTTAAAGTGTGCAAACTATAAGAAGCGTAAGCTTATTTTCTCGAATTCAAATAGTTTTGAATTTGAATTTATCTTGTTTTAATAGCGATGATTCGAATTATTTGGGAGGATTTGAATCCGTGTATGAGGATTCGAATCTTGTTATATAGATTCGAATCCTTTTATAAGAATTCGAATCCTTTTTTATAAGGATTCGAATCCTTTTATAAGAATTCGAATCCTTTTTTATAAGGATTCGAATCATCTACGTCTGGATTCGAATACGAATCCTTTTAAAAAAATGTAACGAATCCGGATCACGAATCCGTTTTCACTAAAGTATTCGAATACCTCTTTTGAATCCTCTGAAAGGATTCGAATCCGGGAATCGAATCCTGAATGATTCGAATCCTGCCCAGCTCTGGTAATTACAAATTTGAATAGCAAAATGATGAATCCAAAATAGCGGACAAACATGATAAAAATTGTCATACATTCATGATATTTTGGATATAGGGTTTTTCGTGGTCGTTGATTAAGAATCTAAAATTCAAAGTTGTAAACAACCAGCCGAAATAAATTATAATTATTGTAATTATTTGATAACATTTCGGATATAGGGTTTTTCGAGATCACTGAGTAAGAATCTAAACTCAAAAATGCGCAAAACAAAATGACGAATCCAATATAATAAAGTCATTATTTTAAGAGAAACTTATTCTTAATATATAATTTATTATAAAATCTATAAACGTATTTGTAATAAAACGTTTTTTTTTTTTATCTGGTGGAAGTAATAACTAACATAATTTTTACCAAATTACATTCGAGCTTTTCGTGTTTAAAAATGCTTTCTTCATATAATAGAATAGAATTGTTACATAATATACAAAATTACGAAAAAACAATTCGTGAAAATGCAAACAATGTCTTAATTAATAAGACAACTTAAGACGATAAATATCCATTGCAACAACTACTTCCCGTGCAAATACACCTCCGGATATTGAATTATACAATGAAATATTAAAAATCTTATTTAATTTGATTTGTTACAACGCTCTATTAAAGTATATGTAACGTTTAGGTCAAATTCCCTTCAAACCAACTAACAATACAATTTAAAATGAAAGGAGACATAGCAACAAATTAGAAGTGAAAGGACTTGGATTAAAACTAATGTCTTAGGCCATCTATAGACGCGTTTCGAGATTTATCTCTCTTCAGTATAGCTTTGCTTATGACGATAAAAAAAAAATAGGAATAAAATTAAAACAAACTTACTTGGAATAAGTGGTGTGTGTGCAATGAACAGGCACACAGACCACACACACCACTTTTTCCAAGTAAGTTTGTTTTAATTTTATTCCTAATTTTTTTTTTAAGCGTCATAAGCAAAGCTATACTGAAGAGGGGGAAATGTTTAGTTAAAATTGACGTTTTATTTTATCAAGTGCCGCAATTTTGTTAATTTTTATTGATGTTGATTTCTCTTAGTCTATTAGAATACCACTACCACAAATTGTATGCTGAACTGTTTTTGACAATTCTAGCGATCTGTAGGATTTCCGCCAGGAGGCAATGTTTTCCGAGAAGAGGTTCCTTCTTCGCCGTATACTGACGGTATTTACCGTCCGAATCGGTTGTAATTTTTTGTAACTACTCTGCAAACAACAATAAATGTGACGGAGAAAGATCTTAAATTTCCTGCAGTTTTTCCTACAACAAATTAACAATAAATGCCTATTTATTTAAGTAACTAACCAAAAAGGACCCTTAATAACAAAAGCTGCACTGCAAAGGAAATGGCACCTAATGCAGCTAGTTTTTTGCTTTTTATTTTCACAATAGCATTACAAAAAAAGGTGGCGTTAAGCTTTCGGCCGAACACAGCAAAACAAATAAATTATTCCTTGTTTAAAATAATATTTTTATTATTTTTTATGTAGATTTTCATTGGCAAAGATTGTTAATTATTTAAATAATAAATTATTCTAACAGTTTCTATCATGCAGTAAATAATTCTTCTTACTATAGGTAGATGAATCCAATTTTACAGATCTAAATTCCTTTAATTACACGCTTATCAATCCACAAATACAAAATCGTAAAAAAATCCCGCAATTGTGGTCGCCAGATGTGCACCGCTCCAGGGTTACTTTTGAAATTGGCGCTTCGCTTAGGTATAAGATATAAACGGTAACTGCATAGAGAATTTGGTAGACCTAATACTAATCTATCGAAATAGTTACGCCAAACCAGACATATACCACTATTTTCCATACCATTTCACAAATCTAACTATGGAATTAATAAGTCCACTCTCTCGCTTTATGCGCACGTCAAACAAACTGTCGTTAAATCAAAACTTTCATCTTTTTAGTAAGTCTCTCTGTAAATTCGTATCCGGTCTCAAACGTATTCAGGTTTGTTGTTGTATATAACTTGCCACATCCATATATGTATATATATATATATATATATATATATATATATATCTGTGGCTGACCGCAAAAACCTCATAACTCGTATTTTCTTGATTTCGAGATATTTGAGTTTACAGTTTTGAAAGCTACTTTTGCTTATTGATTAAATAACATCAATTGAGCGATCAATACGTGTCCAGTGGATGACAATAAACGTAGAAATTATGTGCTGAAGGTATTTTGTCTGCAGGAAGGCCCGTGATCCAAGAAAAAATGAGTTATGTGGTTTTTACGGGAAACGCACTTAAGTGATTCTTACGGTCATGATTATAAATTATTAATATTTCTAGAATAAACTGTTTTACAGTAAGTAAATTAACCAATTAAATAATTTAATTAATCATCAACACATTATTAATTACTACTTTTAAATTAAACAGATGCATTGTTTCCGCCTTGTATGCATCAATTGTACCTATGAAGCTAACCTTACATAAGTAGGCGTGAAAAAGGCGTGAAAAATACAACCAAATGACCTTAAAAATATTGAAATGGCAGTTTGAGCTATCCTCCAGGTCGATTAACGCTATTTGTTTGCTTTGTTTGTTTTTTCAAAACTAAGCATTTGCATTTTTTTTTTTGTTAAGTGGTTTTTACGGGAAATGGTTGAGTTATGTGGTTTTTACGGGAAATGCCCACTTTGTTGCTTTTTTCTTTTGGCGATTTCTCGTCAAATAACGAGCAAATATGTGAAATAGGTATTATAAATGAAACTAGGGACCAACACAATACCGAAAATGCAACTAACTCAATTTCGACAAAAATTCGAGTTATGAGGTTTTTGCGGTCAGCCACAGATATATAACATGTATGATCTACATTTTGTAATAGCTTTAAGTATTTTGTATATTTAAATGTATAAAAATGGATTTTTTCCGTAAATAAATAAAGAAATAAATAAAATCCACAGATAGTAATTTTACTTTTGGCCAGCTTTTCGGGATTCTGATCTACTGTGCACCGTGTTCTCTGCTGCTCCTGCAGAAGGCTGATACTAGATTGAAGTCGTTAATATGATCAGTACTTAATTCTTCAGTTGATTTCCTATACTCGGTTACACATAAAATGTTGCATGACTAGATGTGATCAGTTTGACTGTTGAATTGATCAATGCAATTTTCTATGGACATTTTGGTAGATTATGGAATACTCTAGTCAAGTACTACGTTGTTGGTTTTCATCTTTTAAATCGTTTATGGTATTATGTGGATCATTATTTTCCCTTCAAAAATTGAACCTATTTATTTTAATTCTACGAGGCCATGTTGTTGTATTCATTAGTTTATCGAAGTATTTAAAATTCTCTAATTTAAAAGCCTTGTATCGATCCTTGGTGACAAGTTCTTCAATTTTTATAATCACAAATCATTATTTTATATGTTGTAGGTATTTAGTGATCGACTCTACTGTTACAGTCTCTGCACACTTGCCGATATACAACCACGACGCATTTCTTGCATTGGCTTTAAACTCGCTATTTTATTTTGCTGTTCCAATCGGTGATTTCCTAGATTTTCTTTGTTTTTATTCTACTGTTTTCCATTCAATGACCTTGTTATTTCCCGCTTTATTGGTTAAATTCATTTTTTATACTTTATCGTCGATATTATGTGAAGTAAAACCTCAGTAACGGCTCGTAATCTGAGGAAGTGGGTCGGCCGAATGTATTTAGGCGCACGCGCACTGAGACTAAACGGCCTGCCGTACTGAACCATACAACTTCGCTAGAACGATACTTTAAATTAAATAACTTCGCCGGACTTTCAAAAATAGAGAGAGAATGCTCTCGGAGTTACAATAACAATTTTAAACGTGTTATATACATAAAATGGTCAATTATAATTATACACTGATATATTTCACATAATCCAC
The DNA here is from genome assembly GCA_932526585.2 of Philonthus cognatus. Taxonomy (NCBI): domain Eukaryota; kingdom Metazoa; phylum Arthropoda; class Insecta; order Coleoptera; family Staphylinidae; genus Philonthus; species Philonthus cognatus. The sequence continues at coordinate 6,351,771 of OW052249.1, read as the reverse complement.
CTAAAATACCTAGGTAATATTTTGTAAATTACAATTATGTAACTATTTAATTATCATTTTCATTTTTAAATTACATCTGTTGTTTAACGATATTTAAAATGTTCTGATATCTGAAAATAAATATTAGACAAATATATTTTAATTGTTTTTTAATACCGGCCAATTGTTGGCCTTAATGACCAATTTATATTACAGTAAATACCTACTTTACTTTAAAAATGGAATAATATAAAAATAATCAGATATACATTGATAAATGAATCAACTAGTTCTAGAATAAAAATCTGTGATCTGTAACATAAGCGAATTTAAAGTGTGCATCGACACTATAGTCTGTTTAAAAACTAGAAGGAGTAAGTGCCAAAGCCCAATTTACACTATAAAAAGTTACCAGAAATATCACTAGATAAATTTGGCGGCAATTTTAAATAATTTCATAATTACTCTTTAAATGAATTCAAATATTCAATTTGTACTTCTTAATTGTGGTTAAGTATATTCTTTTCCATCGAACGATAATGTCAGTTCAATTAAAATGCTTATACGGCATCTCGCCATTTATCTGTGAAATAAAACATATTTACATTATGTTCATAATATAATATGCAATTTATATAATAATGTGTCTTTATCAGAGCTCGAACGAATCCTCGTAAAAAGGATTCGAATCACGAATCCGAATCACCTAATATGATTCGAATCACGAATACTCGAATAAAGGATTCGTAAGAGATAAATATGAATAGAATCAAAGATTCTAATCTTGTTTTTTCGAATCACGAATACAAATCCTTTAAGAATAAATTTGAATTTATTATTTTTTTGCAACCATTAATCTATAAATATCGATACCAGTTGTTTTAACAAAAATATTCAAAACCTAATTATTTATTATTACCACTGAACATCGTTGATAACAGACTAAATATCTGACTCCCTGTTACTCTGGTTACAGATGTATTTGTGTGTTTCTGAACTCCACTTCACATCACTGTTTTTACGCGTGGCGCATGAAGTGAAATTTCGAGTTTAGAAAAGCCCGAAAATTTGTCTCGGGTCGCTGCGCGACCCTCGACAAATTTTCACGGGGCTTTTCTAAACTCGAAATTTTACTTCATGCTTTGCCTGGGAGTGGAACAACTCGTTCAAAACTTCAAATTGAACTCTATTATAAAATCGACTTATGCCTTAAATTTACGTAATTAAAAAATTTACTGAATATCATTAAAACCGGGAAAGTCAGAGAAATGTCATGGAATTATATTCAAATTGACCAAAACACTAACAAAAAAGCCATATGATATTATTAAATTTGTCAATATCAGCAGGCAAATTACAAAACACGTAAAAATTTATAAAATTAACTTAAATATTGGCAAAAACAATGAAACCTATTAAACAGAATGCAAATTTCTCACAGAAGAAAGATATTAAAAGGCCAGGGAAAAAATCTTTAGTCAAGGAAATGTCGGAAAAATATAACATTTCAGATTGTGGCTACCATGTCAGTTTTACTTCGAACAATATTAAACAAAATTTTGAAAAGTAGATTATTATCTTTAAACAATTTTCAATCATTTAATGTTCTTATCAAAGCATTTACTTTAAAGGTTCGAGCGAGCGTTTCCACTCCCAGACTAAGCATGAAGTAAAATTTTGAGTTTAGAAAAGCCCCTTGAAAATTTGTCGAGGGTCGCGCAGCGACCCGAGACAAATTTTCTGGGCTTTTCTAAACTCAAAATTTTACTTCATGCGCCACGCGCATAAAACAGTGATTTAACGTGAGATTTAAATACACATAAAAGAACATTTTTCATGTTATTCCTCACAATTAATTCGAATTATTTTTGATGATTCAAATCCTTTTGTAAGAATTCGAATAATTTCACAAGGATTCGAATCCTTTTATAAGGATTCGAATCGCCCACATTTAGACTCGAACACGAATCCTTTTAAAATAATGTAACAAATCAGGATCACGAATCCAGTTGAACTAAAGTATTCGAATGCCTCTTTTGAATCCTCTAAAAGGATTCGAATCCTGAATGATTCGAATCCTGCCCGGCTCTAGTCTCTAACTTACTTAAAATTGATTTGTTTCATAAAACTATACAAGGTAGAACGACTCATCTTCGGCATGCCTGCATGATCGTTTACTACTTTTAAAACTTTATTCAAAGTTGGCAGTTCGTTTTTATAGAAGAAACTATGCACGGATCTCTTCACTACGTCATCAAAACTTGTAATTATGTCCTTTAAGCTGTTTAGGGCTACAAATCTCTCCGGATTTCTTATATTTGCTAATGGTACAATAGACAGTGAAATTTACATTTCTTAAAACCTAAACATTTTATTATTTGATGCATATTCTTATGCTATTTGATATCTCACCTACTGCACCAACAATGTCTGATACAACAGCAGTCATTTTCATATGTGGATCATCTGTTATCATCTGCTTATGCATATTTATTATGCACAATTTTTCAGACAGATATAAATAACCCAAATCCAACTTCTAACGCTTTTTTGGAGGTGAAGGTGATATTATCACCGAGCTTGTACTGGATCCATAATCCATCACAACAATATAAACAAAACTAACTTTTAACTATGCTAAAGAAACATGGCACAAGAGGTTATTACGAAACAGACAAAGTTGCAATTTGGTAACGCTTCGAATTAAGGTTATCTCAACTTGTAATAGGTCAGTAGGGGTCATGTGCAAATATTATTTTTGACGAAATTAAATTAAAATATTAATACAAAAATCACCCAAGAAAATAATAAAAAAAAATCAACATTCAGTAAATACGAGAATAACATTAGTCGATCAAAATTTTTTATCTGAAAGAAATAACAAATGCAGCACCGCCTTAAAATAATAAACAAGTACCGGCGCGTGGAGAACTGCTAAGACATCCAGACAAATTCAGTTCAGGGTTTAACGAACACAAACACAACAAGTGTGCAAAGTCAGGGAAATGAAGTTGACGTCAGGGAGGGAAGGGTTTTGTGACCATATATGGTAGTAGATAAAATTTAAGCAACAACATTTGGGGAGGGGAGAACTTTGAGAGCAGTAAAGAAACGATTCTAAAAATCACTTAGTTTTGGGACCGGGACGGGGACAGTCAGTATCTGAATGTAAATGGGGACAGTTGAAAATGGAAAGTTTTAGGAGGAGAGAGTGATGAGAGTCAAGAAACAGTTCGGAAGAAGAACATCACGAAAAGCACCACAAGTTCCAAATCACAGAGGGAAATAAGAATAACACAACAAAAATCAAAATTATACAACAAATATAAAAACTATACAACAAAAAAAGAATACAAAACAGTTAACGGGTGTGGTCGAGCTGTGCGTGGAAAACGGAGGAGTGTTCCCGCTAGTTAATTGCCTGAAAACAATTAACGGGTGTGGTCGTCCCGAGTTAGTACTGCAGAGTTATGTTCCCGCTAGTTAACAACACAAAAGCAATTGACGGGTGTGGTCGAGCTGTGCGTGGAAAACGGAGGAGTGTTCCCGCTAGTTAATTGCCTGAAAACAATTAACGGGTGTGGTCGTCCCGAGTTAGTACTGCAGAGTTATGTTCCCGCTAGTTAATAGCACAAAAACAATTGACGGGTGTGGTCGAGCTGTGCGTGGAAAACGGAGGAGTGTTCCCGCTAGTTAATTGCTGATCACAATTAACGGGTGTGGTCGTCCCGAGTTAGTACTGTATAGTTATGTTCCCGCTAGTTAACAGCACAAAAGCAATTGACGGGTGTGGTCGAGCTGTGCGTGGAAAACGGAGGAGTGTTCCCGCTAGTTAATTGCCTGAAAACAATTAACGGGTGTGGTCGTCCCGAGTTAGTACTGCAGAGTTATGTTCCCGCTAGTTAATAGCACAAAAACAATTGACGGGTGTGGTCGAGCTGTGCGTGGAAAACGGAAGAGTGTTCCCGCTAGTTAATTGCTGATCACAATTAACGGGTGTGGTCGTCCCGAGTTAGTACTGCATAATTATGTTCCCGCTAGTTAATAGCACAAAAACAATTGACGGGTGTGGTCGAGCTGTGCGTGGAAAACGGAGGAGTGTTCCCGCTAGTTAATTGCCTGAAAACAATTAACGGGTGTGGTCGTCCCGAGTTAGTACTGCAAAGTTATGTTCCCGCTAGTTAAAAGCACAAAAGCAATTGACGGGTGTGGTCGAGCTGTGCGTGGAAAACGGAGGAGTGTTCCCGCTAGTTAATTGCCTGAAAACAATTAACGGGTGTGGTCGTCCCGAGTTAGTACTGCAGAGTTATGTTCCCGCTAGTTAATAACACAAAACAATCAACGGATGACGTCGGGATCTGCTTGCTAATCAGAGGAGTGTTCCCGCTAGTTGGTTGTCTGGTAAGCTCCGAGATGGTTATTGTGGGTTTCCCATCTCATAATGCAAATGCAGGGGTTATTTAATTTTGCTCCCACAAGTAGAGTCATATACTTTTTGAGTTTAACTAAAATGCACATGGCTTCTAAGTACAAACGAAAATAAAGTATTTCGAGAATCTAAATAATTTAAGAAACACAAATTAATAAGAAATGTCATAATTGAGGTCAATAAACTTTGCATCCGTTAAACTCACATCCTGTTTTATTTATTGTCCACACATACTCCTGGTCACTAAAAGGGAAGAAAGACACAGTATTTCCGATAATGCATATTGACACAAACAACGAATCTGTTAAATAAATTAAAAGGGTTACTACATACACAACACAACGTAAATAAAATACAAATTATAAATTTGTATAATACCTAGGGTAGAATCATTACAAACTGTTGCGTCTAATAATGACGTAATTAGCATAGTGTAAAATGGGCGCGCTCTCGTCCAATCAAAGTTGTAGGTTTTGGCGCGTGAAATTTAAAACGCTCCTCCTAGTTATTAAACAGATTATAGGCATCGGTGTATTGTGTGGAAGAACGGCGAGTATGGCCCCGGCAAATTTGCCGTACTCGAGTAAACCCTTTGCGGACGTACGTTCACGCTGCAGGGGAAATGTAACGACAGAAACTGCACCGACACTCGTGACGACGTAGCGCTTGTATTAATCTTCATAATCTGAAAATCTACGGCTGGCCGATTTTGCGGATACGAAGTTGCTTAGTAAACATATATTAAATAAAATTAAATTGCCGCATTTATCAGCCTGAATGCTTATTAATATTACTACATATTAGCCTGTTATGTATTTATTATAAAAAATGAGCAATATTTATTTTTGAAAAAATAAAAATTTATAACTTAACGGTACGGCCCGGACTACCCTACCGCCCCTGACGAGCCGTTACTGTAAAACATATACCTATAATTACTTACTTTTTAAATCTAGTTATATTTTAATTTAGGCTTTAAAAAGTGCCTAAATTTAAATACAATTAATAAATTTAGGTTACAAAAATTTGTTGAAATCAAGTCGTTTTGTTTTAATCTAATATTAAAAATAAATTATGATAATGTTTACGAAGTGATCAATGATAAACAATAATTAATCAAGTTGATTGAGTTACGTAAAGATAAAATTAATTTGACGAATAAACAAAGTAACCATTATCAATGGATTAACACTGGGTTAATCCATTGATAATGGTTACTCTGTGTACCAAATGTATGTACATTTGGTAATTCGAATAAACGTGTAAAGAAAGGTTATCAGTGATTTTATTCGTCAAATGCATTAATATATAGCTATAAATTTGTAACATTTGCAAATTGTTATATTTTTCGACAGTCGTGAACATATTTTGTTTGTAACTCTATCACTTATGAGATGACATAGTTTTTCACTTATTTGTATATTTGTTTACAATTTCTGAAAAATAAATTACTTATTTTTATATGTCATAAAGTAACATAATGATAAGTGTTGAAAGTTGTCTAAAAGGGCGAATGTGTCAAAAGTTAGGCGCCACATACATTTATAATCTGTTTAATAACTAGGAGGAGCGTTTTAAATTTCACGCGCCAAAACCTACAACTCTGATTGGACGAGAGCGCGCCATATTACACTATACTTTTCTACAACATTCAATGCATCAGAAACAAACTACATGAGGTTGAGGTTTTTCTGAATGAGAATAAATTTGATATAGTATGTTTAAATGAACACTGGTTAAACAATTTAGAAATACAAAGCTTTGAATTGAATGGTTATAATCTATCATGTAATTTTGCTCGTGCTACTCATATCCATGGTGGGGTGGTGCAGCTTAGTAAAAGTGCTATTATTTTTAAAGAATCTGAAAAGATAAACAAGTTATCTCAGGAATTAAATTGTGAACTTGCTGCTGCACACTACCCAGAATTAAATCTAAGTGTTATAACAGTGTATCGCTCTCCGAATTCTGATTTTAATGAGTTCATCTTGATCTTAACGCACGCTCTTAATAATATCAATATAAATAAAAATATTTTAGTGGGTGGTGATTTTAATATTAATTTTAATTCAGATCACACTATGCCAACCACACTAATTGATCTATTAGCTACATACAATCTTCGAAAATTAGTCCATTTTCCAACTAGGATAAATAATTGTATCGATAATGTGTTTACTAATATAAATGATAGCTTAATCAATGTCTCACCCTGTGACCCAAAGATATCAGATCATATTGGGATACATCTAAAATTGGAAATAAGTAGAAATGACTTAGTGGAAAGTGCATTAAAAATAATCAAACCATATACTCGGCTAGGCCGTTATAATCTTTTCCAACTTCTTGACAACTCTGATTGGAGTTTTATTCAGAATGGTAAATTAAGCGTCGAAGACAAATTCTCTGAATTCATCAATGCTGTAAAGTCGCTAATTGATATCTGTTTTCTTACAAAACAATTTAAACTTAAAATAAATAAAAATAACAATATACTCTGGTTCAATAATTCACTACGATCTATGAGGGACACTCTTCACTTCTTGTACGATGCAATGAAAATAAATCCGAACTTAAAACAAGAATATCTTAATTTAAAAAAATCATATACAAATGCTCTCGACCAGGCAAAAAAGGAAACAAATGCTAAATTTATTAGAGACTCAAATAACAAATCAAAAGCGATATGGTCCACAATCAATTCTAATCAATCAATGTCCAAATGTGATTGCAACTGTGATTTAAATCCTAATGACATAAATAGATTTTTTAACAATATTGCAAATAATCTCGAGGAAAACTTAGAAAAGCCAAAGAACGACCCAATAAACTACCTACTAAATGTAACGTCCATTCCAACAGATGCGTTTATTTTTAATGAGGTCACCCAAAATACTGTTAGAACTGCAATAAAGCAACTTCACAATTCAGCCTACAGAGACATGTACGGGATAAATGTTAGTCTCCTAAAAAGTATAAAAGAGGCAATCATTTATCCCCTAACAAATTTAATAAATTTATGCATACAATCAGGTACCTTTCCGCATTGCTTAAAGCGAGCATGCATCATACCAATTCACAAAAAAGGCGATCGTAACGATCCAAACAACTATAGACCTATCTCGCTTTTACCGTTACTCTCCAAAGTGCTAGAAAGGATACTGTTCGAGCAAATAACACATTACTTTGAAGAACACAATATCTTTTCAAATAATCAATATGGCTTCCGCAGAGGAAGATCTACGAGGGATGCAGTCGCTACCTTTGTAAATGAAATACACAAAGGTTTTGAACATAGTATGTATTCAATAGCCACACTTATAGACCTAACAAAGGCTTTTGACTGTGTCTCTCATGAGCTCCTCTTGCGGAAGCTATATTTCTACAACTTTGATCCAAAGTCTTGTAGATTACTATGCAGCTATCTAATCGATAGAGGGCACTATGTGAAGACAAATAACAAATTATCAGATGAACTGTCTACTAAACACGGTGTTCCCCAAGGATCTATTTTGGGGCCACTCTTGTTTCTTATTTATGTAAATGACCTTCCTAATGAGGGGTCAATGGTGTTGTATGCTGATGACACAACACTAAAAAACTCAAATAGAAACAAAGAGATGGCCTTAGATAATAATAAGGCTTATGTAGATCAGGCCAAGGAATGGTTTATGTCAAACAAGCTGACTATAAATATAGATAAAACGACAAGCATAGTGTTCTCTTTGCGTGCAGATACGAAGCTCAGTACAGTAAAATTTCTAGGTACATATCTCGACTCTAAACTAAATTGGCATAACCAACAAGAGTATCTGGCTAAAAAACTATGTGTTAACATATACAGAATCCGACACATCAGTAAAGTAGTACCAAAAGTTGCACTCAAAATGGCTTATTATGCTTTAATTGAAAGCCATATTACATACAGTATTCTACTTTGGGGACACTCAGCAATCATGTCAAGAGTGTTTGGCCTCCAAAGAAAGGCAGTTAGGATCTTAGATGAAATACAATATAGGAGTGACTGTAAATCAACTTTTTCTAAATTAGATATTCTCACTGTCCCAAGCTTATACATGCGGGAATGTCTGTTGTACGTTCATAAAAATATAAGCCAATACAATAGAAGAGCAGAACACCACGACCACAATACACGCTCAGGTCATCTATTACACTCTGAACGCTTCAGACTTAATAAATCGCAAAATAGGATCAGTTTCCTTGGGCCAAAACTCTACAATGCACTGCCCCCTCATATCAAAGAATTAGATATACATACATTTAAAAAGACCGTTCAAGCCTACATGAGCAGACATACTTTTTACAGCATTGATGAATTCTTACAAAACAAACACAATTTTTGATGTACTACCAAACAGTCAACTTGGTGTGTGGTATGTAGATATATATATATATTTTTTATAACATGACTTTATTTTTAATTACCTATTTTAATGTGTAATCCATATGTAATATGTGATATATGTATGTATATATGGTATAACATGACTTTATTTCTAATTATTTATTTTAATGTGTATATCGGGTAATCCAACTTGGTAGGTGATATTTTTATTTTTGTATTGTTCAAATTTTATAAATACGACCTTATATATTTTTTTAATTATTTTAATGTGCATATATATACATGTGCTTTAAATTTTCCACCCTCCTGACTTATGTAAAACTTTTGTTAATAACATGAATAAATTTATTATTATTATTATGCTAATTACGTCATTATTAGACGCAACAGCTGACATAACCTTAATTCGAAGCGTTATCGAGTTGCAACTTTGTCTGCTTCGTAATAACCTTTTGTGCGGTGTTTCTTTAGCCTAGTTAAAAGTTAGTTTTGTTTATATTGTTGTGATGGATTATGGGACCAGTACAAGCTCGGTGATAATATCACCTTCACCTCCAAAAAAGCGTAAAAGTTGTATTTGGGTCACTTATATCTGTCTGAAAAACAGTGCATAATAAATATGTATAAGCAGATAATAACAGATGATCCACATATGAATATGTCTGCTGTTGTATCAGACATTGTTGGTGCAGTAGGTGAGATATCAAATAGCATAAGAATATGCATCAAATAATAAAAATTTTAATTTTTAGGAGTTGTAAATTCCACTGTCTATCGTACCATTAGCGAATATAAGAAATCCGGAGAGATTTGTAGCCGCAAACAGCTTGGAGGACATAATTACAAGTTTTGATGACATAGTGAAGAGATCCGTGCATAGTTTCTTCTATAAAAATGAACTGCCAACTTTGAATAAAGTTTTAAAAGAAGTAAACGATCATGCAGACATGCCGAAGATGATTCGTTTTACCTTGTATAGTTTTATGAAACAAATCAATTTTAAGTAAGATAGAGACCAAAGCTGGGCAGGATTCGAATCATTCAGGATTCGAATCCTTATAGAGGATTCAAAAGAGGCATTCGAATACTTTAGTTCAACTGGATTCGTGATCCGGATTCGTTATATTTTTTTAAGAGGATTCGTATTCGAGTCTAAATGTGGGTAATTCGAATCCTTATAAAAGGATTCGAATCCTTGTAAAAGGATTCGAATACTTACAAAAAGATTTGAATTGTCGAAAATAATTCGAATTAATTGTGAGGAATAACATGATAACTGTTTTTTGTGTGTTTTTAAATTTCTCGTTAAATCACTGTTTTATACGCGTGGCGCATGCAGTAAAATTTCGAGTTTAGAAAAGCCCAGAAAATTTGTCTCTGGTCGCTGCGCGACACTCGACAACTTTTCACGGGGCTTTTCTAAACTCGAAATTTTACTTCATGCTTAGTCTGGGAGTGGAAACACTCGTTCGAAACTTCAAAGTGAATGCTTTGATTAGAACATTAAATGATTGAAAATGTTTTTAAAGATAATAATCTAGTTTTCAAAATTTTCTTTAATATTGTTTGAAGTAAAACTGATATGGTAGCCACAATCTGAAATGTTAAATTTTTCCGACATTTCCCTGACTAAAGCTTTTTTCCCTGGCCTTTTAATATAACTTTTTTCTGTGGGAAACCCCCATTCTATTTAATAGTTTTCATTGTTTTTGCCAATATTTAAGTTAATTTTATAAATTTTTACGTGTTTTGTAATTTGCCTGCTGATTTTGACAAATTTAATAATATCATATGGCTTTTTTGTTTGTGTATTGGTCAATTTGAAAATAATTCCATGACTTTTCTCTGACTTTCCCGGTTTGAATGATATTTAGTGAATTTTTTATTTACGTTAATTTCAGGCATTAGTCGATTTTATAATAGAGTTCAATTTAAAGTTTTGAACGAGTGTTTCCACTCCCACGCTAAGCATGAAGTAAAATTTCGAGTTTAGAAAAAAAAGCCCCGTTAAAATTTGTCGAGGGTCGCGCAGCGACCCAAACCAAATTTTCGGGCTTTTCTAAACTCGAAATTTTACTTCATGCGCCATGCGTACACACCACTGATTTGAAGTGGAGTTCAGAAACACACAGATACATCTTTAACCAGAGTAACAGGGAGTCAGATATTTAGTCTATTATCAACGATGTTCAGTGGTAACAATAAATAATTAGGTTTTGAACAGTTTTGTTAAAACAAATGGTTACGATATTTATAAATTAATGGTTGCAAAAAAATAATAACGTCAAATTTATTCTTAAAGGATTTGTATTCGTAATTCGAAAAAACAGGATTCAAATCTTCGATTCGAATCATATTTATCCCTTCCGAATCCTTTATTCGAGTATTCGTGATTAGAATTATATTAGGTGATTCGAATCCTTTTTTACGAGGATTCGTTCCGGCTCTGATAGAGACACATTATTATATAAATTCCATGTTATAATATGAACATAATGTAAATATGTTTTATTTCACAGATATATGGCGAGATGCCGTATACGCATTTTAATTGAAATGACGATATCGTACGATGGAAAAGAAAATAATTAACCACAATTAAGAAGTACAAAATAGATATTTTATTGAAAGAGTAATTATGAAATAATTTAAAATTGCCGCCAAATTTATCTAGTGATATTTCTGGTAACTTTTTATAGCGTAAATTGGGCTTTGGCACCTACTCCTTCTAGTTTTTAAACAAACTATAGGTAGACGATGTAATATCTAACCTAACCTAACTTTTGACACATTCGACGTGGTCACCATGTCAAGTTTGGTTGTATCTCACATCATCAAAGTTTTTGAGGCTAGGTGTCACTCTGATAAGTTAGGTTAGGTATAATGTCATTCTGTCGACTAAATGTCGGCTTACGCCGACTTACATCAACTGCAAATATTGTTCAGATATCGACTTACATCAACTCTCTTTATGGATTAACGTAAAACAAACATAGTAATTAAGATACAAATTCAAAATAAACATAATAAGTGCCATAAAAATGTCATAAGTGATAGAGCGACAAAGAAAACATGTCCACGACTCTCTAAAAATATTACAACTTTTAAAATTTACAATATTTATAACTTTTATTGAATGTATTGTTTATCATTGATCACTTGGTAAAAAAATATTATTATTTTTTTATTATTAAATTCAAATATAAAATGATTTGATTTGTATGACATTTTTCTTTTAAAGCAAATTAATCGATTATATGTAAATTATGATACTTTTTAAATTTAAAATTAAAATAAAACTACTGTTTACGCGAATTACGCGATCTGGTATTAAAAATTACTTAAACACAAAATATGTAATAAAAGGTATATTCTCAAATAATGGGCATCAGATTATTTACATAAATATTTACAAATATCAAGTTAAGATAATAATTTAAATAAACAATAAACTTGTGTTTATTGTTTATTAAAAAGGAAATGAATTAGGTTAAGAAAAGATTGAAGTAGAGATTAGGAAAAATGAGCAAAGATACACGGTGAAAGAACAAGTTAAAATTATGAGAAAAATACAAAGTTTCACGTTTTCGATTCAAAGAGAGAACTTACTTACTTACAAGACTCTTCGATTTTTAGTTTTGAAGACGAGAATTCGCAAGGGTGTGAAAAGTGGGAGAAATTTTAGATAAAGAAAGAAGAACATAGAGCATGCAAAGAAGGAAAATAGAAGTGGAAAAAACAGAATAAATTATCTCTCCGACTGGCCTGCATTTTATAACTTCGACGAACATTTTTCGGCGACGGATTAGCGCATATTGCGCCTCATCGGGCACGTAGAGCCGAAAACCCATTGTCACACAAGAAATTTTACACAAAGCATTTATTTGTTATTTCTCGGGTCTTCGGTTCTTAAGGTTGTCATAAAATTAATCCAGTCTCTCACGACAAGAGCAAACAATTTTACAAAATAACAAAAAAGTCACGTACAAATTTATTTTCTAAAGTTCGGGGAATTTTTTTAGGCCAACAACTACCTAATTTAAATAATAAATAATTATAGGCGTACGTTTTTGATAATAATAATTATCTTTATTTAGCATCTTTTACTATAAAATAACATAGAAATAAATGGTTTATTATAAAAGCGTTACATTTTGAACTTTTAACAAGTGTTTCCACTCCCAGATTAAGCATGATGTAAAATTTCGAGTTAAGAAAAGCCTGAATATTTGGATTTGAATATTCGCAATTTGTCTAGACAAAACGCATTTTGTCCGTAGCATATACATCGACATACTACAGTTTAGTTCGTTTTGGTGGGGCACAATTCTGATAATAACACTAGCCGACATTAAGTTTCTAACATAAAAGCCATCATGATATAAATATACATATAAGTAATTTCTTTATAAATATAAGCTTAAAATTTTTTTGAAATATAAGCAATATTTGTTTTAGCGGATTTTCCAGCATTTTACACAATATTAACGGATTCGCTGGCTGGCTATATCGCTGGCTGTAATATTGCAATGTCCAATTATATGCATCTTTGTATTCTAACGAGTCACAGTGTGCTGTGATACTCTTGTTATATTTTGTTTATTTGCAAAATTTAACGTTTCTTGTTGTGCTTCACAATAAATTAGAGGTTAGAAGAGTTTTCATTGCAAAGATGAATGTTCGTATTTCTATTAACGCGAATAACAGTTTTTGTTACAAATGCGGGCAATTTTGTTTAGTATCTCAGCAAAGGACTATTTATTATAAATAATATAAAACTAGCGTACCATAAATATTTTGGTTAGAAAGTAGAAAATCAAGATAAAAGTTGGGCTCCTAACGTATGCTGTATATATTTAATTAATTTCTTAATTAGAAAGGAATCACTTGGTTTGTTTCACTTAATAAATTTATTTATTCCGACTAGTTTCGACTAACAGTCATTATCAAGGAATGTACAGAATTTACAAATTACAAAGTATTTATACAACATTTTTTCGCAGGTCAGGTAAGAAGGGCGTTCATGATCGGCGAGTGCCAGATGTCCTCATTATCATTCACGACGTTTTTTCCCAGTTTTATGGCTCTGTTGATTTCCAAGCCTTCTCGATGGTTTAGGACGCTTCCTTTATTGCCCGTATATAAAATGGTGTGGTTCTCTGAATTGAAAAAATGACCGAACGTGACGCAATGTTTTGACAATCCGGTTGATTGTTTTTTATTAATTATATCCTTTCGATGTTCTTCGAATCTAATTTTGAAAGATCTTCCCGTTTGTCCGATATAGATTGCGTCGCTATCATCACATTTCAATTCATAGATTCCGCTTTGTTCTATTTTGTTAATGTTACTTTTATTGTTACAAAGTAGTTTCCTTAAATTTATAGGGTTAGTCATAATGGTATTAAATTCTTTCCCTTTAAACTGTGTTTTGATTATTGGTGAAAGGTCTTTTATATATTCAATCTTATTCCATTTTATCTTATTGTCATCTACATTTGCATAAAAATATTTCATTAATTGTTTGAGTCTTTTTGTTTTTATTAGGTTATCTACAATTTCCGTGTTAAAACCGTTATTAGATGCTATAGACTTTATCGTATTTACTTCTAGGTTATAATTTTCAGTGCTAAGTGGTATGTTTAAAAGTCTATGTATATAAGAATGAAATGCACTTTTTTTAATCTGATTGTTAGTGTTTGACGTTGAGTGTATTGTAGTGTCTGTAAAAGTCTCTTATCTATATATTTTATATATTAGCTTGTTGTTTGGTGTTTTTGTAATTGTCAGATCTAAGAAATTTAAACTATTTTCCTTTTCAATTTCTGTCGTAAATTGAATTTTATTATTTAAATTATTCAAGAACTTAGTAAAAATGCTGTATATCCTGTTACGTAAAGTTAACACAATGCAGTGGTACAAAGGTTTTTATACCATTTGATTCAACGATGGTATGGCATGAACACAAAGATCATGTAAGTGACAGCTACTTTTGCCTAACAGACATATCTGAATTTTACAAAATGAATAGAATCAAAATTAAATATCCCGATGTACCATCAGCTAGAAAACCAATAGCTCACAGTAAAACTGTTCCATTACCCACTCCTCCGATTTATCAAGACTGCAGCAATTTCTTACAAGAAGTAGATTCTATCCTCTGAAGAAAAATGGCATTACACTTCTAAATCGGAATTTATACCTGAATACGTTTCACAGCCACATTTAATAACAACCGGAATTAAACAACTTAGTACGAGATTGAAAATTGACTAAGAAACAAGCTCAACTCTTGGGTTAAGGACTCCAAGAATGGAATTTACTACATACATCGACAAAAATTTTATGTTTCAAAAAACGCCATAAACACTTTAGTAAATTTTATTCTAAGCACGATTCAATTTGCATTTGTATAAATATTCCGGGTTTGATTAATAAACTAGATTTGAACATCACCCAAATGAATGGTAACTGTTAATAGATTCCTTAAAGGCCAGTTCAAAGACAGTGTTACTACACAACGGGAATTCAAAACCCTTAATACCAGTTGCTCGTGCAGTAGAATGAAAGAAACACACGTGAGTATGTCTACTATTTTAAAAGCAGTTATGTATGATCACTCTAAATGGCACATCTGTGGTGATTTACAAGTAATTCCTCTATTGTTAGGGTTGCAAGGAGGCTTTACCAAATATTGTTGTTTTTTATGTTTGTGGGACAGTCGCGCCATTCATCAGCACTATAAAGTAAAAAAATGGCTTTAAAGGGGTCAATACAAACCAGGAACATACAATGAAAAGAGTAAAATCTAAAACTAAAAACTAACTTAGGATGTCGTGTGTCATTGAAAATGCATTTACATTCTCATCTAAGCTTTGTAATGATTCGACCCTAGGTATTGTACAAATTTATAATTTGTATTATGGAGGATGTGTGGACAATAAATAAAACAGGATATGAGCTTAACGTATGCAAAGTGTATTGACCTTTCATGACATTTCTAATGAATTGATATGTCTTATATTATTTATATTCACAAAATATATTACCTAACGTTTATGCTTAGAAGTCATGTGCATTTGGTTAAACTCAAAAAAATGTATGACTCTACTTGTGGGAGCAAAATTAACTAGCTCCTGCATTCGCATTACGAGATGAGAAACCCACAAAAACCATCCCGGAGCTAGCATCACACACTCGACACACTTGCGATTAGTTAGTGGGACAATCTCTCACATCGGCCCTACACATCAATCGCCATTCATTTTCGATTAATGAGCGGAACGACCTTACACCTCGTTCTACTCATAATCGAGTTATTTTTTTCTTGTGGTTAGTTAGTAGGACACTTAGCGCAATACTAACTCGGATTGGCCTAACACATCAATCGACTGTTTCGATTAGTTAGTAGGACATACCTCGTTTTCTCGCTCAATTTGGCCTTACACATGAACCACCATACATCCCTCATTCGTGTGGTTAGTTAGTAGGACACTTAGTGCAATAGTGACTCGGATTGGCCTAACACATCAATCGACTAGGTCGGTTAGTTAGTAGGACATACCTCGTTTTCTCGCTCAATTCGGCCTTACACATCAACCACCATACATCCCTCATTCATGTGGTTAGTTAGTAGGACGCTTAGTGCAATACAAACTCGGATTGGCCTAACACATCAATCGACTGTTTCGATTAGTTAGTAGGACATACCTCGTTTTCTCTCTCAATTCGGCCTTACACATCAACCACCATACATCCCTCATTCGTGTGGTTAGTTAGTAGGACACTTAGTGCAATACTAACTCGAATTGGCCTAACACATCAATCGACTGTTTCGATTAGTTAGTAGGACATACCTCGTTTTCTCGCTCAATTCGGCCTTACACATCAACCACCATACATCCCTCATTCGTGTGGTTAGTTAGTAGGACACTTAGCGCAATACTAACTCGGATTGGCCTAACACATCAATCGACTGTTTCGATTAGTTAGTAGGACATACCTCGTTTTCTTGTTCAATTCGGCCTTACACATCAACCACCACACATCCCTCATTCTCATCTCCCCCCATCTTCCCCCTTTCTCAGATGTTTAAATTATTTCGCTGGTTTTGTTTGTTTGATTTTAACTTAGTCGGTTTGATGTAGAATTAATATTACTCTTACGTGATAGTCTCTCCAACGTTGTTATCCCTAACTCCATTCTCCATTCTCTAACTCTCAATACTTAACTCTTTTCATCAACATTACTTCACTAACTCACATCCCACTGAAACTTCCCATTCTCAACTGTCCCCATTTACAGTCAGATACTGACTGTCCCCGTCCCGGTCCCAAAAACGAACTCCTCTTTTTAGAATCGTTTCTTTGCGGCTCTCAAAGTTCTCCCCTCCCCAAATTTTGTTGCTTTGACTTTATCTACTACCATATTTGGTCACAAAACCCATCCCTCTCTGACGTCAACGTAATTTCCCTGATTTTGCACACTTGTTGTGTTTGCGTTCGTTAAACCCTGAACTGAATCTTTCTGCATGTCTTAGCATTTCTCCACGCGCCGGTACTTGTTTATTATTTAAAGGCGATGCTGCATTTGTTATTTCTTTCACATAAAAAAAATTGATGGACTAATGTTAGTCTCGTATTTACTGGATGTTGATTTTTCTTTATTATTTTCTTGGGTGATTTTTGTATTACTATTTTAATTTAATTTCGTCAAAAATAATATTTGCAAATGACCCCTACTGACCTATTACAGCTTTTTTCCCGAAAATTTGGGTCATGTTAGTGATGAGCAAGGAGAAAGGTTTCACCAGGACATGAGTAACATGGAAAAACGATACCAGGGCCGGTGGGACTCAGTAATGATGGGCGATTTTTATTGGTTTCTTTACCGAGAAGAAGAAAGGCCACACAAAAGCAAAAAATTGCAATGTATCTTATTAATTATATCCGAAATTTAGATAATATTGTTTCTTTCATCTTAAATTATATACAAGGTTATTTAAAATAAAGTAACAGATTTAAAACATTTATTTCTTCGAAACTACAAAACATAGAAACACAATTCTAACGTTCCTGGAAAGAGAAAAGTTCAATTTTTTATGCATTCGATATGAGCAGCATGTGTTTCCTGTGCTGTGGATTTTTTTGGGCTCCTTTCGTAAACTATACGAATACGCTCGACATTTTCATTCGATGTGCGTGGACGTCCCGTGATTTTCTGTTTGTAGATGCAACCATCGTCTACGAATTTTCAATGCCACTGTTAAATCTGCTTATGACGAGGCGGTAAAAAGCACTTTAAACTTCAATAATGGACTCTAGTTTTGCTAATTGCAGCACACAACGTGCTTTTTCTTGTTGTATCGCCATTTTACTACAGACAATAAAAATGAAAAGCAACAGCGCCAATGCGGCTGTGGTTGGAATTTCTGCCTGCACTGTTCAAATTTTAAACTTTTATCTGTTCAGGAACGTTGGAATTATAGTTTTACCTTTTGTAGTTTGGAAAAAATAAATGTTTGAAATCTGTTCCTTCTATGTGAATATACAGGGCTATTTGTAATTAAATGTTTTTGTTTTTTGTTAAATATTTTTTAAACAGACTAATCGTCTATTTATATATTTTCGTTTCATGAAACTGTGGTTGATAGAATAAATTTGCGACTATATTAGTTTATAAATGGCCATTTTTATCCATATTAGAGAAAAAAAGTTAAAATTTGTCGGCTAGTGTAATTAATCCGAAAAGTGAAAATGCTCTCATCACCGAAGCAACCCCTACTTCTTTGAGCAATACTATAACATTCAAATCACGCATAAATTGGTGAAACAAAGTCTAAAACATTAGAGTGAAAACTATTTACTTTACAATAATGAGTTCTGAACTGGACATTATTAATATTTACTAGTGATTAAATTGAAATGTGCAAAATATTTGCGTTAGAGCTAATGAGCTATTTGCTGTTCCCTGTATTATCTGTGCAAAGAGATAATCAATACAATACATTAAAATAATAAATATTTACAAACTAATATACTAGACAATTTAATGTAAAATATAACATTAATAATTTTGATGATATTAATTATTTTTCGGGTACATTACAATAATTACATTTATGAAAAAATATATTTTTTATAGGCTTTTGTATTAATGTTTATGTAAATACAGAACTATTTACACCATATTACATAAACTCATTCACTCTACCCATTCATGGATCCAGATGGTATGTTTTATAAACTCATTAAAAACCCCACCGACGGGACTCAAACCCGTGACCTTCCGGCTGAAGGGCAGGGTCTCTACCGAAGCGACGTGGAAATATTTAAATGTTAAAATTAACGAAGCGGTGAACATTAAAAATAAATACGAGCCGAGTGAAATCGATTTCAATCAAACGCCAAAAACGATTTCACGTCGGCCTCTTCGAAATTGAACCGTCGAATTGAATTTTACAATTTTACACCCGAACGTCCCGGAAATTACACACGACTTGACGCCAAAAAAAAAAAACAAGTATAATCTGCTTTAAAGGGTTGAAATCATCTCGAAATGACGTTGTGAAATAAAAGGGGAAATTCACATACATACAGAGAGTTTTTCTTTTAAGTATACATAACATGCTGTAAATATTTAGATATTCGTTGGTTTTTTAAATAGTTCAATTTAAAGCTTTAAACGAATGATTTTTACTCCCAGATTAAGAATGAAGTAAAATTTCGAGTTTAGAAAAGTCTGAAAATTTGGTTTGGTCGCGTAGGGAGTGGAAAACACTAATTTAAAGCTTCAAATTGAACTCTTTGAATAACGAATGTCGAAAAATGTGTCAGCCTATTCATATGTATACTTAAAAGAAAAATTCCCTGTATGTGTTCAGTAATAAAATAATAAAAAATATGCAAAATTAATTTTGTACTTCCATTGCCAGGTAGGTTCTCAAGATAAGATTAATTTTATATCAACGATTATAAATATCAGTTACGAAGAGTTTAAAATCATGATCTGAAGTCTGTTAACCTTATAATTCTAAACACTTCGTGATTGATATTTATAATCGTCGACATAAAATTCATCCAACTACGAAAATAACTTTTACGAGCTAATGCACCCATAAGACGCTGAAGTGCATCTTTACGGTCGTCTCTTGTTAATCCACTTCAAATGTTATGTTCTTTTACGAAATTGGTAATAAACTTATTTTATTAGCGTGCAACAAATAAAATACAATTAAATTATAAAATATATACAAACGATATAAACTATTAGATATTATATTTACGTGTATATCAATGTTTATATTTACCTTTAAAAACTGAATTAAGTTTAATTAAAATCTGAATATTAATAAACAGTAACCGGTCATTGAATCAGTTGTGTTAAACTTTTGTTATTAACGATTTTTTTCAGTTATTTATAGAGGGTGTTTCAACAAAAACTTTCATTTTAATTAATTACACAAACAACAGCTTTCTGTTGTTGTAGGCGAAACTGTTATAAAAAGATGGTGCAGAACATTGCAATTTCTTTTAAGTTTGTTTACACTAAAATAAACTGTGTTCAAATAATTTTGTAACTCTTTATTCATGGTATCGCATGATACTCAAAATTTTACTTTTAGTTTTAGGTGAAGTTCAGAACACACTATTTTATTAGCGTATTGTAAACTTCACAATAGTCAAGTGGCGCATGAAGTAAAATTTTGATTTTGGAAAAGCCTAAAAAGTTTGTTAGGTCGGGTAGCGCTACGCGACCAAACCAAATTTTAAGGCTTTTCCAAACTCAAAATTTAACTTCATGCTTAACCTGGGAGTGGAAATCACTCGCTTAAAACTTTAAATTGAACTCTTTAAAAAAATAAAAAATTGGGATAAGTATACCTAATAGCAAAACTCCTTGTATATAAAACGCAATACAAGGTGGAAACGATCACCCGTTCAGCCCTTTTAAAATCAAGGGAAAGGTCTTTTTTGTGGAAACTCCAAAAAATGTTGATTACCAATTCGGATATGCTTATGATGATATTTTCAACTTTCGGTATTCAGACCGGAAGATCATTTTTTATACGGAACATGATATAAAGACAAGTTATCATGAAGAAAAATTGAGTTTGTCAATTAGTTTGCAGAATATTTACAAAATATAAAAACGAATTAAAATTAATATCGACTTTCTGCAAAATGTTTGTCCAAATATTCATTGAAATAACTACTTCTCGAGCTAATACCCCGACAGATATTGAATTATACAATGAATATTTGAGTTACACGACAGCACTGCTGTTCTATGCATAATTTATATGCAAAATGCAACATCAGGTCAAATTATTCTCTAACCAAACTAAATGAAACAAAAGGAAATTGAAATAAATTGAAAAAATTACTGGGAATGAATTTTAATTGTCTTAAGCCATCTATAGACGCGTTTCGAGATTTATCCCTCATCAGTATAGATATGCTTTAGACTTTCAATACAAAAAATATTAAAATAAAATTAACAGGAAACTTACAGGAATGTCGAAGTGTGTCGTCGAAACAGGTACATAAAACTGGGGCGAGTGAAAATGAAGGAATGTTATTTATAGGTAAAGGATTAAGTCATTAGTAGGTGCGAACAATTTGATACCTGAGAGAGAGTGACATACCGCATTTAACGGTACAGTTTTACATAAAGACAATTTATCATGAAGAAAAATTGAGTTTGTCAATTAGTTTGCAGAATATTTACAAAATATAAAAACGAATTAAAACTAATGTCGACTTTCTGCAAAATGTTTGTCCAAATATTCATTGAAACAACTACTCCTCGAGCTAATACCCCGACAGATATTGAATTATACAATAAATATTTGAATTACACGACAGCACTGCTGTTCTATGCATAATTTATATGCAAAATGCAACATCAGTTCAAATTATTCTCTAACCAAACTAAATGAAACATTTGTTTCATTTAGTTTGGTTAGAGAATAATTTGACCTGATGTTGCATTTCATATAAATTATGCATAGAACAGCAGTGCTGTCGTGCAACTCAAATATTCATTGTATAATTCAATATCTGTCGGGGTATTAGCTCGAGAAGTAGTTGTTTCAATTAATATTTGGACAAGCATTTTGCAGAAAGTCGATATTAATTTTAATTCGTTTTTATATTTTGGAACATGATATGTTTATTACAGATTCGAATTCTACGTAAAAAAAAACATGAAACTATTGCATGAAACATTTTTTTGAAAAGCTTCATTTTGACCTTAAAATAACCTTGCTTAGGTCACTCGTGCTACCCTAACATGATATAAAAGTCGTCGTTTCGAATTAACAAAGGATGTCGTTGAATAGAGTGTACAAAAATAAAAACTATTGTTGAAAACTCAATCAGATAATATTATTATTATTTATGTATTGTTAACGAGATAACAAAACGAAAAAAAAAAACGAGAAAGCAAAACGGTAACGTTTGCAATTCAGAAAACTTTAAGTAATTAAAAATGTTTATAATGTCTGCCACCTTCATAAAGACATCTTTCCATTCTTTGTCTCACGCTTTCGACGGCCTTTCTAACTTCTTCAGGGTTCAAAGAATGACAGGCTTCTACAATCTATCGACGCATGTCCTCTTTTGTTGTTGGGCGGCGTTGTTGATACACTGTGTCTTTTATTCTTCCCTAAAGGTAACAGTCTAATGGCGTCAAATCAGGTGACCGAGAACACGAAGCGTTAGGACCTTCACGGCCAATCCACTTTTCTGGGAAAAACTGATTGACTGTGCGCCGTGCAATTAACGCGAAATGCACCCTACATCCATCTTGTCGGAACCACATGACTTGACGTATCTTAAGCGATACATCTTCAAAAAGTTCTGGCAGTACACTTTGTAGAAATTGAGAGTACAAATTTCTATTTAAAGCCTAGTCAAAAAAATAAGGACCCATAATTTGGTGCCCGAGGATACCACACCATATATTAAAGCTCCATCGATGTTGGTTATCCACTTATCGTAGCCAGTGAGGATGTTTCGTTAACCAGTAATGCCCAATATAAATATTAACTTCTCCAGTACTTTTAAAAGTAGCCTTATCAGTCCAGAGAATTTATAATGCAAAATCACAATGTTAGCCTAGCAACCAATTACAAAACGTAATGCGTATCTGTAAGTATAATTAACATTTGAAATCGATATATTTGAGGTTAAGGTTTGAACAAAGTTGGGTTTAGTAAATGCATGTTTAATAGTAGTTATAGAAATTATTCAATCAATCAAAATAGACATTCAATACATTTAAAAATTAAGTAAATATTTTTTTCTGCGGTGGTCCCAAAATTAAAACTTTTGGTATGATGTATTAAATCGAAAGTACCACTTCGCACAAATCGTACCGAAATTATTTTCGCGACAATTTTTTTCACTTTAGAAACGGTTTCTTTACTTTCGGAACGACTTTGGGTATCTATGTGGGCGGTCTTAACAATAATATCAACTTTGTATTTAATTATGACAGCGCTTGTCATATAATATTCGTGTGTATTTTCGCTTTTCTATTAAAAAAAAAGAAATCAGTGGTGAAAGTGAGGCTTCAGAAAAAAATATTGTACGTAACACGATCTAAAAGTGATTTTACGGGACTCGCAGGATTCCAGAAACTTGCTACTCATGCCGTAAAATATTACTTTCGGAACTTGTTACGTAAATTACTATTTTGCTTTCTGTATTTTTTCATAGAAGCATTAATTATAATCCTAGCAAAAGAATCCGTTGCCCATATATGCGAGCGCCCATGGTCAGTATAATCTTTGCTAATACTCTATTATGCAATGGCGTAGCCAGGATTTTCACATAGGGGGGGGGTCTATAACTAAAGAGCAGAAAGAAAAAATAATATAATTTGCATAAAAAACATCTATTTATAATACAATTTCTCGTTTAATTAGGGCGTGTGCAGATGCTTACTAACGCACAATTTTTCAATGATTTTAAACACGCGGCGATTTTAAAATGACAAAATAAAATTAATAACCCCCCGTAACCCATTCCTGGCTACGCTACTGCTATTACGTGTTCTTCAGTTTTTCAGTTGATATCATTATTTTCATTTTATGTTTCCTATTATTAGTTTTATCATTAACGGTCTATTCTCGTTATGCAATCCTTCTGATTTCTACTTTATAAACGTAACACGATCTAAACGTGATTTTACGGGACTCGCAGGATTCCAGAAACTTGCTACTCATCCCGTAAAATATCACTTTCGGAACTAGTTACGTAAATTACTATTTTGCTTTCTGTATTTTTTCATAGAAGTATTAATTATAATCCTAGCAAATGCCCCCGTTGCCCATATATGCGAGCGCCCATGGTCAGTATAGTCTTTGCTAATACTCTATTATGCAATGGCGTAGCCAAGATTTTCACATAGGGGGGCGGGGGGTCTATAACTGAAGCGTAGAAAGAGAAAATAATATAATTTGAATAAAAAACATCTATTTATAACACAATTTTTCGTTAAATTAAGGCGTGTGCAGATGCTTACTAACGCACAATTTTTCAATGATTTTAAACACGCGGCGATTTTAAAATGCCAAATAAAATTAATAACCCCCCGTAACCCCTTCCTGGCTCCGCCACTGCTATTACGTGTTCTTCAGTTTTTCAGTTGATATCATTATTTTAATTTTGTGTTTCCTATTATTAGTTCTATCATTAACGGTCTATTCTCGTTATGCAATCCTTCTGATTTCTACTTTATTTTAGTATAAATTCTACCCCCGTTTTGTCGATTCCTTCTTTAACCATTTATTGTTGAATTTCCAGATGTTCGTTTCCCACTTCTTCTGTTCTAAACATTATTTAGTTTTCCCTTGTCAATTTATTTATCATGAGTTCTATTTTATTGTTTTACATTTTCGCTATTTCTCTTAGCAGTGTATTCTCCCGCTTCATTAGTTCATTCTCGTTTGTAGGTTCTTTAACTCTGTTGTTAAATTGTAGATTTTCAGTTCTATTTCATACTACTCTTTTGTAGAGATTCTATTTAATTTAGCACTAATCTATATAAATGCAAATACTGTTCGCAGAATAGGTAGAACGATATATAAACGTATCGCATCACTCGAATGAATAAATTATTACAGCAATGAATTATTATTTTGAAGATCATGAAAGAGATCATTATAAAACGGTCTGCTGGCACTTCAGCATCGTTATTCCAAGTACGTTCAAGAGGAGTATGCTTGGAAATAATTAAAAGCTAATTTCCTAACTCACTCGTTTCCCTTCAAATAGCACTTCTCTTTAAATCATCCTCGAATACTAATATTAAGTATTATCAACAATAATATATTTATAAATGTAATCTTCATTTACATAATTATCGTATTTAAATATGTTACACCAAATGATTACACTGGGTCACAGTAATTTTGTAAAATGAACAACTGCTGTTGTTTCTTCTATATTTTGTTACACTTAAGCCTAATATAACAACAAAAGTTGCCAATTTTTCTATAAGTTTTCATAATTATTTAAAAACTTATGTTATATTTAACCCGATTGATAGAAAGTAAAATGTATTATTTATTTTATTCTATATTTGTTAGCGAAATGCTGATATTAAGGTGGAAGGTTTAAAGAAAGTTTGAATAAGGTTAGAAATGTTGCATAGAAGTCTTTTAAAAAACGTGTAACAGGATTTGTTTGAAACACAAGCTTAGAATTATAAATTACTAATTACTGAACCTCTTACTATATACAGGGTGCCCGTATTTCGACAGAATGTATAGGGATCTCAGTTATTTGAAGAGATAGAGAGTCGATTAAATTGGGGCAAAGTTGCGTATTTTAGGTCCTAACAATAATCTGCAAACAATAATGAAATATCTTATTTTGTTTTCAAGATATCAACAAAATACTGATTTAAAAAAAAAATCGTTTTTATTCTTTATTCAAAAACTACTGAATCTGGATATTTAGAACTTTGACAATATAGAGGCACCTTTTAATGAGGAATCTAGTAGCATATTTTATTTTAAGATACCTATAACGTTTACCATAGCCAACTTTTGTTTTTCTTATGAGCGCCGTTTTAAATTTTCATATTTTTTGAAAGAATATTTTTTTTTCTGAACTCAGTGATGTATCACACTCATAATTTATTTTAGATTTGATATTCAAAATTATATTTTCTTTTTTGCAAAGAGTGCTTTGGAAACAATGACGTCGTATCTGTTAATCAATAAAATCATGACAATAGTCAATCATTGTTAGCACTCAAAATTAATTAATAACTGTCAATCTTTTGTAATAATAATAATAAGTATCAATTATCACATAAAAGTTGCACAAACTAAATTTATTCTACTTTTATTATTATTAACTATTCACAAAAAAAGTAATTCTTGCATCTCGGTAAATATTGATCACCATCACATCTAAGCGTTATATATTTTTAACTTTACTGTAAATCAGTGGTTTATACTCGTGGCGCATGAAGTAAAATTTCGAGTTTAGAAAACCCTCGACAAATTTTCTACACTGGGCTTTTCTAAACTTGAAATTTTACTTCATGCTTAGTCTGGAAGTGGAAGATACTCGTTACTTTAAAATACATCACAACTGTTAAATATGTATTGTCGGATGCCCGTCTTCAGGAGTGATATGTAAGCAAATTATGGATCCTAGGAGTTGTTAAATAAGTGAGTTACTCAACTGTTTCCAAGGCACTCTTTACAAAAAAAAAACAAAATATGAAATTTATATATAAAATGTACAACAAACTATAAGTGTGATACATCATTGAGTTCAGAAAAAAAATATTTTTGAAAAAAATATGAAAATCCAAAATAGCGCCCATAAGAAAAACAAAATTTGGCTATAGTCCCTGGGTAAATGTTATAGTTATTTTAAAATACTAGATTTATCGTTAAAAAGTGCCCGTATAATGTGAAAGTTGTAACTGTCTGGATTCAATAGTTTTTGAATAAAAAATAAAAACCAAATTTCAAAAAATCCGTTTTTTGACTATATCTGAAAAACAAAAGAAGATATTTCAAATTTGTCTTAAGATTATTATTGAGCCCTAAAATACGCAACGTTGCACCAATTTAACCGACTCTCTATCTCTTCAAATAACCGAGATTCCATACATTCTGTTGAAATACGGACACCCTGTATAAAGCTCTAAGATGTAACATGTCTCTAAAAATACATTATTTGGATTCACACTTATTTATAATAAAAACGCGTTATTCAGGAAAAAGTAATCTAAATATGCTGTCTATTGTAAAAATAGATATTTTTTAAACACGTGAGGTTGAAAATCATTTCAAACTTCGTTTTGATCCAGATTTATTTATGATTGTAAATTAAAATTAACATACTAATTTACAGAAAGTGCATTTCTAAAAATTCATATTATTCAAAAACTGTTGCCCATTACAAAAAATGCTATGCAAATTTGAAATCAATGCAAAATATAACATAAGAAACAGCGTATCTAACCAATTTAACAGACAAAAAGTTAAATATTAAAAGTGCGATTCTATTCGCAATCTACAACAAGTTAGTCTTACAAAGACTATATCAAATACTCATTGAATCAACTACTTCCCGGGCTAATACCCCGACAGACATTGAATTATACAACAAGTGTTTGCTGTTACATACAGTAACCTACTGCAAATGTAACAATTAGGGTCAAATTATTCAGGCCATCTATAGACGCGTTTCGAGATTTATCTCTCATCAGTATAGCTTTGCCATTCGAAACGCGTCTATAGATGGCCTGAATAATTTGACCCTAATTGTTACATTTGCAGTAGGTTACTGTATGTAACAGCAAACACTTGTTGTATAATTCAATGTCTGTCGGGGTATTAGCCCGGGAAGTAGTTGTTTTAATGAGTGTTTGATATAGTCATTGTAAGACTAACTTGTTGTAGATTGCGAATAGAATCGCACTTTTAATGTTTAAAGTATTCTGCAACCAAGAATTGGCAATTTCATTTATAAAAAGTTAAATGTTATTGACCAGTGTTATTGGGAAGCATAATAAATAACATACCATACCATACCACCAAAACGCAAAAATGACATAGCTACACAAACAGATAGGCAATACCTCGGGATTTTATAAAATGAAATAAGTTGGACAACATATTTTTTGTTCAACATTGTAGAGTATAATCTAAAGTTTAATAACAAGTTAAATGCTTAATCCGAAATTAACAATTATTACTTAAAAATTTCATCGATGAGATGACTTTCATTTGCTTTAAAATATGCCTAAAAGCGATGCAACAATGAACGCATTGCACGCTGGCACATTTCTGGTGAAATAACCAATAAGCTCTTGCCAATTGTTTCGTTTCAAGTCATCCAGGGTTTCAGGTCAGTTCTGATGAACTTTAGATTTAACATGACCCTATAAGAAATGATCCAAAGCTGACAAATCTGTAGTTTGAATAATAGAGTTCGTTCTAATAAAATGCTCTACACAAGCAATCTTTGTTCAATCGGCCACCGCTCCATTTTCAACAAAAGTTGACTGACGATTTGACAGTTAAAATTGTGGCGACTAAGGGCAGCTTTTATAATCTATAGATACACCTTTGGTAATGTAGACCCTCTGGTACTGTACTGCCTAGTTTAAACCATTGGTAAACGACCTTGCCGTTTTACAATTGTTTCAGCTGTGACCTACACATTTTTAACTCAGTTGACATTACTGCTTATTTGGGCACGTGCGCCTGTCGGTTGTCGTTAGTGTCAAAACAAAGTGAAGTGAGTAAAAATAACCCGTGATTTTACGTTCAAAATTAAAAATGAATTTGTCACAACAAATCTAATAATCTATATCCATAGAAACGGCCTACCACAGGTTTAACCCAAACCCGAAGCACGGGACAGACTGACAGTGAGCTAACTCAGCTCTACACACTACAATGCTTTGTCTCGCAATTGTAAAATAGACACCAAATTTTTGATCCTTGGGTTATGTTAACAGAGTTGTAACTATGGATAGTAAAAGCGGCTCTTAGTCATTACTTCGTTTTGTTTTTATTAAGTAAAAACAGGACACTTAATTTTTCACTCTTTACTAGGGATATTCGATATATATCAATATCTTGGAATATCGATATTTTTATGCAAAATAATCGATATTAATATGGATTTTGCTTTTTCCGATATTTCGCTACTATCGATACGATATGGTCGATTTAGTTACAAGCGATAAACTTTATTTATTAGACGCCATCTTTTGAGAGAAATGAAACACATCTTATTTAAAGTAGAAATCTACGTCCACGCAGGCTTATGTTTTAATGAGAATTGCATGTGTTTAAAAAAGTGGTTCTCTATTTAAAACTTTCTGGAAATAAAAGGTTATCATACCTACATATTTAAAAAAATGCTAGACGCCATTGAATTTTGAAAGGCTTGACAAGCAGTATAATTGAACCTTACTTGATATCATTATTTATAGGCCTGCCGCATGAAATAAAATTTTGAGTTTAGGAAAGCCTGGAAATTCTACTTCATGCTCAACCTGGGAGTAGAAAACTCTCGTTCGACAATTTTCCATGGCTTATTTTGTCTTTTTCTGTTTTTTTTTTTTTTTATAAAATAAAACATGCGATATTAATAAAAGAAGTGATAAAATAATAAATATTAGAAAAAGAAATGAAATTTCTTGATAATTCAAATCATACATTTCTATAAAAATCTTAGAAATTCACCAAAAGCGTCAACATTTTCAAAATCGACTAAAATCTTGAAAATTCACAAAAAGCATCAACAATTATTTTGAGAAAATGACTGAGTGCGTGTTTACATATCGGATACTGCACCTCTACTAAATCGATGAAATTGATAAAATTGAATAAAAAACGTGTCACTGTTTTTGTGCAGTTCGCAAATATAGGAGAGAAAAAAACCAAACACACAAACATAATAAAACCAATACATACCTGCGTTTGAAATATAAATAGACTAGAATGTATGATTAATAATTGAATAGGTTTAAAGGTAAAACTCAGTAAGTTGAAATGCAAATAGACAATGTATAATCAAGATTTGGTTACAGGAAATAATCATTTGTAGTGTTTATTTACGTGTGCACCAAAAATCAAAGGAAGTCTTAGAAATTAAAAATGAACAGACATTTTTAAAATTTATTACAAGTCATGTAAGGCGTCAGAATATTAAAAATTCATGAAAGGCGTAAAATTTTAAAGATTTAGGAAAATCTTGAAAATTCAAGAAAACTGCCAAGATTTGTTAAAACTTGACGAAAATTTGTGAAAAGTATCAATATTTTTAAAATTGACGAAAATAACCTTGTAATTTTATGAAAAGCTTTAACATTTTTAAAATTATTGAATATTTAGGAAATTTACCGAAATTACGGTAAACTTTTTAAATTTTTGGCAATTTTCGTAAATTTCCTAAATATTTTTTAATTTTAAAAATGTAAAAGCTTGAAAATCTCGAAAATTCATGAAAATTATCAACATTTTCAATAATGATAAAAATCCCAGAAATTCACAAAAACCGTTAACATTTTGATGAGAATCTTTAAATTTCATTAAAATTGTCAAGGTCTTAATTAATCAATTAGAATCCTAAAAATTCTGGAATAATTCCAAAGCTGCTAGGGTTTTAAAAATTAATGAAATGTCATGAAAAGTGTTAGAACATTTAAAATTAATAAATATCTAGCAAATTTACAAAATAAAAAGTCTGAGTTTTCAAATTTAAGAGAAATTTCAGAAACTCAAGAAAAACGAAGTTTATAGTTAAAATCTTGAAGGTTTATGTGAATTTCCTAAATTTTAATTAAAATAAGAAATGTGGATAATTTTCACGAATTTACAAGATTTCCATTTATTTAAAAAACACTTGATACTTTTCATGAGTTCTTAAGATCTTCGTGTATTTCCTAAATATTCGTTAATTTTCAAAAAAGCGAAGTTATTTTATAAAATTCAAAGATTTCGGTTGTTATTTGTAATATTTATGTTGATTTGTTTGTAAAATGGTTTTGCCGTAATTCGAAGAACAAAAGTGATTTCAAAAACAAAAGAAATTTGAGAAGATTTTCTCTTGATTTTAAAGATTCTGATGGTTATCCAAACTTTCATAGATTTTCGTTAATTTTTAAAATGTTGACACTTGACTTTACTTCAATGTTCAAAATCTTCTTAGTTTTCGCGAATAGGTATCCTAAATTTTTGTTAAATTTGAATTTGTTTTCGTTTTTCAAGAAATTTTCCGATTTTGTTTAGATTTTAAATACTTAGCATCTTTTCGTGAATATCCGAGTTTTTATTTAATTTTTAAAATCTTGACGCTTTTTGTAAATATCCAATATTTCTTTGTAAAATTTTGACGGTTTTCGTAACTTTCTCAGATATTCGTTAAACTTTTAAAAACCAAGCATGAAGTAAAATTTCGAGTTTAGGAAAGCCCCGTGAAAAGTTTTCGAGGGTCCCGCAGCGACCCGAGACAAATTTTCTGGGCTTTTCATGCGCCACGCGTATAAAACACTATATATATATATATATATATATATATATATATATATATATATATATTAGAGCTGGGCAGGATTCGAATCATTCAGGATTCGAATCCTTTTAGAGGATTCAAAAGCGGTATTCGAATACTTTAGTTAAACTGGATTCGTATTCGAATCCAAGTGCTGGTGATTCGAATCCTCATAAAAGGATTCGAATCCTCGTAAAAGAATTCGAATCCTCATAAAAGGATTCGAATCCTCGCAAAAGTATTCGAATCCTCATAAAAGGATTCGAATCCTCATAAAAGGATTCGAATATTTATAAAAGGATTCGAATGGTTACAAAAGGATTCGAATCGTCAAAAATAATTCGAATTAATCGTAAGGATTAACATGAAAACTTTGTTTTGTATGTTTTTAAATCTCTCGTTAAATCACTGTTTTTACGCGT
This sequence comes from Philonthus cognatus, assembly GCA_932526585.2. NCBI lineage: Eukaryota > Metazoa > Arthropoda > Insecta > Coleoptera > Staphylinidae > Philonthus > Philonthus cognatus. Next base: position 6,320,031 of record OW052249.1, on the reverse strand, counting down.
GGTGCATAAGGTAAAATTTCGAGTTTAGAAAAGCCCCGTGAAAATTTGTCTCAGGTCGCTGCGCGACCCGAGACAAATTTTCTACGCGGGGCTTTTCTAAACTCGAAATTTTACTTCATGCTTAGTCTGGGAGTGGACGACACTCGTTTGTAAGTGATAAAATCAATTAAATTAATGATTTGTGTCAAATTTGACATTTTGATTTGAGATTTGTAATTGTTCTTCGGTAATTTCGCCAAATATAATATTTTGATGAATATGAATTGACAATTCTAATCAAATTTTTACATTTAACATGTCTATTTATAACATTTTTATAAGATTTTCAACAAATCGATATTTTCGTAAAATTATCATCATTTCGAGATTTTCGTCGATTAATCAAATTGTTATCAGATTTTGCAATATTTCCTTAATTTATCGAATGTTGATGAAATTTTCAATATTTCGAGATTTTTAAATAATTTATGAAAATGTTTATCAGATTTTCAATATATCTTGATTTTTGATATTTTGTCATTTTTATCGATTTATAAAATTTTGATAAAACTTTCGATATTTCAAGATTTTCTCGTCAAATATATAAAATGTTTATATGTAAGATTTTCAATATTTTTATTTAGATTTGTAACGATTTTCAAAAATTATCGAATCATTACTTGAACTCACAAATTTGAGATTTTTTTTTTTTCTACAAGACATATTTAATCATTTTTAACATTGAATGACAATTTTGATATTTTTTACCTTTTGAGAAGACATTTTTGACAATAGATTATATTCTTGATATTAGACTACGTTTTTTGACATTGGATGTCATGTTTCACATTAGATGCTACTTTTGATAAACAATGACATTTTTTAATTTTTTACTATTTCTGATGTTGACATTAAATTACGTATTTGACATTGGACGACAATTTTGATATTTGATATTTTTGATATTACATATTTACTTGTTTTACATTAGATAACAATTTATATATTATTAGATAACTTTTTGACATTATTACTGATTTTAACAGAAATTTTCGTTTTTGTATGAACGTTTGTGTCAAACTGTCACGTACAGACATAAAATGATAATTTTCACGTAAACTGATTTTATCAACACGCCGAATTTTTGACGTTTTAGTTACTTTTTATATTTACGAGATGACATTTTGGTCATTTTGATGTTTTTGACAATTTTAAATAATTTTTATATATTGATATTTTGATAACTTTTAAAACTTAAAACAGTTTTAATATGTTTTTATATTTTTAACTTACCTTGAAATTAGTGTTTAATACGCGTGGCGCATGAAGTAACATTTCGAGTTTAGAAAAGCCCCGCGCAGCGACCCGAGACAAATTTTCTACGCGGGGCTTTTCTAAACTCGAAATTTTACTTCATGCTTAGTCTGGGAGTGAAGACACTCGTTCGTAAATTTTCGAATTATCATATGTTGTCATAAAGTTGTGTATTTATTTTCAAAAAAATCTTTCTCGGTTTATTGAACAAAAACAAAAGAGCTGAGGTGAAAAGTGTTAAGGTAAAAGTGGTTTATATTTTGGTTGGCTACAACTTTTGTTTGAAACATTTTTTTGATTTAGACGTCGAAAGCCATAATCGGTGAGTTGTTGATCTTCACTAGATTTTTTAGATTCTAATTCAAAAACAAAAGAGGTGAGGTGAAAAGTGTTTAGGTAAAAGAGGTATATTTTTTCCTTGGCTACAACTTATGTTTCAAACTTTTTTTGAACTAGACGTCAAAAGCCATAGTGAAATTCGTTTAATAAAAAAACATTTAATGATTTCAGGTGATTTTTAACACAAGACTTTTAGACATTTGATGGTATAATTAATATTGAATTACTGAAATAATTAGCGAAACTAGTCGAGTAAATAGAAACAAATAGTGAAACAAACCAAGTGTTTTTAATTTATCCTTCAATATTATACTGCAATAAGTATAAATTTTTAATATATTTGTATATATACGGTAAACAATGTAAAATATTTATTTAATTAAAATATTTAGAAAATAACAATACAATAAATTTTATAATATTATTATTATTATACTGGGTGTCCGTATTTCAACAGAATGTATGGGGATCTCGGTTATTTAAAGAGATAGAGTCGGTTAAATTGGGGCAAATTTGCATAATTTAGGGCCCAATAATAACCCAAAAAGAAGTTTGAAATATCTTATTTCCTTAATGAGATATTGTCAAAAAACGTATTTTTTTAAATTCGTTTTTATTTTTTTATTCAAAAACTATTAAATCCAGACATTTACAACTTTGACATTATAGGCACTTTTTAACGATAAATCTAGTAACATATTTTATTTTAAAATAACTATAACATTTATCTAGGGACCATAGCTAACTTATGTTTTTCTTATGAGCGCCATTTTGGATTTTGATATTTTTTGGAAGAATATTTTTTAATGAATGCAATGATGTATTACACTTATAGTTTATTGTACATTTTATATGTAAAATTTTAATCTTTTGGTTTTTCAAAGAGTGCCTTGGAAACAGTTGAGTAACTCACTTATTGGGCAGAGACGTTCGGAAGACGGATCCAACTTAACCTCACATCAGCCGTCAGCACACCTGCCGCGAAAATAAACAATCGTTATAATTATAATGCATAGTAAATACCGTCGGTGCGATGACACCAGTTTAGTTCACAATTCTCAAATGTAAGCAATTAACATCACACATACAGTCAGATCATGTGTCAAATCCAAACTCATTGTTTTGTTATAGTGTAACCTTGAGGAAGGGACAAACTCAGTCCCGAAAGCTTGATAAACAATAAAGTAGATTACAATAGCAACTTCTGCCTCCTTTTTTGGTCGAATGCCCTGTTAGGATCCGTCTTCCGAACGTCTCTGTTCTTATATATATATATATATATATATATATATATATATATATATATATATGAGAGTAGAAAGGGGATTGTAGAATGCAGAGAATTGATGAGTATGAGATCAGTGAAGTGTAGCTATTTAAAAAATGAATTATATATAGTTTTATTTATTGTTTGTATTTCTGTTGAGCTTTTACTATTATTTCATTATTTCATTATTTCATATATATATATATATATATATATATATATATATATATATATGAAATAATGAAATAATGAAATAATGAAATAATGAAATAACAGTAAAAGCTCAACAGAAATACAAACAATAAATAAAACTATATATAATTCATTTTTTTAAATAGCTACACTTCACTGATCTCATACTCATCAATTCTCTGCATTCTACAATCCCCTTTCTACTCTCACACAACACTTTATTTAAGCTTTTACTCTTAATACTAGGTCCCTCACTGCACTCATACCACCAATGTTCCCATACATCTTTTCCCGTGTTACAGAATCTGCACACCGTGTACTCCGTTCCCATCCATACCTTTCTTCCTCTTTCTTCATTCCTACACCTTAGCTGAGCTAGTATTCTTACATCCTCTCTATTCTGTAGGTCGAAGTAGCGCGGGGTTGTTCCGAAGATCTGTAGATTTTTGTAGTTTGGGCAGGTTCGACTCTTTGCTATTTTGTTTTGTCGAATTTATACTCCATCTCACTTAACCTCCTTTCAAACTTTACCACTCTTTTTGCTGCAATACACGCCACAGACATTCTGTTCCATTCCTGTAGCACCACGTACCCGGGTGTGGTCCTCTCCAATCCTGTGCAGCTTTTGAGGTACTGCAGTTGCAGCCTTCCTACCTTTTCCTCTACACTTATACCCCATACTTCTGCTCCATACAATACTATTGTCCTAATGCATGCATCCCACCAAATCATTTGCATTCTCACATTGTTTCCTAACGCATCTTCCCATGTTCTCCTCAATCGCTCCATCGCCACTCTCGCTTTCTTACAAATATACTCTATATGCCCTGCTTTACTACCCGTCTCCTAGAAGATAAAGAAAGCCTAGGTATTTAAACTCTTTCACTCTTTGCACAGTTTCACCCTTCCATAACAATTCTTCTACTTTCCCTCTTCTTCCTGCATTCCGATATATCATCAATTTCGTTCTCTTCACATTCATAACTAATTTTCTTCTATCAAAGTACCTTTCAAGCCTTTTACTTATCTCTTGCAGTTCACTGAACGATTTAGCTAACACTACCACATCATCTGCTTAGGCCAAGCTCCAAATTTTGGATGTACCTATTACCACTCCCCCTGCTGGTCCTAGTTCTTAAACTTTTACCATATCTGCCACATTTAAATTAAATAATAGGGGACTGCCTCGCCTTAGCCCTTTTTTTACTCTAAACCGTTCAGACACTTTCTCTCCAACTCTTACCTTACACCATGTTTCTCTATTAACCTCTTCTATCCAATTCACCAGATACTCTGACACACACTTTTTTCTCAAACATTCTACGAGCATTCTTCTATCTGCTGAGTCATACGCCGCCTTAAGGTTCACAAACAAAGCATACACTCTTTCTTTCTTACCCAGTGCTCTTTCATTCACCCAGTTCATTGTAGCTATTTGCTCTGTAGTTGATCTTCCCCTTCTGAAGCCGGCTTGAACCTCCGGAAGCCAAAACTTTTCATTAGTTTCTTCTTCCAATCTCTCCTTGACCATGCACATCGCCTCTCCTTATATAGTGAGTCCATGCCACCTTTGTATATCGGCACTATATTGCCCTCCCTCCATTCGTCTAAAAATGGTTCTTTTTCCTTACATATTTTGTTTATAATTTTCAGTATCTATTGTTGCCCTTTATTACCGCAACACTGCCACGCCTTGACCTTAATCTCGTCCGGACCGGCTGCTTTACCTCTCTTTATGCACCTTAATGCCCTCTCCAACTCCCCTATCGTAAAATTTTCCTCTACGCTGCTTATACGTCTTGTACACGTATCCGCCTCTACATCACTTGTCGCACCCAGCAGCCTCTCGAAATACTTCTTCCCTTGGCCATCTCAATTGGCTCCCCCTCTTTTTTATGCTTGCAGACCTTTGTTTTTTATATTTCCAGAGCTCCTTTTTCCTTTGCGATTTTTTCAATTTACATATCTCTTCTTTTGTCCATAACTCCTTCCTAATCTTGCACACCCTTTCATATTTTGTTTCTGCTTCTTTTATCTTATCCTTTGACCCTCTTTCTATTCTCCATTCATTTCTATTCTCCTCATATTACTCTTTATCCTCCGACACTCTTCGTCAAACCAGTTGGGAACCGCAAATTTAGTCCCATTCCACTTTATTGAAAGTGCGCTTTTAATTACTTCTATCAGTTGGCCTATTGTTTCCACCCCCTCAAAATGTGATGTGGCTATACTGCGTCTGTAAGACTCCAATTCCGTTTTTGACCACCATCCTATTTCTCCCAATCTGCCCTTTTGCTCTCTGTTATAGTCCAACCCCACCTTCACTTTTACTGGCATAAGATCAGAATCCATTCTGTTTTCAACAACAAACTCCACCAGCTCATCTCTGTTTTTGTCACTTACTAATATGTAGTCGATGACCGAGCTGCCCCTTGGTCCCATGTAGGTAAACTCGCCATCCCAATCCCCATCTACACAACTGTTTAACACATCCAGCCCTTGCTCTTTTTCCCAATCCATAAACGCTATCCCCTGTTTGTTGATATTCTCGTAAAAAACACTAAAATATTGTGAAATTCATATATATTTGAACCTCACTTGAAATCAGTGTTTTATACGCGTAGCGCATGAAGTAAAATTTCGAGTTTAGAAAAGCCCAGAAAATATTCATGGGGCTTTTCTAAACTCGAAATTTTACTTCATGCTTAGTCTGGGAGTGAAAAATACTCGTTAGAAGCTTCAGATTAAACTCTATTTAAAAAACAACGAATATCTAAAGATTTAAAGAAAATAAGCTAAATTCAGAAAAGTATACTTTAAAGGAAAACTCCATGTATAGACCACGAAAGTATGTGCTATTTATTCGTTTTAAATTCTCTCACAGAATTATCATCTACACAGTATAATAACTTCCTAAGTTGACGATAAATCTTAGCAAAAAAGCCTGTGCATCTAATCTTAAGTATGCAGAAGTGATTATGAAATATAATTTTGTCTAAGGTAGACGTTTAATTGTGATCGTTTATTGAATTTTTGGCCATTTTCGGGGTTACGGTTACACTGTGCGGCGCTAATTGTTCTTCGTCACTACTCATTTTATTTTAATAATCTTGACACTGACGTCCTCAAACGTCTTTACTTTCTAAACTAGTTTTGAAAATTAAATTTTCCAAACTCTCATTACTTGTCAAAATACAAATATACAATTGACACCTTTTAATGCACAGGTATATTGACGAAGTGTCTGTTTTCAGGAGCGGTGGTAGGAAAAAGAAATTGTTTACCAATCTCGCCCAAAATCAGAACAGGAAATGATATTTAGCATTCAAAATGACGTTAATAGTATTTGTCTAGAAGAAATAGATCGGCCGTATTCTCTACTAGAAAGAAACTGATAATCTGCGTAATCAGCGACAGAAAACATTTTGAACAGTTAATTCAAATGTTATATTTGTTTTATGTTGTTATGTTTTGTTTATTATTATTTCAATAAAGTATTAGTATCGTAGTAAATATGCGCATATTTAAACATTTATCAAATCTTTAAGTAATCTTCGATTTAATTACACATTCGCTTTAAAAAATACCATAAAGTGGTTCTAGTTTTTGACGTCTTAGACATAAAACAAAAGAACCTAAATTTGGACTAGATTTTAAAATATATTTTTATATGGAGCGCAGTTGGAAATGTGCAAATCTACCAAACTTTTTACTATATTTTCGGTTAGAATAAAGATATCAGGATGAAGTTTTCACTATTTTTCTCAGTATTTCACCCTGTAATAAACTAGCGTAAGAGATCTGTACCTTACAATTTGAATTTTTTGAGAAAATCTAGAAAATATGTATGTTGTTCCAAAAATGCCCTCTGGTGCTTACTATAAAAACTACAGTTAACGAGAGTAAAATGTGTTTTAAAGTGCTTCTAATTCTCTATCGAACAAGACTAATTTCATTAATTTCGGTAAATCCTAACTAAAATTACATGCAGTTTAATAGCCACACTTCTCCGCTCGCCCCTACTTTAAATATAAGAGATAAAAAAACAAGTGAATCGTCAGAATTGAGTCAAATTCAGCGCAGATTACGATTTAAATAATTTCAATATAGCTTAATTAGAATTTGTTTTTGCGAGATACCTGTTTTTATATTTGACAATAGATCTTACGCCCTCTAGCAGCGGAGTTTGAAACTTATAAATTATTTCCAACAATTTCTCTTTCCCAATTGTATTATGACATTTTTACCCCAACATTCTACGGTGCATAGTTTCTGAGATACAGCCGGTGGCTACGCTTAATCAAACACCCTTTATGTACAGGGTGGTGCATTTTGAAGGTACCACATATTGAAAACTTTTATATTTGAAGAGATATTGAAAAACCGTTGTCGGGAGCCAAAGTTACTTTTTCGTGTTTTAATCAATATCGAAAATAAAATTGATCTATCTCTAATCGTTTTCGGTCTATAACCGGAAGTTAATAAAATGTTATTTTTATGAAGTTACTGTAACTCATTTGTTTTACAAGTTATAACCAAACAGTAAAAACTTTCGTATGGCATCTTTTTACGCCCAATAAAATTACATACATGCTTTATTTTAAGGACGCTTCATTTTTTATTTCCTCCACCAAATTCACTTTATTCTTATGAGCGCATATGAAGATATGCATATGATTAAATAGCATTTTTGCTGCTGATTTCAACGATGTGCTACTTGTGTACCTTTGTGCAAGATATCTTATTTGTTATATACGACAAGCAACGTAGCAGTTTACGTCAATCAAGAGTGCTTATTTATAAAACAAAATACACCACATCGATAGTAGTCATATTTTCAAACAAATTGCAAGCATCACTTAGCAACGAAATTATTTATCGGTTGTCATGGCAATTTTGTCAATGACTTTTTTGACAAATGTATGCATGTGGCGCATCATTGAAATCAGGGTTTAAACTGCTGTTTGATGATATACATATCTCGATATGCGTATGTGTGATTTTAATATAATAAGAAAACACAAACAAAACGTCCTTAAAATAAAGCAGGTACGTCATTTTAATGTGAGCAAAAAGTTGCCTTAAGAAAGTTTGTACAGTTTCGTTATTACTTGTAAAACAAATGAGTTACAGTAACTTCAGAAAAAACGACAATTTATAGACTTCCGGGTATAGAGCGGAAACGGTTAGAAATGGATCAATTTTCTTTTCGCCATTGATTAAAACACGAAAAAGTGATACTGGCTCGCAAAAACGGGTTTTCAATATCTATTTAAATAAAAAAGTTTTCCATATGTAGCACCTTTAAAATGTATCACCCTGTACATTTATCTCTTTTAGTTTTCAAGAAAATAAAATATTACTAAAATTTTGATCTCCAAAAGGCAGCTTGAAATCTGTCTGTAACTTATCTTAAGAATAAAATAAAAATATGATTTTTACCTCTAATTGTACCTAGAGGATGCCTCTATGGGTAAAATAATTGGAAACTGTCAATTTTGACAATAACTGTTCTTAAAATGTCAATATCTAAGTGCTATTTTCAATATCTCGTAATTTAAGTTTTAAAATTTAATGACCTATTTTTTATCACATAGCACGATTATAAGATAAATTTACTACAAAAAAATTGGATTAAATTTTATTAATTCCACACTTCTTTAACGTATATTGTGTATGATTCCTTTAACAGGAGTTTTAGAAGAGACCACCTGAGCCTTTTAAATTCGTTGTTATGCCTTATGTCTTTACTAGAAACACTTGTTGTATAATTCAATGTCCGTCGGGGTATTAGCCCGGGAAGTAGTTGTTTCAATGAGTGTTTGATATAGTCTTTGTAAGACTAACTTGTTATAGATTGCGAAAAGAATCGCACTTTTAATGTTTTACTAGAAAAGTTCAGGAAATAAGATAAACTAATAAATATTAAAATGAATTAGTAAATAATACGAAAACGAGTAATAACAGACTTAATAAACAAGATAGATTCATACCCCATAAATAATTAAATACACAAATAAATTAAAAACTACAATAATATCCATCTTCGATATGACTAGAGTGTTATGTTATAAGAATGAACTCTCTTTAACCTTTAACATATAAGAAATCATACAATACGAGCATAAAAATTCATGAAGCCAATAGTTATGCAGTTATACAAAGTTAAAACTATTTAATTTGCGTTATAATAAATCAAGAGGCGCGTTTTCTCAAGAAATACATCGCAATTAAAATAAACATATCATTAATACATAAACACATTCTCTATTTACACGAGTAATTAAATTCATAATTATACAACCGCCGCTCTTCGTGCATTTTCTTTGACTCCAATTAAAACTTATAATTGCAGCTCGCCGCCTAGTTCGTACATATTTTATGGAGATTATCTGGGATCTAGAGTGCAGGTGAATTTTGAATTTCGAAATTTGAATATTGACATGCCTCTGGACGACGGGTTCGTGTGTACGCTTCGGGAAAACTGCTTAATCAACGTGTGAATGACGTTCAATTAAGCTGCGGTTATGAGAATAAATAAAAAACTTGTATTTTTTTTTCGTGATGGTTTTTCCATGGAAAATGCGCGCTATCGCAATTATGGATCTGTTTGTTTTCGTAACAATAGGAGTTGAACTTTTGTTAAAAACATGGGGTTGTTAGTGTTGGCATTCGTGTTATAAATAAAACATTGAGCTGGGAATACCAGTAGCCATCGTCTAAAATTCATTAGTTTTTGTCAGTATATGTATGTAGAGTTCTGGTTAAATTAAATTTGGGAAACCATTCGTAATTGAACTAATGTTTTTTATTTGGAATATGTACAACGGTAAATAACACGAAATTAACATAATTCCACCATTTTTTACACAATTGTTGTATTTACATTTAGTTAGAGATGTTAAAATATCAGCTAGCATTTAGTCTATACGCTAGTATTTATTTGTTATCCATGGCGTAGATAGGATGGGGATTTAGGGGATCAATCACCCCCCAGGACTCTTAAAAAATAATAGAATGAAATTAAAAGCTCTTTTTCCATTATTGAATTAATTTATTTTAATTTTAATTTAATTTTTAGATTTTAGTCATCTGTGAAAAAACCTGACGTGATATGGAATTTTGGATGTCATTTTTAGAATCTGTGCAAAAATTCTACTCAGATACACCTTTATTCATTCCAACAAACAAAAAATAATAATCATCATTTAAATGTCAATTTTTGATATGAAATATCAGTTATGATGTTATTTGTAAATTATAGTTACGATGTTTAGATGAAATGTTAATTTAAAAAAATGTATTTCTTTAATTGGAAATAATTGCCAGTGTTGATATGTAGTACGTTAATTTGTTTAGTCATAAATTGAAATTTTTGATATTTCATAAGTAAATTGTCATACATATCATATGCACTCTCGCGCGAACGTCCGAGCCAAACAGACGTGTACAAAAGGTCAACTCAAAGTTACAGTATCGCGCACTCAAAAAAATATATATATATATTTATTCCAAATTAATAAACGGAATAAAATACGTACTAGTGCATAATAAAAAAATACCAAAGAATTGCCCTATTGGGCATTTCTAAAAAAAATGTCGACGGAAGGTCGACTACCTACATCCTCCGAGTCGGAAATGGAAGTGGAAATGTCGGACTCCCCCTCTACACGACCGTCCAACTCGAAGCAAGCGGCCGATCCGACGTTCAAGACAGCGGTTAAAAAGAAACCCGGACGCCCACCAAAAAAACACAAAAATGAACAAAAAGGTAATACACTCCAAAAAATACTAGCACAAAATAGACAAACAATATTAAAAAACATACAATTACAACGACAAATTCAACAACCAACCCAACCAACAATAATTACAGCACATCCAATTACACAATTACAAAATGCACAAGTTACGCAACAAAATACACAAGTTACGCAACAAAATACACAAGTCACACAACAAAATACTCAACAATCTACACACATAATTAACAATAGAGAATACAAACGAACCTTCTATATTAAAACTACCAATGAAATGACAAGATTACAATTTGCGTTAATCTGGAACTTACACAAATTCGACGAAAACGTTGTAATTATTAAAACAAAATTGGGATTTATTTTAAAAACAAACCAAGACACACGATCAATCACAACATGCCTAAATTCACTGATATCCGAAAAAATTGTATATAATTACAATGAGGCCAAACAAAACTTAACGAAAAAAACGAACACTCCCAATGAAACATATGTGGCTGTAATAAAATCTGTCGAATTCGAAATATCCGATCAACAAATTAGCGACCCTCTGTTAAAAATGGGCATATCGCATCGCTACTGCAAAAGAATTATCTCCAAGGCTACAGGAAACCCATCTACCTATATCCGAGTAATTACAGGCTCACACCAACACTATCTCGCCCTATTACACCAAAAATTCAAATACATGCTAAAGGTATATGCCGTGGCTAAAGCATCACCCCCTCCACCTCTTCCAATTCCGTGTGGACGTTGTTAAAAATTTGACAATACTTCCGACCAATTTAAGGAAGCTATACAGTGCGGAAAATGTAGAGGACCACACAAAACGGCAGCTTGTGCAACAGCATTAATCGAAAAATGTTCAGCTTGTGACGCAGAAGGACATGGAGCATGGTCCACTAAGTTTCCTAAAAGACCACTTAAACCAATAGAAGGCATCCCCAACGTAAAACTACAATCAACAAACCTAAAATCTGCAGACATCGAACCATCAATTAAAAAATCATCACGCATACATTCACCCATCACACTTCATGATCACATTATTGATACATATATCACAAAGCTTAACTCACCTAAACATACTGACAGACCAACATTATTAAAAAAATTAAAAGAAAAATTTATTCAGTCATACAACATTGACACTTGTGCTTCCATCTCAGGCAATAAGGTATTCATCGTTATGTTTGACCTTTCCCATCCCGAATCCATTGCCCCTGTAGTCCCAATTAGAGGCGTTAATTTTTCTCAAGGAATAATCGGAAATAGATAGTGCTCGCTTCTTATATTGTAACATAAACGGAATAAATTCAAAATTCTATTCTATTAATAATTTTATAGCACATTCAAATACCCATGTAGCCCTATTCCTTGAAATCAAAACTCAATCTCCTTCAATCCTTAATAAGTGGCACTCTTTATCCCTCCTTTCTTCAATACTAAACCGTAACCAACGTGGTGGTGCGCTGGTTACAACACACCCTACAATTCCTATAGGCAAAGCCAATCCACCCAAAATAAACAACACACTAAATGAAACCATCCACTTTACTCTATCCTTTAATAATTTGAAACTTAATATCCTTCTAGTCTACATCCACCCCAATGCTCCCATAGAAGATACAATTTTTACTAAAGCTTCCTTATTTGATAATTGCATAATTATAGGTGACTTTAATCTAAACAAATCCAAACGAATACACCTTAATTCCTTCCTCATCCAATCCAACTTCACACAAATACACACACCCCCAACATTTATTATGCCCAATAATCCTAGTACCACCCCTGATATCCTAATCTGTACATCCAATATTAAACCTCTAATACATTCACTGACATTAATACCCGACCTAGGATCAGATCACCTTTCAATTCAATTTGACCTTACTATCCCGAACATTCTTATTCCTGAACCTCCTATCGATATATTAAACTACGAAAACTGCGATATTGTTAAACTTACCAAAGATTTAACTGATTACATAAATTCCAACCAAATTATTTCTCCTATTACAATAGATAAATTCCAATCCGAACTCGAAAACTCCATTAAATTACATACTCCTAAAATAACCAAGCAACCCTACAAATATCCCCTTCCTAAATATATCCTTAGACTTATAAAATTCAAACGACAGTTATACAGAGACATTCAACTGACGGACAATTCGGACCTTAAAACAAAATTCAATAAACTTAACAAAGACATCAAAAACCTTATAACAGAATTTAAAAAAGAAAAATGGCTTACTGTTTGCGAGGAAATAAATAATGAAGACGGAAAAAAATTCTGGACGAAAATCAAAAAGCTGTCCAAATACAAACAGTCAGAATCGATAAAGTCAATTTTAGACGCAACGACCAATTCAGAAATAACTGACCCTCAAAGAATCTCCAATACGTTTGCAGACTATTTTAATAAGACATTTCAATTTTCAATAAACGACGACTACGACAAAACTCAACTTAACGACATAAACGACTGGTATCAGACTTTCCAATCACTTCCTTCTTCCCCAGTAACTCCTATCTCCGAGGAGGACTATATGAATAAATTGTCCCGAGGTAAAAACACTGCCCCGGGACACGATAGTGTTCCTCGAAGTATCCTTAAAAAACTCCCACTAAATATACACTTATACATCCTAGACATTTATAATTATGCATTAGCAAACCAGTATTTTCCTCCCACTTGGAAAAAGGAGCAAATTGTATGTATCCACAAACCTAATACCAATTCCTCACTTGTAACCAGCTACAGACCTATCACATTACTCCCAGTCCTTGGCAAAATATTCGAATCCCTCCTCAAAGACCAAATAAGCTCACATATTTCCAAATTTATCCCTAAATACCAATTCGGATTCCAACACAAACGCTCCACCCAACTCCCATTGACAATACTAGCTTCCAATCTCCAAACGTCCTATCTCGAAGGCAAAAAATCAGCTGTATTATTCCTCGACATCAAAAAAGCCTTTGACTCGGTCTGGCACCGAGGATTATTATACAAATGCCAAATCCTCAATCTCCCTACATACCTATCACGCATCCTTGACCAATTCTTATCAAACAGATCCCTACAAATTAAGTTCAAAAACAACCTATCCTACTCATTCTCTCCATTCCAAGGTGTTCCACAAGGTTCCCCATATCTCCCTTACTTTTCAATCTATACACTCATGACCTATCTAACCCTAATCCCAAACATTTCAATCCATCTCAGTATATCCTCCAGTTCGCCGATGACACAGCCTTAGTAAGCCACGCCCCCACCCTCAATGCCGCAATGTCCTCCTTACAAGAGCTACTAAACCAATCCAAATCCTGGTTCCTTAAATGGAGAATATCCTTGAACTCCTCCAAAACCCAACTATTAATACCTAACCACAGAATAACACCTAATTCCCCCACAATTATCCTCAATGGCACCCTAGTTTCTCCTTCACCCCTATGTAAATACCTCGGTATAAACTTTGATCCCAAACTCACTTTTATTCCTAACTCCAAAACAATAAAGAACAAAATACAAACTAGAGCACGCCACTTTAGAGGTTTAACATATAAACATCGTGGTTTATCAACAAACACCGCAGTTAAAATATACAAATGTATATGCAGGCCGATACTCGACTACGGTTTCATCTTACTTGCTCTCACCCATCCCCGATCCCTCAACAACATCCTTATTGCAGAAAGAAGTTCCCTTCGTATATTGACAAAAATCCGCCATCCCTTGAATCCTCTCTATAACCCCTCCAATGAAATTTTGCTAGAAAAAACACAAATAATTCCTATGAACGAGCGCTATCCATATCTAATAGAACGTTTCCTTAAAGCACCACTAAACATCAAAATCCTAAAATTGTTCTGTCAAACCAGAAATCCCTTAATCCTGCCCAAACGCAAATTTCCAGAATCCACTATCCTCCAAACACTCCTCACCCTACATCAGTCACTAACTCAATAGCATCATCACATTCATTAATTAATCTCATAACAACATATTAAATTACTCTAGGCAGAAAGACTTCCGGTCGATAGCCTTTTCGCATTATGTAAAATAAAAAACAATAATAAATGTACATACAATGTAATATATTATTTCCCGAATAAAGATGTTATATATATATACATATCATATGTTCAAATTTAAGTTGGCTATACACTTGAGGAATTGATATATACAAGGTCAGACATGATTATTATAATGTATATTTTCAGAGTTGCCAACCTAGAGTATTTTCCATGGCACTTTACAGATTTTATTTAAGTGAACATACGTTATGTAAGATCAGGTTTGCTCTTAATTGTTTAAAACATTTACAATTAAAAGCCAGATGTCAGACATGATTATTATAATGTATATTTTCAGAGTTGCCAACCTAGAGTATTTTCCATGGCACTTTACAGATATTATTTAATTGAACATACGATATGTAAGTATCATGTTTGTTCTTAATTTATAATTATATATTTTATGCAGGGGATTTTCGTTATTTTTTAAAAGAGTTTGTATAATTGAAGGCTGGTTATACCAGGGCTGTTAAAAAAATATGTTTCATTTTAATTAAAACAGTTTTTCACACAACATGTTTTTATCATTGAAACATTGTTTAAAACATTTACAATTAAAAAAAACATGTTTATAACGTGTTTAAAACATGTTTAAATATGTTTAAAACTTGTTTAAAACATAACCAGCCTTATTAATAGACGTTAGCATACAGCTTTAAGACAGTTTTAAGGATCATATTGACATTTTCGGATTGATAAATCGTTCTAGTAGATTACTCTTGTTAGTTTACAACTAATAATTTACTAGCCCTAGTTTACGTCTTACATAACTTCAATGGTCATAACAAAATAAGTTTATTTAGAATTTATTGAATAATGCAATATATCATAAAATATACCTTAAAACATTTACAATTAAAAACATTTTTAAAACATGTTTAAAACGTGTTTAAATATTTTATTATTATTTTATATTATGATCTTCACTTGACATCAGTGGTGTATACGCGTGGCGCATGAAGTAAAATTTCGAGTTTAGAAAAGTCCCGTGAAAATTTGTCTCAGGTCGCTGCGCGACCCTTGACAAATTTTCTACGCGGGGCTTTTCTAAACTCGAAATTTTACTTCATGCTTAGTCTGGGAGTGAAGACTCTCGTTAGAAATAAATTTCAGTCTTATAATTTATTAGAAGAAATATATTTTCAAAAATATAAAAAAAAAACAGTGTAACATACCTTTTAAATTACTTGATTACAATAAAGTTAAAACATACAAATGTAATAGTGTCACCTTCATGTTATCATTATTTTTGCTCTTTTATTACGAAATGTTAGTATCGTGTTTGTATGCGTCTAGTAGAGATTAACTAGCATAATAATAATAAGGGCAATTCTATTAATGAACATGTTTAAAACACGTTTTAAATCACATTTGTGCTCACATAATTGTGATATTTTATTATGATAAAAGACGAAACCAAATTTTGTGTCGAATATTAAAATATTTTTCCTTCTTAGGGGATGTTGAGAATTTTTGATAAAGTACACTATCAAAACGTTTTTTTTAAGGCTTTAAATTAAAATAGTTAAATTGGGGGTCTCGCAACTTTAATTTACGATACAATATTATTATTTTCTGGACTGGATACTCAAAAATGCTCATTTTTGAAAATGTTAGGATTTTCAGTTACATTATTTAAAAGTAAAATACCTGATTCTAAAAAGAGGTGTACTTATATGAAATTCACAAAATATATTATTACTATTCTTTCAACGTTATCAAAATGAAAATTTGTCAAACTGAAAGGAAAATCGGATACGTCAAAAGTTGACTAAAATAATAACTGTATTTATTTTAGTAATACATTTTTCAATAAAAAATATTGCGATATGTCCATCATACTTTCTCTATTAATCATCCAGTTTCAATCAGCAGGGTCTGTTGAAATTTGGTTAGATACTTGAAACCAATAGTTCTTTGAAATGTACCTACCTTATTTTTCAATATATTTTTCTTATTCCTGCAAAACTTTGTTCGTAAGCCTCACTTATGTGTTCTCTTTTCCACAAAATATTAATCATGTCAAAATCAAACTACCGTCACTAATATCATTTAAGGCAAAACAATACAAAAAAATTCATAAAAAAAATCAAAATAACTTACAGTGTTGTAATAAAAAGTGTGTATACATTAAATGCAAATTTTTTTATTATCTAGAACTTTTGATAACAAGATTGTTTGATATGATCATTATTAATAGAAAATGTGGTATGTGGTACTCTAAGCATTTTTTTTGTTATTCCGGTTTCTGCATTTTCACCACAAGCCTTTCCGCTCTTAGGATTGTAATAACAAGCTTAAGTTTATAGTATCACCATGACATCTTGATCGGTTTAGGCTGTGTAAGGACAGCAGGACAGACAGACATTTTTCAAAAATGGTCTTTATCAACTCGGTGGACCTCAAAACGCGAAAACTATAGTTTCCCTTTGTTTTATACATAAGGGAAAGTAAAAAGAACTGCAAAAGTTTAGAAAAGCCTAAAAATTTGACTTGGTCGCGTAACGAAGCGGAGCGACCGAGCCAAATTAGGCTTTTCTCGAAATTTTACTTGATGCCCCAAACGTACAAAACGCTGATTTAATATAAAATGGTCTTTAAAAAATTAACAAGTGAAATACGTTTAGTATGTCAATCATCAATTGTTTATAAAACGGGGAAATTAGTAGTAGTAGTAGTAGTAGTTTATTCATGTTAAGTGCATAATCAGCTTACATTCGTCAAGTGTGTATAATAAAATATAAAAAGTAGAACAAAACATTAAATAATGACTTCTTACAATACTGTGCATATATAATACAAAGTTGAAAAAAAATACATAAATACATAAACAAGACAACTAGTTGGTTATATAGTAAAATCTAATGATTTATTGGATAGCGGACGCTTCCCGGGCACTTGCATTAAATTGTGTACTTATCGGTTAAGCATTCGTTCATGCTATAGAATGCTTGCCCCTTGAGGTAGTTTTTTATTGTGTTCTTGAATTGTTTAATACCAAGAGATTTAACCGGTTCTGGCAAAAGATTAAATATTTTTGGTCCGAAATGGTTTGTACCATTCTGTGACTTACATAAGCGAATGTTTGGTAGGCAAATGTTGCGACTTGCTCTAATGTTGTGATGGTGTATGTCCGTATGAGTAGGATAAGATGCTAAGTTTTTTCGAACATGCATCAGACATTCCAATACATACAATGAGGGGAGTGTTAGAATACCAAGATCTATGAATGTAGCTTTGCAGTCATGTTGGTATCCTAAACCCGATATTACCCTTACCGCGCGTCTTTGGAGGCCAAACATGCGCTGCATAGTAGCAGAATGTCCCCATGCCAGAATGCTGTACGATAGGTGGGATTCGCACAAAGCAAAGTATTCAGTACGTAAGGCTGCAGCTGGCAGACTTGATTTTAATTGACGCAGCAGGTATATTGACTTGCATAATTTAACTGATACTGCCTCTCCATGTCCGTGCCACGATAATTTGTGATCTAGGCACACGCCCAGAAAACGTGCTGTTATCTCCCTGGAAATGTCGGTTCGCAGCGAGAATGTTAAATCGACAGTTTTATTTGTGTTTAAGGATAGCCCATTTGACACAAACCAGTTACCAATCCTTTCTTTACCTACCTCGTGTTCTATATTCGCTTGCAGGATATCATGTGATTTGCTGATGTATGTGGTATCGTCTGCAAATTGAATATAGAGGACATAGACGCAGACGGTAAGTCATTGATGTAAAGTAAAAAAAGGACCGGTCCGAGGATTGATCCCTGGGGTACCCCAAATTTTAGGTTAATCTGATTAGATGTTCTTTGCCCTATGACGACTGATTGCTCTCGCTTAATTAAGTACGTATTAATTAAGCGACAGATGGTGAGATGGAAATTATAAAAATACAATTTCCGTAAAAGGATATCATGGTCGATGCAATCGAATGCCCTACTAAGGTCCAGAAATGATGTCACTGAGTGCATACCAGCTTCCGAATTGCTAGTAATTTCCTCAGTTAGGTTCACGATCGCATCGGCTGTAGACTTGCCCCCTCCGAAAACCGTATTGTATGGGGGAAAGAAGTTGATGGGTCTCCAAAAACTCTATAATTTGATTTAGTAAGACCTTCTCAAATACTTTTGCTACAACTGGTAGTATAGCAATTGGTCGATAGTTGCTAACATTTTCCCGATCGCCTTTCTTAAAAATAGGAGTGATATACGCTTTTTTAAGGGATGATGGAAATACGCTATCCTCAACACAGATGTTTATCAGCTTCGTTAGTGGGTAACTATGACATCTATAACACTCTTAAGCAAACCTGTTGTAAGACTATAGATGTCTCTCGATGGGGAGTTTTTTTAGTCCAAGTACTATATCTCTGACTTGTACAAAACTGGTTTGCTTAAACAAAAAATATGTTGAGCAGTTAATGGAACAGTATAACATAAATGTTGAGGGTGTTTGAGTTGGGTCAGGAGGGCTTTGTGAAATGTTCACCGCCACATTAGCAAAGTAAGTATTAAAAGATTTAGGACTAAAATCACAGGTTATATCACGGTGTGTTGATTTTTTTTATTGATTAAGGACCAAAGTGCTTTCGGGCTGTTTTTTGAGTTTTTGATAAAGGAATCATTGGCTGTTATTTTTGCCTAGATAAAAGCAGAGTGGTAACCGCGCTTGTAATTTGTGTAGTATTCTTTCAATGAAGGGTTTCTATTATATGCCGTATTTATTAATAAAAGGTAGGATATGACCCCTATCCTATGATTTAAAATAGAAAACACATGGTTAAATTTTACTAATATTTTGGTTTTTTTATTCTAACTAGTGTTTTCTTTTTTAAATCATAGTTAAATATGTTTCACCACGTGAAAGATGAGAAACTTGTTCAAGACCCCTATCCTGTTTCTGAGTTTAAAGAATGTTTCAATGAGAACAATTAAAACGCATACTAAATTAAATTGAGAAGTATTTTCATCAACATTCGAAAGACATTGAATTTATAACGTATCTAATGAGAAGGTTTAATTTTATCCATTTTAAGGAGTTTGTCAATATCAGACTCGATTTTACTAAAAAAAAAAAAAAAAAAGTACGTCACCGCTTTCAGTAACACAAAGCCGATTTCTCTTTTTAGTTACCAACGTTGCTACAGCACAAAATCCACGATCAGCTGTCATAGCCGGTGCGCGATCCGTAGCAACTGGCAAAATATTATTAAAATTAATTTCTATTTCATTACAAAACTTTGCCAGTGTATTAAATATGGTTTCTTCTTTTGTATCTGTTTCTGAATTAGTAGCAAGCTACAGTTATTGACGTATTTTTTCATCTTTGATGAACCTCACGTATGACAATAACAATGCTTCATTGGTTGATAAGCTGAATTGAAAATTGACAAGTCTGCAGATGATTGCGCAATGATTCTTCTATGTTTTCAAACATCTCATCAATTCGTCTTTGCGCAGAACTATTGCTTAAAGGATTTTTTCGGATAATATCTGCAGCTTGTTTATGGAGCACAGTGGTTATTACTTCTTTTACTGCGGATAAAATTAAATCGTCCCTAATAGTATGTGCCTGTTTTAGCAAGCAACAATGAGATATTGTACGAAGCTCGAAGTCCGTCATCGTCTTGCTTAGAAGCTGATGAAAAAAGTGTTGATACAGTTCACTGAATTTCGTACTTCTTTTTCATGTTTTGTAAATAGGTTACTTCTTTGTTTTCCTTATCTGGGTGTAATTCATTAAAATAATTTTAAAACCTAGAAGGCTTTATTGCTTTATTTGAAAATATTTTTCGACAAATAAGGCACATTGGCGATAATAGAATTGTGTGGTTTTCGATAAATTTGTTTTTAATATTATCCACACTATACTGCCGTCTCTTCTTTTTGGCCCCCAACATGGATTTCACTTTACATTTTACAACTTTTAAAACCATGTTATCAATTGCACGCGATAATGCTAATAAAAATATAATGAACAATCACTGCCTCTATATAGATAGGTTAGAGACATTTAACACGCATCGATAGGAATAAGATAAACACGCAGTTACTCGTTTCTAGCACCCTGCGCGGAAGTAAAGCGCGAGGGCCGCGCTGCGGCAAGGGCGACGCAGGAGCAGAGTGCGGGTCGGGGGCTGCGGGTTCGGTCTTGTTGACGCATGTATGCTCATTTCGCATTCCCCGAAGACACTGAGCAAGTTAGAACAAGCACAGATAATACTGTCAATTCTTGCAGGATTGAAAAAATCGCGTTATTTAACAAAAAGTTGTTATGACTTAGTTGCTATACACATATTTTGTTGCTGTTTTTTTTTTGTTAAAAGCTTTTATTAACTTCACCTGTATTTACATGGGACTTTTTACGTAAAATCGGAAGTTTTGAAAATTTTTAATTCAAATCAAAAACTAACATATTTCATATCATCCAATTTAATGTAGATCTAATTGTAATGGAATCTTTTTGTTCAATTTTCATCCACTTCCCGAACTATGTGAATTTTCGCACACGTGATAAAAATGATTACAATACATACAATAACAAAAATTAACCAATATTAAAGTTTACTTTACTTTAGTACGTTATTAGCGTGTTTTTTTTGTCTTTTTGAGACTATATTTTTTTAACCTGCCATCTCAAAGCCTTTGGGTCTTCTACTGCCCCCTGAAAGTCTCAAACGCTCACAAGGGGGGCGCTATCACCCTTCGTAAAGCTGCAAATGAATAAGTGTCTAAATAGCTCGTTCAATTTTCCCGAGGAAATCTATGCATTTGTTTGTCATCTATGCATTTGTTTGTCCATCTAAGAAATCATCCATTTCTTATTTAAATATTACTAATAAATTAAATTCTACGGAAATAAGCGCTCCGTTCTAAATCAAATAAACAACCTACTTGTGCAAAGTACACGCAATAACTTCAGCCATTGACGGCATCATATTAAAATATGTTCCAAACTAGAGAAGCTGAGAACGAGTTTGCATACTGGATTTATCATCCCACGCCTGGAGAAAAAAAATTGTAAAGGCAGACCTAGAGAATATTTCATCGCAGAGAGAGAGCTGATTGTGCGAGACGAGGGGTTGAATAGGGATACGTCCAGTTCCCGTACCTGTTATTTATTATCCAGCCTCATTTCCCAACACTCACTGACCATGGATGGCGTGGGCGTTTAATTGGATTTAATGAAAGCAGTCTGGAATGTTCGGGATTTATAGGAATGCGTGGGTGTGTAATTGGTGAAATTTGTTACCTTAAGTATTGATTTGTTTCGACTTATAAAAAAAAGAAGCTGTATTGGCAATCGACGTGATAATACAGGGATTTGTTCTTTTAAATAAAACCATCAGCAGATCTATAACCCACACATTTTAATGAAGAAAAAAAAGTACAAACCGGCTAGTAAAATATTTTGATTCTCTGATATATGTATGCATATATTAATATTAATGTAAAAAGGATACAGCTATAGTCTGTTTAAAAACTAGAACGAGTAAGTGCCAAAGCCCAATTTACACTATAAAAAGTTACCAGAAATATCACTAGATAAATTTGGCGGCAATTTCAAATAATTTCATAATTATTCTTTTAATAAAATCAAATATCCATTTTGTTCTTCTAAATTGTGGTTAAGTATTTTCTTTTCTATCGTACAATATGGTCAGTTCAATTAAAATCCTTATACGGCATCTCGCCATATATCTATGAAATAAAATATATTTACATTATGTTCATAATATAATATGCAATTTATATAATAATGTGTCTCTATCAGAGCTGGGACAAATCCTCGTAAAAAAGATTCGAATCACGATTCCGTATCACCTAATATGATTCGAATCACGAATACTCGAATAAAGGAATCGTAACAGATAAATATGATTCGAATCGAAGATTCGAATCCTGTTTTTTCGAATCACGAATACAAATCCTTTAAGAATAAATTTAATTTTTTTGCAACCATTAATATATAAATATCGTTACCAGTTATTTTAACAAAAATATTCAAAACCTAATTATTTATTATTACCACTGAACATCGTTGATAACAGACTAAATATCTGACTCCCTGTTACTCTGGTTAAAGATGTATTTGTGTGTTTCTGAACTCCACTTCAAATCAGTGTTTTGTACACGTGGCGCATGAAGTAAAATTTCGAGTTTAGAAAAGCCCGAAAATTTGTCTCGGGTCGCTGCGCGACCCTCGACAAACTTTTACGGGGCTTTTCTAAACTCGAAATTTTACTTCATGCTTAGCCTGGGAGTGGAAACATTCGTTGAAAATTTCAAATTGAACTCTATTATAAAATCGACTAATGCTTGAAATTTACGTAAATAAAAAATTCACTGAATATCATTAAAACCGGTAAAGTCAGAGAAAAGTCATAGAATTATATTCAAATTGACCAAAACACTAACAAAATAGCCATGATATTATTAAATTTGTCAAAATCAGCAGGCAAATTACAAAACACGTAAAAATTTATAAAATTAACTTGTTTATTGGCAACAATAATGAAAACTTTTAAAGAGAATGAGGGTTTCCCACAGAAGAAAGTTATATTAAAAGGCCAGGGAAAAAATTTTTAGTCAGGGAATTTAACATTTCAGATTGTGGCTACCATGTCAGTATTACTTCAAACAATATTAAACAAAATTTTAAAAACTAGATTATAATCTTTAAAAACATTTTCAATCATTTAATGTTTTTTTTAAAGCGTTCACTTTGAAGTTTCAAACGAGCGTTTCCACTCCCAGATTAAGCATGAAGTAAAATTTCGAGTTTAGAAAAGCCCCGTGAAAATTTGTCTCGGGTCGCGCAGCGACCCGAGACAAATTTTCTGGGCTTTTCTAAACTCAAAATTTTACGTCATGCGCCACGCGCATAAATCAGTGATATAACGTGAAATTTAAAAACACACAAATAAACATTTCTCATATTATTCCTCACAATTATTTTTGACGATTCAAATTCTTTTGTAAGCATTCGAATCCTTTTACAAGGATTCGAATCATTTTATAAGGATTCGAATCACCCACATTAAGACTCGAATACTAATCCTCTTAAAAAAATGTAATGAATCCGGAACACGAATCCAGTTGAACTAAAGTATTCGATTGCCTCTTTTGAACCCTCTAAAAGGATTAGAATCCTGGATTCGAATCCTGAATGATTCGAATCCTGCACAGCTCTGGTCTCTATCTTACTTAAAATTGATTTGTTTCATAACACTATACAAGGTAGAACGACTCATCTTTGGCATGCCTGCATGATCGTTTAGTTCTTTTAAAACTTTATTCAAAGTTGGCAGTTCATTTTTATAGAAGAAAATATGCACGGATCTCTTCACTACGTCATTAAAACTTGTAATTATGTCCTCCAAGCTGTTACAAGCTGCTACAAATCTCTGCGGATTTCTCATATTCGCTAATGGTACGATAGACAGTGGAATTTACAACTCCTAAAAATTGAACATTTTATTATTTGATGCATATTCTTATGCTATTTGATATCTTACCTACTGCACCAGCAATGTCTGATACAACAGCAGTCATTTTCATATGAGGATCATCTGTTATCATCTGCTTATACATATTTATTATGAACTGTTTTTCAGACATATAAATGACCCAAATCCAACTTCTTACGCTTTTTTGGAGGTGAAGGTGATATTATCACCGAGCTTGTACTGGGTCCATAATCCATAACACCAATATAAACAAAACTAACTTTTAACCATGCTAAAGAAACACCGCACAAAAGGTTATTACGAAACAGACAAAGTTGCAATTTGGTAACGCTTCGAATTTAGGTTATGTCAGCTGTTGCGTCTAATAATAACGTAATTAGCATAGTGTAAAATGGGCGCGCTCTCGGCCAATCAGAGTTGTAGGTTTTGGCGCGTGAAATTTAAAACGCTCCTCCTAGTTATTAAACAGATTATAGTATGGATACCCAAGAACCAAAGAATTATTGGACACTTGGGGGCCGACTTGCTGGCTAAACAAGGGGCATCAGGGGAATTTATAGGACCCGCTTTCGGAATACCTCATGAAACCGGAAAGGAAATAATCCCGCGCAAGTTACAGCGGAGCACAAAATGGTATAGCTTAAGCAAAAGAAAATGAAGCACACAAGACTGTTCCTAGATGGTCTGCTACCTAGCAGCACATTAACGCTGTCAGAACTGAGTAGAATGAAACAACGAATAATCACAGGACTAGTCACCTATCCTTTTCAGGGAGCAGAATGTTTGTCGTCATGTATGACTTGGAGGATCCCAATAGTATCCCTCCCACAGTCTCTATCCAAGACGTCAAAACAGCTCAAGCAGTAATATACAGGGGCTAATACAAGATAGGTACTTTATATACAAACATAAATTCCATTAGCAACAAATCCCATGCCCTCTACAATTACCTATCAAACAATCCTATTCATGTTAATCATGTTATTCTTTGAGTCTAATCAAAAACAATCACTTCCTTTTCTTTTAACAATTGGCAATTCTTGTAAATTCTGTCCACTATGCAGAATACATCCCTCCCTAAAACTTGGAAAAGCTAACCCACCCAAAATCAACTATCCTGTCAATAAATGCATACATGCTTCCCTGAATTTATCCTCCTTCACAATTCACATATTCCTAGTTTATATTCACCCATATATCCCAATTAATGATACCGTATTTACAAAAGCTTCGCTATACGACAATGTCATCATCATCGGAGAAATGAACATAAATAACACGAAATCCCGACACCTCACCAATTTCATTACAAATTACCAGTTTATCCGCAAGCTATCAAAGAATGTTGTTATATTCTATTTAAAGGATCCTTGCTAAGAACTTTTATTCTATATAGCCACCCTGAGCCTCTGGTAAAAGGCCGAAAGTGCTTCAACCAAAACATGTCAACGTTGTAAGAGAGCCAATATTGCACCAAATATTTCATGTGAGCTAACGTATTTCCTGCCACTTTTATCTTGCTCTTGAACACGACACTTTTTTTACTTTATGTTATGTGTGATATTCGATACTTATTTTATATATATATATATATATATATATATATATATATAATTATATTACAAAAGAGTAACAGTTATTAATTCATTTTGACTGCTAACATTGAATGACAGCTGTCAAGATTTTGTTGATTAATAGATATGACGTTATTGTCTCCAAAAAGAGAGTGCCTTTTTAAAAAAAAGAAAATGTTTAAATATCAAATCAAAAATAAGTCATGAGTTTTAAACATCACTGAATTAAGAAAATAATTCTTTAAAAAAATATTAAAATCCAAAATGGCGCCCATAAGAAAAACAAAAATGTGCTATGGTTCCCGGGCACATGCTATAGTTATCTTAAAACAAGATATGCTACTAGATTCCTCATTAAAAAGTGGCTGTATAATGTCAAAGTTCTAGACTTAGTAGTTTTTAAATAAAAACCCGAAACCGGTTTACAAAAAAATATTTTTTTTTCTGAAATCTCGAAAACAAAATAAGATATTTCAAAATTGTTTTCAGATTATTGGTAAGCTCTAAAATATGCAACTTTACCCCAATTTAACCGACTCTTTATCTTTTCAAATAACTGAGATCCCCATAGAGTCTGTCGAAATATGGACACCCTGTATATCTAACATATTCTATCTTACCATTATTTGCTTTTCGTTTTTACGGAATTATTTTATTTTCCGTTTTTATTTCGCCTGTATTATTAATGGTTTAATAGCTGTAAATAATGTTTTTTTGATTTCTTTACTATCCAATTCAAAATGTTTTCCAAAGTCGATGTTGTTTTCTTTTATTACCACATTTTTAACATTTCTTTTTTCCTCTTTATATATAAAGGGTGTCCTAAAATGAACGCAAGATTTAAATTAAATAGAAAACATAGTTTTTAGTCTTAAGATTGTTATTTTTTTCAGTGAATCTTAAAGTACATAGGATAGGGTTATTTATACGCACTCTTTTTTCGAAATTTTCCATGGCCATTTTGCATAAATGTGGCTGAATTTCGTTGATGCAGCGTTTAATTTCCTCCTGTAATGCACGGATAGTTGTGGGCTTGTTGACATAGACCTTTGACTTCAAATACCTCATAAAAATAAATTTAATGGTGTTAAATCACACGATCTAGGGGGCTAATTCTGATCACCGAAACGAGAGAGTACACGACCAGGAAATGTCTCTTGTAGTAATTGAATTGTTTCACGGGCTGTATGGCGTGAGTACCGTGGCGTAAGTACATAGGATAGGGTTATTTATAGAGTAACATATCAGGCAAATGGCCTCCACGGCCTTGCTGGCACATACGTACTCTTTTTTCGAAATTTTTCATGGCCATTTTGCATAAATGTGATGCAGCGTTTAATTTCACTATCACCATCTTGTTGAAACCACATATTGGCCACATCATTATCATCCAAATTCGGCAGAAAGAACTGTTGTTTGTATAACTGAGGATTTTATTGTGATCATAGTTTCGAAAACTTTAACTTGTCATTATCAAACATAAAGTTTGACAATGACAAGTTAAAGTTGTCGAAACTATAGTCACAATAAAATCCTCGGTTATACAAACAAAGTTAATTGTCTTATTTGTGTAAATAATGATGTATAACGAAGTAGAAGCCTTCACAGTGAACAGAAATAACTGTGTTATCATTTCGCGATATTGAGCACCAGTAACAGTCACTGCTTGACCAGCCTTATTTAAAAAAAAAAGTATCTCTCCAGCCCAAAATCTGCACCAAACAGTGACACGTTGTGGATGCATTTGTTTTTCGATAATCACATGTAGGATCTCCGAACCCCAAACACGGCAATTTTGTCGATTACCAAAGTTATCAAGGTGAAAATGTGCATCGCTTAGGATGATTTTGCTCGAAACATCAGCATCCACTTGTTAATGTTCAATAATCCATTTAACGCACTCTCTTTGCTGTGCATGGTCATTAGGCTTCAGTTGTTGTATTAATTAAATTTTGTAAGCACGGAGATACAGATCTTTTGTGAGTATACGCTGTAGAGATCTTGAAATTTACAATTCCTATTCACGACGTCGAATTGATGTTCTGAAATTTTCACCAACACTTTCGCGCACTGCTTCAATATAAACATTTGAAGGGCTTGTTTTTGGACGACCAGTGTCTTTAGCGTCTCCAATTGATCCAGTCTCCCTGAATTTTTTAATCAATCTCTTCACAATTGACGAAATTAAAACACTATTCCGACCATATTCCGTATGAAATTTTCGAACTGTGACCGCAAACTTTAATTATTTTTGAAATATTGTTCAATAATAATAATACGTTGTTGTATTGTGTAACACTCCATTTTAAATAATCCTTAACTCGTAGCTGTCAATTTTTTTTTCAGGGTTGTTAACAATTTGCTCCACCAACGGCGGCAAATTCAAATCTTGCGTTAATTTTGGGACACCCTTTAGTAGATAATATTTTGACACCGGGTACCACGATCTATTCTTGAAAAATATATTCAATACTTGTATGAGTGTTGCTTTAATATTTTTTTTTTGTTTCAGGTAAGTTTCAAACACAAATACCTCTACATTGACAATAACTATATAAGAATAGGTAAGATTCTGTTAGATATATAAATTGTCCAATTTGATTAAATTTGACATACAGGATTTTTGTAGTTCACATATTACGATGTATACGCTGTAAATGTTCAGGCATTCATTGATTTTATAAGAGTTCAATTTAAAGCTGTTTTCACTTCTTGCCAAAAGCGAGAAGATTTAGTTACACGAAATAAACATTTTTAATATTAATTAAGACTAGACCAAACATATGCAGTATATTTTTAAATTTCACTTTAAATAAGTGTTTTATACATGTAGCGCATGAAGTAAAATTTCGAGTTTGGAAACGCCTAAAAAATGTTTAAACTCGAAATTTTACTTCATGCTCAATCATATAGTGCAAGCACTCTTTAGAAGCTTTACAATAACCGATTTTATAGAAGCAACGAATTCCTGAAAATTTACCTAACGTTGTAATTATCGGGATATGTATACTTACAAAATAAATTATCTGTGTGATTTGGAGGTTAAGTGTTCATTGCTGTAATGAATCTAAAATGTTACCTCAAGTTAAGTAATAAAAAACTCAGCATGCGGTTTTCAGCAAATGAGGAATGAAACATCACTCTGCTACTTAAACAATTGGAATTTTTTTCAGTTGTTTGTTAACTGCAATGAGTAGAAATTAAATATTTAAAGCTCTATTAACAAACCATTACAGAGGTGATTGTTAAGAAGTCAATGTAAGACATATTTAATAATGTACCAAGTTGAAGAATGTTTTTAAAATATTTATTATAAAATAAATAATATATGAAAATCAAGATCATCCATCAATCGAGTAATGCTAGACAAACATTCAAACAAGCGTACAGAACTTGGATTAGTTTGGGAACCAAAAAATGGTACAAAAAACGGGATAACCTCTTAGAAATCATCAAATTAATCCATATTAAACTCACCATGAAGCTATACCCAGTGGAATTTAACATCATAGACTCGGAAGCAATGGAAGAAGCCAATAGAGTAGGACAGGAACAATTTAGGAAGCAAACAGAAAAACTTTACAAACTAAGAACATCAAAAGAAGAAACCTGTATAAAAAAGTGGACATCAAATACTGGTGAGCATGAAAATGTTAAATTCTACATTAAATTAGAAAACCTGACAAATATTAAATTAGAAAAAGTAGAAACAACACTTTTGGAGAAAGGTTTAATATACAGCCTTACATTAAATCTAACTTAATAATAGAATCAGCAGCAATTGACGCAGAAATAATTTGTAACAGAATCAATTCAGTCCAAGATAAAGCGTTAACAAAGATTAAAATCGCAAAAATAATCACTCAATAAAAATACAACACGATACACAACAAAGAACATTCAGAACAATAAACAATAAGTAACATTCAAAATAAATTAAAAAATAACAATTTGATACTCACAAAAGCAGAAAATGAAAATACCATAACCATACTTTAATAAACAAGATTACATACAAAAAACAGAAGAATTATTAAAATCGGAAACTTTCAAAATTTTGAAGAGCGATCCAACATACAAATACTAAAATCAGCTGAAAGAAAAGTTAAAATCATGTAAAATCTAATAACAGAAAAACAGATTTTCAAATTAACAAAAATGAATCCAAAAGCTCCGATATTATACGGATTTTGTTTTTAAATGGTTTTTTGCCGTCAATAAAGGAATTTGAATTTGAATTACCCAAATTGCATAAAGAAGGTAACCCAATGAAGCCTGTAGTCCCATATCTATATACACCCACATAAAATTTATGTAAATACCTTAATCATACTCTCCCAAACTTAATAAATTTTAAGTCAATGTACGCAATAATAAATTCTATAGAATTTGTTAAAAATCTAGAAACAACAGGGGTTACTACCTCCAAATGCAAAGCTCATATCATATAATGTAAAAAGCTTATTTACATCTATTCCAATAAATTAACTCAAAATAATTTTGAATAACTTAATTACCGATAATGATCAACCAAATACACACAAAGATAAAACGATGCAATTAATCAATATATGTATCCATCAAAATTATTTTGAGTTCATTAGTAAAATGTACAAAGTGACGGCTTGCCAATGGGTTCACCTTTGTCACCGTTACTGTCAGAAATATTTATAACACACTTTAAAAAAGATTTATACCAACATAAAATAGCCAAGAATATATTTTACTGGAA
Organism: Philonthus cognatus; assembly: GCA_932526585.2. NCBI lineage: Eukaryota > Metazoa > Arthropoda > Insecta > Coleoptera > Staphylinidae > Philonthus > Philonthus cognatus. The sequence goes on along the minus strand of OW052249.1, from coordinate 6,289,311 downwards.
ACGATATGTAGATGATGTGTTTTGTATTTGGACGGGCACTAACAGACAATTAAAAATATTTAAAAGCGAGCTAAATAATATCAATAAACATATACAATTTACCGAAGAAATAGAGATTAACAATAGCTTAAACTTTTTAGACATAACAATTATCAGAACACATAATAAATTAGAATTTAAAACTTTTAGAAAAGATACATTTTCAGACGCCATTATCCCAGAAACATCAAACACACACCACAAAATTAAATATAGCACATTTCATTCATTAATTCATAAATTAATACATATACCTCAAAGGGAACAAAACTTTTAGAAGAAACAAAATTAATAAAAACAATAGCAGTAAAAAATGGATATAGTAAGCAATTAATTAATAATATGATAGCAAATTAAAAATCAAAACAGTACTAAAAATATTTTTATATCCAGGACAAGAAAGAAAACACAAGTTGGTGTAAGTTAGATTTTGTTAGCGACTTTTCTCCAAAAGTTAAAAAATATATTAAAGGGCAAGAATTTTACATAATCATGACTAACCCAATAAATTTAGGCAAACTCTTAGTTAATAGCAAACCCAAAACTGATAAATTTAAAAAGTGCGGAGTGTATGAAATCCAGTGCGACAATTGTGACTCAATATACAGTGGCAAAACCGGGAGGAATTTTAAAAAAAGTTTGGAAGAACACAAAGCTTCAATCCTAAATAAAAAATATTGTACTGGGTTAGCTAAACACTGCATTGACAATAATCACTTCTTTAATAACCAAACCCTAAATAATTTGTACACAGGCAATAAAGGACGTCATCTCAGCTATCGCGAAGGACTGGAAATCCAGAAAGCAATAAAACATGGAAAACCAATAGTTAATGACATTGATGATCTGTGGAGCTCACCCATCATGACAGCTCTTATTGCCTAACCATAAAATTTAAATTAACCTCTCTTGTATATAATGTTTCTAAAAATGTAATTTGCTGTACTCTTTGAGAATGACTTAAAGTCGAAACTAGTCTGAATAAAAAACCAAAATATTAGTGAAATTTAACCAAGTGCTTTCCTTTTTTTACATCATAGATAAATATAATATATAAAATTACGAAAAAACTATTCGTGAAAATGCAAACAGTGTCTTAATTAATAAGACAATTTAAGACGATAAATATCCATTGAAACAACTACTTCCCGTGCAAATACACCTCCGGATATTGAATTATACAATGAAATATTTAAAATCTTATTTAATTTGATTTGTTACAACGCTCTATTAAAGTATATGTAACGTTTAGGTCATATTCTCTTCAAACCAACTAACAATACAATTTAAAATGAAAGGAGAGATAGCAACAAATTAAAAGTGAAAGGACTTGGATGAAAACTAATGTTATAGGCCATTTATAGACGCGTTTCGAGATTTATCTCTCTTCAGTATAGCTTTGCTTATGACGTTTAAAAAAAATTAGGAATAAAATTAAAACAAACTTACTTGGAAAAAGTGTTGTGTAAGTTTGTTATAATTTTATTCCTATTTTTTTTAAACGTCATAAGCAAAGCTATACTGAAAAGAGATAAATCTCGATACGCGTCTATAGATGGCCTAAGACATTAGTTTAAAATCAAGTCCTTTTACTTCTAATTTGTTGCTATCTCTCCTTTCATTTTAAATTGTATTGTTAGTTGGTTTGAAGAGAATTTGACCTAAACGTTATATATACTTTAATAGAGCGTTGTAACAAATCAAATTAAATAAGATTTTAAATATTTCATTGTATAATTCAATATCCGGAGGTGTATTTGCACGGGAAGTAGTTGTTTCAATGGATATTTATCGTCTTAAATTGTATGATTAATTAAGACACTGTTTGCATTTTCACGAATAGTTTTTTCGTAATTTTATATGTTATGTTTAAAGTGTGCAAACTATAAGAAGCGTAAGCTTATTTTCTCGAATTCAAATAGTTTTGAATTTGAATTTATCTTGTAGATAAATATGTTTCACCACGTGAAAGATGAGACATTTGTTTATTTTAAATCATAAATATTCCAATTTTAAAATTACATACACAACACTTAATATTGACTCTTAAAATTTAGAAAGAATCTAAGATAAATAGATAACTAAAAAAACTACTTTAAATTCATAAATAATCTAAGATAAAAAGATGACTAAAAAAACTGTTTTTACTGTATTACAACAATTATAATTGAATTTGACCACTGCAAATTCTTTCCATACCTCTTGGCGTTTTTCTAATAAGTCGTGCTCTATAGACACAGGAAATGTTTCTTTTTTACAGCAGTATAAAACACTGATTTAACGTAAAGTTCAATATATACTGTTTTAGCATACTACGTTAGTAATATATTTTAAACTTCATAACATTTTTGTGTTTTATACGCGCGGCAAATAAAGTAACATTTTGAGTCTTTAGACTTTTCTAAATTCGAAATGTTACTTCATAATTAACCAAGGATTTGAAACACTCGTTAGAAGCTTCAAATTGTGCGCTTTTCAAAACAACGCAAGCCTGAAAAATTATAGCGTAGCATCCGGATAAGTATAGTTACAAAAATTCCTAGTATAATAGTCATATTAAAGACCCATTCTTGGCCCATAGTGGATTGTAAATACTTTTCAATAATTATAAATTTAAAAAGCAACCCCAAATGCTGCAAATACTGGTAAATTCAAATAAAGGGTGTTTTTCTTTTAAGTATACATACCGTGTCCCGTTTCAAGACGCATCATAGGAAATTCCCATGTAAACATTTTAATTTCAGTTTCTATCTCTATTATTGAACCAAAATGATCAGAATAAAATTAAAATCATTCCTTCATTTACTAGCATTGTTTTCTAAGTTATTTATGTTTTCTCTTTAGTGTTCTTCGAAATATAGCTTAAAAATAGTGAAGAACTATTCGAAAATAAAATCCTTAAAATATTAGTTGCTATGAAAAGTCAGTGTTTAAGAAGAATAATTGTGTAAATGATGAACATATCGTTGAGAATTAAAAGAGGAAATGTAAAGAAATTGTAACAAATATATTGGCAATGATAACAGTAAATTTATTAGTAAGTGTAAGAAAGTAGAAGTCTTCAAATAATCTTCTATATTCATTGTTTACATACGCATATTTTCCAAATTTTGAATGGTCTAATAATTATAGATTAACTGGACACGGTTTTAAAATTTTGTACAAAAAATATACATATTTATATTTATTTGTACAATATAAATAATGAAATCGTGCCTGAACTAGCGTCTGTCATTTTTAGATGTCATGTACTTACTTTTCAAAGAAACTACTATTTTGATGATTTTTTAAGTTAAGTTTTCTTCATAATTTTTAAGCATTAATTAGGTTTATTAAATAAGAGAACCATTTTAATTAAATTTTGACCACTTAAATTCAATAATGGAGATAGAAATTCAAATTGAAAAATTAACATGGGAATTCCCTATGATGCGTCTTGAAATAGGACACACGGTATATTGTTGATACCTCTACAATTCCTGTCCTGGCGTAAAATTCTAAATAAGGCAAAAATAAGGGTTTTCTGATTTTTAAATATTTTAAAAGAGCAATGTTTGCTAAGTACAAGTATTAACGCAAAATATAATTTTATTATTATATTTCAAAGAATTTTCAAGATACGAATCTTTGAAATCCCAACATCACTAATAAATATTGTAATAATATCTTGGAGTTGACGTTTAATTGAAAATAGTTTACAATCTGTTGATGGGTTGATATGTGCGTAGTATATTTACGTTTTATCAGGATATTAATGAATGTTTTTAAAGAGTTCAATTTTAAGCTTTAAACGAGTGTTTTCTATTTCCAGGTTAAACATGACACGTCGTGTTTTTGAAGTAAAATTTTGAGTTTAGAGAAACCTGAAATTTTACTTAATGCGCCACGCGTATAAAACAATTAAATATTATGAAGTTTAAAATATATTGCTTATATTTGATCTGATGTTAATACATTATACAAACATTTTTTTATTATAACCAAATTATACGGTTGCAAAATTCGATCGAATAAAGCAATTTGCGTTAGGATATAAAAGAAAAAAACGACGTATAACTCTTTACTAATAATAAAGGGTGCAACTGAACTAATTAACAGGTTCTGAAGGGGTGACGCATTTTTGATCTATTTCCACAAAAATAAAACTTAAAAAACTATGTTTTGATTTTGTCTAAATTTTGCCTATTTTTTTACTTTTTAAAAATACCTGTTTATTTGAGTGTATAGTATGTCTCGTAAATGATTAGGTATCTTAAGATCGTTTAAACACAAGCAAAATATTTGTAATGTTAGTTAAATAAACACGGGCACATTTACACAGTGCGACACTAAAATTCTGAAATAAAAATTTATGTGAAAGAAAAAAATAATCTAATTTTTGTATGCGGTATAAGGTCATTTAAAGATTTTTCAAAGTTCTTCATCAAAAAGATAACCTAAAATGGCCTATATAAACACCAGATTTGCAATAATACACTTAATTTTAGGCGAAAGAAGTTAAATAATTTAAATTAAATAAGTTTTTTAATTTTGGATGAAAAATTAAAATGTTGTGTTTCAACTTTGAAAAACTAGTTTGTCTGAAAAATGTAACTTATTTATAAAACAAATAACAACTGTAATGGAATCTGCTTTTCCGATTATATCGTATGTGACCAAACCGAAGACGCTAACAAAAAAAATGTTTTACAAAAATTTTCAAGACCTCAGAATAACGCTGCAGTTCTTAGATAAAGTTCACCAACAGAATCCTAGCAGCTTGTATAAATAGTGAAATCAAACGATTGCGGATAGTGTATAGTGCTCAACTTAAACAAGCTAAAATTAGTGCAATTCATACAGACCCCAAAACTTACCAAAGACCTGTGATATTGAACCTTGTAAATTTAATCTTCTTTTTTTTTACTGCTGTAGCTAAAAATACTGTGTCAGCAATTCCTAATTGTAAGACTGATCCATCGTCATATTTTAACAATTTTAACATATCGTGTTCTACCCCTGTTTTTATGTTTAAATATGTGTCGGAAGTATAGCTTAGAAATTCAATTGTCAATCTTTAAAAATTTAAGGCAAAAGATAATTATGGTTTGTTACTAGAATCAAGGACCTCATAATTCCTCCTTTGTTCAATGAATGTATGAAAAACAACATCTTTCCAGACTGCCTAAAGACAGCTAAAGTTATTCCTATTATAATAAATATATATAAACAATCCTGATAATTATCGTCCTATTGCTCTATTGCAAATAATATCGAATGTCTTTGAAAATATTATGCACGATCAACTGTCTAAGCATTTCGATGAGCATAACCTATTTCATGGGTTACAGTATGGTTTTAGGACTAGACGATCTAGAGGAGATGCAATTGAGGGTTTATTGGATACTTGTATATACAGTATAGACTAAAGGAAGTACCAAAATACCACGTTCTTAAACCTGTCCAAAGCTTTTGACTGTGTATCTCATACTATTTTGTTGAGAAAGCTATACATGTACAATATCCACCCTGAAAGCTGCAGATTATTATTATCATATCTGTCAGATTGAAAGCAATGTGTATTAATGAATGGTCGAACATCTGATCATCTTAATACCGAAATCAGGATGCCCCAGGGCTCTATTTTGGGGCCATTATTATTTCTAATATTTTTTACCGACTTTCCTCATTGTTTTATTGACAGCAAAGTCGTGCTTTATGCCGATGATTCAACCATATTATCATCTAATGATAATCTACAGACAACTCTACACCAAAGTGAGGATGCACGGTCGAAGGCTAGCAGATGGTTTCTGTCAACCCAGCGGAAACTAAATTAATCTAAGATTACTAACTTAATGTTCAGTCTACGGAATTTGGAGGGGATTAAGAGCGTGGATTTTGGTAATTCCACAAAATTCTTGTGTATTTGGACAATAAATTATCATGGCACAAACATGGGAATAATTTAAGATCTAAATTAACCAAATATATATCAACAATGTAATGCATCTATAACAGTTCTAATAACCGCATACTTTGCATTAATTCAAAGTCATATATCATACGACATCCTATCATGGGGAAATTCCTCCATCAGACATAATATCTTTGCACTTCCAGAGATGAGCTGTTAGCATTATTGTTGGGGTTAGTTACACAGCCCATTGCAGACTGATATTTTCCCCAATTTAATCTACTCACATTCCGTTGCATTTATATTTATGAATGTCGAATCCATACTCAAGAAGGCGTACTTATAACACGTGAAATAATGTATGTCCTGAATATGTACGACTCGCTAGTACCAGAAGTGGCACAAGATATTATGCCAGCAGATTTAATAATCATCTCCCAGCGTCTTATCGTGAACTTATTCTTAACAACATTAAGCAGAACTTTAAAACTGGTTGGGTAAAATCAGCTAATTATTCACAAGACGAATTTTTAAATGACAAGGATTGTCATTTAAAAATCATTAGATGAACGTGTTCTACACTTACTGCTCATGTCTTGTTATGTTTTATATTTTTAGATATAATTTAAGTATTTTTGTCCGTTTAGGTAATATCGTTTTTTACATTTTTATATGTTATTTTGACTTGTGTAAACTTTAGTGTATTGGCACGTATTTAATAAAATAAAAAAAACTTCGAAACTGCTTAAATGACATAATATCGCAAAAAAACAGTTAGATTCATATTTTCTTACACACAAATGTTTCATTTTTGTTTTCAGATTTTAATTCAGAAATAAAAGTTCGAATTTGTCGCAGTGTGTTATTTTTAATAATGAATTATTGAAGTATTTTATGTTTTAATTGCAAATATCGTTTTCTTAAAAAAGTATATATGCTAAAGGGTGTAATTTTGCCCTGTATACATATATACTTTTTTTGAACCTCTTGGATTTAGGATATTATCTTAATCGTATTAAATAGTCATTTCAATAATCCGGATCCCCCAGTAGTAGGGATGGCAAAAAATATAAATATATCGATATAATCATCATATGATATATCGAAAGCTATATATCGATACATGCGATATATCTAAACAAAAATATCGATATCATGAAAAATATCGATATATTTTTTTATTATATTCAAATCAATCGAATCTAAAGTTTTTGAAACGTAAAGTAGGTACTGAGGAAATATTGAAAGGTAATACATTAAAAAAAAATAAGTGTATTTTTTGATTAAGTAAGTACAAGTTAAAAGTGTTCTACAAAATTGCATGTTTTTACAAAAAAAAATTAAAATGTATTTTTTATTACAATTTAGTCAAGTTTACAATTAAATGTCTTACAGGAACAAGACTGTTTGCCTGCATTTGTGATTTTGTGCATTAGGTGAATACATCAGTTCCACAAATGCAAGTTATCAGGCAAAGAGCTCAAAAATAATAATTTGGAAAGCCTACTTCCCGTGAGACGGTTACGACTTTTAGTAGCTGTTGCTCCGGCTTTTGAAAATAGCCTCTCGCTGGGGACCGACGTTGCTACAACACAAAAATATTTTGCCGCCACTTTAAATAAGTTGGGATATACCAATTTCATTTCGCTCCAGGTGTCCAAGGGATCGTCTTTCAAGTTTCTAACTGGCAAACTTAAATATTGATTGAGTTCACTATCTTTATGTAATTTCCCTTGCCCACTTTTTTTAGTGTGCGCTAATTTTTTATGGTGCGCCCATATATCAAATTCCGGTTCTTCAGTATCCGAATCAGAAGATTCTGATGATGAAGAAGTGCTTTGGAAAGTCGCGATCTCACTTTTGATGTGTCGCATCACTGTGCCCAGGACTTGAGGATCCCTGAAGTTTATTTGTTTAAATCGAGAATCCAATATTGTGGAAACAGCTGGTATATAAGATTTCTCAATAGCACCAAACCTCTTTTCGATTTCTTTTAATAATGATGTTTTCAAGTGTTTACCTACTTCATACTGGGGCGAATAATTGTTGTACTGGTTTATCAGACAACCAATCATTGGTATTACTTTACTTATTGTGGGGTAATTTTCGCCACTTATCTCTACTGTCATCCTTTCTAGTGGCTTCAAAAGTTTGCATATTTCTCGTAAATGCTCAACTTCGGCTGCAGTAATCATATTTGGAGCATTAACATCGGAAAACAAAATATTGCTGACCATAGATGACATTAGTAGAAATCTCTCTATCATGTAATATGTGGAGTTCCAGCGAGTTTTGACATCCAAAATCATTTTTTTAATGTTTCCTTCTATCGTTCCTGCATCGATTTGTATTTTTCTTAATTGATCACTAGCCTTAACGCTTCTTTTGAACCATACTACTATTGATCGTATCTTGTCAATAATAATACTCAAACCTTCTGTGTTTGTAATTGAATTTTCACACACCAAATTGAGGGTATGTGCGAAGCATGGGATGTGTCGGTTTTTCCCAAATTTGTCATGCATAGCTTTGACCATATTGGCTGCATTGTCCGTCACTACAGCAACAACATCATTAGGATCAATTCCCCAATTTTGAAGAGCTTTGCCTAATTCTAAAGCAATATAGTCTGCCGTGTGAGACTCTGATAATTCAACAATACCTATTGTCGCTGATGTTAACTTCATGTCATGTACAAAGTGGACAGTGATGCCCATAAAACTTTTGGTCTGCATATCGGCAGTCCATATATCCGTCGTAATTGTGAAATACTTCGATTTTTTCAATATATTTTTAAATGCTGTTGAAATCACTTCGAACTTTCTATCAACATTATTTTTGATGGTGTTTCTGGTTGGTACTTTGTATAAAGGTGCCACTTGTTTCATCAAAGACAGAAAACCTTTACCCTCTACAATATTGAATGGCAAATTATCCTGAACAATAAATTTTATTAATGCTTCCGTTAGTTTCACATTTTTAGAGCCACCATCTAAAAATAAAAACAAATGATGCATTCATGCAAGTACTATAAACTTTTGCTTTACCTTTGAAAGATGAAATTGTTTTGAAGGTAGACACAATTGTAGCTTGCTTGTATAATGAGCTTGATTTTTCTGTACTTGTGCTTGGTTCAACATCATATTCAGAAACCGTCATTGTTGAAGTTGATGAATGAACATCATCATCAAATTCTTGTGAAGCAATCAGATTTTTCTAGAAATAATATTAACTAATAAATTCATTAACAATTGCGGTTCTATTAGTCATACCTCATCTTGATGTAGTGAACTACTAGTCCCAGCCGTTTCTACATCCATTCGACTTTCGGGTTGGGATGGACGTTTTTTCTTCTTTGGTTCATCAGTCTCCTTTTTCTCCTCAGTTAAATGTTGTAAGATGGAGGAGTGTTTTTGTTTTAAATGTGTTTTCAAATTTGTTGTATTGCCCGAAGTCTTCAGCACCTTGGCACACAAATTGCATTTAGCAGTATTGGGAGTAACTTTTTGAAAATGTTTCCAAATGTTACTTCTCGGAGGAGCCATATTTTCAGGACCAACAATCAGTCACTTTAAATTTATGTAATAAATCAAGATTATTTTATTTTCAACTTCACTAAACTTTTGAACAATCACACTATTATTTATTCACAGCAAACACTTTCAAAGCTCTTTGCAGACTGCAGAAAATTTTTTTGTTGAGGTGTATTTATAAACTTCGAACGGGTATTCCCCGACAAAAATTTTCGGGGAAGAACTGGATTCCGTTCAAGTAATTCAAAGGAATCCCAATTATAGCCGATAATTCGGGTACCTATTGTATCAAATACAGGTACCTAATAAGTTATTTGCGCTTCTCGACGCTAGATGGTGCTGAGAAATTTAACGAGTGATAAAACAAACTAGATTGAAGTTTCGCCAAATTGTGGTGCGTGCAATTTGCAATTAATTAGTTTTTTGATATAGGTATTTACACAAAAATATCGATATATTTTGCGATATATCGAAACTATTACATCGATATTTATATATCGATATATTTGAAAAAATATCGATATATTTAATATATCGATGTATCGTTGCCATCCCTACCCAGTAGATACACACCTGTCCTGACAAGTTTAAAGCTGTTATCTGTTTTCAATAATAAGAAACTCGTTATTGCAAAAATAGCAGTTCAAATTTTTTGCAATAACAATTTTCTTATTATTATAAACAGATAAACAGTTTTTTATTGAATTTGTTCAACAGTATTAAAGATCAGGCAGTTTTTATTAAATCTCAGATTACAAAATGTCACATTTTTTTACTTCACATTTTTAACAATTTCCATTTTATCATAATTAGTAATTTTAAGTCAGTAATCCTTTATTAACGGCCCGTTCTTTCCAAGATAGAACGGACCCTTACTTTTCTCAGAATCGATATTTACAAAGTTTAAAGCTGATCGAAGGGACTATGCAGAGAATGATAATCCGCTTTAGCTAAGGGAATGAATGACCTCATTATCCTTATTTTCAATCCCATTCGTGTTAAAGATTCTGCCTTTATTGCATTACCGTCCACTCTCAGCAGCTAAGCGCTTTCGGCACAAGGGAGTATAAATAGAAATATTTCTTTAATACTTTTTAGTAGTTGAAAGATATATTTCGTTGATTGATTTATCCGGTTTTTCTAAATAAAAAATACATGACTCCATGTAGAAATGTTTAATATACAAAACATTACTTAACATGTTTACTCTAAAACAATTTGTAAAATGATATTCCAATACAATTAAATTTGGAAATTCAATGATCCGTTTTATCTCTCTAACGAGTGGCTATAAACTGTTGGCATCTCGGTCGCTTTAAAAAACAAATGACATTTTAGATTAGGTCATACGAGTAGATGAATCTCGAAAACGTCAAATAAATTTAATTGTATATCATTGGGTAGCGTCACAGCACGACGTATGTTTCTGAACTCAGAACCTACTGGGATGCCGACAGTTTATAGACACTCGTTATGTAGGGTGGGCCGATAAAAAGCAACTTTTCGAGCATCAAATTTTAATAGCACGATAAGTTAGGTATTTCATTTATTACAGAACAGCGTAGATAAGGGCCGAACAACCCGCAAACCTGCGGGACGCATGCGACCCTTTTAGAGCTTTCGTGCGGCCCGCGGCACCAAACGTCGCACAGTGGTACCAAATCCCGGAAAAATGGAAAAAAAAACTTATATTCTTCAAACAAACTGTTAAAAATTTTTTTTTGCGTTTTTGTGATCGTAGAATTCTAGTTTACTAAATATTTAATCACTTAGACATCTTTTAGGATACGGTTTTTAGTAAAAAAATATAGGAAATATAATTTTTAACTCGAATCAAAAGTTGTTATATTTTTGTTTGACTTTACAATAGGTTTCATTTATAACTTGCTATACCGTTGGTTTGCTTTATCATACTCACTATTGAGATCTTGTAATCCATTGGAAATACGAAAACGATTAAATTAGGGAAAATCGGTAAAGCAAAGTTAAGTGTTTTAATAAAATTGATGAAGATGTACCACAAAGTGAACGCCAACCAAATAGGATTCGATTGAATAATGGTTGTGTACGCACACGCTACGGTGATGAGCGCCGGTACGGGGATGAGCTCATCTGCTCGGTATGGGCACTGGTACGTGCTTGGAAATATGTAGCTCCGTGGTGGTGGTTAACTCTGTTGAATGGAGAAATTGCACTCTGAGGTTTCTAGGCTCTTCGTGAGATACAAATGACTCGCAACGGAGTTGGTGATTAACGCTGGTTGTAAGGCAGCGGGGAAAGAAAGCAGATTGAGGAGGCTATTGTTCTCTGAGGTTTTTAGGCTCTTCGTTGAGAAACAAGTAACTTCGCTCGAGACTGGTTTGAATCTAATTTATTTCATAATATCATGGTCTTTTATATACAATTCATGTTTACATACTATACGTCATATCTAGGATTACAAATGCTAATGTCTAATTTCTTTACTAACAGAATAGAAGATATGGATAACTATATTTACAGAGAATCTTATCGACCGCTCGGAATGCGTTTTGTTAGTGATAAGGCGCGCTTATCTAGTTTGGTGGCCCGGTGCTCTGTTCAATTTTTGAATTGAACAATGGTTAATGAAATGTCACTTGCGTCAAATGTTCATGATATTTTCAATATTTTGAGATTTTCGACGATTATTAAAATGTTCATCATATTTTCAATATTTTGAGATTTTTTTTAAGTTTTTCGATATTTAGAGATTTTCGTCCATTTATAAAATGTTTATTAGATTTTCAACATATCGAGATTTTGGACGATTATTAACATTTTTATCAGATTTCATCATATTTTCGATATTTCGATACTTTCGTCAATTTATAAAATTTTTATGAGATTGTTAATATTTCGAGATTTTTGACGATTTTTTAAATTTTCAGCAGATTTTTAATATTTTGAGATTTTTATTAGATTTTTGATATTTCAAGATTTTCGTTAATTTATACAAATTTTATGAGATTTTCCATTTTTTATACAAAATTAAATGACTAACAAATTTCAACTAGTCTGATTTGTTTTCACAATATAGTTATGAATGTCAAAATCGTTTAAATTTTATTTTTGCCATAACATTTTTAATTAGAACGATAGTAAGCTGAAATTTAAAATTTACCCTAAAAGCAACAGACAAACACAACAAAAGGGTCAGCGTTTAAACAGGGCGTGCCATTTCCAAGATTAGATTTTTACTCTAATAAAAAGAGCGGGATATTAGAGTTTAAAATCATCATATCCAAAGAAAATGGAGCACCCTGTATAACTTTGTAATGACGTATTTAAGTTATGTACACTTTGTTGATGTATGTGTGTGTGTAATTTTGAACTTGAAAATAAATCAGTGTTTGATACGCGTGGCGCATAAAGAAAAATTTTGAGTTTAGAAAAGCCTGAAAATTTGGTTTGGTCGCTCCGCTTCGCGAAGCGACCAAACCAAATTTTTAGGTTTTTCTAAACTCGAAATTTTTCTTCATGCCTAATCAAGAAGTGGAAAACTTTCGTTAGGATAATTTTAAATGCTTTTATCAAAAATACAGAAAGTAAACCTAATTTATTAAATTTTCAACTTGATTGTGATTTAAATTTCATTGTTTTTTTTTTTAATCGATTACAAAACTATTTTATTTACTCGTAATCAAAAATACATAACCTCTAAGTGTAAAAATTGAATAGATTTTGTATTGTATTGTATGTTAATTTTATGCAAAAAAAAGTAGATTTAACAAGTTTATTTATGATTTTACTAGGTAGATTATATTTTTTGTTTAAACAAATGTAAAAAAAGTGATTTAATTCTCAATTGTGTTAAAATTAAATTGGAAGGGAAACATGTACACACCAAATCAACTTTATTTTTAAGTAAAATTAGATGCAAATAATAGTCACAAATAATCATTTGATTTTTTTCAAAAACGTGTTATTTTTATTAAACTGAACGAAAACAACTTGAAGTAATGCAAACTTTAGTTGTTGTCAAACTTAAAGGGAGCTTACATTTTCAGTCAAAGTCTAATTACTCGAGTGTAACTTCAATAAAATGTGTTCACCGAAGAAAAAAGAAATCTTAACTTTCTTTGACAAATAAAAAAGATTAAATAAATTGACAGTTAAAGGATAAAATAAATAAATAAATAATGTAACTGATTGTTTTTAAAATTATCGCTTAGAAACAAACAAAAAAAATATATAGTTGTTATATCTCAATAATGATATTAATTTTCGTTTGTTTTTGACACATAGTTTTAAAATTATTGACAGTTAATTCATATATTTATTTATTTTATCCTTCAACTGTCAATTTTCTTGGCAAAAAATGTTTCTGTCGAGTATGAATTTAAAACTATAGTATTTATTTAAATTAAAATAAATACAATTATAGCGCAATATAATGTAGGTACAACACATATGTACATACACACCTAAAAACTCGACAGAAAGCTTTATTTTTACAAGAAAACGTTTCGACAACTTTTATTTTTTGTGGGATTATTATGAAGTTATAAACAACATGTAAAATTTTAGGTTGGAAGTTATTTATTTTTGGAATTCAAATTTAAAATTGATCAATTGGGAGTCGAAGTTTGAAAAAAGTGAGTTTAGATAATTGATATTTAATATTAGTTACAGAAAATAATCAATCAGTCACATCAGATATTTAATAACTCACAAAATTAAATTGATATTTATTTATTTTTGTATTGTTTTTTTTAATATTTATAATTAATGTTTTCCACTCCTAGGTTATGCATGAAGTAAAATTTCAAGTTAAGAAAAGCCTGAAAATTTGAATTTGCCGGGGCGCGCGAGCGAAGCGAGTCACACCTCGGCAAATCCAAATTTTCAGGCTTTTCTAAACTCGAAATTTTACTTGATGCGCCATGCGTATAAAACATTGATTAATTTAAAAGTTCAAAATCACACACACATTCACATGAAGAAAGTGTACATAACTTAAATGAAAAGTTACAAATATGACATGACATTTACTATTTTTATTTAATATGTATCTCAAAAATAGGACACCCTGTAAAAACAATGTTATCGATTTTTCTTCGCCATATCTTGAAAACAAATTATGCTAGATGAAATTTGTTAATGCAGTTTAATTTTGTATTAAAAATGATTTTTTTGTCTAAGCTTCTTCGTATCTCTAATAGTTTACGAAATCTCAATGGTTAGCACAATACAAAAAACGAACGGTATAGGTTATAATAATAATAATAATAATGTATTGGTCTTAGTGGTTGAGTTAACAACAATAGACAAGTCAAATATACAAATACAAATATAAAATTAGGGTAAAATACAGTTAAAAAATAGTTAAACTCCAATATGTGAGTTCAGCTAGGAGCTTCCAGTATACTGACATATTCAGAAAATTCATTATAATTATAAAAAGCCGACTGCTGCAGAAAACCCTTTAAAGTGTTTTTAAACTTGTTATTAGATAATAAAGTCATCGACTTATGGAGTTTATTGTATAGGGTGATTCCGCTATACAATCGTGACCTTTTATAATATGAATGGTTGCATTGCTGTAAAACAAGTTTTGCCTTATCGTGTCGTGTATGTTACTATGTTTAGTAAAGTGTCCCTTATTTGCATGGGTATAGCATAGTATTTTTAATATATAGATGGAGGGTAATGTTAATAATTTGTGTTCTTGAAAATTAGTCTTATAATACGTTTTTGTGTTATAAATAATCTGTCCATATCACACGACAAACCCCATAATACAATGTTATATGTTAAATGTGAGTATACGACGGCGTAGTAAATATTAATAATACAGCTAAGATCAAACTGATTTTTTAGGGGGGGGATATTAGATATTATGATTTATTTATTTTATTACAAGTTTAATCAATGTGCGCTTTCCACATAAAGAAGCGATCAATTATCATGCCTAAGTATATTGATAACGTTATTGTTTCTATTTCATTGTTTTCAAGTTTGAATGTAGTATTATTTGACTTTTAATGGATATTAGATAAATGCATAATTTATTGGTAAACTGGCCGATAACGTCAGTAACTTTATGTTTTGCTTCTGCTAGAGTATCGTCCGATACAATAATCGCTGTATCGTCCGCATACATGAACACTTGCCCGGCAATAATGTAATTTGGTAGGTCATTGACAAAGAGTACACATAATAATGGACCTAGATTGCTCTCTTGGAGTGTACCCATATTTAATGTATATTCTTGTAATTTAGTGTCTTCATATTTATACAGTACGATCCAGCAATTAATACAACTTCTGAAACTAATATTATATAATTTTTAGCAATTTAATGTTAATAGTATCAAATGCTTTTTTAAGGTCAAATAGTATTACAAAATGCTGTTTTTTGTCATCCATCTGGTTTAGGCAGTGTTGTACTAAATCAATGCTCGCAGTTTCAGTAGATTTTCCTGGAAAAAGTCCATGCTGGCATTTATTTAATATATTTTTTTTATTAAGAAACGAGAACATTCTTATGCACATAGTTTTTTAAATTATTTTTGAAACGACACTAAGAATATATATCGGCCTATAGTTGCTTATGTCAGACGTGTCGCTTTTTCAAATATGGGGGTTATTAGGCCTATCTTAAGAATTGTTGGATATTTTCCCTGCCTTACCGAAATAATTATAATGTCTACCAAAAACGGAGCAATAATGTCTGCATTCGTTTTGACTAATTTAAATGGAAATTCATTAAATCCCGAAGAATTTGTGTTAGGTAGTAGTTGTATAGTATTAATTATTTCATTTTCTGTAATTGGTACAAATAGAAAGGTGTTAGGAAGCATAATATCACTTGATCTATCACTTGCATCGCCAATAGAAAACTTTAAATCAGTTACAGATTTTTTGAAAAAAGTTGCAAAGTCATTTGAGACTTCTTGATTATTTTTATTTGTATCAATTGTATATTGTATTTTATTTTTAATTTGAACGAGGTTCCATAATGCTTTCACCTTGTTAGTTAAGTTATAGATTTCGTTAGCTGAATACCGCTTTTTCTCAAGGTCAATAAAAGTATTAATTTTTTTCTTTTTAGACTTGTATAATTGTACCATATCCTCTGAACCTGTTACATTTATAAGCGAGTCTACAGCATTCACATCATTATGTAAATTTTGAAGTTCTGTAGAAAAAATAATTTTCTTTTGCTTTTGCTGATTCGACCTAAACATTATCTTCAGGGGAAAACTTAATTCTATGCTCAGTTTTATTTGTTGATAAAAATAGTTATAGACAACGTCAATATCAATATTATTTGACCACTGCATGCATGAACCTGTTACATTTATAAGCGAGTCTAGAGCTTTCACATCATTATGTAAATTTTGAAGTTCTGTAGAAAAAATAATTTTCTTTTGCTTTTGCTGATTCGACCTAAACATTATCTTCAGGGGAAAACTTACTTCTATGCTCAATTTTATTTGTTGATACAAATAGTTATAGACAACGTCAATATCAATATTATTTGACTACTGCATGCATATACTTACTGTGTTTAATGAAATGCTGTCTAAATTGTATCACATTGTTTGCTGAAAAATTCCTTGCCATGATACAAGTTCTCTTCTTAGGTTTAGATGATTTTATTTCATATCGATCATTTGTGCAAAATGGTCTGACAGACCTGGATTAAAATTATATGTAGCCGATATCATTTATGATAATATAATCAATAGAAGTCATTGTCGGTTTATCAGTTTTCGGTAGTTTTTGAATACAAGTGGTGTCATTTATAATCAAAATTAAATTATGAGCGTTTATAATGTCATTTAAGTAATAATTAATTAATAATCAATATTTAAATCGCCACATATAATAATATGTTCAAATTGTTGATATCGGTATATGAACAGCTCACATGTCTTTGTTGATATTTATATTCCACAACATTCAATAGTATTTTCAATGCAATAACTTTTAAGGCATTTTATAAAGATAGCTGTTCCTCCATGATGACCAATCTCTCTGGAAAAATGTGCTATATATGAGTGTAGGTCTAAAATGAGATATTTATATAAATAAATAACAGATTGAATAAATAAATACATTTTTACTTCATCTAGTTAAACTTTAATAACTTCCAAAGTTGCACGTAAATTTTCGAAGATTTGTAGATTAAACCTCCTACTAACAAGAAAGGAAAGTGAGAAAACGTAGCTTTCCGTAGCTTTTTTGTGTTTCCTCAGAAATAAATAAATTCTTTGAAATTAAAGCCGTTTGGTATATTGTCTAGTGACCCCGCATCAACAGATTTTTCTTAGAAGTTTTTGAACAAAATGATTGCTTAGATTATGCACAGCAAAAATGTAGATAATACATAAGCTCAAACATCATGCAGAACTACAGGAACATTTTAAAAATATTGTAAAAATCTTGTTCATTTGAAAAGTATTGGGCAGCGTGTAAAATTTTGCTGGTATGCTCAGCTAATAAAGAAATATTTGAATAATCAGATTTTTAAACTACATTCTAGACATTTCAAACTATAAATGACGTCAAACAACTTTTTATAAATATTATTTTCATAATTTGGGTTTTTTCACCTCAGCACCACTGTGCGCCGTTCCATGTTTATTAATATATTTTTACTCAATACTCAATTTGTCGAATATTCGCTTACTTTTTTATATTCATATTTGCCAAATTGATTGCGCATAGGTGAGTATTATTTGTATTTTTAATTTTATTAAATTTAGCCATAATAAGTTGAATAGAAATAGCCGATTTATCAAGTAATACAAATTTAACTGTTATAACATTTTGGGTTGGTATTGCATTACTTTGAAAATTGAGTGTTTTTTTTAAACGTTAAATGCGTGTTTTATACGCCTCTTACATGAAGTAAAATTTTTTTGGCTAAAGATGTGTTAATCGCTGCTGGCGAAAAAATAGTACAGGGTGGTCCATAAGTCGCGACGGGGTTTTAGTTAGTTAATATTTCTTTGATGTTTAACATTTTCAAATCATTTATGGCTTATAAAAAGGAACACGTTTTGGAGATTATTTTACATTATGAATGAAAAATAACATCATTTAAATATCTTCCAACTTCGCAGTAATGAGCTCTTTTGATGGCATAATTCATAACAACTCTTTTTTAGTGTCTGTCGCTCTAGTACCCTAATTTCTGCAGGAATGATTTTCTTTAGTTGTGGAATTGTCTGAGGGCAATTCACGAACATTCTTTCTTTCAGGTATCCCCATAAAAATAAGTCAGTGGCCGTAAGATCTGGACAAATAAATAAAGAACGATATCGGGCTATGCTTAAGAATTTTGTAAGACCAGCAGTAGAAAATAGACCAGAAATGTGGTTTCAGCAAGATGCTGCGACTTGCCATACAGCTGAAGCTACACTGCAAGCTTAGAGGAGCATTTTGGGCGAATGAATAATTTCGGGAAAATGTGCAGTGGATTGGCCGCCGCGGTCTCTAGATCCCAAGGCCCCTGACTTCTTTTTATAGGGATACCTGAAAAAGAAAAACAGTGTCCGTGAATAAACCTCAGACAATTCCACAACTTAGGTAAAACATTCGTGCAGAAATTAGGGCACTTAAGGCACAGACACTTAGAGCTGTTATAAATCATGCTATCGAAAGAGCCTTCCAGTGCGAAGTCGAAAACGAAAGCTTTTAAAAGATGTTATCTTTCATTCATAATGTAAAACAATCTCCAAGACGTGTTTTTTTTTTATAAGCCGTAAATAATCCAAAAATGTTAAGAAAGAAAGAAATATTAACTAACTAAAACCCTGTCGCGACGTATGGGCCACCCTGTATGTTTAATTCGTACAAAAAAGGGTTTTTGGGCCTCGTAAGATTGCCATTTTGTATCCTAATGAAACCAATATCTATTTCGATGACTCTAATTTGTCATACAAATGGATTAAATTAAATGTTTTTATTTATTTACGAGATTATTTACAATTGAAACTACTAGAACTAAACAATACGTTTAAAAAGTTTTATAAAAATAGTATGGAAATGTTGAAATAAATAAAAAGAAAAGATAAATATGATAACATTTAATTAAAATCAAAAATTGTAACTAATAATTACTATTTTAAATAAAATCGTCGAAACCAACACGAATAAAATTTTACAATTACTTCAGAACAGTAAAAATAGTTGATTTTAAACTGACAAACATGTCAAAACTTACCAAATCAACTAAAATGTATAATTTGACAATTTCAATCGTAAAAAATTGAGAAACTCGACAAAAACATACAAATTGCAATAACATTTATGATATCGAATGACAAAAATCGTTAAAAACTTAATTAATACGTATTAGAGCTGGGATGAATCCTCAAAAACAGGATTCGAAGCACGAATCCGAATCACCTAATATGATTCGAATCACGAATACTCGAATAAAGGATTCGTAAGTGAAAAATATGATTCGAATCAAAGATTCGAATCCTCATTTTTGAATCACGGATACAAATCCTTTAAAAATAAATTTAAATCTATTATTTGCAACCAGTAATATTTTATTCCACCAGTTTCTTTTAACAAAAATGTACATTTACCGACTAAATATCTGATTATATAATGATTTTAATTAATGATGATATATGTGTTATTGAACTTCATTTTAAATCTGTGTTTTATACGCGTGGCGCATGAAGTAAAATTTCGAGTTTAGAAAAGCCCCGTGAAAATTTGTCTCGGGTCGCTGCGCGACCCTCGACAAATTTTCTACGCGGGGCTTTTCTAAACTCGAAATTTTACTTTATGCTTAGTCTGGGAGTGGACAACACTCGTTCTTAGAAGTTTCAAATTAAAGGATCACTCTAGATTACTAAGTTTATTGCCATTTTACAAAGGCTACAGCTCGAAGGACCAATCATGGTCTTCGGAGACCGAAGGACTACAGGGAATCGAAGTTTATTTACAAGAAAACAACGAATATCTTAAGGTTTACAGCATGGATAGAAAAGAAAACATCCAAGTTGGGTTGATTTTCAGTGCGTTTTTAACTTCACTTTAAATCAGTGTTCTATACGCGTGGCGCATGAAGTATAATTTCGAGTTTAGAAAAGCCCCGTGAAAATTTGTCTCGGGTCGCTGCGCGACCCTCGACAAATTTTCTACGCGGGGCTTTTCTAAACTCGAAATTTTACTTCATGCTTAGTCTGGGAGTGAACCGTCAAGATTTTCTACATGTCGAGATTTTCGATATTTCCTTTTTTTAGGAATAGAATATTCACCCATTAAGAGCCGACCAAATTATAAAGTTAACTCTAAAAGTTAATTTTAAATAAATTTTTGAATCTTTTTCTATGATTTCAATGAATGATTTATTATATTACATACGTCGATTTTTTTAAAAAGTTAAATTTAAAATTCAAACGAGTGTTGTCCACTCCCAGACTAAGCATTTTTTTTTTAATCTTTTGCCTTTTATACCTTTCGGTGTAAGGCATGAATTTATGTCTTTTATTGTTTTTTTATTATTGTGTTGCCGAGTACAATTCTCTCCATTGTTTCCTGTCTTGTGTTTTGTCCTTTATTCCTTTCCACGGTATACCTTTCTTTTCTGCTCCTTCTTTAACTCCATCAATCCATGTTTTTCTTGGTCTTCCTTTATAGTTTTTTCCTGTTGTTCGAGCTTCAAATATTTTTTTTGTCGTTCTCGTGTCCTCCATTCGACATATATGTCCGAACCATCTTAGTTGTCCCTCGATTATTTTTTCGTTTATATCTCCGATCTCTAAATTTTGTCTGTACGTTTCGTTCCTTATTCTGTCTTTTCTTGTTTTGTTTTCGATTTTCCTGAGGAACCTCATTTCGCTAGCATTAATTTTTGTCTGCTGATTCTTTGTTATCGTCCACGCTTCGCTGCTGTACATTATTGTTGGTCTTATGACTTTTTTACGATTTCAGTTTTAATTTTGCTGGGTATTTCTTTATTTCCGAAGAAGGTGGTTTTTGTCATATTAAATAATTTACCTGCTTTCCCTATTTTGTCCTTAATCTCATCATCTATCTTTCCATTTTTTGATATTATTGTCCCTAAATATTTATACCTATCCACTTGTTTTACTCGTTCCCCTTGTATTTGTATGTTGTGTGTTTTGTCTTGTTTCGAGATTATCATCGTTTTGGTTTTTACCGTATTTATTTTCATGTTAATTTTGTTTAGTTCGTTTGCTAGTATGTCTATGTTATATTGGAGGTCTGTTTCCGTTTCTGCTAGAATGGCCATATCATCAGCAAACATAAGTTTCCCTATCTCTATTTTATTCATTTTCCAATGTAATACTTTGATTGGCCGCATCTTAGTTTTTGCAATTTTTATGGCTTCGTCGAGTACGAGTGAGAATATTAGAGGGCTTAGTATGCACCCTTGTTTTACTCCTGACTCAGTGCTAAATTCCAGTGATTCTTCGTTGTTAGTCCTAACTATATTTTTATTGTCGTTGTACAAACTTTTGATTAGCGCTTTTGTTGTTTTATTTATCCCTCTTTTCTTTAGAGTATTCCATATATCTTTCCTCCTTATTCTGTCAAATGCCTTTTCCAGGTCAATGAAACACATATGGATATCTCTATTTTTATTTATACATTTTTCGCTCATCTGACGTATTACGAATATTAGGTCTTGCGTACTTCTTCCTCGTCTAAATCCGCCTTGGGTATCCTCTATTGTATCCTCTATTTGGTCTCTAATTCTTTTTTCCAGTATTCTTGTCAGAATCTTAGCTGGCACACTCGTGATTGTAATCCCCCTGTAGTTTTTGCAGTCTCTCTTGTCTCCTTTCTTGTATAAGGGTAGTATTATCCCTGTTTTCCAGTCTGTTGGTATTTTGACGCTTCTAATTATACTATTAAGATATTGTGTAAAGTATGTGATTCCCTCTGGGCCCATATATTTTATCATTTCGGTGGTTACTTCGTCTATCCCTGGAGCTTTTCCGCATTTCAGTTTTTCCATCGCTTCCATAACTTCTACTTCTGTTATGTTTTCCATTTCATGCAGTTCGTTATTATCATCTGGGTCTTCTATTGCGCCAGACTAAGCATGAAGTAAAATTTCGAGTTTAGAAAAGCCCCGCGTAGAAAATTTGTCGAGGGTCGCGCAGCGACCCGAGACAAATTTTCGCGGGGCTTTTCTAAACTCGAAATTTTACTTCATGCGCCACGCGTATAAAACACTGATTTAAAGTAAAGTTAAAAATGCACTGAAAATCAACCCAACTTCGATATTTTTTCAAAATTAGATGTTGTCTTTCCTATCCCTGCTGTAAACCTTCAGATATTCGTTGTTTTCTTGTAAAAAAACTTCGATTCCCTGCAGTCCTTCGGTCTCCGAAAACCATGGTTGGTCCTTCGAGCTGTAGCCTTTGTAAAATGGTAATTAACTTAGTAATCTAGAGTGATCCTTTAATTTGAAACTTCTAAGAACCAGTGTTGTCCACTCCCAGACTAAGCATGAAGTAAAATTTCGAGTTTAGAAAAGCCCCGCGTAGAAAATTTGTCGAGGGTCGCGCAGCGACCCGAGACAAATTTTCACGGGGCTTTTCTAAACTCGAAATTTTACTTCATGCTCCACGCATATAGAACACTGATTTCAAGTGAAGTTAAAAATATACTATTAACGTTAGATATTTTTCATGGTTAAGTAACCAAATAGCCATTCACAAATATTTGAATTATTCGAAAATTTCAATATTTATATTCAAATATGAATAATTTAGTGATTTAAATATTCATATTAGAATATTTAACTATTTGAATTAATCGAATTCGAATCCCAGCCTGAATAGCGATGATTCGAATTATTTAGGAGGATTTGAATCCGTGTATGAGGATTCGAATTCTTTTATATGGATTCGATTCCTTTTATAAGGATTCGAATCCATTTGTAAGAATTCGAATCCTTTTATAAGGATTGGAATCCTTTTATAAGAATTCGAATCCTTTTATAAGGATTCGAATCATCTACGTCTGGATTCGAATACGAATCTTTTTAAAAAATTGTAACGAATCCGGATTACGAATCCGTTTTACTAAAGTATTCGAATACCTCTGTTGAATCCTATAAAAGGATTCGAATCCGGGAATCAAATCCTGAATGATTCGAATCCTGCCCAGCTCTAATACGTATGTTAAAGTCCGTCTTGTCAAGTTAATATAAGTATTTAGTTATTATAAAGTACTTCTTAATATTTTGATTATTTTTTTTGTAAATAAAATAAAATAATTAAAATACCAAGAAGTACTTTATTAACTTAATTGTTGAGGCAGATAATAATTGAAAGTTAACTTTGATTTTAGTTTATATAAAAAAAAAGCATTACTTTTAAAAATATTGTATTGTACTCGCGATTTATTATATTTATATTTAGCCTGAAGAAGCCACAGTGTGGTGAAACAATTGTCGCGAGTAAAACAAAGTATTTTTGAAAGTAATAAGTGTTTTATTTAAACTAAATTCAAAGTACAAATCGTTAAAATTGACTAAAATAATACATTTTTATAATTTTGTAAAAATCAGACCATTTCGCAATGGTCAGTACACACTTGTTTTTTCTTTAATGAAAAAGCAATTTTATTATGTTTGTATAATAAAATCATAAAAACATGCCATTTCAAATGCATATTACAAATGCATGATTATGTCAGGCATGTCGTGTCTACAGGGGCGGCCGGAGTCTAGTGGGCGCATGAATGCGCGCTGGTTTACTAGCTCCCCCATTCAGAAAAATATTCCTAATTTTGAACATTTTTCGCCTAGGCGTGTACACGAGTTTGCTAATAGTGCCCGGATACCATGCATTCGTTTCTTCATGCCTTGAGTCAGCCCTGAGAACAATTTGTCATTAAAAAACAAGTGAGTACTGATCATTCAACAATCGTTCGGTTCCTGTCGGCCACCCATGTATACAGAGTGTTTTAAAGTACCACCTGGAATATATTCAGAACCATGCACCGAATGAAAAAAATGTTCCAAATAATAGTTTAATGATTTGAAATTCTGTAAAAAAATTCAACACCCTACCCCCAGGGGAGGCTGGGGAGTGGGTAGCTTTGAAATCTTTAATGCGAACCCCTATTTTTTGTTACTTTGATAGATGGCGCTGCATTCAAAAAAATTGAACAATTGATAATTGACATACTAAATTTATACGCGTGGCGCATGAAGTAAAATTTCGAGTTTATAAAAGCCTGAAAATTTGGATTTGCTGGGGTGCGACTCGCTTCGCTCGCGCGCCCCAGCAAATCCAAATTTTTAGGCTTTTCTAAACTCGAAATTTTATTTCATGCTTAATCTGGGAGTAAAAACCCTCGTTAGACGATCAATCAAGATTACAATTTTCTTTATTGTCAAATTTATGACGTAAAATAAATAGAGTTGATGTTGTTTCTTACTTCAAATTTACTACGAAAACAAATTCCTGTGCATTATACAGTCTGTTTGATTTATTGTGACACAGCACATATGTCCGTTATAAGTACAGATAGAAAAAAAAGTTAAAGACAAAAGTTTTAGTATTTTTTATGATCTATTCAATCGTAATGTCAGAAAAACAGTTGAAAATCAAATAAACACGTGAAAGCTATTAGTTTCATTTTCTTTAATGGAACATCCTGTATATTTTGTTTATTTCAAATAGGCATTAATATTAGCCTTATAATGGTACCACATAAGTACCCCTTTATCATAGAAATAACACGACAATTGCCAATAAATGAAATTTATCAGTTGACATGAATAAATATTTAAAGTGTCTGTTCAAAGTGACGTCCGTTGTTTGCAATACATTCTTCACATCTCTTCAATAAATTTCGTCGTGCTTTTTGCAACATCCGTGGTGTTATTTGGCCACATGCCATACGAATACGATTTTTCAGATCGTCTAGATTTTCTGGACGAGTAACATAAACTTTTTGCTTTAAAAATTACCAAATAAAAAAATCTAAAATAGACAGATCTGGCGATCTTGCTGGCCAGTTTATGGGGCCACAATTTGCAATCAATTTCAAACCAAACTTTCTTTCCAAAATATCTTTGACATTTCTTGCGTTATGGGGAGGAGCTCCATCTTGTTGGAACCACATATCTCGACGTATTTCTAGGGGGATATCATCTAAATAATCTTCAAATTCTATCTTAAGAAAGTTGGTATATCGCTCCGCATTCAATGTTCCTTGATAAAAAAACACCAAGCCACACATTAACTGCTAATCTTTGTTGGAATCTGCATTCTCGAATTTGACGTGGATTCTCAGTATCCCAGTAATGGTCGTTTTTTCGGTTGGAGATTCCGTTGTTGTTGAAATTTGATTCATCACTCCAAAGAATTACATTTAATAAATGTTGATTGTTGCTAAGCCAATTACAGAATACTATCCTCCTGTCAGAATCACCATCTCTTAAACCTTGTACTAACTTAATTTTATATGGTCTTATTTTATGTTTTCTCAGAATAGAAAATATTTTATGCATACTTATTCCTAAGTCAGCCACTGCTTCGCGTATTGAATTACGTGGATGTGCTCTAAAATAGGCCAATATCAATACTTCATTATTGTCTTCTCTTTATTGTCTTCTCCTTCGTAATTTATTACTAAAACACACATTTCTCCGTAAATTTTGTTCAAGTCTTGCAAAAGTGCAATAATGTGGTTGTCTTCTTTCTGGATACATGTTTCCATAAGTGATACTAGCTTCTCTAGAATTATTGTTACATCTAACGAAGACCTTTAGCATATCCATTTTTTCATCATTAGAATAGTAATTATCACCCATCTCTAAAGATTTGAATCAACAACACGCAAGACAGGACGTTACTACACCACTTTGACATTAAAGCGTTAACAAATTGTTTTATGTCAATTGTTATCCATGGCAACTGATAAATTTCATTTATTTGCAATTGTCGCGTTATTTGTATAACGGAGGGGTACTTATGTGGTATCATTATAAAGCTAAGGTTATTACCTATTTGAAATAAACAAAATATACAGGGTGTTCCATTAAAGAAAATGAAGCTAATAGCTTTCACGTGTTTATTTGATTTTCAATTGTTTTTCTGACAATGCTACTGAATAGATCACAAAAAATACTAAAACTATTGTCTTTAACTTTTTTTTCTATCTGTACTAATAACGGACATATGTGCTGTGTCGCAATAAATCAAACAGACTGTATATGTGTTACTAAACTTTGACGAACAAATTAGAAAAGCTTAAACTATATAAAATAAAGCCTAATAAATAATTGCAAAAGTTTAAAATGATCAGAAATTATTCAAAATAAAAAGAATTTAATTTAATAAAAATATACTCATAAATATTTTAAACCCAAATTTAACTTTAATTTGATATTTTAAAATATCCCGTGACGATATTTAAATTGCAATTATAGCCTATCAAATTGTTTTTATTTCTGTGTAGAAGCTTCGACAAATGTGTTGGTTGTTAGGGCCCAAATCACAACTATCCACCACAAACAAATTACTTATCTACAAGACCATTTTAAAACCCATATGGACGTATGGCATTGAACTGTGGGGTACTGCAAGTAACTCGAACATTGAGATCCTGGAAAGATATCAAAACAAAGTCTTACGAGTTATTCTTAAACTGCCACAGTATGTACCAAACTGGCTCTTACTACACGAATCAAGTATTCCCTCAGTCAAACAGGAAATAAAACCCAGAAGCGACAAGTACAAGACCCGACTAAGACAACATCCAAACCACCTTGCAGTAGGACTACTGACTAACAATAATGTCAGGCGACTAAAGCGTATAGACCCTTTGGACCTAATACACAGATTCTAACATCACCAAGAAATTAATATGGAAAAAGTAGAAGAAATTGTCAATGGATGATCATCTTCATAGAACCATACTCCACCTGCCAAACAACATTGCTGAATGTCTACAATTGTAAATACGACAGATTGCAAAATAAATAGGGATTAAAAAAAAAATGCTGTGTAGATTCTATAAATCTTATTTGTTTTTATTTTTACAAAAGGTAGCGCGCACACCGCTTTCACTGGTTTCAAGAAATTTACATAACAAAAACAATTTTGTTGATTGCAGCGCCATCTATTAAAGTAACAAAAAATGTTTTTAAACAAAACTTACTATTCCACGCTCTATCCAAATCTGTAATAAAAAATAGGGGTTCCTGTTTAGGATTTTAAAGCTACCCAAAGCCTCCCCTGGGGGTAGGGGGGGTGAATTTTCTTATAAAATTGGATGTCCCCTTCCAAATCATTAAACTTTTATTCAAGACATTTTTTCATTCGGTGCATGGATCTAAAGATATTCCAGGTGGTACTTTAATATGGGACATCCTGTATTTATAGTTTCAATAATATCTGAATGTATTTATATTTGTATTATTAGTTGTCCTATATGTATTATTAAATGGACTCAGTTAATTAAGTAAAAGGATAAATAAAATTCAAGTTTTCAAAGTCAACATACCGCCAAAATTGATTAAAATAAATTAAAATTCAACAAAGTCAGCTTCTTATAACTGACACAAATGACAAAATTGATACATTCAACAGAACTCGTCGATTCAAATGATTTTAAATCTAAGAATCTACAAAAATGTACATGATAAACTAAATTATTTTAGTGCTTAAATGTATCATTATGCCATTTGGTAACAAACTTATTTCAACTACAAAATTCCAAAACAGTAATTGATTAATGGAATTTAACCTAAATTTTAAAACTGTCTTCTAAAGATAAACAACAACTAATGGTTCTACAAATAAAACAATTAATTAGTTTTATTACTTGGTAAAAACGTTTTATTAACTCGGCAAAATCGACGTTTATCGACGTTTTGTCTTCTTTACCATTGATTGAAACACGAAAACGTGACTCGTGGAAACAGTTTTTCAATATTCCTTCAAATAAAAAAGTTTTCCATATATGGCACGTCCAAAATTTATCACCCTGCACATTAATGTTAGCTATTAATTATGATAAAATGAACAACCTAAAGATTAATAATTTAGTTGCGAAACGCTTTAATGAAATTGGATCGATGCTGCAGTTGCGTTTGAACGTATGAAATTCATTTACACAAGCACGAAAAAATAGTAAATTCATACAAATTCCACACCAGCGTGCTCTTTCGTTGAATATAAAGCGAATAGTGAAATATACGATCCATTAAACATCGAGGCTTTTAGCATAAAAGTAAGACATGTATACATTACATTTCAACAAGATACCATTATATAGTCCTGAGACTCTCATGTGTGGGCACATACGTTCGTGAATGTGGATAATTTATATTTTATCCAGAAACGTTTTGTTACGCTAGGTTAATAAGACGTATAACGTTTACAGTTTAGTGACCATCGTTTATTGTTTAACGTTTAAGAAAATAATGCCGTTCATACAAGAATTAAAGTTTAAGAATTGTAGGTTATGTGTCTTCATGTCGACGTTGCCAATTATTTCATCACAAATATGTAAAAATGTCTTTACTATCATGTTGTAATGGCTTACTTGGTAAATCTGACATCAATGTGTACGAATAACGTGCAAAGAACTATGATTATGTTTAAGGATATTTAAGGAAAATAGACTATAGCGAACTCTTTGACACTAAACATTAATTCTGAAAACCCTTAAACATCGTATACACGCATTTGTAAGAACCCGTATGTTCTACACCGCTTAAACGCTACACCCTAAACACGTTTAAACGATAAACGTCTTATAAACCCAGCAGTGGCATAAATAGGGGATCAATAAATTTTAAAAAATAAAAGAATGAAATAAAAGGCACTTTTTCTGTTATTGATCTATTTTAATATGTTTAATAAACTTTTAACTTTTCGTCATTTGTGAAAAAAACCTGACTGATTTCTTTTTGAGGGTAATTTTTGAAATCTGTGCAAAAAATTCATTTAGATACATACACCTACTTATTTTAAAGCAGGTATGGGCAATCTTTGACATGTTGAGGGCCAAACTTTAGCATGCAAATACGTTCGCGGGCCGCGTTTAAAAGTACTTCAAGGATCAAGGATCAAGGATCAAGGATTATTTGGCGGGAGGGCAGCAGCAGCCGCACCCACTTAGGCCACAGTCGGGCCCGTTGTAGTGCCTCCCCCCTGATGGTTAGACCCACCCCGCACAGTCGGCAATTGCCAGGATCTGTGCGGGTGACCATTGCCATCCGGGTCCTTCACGATTTGGGGCTTCTTCCCTTAGTAACGTGGTTCTTATTTTTGACAGCGCCGGACACGCGTGAAGAATGTGTCTCGCTGTATCTTCTTCTTCGTTGCATCCTCGACAAATGTCATCACTGGTGATTCCCATTTTTGCGAGGTGATGCTGGAAGTTGTAGTGACCAGTAATGTAGCCGGTTAGGATTCGTAGTTTCTGTTTTGTGAGTTTTAGAAACTTCTTTGTTGTTTGGCCGTCGGGTTCCAACAGGTATGTCTTTGTTTGGCTGCATGTTGTGAGGTTTGTCCATCTCTCTTTATGTTTCGCAGTATTGAACTCTAAAAAGTACTTAGTGCATTTTAAAGTAGTAATAATATTTTTTTGCGATAAATATTAGACATGAAATAATACGACAATGTTATTATAGTACAATTTATTAAAATAAAATGAAATTTAAAAAAATGGTACATTATAATTAAATCGTTAAATTTACAATTGTTACACACTACGAAAGTTTAATACACCGAAATCAATGAGACACTTGAGCTTGAATTTGGGAAACTAATCCATCGATATTTGGATTAATTCCTCTGACACAAAGACGTAAAAAATTTTGAAATTATCGTCAGTCAGTCTTGTACGATGTGTTGATTTATTAACTTTCATCAATAAAAAGAACTGTTCGCATTTATAAGTACTGCCAAACGCACAAATCAATTTTCTTGCGAATTTTCTAAGCTGCGGAAAATTGTCTTCTTCTAGGTATTTTTTGTAGATATCGCACAACTCTACGTCTTCAAATTTGGATTTTAGGAGTGAGTTTTCTTGAATCTTGATCAACTCCATTTGTAAGTGTATTGGAGCATTTTGTACAATATATGTTGTAGGAGTAGCAAATAAACTGAAACAGTCTTCCATGTTTTTGAAGTCGCAAAATCTGTTCGAAAATTGTTCCGACAGTAACTTGAGTTCTTCAGCATATTGAGCATAAGCAATATTTTCATACGCAGAGAGCGTGTTGAAATGGTAACTGTTACCAGACAGCATCTATGACTCCCACAAGCGTAGTTTGATCTGAAACGCTTTTAAATGGCTGTACAAATCATTTACTAACTGTCCTTGTTTTTGAAGTTTCAAATTTAAATCATTCAAATAGCCTGCAAAATCGACCAGAAATGCTAAGTCACATATCCATTTTGGGTCACTTAATTCAGATAGTCGTTTATCTTTTATTTTCATAAAGTCTGCTATCTCATTTCTAAGCTAGTGAAACCGTTTCAACATTTTTCCTTTGCTCAGCCATCTGACTTCACAATAATATGTTACGTCGTTATATTCAGCTGATATTTCATCCAAAAACGCCTTGAACTGACGATGGTTAAGCCCTCGGGATCGAATAAAGTTGATGGTTTTTACTACCACATTCATAACATTTTAGAGTCGAATGGACTTAGAACACAAGTTCTGTTGGTGGATAATGCAATGAAGGACTATCAAATCATCTTTTTACACATTTAATTCTGTTGCTTTTTCATTCAAAATTCCGATGAAACCTTTACGTAAGCCGACCATAGAAGGCGCAGCATCAGTGCATACTCCAATTAATTTTGACTATGGCAAGCCAAAACTTGTGAATACCTTTTGAACTTCAATAAAAATATCCTCTTCTGTAGTGGTTCCTTTCAGCGGCTGTAAAGCAAGCAATTCCTCAATAACTCCTTATCAACACCTCGAATAAATATAGCCAGTTGCTGTGTCAGAAAAATCGGTGCTCTCGTCTAATGCTATGGAAAATGATTCAAAACCAGCCATACGGTCATTCAATGTTGTTTTTATATCATTAGCCATTATTTCTATACGTCGAACAACAGTTCGTCTTGACAAACTAATTTTTTCAAATTCTTTTTTCTTTTCAGGACACATAATACCGTAAACTTCTAACATACACTCCTTAATAAATCCTCCTTCGGCAAATGGTTTTAATGCCTTTGCCAATTTTGAGCTAACTATAAAACTAGCTTTCACAACATTATCAAGTTGTGTTCTTTGTTTATGAAACATTGGTTGCTGTTTTTCCAAATTTGCGGCAAGCTTCCGGATTTTGTCTGTTCTTAATTGTCCTGTCAGTGAGTGCAGCGTAGCATGCTTAGTTGAGTAATGCCTCTTTATATTGAATTATTTCATTACTGAAATGGATTCATTACACAGCAAACAAATAGGCTTACCATTGTGCAAGATAAAAAAGAATTCTTCAGTCCATTTTTCTTGAAAATGGCGACCCTCTGTATCTACTTTTCGTTTCTTTCCACCAGACATCATTTTTGTTTACTTTTTGTTCAATAAACTTAATAACAAACTATAGTTAGTAACCACTCAAGATGCACACAAAGTCACAAAGCAAGTTGACGGCTCGAGCAGTTCGCTAGGATATCGCTTGTCCAAGTTATCACCTCGGTAGCTCAAATAGAACTGAACTAACATTCGGGCCATCCACCCGCTTATATAGGCAAAATGAACGATTAATCTGGAATAAACTAGTTTAGAATAATTGAGAAGCAACAAATCTTTTGATGTGTCGCCCGTGAGGCGGCAAACCTCAAAGAATTTGATCGAGCAAGTCGGGTGGCGGCGATTATCAAAGAGTGAGGCGGCAAACATCAAAGAATTTGATGTTTGCCGCCTCACCGTCACTCCCGTGAGTATAAGTACCTAATGTAATATTTTTTTAATTGGGTTATTTCAAAATGTCTCGCGGGCCGGATCATATCTTACAGTAGGCCGGATCCGGCCCGCGGGCCGGGGGTTGCCCATATGTGTTTTAAAGTAACAGAAAAAAATTGAAAAAATTGCATATCAGTGTTATTTATGCGTAAGTGTGTGTGTTTAATATGAAATGTTAGTTATGATGTTATGAATTACAATTACGATGTTTAGATAAAACGTTAATTTTGAAAAAAATTGTGTTTATTTAATTAAAAATAATTGTCAGTGCTGTCAATAATTTATTTAGTCAAACATGTTAATTGTAATTTTAGACATGCATTGCTATTATTCTCATAAATTATCGTTTTTGATATAATTTCATTTTGTCCTAAACTGTTCGTCATTATACAGAGTGCCCCAAAAAGAAGTGGTAACTTTTTTAAATGATCTAAACAGAGGTCGTTTTATATAAAGTAAAATTAACTTAAGAAACATTGAAACATAGCGACGAAATAGTTTTCATCAGATTTGCCACAATTTGTTTATAGATTATAACGTACTAACGAAGTGGATGCAAGTATATGAAAGACTAGCACCAGATAAAAATTTGATTTTGGAATTGATTAATAAATTTGAAAGAACTGGTGATGTAACGAATCAATGCAAAAACTATAGTGGCCGGAGAAGATACTAGCAATTGAAAATGCGGCGGAGATCCATCAGCATCTGTTATGTTATGAAATATGAAGTTTTCATGCGACTTACGAACCAAATACTATAATTTATTGTATTAACTACTGTTTTAAGAGTCTATATGTTTCGTTTATAGTAGGTTTTAGAATTGGTTGCCTTTTTGTTCAATGCAAAATCCAACACAAACTTCTACACTGAAAAAAATATTTTTAAGCAAGATGGATTTTTACTTGTTTGGCCGTATTTTGATTGGATGAATCACTAAGTTGTTTACGACAATCATGTTTAAAGTAGAAATCTAAACATGATTGTCGTAATAAAGTTAAAATGGCTAAATTTATCTTGGTACATTCTACTAAGTTGATTGGTAATTTCTGGCAAATATATTCTCTCATTTAATGTTACCATTTTACATTTTTAAAGGTAGCATGAATCTTGTTTCTATTGACAAACAAGAAAATAGTGTCATTATTAATATTTTTATTTTTTTTTATTTCAACTTAGTCACAGCGGGCTGGATATTATAATGATCGGCAAAATTAGACATATGCTCGAATCCAAAAATGATAAATCGATTATTATGTTTTGTAACTTGCAACATGGCGGACCAGAAGTGACCATTTTCGTCACTATGTTTAAAATTTGCAATCAAAATCTCGAAAAACAAGATGGCGGACCTGAATTTTTTGTTGACACTACTACTATATCGGGTGTTTGATAAGAAACACCCAACGCCATAACTCTGTTATTTATTGACCGATTTAGGCGGTGCCCCACCCTGTACGTATATGAATATTCTAAAAGTGGACAAAGAATATTGAAGAACTTTCAATAAAATTGTCAATATAAACAAACATTACCAAATTCGTGTCAAAATCTTCAAAGTCGATTAAAAAGTATTATATTTTTTCCGATTTTTGATTGTTTTTAATAAAAAAAAAAATGATAAAATTTAACTGTATCCAAAAAATTAACACATTCTTTAAATTTAACAACTAATATCTCAAAAACTGCAAAAATTGGATTTAAAATAATATTTTTATGTTATATAAAATCTTTAAAAGCAAAAATCATATAACAAATATTTACCAAATAATAATACAAGGTAGCCAGAAAATGAGTACAAAGCATTACGTAGCGCGAGTACATACAAAATTTTGAGTACAGTAAAGTAAAAATATAATTCAAAAATAAAAATAAATCAAAAAAAAATTGTGCATAATTATTCAGTAGGCCTCACGAGGCCATTAATGTCAAAAATATGCGACTATAGTTTGTTTTTAATATTTTGTATAAAATTATTGCCATTACCAATCGACTAAACATTGTTGATAGAAATAATTTTAATCAAAATATTTCAAAAATATTGCTATTTTCTTTTCATATATTAGGAATTTCAATGGCGTTGTGAGCCTTAATAAAGAACCATGCAACATTTTTTTGTTTGATTGTGGCCACCATGTCAGTTTTACTTTTAATAATATTAAACAAAACTTGATAATTCAATTATGAAAAGTATTTTTTTTTTCATTAAATGCATTTTTAGTCATTTGATGTTTTTATCAAAGCCATTCAATCTGAAGCTTTTATCGAGTATTTCTATTCATTGAATAAACATGAAGTAAAATTTCGAATTTGGAAAAGCCTACGCTACGCAACCAAACCAAATTTTTAGGCTTTATGTTTTCGTTTTGTATTAATTTTATTAATACGAAGCTTAGAACATGTACTGCTCATTTTTAATAATAATAACAATCTTTGGATTGTAATTCAAACCTAAACTTTTTTCTAAACTTGGAAACGTACAAATAATTATCTTTGATTAAGTGTAATTTTCCTTATAGTTATTAAATTATTTAGTCGCGAAATATATCCATGACTGCCTCCTTTATGATTGCGATAATGTCCGTTTATTGTTCTCTGGTGAACGGCATAGTTTTAATTTCGAAAAAATGTGTAGGTGAATACTCAGAAATTCCGTAGATAACTTCGATACTATTTAAATTTACCACTTTACTCAATAAAGAAGAATATTTGGAGGAGCACTTAAGGCCTGAGTTCACTCACTCACGAACCACATTAATCTCCATCAGCTTATTTATTTATATATATATATATATTATATATATATATATATATATATATATATATATATATATATATATATATATATAATATATATATATATATATATATATATATATATATATATATATATATATATATATATATATATATATATATATATATATATATATATATATATATATTGAAAAGGGGGTTGCTCGTTATAATATATTGATATTTTTTCAATATCTTTATATAATTCAGTTGGCCTTATAATGCTAGGATGTAACAATCCTAATTTGCAAAACAAAAGTGAATTTTCAGTATCCTCTAAGATATTTAAAATTACATTATATAAAATAGTGAGTTGATTAAATAAATCTTTGGCAAATAAAATATTACCATGTTCTACTTCATTTTTAAGAAGAGCATTTAATTTTAAAATTTTTGATTTTAACATGAATTCATTATGTTCAATATCTCGTAGAGTTTTATTAAATTTTCCGATAAGTATTTGATTTATACTATATCGCATTTGTAATTGACTGTATATAGTTTTTTGATTTAATTCTAAGTGATTTAATATTTGGTCAATTCTTTTTCCATCATTTGCATCTAAATTCCCGGTAACGGTTTTAACTATCGTTCCGAGTCCATCGATCAGACCTCTTTTACTTCTATTTTTCTTACTTGATTGAAGTTTAATATCAAAGATTTTATTAGAAATTTTATTTTGAGTAAATCTAATTGTTTTATTATAATTATCAAATATTTTTGTAAACGTTGATATATTTTGGATTGTTAAAATCAAAAATGAATATTGAGTATTTAAATTTTCAAATTCTTTATATATAGGCATTAAGTCATAATAGTGAACAAAAGTGTGTTCCTTTTTTTGTAGTTTGGCGGGTCCTAAATTCGTAGGAATCATTCCTAAATTTTTCGTAACATTTCTTATCTCTGCACCTTGCGTCAGCAAGACGATGACGGACCTGCAAGAGAATCGTCGTCTATAGTTTTATTTAAATAAACGTGTACTTTAATTTTTGTATCATTGAAAATGTATTGTAACATTAATTTTATTTGATTATAGTCAAGCTTATCTAGACCACTTCCTAATTTTGGTACAGCTAAATTTATAATTTTATTTTTTATGCAGAATTGCTATAGATTAATTATAGTGTTATAAAAATCTTGATATGTTGGTTTTTCATAATATTCAGATTTTGTTACTAAATAAAGAATATATCGGTTACGATCTTTTAGATGACATATTGAATTTGTTTTTGGGTTTTGATTTTTTAAAGTTTCAATTTGTCCAAATTTTGTTTTGAAACATAGGGCAATTCCTGCACTCATATGCAAATCTGCACTTACACAGTGGGCTAGAGAATAATTATCAGGGGCGCAAAATAAACCTTCGTTATTTTCTTGTACATTATTATTTAACAGTTTTATATTACTTGACATATACTTTATGAAGTTCGTGTAGCTTGGACTATTGTGAGTTTGAACTCGAGGTCTTTTAATATTTGAAATATGAATTTTTTCTACGACGTTATGCTGTTTAGTTTTAATTTTAGCTGTTTTTAATTCAGGGTTTATTTCTATAATATTTTCTTGTTTGTATTTATTTTTTGATTTTGTTTGTTTTTGTCTATTTTTGACAAATACTCTAGTTGAAAGGGATTGAGGCAACTCTTCACGAGTTTCGTTATGTTTTGTAATAGTTTTTGATTTATCCGTCGTAAGACGTTCATTAATTTTTTGATAGAATAATTTCATTTTCTCTCTATGATTAACAATATAATTATTCACTAATCTACTTTCAATTTCAATATTAAATGGGTCACTGGTGTCTAAATGACCAGAGATTATTTCTGATGGTTTAAATTTCGTCGCAGAATGAATTGAATTATTATATGCAAGGAGTGCATAATTTATTTTGTATTCGATAGGGTCTCCTTTTGAGGAATTTTGATTATTTAATAAGCGTACGTGCTCAATAATAGTAGAGTGGACTCTCTCAACAATTCCATTGGACTCAGGGTGTTCAGAGCTACTGAAATGTAATTTAACTCCATGTAATTCAAGTAATTCTTTAATTACTGTATTTTTGAATTCTAAGTGGTTATCCGAAATAATTTGTTCGGGTATCCCATTATGTGTGAAAAATCTAATTAATTTATTAGCAATCTCTGTTGCTTGTTGTGAATTTAATTTATAAAGTTGTGTATATTTTGAGAATGAGTCTATTACAGTAAGGAATTTAACTTTTTCTAAAGCGATAGTGTCAATGTGCACTATTTCAAAGGGTTTCATTGCGGTTGGAGTAATATTAAATTTTAAGTTTAAGGGCTTCCTATCATATTTACTGACAAGACAGATTTTACATTGATTAATAAAATTTTGAATTGTTCGCCTTTGACAGGCCAATAAAATCGTCTTTTAATTTGTGCCTCAGTTTCGTCGATACCACGATGGTTACACTTTCCTTCGTGATACGCTCGTATTGTATTATCTATTTCTTCATGACTTTCTACGTTACAAAGTAATTCTGTACATTTAATAAAATTACTCGCAGAATTTTTAAAGTATTTTTGCATCGTTACAGAAAATTTCTCATAAATGGGGCTTTCAAAGTATAAGTGATATTTAATATTGGGAACTGTATATTCCTTAATGAATTCAATGACATTATTGTCAAAATCTGATTTTGAAAATTGTACGTTTATACGTTGTTTTTTATTGTTAAATAATAACCTAATTACTGGTGGCGAAGGGGCATAATTTACTTCAGAGATTATAATTTGATTATTTCCATAATTTACAGCTTTTTCTAAAATAGGGATATCAAGAATAGGGTTTTCAATATTTGTGTGCGCTGTATCATTATTATTATCATTAAGAATTTCATTTAATTCATCTTCGTTCCTTTCTTCACTTATTTTATTTTACTTGTTAGATGTACATTTCGAGTACTACGTACTCATTTTCAATAACAGAATGCCTTAAAACTAATTTACAATCGTTTATATATGGTTTGAGGATTAGTGGAAAAACCTTAATCTAATTATGTCGGTTACCTGTTTGGGGTGGATTGGTGTTAATGAGTGTCGGCGATTTACAATTTTCCGAAAGGAGGGTTAAAAGAGGATTATCTAAGGGACTCAGGTCAAAATTAAGTAGTTTGTTTTTGTTTTTATACATTTCTATTGATTCCAACATATTTAATCGATAACTGTTTGATTCTTTGAGTAATTTTACATTTTTTATTGGGAATTGATGGCCGGTTTCATAATTATGGTATGCTATCGCGGATTTTTCGGGGTTTCTATTTTTTATATGATACGTGTGTTCTTTGAATCTTTTTGATAAATTCCGTTGAGTCTGACCTATATAAACTTTTTCACAATTGTTACATTCTATCATGTAAATTCCTGATTTATTTAAATTATCCCTGTTATTCGATTTTTTGTTTAATAATATGTTTAATTTTGTGTTGCTGTAGTTAGCAGTTGTTAATTTGAATTTTTTGAATATTTTGTTGATTTGGTGGTGAACTAGAGGGTTGAAAATGAATTTAACAAATTTGTTATTCTTAATGTCGCTGGTTTCTTTTGAGGTATTCAGCTTTGTGGTATTTTTAATCAAATGTCTTTTCATATGCCTATTAATGAGTTTTTCAATTATGTTCCTTTTATATCCTAATGAAGTTGCAATGTTTTTAATGAATTTTAATTCGTTTTGTCTGTTTTCTTTTGAAATCGGTAAGTTTATTGCGTTATAAATCATACTATTGAATGCTGCGAGTTTATGCCTGATGGGCGTTGTTGATGAAGAGTGAATGTAGTTGTATGTGTGTGTTGGTTTGCGATATATATTAAAGTTTATTGTTTTTGTATCTGTATTTTTAATAATTAATAAATCTAGAAACGGGATTTGATTGTTATTTTCAATTTCGTATGTAAATGAAATGCTCGGAGACAATCCGTTCAAATCCGACAACAAGCTGGTTATTTCTGTTTTGTTATCTATAACAGCTATTATGTCGTCTACGTATCTAAACCAAACTTTCGGAAAGCCAGGTATTGTATTTTTTGCATGATTTTCTAAATTGTTCATAAAAATATTTGCTAGGAAGGGTGATAATGGATTACCCATGGCTGTTCCGAAAGTTTGCTTATAGAACTTGTTATCGAATTCGAACGCATTGCATTCCATTACTAATTTAGTTAGCTGTATATATTGGTCTATGTTTTCTTGCGGAATAATCTATTCCGCAAGAAAACATAGACCAATATATACAGCTAACTAAATTAGTAATGGAATGCAATGCGTTCGAATTCGATAACAAGTTCTATAAGCAAACTTTCGGAACAGCCATGGGTAATCCATTATCACCCTTCCTAGCAAATATTTTTATGAACAATTTAGAAAATCATGCAAAAAATACAATACCTGGCTTTCCGAAAGTTTGGTTTAGATACGTAGACGACATAATAGCTGTTATAGATAACAAAACAGAAATAACCAGCTTGTTGTCGGATTTGAACGGATTGTCTCCGAGCATTTCATTTACATACGAAATTGAAAATAACAATCAAATCCCGTTTCTAGATTTATTAATTATTAAAAATACAGATACAAAAACAATAAACTTTAATATATATCGCAAACCAACACACACATACAACTACATTCACTCTTCATCAACAACGCCCATCAGGCATAAACTCGCAGCATTCAATAGTATGATTTATAACGCAATAAACTTACCGATTTCAAAAGAAAACAGACAAAACGAATTAAAATTCATTAAAAACATTGCAACTTCATTAGGATATAAAAGGAACATAATTGAAAAACTCATTAATAGGCATATGAAAAGACATTTGATTAAAAATACCACAAAGCTGAATACCTCAAAAGAAACCAGCGACATTAAGAATAACAAATTTGTTAAATTCATTTTCAACCCTCTAGTTCACCACCAAATCAACAAAATATTCAAAAAATTCAAATTAACAACTGCTAACTACAGCAACACAAAATTAAACATATTATTAAACAAAAAATCGAATAACAGGGATAATTTAAATAAATCAGGAATTTACATGATAGAATGTAACAATTGTGAAAAAGTTTATATAGGTCAGACTCAACGGAATTTATCAAAAAGATTCAAAGAACACACGTATCATATAAAAAATAGAAACCCCGAAAAATCCGCGATAGCATACCATAATTATGAAACCGGCCATCAATTCCCAATAAAAAATGTAAAATTACTCAAAGAATCAAACAGTTATCGATTA
Organism: Philonthus cognatus; assembly: GCA_932526585.2. Classification (NCBI taxonomy): domain Eukaryota; kingdom Metazoa; phylum Arthropoda; class Insecta; order Coleoptera; family Staphylinidae; genus Philonthus; species Philonthus cognatus. Next base: position 6,248,861 of record OW052249.1, on the reverse strand, counting down.
AATATGTTGGAATCAATAGAAATGTATAAAAACAAAAACAAACTACTTAATTTTGACCTGAGTCCCTTAGATAATCCTCTTTTAACCCTCCTTTCGGAAAATTGTAAATCGCCGACACTCATTAACACCAATCCACCCCAAACAGGTAACCGACATAATTAGATTAAGGTTTTTCCACTAATCCTCAAACCATATATAAACGATTGTAAATTAGTTTTAAGGCATTCTGTTATTGAAAATGAGTACGTAGTACTCGAAATGTACATCTAACAAGTAAAATAAAATAAGTGAAGAAAGGAACAAATAAGTGTTTTAATTTAAGTTTACAACTTCACATAACTCGAAACCAATTACTAAATAATTCATCTTCATTTAAATCGATCTGTGAATCTCCCATTTGTGCTATTATTGATTCAATTTCGTCTCCTACATTTGTCAATTCTACTTTAGCATTATCATCATTTACATTAATTTCTATTCTGGAGAGAAAATCAGCATTTTTGTTTAATGCTCCCTTTTTATATACTATCGTGTAATCATATTCTGAGAGTTTTAATTTCCAACGTACTAATTTTGAATTAGGTTCTTTTATATTCATGAGCCACTGGAGGGGTTTATGATCACAAACTATTTGAAAAGTTCGACCGTATAAATATGGTCGAAAATACTTAACTGCCCATACTATTGCAAGAAGCTCTTTTTCAATTGTTGAATAATTTGTTTCGGAGTTGTTCAAAGTTCTACTCGCACAAGCTATTGGTAAATCGTTTCCTATTTTGCCTTGAGATAACACAGCGCCTATTGCAAAATTACTAGCGTCTGTAGTTAAAATAAATGGTTTACTAAAATCTGGATACTGAAGCAAGGGTTCTTTTGTTAAAACATTTTTACATAGATTAAAGCAATTTTGATAATCAGAATCGTTTATATTAATAATTGCATCTTTCTTTAATCTTTTTGTAAAAGGTTTAGTCAATCTAGCAAAGTCTTTTATAAATTTTCGATAATAACCTAGTAACCCTAGAATTTCTTTAATTTGCTTAACATTTTTGGGAATAGTAAAATTTTGAATAGCTTTTATTTTTTCTGGGTTTGGTTTGACACCTTGAGGGGTAACTATATGTCCTAAATAAGCTACTTCTTTGCGTAAAAATTCAGATTTGTCCAGTTGTATTTTTAAATTTGAGTCCCTAAGACGGTTAAAAACTTCTCTTAATCGATTTACATGCTCTTGTAAGCTGGTGCTAAATATAATAATATCATCCATATACACAAGACATTTTTCATTTTGTATTCCTCTTAAAATATTATCCATAACCCTCTGAAATATAGCAGGGGCGTTTTTTAGGCCAAATGACATTCGCAAAAATTCGTAATGTCCATTTTCAGTATTAAATGCTGTTTTGTGTATATCATTTTCTTCAATTTCTACTTGGTGAAAGCCAGAGGCTAAATCTAATGTAGTAAAATATTGTGATCGTCCTAATTTGTCTAATAAATCATTAATATTTGGTAAAGGGTATCTATCACCTATTGTTTTTTCATTTAATTTCCTGTAATCAATAACTACGCGCCATTTGCGTTTTCCGGAAGCATCCAATTTTTTGCGGACCACCCAAATTGGAGAAGACCATGGACTATAAGATGGTGTAATTATTTTTTGATCAAGCATATTTTTAATTTGGTTATCCACCTCTATTTTGTGAATGTGTGGATAACGATACGATTTAGTATATACAGGAAGTTCATCGGACGTTTTAATTGCATGTTTTATTTTATTTGTAAACGTAAGTTTATTATTTTCCATATGGAATATATCTGCGTATTCTTTAATTAAATTAGTTATAACATTTTTCTCTTCTGAATTCATATGATCTGTACGTATTTTTAATATATCAAATTTAATTTTTTCATAGTTTAATGTATTAACAATATATTCTTCTTTATTTCCATTTTGTAATTCCCAATCATATTCGCTGATTCGCTACAATAAATGGTTTTTTCACATAAATTTTTTCATCATTTTCACCCTTATTTATTATTGAACAGATTGCTTTATTATTCCTAACATGACTTATGCATTCTGGAATTTCTAAATTATGTAGTTTTATATGCGGAATTATTACATCGCCATTACTTATATTATTTATATCTACCTCAATTATTTGTTCGGACCTTGCGGGTACTACTAAGCACTTCGTATCCGGGGTTTCACGAACATTACCAAAATTAAGTGGTATTTTACACTTAGGGGTAGTTAATATTTCTTTATCAATATTTATCGTTGCTTGTATAATTTTTAAATTATCCATTCCCTACAGGGCATCGAAGTTAGAGTGAAAATCAAACAGATAAAACTTAAGATTAGCATATTTTGATTTTAATAATTGCGTCAAAGGAATTAATGTACTATTTTTTCCAAAAGTGGTACCATGTGCGCTGGCCACTTGGAAAGGTTCATATTTTATATTTTCTTTAAATAATTTCCTAGCAATTTTTGGATTTATAAAGGATCTTGAACTTCCAGAGTCAATTAATAATAATAATAATAATAATAATAATTTATTTCACATTAGCCACCATTTACAAAGAAATACATCATGTACATACATCATATAGAACATAATACATTTTGAAGTGGATGTGGACGTCATAATACAGTATTTATAGCTTATTCTAGGTTACATTAAAATATATCTATCCTAAAGTAACACATTAAAATTGGTGAAACGTAACAGAGTACGCGATTAAAATTGTAATAAGTACTTAAAATAGGATTCAAATATTAGATTAGACCTTACTTCATTTTCTTGGTATACTTAATTGTTTAAGAAGTCATTTATATTGTAGAAGCATTTTTCTATAAGAAATGATTTAAGTTTTCTTTTAAATTGGTTATGCGTGTTACAATTTGTTATTTCGTTTGGTAGTCTGTTGTACACTGCCGCACAATTATACAATGGAGACTTCTCATAAAGGGCGGATTTATGCATCGCAACCTGTATGTTTGTGCCATGTCTTGTGTTGTAATTATGGGCGCTATTATTTTTCTTAAATAGTTTGTAATTTTTGTACGCATATATAGCGCACTTATAAATATAAACGCTTGGCACAGTTAAAATGTTATTATTTATAAAGGCATTTCTGCATGTTTCCATTTTACGCAGACAAAAGATGAGTCGTATGATTCTTTTTTGTGCAACAAACACACGGTTTGTGTCGGCTCGGCCCCATGCTAAAATATTAAATGAAATATGGCTATATGCCATGGCATAATACATTTCAAAAATTGATTTTGGATTTATTTTGCTCTTTAATTTAAGAATGGCGTAGTAGGCCCTACTAAGCTTTGTTGCAACATGGTCTATGTGGGCTCCCCACCTAAGGTTTTCTTCGATGTGTAAACCAAGGTACTTAACACTGGTAGATCTATTTAAAATGGGATTAGCTGGTAATTTCCTATTATAGAATTAGACGATTTTTGTTTTGTCCATGTTAAGTAAAAGGTTATTTTTATTGCACCAATCTCTCATTTCCATGTTCGTTCCTCTAATTTTCTGCGTTAGCTCATCCTGGTCAGTTGCTGATATTATAATTGCAGTATCATCAGCAAAATTAATAGTGCGACCCAAAGTAATAAATTCAGTTAAGTCGTTAATGTATAATAGGAAAAGCAAAGGGCCCAGCGACGATCCCTGGACGATTCCATTGCTTAGATTACATACCGTGGAAGCACTATCAGCGATTTGCACAAACAATTTTCTGTCTGTAAGGAACGATTCGATGAATTTTGCAACATTTCCGCGAACACCCAACGCACTTAATTTTTCACAAACAAACGTTGCACTGATTGTATCGAAGGCACTCGTAAAGTCATAGAATAAACCAGTAACGAATTTGCCCTCATCTATATTTTTGTGTAATTCTTCCAATAAAACGACACTTGCAGATTCCGTTGAACGGTGTTTTCTAAATCCATGTTGGGCGTCGTTCATAAACTGAAAATTCTCGATATAATTTGATATCCTTGTTATAGTAGTCTTCTCATATATATTTGAGAATGCATCAAGAATGGAAATTGGTCGGAAATTGTTGACGTCCGTTTTAGGTCCATGTTTATAAATTGGAATTATTTTTGAAGTTTTTAGTGCGGCAGGAAAAATTCCGCTTTTTAATGAAAGGTTGATTAGATACACTAAAGGCTCGAGGATCTCCATCACTACGCTCTTAATTATTTTGACTGGTACTCCATCTTGACCTGTGCTAGTTTTATTTTTTAATTCCATGATTACGTTATACAATTCGGTATCTGAAATGGGCCTTAAATACATTGATTGTATCGCGCTGTAGAATTTTAATTTTATTTTGGGGGTCATATATAAAAGGAAGTTCACTATAATTATTAGTAATTCCCATTAATTCAGAAGAGTTTCCTCCGAGGCGGTTTCGCCTAAAAAATCTTGTTGTTCCTCATCAATATTATAAATTTGGTTCCTCTTTGGAAAAATGGCATTTCGTCCTGTAGTAACGGACATGGGTGTGGAATTTTGTAAATTGGGTGCAGAATTTTGTGGAGTATTTGAAGTACTCGGTCCGTAAGGACTATGATTATTATTATTATGATAATTGAATGTTCTTGGATTTTTAATATTAAAAGAACTATAATTTTTATTTTGGAATGCATTATTCTGATTCGGATAAGTACTATTAAATGGTTTGTTATTATTGTGACGAGAAGGATAGCGTGGACCATTGTTATAATTATTACGTGACTGATAAAAGTTATCAGAATAAGATGGAATAGGACGTCGTGCAAATATTTTATTTTTATCTTTATTTATCGGATTGTTGATTGTGACCTCCGTGTGAAAGTCATTAGTAAGCATATTTAATGCTGTGTTTAAATCTGCAGAGTTCTTGACCCGCATTTGTGAACCAATGGGATCTTTTAATCCTCTCAATAAAACGTTTAAAGCATTAGCCCTAAAAAATATTCGCAAGTGCTGTCTTTCTTGCAAGTCAGCAATATGATTTGTTATGTACGCGACTTGTAAATTTAAAAGAGATTGAATTTTATTATAAAAATCGAACACAGATTCGTTCGTATTCTGCCTTAATGTGCAAATTTCGTAATTTAATGTATAATGGTCTCGTTTGTCACCGTATGAATTTAGTAATGCATTTTTTTAAAGAATTCCAATTATTAACTGCACTCGATGAGATATTAATAGCAGCTTCACCCTTAACCCTTGAAACTATGGTAGTCATTAAGTAATCATTTACAAAATCACTATTATCCTCAGCATTATAAAATCTATTTAAAAGTCTTTCACATACGTCAATAAATCTATGCAAAAGTTCTGGTTCTCCCCTGAACTCAGGAATCATTTGCATATATTCGGGTTTTAAAGCTACGGCCATTTTGGTATATATGTTTTTTTTATTATTAGGAACAAGATTTAGATATGTTAGTAAATGAGCTATGAATCAGAATTTGTGTCTTTTAGAAATAAATCACTATTTTAACTATCCGAGTTAAAAATCAATCAACTTGTGTAACTTACAGTAAAAGTATTATGTCCATGGGATACTTTCGATATTCGCTCGAAGATCTCGTGAACGTAGTGGACGATGTCTCTCAGGACGGAAATTGTCTGTGCTGCTCAATGTTCGGAGGGCCGCTCTGAAGGTCGATGTCCACCGTAAAAACTCCCGAATTAATCCAAAGATAAGGAAAAATGAATGAAATCTTCACTTTTCGGGATCCTACCGACAGCGCTAATTAACTTTACTCGTACACAAACCGATTATTTAAAAAGGAATTTATTTCTTAACACCCGTGTTCGCGGTTTGGTCTCTAATTCATAACTAACGATACAATAATAAAATATAATATAATAAGATAAAATAGCGAAATAAGCATAAGATAACAATTATGCAAAATAAGCAGAATAATATATACATGAATAAATAGATAATAAGTCGTATTGTTTATGATCAAAGGAGTCTGTTGTGTTGGCGTCAGGTAACATATATATATATAGCATATTTACTTTGTTTTCAACATAAATTTTAAGTTAGAACACATACATTTTGTGGCAAGAAAAATAATTAATCTATTTAAAGAAAAAATTTGTAGTGTTTTCTAATTAATTCAATGGGAAGATTTAAAATTGCTGGAATAAATTGTAGATCTCTTCTTGCAAACTTTAACATTTTAAAAGAGCAGATACTTTCGGAAAACTATGACTTTATTGCACTATACGAAACATGGTTACATAACAATATAGCTGAAAATCAATGTTACATCGAGGGCTACAAACTGATAAGGAGGGACAGACTGTCGAGAGGTGGAGGAGTAGGCTTTTATATAAAATATTAAATACAAACTGTTCGACTGCAATCACTCAATTGAGCAAATGTGGTTCACTTTTTCATTACATAAAGTCAGCTATGGCGTGGGAGTCGTCTACAGACCTCCCAACTTTAATGTGGATAACTTTTTGTCAAGCATTGAAACGTCTATTAGTAATTTAATTCCAAGTATTGAGGATTTTTTTTGCATTAGTGATTTCAATATTAATCTCTTGGATATAAATAGTAATTCCGTGCGATTGTTTGAGTTATTTATATCAACAATTTCACTTAAACAAATAATTACAAAACCTACAAGAGTAGCTGCTACTTCATCTTCACTTATTGACCTAATTATAACTAACAGCAAGTAATCTCTAAATACTTACAATCTAAGTTTACATGGCTATTCTGATCACAATTTAATATCATGCGATTTTAGAGTTTCTAAACCTAAATTTAATCAAGTAACTATTTCATACAGACCTCTCAGGGGCATTAATATTATTAATCTTACCAACGACCTTAATTATTGCGACTTAGATTTTATTTATTATTTAGATAACATTGATGATAAAGTTGAATACCTTTCAAAACATCGACATTTACAAAAAAATATTCTCCTTGGCTTACTGACAATATTTAGAAATTAATTAACCTTAGAAACAATGCGCTGAACAGATTTAAGAAATCAAATAATAAAAATCTCTGGGATTATTACAAATCATTGCGTAACCTGACTACATCTAGTATAAATAAAGAAAAAAAAAGCTTACTTTGAATTTTGTCTCAAGTCAAATAATCCGAAAGAGTTATGGAAAGAGCTGAGGCAATTAAACATACAGAGTAGTCACCAAAATGATAAGAATGTCAGTAATGTATTAGATGTAAATATAGTCTATAATTATTTCATAAACTCTATCCCATCTACTAGAGTAAACAATGATCTGGATCACTACTATAAATCAAACTCACTAAACCCGTTATTGGAAAAATTCTCATTTGCAGTGTTTAGCGAGCCAGAAATAATTAGAATTATAACCTATCTGAATCTTCGCCAGGTTCCGATGGCATAAGTGCAAAAATACTAAAGTTGTGTTGTCCATTCATTACTCCGTACATTACACATATTTTCAATACTTGCCTGGCCCAGGGATTTTTCCCCTCGGCCTGGAAAAAATCATTCATGGTGCCACTACCCAAAAAAAGTACTAGCTCTGATCCGAGTGATCTACGACCCATTAGCCTAGTTTGTACCCTTTCTAAAGTTATGGTGAAAGCTATTGAACCGCAAATAAAACGTTACTTGTCTGATAACTCCATCCTACCAATGACACAGTCAGGGTTTCGTCAAAACTATAGCTGTGTCACTAGCCTCACAGATATTACTGATAAAATTATCCTTTCTCAGGACAATGGTCTTTTATCACTGCTGATACTATTAGATTTTTCCAAGGCTTTCGATACACTGAATCATAACACATTATTATCTATTTTGTCCTTTATCGGATTTGATCTGATTTCTTGCAATCTGTTTAAAAACTACCTACAAAATCGATCGCAAATGGTGAAATCTAATAATTTTATGTCTGAAGAAGTAGAAGTATATAGAGGTGCCCTCAAGGATCAGATCTGGGCCCTCTTTTGTTTTCTATTTATACCTCACAAATATTTTCTAGCCTCAATATAAATAACGTCCATCTCTTTGCTGATGATACCCAACTGCTATACACACTTGCGGAAAAGGATGTAAATTCTGTATGTAACAAAATTAATCTGGATTTTTCCAATATATCAGCTAAATGCAGAGATCATGCACTAATAAATTATAATTCCAAAACGGAAGCAATACTTTGGTCCCAAAAAAATACGTGAGAGAGTTCTACCTCAAATATCAACAACGATGAACAACGATAATGTTGTGATAAAAGCATGTGTAAAAAGCCTAGGGCTTCAAATAGATTTTGATCTTAGATTCTACAACCATATATCCAAGTGCATTAATATAGCATATGTTAATCTTAGACTCATATTTTTAAATCGTCACTGTTTATCTCAGAGGCTGAAGACTATATTGTGTGATTCACTAGTGTTATCGCACTTCAATTACTGCGATGTTGTATTCAGTTTCTGTTTAGATAAAAAGACAATCCATAAAATTCAACTAGTACAAAACTCTTGTTTAAGATTGATCTTCGGCATTCGAATGTACCAATATATAAGTCACAAACTAAAAGAAATTGAATGGCTTAATATGAGTGATCGGCGTCTGTTGCACTTCGCGGTGTTTTGTCATAAATTAATTCTCTGTAAAACACCTCCTTACCTGTACGAAAAAATCAAGTTTCGTTCTGATGTGCATACTCTAAATTTACGCTTTTGAGGCTTGCTAACACCGCCTCAATACAAATCAACCTTTGCAGAAAGACCATTTTCGGTCCAGGTCTCTAAAGTGTATAATAAACTACCTCCTGTGTATAAGGAAAGTAGTGTTATGGTTTTCCGCAAATTGTTTGCTAAGCATCTTCGTGAATCTATCACCAATTACTGACACCCCAGGGTAATATATACTTGCCTATATTTGATTTTTGATTACTATTTTTCTTGCCCAACCACCACAGTATTCATTGTAACGGTTGTGTGTGTGGATATGTGTCATGTTGTACTTAAATTTAGTCTTGCATTGGCCTAAAGGCAGAACAGTGCTATTAATCACCAAGAAATTGGAATTAATGGCACTGATTTAGGTCCATTTGACGATATTAGAATGAATCAGTCAATAAATTATTTATTATTATTATTATTATTTTGTTTTAATGTGAAAAAAAATATATATAATTCAATGATTGAATGCAATTTTGCCAAAGTTCAATAAATATATTTTGAACACAAACAATTTAAAACAACTTAAATCAATCGAATTTTCACACATACTAATAATAGCATAATTTTGACAGAATTTTGTGGTACACACAAAATTTCATAAAGTTATGGCATTTTTTTTTCATTTATTAACATTTTGAGATCTATCGGTAAATCGACAAAACGGTTTACCGATATTTCAATCCAGAGACAGACTCTAATTCTGAACCTTTCCATTAAATCTCACACTACTACACAAAACATTGTTTATATTCCTTTCTTAGCTTAGTGAGTGACGAACACAAGACACGACATTATGTATAAACATACTATATTATCATATTATACCGCCAGACATCGCAAACTAGGAGAGTTTTAATAATTAATTCCCCACAAAAGAATATTAAACCCTGTTAAACTTTATGTTCAGTTTAACTTTTGAACTTCTACATCATTTCTTTATCGATTAACGATGGTAAATTCCCGAGAGCAGTTTTACCATGCGGAAACATTTAAATTCAATATTCACTTTAGTAGATTCAGCTTCTTGTTCTCTGCCGACATCCGCTTATATTCGATTATTCCTTGTTTTGAAATCGACTCGAAAGCTTTCTAAAAAAATCATAGGACGAAGAGGAAAAAAGTTCTTAAGCGTGCAGCGTGCTCGATGGCCTTTTTCACACATCCGATTATGCGATAATGCATGCCATGTCACGTATTTCTGCATGCATAATTCATTCCGATGAGAACACTTCAACATGAACTATGGTTATAGTGTTAGGTCATATATCGTGTGATGAAAGTCTTTTGTTTCGCTTTCCATTCAGATTTATGTATGATATTATATACATAAAAGAGGTATTTTATAATAACAAAAGACGATAATAAAACAGAATAGAATATGAAAATCATAATGAATATTATACTAGGCATTTCACATAAAAGCAAAATGGATTAAATTTATATCATGATTATATAGAGAGTTCGATATAAGTCCCGGAAGAGCGCTGTATTTTTTGATTGCGTATATATTTTTTTTTCAAAAATTTGCATATTTATATGCGGCGGTTTAGAATTTCTTCAACTTTTGGGAGTGTCATGTTAGGAGAACTACCCCACTGTTCTAACTTGCAACCCCTATCAAAATTTAACTCATATTAAAAGAAATAGAAAAAAAAACAAACGCATTCCTGCATACCAAAAACCATTAAATTGATTTGTTAAAAAGTAATTTTCTTTTGACGAACCCTGTATATAATAACCATATGATGGCTATCATCGAAAATCGAAATTGTACAATCAAAAAATATTGTACTTGTGATGCATCACTGTATAGAGGATTTTATTAAGTATTTGATTCTCAAAAAAATACAGTGCATTAAAAAATTTCTTTTTTTAAATAGATATGTGAAATAAATTGATAAAACTGATAAAAATTCCAGAAGAGCGATAAATGTAGTAAAATAATTAATTTTCATAAATATCTTCTGGAAAGCAACCCAACACATTTTAACAAAGTTAAAAATCATCGAAAAGTGTTGATAATTGAGTTGCTTGAAAACATTGGCAAAATGAATTAATATTACAAATTAGTGAATTTCATCAACATTTACAAAATAATCAAATATTTATTCGTTGTTTTTTAAAGATTTCAAATTGAAGCTTTCAACGAGCGTTTTATACTCCCAGATTAAGCGTAAAGTAACATTTCGAGTTTAGAAAAGCCTGAACATTTGGATTGGTCGCTCGTATAGCCGAGCGACCAAACCAAATGTTTATGCTTTTTTAAACTCGAAATTCATATTAAATTCGCTAGCGACATTATTTATTTTGCTTTAAAAATGGTTTTGTTTAAAGAATTTATAGAATTCAATTAATTTTGAATTTACTCCGACGAAATTAGTTCCATTGTCGGAATAAACATGAAGAGGTTTTCCGCGCCTTGAAATGAATCTGGGCATTGCTGCTATAAAATATTCGGTAGTTAAATCACTTATTAACTCCAGGTCAGAGTTGGGCATTAGTTGACCAAATTTTTAGTCATGTTTGAAACTAATGACTAAATTAGTCATGAATAATTTAGTCATGACTAATTTAGTCATTATTCATTATTCATATGTTATTATTAGTCTGTCAACCCGATGGAAATATTAGTCAACTAAATTTTTTTTCAATTTCGAGTGACTAAATTGAATAGTAATAAAGCAATATTTGAATATTTGTAGGATATTGTCATCTGTCATGTGAAACTGTCATTTGTCATCTATATTTTTAATTTTCCTTTAAATAGTGTTTTATACGCAAGCCGCATGAAGTCAAATTTCAAATTTGGAAAGCCTGAAAATTTAGATTTGTCAAATTTTCAAGTATGAAAGGTATTGTCATCTGTCATATGCAGCTGTGATATAAGTCATCTATATTTTTAATTTTCTTTCAAATCAGTGTTTTATACGCGTGGCACATGAAGTATAATTCCAAATTTAGAAAAGCCTGAAAATTTAGATTTGCTAAATTTTCAGGCTTTTCTAAACTCTAAATTTTACTTCATGCTTAATCTAGGGTAAAAAGGCACTCGTTACTTACTGCCAAAATATCACAATAGTCAAAATATCATAATTGAAAATACTTTCGACAGCGTAATTGAATGTGAAAATACTTTCAGACGAAAGGCGGGTGACCTAAAGCACAGTTCATATATATCCAGTTAGCCAGTCCCCATATAAAATTTGGGTACACGCGAATGGGAGCTGAGCGCTGGATGCCAAATTGGTGTATATGGCTGCCTATATACACCAGTCTTGCTTCCTGCGGTCGGTCGGTATCGACTATTTTACTCCAGATATCGCGAAATCAAGTCTCAGAGAGAGAGAGAGTGAGAGAGAGACAATTTCTTTCTCCCTCTATTCCGCGCTTCTCGTTGTATCATATTCCAGATGTTGATTTTTCAATCTTGAAAACACGTTTTTTTTTTCTTTTAACGAGCTAAGGATGCGTGTTACATTCATTCATGCGTTTCCTTCTACAATTTTATTTTCTGCGTTATTAGAGAATAGATTTTATGAAATTATATGTGAACGTTGTAAAATTCATTAAGTATTATTTATTTTGTACAAGAAACTTAAAATACAAAACTATTTAACTTTTGATAAACAGTAAAACAAATACATCAACTTATCATTTTATTAACTAATCAGATCAATCCTATTGATCAGATCAAATCTACTGATCGATAAGGGTTTCTTTTTTAATTAAAGGGGTCAGTGCAAAATGCAGTTAAGTCATTTCTTTTTTTAGTTTTTGAATTATTAGCGTTTGAAGTGTTTAACCCATTAAGCGCCGTTGATGCATACACGCAACATTATTATTTTTTGATAATTAAGTTACGAAATAAGTTTATTTGATATATTATATTATTTGACCTGAATTGAAAGAAAATGTACCAAGGAAAATTTAAATATTTTGTTATTTAAAGTGTATTATAAATACTTCACAATATTATAATGTTTTATACGCGTGGCGCATGAAGTAAAATTTCGAGTTTAGAAAAGCCTAATTTGGCTCGGTCGCTCCGCTTCGCTACGCGCCCGAGCCAAATTTTCAGGCTTTTCTAAACTCGAAATTTTACTTCATGCTTAGTCTGGGAGTAGATACACTCGTTCTTAACTTCATATTGCACGTTTTTATATAAAATCGACGAATGCCTGAACATTGACAGCGTATACATTACATTGTTGAGGCACTAATTTTTTGAAAATCCATTATCACTTTAATAAAATAATAATTATACACTATTTATGATTTTTAACTTTTTATTAAATTCACGTATACATTATGTATATTTAAAGAAAAAATTCACAGTATGTAATGCAATAAGTCATTCATAGAAATCATAAAAAGAAGTGTAGAATTTTAATTAAAATTAACTTTTAGAGTTAAAATTGCTTGGCCGTTAATGGGTTAAAATAGTTTTAAATATACTATGTGTCCTGTTTTAAGGCGCATTGTATGTTTCATGTAAAGATTTCCAATGTAATTGGAATTTGAGTTTGTATCGCTTATTGAACGAAAACGATTACAATAAAATCATTTCTTTACCTACTAGCAGTATTTTCGAGGTTTTATTTTTAAGTTCTCCTCAGTTTCATTTGAAATATAGCTTGAAAATAGTGAACGATTATACGAAAATAAAATCGTCAAAACAGTAGTTGCTACGAAAAGTCAGTGTTTGGCATTAAATTTATTAAAACACAAAGCAATAATTCAATTCAACATGAGTGTTTATTCTGAAAAAAAAAAAAAAATCAGATCCCAAAATGGACTCAGTATATATTTTAATCACGATGCGTATGTTATTAAATGAACCATACTTTTAATAAATATTAACAGTTTCAGAAATTTGTGGTTTTAGCACTGACTACTTTAATTGTCCGTTTACTTTGAACCATTGTTACATGATCAACTTGTACTTTTCCGATTGAAATTTTATAAACGCTCATTGTGTGCCACTTGACCAACACCGACAACACTCAGAGGGCACTAAAATGTTACCTAATTTTTGGATTAAAATTTATAGCATCCGTCGTGCGGCTTGCTGGGGATAATTTAAAAAAGAATAAGCAGAAATATTTTTCGATATTCTCAATACTTCCCGAGATACACGAAATGTTATATAGAGAAAGAACAAATTATATAAAAATCATGAAACTTTATAATTGAGAATATTATCAAAAACTGCGAAACAAACAAACTTGTTAAATCAAGTAATTAGTCACATTAATAACATTATAAATTTTACATTTTGATAAATGTTACCGACCTCATGGCTATCTTTTTTTTGTACGGAAATATACGTTTTAGGGTCCCAGATAATTGGCTCAAATATTGAAATATGTTGAAAAGTCTCGTTAAGTGATGATAATCAAAAACATTTAGAAAACAACAAGATGTCTTTTAATAGAATAAGTATAATAGATTTTCTCTGAGAAGTGTAATTGCAAAAATTATTGAATACTCTATTTCCAGTTTACAATGTTTTGTGTGTCAGGTTAATTCAATTATTTTAATGGTTTTATTCTTAGTCAGATTACATTTACAAAAGGTACCGATGGGATTATGTTACAGACAAAATAGGTAAGTAAAAACCCGATCAAAAAGTGTCTAACTAAAATATCGGTTAGTGAAAAGCATGATAAGAAATTACCGAATTGGATTCTGCGGATACGGATTAAATGTGTCAACAGTAAATAATCTTTTTAAATCCCAAAATATTTATGTTTTTTAGAAGGTTGCGGTAATCTGTAAGTTGCAGTGGTATTGTTCTGGTCGCGCAATACTTGAGGGTATACACCATAATAAAAACGTGGTCGAAAAAATGCCTACAAATAGGTAAAAACAGATAGATCACTTCGAAGAATTTAATTTTTCATCCCTTCTATAAAGCTATCCCCACTAAAATAATGAATATTGTCCAAAAAGAAAATAGTCAAGGAAAAAAGTTAATTCGATATTAGAAATGTTTAATAACATAAATATATTAAAAATCTATTAATTTTTAAACACGTTTTTATTAAAAATATATAAAAAACATTAGTGAGTGACCGCGTGCATGTCGAGTCGAGGATTATTCAACTTGTTTACTGGTAAATAATAGTCAAAAAGTAACCATTTTAAGTATAAAGGATGATCAAACTATGTAGTTCATGTATATCTAGTTTGGTTGAAATTGAGATAGTTTGTGAAACGTTATATCCGTTTTAATAATTTGCACATTTTCGGCGATACTAACAGCAAACAGATGTGCTATTTTTTGTTCCTCACAGGTTCATTGACATCCTATCGATAAATGCTCAATGAACTTTCCTTCGATTGATAAATCGTAGAATTTATCTGACATTATTTTCACCTCTGTACTCTATTGTATCCCAAACCGTGGCCCATTTTACCTGTTTGTTTATTTCAAAGCCGTCACGAAGGGTCGAGTGACGTGAAGTTTTGTGATTTGTCTTTCCCTTTCCAATTTATCTAATACATACTACAACAACTACCTATAATTTACATTCCAATATGGTTAATTGCGGTCATTGCAAACAATTTATTAGTCCTAAAAATATTTCAAATTGCATAAAGTGCAATGGAGAATGTAGTAATTGGTACCACGTTAATTGTATGGACCTAACCGAAACTGAAAAAACATTCTATGAGGAACAAGATAAATTGAATAATGATGTTAAATGGAATTGTTACCACTGTAAATTATCAAAATTAAATATGTTGCCATTATCATCTTCATTTGAAGCAATTCTGAAAGACCACCTTGAATCTTTTAAAAAAGACATGGAAAAATTTATGTCTAGTATGACCACCAAAGTAGATACTTTAAGCATGAAAATAGTGGCACTAGAGAATGAAAATAAAGTAATGAAAGATGATTTAGTTAAAATTAAAAGTACATGTGGCACATCAACTGATTCGGATTTTAATTCACTGGCACATGAACTGCAACAGCGACATGAACGGGCATGTAATGTCATCTTATACAATGTTCCGGAGTCAGTCAATAATGACGACTTATCCTTGGTAAAGAATATAATTGTGAAATTGGATAAATCACTCGATCCGCCAAATAAAATCGTAAGATTGGGTAGCAGAAAAGAGAAAAAGCCGCGTCCAATAAAAGCAATATTTAACTCCATACATGAACCAAGGCAACTTCTATTGTATTCTAAGAAACTACGAGATATTATTGGATTTGCAGAAATAAAAATCAAGAGCGATAAAACGCCAAAGCAGCGCCAATTAGAAAATACTGTTTGGGAAGAATTTAAGGATCGAAAACAGAAGGGCGAAACAGATATCCGCATCAAATATGTTAACGGCGTTCCATCGATTACTAATTTAAACTAAAGACTGCCCAACACCACGATACTAATTCTCATAAAAGTGTATCACTTTCTGTTTTCTATCAAAATGTTAGGGGGTTAGGTACAAAAACAAACATATTTTATGATAATGTATGTGCTTCGCAATTTGATGTTTTTTGTATAACGGAAACGTGGTTACAAGATGGTATCTTAGATACTGAAATTTTTCCTAACAATTTCAATGTATTTCGTTGTGATAGAATTAATCGGCGGGGAGGAGGAGTACTCATATCTGTGAATAGTAAATATCTTTCGGAATTGCACTACACCACAAAGGTGGCCAATAACGAACTAGTAATTGTTAAAATATTAGCACGCAAAAAAACAATTAATGTAGTGTGTGTATATATACCACCATCGTCGTCTGTAACAGATTATGAAAGTATATTCGAGGAAATAGAACAAAATATCAACCTAGATGAACCGGTTTTGATTGTAGGTGACTTTAATTTGCCGAATTTGTATTTATTTGAAACACGCAACCAGGGACGAAATCAACAAATTGAAGCCTACAACAATTTTATACAATTTAACAAACTGTTTCAAAGAAACTCGGTTTTGAACATCAACGAACGAATTCTAGATGTTGTTATTTCCGGCCGGACCATTAAGTGTAGTGTAGTAAAAGAAGATGGTTTGGTTAACTCGGATCTATACCATCCACCACTATTGTGTAATTTGGAATTGTCATCCGTTCAGTTGACCAAATTTGATCAGAATTCATCGACTCCCTCATACAATTTTGCGAAAGCAGATCTTAGAACATTATATACTGAAATTTCCACAATCGATTGGACCAACCTCACTAATATTAAGGAACCAAATGAAGCTTGTGAAAAATTCTATTGTATGCTTGATGATGTTTTTTTTAAATGTGTACCTAAACGGAAGACTAAAATAATAGATAAAAAATACCCTGTATGGTTTAGTGCGTCGTTGAAAACCTTACTTAAAAAAAAAGATAGGGCAATTAAAATGTTTAGGACACACAAATACACCTACTTAAAACTAAAAATTGACAGACTAAAAAGAGAGGTACACGCCGTAATTAAATCTGACCATAAAAAATACATTTGTGAAACTGAAAAAAATATTATAAAAGAACCTAAGAGACTTTTTTCCTATGTGAACACGAAAAAGTCAACTACCCGAATTCCTGGTAGCATGCATTTTAACGAAATAACTATTACAAAACCAAAAGATATAGTAGAATGTTTTGCAAATCATTTTAAAAGTATTTTTACTACTCGTACTTCCAGTTCTACTACATGCGAAATCACGAATTATCCCGGTTGTACATTAAAAGCAATAACTAAAGATGAAATTTTGCTCGCTGCTCGGAACTTGAAAGGAAATAATACTGCTGGGGCAGATGGTATTCCTGCATATATTATTCAAGACTGTGTACATTGTTTATTAGACCCATTATGTCATATATTTAATATTATAATTACAACATCTAGTGTCCCTGAATTATGGAAAATTGGCAGGGTTACACCAATTTTTAAAAATGGTGATAAAAATAACATCGTGAGTTATCGCCCCATTACAGTAATAAATAATTTTGCAAAATTGTTTGAAATGATCATTTCTAAAGCCATTTACAGTCACGTTAGCCCATATGTAACAACAAGACAGCATGGATTCGTGAAAAAAAGATCAATTGTGTCAAATTTGGTAAACTTCACGGAATACATCGCCGAGTACTTAGATCAACGTAGACAAGTTGATACTATATATACAGATTTCAGTAAGGCATTTGATACAATTGATCACAATGTAATAGCCACAAAACTTGGTTATTATGGCTTCACGGATCAAGTGATATCATTAATGCGTTCATATCTAACCGGCAGACAACAATTTGTACAGTATATGGGCCATTATTCATCTAAATATACTGTAACCAGCGGGGTCCCCCAAGGATCAAACTTGGGCCCCTTGCTATTTATTATTTTTATTAATAACATAGTTGATAAACTACAAAGTAAAGTTCTGCTGTTTGCCGATGATATGAAGATATTTAGAGTTGTTGACTGTGAACGTGACTGTATAGAATTACAGGAGGATATTAATCTCATTGATATTTGGTGCAAAACAAATGGTCTATTTCTAAATATATCCAAATGTAAATGTATGTCATTTACCAGGAAAAAAGATGTGATTAGATTTAATTACGGTTTGACGAATATTAGCTTTGAGAGGTGTGCCTCTTTACGTGATTTGGGAATAATATTTGACGATCGTTTAACATTTATAGAACATATTAATAATATTTGCAACAAAAGTTATAAGATGCTGGGATTTATTAGTCGTACTTGTAAAGATTTCAACAATGTTGATGTAATAAAAAAACTGTATTTTTCTTATGTCCGTTCCAACCTTGAATTTGCCTCGATAATTTGGTGTCCCCAGTATTATATACATATAAACAAAATAGAAAGAATTCAGAAAAAGTTTTTAAAAATTATGTATTTCAAGTTGAATAAGGAATATCCGCCAATAACAATACCATCTCAGGAACTACTTGATACATTTAACATGAAATCGTTACATAGTAGACGCGACGATGCAAAGGTATTATTTCTACATGGAATCATTAATTGTACGATCGATGATCCAAACATATTATCTAAAATTAATATCCATGTGCCTAGGTATTGTTCTCGCTCGAATAGATTATTTTATTGTTCAACACCAAACACTAGGGCACATGGTAATTCGCCATTAAATAAGATGTTTAAAGTATATAATAATCGTCATCATCTCGTAGATATTTTCCACATGCCTAAAAAATCATTAATTAATATAGTTTTGTAGCGCTGCCTAGATATTACTGTTATAGCTGTAATAATTGAATTATCGTCATTTTTGTATGTTTATATGTTACTATATATATGTATATGTATTGTATAATTATGTATATGTATTGTATAATTATGTATTATATTGAATTTTGCTCTGTAATTGGACTGTCGTCTGTTGGGCAAATAAATAAATAAATAAATAAATAAATAAATAAATAAATAAATAAATAAATAAATAAATAAATAAATAAATAAATAAATAAATAAATAAATAAATAAATAACTAAAAAATGTTGGAAATATATTTTACATTTTTTCATTGTAAAATGACTTTATTTATACAAATTATGAATATTTGAAACAATAATCTATTAATCTAATAATTCTAACAATTTTTTTATTAAAAATATATAAATTAACTAAAAACGTTGAAAATATATTTTAGAATTGTTAATTTCATTGTAAATTTGTTTTTATAAAATATATTCGTGAATTTCATAATTTGGAACACGCTTGAAATCACCGATGAGAAGTTGGCCACGACTTTCCAGCCACGGATTTTGGCGCCTCCACCATCGCCCGATTTTCAATGAATAATAAATTATTATCAATTGGCTGAAACCACAACATATTTTTGGCACAATTAAATTCCTGAACAGCTAGGAAAAAAATACAAATAATCTATTTACAGTTTACGTTAAAATTTTCCGATAAAATTATTTTTTCGGACGACATGTTTAAAAAAAATCATAACTTCTGTTTGGACAAGGAAACCCTGAAATTTCTCATCAAATATGAACTAAGCACACTCTAATTAACTATATTAAGCAATTTATTTTTAGTGGCACTCATAAATTACGACTTGGTATGATTTTAAATCTGGCATATATTCCCAGCCACGGGTCGAACGAAATGTTTAAAAAAATCATATCTTCTGTTTGGACAAGGAAACCCTAAAATTTCTCATCAAATATAAACTAAGCACACTCTAATTACCAATTTTAAGCAATTTATTTTTAGTGGCACTCAAAAATTACGACTTGGTATGACTTTGAAAGTGACATATATTCCCAGCCACGGATCGGACGAAATGTTTAAAAAAATCATAACTTCTGTTTGGACAAGGAAACCCTAAAATTACTCATCAAATATGAACTAAGTACACTCTAATTAACAATATTAAGCAATTTATTTATAGTGGCACTCATAAATTACGACTTGGTATGACTTTAAATCTGGCATATATTCCCAGCCACGGGTCGAACGAAATGTTTAAAAACTCATATCTTCTGTTTGGACAAGGAAACTCCAACATTTCTCATCAAATATAAACTAAGCACACTCTAATTAACAATTTTAAGCAATTTATTTTTAGTGGCACTCAAAAATTACGACTTGGTATGACTTTGAAAGTGACATATATTCCCAGCCACGGATCGGACGAAATGTTTAAAAAAATCATAACTTCTGTTTGGACAAGGAAACCCTAAAATTACTCATCAAATATGAACTAAGCACACTCTAATTAACAATATTAAGCAATTTATTTATAGTGGCACTCATAAATTACGACCTGGTATGACTTTAAATCTGGCATATATTCCCAGCCACGGGTCGAACGAAATGTTTAAAAAAATCATATCTTCTGTTTGGACAAGGAAACTCTAAAATTTCTCATCAAATATAAACTAAGCACACTCTAATTAACAATTTTAAGCAATTTATTTTTAGTGGCACTCAAAAATTACGACTTGGTATGACTTTGAAAGTGACATATATTCCCAGCCACGGATCGGACGAAATGTTTAAAAAAATCATAACTTCTGTTTGGACAAGGAAACCCTAAAATTACTCATCAAATATGAACTAAGCACACTCTAATTAACAATATTAAGCAATTTATTTATAGTGGCACTCATAAATTACGACCTGGTATGACTTTAAATCTGGCATATATTCCCAGCCACGGGTCGAACGAAATGTTTAAAAAAATCATATCTTCTGTTTGGACAAGGAAACCCTAAAATTTCTCATCAAATATAAACTAAGCACACTCTAATTAACAATTTTAAGCAATTTATTTTTAGTGGCACTCAAAAATTACGACTTGGTATGACTTTGAAAGTGACATATATTCCCAGCCACGGATCGGACGAAATGTTTAAAAAAATCATAACTTCTGTTTGGACAAGGAAACCCTAAAATTACTCATCAAATATGAACTAAGCACACTCTAATTAACAATATTAAGCAATTTATTTATAGTGGCACTCATAAATTACGACCTGGTATGACTTTAAATCTGGCATATATTCCCAGCCACGGGTCGAACGAAATGTTTAAAAAAATCATATCTTCTGTTTGGACAAGGAAACCCTAAAATTTCTCATCAAATATAAACTAAGCACACTCCAATTAACAATTTTAAGCAATTTATTTTTAGTGGCACTCAAAAATTACGACTTGGTATGACTTTGAAAGTGACATATATTCCCAGCCACGGATCGGACGAAATGTTTAAAAAAATCATAACTTCTGTTTGGACAAGGAAACCCTAAAATTACTTATCAAATATGAACTACACACTCTAATTAACAATATTAAGTAATTTATTTATAGTGGCACTCATAAATTACGACTTGGTATGACTTTAAATCTGGCATATATTCCCAGCCACGGGTCGAACGAAATGTTTAAAAAAATCATATCTTCTGTTTGGACAAGGAAACCCTAAAATGTCTCATCAAATATAAACTAAGCATACTCTAATTAACAATTTTAAGCAATTTATTTTTAGTGGCACTCAAAAATTACGACTTGGTATAACTTTGAAAGTAACATATATTCCCAGCCACGGATCGGACGAAATGTTTAAAAAAATCATAACTTCTGTTTGGACAAGGAAACCCTAAAATTACTCATCAAATATGAACTAAGCACACTCTAATTAACAATATTAAGCAATTTATTTATAGTGGCACTCATAAATTACGACTTGGTATGACTTTAAATCTGGCATATATTCCCAGCCACGGGTCGAACGAAATGTTTAAAAAAATCATATCTTCTGTTTGGACAAGGAAACTCTAAAATTTCTCATCAAATATAAACTAAGCACACTCTAATTAACAATTTTAAGCAATTTATTTTTAGTGGCACTCAAAAATTACGACTTGGTATGACTTTGAAAGTGACATATATTCCCAGCCACGGATCGGACGAAATGTTTAAAAAAATCATAACTTCTGTTTGGACAAGGAAACCCTAAAATTACTCATCAAATATGAACTAAGCACACTCTAATTAACAATATTAAGCAATTTATTTATAGTGGCACTCATAAATTACGACCTGGTATGACTTTAAATCTGGCATATATTCCCAGCCACGGGTCGAACGAAATGTTTAAAAAAATCATATCTTCTGTTTGGACAAGGAAACTCTAAAATTTCTCATCAAATATAAACTAAGCACACTCTAATTAACAATTTTAAGCAATTTATTTTTAGTGGAACTCAAAAATTACGACTTGGTATGACTTTGAAAGTGACATATATTCCCAGCCACGGATCGGACGAAATGTTTAAAAAAATCATAACTTCTGTTTGGACAAGGAAACCCTAAAATTACTCATCAAATATGAACTAAGCACACTCTAATTAACAATATTAAGCAATTTATTTATAGTGGCACTCATAAATTACGACTTGGTATGACTTTAAATCTGGCATATATTCCCAGCCACGGGTCGAACGAAATGTTTAAAAAAATCATATCTTCTGTTTGGACAAGGAAACCCTAAAATTTCTCATCAAATATAAACTAAGCACACTCCAATTAACAATTTTAAGCAATTTATTTTTAGTGGCACTCAAAAATTACGACTTGGTATGACTTTGAAAGTGACATATATTCCCAGCCACGGATCGGACGAAATGTTTAAAAAAATCATAACTTCTGTTTGGACAAGGAAACCCTAAAATTACTTATCAAATATGAACTAAGCACACTCTAATTAACAATATTAAGTAATTTATTTATAGTGGCACTCATAAATTACGACTTGGTATGACTTTAAATCTGGCATATATTCCCAGCCACGGGTCGAACGAAATGTTTAAAAAAATCATATCTTCTGTTTGGACAAGGAAACCCTAAAATGTCTCATCAAATATAAACTAAGCATACTCTAATTAACAATTTTAAGCAATTTATTTTTAGTGGCACTCAAAAATTACGACTTGGTATAACTTTGAAAGTAACATATATTCCCAGCCACGGATCGGACGAAATGTTTAAAAAAATCATAACTTCTGTTTGGACAAGGAAACCCTAAAATTACTCATCAAATATGAACTAAGCACACTCTAATTAACAATATTAAGTAATTTATTTATAGTGGCACTCATAAATTACGACTTGGTATGATTTTAAATCTGGCATATATTCCCAGCCACGGGTCGAACGAAATGTTTAAAAAAATCATATCTTCTGTTTGGACAAGGAAACCCTAAAATGTCTCATCAAATATAAACTAAGCACACTCTAATTAACAATTTTAAGCAATTTATTTTTAGTGGCACTCAAAAATTACGACTTGGTATAACTTTGAAAGTAACATATATTCCCAGCCACGGATCGGACGAAATGTTTAAAAAAATCATAACTTCTGTTTGGACAGGGAAACCCTAAAATGACTCATCAAATATGAACTAAGCACACTCTAATTAACAATATTAAGTAATTTATTTATAGTGGCACTCATAAATTACGACTTGGTATGATTTTAAATCTGGCATATATTCCCAGCCACGGGTCGAACGAAATGTTTAAAAAAATCATATCTTCTGTTTGGACAAGGAAACCCTAAAATGTCTCATCAAATATAAACTAAGCACACTCTAATTAACAATTTTAAGCAATTTATTTTTAGTGGCACTCAAAAATTACGACTTGGTATAACTTTGAAAGTAACATATATTCCCAGCCACGGATCGGACGAAATGTTTAAAAAAATCATAACTTCTGTTTGGACAAGGAAACCCTAAAATTACTCATCAAATATGAACTAAGCACACTCTAATTAACAATATTAAGTAATTTATTTATAGTGGCACTCATAAATTACGACTTGGTATGACTTTAAATCTGGCATATATTCCCAGCCACGGGTCGAACGAAATGTTTAAAAAAATCATATCTTCTGTTTGGACAAGGAAACCCTAAAATGTCTCATCAAATATAAACTAAGCACACTCTAATTAACAATTTTAAGCAATTTATTTTTAGTGGCACTCAAAAATTACGACTTGGTATAACTTTGAAAGTAACATATATTCCCAGCCACGGATCGGACGAAATGTTTAAAAAAATCATAACTTCTGTTTGGACAAGGAAACCCTAAAATTACTCATCAAATATGAACTATGCACACTCTAATTAACAATATTAAGTAATTTATTTATAGTGGCATTCATAAATTACGACTTGGTATGATTTTAAATCTGGCATATATTCCCAGCCACGGGTCGAACGAAATGTTTAAAAAAATCATATCTTCTGTTTGGACAAGGAAACCCTAAAATGTCTCATCAAATATAAACTAAGCATACTCTAATTAACAATTTTAAGCAATTTATTTTTAGTGGCACTCAAAAATTACGACTTGGTATAACTTTGAAAGTAACATATATTCCCAGCCACGGATCGGACGAAATGTTTAAAAAAATCATAACTTCTGTTTGTACAAGGAAACCCTAAAATTTCTCATCAAATATGAACTAAGCACACTCTAATTAACAATATTAAGCAATTTCTTTATAGTGGCACTCATAAATTTTCGTCAACAATGACCAAAAATAATTGTAGAAAATGTGGCGGCAATACTAACGAAACCATGTGTCGAAACTGTGGCTATTTTTATCACAACTCTTGTATATTTATAAAAATTACAAATTCAAATTACCTTTGTGAAGTTTGCAGTGTTGGTTAGTTTATATTAGATTTATCTTCTTAGTTTGATGAAGAGTAACACATTCTTGTCTCTAGATTGCAATTAAATATTTTCTCACTTTCCGTGGTTGCATTAAATACAACAAATAGTTGACTTTCCTTAGAATAATTAAAGCTAAGAGTTACCTCGTACCTTTTATCGGAATAGTAATCAGCAAAAAAATCAGCAACACATCACTGGCAATCTATTTCTTATAATAAGCGAAATTCCCAAGGCGACACTTCAAATTATGAAATACCCAGTATATCTATTCAGAAAACCTAAATCTGCTTTTTTGAAATTATTTTACTAAGTAAATAGTATAATAATTTTTAAAAAGCGCGTGTCTGCGATTTCCTTTAATTGGATATATCGCACTGAACAGATCTAAGAAGATCGAAACACAATAAAATATACACACCAACAAATTATTCAATATTGATAACTGGAGTGTGCTTAGTTCACATCCGATAAGAATTTTTATGGTTTCCTTGTCCAAACATTAGTTGTGTTTTTTTTAAACATTTCGTCCGATCCGTGGCTGGGAATATATGTCACTTTACAATTGCTTAATATTGTTAATTAGAGTGTACTTGGTTCATATTTGATGAGAAATTTTAGGATTTCCTTGTCCAAACAGAAGTTATGATTTTTTTAAACATTTCGTCCGATCCGTGGCTGGGAATATATGTCACTTTCAAAGTCATACCAAGTCGTAATTTTTGAGTGCCACTAAAAATAAATTGCTTAAAATTGTTAATTAGAGTGTGCTTAGTTTATATTTGATGAGAAATTTTAGAGTTTCCTTGTCCAAACAGAAGATATGATTTTTTAAACATTTCGTTCGACCCGTGGCTGGGAATATATGCCAGATTTAAATTCATACCAAGTCGTAATTTATGAGTGCCACTATAAATAAAGTGCTTAATATTGTTAATTAGAGTGTGCTTAGTTCATATTTGATGAGAAATTTTAGGGTTTCCTTGTCCAAACAGAAGTTATGATTTTTTTAAACATTTCGTCCGATCCGTGGCTGGGAATATATGTCACTTTCAAAGTCATACCAAGTCGTAATTTTTGAGTGCCACTAAAAATAAATTGCTTAAAATTGTTAATTAGAGTGTGCTTAGTTTATATTTGATGAGAAATTTTAGGGTTTCCTTGTCCAAACAGAAGATATGATTTTTTTAAACATTTCGTTCGACCCGTGGCTGGGAATATATGCCAGATTTAAATTCATACCAAGTCGTAATTTATGAGTGCCACTATAAATAAAGTGCTTAATATTGTTAATTAGAGTGTGCTTAGTTCATATTTGATGAGAAATTTTAGGGTTTCCTTGTCCAAACAGAAGTTATGATTTTTTTAAACATTTCGTCCGATCCGTGGCTGGGAATATATGTCACTTTCAAAGTCATACCAAGTCGTAATTTTTGAGTGCCACTAAAAATAAATTGCTTAAAATTGTTAATTAGAGTGTGCTTAGTTTATATTTGATGAGAAATTTTAGGGTTTCCTTGTCCAAACAGAAGATATGATTTTTTTAAACATTTCGTTCGACCCGTGGCTGGGAATATATGCCAGATTTAAAGTCATACCAAGTCGTAATTTATGAGTGCCACTATAAATAAATTGCTTAATATTGTTAATTAGAGTGTGCTTAGTTCATATTTGATGAGTAATTTTAGGGTTTCCTTGTCCAAACAGAAGTTATGATTTTTTTAAACATTTCGTCCGATCCGTGGCTGGGAATATATGTCACTTTCAAAGTCATACCAAGTCGTAATTTTTGAGTGCCACTAAAAATAAATTGCTTAAAATTGTTAATTAGAGTGTGCTTAGTTTATATTTGATGAGAAATTTTAGGGTTTCCTTGTCCAAACAGAAGTTATGATTTTTTTAAATATTTCGTTCGATCCGTGGCTGGGAATATATGCCAGATTTAAAGTCATACCAAGTCGTAATTTATGAGTGCCACTATAAATAAAGTGCTTAATATTGTTAATTAGAGTGTGCTTAGTTCATATTTGATGAGAAATTTTAGGGTTTCCTTGTCCAAACAGAAGTTATGATTTTTTTAAACATTTCGTCCGATCCGTGGCTGGGAATATATGTCACTTTCAAAGTCATACCAAGTCGTAATTTTTGAGTGCCACTAAAAATAAATTGCTTAATATAGTTAATTAGAGTGTGCTTAGTTCATATTTGATGAGAAATTTCAGGGTTTCCTTGTCCAAACAGAAGTTATGATTTTTTTTAAACATGTCGTCCGAAAAATTAATTTTATCGGAAAATTTTAACGTAAACTGTAAATAGATTATTTGTATTTTTTTCCTAGCTGTTCAGGAATTCAATTGTGCCAAAAATATGTTGTGGTTTCAGCCAATTGATAATAATTTATTATTCATTGAAAATCGGGCGATGGTGGAGGCGCCAAAATCCGTGGCTGGAAAGTCGTGGCCAACTTCTCATCGGTCTTGAAATCTCAAAATAAAAGAAATATTTTCAAATAGACTTTTTGTGGTGATAATAAATTTTATTATTTGTCTACCACAGTTCATATACAGGAAGTTTTCCTTTAAAGTATACATATTTCAAATTTATCTTATTTTCTTTAAATCTGTAGATATTCGTTGTGTTTTTAAAAGAGATCAATTTGATGCTTTAAACGAGTGTTTTCCTCTCCCAGACTAAGCATGAAGTAAAATTTCGAGTTTAGAAAAGCCCCGTGAAAATTTGTCGAGGGTCGCGCAGCGACCCGAGACAAATTTTCGGGGCTTTTCTAAACTCGAAATTTTACTTCATGCGCCAAGCGTATAAAACACTAAAATATTGTGAAACTTAAGTATATTTGAACCTCACGTAAAATCAGTGTTCTGTGCGCGGGGCGCATGAAGTAAAATTTCGAGTTTAGAAAAGCCCAGAAAAATGTACAGTGTATTCTGTATATTGAGTTATTTATACTTAAAAAACATTCTGTATTACTGATCAATAATATAAATTATTTGCCAAATTTGGTACATACCAAGTTTTAATTGAATTTATGAAGAAAAAAAAAACAATCAAGATCAAAATAAAATCGAATGAATTCTTTAATGTAAACTCATTGAATTTTATTTTTAGTTAAATTTTAGGTTTATTTAGAAGCTTTTTAAATAAATCTGATTCCCAAAGTCCATAATTGCGAACACACTGGAAATCTGAAAATAAAAAAAATGTTTCGGAACAGTTTATTTTTTCTGAAGGTCATCAAATTTATCATCGTACAAGTGGTGTAGGCGGGATCAAATTACACTACGAAATAAGAGCGAGCGCGTTTGTGTGTGTGTGTGTGTGTGTAGACGCAACCGGAGCAGTTTTCTCTAGAATACTTCTACGTTTACTCTATTCATAAGTAGATGGACCCACTTCCCGACCACAGTCTCTCCTTTTCTATCCTCGAAAACTCGGAATCCAGTTCTCCCATAAGCATTGTTTACCCTTGCCTGAAGTCAAAATACAGTAATGGTTGAAGTACTGTAGACAAAGTAATTAAATGTGAAAACATCGGCATAATAATAGAACAGTCGACCAATATATCATAATTGTTAAAATTCAGTCGATAGAGTGATTAATGTGAAAATAGTGTCATAGTAAAATAATAATCGACCAAGTAGCATAACATCAGAATGTTGCAAAAATCATAATACAGACAGCAGAGTGATTTAATGTGAAAATACTGTCATAGTCGTAAGACGGTCGATTATGTAACTTAAGGTCAAAATGCCATAATTGTTGAAAAAACTGTCGATCAAGTGATTAATATGAAAATATTGTGATAGTTAAAAGAGAGTCATCCAAGTGACTTACAGTCAAAATGTCACAATAGTCAAAATACAGCCGAACTAGTGGTTTAGTTAGTATAGTCAACATACAGTCGATCGAGTGAATAATATGAAAATACTGACATAGTCAAAAAACAGTGGAATTAGTGCCTTACACTCAAAATGAAACTAGTTAACATACAATCGATCATGTGATTAAGATGAAAATACTGTTACAGTCAAAATACGATTCTTACATCCGGTATAATGTAGGATAATTGTGTATTGGGTTACATTTTAAGTTGAGCACTGAGTACTTGAATGTGAATCATTCTGTATAGCCTATTTACTTTACACGTACAACAACTTGTGTGAACGAGAGATGAGAATACTCACTCTAATGGGAACGAGCCCTGCATAAATAATAAACTTTGTGATGAATCACGCGTATGGTTAAGTTTGTTAAATTGTTACAACTATGTATAATCAATATGTAAACTGAGAGGGATTAGCATATCTGAGGGCTTAGCAAGTATATCTAATTTGGTAAGCATGTTCATTCAGTAAAGTGTGTGGGATTAAGGAAATGCAATTACTACTTCGTTAGAATACTAATGGCCTATTTATATCGAAAGTAAATTCACACTCCGCTAGCCCAATTTATCTTCAATTTTATGTAAATCATAATATTTTATGAGGCTTAAGATAATAAATTAAAATGACCGATTTTAATAATAAAGTGGAATATTCATGGTTTATAAATGTTTTAAATAGATATAGGTTAAATTACGAACATTTATTTATTTATAATAAAATATTTTAAATTGAAAGCTTTATTGAACTTATGACTGTTAAAAAAATAATTCATTCTGATTATACAACTCATTATAAGTTTGGCCAATAGTAATTGAGAATTTTACTTAGCCACCACGTGTAGATAAATGGATATACTCTTGACGACGCGGTTTGATCACTTCGGTTTTTCGGTGGGTCCGACAAAGCAAAAATAATGGATAATAATCGAGAGCCATGATTTAATAATTGTCAAAACAACAACGTTTTGTCTCTATCAAAAAATGTCGAATAAAATCGCAATGAATCGCTTCAAAAATGTTTCAGGTTCAGAAATAAACGCAGCAATTGATTCTTTGACGCCTACGAACACGATGAGAACGCACTAAAGCATTTGGAAGCAGTTTTTGGCATTTTGTAAAGAGCAAAAAAACGATTTTGTTGAGCAGACTTCGGACGATTCCGCAATACTGACATGACTGCGTCCCTGCACGAACTTTACTAGACAGAAACAACAAGCCCGGCAAAATCGTCCAAATAATTCTAAACTTGACAGGATCATTGTTCTCTTAATTAAATCTAATTACATTTATGAACTATAACAAAAACAACAAGAACAATGAAATCAATTAAATATTACACTAATGCCCTTTTATTAAACTACTGAATTAGAATAGGACAACAAAACTATATAACTATTACTTTAACATTTAACAACTTAAACAATAGGTATCTCATTAATAAGTAATAATATTAACAACATAACAATCCTATTGATTTTTTCTTCAACCTCACAAATATGACACTAAATTATCAAGTTATTTAGAACAAAAAATGGCGCATTTATGGATAGAGTACAAATATATACGTAAAACGTCCTAGTAAAAAAACACCAGGACAACCGATAGGCTGGTGAATATAAGCTGTTCATTGTGGTCCAATAAGAATGAAGCTATATTATGGGCACATGATTTCATCTACAGTTACACTCACGTCATCAATTATAAAATTCTGAATCAATCTGTTCAAGTTCATATGTAATTGCGCGCACTGGCGTAACGTTAAAAAGGGATTTAGTGTTTAATTTCTTTACTGAATTCTGCATTGAAACCCTAGAAGTTACATTCCAACATGTAATCTTAGGGAGAACCCATGCCAATGAATACGTTATTGGAATGCACTTACAAAAAAAATCCCGAAAGAATGATTACTGTTATGAGATTGACATTATTCCATGTATAATAATAATAAAATGCAATACAATAAATTTTAATATAATAGTATTTATTTTCACTTCTATCGCGTCTATTTTAAAAACTATGAATCTTCATTCATGATATTTAAAATGGACGCGATAAAAATCTTGTTTGTGTGGGTGTTCATGAGGCTATTTGTTTTAAATTATCTAATTTTTAAACAACGATTAAAAATAGTAAAAGACGTTGGATATTAACCAAATAGCGACCTTTCCTCTAAAATGACCGAAGAAGCAGGAAAATGCATACATGTGGTATTACATGATAAACCCCTACGTATACTTGATCGAATCAACACCTGGTAGATTGGTGCAAGTTGATTTAATCATTATTACTGTCTGTTACATCATCGTCTGAAGTACTCCCATCCTCAATACGAATAATAAATTCTGGCACATTATCCAGAACGTTTTAGCTGATGTACCATCTGTCGATAATTGATTCTGTGTCTAACAACAGAGTCCTGCCTTTCCGGAGTACATTTTTCTAAGGATTTGTGCCACATGACCAACACTTCTTTGTCTCTATATCCTTTTTCGATTATATGAGCATCATAATATTGTTTTGCCTGTGCCCATATTAGTTCTATGGCGTTAAATTCGCAGTGATATGATGGGAGTCGCTATACTTCATGGCCATGTTCGAGCAGATATTCGTCTATCACATATCTGTTAAGTCTAGCATATCGTTTGGCTAGGGCTAACAGTTCCGCCTTTAACTTGATACTTCCACAGGTTTATTGCTATCTTGCAGCCAATGTGTGATTTGTGCCTTCCTCAGAGAAATTTTGGGCTGCTTTTCTACGAATACGCTGTGGTAAGGTGCATCCATAACCAGTCTGCAAGTTTTGAAGTTGTTGCATAAATAAGGGAAGCAGTCTCCACGAAACCTGTACTCTGACCATCATGCAAAATAACGAAGCGCTTTCCCTCACCGACAGCTCTTCTTATTTTAACAATTTACCTCATGGACTGCATCTTAAGGTAAAAGGGGACCTTCATTGCATTTTTTCTGGTTGGAGTAGTCCATTACTTCAATAATCATATCTCGGGCTACTTCAGTAAGTCTTTTTTCAGGCATTTTGAGTTTATGGTTATAAAAAACTAGATCTAATCACAAAACAATTAATTTTACACTTACTTACACTATGAAAATACACGAAAAACTCACGAAAAAACTAAAACAAACAGAAATGCGTGGAAACTTGAAAACTTCGAACGAATAGTGACGCTACTGACGTTTCTGGGAAGCGTTGTGCTGGGGTAGTCATGCACTATAATGGCGTCTTTGTCTAATGCATCGCCTCACGTTTCCGAGCGGTGAGCACTGTTGTCGGTACTTGTATCAGGAGTCACAAGACATACGTTTCTATTATTTACTACGATGATGCGCATATAATAATAATAATAATAATACGTCTTTATTTATTATAGAAAAAATATTTTACAAAATGTCTAGTAAATATAACAGGCGAAGTTCAGTTAGCCTAATGACTATTAACTGTTCTTCCACTTAACCTGAAGAATATTAACAGATTATTGCATAAATGGTTCATACAAATAATATTTAATTAAGAAAAAGTACTTTTTTAAAAGTAAAAGTAAAAGTATGTGCGATAAAACGAATTAGGATTAACACTACGATTAACATTAACACTAACATTAACATTAACATTAACATCACTCTCAAGGCCCATCAAAACTCATCCGCAAGCAAGTGACGACGAAATTCCCGCTTAAAATTTGTCAATGTGAGATTTTTGAGTTGTGTTGGAATTTTATTATATATTTTATAAATATTGTAACTGAAAGATCTCTGAAACAGAGCCGTTTTATGACATGGCGGTGAAATAATTCCTCTAAATCTCACATTGATATTATGTACATCACATCGATACACGATTCTATCGTAAAAGTAGGGAGGCGTACGATAGAGGATTATTTTATGGTAGAGAGATGCACAATGTAGAATTCGACGTTTCTCCATATTTAGCCACTGTAGTTCGGCAAGTTTATGAGATATACGTTCGTGCTTACGAATTCCGAAAATTAGACGCATGCAGGAGTTTTGGATTTTCTGAATGCGGTTCTTCGTCACTTGATCTAAACAGGCGTTATAAACAACATCAGCAAAGTTGAAGTGACTTAAAACGAGTGTGTCACAGAGCAAACGTTTTGTTTTTAAACTTAAATGATGTCTATTCGTGTAAAGCATCTTCAAACTCTGAAATGACTTCCTGATACAGTTACTTATATGCAACTTGAATCGTAAATTAGTATCGATATTTAAACCAAGATTTTTGCACATTCTACTATGGGTATTGGAGAGTCATCGATTTTCAATTGAAGTTCAGATTTTGCAATTTCGATATATTTTTGTGGGCCAAAAAGCATAATCGATGATTTTCTAGCATTCATTTTTAAAGAATGTTTACGAGAGATATCTACTAATTGCGATAAATCGAAAGATATGTTATCCCCAGCTAGTATTAAGTCATTCGGTTTGAAAGAGTACAGCAGTTGCGTGTCATCCGCGTATAAATTCGCAGTACAATGTTTTAACACGTTAGTAAGCGAAGATGTGTAAATAGAGAATACGATTGGACGTAAAATAGAACCTTGGGGTACACCGGCTGTAATCTTAACAAAGTCAGAGTTGCTTTTATTTAATACTACTTTTTGAAATCGATTTGTTAAGAAGCTAGCTATAAGATCAATAGCTGAATTTTCGAAACCTATATAGTGAAGTTTACTTATTAGTAAATTATGATTGATGGTATCAAACGCTTTGCTATAATCAAGCAACACGAGACATGTTAGGTGGCCTTTGTCGGTAGCTGCCAAAATTTTATCAGTTATATTAAGCAGTGCCGTAGCACAACTATAGTTTGGTCTGAATCCTGATTGTGTGGAGGGCAATAGTTTATGGATATTAACAAATTCTTCAATTTGGGTCTGAAGTACTCTTTCTAATAATTTAGAGAGAACGGGCAGTATGCTAATAGGCCTAAGATCTTGAGGGCTGCTGGGATTGTTAACTTTTGGAATAGGTACGATAGTAGCTCGTTTCCAGCATTGCGGAAATATCGACCGTTCAATACAACTGTTAATAACATGTGTTAAGTATGGAATTATGCACGGACTACAGAATTTGAGCTTTTTTATATTAATACCATCAATTCCTGCGGAGTTAGATTTTAAACTAAACAAAATGTTTGTAATTTGCTCCTCAGTGGCTAGTTTAAAGTTAAAATAGTTATTTTGAACGTTGTCGTGAACATTATTGTTATAAAAATATATAAGATTATCGTCTGACGTGCTATTTATACTACTGGTAAAAAAAACTATTGATTTCATTGACGTCGTATGCAAGGTTGGCCTGTTTTCTGCATTTATTGGGGATTATAAAATTCGTCCTTAAACATTTCCAGATATTAGTTTTATTGTTTGAAATAGAGAATTCTAAGTAGGCCTTTTTTTCTCTACTAACTGCAGAGTTGACAATATTACGCAGTTCCTTATACATTTTAAAGTCATTAGAGTTCTTAGAATATTTAAATTTACTGTAAGCTTATTATCGAATTAGTAAGCCAAGGAGTTGGCTTTTTGGTAACTCTGCATATAACTTCTGGCGCATGTTTGTCAAAAATATACAAAATCAGGTTATTCAGGTATGATATTTTGTCCTCAATGTTACATATATATATATATATATATATATATATATATATATATATATATATATATATATATATCATATTTTCAATATTTGTCTCTCTATAATATAATAGTATAAAATGGCGGAATAACTGCTTGTCTTTGATACGTACATAAATTGATGACGTGACTGCCAACATTCGTGAAAAATACTGTAGTACTCTGCCCTTATAAACGTCAAATAATTACAATTTATGACATTTATAAGTAAAATGGCACAAGTCACGTATGTTGATGGTGAATTGCCTTCTACACCACCAAATATTATAGAATCAGCGAATAGTGCCACATTAGAACTGCTTCCTACCAAATCAAGAGAGGTGTACGAGAGTTCCTATAGGCGATTTATGGAATGGAGAGAACTTC
Source organism: Philonthus cognatus (assembly GCA_932526585.2). Taxonomy (NCBI): domain Eukaryota; kingdom Metazoa; phylum Arthropoda; class Insecta; order Coleoptera; family Staphylinidae; genus Philonthus; species Philonthus cognatus. The sequence goes on along the minus strand of OW052249.1, from coordinate 6,213,993 downwards.
AAAATGTGTCGTTTTTTTTTTCGGAAAATGTGTTGATTGCATATCTTTACGATTTATATACCAAAATGAAACCATCCACTTTATGGGGACACTATTCCATGTTAAAGGCAACTATTAATGTGAAAAATGGTATTGATATAAAAAAGTATCCCAAAATTATACCATTTTTAAAAAGGAAGACAGATGGATATCAACCCAAAAAATCAAAAACTTTGACGAAAGAAGAGATTAATACATTTCTTCCTGAAGCGCCCGATAATAAATATTTAATGATTAATGTAAGAATGTTAAATTATGTATTAATTTTATCTTAGTTTATTCAGTGTGTTTGTATTTTCAGATTGTGCTCATTTTTGGCATAGCAGGAGCACTCCGGTGCGATGAAATGTCGAAAATTAACATAGCAGATATCGACGATTTAGGGTCTGCATTATTAATACGGATTCTAAACACGAAAACGAAGAAACCGAAATCATTAACAGTCACTGGTGACATATATTTAGGAATTTATAGAAAATATATCGCTCCCCCCCCCCTCCCAATATGAAGGAAACTCGTTTTTTTATTAAATACCAAAATAGTAAATGCCATAGACAGGTTGTAGGGGTTCATAAATTGGCGTCGATTGCGCAAGAAGTTGGTACCTTTTTAAATTTGCCGGATTTAAAAACCTACACAGGCCACTGCTTGCGACGCACTTCAGCCACGCTGTTGGTTAACGCAGGTTGGCAGTCCAGTACTGTGGCCGAGAGATATATAGACGATTCAATTTCAATTTCGAACAAATTGGAAACTGCAACTGTTGCCAGCACTTCCTTTGTTTCAAACATAGATGAAAGCAGAACTGAATTGGAGCAAATGAACTTGAAAGTTGCAAGTTCAGGTGCTCCAATTCAGTTCCAAAATTGTTTGAATTGGTCAAATTGTAATATAACAATCCATGTTAATAGTTCAAAATAATTAAATATGTTAATGCTTGTAATTGTTTCTCAAACTTTGTTTAATAGTGAATAAATTTCTTATACTTATACATATTTTCTTTGGCTGACGCGTCGGCCGGCAATTTCTTGCTCGTCCCGAAAACTACCATTTTTTTGTACTAATTAAACAAATAACTTTTTATTCAATTTATCAATCTCAATGCCTTGGCCACAATACAATAATAAAAACAGGTAATTTGTTTTGAATTTTCTCTTCTTTTTAAATTTACTATTTTCCACTTTAAACTAGATGCTTGAAGTACGTAGTTGTATAAAACGTACAATCTTACCAGATTACTCAGTTTGACCAGTTCCACCATCGAACATTTGCTCAATAACCCATAAAAATCACGCGACAGTCCTTGACTTGTTAAAAATTGTCACGTGACTTTTTATGCATTTGAAGCAAATTCGTGTTCAATTTCTAAATAAATATAAAATGTTTGGCTCTTCTTTTCCTCTAATTCCTACAGACGTTGTACCTTTGGTTAAAGGTAATTGTTATTTTTACATATCTTCCATAAACGAAACAAGAGATTTGCAACTTATTGTCCATTAAAAATCACTCAAAATACTTTTGATTCGACAATAGTATTCTTTTCTTAACATTCTTTTCAACTGAAGTAGACTCAGGAACAATCTTCAATTTGGTACAAAAGTTTGTAGACTACTATTATGAATACTGCTTCACTATTCGCATATTTATTGTTCTCTTAAAAACTGGACAATATTAGACTAACTCTTAATATACTTTACATCGCCAGGATTCTCCAAACTTTGCCTTGGTTTTTCCAAAGCGGACTTTTGATGATCGAATTTGAGTCGATCTTACTTTTGAACTAATACGGGTTGGCCTTAATGTATCCGTTTAAAGATTTCATTCTTCAATATCTTAATTTATTTTGCGGTAACCTTTTAGTGAGTTTAAGTGACCATTCAAAGCGTCTCGTACGCAAGGCTGTAAACCGAATTCTCTCGTGATCACTGCCATTTTTGAACTGATGACTGGTTCTTATTTATCCAGCGTAACCCAGGATACTGTTTTATTTCATTATATGCCAACCATGATATTTTCTGCCGTAATATAACGAGTGGTATGATTATTATCGATGATAGTTTGGAGTTGAAACCGAGCTGCAGATTCAAAGAGTGCGCAGCAATGCTGCTTCGGTTTCAACGACAAAATATCATCGATAATTACTCATATCAGGAGTTATATTTAGTGAGAGAATATAATGAATAAAATAATGTGTCCCTTAACATTTTAGACAGCTGAGATATTGTTGTTTCCCTATTGATTAAGAATTTTTCAACCGCACAAAAGTTCGTAAACTGCCGCCACTGTGATTCTTTATTCATTAATTTTCTATTAATATCCCTGCACGAAACTTATCACCCACCGCTTCTTTTGATTTTTATCATCGCGATGATAGACATGTACCTATGGCTTTCCTCGCATCTCATTGGTTAAAAATTCGTTTTAGTAGGCTATGAGTTGTATTCTCATTAAACATTAACCTCGCGCCCACATATACAGTCGATCGAGCAATCTAATGATAAATCCTATCATACTTAAAGACTTATAGTCAATGTTGCAATAGTTAATAACCAGTCGAAAAGAAAATGTAATTACTAAATATTATCATGCTTAAAAAAAATTGTTCACTAAATGACTTATAATTAATATACAATCAATTTACAATCGACTAAGAGATATTAAGTTTAAGTTAACCACACAGTGATTATATGATGATAAAAATGCGGCGATAGCCAAATTAACTGTCATTTAATATTATAGATTACAGGTTGATTATATTGACTGTTTCACTACTTTGACTACCATTTGACAACAACATCGACTATTACCTAATCAGTCACATACATAAACTCAACAGAGAACTTAAGAGATAAAAAGTTTTCCGCATTTATCGTCTAGTTAAATGAAATGAGATATATAGTATCGATGAATTTTACAAGTTTTCGTAAATGTTGTTGATTTTTTTCATTTTATTGCCCAATTATATAAAATTTCTGATTCTGAAAATCATCGAAAATGATGAAATAGATAAAAATTAATTGCAAATCCTGTAATTGGAGACCTAAGTTAGTGAAATAATTGAAATTCGTCAATACGGTTGAAAATGTTATGACAATGAAATTTAATAAGAGTTATTTATGAAACTAATTGAAATGTTACGATTAAAAATTGAGGGTACAAAGGCTGCAATTACACTTGTACATTTTGTAACCTTACTTTTTAATCGCTCTTCGTACATATAACGTAATTTCAAAAAAGTTGATTAAGTTGATTGAATATTTTAATGATTTTATCAGACATGTCTAAAAAGCATTGAACGAACCAGACATTGCAAAAAGCATCAAAATGTAGAAATAAATAAATTCTTTAAATAATTAACACTGATTACTTTTTTGTATTCACTTTTAATAAAAAGTGAATACAAAATAGTAATCAGTGTTAATTATTTAAATATTTACAATGTTTCACAAAGTAACCGCCTCCGCCACAAGATATATAAATGAAATCATTTATAAAATTATTAAACATTGGTAGAACATCTTGAGAAGAACTAGACAAATCATACAAATTTATAAAATGAGAGTAGAACGAATCTTTCCATAAGCAATCGACTGAACGTTAGTGATTTGAACGTTTTAGCAAGTTTCTTCAAATTTTGACTTATTTCTAAGGTTTTCATCTATATTTTATGATTTAAACATTCTTATTTTAACTAACATCGGTGATTTTTACAAGTATTCGGTAATTTTGTTGATTTTCTTCAAGTTGTAAAAAGTTCAATTTATCTCATGATTTTTTATCATTTTAGTATTAGTAATTGTTTCAGTTAAATCTTATTCAAAGAATACATTTATTTGCCGATTAAAATAGAAATTTTCCATGTCATCAACACAAAATAAATTGTATATTCTTGACTAACATCTGATTGATATTCATTGATCCCTACCTGCATGTATTCGTATCTTGAAATAGCGAGCACAGTTAGTTTAATATAGGATTCCACAGTGATAGATTGCACACATTAAGTGTCCAATCACAATAATAATAATAAAAATTCATCTTTATTTCTTCTAAAATACATTACAATAATAATGTTGCAATCATGCAATGTGAAGAAGAAAGGCGTCAAGAGGGGGTGAAAAATACATATTAGTTATAATATTCATTTATGCTGTACAGTTCTTTTTCGCAGAGGAAATCAAATAATGCTATTTTATATTTTTTATTATTTTGTATAACTTTAATATTTTCAGGTAGTTGATTAAAGAGTTTTATGCAATTATAGTTAAAATTTTTTTCAGAAGCTGTTAATCTATGTTTTGGAATTATGTAATTGGCTCTGTGTCTTGTGTCATAATCATGGTTAATTTTATTTTCACTAAAAAGGGGCTTTTATTTAAAAATGAATGTTAAGCATTCGAAAACGTACAGCGCGTACACTGTTAATAAACGATTCTCTTTAAAAATACCTCTACATAAGGTATTGAAACCTAGATTGTACATGGTTCTAATGACTTTTTTTTAATAATAAATATAGATGTACATAGGTCACTATGTCCCTAAAAACGCAATTTGCAATAAAGACATTTTTATATACAATATTAAGACTCGTTGTGTCCAACATATTTTTTAAATTTCGTATGCAAAAACATATTCCACTTATTTTTTTGCATAATATCTGTATATGGTCACGCCATCTAAGATGATCATCTAGCTCTATTCCCAATAATCGCACTGAATTACTCACGGAGACATTATCATTATTTATTAATAGAGTATTTGGCGCTACAGTGACATTTCTTGTTTGGAAAATTACAAATTTAGTTTTTGTTGAATTAAGAGCAAGCTTGTGATTAATGAACCAACTATGTGTATCAAAATGACGTTCACACAAAGTATTGAGTTCTGTGTAGTTTTTAGCCCTAACCAATATTGTTGTATCATCTGCAAATGAGATTATACTCCCATTGTTATCTAAAGATTGATTTGTAATATCGTTCGTAAATATAATGAACAGTAATGGCCCCAGAACACTGCCTTGAGGGACACCAATGTTTATATCGTTTGATGACGAGTACGTTGTTGAACCCATTATATTTAATTTAACAATCGGTCGCCTATTACTTAAATACGATTTCAATCAGCAGGGTTTAATAAAATTAAGTTAGATACTTGAAACCAATACCTTTCAGAAATTCATCTACCTTATTTTATTTGAACGTATTCTTGTTATTTCTTTAAAAAAATATTATTCATGTCAATGTCAAACTACCGACACGATTATCAATGCTAACCGATTTATAGCAATTAATTAAAATATTTAAAAAAATCAGATATTTACAAAAATTTTAAAAAAATAACTAAAAGAGCTACGACAAAAGCGTATATATAATAAATGCTAATTTTTCGATTATCTACAACTTTTCTTGGCAAGATTTTTGTATATGATCAATATTAAAAAAAGAAATCCAAAAAATGGTAAGACAAAGCTACCACTTCTGATTTCCGAATTTTCACCAAAAGTTGATCGGATACTACTATTGTAATGAAAAGTCTAAGTTTATAGTGTCATCTTAACAGCTCAATCGGTTTAGACTTTATCGTGGCTACAGAATTACAGACAGACATTTTTCAAAAATGGTCTTAATCAACTCGGGAGGACCTTAAAACGGATATACCCACTTACATTTTCTATTTAACCATTTTCGCGAAAACAATGCTTTCCCTTTGTTCTGCATATGGGGGAATAGTATATTTCACTAAGAGTCTAGAAAAAGGGATTTTCCCGTGCGCGGGTCAAGTCATGCAAGCACGAAAAAATCCATTTCTGGACGTATATTGAACGCCATTTTTTATTATACTTATCTAAAGACGTTATACTTATCTAAAAACTTAAATTATTTTTTATTATCAAACCAGTATTATCTATGGTAGTGAAAAAATACAAATAATCCGAAAAAAATAAATGAAATTGAACGACAGTTTTTCGAAATTTGATCGGGTTAGCAGTTTTTTTAAAGCCAAACATCTTTTTATCGTGGCGAATCAACACCATTAGGTGTACAAGTGTACAGATTTGGCTTTTTCAGAAAAATAAAGTAGAAGTTATACATCGTTACTCACAATTTTTGTGTTTTTCATAGTTCCCAGTTTGCCTGTGTTCGTGTCTATGTCTGGATTTTTCTAGCAGTAATTCTACGCTTACTTCAGCCGCTTGGGTTAATATATCATCCGAAATATCATCTACAAAATCAATCACTTCTAAGTCTGCGTACATTTCAACCAAACTTACGTATTTCACTGACGGAAAATAAAACTTCAGTGACAAATACATTATTGGTATGGGAACATTTCAGAGCTCACGGAAAGCTGAACAAACAAACATTTTCCGTGCGGTGACTTGAAAAAGGGACGTTTTCATTATTCTAGAGGCATTTAGAAACAAAGTGTTTTCAGATAAGTATAATAAAAAGTAAAAATAATTAGTTCTTCATTCTCTTAGCCAAAACTTTTATTTCACACTTTTCTTAACTTTATAAAATAGGCGTTTTTGAACTTGAAAATAAATCAGTGCTTTATACGCCTGGCACATGAAGTAACATTTGGAGTTTATAAAAGCCTAAAAATGTTAATTGGTCTTTTTGCTTCGGGGAGCGAAGAATTCTAATGTTCACGCTTTTCTAAACTCAAAATTTTACTTCATGCTTAATCAATCTCTAAAATGATAGGACTTCAATAAAATAATATTGGTTCTGTTTTATTTGTTATATTAAAAATCTTGATTTTCTTACTATTTTTAAATACTCTACCAGTTTTAATAATTATTGACGATTGTCTGAGAATTATTTTTATTGTAGATTTTATGACTATTTTGGTACTTGTAATTTTTTTTTAATATGAAAGTAGAGTTAATTTCAACGAATTATAATAATATATAGAATTACGAAAAATCTATTCGTGAAAATGCAAACAATGTCTTAATTAATAAGACAACTTAAGACGATAAACATCCATTGAAACAACTACTTCCCGTGCAAATACACCTCCGGATATTGAATTATACAATGAAATATTTAAAATCTAATTTAATTTGATTTGTTACAACGCTCTATTAAAGTATATGTAACGTTTAGGTCAATTCAAATGGTTTTGAATTTGAATTTATCTTGTTTGAACTGTACCGTAAGGTAAATAATAAGGTCTCACATTCTTCATACCTGCTAATGACATAATCCCCTTTTTTACCTATAAATACCGACCATCAATTTCACTCATTCCATTTCTGTGTACCTGTTCATTCCACACACACACACACACCACTTTTTCCAAGTAAGTTTGTTTTAATTTTATTTCTATTTTTTTTAACGTCATAAGCAAAGCTATACTGAAGAGAGATAAATCTCGAAACGCGTCTATAGATGGCCTAAGACATTAGTTTTAATCCAAGTCCTTTCACTTCTAATTTGTTGCTATCTCTCCTTTCATTTTAAATTTGTATTGTTAGTTGGTTTGAAGAGAATTTGACCTAAACGTTACATATACTTTAATAGAGCGTTGTAACAAATCAAATTAAATTAGATTTTAAATATTTCATTGTATAATTCAATATCCGGAGGTGTATTTGCACGGGAAGTAGCTGCTTCAATGGATATTTATCGTCTTAAGTTGTCTTATTAATTAAGACATTGTTTGCATTTTCCCGAATAGATTTTTCGTAATTCTATATATTATGTTTAAAGTGTGCAAACTATAAGAAGCGTAAGCTTATTTTCTCGAATTCAAATAGTTTTGAATTTGAATTTATTTTGTTTGAATTATAATAATATTCAAGACATTATGATAATGAGATTTTCAAAACAGAAATGTCGAGTAGTTAAGAAATACATGTATAATGTAGCGACAAAATCACACGAAAAAATGATAATTTTATTTATTTTATATACAACGATTTTAATTGTTAGTAATTTTGTTTTATCAACGTACTAATTTTCTTAAACGCCATGAAATTAAAACTCAATTGTGTCAAAAAGCAGAAATATAATAATAATATAAGAACAATTGATATTAAACATGTTGAAGCTCTTTAATAATCTAGAAATATTTCTTACATATTTTCTTAACTTAATATTCTGTTAAAAAATTGTCAGATTTTTTAAAACTTTATTTGTAATACGTCCTAAAAATATGAAACTATAATAATAATCAATAATTATACACACTACATATAAATTATATAAACATTACTTAGATCAAGATTGAAAGGTTTAAGCAGACATTTGATTTAAAGAATGGTATTTTGACTTATTTTAAAAATCTCTAACTCAACTTAAAAAAACATACAGAATAATAATCGGCAATGAATATTTAAACATCTCTTTTGTGTTAAAATTAACATTTATTTGAAACGGTTTGATTTTAAGCGATATGTTTTATAATTGTGAAAATTAAAATAATTGTATTTTTTTAAAAAATTGTATTAATGTATGTATTGTTTTTTATTTTGTATAAAATTGAATGCAGATTTATAATCTGTAATCCAAATGATTTTTTTTTGTAGCTCTCTCTCTCTCTCTAATTTTGTGTTAAATTTATTATTATAACAAATTATTATAACAAATTGTAAGCATTCATTGCCCATTTAATCCTTATTAAATTTACGAGTTTTATTTAAAACTGAATGCAGTTTAGTAAACAGTAATTGTTAATCTTAGACGCCAAAATTAAAATATTTTCGAATAAAATCGCCCGAGATAAGTACTAATTAAACTTTAAAATATATAAACAATCAACATTATAAATAAATTTAATAACCAGTAAGAAAACAATGTAATGGTTTTATTTTTTTTGTAATTTTTAACCTAAGTTACAAAAATTCAATTTATGAAGATAATTATTTTAAAAATTTGTGTAAATTAAAGAGTCTGTTTTTAAGAGATTTTGTTTCAAACCAAATGCTTTTCAAGAATCAAGAAAGAACATTTAAATATCTTGTTTGATTTTGCTATAATTCTGAGTTCAAATTGATTTTAATAAAATCTAATAAAATGTATGTAACTTAATGAAAATGTTGATGGAATATTGATTTATCACGAAACAAGTGATGAATTGAATAATCTTGGTTTTGTTAAAATTTTGTTAAAACTCAATGACAGTTTACTCATTCTTTAAATTCAAATTCTTAATTATAGTAATGAGAATTTGCTTATGATTTTTATTCAAATTGCCCCACTGTGGGGCGTATGCCCCATGTGGGGAACCACTGATCAAAGTCCTAAACATTATTCTAACAACTGTTTTCCAATCCATGATTAAGCATGAAGTAAGATTTTGAGTTTAGAAAAGCCTAAAAATTTGGTTTGGTCGCTTTCGCAATTTTCTCTTCTGGGACAAACAAATTGGCAATGTAGAGAAAGGCATGGGGGCGTTAGGGGGCAGTGAAAGGGGATGCGATTTTACACCGTCAAGACACAAGCAAACCATTCCACTCCTGTCTAGCACGCCGGTTGACAATAATAACACAAACAGCAATTTGCATAGTTTCCCCGACTTACACTTTGCCTTCCACTGAATTATTTAGCCGCAATTTGATCAATACGAAACGTGACTAAATCCGACCATCCGTGAAAATGGCCGAATCGTCGTAGCCCCACTGTGGGGCGTATGCCTCATGTTGGGAACCACTGATCAAAATCCTAAACATTATTGTTTCCCAATCCCGGATTAAGCATGAAATAAAATTTTGAGTTTAGAAAAGCCTGAAAATTTGGTTTGCTTGCTCCTCTTCGCTACGCGATCAAACCAAATTTTCAAGCATTTTTTAACTCGATATTTTAGTTCATACAATGTATAAAACACTGATTTATTCGAAAGTTGCCAAAAGTGATGTTATTGATTTAAATTAAAATGTTCAAGGGACGAAATAATTAAAAATATAATATTTAAATCCTTCTACTTGTGTAATAAATAGTGGATCATAAACAAATTCTTTAATTAACATTTATGGGGGCGGTAAGTAATTTATTATTAAAAACGGAAGGAAGAATAAATAGGTTGGGAACCTATGCACTAAATGTTTAAAAATATGTTGAAAGCCTTCTACAGGGCGCTGCATACGTAGTTGCGCCACTGTTCTATATGGCATAATTATGGTATGAATATTCTTACTATTTACTCGCACAGAAAAACTTCTTTAATTAATAATCATTATTTATGCGAATGTCAACAAAATGCATTTCCATAAGCAAAATGGTATACACAAACTTTCGCAATTTTCTCTCCTGGGACAAAAAAGTTGGCAATGTAGAGAATGGCATGGGGGCGTTGTGGGGGGGGGGGGAGGGTCAGTGAAAGGGGATGCGATTTTTCACCGTCAAGACACAAGCAAACCATTCCACTCCAGTCTGGCACGCCGGTTGACAATAATAACACAAACAGCAATTTGCATAGTTTCCCTGACTTAAACTTTACCTTCCACTGAATTATTTAGCCGCAATTTGATCAATACGAAACGTGACTAAATCCGACCATCCGTGAAAATGGCCGAATCGTCGTATCCGTTTTACGTTCGTCTGTTTATTTATGCATTCGGCGCATGCAAGTATTTCTTCGCTTATTTTGTTACATTTAATATTAGATTTAATGATATTGAGTCGGGTAAAGTAGGTCAAAGTTGCACCTTCTGAGGTTCTATTAAGGTATTTAAAGGAAAGTTACATTTTGAAATAGATTTAATATTTTTATAAACTAATCTATGTATAAAATAATAACGTGTTAATAAAACAACCAATGTTTATTTTATGTAATCAAATCGTGTAAAATTGAAACCCCCTTTTCTTTTAATTATACTTACATTTAATTGATAAATAAAGCACTAATAATAGTTAATTGTTTCTTTTGGGTTACGTGGAGTATTTAATCACAATGAAAACACGTTTTCTTCCTTTGTTAGATGTATGTTAGATGCCGAGTGTTAAGCGCTCATTATCAATAACTAATTAGTTATTGATAATTAATTGCTCAGCACTCGAAATGTACATCTAACGAATAAAAATAAAAGTGAAGTAAGAAACAAAAATTGTTTTTTATTGTTACTAATGATAGTTGCATATCCCCAAGTAAATGACATTTTCAATTATACGAAATAAACATTTGTCAGATCAAACTTCAGCACTATACAGTCAAAATCATTTATAACGATACCGGCTATAACGTACAGCCGGATATAAAGAACAAAATAGTCGGTCCGTTGAATAACGTATACAAAAAAGCATTGATGTTTGTTACAACAAACACATCGGTTAGAATAAACAAATTTATAGGAACGGTGGCTGTAGAAATTATCAGTTGCAGCGTACAATTCACGTCTTTCATTCTATGAAATGAAAACAAATGCTTTGCTGACTAGTCATATTTTCAGGGTTGGCGGTAAAATAACTTCTTAAAAATTACTAAATTTTATACAAAGATTTTTATTTCAAGTATACCTGCAAATCCCAAACCAAAATGCTCAAATTTTGAAAGCTTACGATTTGGTTAGGCGCAATAAACATTTATAATATTAATGAATGTGAGACTAAACATAAAATCAAGTAAAATATATTTTTACTTCATTAAAAATCAATGTTTTATACGCGTGGCGCATGAAGTAAAATTTCGAGTTTAGAAAAGTCTGAACATTTGTATTTGCCAGGGCGCGACTCACTTCGCTCGCGCGCCCTAGCAAATCCAAATTTTCAGGCTTTTCTAAACTCGAAAAGTTACTTCAGGCTTAATCTGGGAGTCTAAACCCTCGTTAGACAATCAATCAGCAACTTATTTGACCAGAAATTATTCAAAATGAATGGAATTTGATTTGATAAAAAATACGTCAATAAATTAAATATACATACAAAGAATTTTTTGCAACACCGAACTTGCCAAAAAAATGTCAATGGTAGTTTTCCTATGTTCGACTTGTTTTGGGACGCATCGAAGCATTGAGTGCGATTTGATTGGCCAAGGATGGTCGAGTATACGGTAAAAAGTATCTACAGGATCGAAGATTTTGGAGGGGGGGTAGGGATTGCTTACGTCACAAATGCGCGCTGAATTTAAATGTGGTTGCTAAATAATTACGGTAACTCAATATTAATTGTTATTATTGAATTGTATTATTAATATAAAAAATATATAAAAAAATTGCATGGAAACAGCATTACCAACATAATTTATTTCTACATTTAATTCTTCGTAATATTGCTAACCATGTGTACTTTAAGCATATTTATTATTATTTTATTTAATATGATATAAATTTCTAATGTATTAACAACTTTGGTGTTGTTGTATTATATTCAAGGGAATAGTTCGTTGGTTAATGTTTTTATTTACAGCGGTGCGTATTTACAATGGATATATTTACACATTAAATGGATACAGGTGCTGCGCTTCAGCGGCCCTCCTGCTCTTCGTTCGGACGCTGAATCTGTGGGGTTCTGTAGGGAGACTCCCAGCGAGTCGATCCCGCTGTATGTCAAAGGCGGCGCGTGCAATCGCCTTAGTATCGGGTAGGCCGGTGTCCTAGGGCTGTTCCTGTCGACGGGCTGATGACGTGGGGGTCCCTCCGCGATCCTCCTGCTTGCCTTGCGGGGTGACGGAGGTATCGGAGAGAGTGGACGTGGCACTACCAGGTATGGGGGGGGGTCCTTCGCTTCCTGTGCGCCTTCCGGGGTGATGGTGGCAACTGAGACAGCGGCCGCGGTGCCACCAGGTACTTGGCCGACCTTCTGATCGCGTACCAGAGCCTCTTGGGGAAGCGGGCGTGGGTACCCGGTTTGGAGGTTGGTATGGTTGGGGCAGAATCCGGCATTATCGTGTGGATTCTGTTTTGGCCTAGCTGCTATGGTGAGCTCGCTTAGCCTGTTCCTCTACTTAGCTAGCTAGAGTAGAAGAAACTGTTGTTGTTTGTTTGTTTTTTTTTTTGGGAGAGGAGGAAAATGCATTATGCATACCTTCTGTTATCCCACCCACGTATGGGAAGGATAACAGTAGGTTATGTCCGACTCTCACGGACTAAATACCCCCTCTTATAGATCAAATTCAACATGGAATTTTTACTACTTTGTAGTGATGTTGGTGTGTTTGGTGACTTTGGATAAGTGACTATTACTGTTACTCAAAATGAGTAGCATATATTGGTGGCGAGTGGGTGGAGTATACTTTTTAAAAAAGGGTCAGAATCATTACTGAAACATTTAAAAAAAATTAATTGGTAACGTCCAGTAGTAGTGGCCGTTTTTCTCTAGTTCTGAAGTTTTCGCGTCGAATTTAGAGGAATGTGCAATTGCCAATTGACGGATAAAATCCTGTAATTTCGGTACTTTCGTTTCGTTTCGGATTTGGTCGTTACTGACGAACCACAGAGCGCCTACTATCCTGCGGATCATGTGGCTCTGCGTAGCTTGCAGTCTGTTCGAGATGTGTATCCATGACGGACAACCATAGGTCATTTTTGACCTAATCATTGCCTTGTAAATGTGAATTTTACTGGCGAGGAAAAGGGTGCTTTTTGTTAAAAGCAATGATTTTAGAATCCCGAAGGCGGAATTAGCTTTAGTGATCGCAGATTGAACATGTTTTGCCCAGTTAAGGTGGTTATCCATTTGTAAACCAAGATATTTCACTTGTTTTACCCATGGAATTGGTGTGCCTCCAAAGGTGAGGTTTTCTTGGGGGGATCTATTAGATGGGGTGAAGTAAATTGCTTGGCTTTTTTCAGCATTTATAGCAATACACCAGTCGTGTGTCCACTCTTCGAGTTGGTTAAGTGCGGTCTGGATATTCGGAATCATAAAGGGCAGATTTTTGCCTCGATATAGATAAGCAGTATCATCTGAATATTGGGCCGTAATTACATTGTTTAATGTTGGCAGGTCATAAACATATATATTGAAAAGGAGTGGGGAAAGTACAGACCCCTGTGGGTCGCCAGCAGTCATTTTGCGTGGCGGAGATGTGGCGTTTTCGAAACGAACCGAAAAGGTGCGGTCTTGTATGAATTCCCTGATCAGATGGATTAGATATGTGGGGTAGTTAAGTGACATCAGTTTATATAACAAGCCTTCGTGCCACACTCGATCGAATGCTTTCACAACATCGAGGAAGATGGCTAACGTGCTCTGCTTTCTGTTAAAGCCGTTGATTATGTAATCGCAGGTTCTAACAAGTTGGTGGTTGCATGAGAGGCCTTTTATGAAGCCGTGTTGCGTTTTGGGGATGATCATATGATCATCCGACCATTCACTGAGGCGGACATGGATAATTTTTTCGAATAGTTTTCCCAGTGTGCACAGAAGGTAAATAGGCCGGTGATTTTGTGGAAATTTCATGTCTTTTCCAGGCTTTGGGATTAAAATCACTATTGCGTGTTTCCACGCTTTTGGGAAATAGCCTATCCTTAGGCGTGCATTGAACATGGTAGTTAGGAAAACTATTCCTTTGTTGGGGAGGTTTTTTAAGTATGTGTAGCTTATACTATCGTGGCCTGGCGCCTTTTTAATTGGCGCATATTTGATAATTTTGCGGATCTCTGCAGGAGATGTTGGTTTCGGAGTATGGGTTGGGGTTCGCTCAAGGCGATCCAATGCTTCCTCAACTTCGTCGAGTAATTCGTCACTTGTTGTGAGCGGATTCGGGGAGAACTGTGACTCTAGGCTTTCCGCGAAGGATTCGGCCTTGTCCTCCGGAAGGAAGGCAAATCCGTTTCCTCCGTGAATAACCGGAGTGGTCGTTCGATGTCTGGTTGTGAATCTCTTAGTGAGCTTCCACATTTGAGGTTTGTGTAATGATGCATCCTCGATTACTCGATTCCAGTTGGAATTTGAAAATGCCTTGATTTCTTTCTGAATTTCTGCTTGGAGTTTATTGAGTTTTGTTTTCATTTGCGAGCAACGGGTGTGTTGCCATTGTCTACGGATGCGGTTTTTCTCTCGAATTTTACCGATGATGTTATTTGGAAGGGGGCGGCTGTTTTTCGGGACAGGTTTGATTTTCGAAACCGTCTCGACCGCATCCGTGATTGAATTCGTAAGGAACCCGTTAATAAATAGGCCACGACGGTTTTTGGCGTGTGATTCGTTCACTAGAATGATGTGAACGTTGTGGCGATGCATGAATTCCTCTAATTGAGACGTTTGGGATGGAAGCCCGTTGGCATTCCAGGTGCATATTCTGCACATCTGATCGGTGGCAATTTGTGATGTTTGTGCAGCCATTTTAAAGCGGTGAGGCGTTTAAATGGCGTATTAGGGGGCCGAGACGCTCAAGACGTTCTACCCTTCGGATGAATTTCTCATCGTACATCATATCGTAATATGACATATTTTGGGCCGATTGTGGGGGCGGTTTGGGAGCCGGTTTTGGGGCCGGTTTTGGGGCCGGTTTTGGGGCCGGTTTGGGAGCCGGTTTTGGGGCCGGTTTGGGAGCCGGTTTTGGTTGAACTACATTTGCGTCGCTCGATTTTTGGTATTGCGAACAACCTCGATAGTTCGCGGTGTGGGCGCTGCCGTAATTACAGCATTTTGGTGGAGGATCGTTGTCGGGATCGGAACGGGTGCAATCGCCTGTTTGGTGATCGCCTGCACATTTAACACAACGTGGTGCAATGTTGCATCTATGCGCACTGTGGCCAAAATGTTGGCATTTGTGGCATTGGATAACCTGTTTAGAAGGTTTTTGCTTCTCCATAGTGACGGGAACGAAACTAATTGTTTCTAAACTATAGATCCGTTTCCCCTCCGGGGTGTTCTCTAAGTGAATAGCCACCAGGGGGAATTTTCGGTGCCTGTTGCCCATGCGGCGAACAGAGAGGACAGGGAAATTCTTGGTCTTGAGCTGTTTGATTATGGATTCATCAGTGACATGCGTGCCAACTCCGCGGATAACTACTTTTAACTCTTTTTCCTCGTTGAGTGTGTAGTTAAAGAACTGAGCATTTATGCTCCGGAGGTATTTGATAACTACTCGGTAGTTATTAGCGGATTGCACGCAGAATCTAACCGAGTTGGATAGGTTTTTGGCTTTGAGGACGGGAATCCTTAGGTTTTTGTAGAGGTGGGGGGAAATATCATCCCATTTATGGAGATCGAGGATATGGATGGGCGGAGGATTGCTAGAGAAATTCTCTAGCCCCTCGATTTCGTCGATCTTATCGATCGGAAAGGGTTGTTTTTTGTTTACCACAGTGGTGTGGTAAACAATAGCCGGAGTTGGTGGCGCAGGCTCTGCTTTCGCCGGAGCCTTTGCTTTTGCTGGTTTAACAGCGATGGGTGGGGTTGGGGAGCTGGGTTTGCGGCGGTCGTGAGACGTTAGCCTCGCCGGAGCCATCGAGGTTGAAGGCATCGCCTTTTTCCGGTGGTTCCGATCGATGTAGACTTGGAAGCCTGCATCGTCGGAATCATCTGGAGTGGCGGTGGAGATTGGCTTGGGGGCCGAAGTAGTTTTGGCTTTCTTAGCCGGTGGGGAGTGGCTGGCTCGTCGAGCAGTAGCTTCGGCGGCCGGTTGCTGGGGTGGCGCTAGCGGAGCTAGTTCCGGGGCGAGTGTCATTTCTGATAAGTTTTCGTCGTCAGAGGGTGCTAACGGCACGGGCGGTGCTGGCTTTTTGAAAAGCTCGCACTGGGATGACTCGTGGTCAGTTTCATCGTTCATGGATGAAATGGTGTCAGAGTAGTAGGAGTTAGTGGACTTTAGAATTGACCGTTCAAGGGTACGGATCCGGCGGTCCTTGTCTTTGTTTTCGCGTCGAAGACGCTTAATCTCGCCGCGGAGCTCGAACAACATCTCCTTGACGGAGTCGAATTCGACGAGTTGGGACCGCTGATCTGCCATCTTTAGGCTGATCAGCGGATAAAGAGGTAGGCGTTGGATTCACGCAGTCCCCCAGGCCTGCTTATTATTAAGCGGAACCAATATCATTGAGTTTCATTGAGTGCAACAACTTCCGATATTGGCTGCCTCCCGACAATCTCCAAGCGTTCCTCGCGGAAATCAAGGCAGATTCTCGGTTAGCGTGCTTTGATAAGCGTGCTTAATTTCTTAAAACCTAAACAGGTCCCCCTGCAAAGGTCGTGAGAAATTTTCTTGTTCGCGCCTTCCGGTGTCAGAGCAGTATAAAATACGTGCTAACCACGGGGACGTTCACCACACTGAAAGGAAATAAAAAATTACAGCTGGGCGGATGGCGCCTTTGCCGTGTTTGACACAAACGAGCTAAGAAGCTCGGTCAAATTCGGTAAAGGGTGTTGGGTGAATGGAGTAGAGTGGTAAATTCTCTCCAAAACACCAGGTCCGGCGGCTCCTTTTCCACGCTGGCAAAAACGAGCTAAAAAGCTCGGCCAGACAAGGGTAAAAAGGTGTTGGATGTTCTGAAAAGAAAATTGCTATTTTAAAAAGAACAGCAATTTTCCTCAGAGCACCATTAATCGTAAAATAGCTAAATAGCTTAAGAATAATTAATAGCAAAGAGAGCAGCTCGAAAGCGACGGAGAGGGCTTCAGAGAAGAGAGACGAACAACCTGACTGTTCGCTGTCTCAAGTCTGAATGATGTTGTTTGTGGGGGTGTGCGCCCTATTTAAGCCTTGCGGTCCGGCTCTTTCATTCCCGCTCATACCGGCGTGCACTGACGTGTCTCAAAACGGATTATAATAAAGCTGAGAACTCTAATATTTAAATATAAATTTTGATAATGTTTAATTATCAACCAATGTAATCAATTTAACTATATGGATATTTAGTGTTACTAGTAGTTTGACATACTTTTTAACACTAAATAATTCAAAAAGTTTACTTATATAAGTATTTGACTATTTCGTAAATTCGAATTCACAGCCTTAATTTATAATAAACTTTGAGGCACTGCCAACTCTAACTTACTCCAATTTAATAATTCCAGGAGTAAAAATAATAGCAATTTAATAAAATAAAACACTTTAACCTTGTTCGTGTAACATACTATTTTTTATTTATAATTATAATTTCTATTATACAATACAATTATACAGGAAATTTTTCTTCTAGGTAAAAATGCATAAGTTGTAAATTTTTCGTTGATTTTTTAACGAGTTCAATTTGAAGCTTTAAACGAGTGTTTTCCACTCACAGACTAAGCATGAAGTAAAATTTCGAGTTTAGAAAAGCCCCGTGAAAATTTGTCGAAAATTTACTTCATGCGCGACGCGTATAAAAGACAGATTTTGAGTGAAGTTCGAATATACATAAATTTCACAATAATTTAGTGTTTTATACGCGTGGCTCATGAAATAATATTTTGAGTTTAAAAAGCCCAGAAAATTTTCACGGGACTTTTCTAAACTCAAAATTTTACTTCATGCTTAGTCTAGGAGTGGTAAACACTTGTTCAAAACTTCAAATTGAACTTAAAATAAACACCAAATATCTAAATATTTACAAAAAATTGGCTGAATTTGGAATACGTATACTTTAAAGAAAAACTCCTAGAAATTAATATTTAAAACATGTTAATAATTTTATTTATTTACAATTTATTAAATTTTATTTTCGTTGCATTTTATTTTATTCAAGAGATTTTGCTTAGAAAATCTTTGTTATTTTTAAAAACTTAATATTAGTAATTTAAATAATACATTTTTGTAAATAATCTTTGTTTCAAATATGTTTTTATTATAACCAAATCAACGTGAATATATTTTTTAAATTTAATTACAGGTAACACAAACTATTATTTTAATTACACTTAACACTAACACAAAGTATCATTTTAATAACACTCCTTTTTAACACTCAATACAAAAAAAACGTATCTATGAAAGTACAGCGAAGCCGAGAGAGGTTATGATAGACTCAAAAACGTAACCCGTAATGACTTTGTATTTAAAGTCATTGTTCTCTCTCTCTCAGGAACTAGGGCCTGCGGGGAACGGGGTAGGGGAAAACAGGGAAAGATCCAATTCTGTCATACCTTTTAACACATATGTGTTCGTATGTGTTACGCCCATCGACGTACCTTGGTGATTGGCTTGGATTTCAAATTGTAATAAAGTGAACCCAATTTACATTCTTTTGAGTGCGATTTCGTTGGTTATGATTTTTAGTAGTTCTAGTATAAATTATTACTATTGTAAATAGGGTATATGTAACGAAGACCCTATGAAAAGATCGACACAGTTTTTTTCCATTCTAATAGAGAGTCGTGTACCCACGTCATAACAAATACTTTACACATAATTTAAACAAATTTATTGGTTTTCTAAATAGTCGAGGAAAAAAGTGGCAACATATTTTTATGTATTCCCTAAGTGGTCGAAAAAATAATCGAAAGAAATGTCACCGATTGATAAGGCTGAAAAGGAATGATGTTTAATCTTTCTGTAAGTGCAAAACACACAAAGGAAATCTAATGAATTTTCAAGTGCTCTAATAATTTTCTGTTTCCAAGCGTCTATAGCTTTTGAAACGTTTTATTTTTAAGATTCAACAAAAGTTTTAGCAAAAACATCACCATCTTTTTCTTCTTTTTTACGAAATCAATAGCCCTGGCTTCAAAACCCAAATAGCAAGAAAGCAAATCATCGTACAAACCTTTAAATTATTGAAAGTCGTTCCTTTATACACAAATTTCTTGTAGTGGATTTTAATTTTAATAATCCGTTAATCAAAAGTTTACAACGCATCGAAACAGTAGCAATTCTTCTTGCGTAATTAATAGCCTTAGCTTCGCAGCTTGGTCGACCAGTCGGAGCAATTACTATCGTAAGTGTAAATAAATACTAGCATATCTCCTAGTGAAGAAAACGATCGCTGTTTTGGCCGGGCTTACAGCTAACTCTTCGTCTTTGCACTATCTTTCTACGGCACTAAATGCCCTCTGTGTCAAGTTAGATAGTGGTCCCAAACTTGCCGCTTACTAGAATTGTCAGGTCGTCTGCATATCCCTGGGCATAAATGTCTTGGTTTTAGAGTAGCAGCAGAAGGTCGTCCATGACGAGACACCACAGGAGCTGGCGGGCACCCGCCAGCGACTATTGCTTCTGCTGTTTTTGCATATAGAGTAGTTGTTACAGTCCGACTTTTGAGCATATTGTTTACCCAGTGTCGCACTCGCAGGTTAATCCCTTTTTTCTCCATTGCTGTTGCTATGGAGTTAAAGGTTGTGTTGTCGAACTTCAATGTGCCTGTCTACTGGTTTTTCTAATAGTTTTAGAATAAATGATGACTAGCTGATCGGTCTGTAAGATTTTGCCTGGGCATATAAGGCACGGCCTGGCTTTGGTATAAATACCACCTTTACAGTTCACCAGCTGCTTGGGATGTATAAAAGAGCAAGGCTTGCTCTAAGGATCTTACATAATGGTTTCTTTAGTGTTGCTATTCCCTTTTGTAACATGACAAGATATATCTTGTCAGAACCTGGTGATTTAAATGGCTTGAACGTAATAATTCCCCATTCGATGTCACCAGCCTTAGGTTCTCGGATACAGGGTTGTCAAGTATTGTAGAACTCGGAAAGTGCGTCTGCAGTAATACCTGCAGGGTCCCTTCTACCGAGTCTTTGTACTTTCCACATTTGGTCAGCAGCCGATGTTCCCAGTATGATCTTTGCTGAGCGCCTCGAGTAGACGGGAGCTTGTGGGTTCACTTTTTATGTTCCCACAGATTTTTTGCCAGGAATCTCTCTTGACTTTTTAATGGCATTGTTATATGCCGTGAGGGCCGTTTTGTACTGCGCCCATTCACCATTTCTCTTAGTTATAATAAATAGCCTTCTGATGCTTGCCTTTGCGCTACCAAAATCCTGATGGAACCAGGTAACCCTAGTCAAGGTAGGTTTGATGGTTCTTGGACAGCTTGTTTCAAACGATGTATTGATAGAGTCCGTGACGCTTTGCACAATGACTTCCAGCTCATGCGTTGTTCTTGCTCTTGTTGGGCAGTCCCCGATTCTGTTAGCTAGTACCTCATTGTACAGGTCCCAGTCAGTTCTCTTCGGGTTTCTGTTTTGAATTTCTAGTGGTTTTTCAGATTCGATATCGGATCGTATATATCTATGGTTCATCGAACACATGCCAAAGTGTTATAAATTTACTTGCCTTGCGAGAAGCAAGTGTAATGTCTCACCGCGCTCGCGAACGTGGGTACATTTGCAATATTTGCTATTTCAATGTCATTCTCTAAGATCAAATCTAATAGTTTCTCACCTCTTCGATTGATGTCTATGCTCCCCCATATATTGTGGTATGCGTTGGCATCACATCCAAGGATCAGCGGTATGCCATTGTGACTCCCGCAATATTTCAGCCACTGAACTTCGTTTGACGGCGATGGTTCGTTGGTCGTAGGGAAGGTAACCGGATCCCAGTATAAACTCCCTTCGAGTTTCCTTTTCCACTACTTCCAACCGTGCTGCTACTAGGTCTCTGCAACGTAAGTCCCATAGTGGCTTTAAATTCAGTTTATGTTTTACAGTTATACATGCACGTGGATAACACATAGGTTCGGCTACTATTATTCTCCTGCCCTGTATGTTTAACCTCTTTACTATTTCATTATGGAGCCATGGCTCTTGTACAAGTGCAATGTCAATATTTTCTCTTAGGATATTTGCACTGAGGGCAGCAGATGCCGCCCTACAGTGGTGTATATTTGTTTGTAGTAATTTAAACATTACTTACCCTTCGGTGATTCGAGTAGTGGACTGTCTGTCATCCATTGCTCCATCTCCGGACAATGGGTTCTCTTCCACTGATTCTTCTCTCGCATCCTCAGGTTTGGCGTCGGTCTTTCCCGCCAGCGCCCTGAGGGTGATGTGCGAGAAGCCGAAGTGCAACCTCTTCGTTTCGCTTATCTTCCCCCAAGAGACCTTGTCCATCAGTGTGATGTACTAAGTTCCCTTGCGGTCCGGCTTTGCGTTTACTACTCTCCAGGTATCGGTGCTCATGTTGTTCTGCACCGATATTCTGTTGAGGAAGGTGGAAATAGACACATTTAAAAAGTTTCGAAGTTGTTGATAAACAATATTGAAAATCAGGGTTTTCTAAAATTAATCATATCTTCTTAATTTGTTTTGGGAATCTATAATATTACCAAAATATGTTAAAAATTGTTACAGTTCAAAATTGCCATACGCAATTTTTCTCCTTATATATTCAAATTTGCCACCGTAATGGTAATATTTTTCCGTAGTTAACCTTGAGTAATTAAATGTATTTCTAGAGATGAAACTTATAGGAATTAATTGCCTTGCACGTAATTGGGTTGCATATGTTCGTTACTATTTTCTAGGATTTCTGGAAACGAATTTCTGTTTGTTTATTTCGTTTGGTAATTATCTATTTAATTAACTCTCGACGCTGGATCTTATCTGTTTTAATGTATAACAAATTCAAGTTGGTATACAGTTAGTTTTGGAATGAACCGGAAATGCACCACGGATTTTTAATTTTTCGCGGTTATTGGGTTGGGAGAGAAATTGTTCTTTAAGATGGCCGGAATATCCAGTAAGGGAGGTTCAACAGGTTGGTCTGTGGTGAAGCTCGGTTGTGTTACTGAAGAACTCTGTGTTGAGTTTTGGCTGTTGTTATTAGCTAGTTTTGTAGTAACACACGTGTAATAACTTTGTCAGTGTTAAGTTAATTAGTTGTTGGTGTTTTGGAAGTTAGAACTTGCTGAGAAGTTTATCGCCGTCGGCGGATGTTAAACCACGTGCAACCATGATTCTTTTTTGACCGGAGTAAAAGTCAGCAGAGGTAGGCCTTAATTCTTTAATCTATTTCAATTCAAATTAGCCGTGCAAATCTCTATTTTCTTGATTTTATTTTACACAGGTATTTTATTCTGCCTAACATCTATTCCGGGGCTGGAGTTTTGTTGTTATTTCCAAGAAAGAATTTAATATTAAAAATTCTTCTCTAAATGGAAATGTGCTGAGTTTTACATATTGGAATTCGTGTGTGGGGTTTGCGTTCCTGGATTTAGTGGAGGATTAATCAATTCAGTGGCGTTCAGTTGTTTTTCAGTGGTTATGTTGCGTGTTCACAAATTCCTGGACGAAGAGTAAGCGGTCAAGTCTCAAATTCCATTGGGTTTCTGCGAATGCTAGTTGTGTGATGAAGAGGAGTCGATGCAGTTGAGATTGATGTCGTAGAGTGGTAGTCGGTGGAATTAAAATTCATAAAGGATGACTGAAGTCAAGAAAACGTTCGCTCGGTTATGTATATTTTTATTTTTGAATTTCTATTTTGAGTCAATTTAACTAGGTTGATTTTATTTTCTTTTCTATTATTTCACATCATAGATATTTAAAACACTTAATTCAAGTATAAATTTAATTATGGATTTTTGTTATTAACAGAGTTAGAGACCAGCATTTGAAGTTTACCTGTTAGTTTACTCGTCATGTATCTGTCGTAGGTATTTTACAACAGCTGCGTGGAATCGTCGAGGTAGCGCTACCAACTATTCAACGTTTGACTGTAATTATTAATCATCTTTGGTAAGTGATACATATTTTATTTCTGAGGGATGAACTTGATATGTGATATTTAAGTGACGGGTCATAAATAGTTTGTTTTAATTAAATGTGAGTGACAATTGGGTTGTTGGATATAGGCAACACAATTAACTTGACAGTATTTCTGGTAGCGATAAGCAATATTTTGTTTATATTGAATTATTGTATGCTTTAGCTCTAGCATTGTTATTAGTTGGGTAGCATAGCTATCTTAAATCTTATTTGAATTGTTTATTATACAATTCATTTTATATTGGAAGATGTGAAATAATTCTGAGAAGGTAAATTAAAAGATTAGGGTTTGTTGCCAATAGAATTTGTTCCTTATTTACAATAAATTGTTAAGTATTTCTTTAACCATTATTTGTTTTCTCTTCAACTTGGTTTTCGAATTTCACCAAGGTAAGTTCCAGACGGACCGAAGGATTTTAATTATAATTCGGTGGCGCTCTTTTATATCGTTGGGACCTAGCCACTTTATCGGCTGACAGCGGGGTAAATCGTTCGGTTCGGGGACTTGCATGCCACATGGTTATTGAATCATAGCGTTTGTTTTTAAATTATGATTCATATTAGTTAATATAAGGGAGTGCTGCCCAGGAGGTAACTGGGACGGTAACAAAATTATAAGGATTAAATACACTAGAAGGGAATTTACGTAAAAAGAAAAATCAAAATCATTTGACCGAAAGTATAGAAATTTATCCAAGCTTGATTTTATTATTAGTATTTATTTTATTGAGAAATATTTAACGCAATAATTTCGAAATTGCACATATATCCATTCAGTGTTTGTTAAAATACTAATTCCAAACGAAGTTAATGCACACATTAAATCATGTGGTTATTGTGCAGATTGGAATTTATTATTCACAATAGAATTATTCATGCGTTCCATTCATTTATTGTTTGCTTTTATTTATAACATATTTATTTTATTATCGTTTGGCGTTATATAAAATGCATTTAATTGCTGCATTAGTTACTAATTAAATATTGATCATATTAGTTACAAGCATTAATGATGTTAAAAATCATACTTTGATTTAATTGACTATTTACTTACAAACCTTCACATTATACATATAGCGATTAGTTTTTTCTTTTAGCTGTACATAATCCGATGATTACAGCGTTTAGTAAATCTTCAGAAATTCGTTGTTTTTATAAAAACGGTCAGTATCGGCTTCGTATCTATTATATTGACTATTTTGACAGTATTGACTATCGATTATGTTAACTATTTTAACATTACTGATCTGTCAATATAGATCAATTATATTGACTATTTTGACAGTACTAACTCTATTGACTGCATCAATTATGTTAAATATTTTGACAGTAGTGACTAAATCGATTATATTGACTATGTTGACTATGTTGACTATGTTGACTATATTAATTATCATTTAACAAAATTGACAATATCGACTGTTCTTTAACTATATTGACTATATTGAAAAGTTGTTGAATATCTTGGAAACATCGATGTTTTTCAGAAAATGATTCGAAATGTAACGGAATTTTAATATATTAAGAAAATGTCGTAAATGTAAAATAATTTCAAATCTGCCATCTAAAACGTTTTCATCTGTTTGACGGATACGTTATATTATATGAGCTATAAATGTCACAATTAACCCTCTCATGCGCTACTTTTCAAAATTAGATTTTGTGGTGAAACAAAAATTAATTTGGTTGGAATTGAGCTTTATATTGACAAGAATAATAAATAAGTTGAACATTTTTGAAAACTTCAATTATTTTCAGAAAAAATAAAATGTACACGTATGTGTACACAGTGCACTTATGGTAAGAAATAAAGACACATATAATATTATACTATAAATGTATTGTTCACGTAGAATCTGAAATATTCCATTTTATTATGTATAATATACCTCAAAACATTCGGGAAACAGCGCTATTTCGCATCTTTTGCACATATATCGTGTTCTTTTTAAACAATTTACACTTTTGCAACGTGCCGCATTTTTTATTTCAAGTTTTTTGGAAAATGTGGCCCTTTATCTAATATTTTCTTAGTGGGAACCACTGTACGCTTTCTTTTTTTATAGCAGGAAGAGTTGTACTTTTTGGACGACCCTTTTGTCGTGTCATCTGTCCATCTCCACGGAAAATTAGAGCAGTTGCAATGCGACTTTTGAATTGTCGTAAGTCCAACTTTTCGATTAAATTGTTCTTATTCCAACGCCATAAAATGCAAGAATTTACCATAGCTACATTTATTAGGTGGTAAAATATTCAAGATAAATTCAAATTCAAAACTATTTGAATTCGAGAAAATAAGCTTACGCTTCTTATAGTTTGCACACTTTAAACATAATATATAAAATTACGAAAAAACTATTCGTGAAAATGCAAACAGTGTCTTAATTAATAAGACAATTTAAGACGATAAATATCCATTGAAACAACTACTTCCCGTGCAAATACACCTCCGGATATTGAATTATACAATGAAATATTTAAAATCTTAATTAATTTGATTTGTTACAACGCTCTATTAAAGCATATGTAACGTTTAGGTCAAATTTTCTTCAAACCAACTAACAATAATTAAACAATCATTTTAAATTGTATTGTTAGTTGGTTTGAAGAGAATTTGACCTAAACGTTACATATGCTTTAATAGAGCGTTGTAACAAATCAAATTAAATAAGATTTTAAATATTTCATTGTATAATTGTTATTATCAGATGTTGCACACGAATAACTTTTAAGACCATCTTTTTTCAATAACTTCTCCGATTTCAAAATTTTGTCAGCTCCTTTCAACCTATTTGATCGCATTGTTCCCGTATATCAAATTTTTTTCTGCGTTAACGCATCTATTAAAGGGATATTTGAAAATAGATTATTGGCATAAATTTTGTAATTTTTTGTTTTCAATATCATGACATAATCTTTTCACGACATCCCCGGCTGCACCAATTTCAGAAATATCTTGCCTATTACCAGAAATACCTTGAAATATTTCAAAACAATACGCATATCCAGATGTGCCTGCCCGGACCTATATTTTACATCCCCAATATTTTGGGCTTTTTTGGTAAGTATTGTTTCAATGATGAGCGTCCTTTAGAAGGTACCATAATTTCATCAATTGACATACAGAGAGTTTTATATAACTACGAACATTTTCAATGTTTATTTTCGTATGTTCGATTTCTTAAACCAAAGCATTCAATACACCTTTAATTTTAAGGTATGACCATTAAAAATTATAGCCAATTGCAATCAACGCCTCAACTTATTTCAGTACAAATTGTACAAACAGGGAGTTTTTCTTTTAAGTCCTAATTATAGCGTGTGTGCCGTAAATCTTTAGATGATCCTTGTTTTTTTTTAAGAGTTCAATTTAAAACTAAAAACGAGTGTTTTCCACTCCCAGACTAAGCATGAAGTAAAATTTCGAGTTTAGGAAAGCCTGAAAATTTGGTTTGGTCGCATAGCGCGAAGCGCGGAGCGACCAAACCAAATTTTCAGACTTTTCTAAACTCGAAATTTTACTTCATGCGCCACCGGTACAAAATACTGACATATTACGCAAACACACCGCAAACTTCACATTGAATCAGTGTTTGGTGGCGGTGGCGCATGAAGTAAAATTTCGAGTTTAGAAAAGCCTAATTTGGCTCGGTCGCTTCGCTTCGCTACGCGCCCGAGCCAAATTTTCAGGCTTTTCTAAACTCGAAATTTTACTTTATGCTTAACCTGGGAGTGGAAAACACTCGTTTAAAGCTTCGAATTAATTTCTTTTAATAAACCAAGTGTCGGAAAATGTACAACGTATGCATATGTATACTTAAAAGTAAAATTCTCTGTATGAAAATTAACATTGAAAATGTTTGATGTTACATAAAACTCTCTGTAAATTGTTCAGGATCAACAGCCGAATGAAAAGTTTCATGAAGATGATCAATTACAGGACGTAGGCGAAACAGCCTACCCGTATTATTGATTGTTGAAGCATCTACAAAATGTAAATATCTTCGAATTTCTTTAAACCGTTTCTGAGACATAGCATCTGCTATGAAATTCATCCTCAATCCATCTTCAGAAGACCAATATTGCCTAATTCTTGGGTATTTGATGTATGACTGCTTCTGCTTCATTAATGATGTCGTAGTGGGTATTAAGTCGCACATACTTATATATGCTGACGATATCAAGCTTTATCGAGAGATAAAGTCAAAAACAGATTGTGATATTTTATCAAGTGATATCAACCAAATTCATGAGTGGTGTATCATGAATGACATCCCTCTAAACCTCAATAAGTGCAATTTTATTAGTTTCAATAGGAAAACAAATCCCATCAGTTTTAATTATGCTATTTGCAATGACATCATATCAGGTTGTTGTACAATTAAGGATCTAGGAGTGCTGCTCGATTCTAAATTAACCTTTCATGAACACATTGAAAAGGTATGTAAATCTAGTTACAAAATGTTAGGATTTATTGCACGTAACTCAAAGGACATCAGGAATATCGACACGTTAACTAAAATTTAAGATACATTTGTACGCTTGCTCAATTAACCAACTAGAGAGCATTCAACGCAAATTTCTAAAAATGATTTATTTCAAAAAACACCGAGCTTATCCTGTTCAAAATTACAATCACGATAATCTGCTTCGAGAGTTCAATATGCACTCCCTCGAAACACGTTGGAAACCATCTTCTCTGTTATTTTTACACAAACTACTAAATAATGAAATCGACGATATCCACTTAATGTCAAAACTTAATTTCTATGTACCAAGATTGAATTCCCGAAGCAGATGTACATTTGCATACACCGTGTCGAGAACTAATATTCTCCATTATTCTCCCTTAAACTGCATGGTACGACACTGTAACAATGTTCCAGACATGGATATATTTAATGTAACCTCCCTTGATATCAGAACCCCATTATCACCGTTAATATAAGTCTTTTCTTTTGTTTTTTGTTATCAAATATGCCATATAATTTATCCACTACTCTACTTTATTTCTACCATTTTGTATTAATGTTTATTTTTAGTTAGTATATTTTTAAAAAACTGTATTTTTCTCTGTAAAAAGAATTTATTCTGCTGAGAAATAAACGATTATTATTATTATTATTATGACATCATAGTTGTAATATCCAAAAATATTTTGAGTTCACTAAGTGTCAGATTGAAATTTATTTTGTTATTCTGATAGGCATATACATTTGAATGGAAAACAATTGTGTCTCTCAAAAATGAATCAGAAAAAAAAATGGTTGAAGTAATCTATTGGTGAATTACCATGAACATGTACATTCACTAACATTATGGCGGACGAGTCAAGTGTTAGAACGGACGAGTCCGAGAAAAAATGTAACAAGTGCAAAGTCAAATCAGTGAATACTGTGCCTTGTGTGGTCTGTGAACTGGAATTCCATCCCTCGTGTCTGAAAATTCATGGTAGGGCTTGTGGAAGGCTGAACGCGGCATCAACCGACGATCAAGAAATTGAGGTTACGTCACATGGCTCAGCAATGGCAAGTACGATCCAATTCAATTTCATTACTGAAGAAAATAAATTATTGCGAAAACTCATTAAAGAACTTGAGAGCAAAAATGAAATCCTAATAGAAAATAACTGTCTATTGAAAGACAAAATCTTATCATTACAAGATAAGCAAAGCTACGAACCTCTAATTAAAAATAGAGCAAGAGACGTCGTAAATATTCAACAGGTGTCGGAGCCATCGACAAAACACACTAAAAGAAACAAACCAGCAAAAACTGTAAACAAAACCTCCTCGGCTCCAACCAGCGAAGAGTCCAAAGTCTCGCTGTCGCTGCGTCATGAACTGAGCATCACTACGCCCGATAAAGATGGACAGGAAAACAAAGCAAACAAAAAAGAAGCGGACGGTTTTACTGTTGATACAGAAAAAAGTCCTAATAAAAATAAAAATAAAAACCAGAGTAATGCATCAATCACCACCGGTAGCAGTACATCAGCACTACCACAAATATCGGCATTGGAATGTAACAATGTAACACAACTCCCGGATGCTGAATGGAAAACTAAAATGAAAAGGAAACAAAAAACATACATAAAAACTGGAATTGCTATGAACACATCAATTCAGGGAGTTCCAATAAAAAGAAAGGGATATCTGCACTTATATAGGGTAAAGGCGGACACAACTGAAGAAATGATATTGAAATATTTAACGGAAGAAAGAGGTTTTCTAAATGTAGAATGCGAAAAGCTCAATTCCAAACATCCAAATGAGTACAGCTCCTTTAAATTAACCTTTCCTATTGAATATTTGGAAGAAATAAAAGATCCCGAAATATGGGGATCGGGAATAAGATATGAACGTTTTTTTCCCACACTTCGGAAAAAAACACATGTGAAATAGACAATTATGAAAGCCTTAACATATTTTATGTCAACATACAGTCTGTTAGAAATAAAATTAACGAAATGGAGTCATTTTTATTTGAATTAAACAACAGACATGATATAATTATGCTTACTGAGCACTGGCTATCAGATCAGGAGGCGGAGCTTTGTAGACTAAATGGAAAACCTGCGGTGTCGTTCTACTGTCGATCAACATCTAATCACGGAGGAGTGATGAATTTACTAAAATCAGAACATCATCCGAGGGACGAAAAATGGATTTCTGCATTATCCCAAGAAAAGGACTGTGAACTGTGCGGTACATTTATCCCACTAATCAACACATACGTTATTACTGTTTATAGGTCTCCATCTGGAAACTACGGTGTATTTTTTAACATACTAAATTCGGTATTAGAAAGATTACTATTAAAGGCATGCTATATCGTTATGGCTGGGGACTTTAATATAAATCATTTTTCTAGTGATATTAATACAAATACACTGCTCGATGTAATGAAGAGTTTTGGGCTAAGGCAACTTGTTGATTTCTCAACACGCGGAAGTAATTGTATTGATAGCATTTATACTAACATTAATTACAATCAAATTATAAACATTGCTAAATTAAATACAACCTCATTCACTGACCACCATGGAATCTCTTGTTCTATAAATGTAAAGAAACCAATAAAAGACACAAAAAGAGTAAATATTCGTCCGATTACAACTGTAGGTAAGATGGCGTATTATGATTTATTAAGCAAACTTGATTGGGGTTTTATAGACTCAAATGAGAACTGTAATAATAAGGCAGTACAGCTGCTTGATATATTAGTGAGCAATTATAATACGGCGTTTCCTGAAAGAAAGGCTAAAACAATTGCAAATACACTAGCTCCACAATGGTATTCAAACGATTTAAGAAAGATGAGAGAAACAATTAATCTCTTCTCTGAAATGTGCTGTAGAAATCCCACAGCTGAATTAATATCTTTATGCGGTCATCTTAAGTCAGATTACAAAAAGGCTATTACTCAAAGAAAAATCCGTGCAAATGACAATTTTATAAACGGCTGTTCTAACAATATTAGGGGTATGTGGAAACTAATACACTCACATAGGCCAACTCTTAATCAGAGAGAAATCGCAACGAATATATCTGCCGACGATTTTAACAGTTTTTTCATTAATGTTATAGATGATATTGTAAAGAACATAACAACGAATCATTCGAACACTGCAACGGTAATTCCTCTTTCAAATAGCAACAGGTATTTTAAATTTGAGGAGGTATCGTCAACTCATGTTAGAGACATTTTTTATGTCATCAAGAATAAAAACAGTAAAGATATATATGGCCTATCAACTGACGTGATAAAATCGGTTAAAGACATTATCATGCTGCCGTTGACACGTCTAATTAACCAGTGTTTGCGGGAGAGTTATTTTCCAGACTCACTCAAAATTTCAAAGTGCATTCCCGTACTTAAGAAGGGCAATCCATCCGATCTGAATAACTATCGGCCAGTGTCAATAATTCCTGTCATTGCAAAAATCTTGGAGTTAGTAATGTACAGACAAGTATCACAGTATTTTGAAGACAATGACCTATTAGCAGAACAGCAATTTGGATTTAGAAAAGGAAGATCGACAATTCATGCAATTGTAGAACTCATTGATTCAATCTTGAGTGGTCTGGATTCCAAATCATCTGTACTGGTTAATTTTATGGACTTATCAAAGGCATTTGATTGCGTATCACACCAGTTATTAATAACTAAACTATATAGTTATAACTTCATGCCAGCCAGTTGCAGAATGATATTGTCTTATCTAACTAATCGAAAGCAGATTGTATCTTATGGCCATAATACATCTGATGAAGTACATGTTACTAGGGGAGTACCGCAGGGATCTCACTTAGGGCCTCTTTTGTTTTTGATTTACGCGAATGATTTTCCATACATATTTAGTAACAGTCAGGTAAATGTCACTCAATTTGCTGATGATACCTCAATTTTTGTCACTAATCCTAATATAGACCAACTATTAGCATTTGAAGTTGATGCAAGGAGGGCATGTAAAATATGGTTTGATTCAAACAGTCTTTGCATGAATGATGAAAAAACAGTGAGCTTATTATTTACTTTGAAAAGTCATCAAGAAGAATTTGTAGCTGATTCAGCCAAGTTTCTAGGGCTACAGATTGATAATAAGTTAAAGTGGGATGCGCATGTCGCTAAATTGGCAAATAAAATAACGAAGAATATATATCTCTTGAGAAACTTAGTAAGATGTGTTTCCCAATACGTTGTCAGAACAGCTTACTTTGCGGTATGCCACTCAGTTATGTCATATGGACTTCTTGCTTGGGGTCACTCCAGTGCCGCGGGACGGATTTTTGCTTTACAGCGTAGAGCTGTTCGAATAATAGCTAATGCGGGTTACAGGGAAGACTGCAGGAATGCTTTTGTGGAGCTAGGTATATTAACTCTGCCTTGCCAATATATATTGCAATGTTTACTCTGGGTTAAAGATCACAATGAAAATTATTTGGAAAACAATCAATATCACAATTACCCGACAAGGCAAAACGATGAAATACGACCTACGAGAAGCCGGTTAACTTTATCACAAAACGGTACACGCTATCATGCACCAAAATTATTCAACAAGTTACCACAAGAAATAAAACTCCTCAAAGCTAAACTGTTTAAAATAAGCATTAAGAAAATATTACTCGAGAATGCATTCTATTCTTTGGACGAGTATTTATATCATAATTTTAATATGTAACTGATTTTATTTTAATTAGTGTATGTCAATTTAGTGTGATTACTGATTGTGTTGTATTGTAATTTTTAAAAAATCGTTTTATATATATTTGTCATATTTATTTATTTATTAGTCATATTTCATACAATAATATTTATGTGTTTTAATAATGTTACTATAGACATAATAAAGGGATTAATTAACAATAATAATATGTATGTAAATGACTTGTGTAAACTTATGTAAGGCACCAAATAAATTGATTTGATTTGATTTGATTTGATTTACTGGCGATAGGAATATTAGCACCAAATAAATTTTCTTTATTCAGAACCCAATTAGGCGAGCAATCAGGTTTCTGGGTAGATTCTTTTTCTCTTTTCTGGGTCCAAATTTTTTTCTAGTTGTGTTTTCTCCATATCTGCCTCTTCAATATCATGTTCCTCTTCGACATTTCTTCTTGATCGCCATTATTTTTAAACACGGACTCTATGTCTTCAGAATTGCTATCTGATATGATTCCATCTTCTGAGTTATCGGTATATAACATTGACTCAATTTCCGCGTCGGTCAATGAACGTCGTCTTTCATACTCGCTATATTTCGTTTTTTTCCTTTACTTGTGACGTTGATAGATTTTTCAGTCGTTATGCTTTCTTTACTTTTCACGTTGATAGATTTTTTTAGTCAAGATATTGTCAATTTTATTATGTTTATTTTTTTCTTTTCCAACAGAATCTTCTATACTATCTTCAGGTAAATATTCTAACTCACTATCCGATGACATCAATATTTTCTCTAGTTCAGCTTGAGATAGAGGACGTTTTGGATCAATCTTTCTGCTTGAAGTCGAAGAAATAGGTGGTAAATTTGCTGTAATTTTGCTTAGTGATTCATCATACAGATCACAATCTTTTAGTAATCGATCCATCTGTTCATCAGTAATACCATTTTCTTCATGATCCCTTTTTAGCAAACACCATTTTTACTGAAGTTACAAAAAGAAAAAAAGTTATAAAATATATATTTATACAAATAAAAATAACATTACTTGAGATATTTCAACGTATGTTTTCTTTTTTCTAAAAACGTTGTTTACAATTTTTGTGCGCGTTTTGTCCACATATGTGTACAAATATATTTTATCAATTTTCGTAAATATAACGGACTATTTTGTGAGAGCGAGTTATTAATTTTGAGAACAAACTAATTTTATAAAAGAAAACATTTTTTACTTACCTAAAAATACTTTATTTTGCCGTAAACCGCCTTTTTTCTACTGTCCTTGCACAAACTAACTATAAACACACAGAACATATGGAGACTTGTTCACAAACGATTATAATATGCAATTCAGTACAACTGCAGCCATCTACGAATAACTAGCGAAAATATATGTCCACAAATGTGTACTTAAATCACTTCTATAAGAATTTAACTGATACTTTTGGAAATAAATAGAAAAACAAACGTGTCCACAAACGTGGACGTGGTGCATGAGAGGGTTAAAATAAAATAAAATATACAAATAGAAAATATTTAAAAATGTCAAATTAGACAACGACATGTCAAAATTGACATGGCTATCGAAAAAAATTCACAATCGAATGCGATATATTTTGTACACGAAATATCGCAAATGACGAAAATTGTCATATGTGACACTAATATGGTAATTGTCGAATATGACGTAAAAATACTAAAAATTTCATATTTAAGATGAAAGTAGTAAATGTCGAATGTGACGTAAAAATACGAAACATGTTATATTTGACAGGAATATCGTAGAAGTCAATTATGACAAAAATATTAAAATGTCATATGTGACATAAGTGTCGTAAACGTCGAATGTGACCTAAAAATACGAAAAATGTGACATAAAAAATACATAAAATACAAAAAATTACATATGTAACACGAATGTCGTAAATGTCGAATCTGACATAATAATACGAAAACTCTTGGATGCAACATAAAAATATGAAAAGTGTCAAAAATTGTCATACGTGATTTAAATGTAACAAACATACCAAACATGTCATATATGATGCGAATGTCGTATGCGACATAAAAGTACAAAAAATGTAAAATTTAACGTAAATGTCAAAATTGACATAAAAATACGAAAAATATCTAATCTGTGATGATAGTAAAACACTAACACTAACACTAGTTGATTTAAATTAAAACACTTGGTTTGGTTTCGTTTGTTTCACGTATAAGTAAAACAAACCAAGTGTTTTAATTTAAATCATCCAGTATTAGATTCAAAAATGTTTCACCACGGGTTAAGTGAAAAATTAATTAAAGATAAAATTTTTAGTTTAGAAAAGCCACGCATAGAAAATTTTCACAGCGTTTTTCTAAAC
Source organism: Philonthus cognatus (assembly GCA_932526585.2). Classification (NCBI taxonomy): domain Eukaryota; kingdom Metazoa; phylum Arthropoda; class Insecta; order Coleoptera; family Staphylinidae; genus Philonthus; species Philonthus cognatus. The sequence continues at coordinate 6,178,906 of OW052249.1, read as the reverse complement.
TCGATACTTCACTTCGTGCGCCACCTGTACAAAAACACTAGTTTATTGTGTAAAAAATTAAAATATATCAAATATGACGTGAATATCAAAAATGTCATAAAAGTCACTCGATTACTTTCATTATTTTCGTTGTGTAATAAAAAAAGACGTGATTTTTTTCAATCAAATTTTATTGATTCTAAAAGTTAAAACGATCCTAATTATTATAGTTTTCATAAGATCTTCCTAAAGTTTTGAGTGGATATTAAGGAAAGTATGGTCTTTCAAAATATGACAAAACTTAAATTTGATTCACCGATGGTTTTTGAGTTATTTTCATCTAATTGTCAAAAAGTGCGTTTATTTTTTAAACCAAATTTTATGGATTGTAAAATTTAAAAACATCATAACTTCAACATTTTAAGTGAAATTTTTATAAAATCTCATATGGATGCTCTATTAGAATATGTAAAATTATTATAAAACTCCATCGATGGTTTCTGACGTATTTACAAAAAAAAAACATAGTAAGGTGATTTAATCCTAGTTTTAACGCAATTTCAGTTTCAGACATTCATAACTTTTGAAATTTTCAGAATATCGTTATATATAAAATTTTGTGTAAAAATCAACTAAATATTGCCTTTTCAGAATATATCAAAATATTAAAACTCTCTGTCGATAGTTTTTGAGTTATTTACAAAAATGCTTCGCTATGACAAAAAGTGTATGCACATTAAATGTTAGTTTTTCGATTATCTACAATTTTTCTTAGCAAGAGTTTTTCATGTAATCAATTTTAAAGAAAATTTAAAAAAAAATGCTAAGAGTAAACTACCACTTCCGGGTTCCGCAGTTGATCGGATACTATTATTGTAATTAAAAGCTTAAGTTTATAGTGTTATTTTAAAAGCTCAATCGGTTTAGACTTTATCGTGGCGACAGAATTATAGTATTACAGAATTACAAAAAGACAGAAAGACAAGGACAGAAGGACAGAATTATAGACAGACATTTTTCAAAAATGGTCCTAATCAACTCGAGGGACCTCAAAATGAATATATCCACTAAAATGTTTGATTTAAAAATGTTCGCAAAAAAAATCCCTTTATGGGGGAAAATAAAAAATTAAAGTTAACTATTATTTTGGAAGAAGGTTATTTAAAAAAAATATATAATTACTGTAATTTTATAATATTTACGCAGCCATTGACTTATTTTTAGTTCATCTAAATCGGCCAATAAATAACAGAGTTATGGCGTTGGGCATTTATTATCGATGACTCAGTATGTTGTCCTACCACAAGCTTATATTTTGACTTGCATCAAGTCACAAATTAAGCATGATTAAGCATAAAGTAACATTTTGTTTATAGAAAAATCTGAACGTTTTGAAGTTTCTTTAAGCTCAACATTTTAATTCATGTATTAATCTAAAGCTCAAAACAGCCGTTTCAGATTTTATAAAATGACTGGTTTTTGAAGTTGCCAGAAGAGTTACATTATGATACAAAAGACCTAATTCTTGTTTGAAAAAAAAGCTACTATTGCATAACATATTGCAGAAATATTTGTTGCCCATTGCATCACATTTTCTTTAAAAGGCACTGTATATGACACAAATAGCAGACGTTTAACAAAATATAAAATCAAATACTTATCTTAATTACCAGCAGTACAAAATTACTAAAAATTCTATTCATATCACTCATATTTTAGACGTCTGACTAAATAATTCAAATAAAATTCTATACATACCTAAAGTAATACTGAAATTATACCACACATTATTAACGATTTACGTCAGATGCTAATAACAGCAGGCGTAACGTATACATGGCCATTAATAACGAATTCCGGCATCCGTTGCTGGCAATAGATTATCACGAAGTGTGGCTACAATATGGCACATTCATGTATAAAACTTAACATAGCCAGAGCGAACACACACGTTTACGCAGAGGGCTATTGATTAGTCACCGTTTGACCATAGGATTTGTCCGCTATTATATTGTTATTGACATGCCGTATACACAATTCATATATTATGCACGTCATGTGACGCGTGTATTTCAAAATAGAATTTCCCATTTACTAGCCAGGGTTGTAAAAATGATTGTTCAGAAATTAAATATATTAAGTTACCTCAAACACGAACAAGTTACAACATTTTTGTTTTCTATTTATTATACTGCGAATTATTTATACTTGATTTGAGTTTTTAGCAAGGGTGTGGAACCTTTTATCTTCATTGGACAACGTTCGCCAAGGATGAGTTGTCTTGGGCCACAATAAAAAAAAATTATTACCACTGAAAATCATTATTGACAGACGAAACATCTGATTCCGTGTTATTCTAATTAATTATTTTTAGCACGTATGTGTTTCTGAATTTCATTTTAAATCAGTTTTTATACGCCTGGCGCATGATGTAAAATTTCGATTTTAGAAATGCCTGAAAATTTGGATTTGCAAATCCAAATTTTTAGGCTTTTCTAAACTCGAAATTTTACTTTATGCTTAATTAGGGACTGGAAGACACTCGATAAGAGTATGTTATTAAATATTATTATTTTTTCATACATTTAACCATTTTTACCCCTAAACAAAGATATTGTGATTTTCCGGAAAATTAACGGTAAACCTGTTTTAAGTCCTAAATTTCGTCGCGAAATTTAAAAATAAACAAAATTGTATGTATGGAAGCTCAAAGTTGACAAATATGCAAAGCTAATGAAGAAAACTGCACTGGCGCGTTTTTTAATAAAATTGTAAAAATAATAAACGCGTTGAAGCCAAGTTAGAATCTCTTATGTAAAAACTGAAAATCAATGAGAGGTGGATGTTCGTACCTGTCGCATTGTACATTAGTGCAGAAAAAGAGACCGTATCAAAGGTATGGGAGCGATTATATAATACAAAGGTTATAAAATCTGACGGAAAAACGCGTGGTACTCATAACCGGAATGACAATTTTCTTACTTTTTTGTTCTTCAATTGGTCATAGAGGGTTTATTTCAGTACAAACTTAAGGATACAATGATTGTCAATCATAAATTTACGTTAATCTGCGTCATCGATAAAAAATATGTTTTATTGACATATTAGTGCTTGAACTGTCTACACGTTACTCAGCTCAAACTTTTAATCTTGCTCGTATATGCATACAAAATTGGCTCGTGATCATATTAATTGGTTGTTGTCAGAATGGAAAAAGTTTAATGGTCAAAGGAAAGTAAAATTAACTTATTTTGAGATGATAGGATAGGGTATGTCAGTCGTCCAATCAACAGGCGGTATGATAAAAAGTAAACTGCTGCGACCGTGAGATTTGGAGGAGGTATGTTATGGAGTAGAAATCTTATTTATATTCGAAAATTCGAAAGTGAGCCCATTGTGTCGTATTAATAGTAAAATAAATCAAATTTAATGTAAAGACATCCTTAACACCGCAATGTTGCCAAATATAAGCCAATATTTGCCTCATGACTGAATTTTCCAGCATGACAATGACCCTAAACGTACGCAGAGAGTATAATAAGTTGGCTAATAAAATATGGCGATTGCGTCAAAATTACTATAACGCTGAACAACTCTTTACAACAATAAATCAAATTTGGAATACACTTTAGGCTTCCATCATTTATAAACTACTTGAATCAATGTCTCAGAGACGTCAGGTGGTTAGAAATGCTAAAGGATATGCGAGGAAGTATTAATAAAATAAATATTTCTAATCAATGATCCTATTTATTATTGTAATACTTTTGTTTTTTAAGAAAACATGCTATAAAGTTAAAATAAATATTTCTAATCAATTTTCCTATTAATTATTGTAATACTTTTGTTTTTTAAGAAAACATGCTATAAAGATAAAATAAATTTAGTTTTAAATTAAACCGACGGAAAGCAGATAAAATTATTCTCATTTCTCTTACTTTGGTTTAATAAAATCCGTATCTTTAAATATGCCATAGTCCCGGAAACAGAGTAAACAGGTTTTCAATTAATTGTCTGCCATTCCAATGAGGCATTCTCATTTAAATTGACAATTTAGAGTGATAGGGAGAAACTTAAAAAAAAATCCGTGTAATTTCTATAACGAATACGTTTTTAGACCCTGTCCGTTTTATGTTTCAAGCAGTTTTATGTAAGTTCCTTGCCGTCCTGAATTTTAATGAATTTTTTAAAACTATATAATCATTTTTGGGAGTCTAATGCTATACGCTAACTTTTAGCTGAGTATTTGTAATGTAGAGTTATGGTACACTTAAATTGCTGCACTAGTATGACCGTTTTATAATAATTAGCTGATAAATACGACTAATTAGTTCAAAAATGTCCACTAAAACCCTTGGTAACGTATTAGACGTAATGTATTGGACAGAACCTTGGGATAGCGAGATGTTTGCATTTTTTTAGGATTATTCATTTATTGTCGTAAATTAATAAGTATCCTTTAAAAGTTAAACCTTTTTTAACTACAAATTAACTTCAAATTTATTCATTTACGATTTCTACATTTAAATAAGTGTGATTAAAAATGTCAACATTGTTTTAGGACAGTAACGTATTAAACAAAGTTGAAAGCATTTTATTTTTTTTAGAAAATGGTGTTCTCACAAATTGCGTTATGAACAGCTTAATATTCACAGGACGAATACATTGCACTTTTTATCAAGTCAAAATCTCCAACGAGTCTTAGTAAATTGCATCTAAAGTACGGGGACATTAAATCGTCAATTTAAATAAGAATGACCCATATATATCAACAGATCTATTGCTTTAAAAATAAATTAAATAATTAATTAATAACTTTTTCTGTTTTTGACTTGATGAGTATTCGTTTTCTGGAATAATATTTTTTCATGCATTTATGGTGTTCTGTGTTTTTGAAATTATAAAAGTAGCCCTGAAGATGTTAAGGAAATATTGGCCCGTAATAAACGGATTTAATAAAATAATACAAATAGTCATTGAAAAGTTTGCGTCTTGGCCTGTACCACCGCGACCTTTGCAGATCTATTGTGGATCCATGTTATCCTAGACGACGTGCTGGAACTTCGCCTCTTTGATTAGCCCTATTAACCCTGACAGTAAGCCTTGGGTGTAGCTCTCTGCGCTTGGTTTAGTGTTGCCCAGCTTTAGCTTGCTAGGGCCTCACATTGCCACAGGATGTGGAGAGGGTCCTCCTCTTCTTCCTGGTAGAATCTAAATATTGTATCCTCTGCCAAACCTATTTTGCTTATGTGTTTGTTGAGCCAACAGTGTCCTGTCAGTAGACATACTATAGCTTTAACCGTTTTTCTCTCTTAGATGAGAAGATCGGTCGTAAAAGCCGGCGATTGTCTTTTGAGAAACTGTTTCGCCTGACTCTGCCCTGATGTATTCGCCCACCAAGTTTGAGTTTGTGTCTCCGTCCATTTTTTTATGGATTTTCTGACTGTGGTTTTTGCAATACCGCAAGAGGATTCCGGGCCAGTGAATTCACTTGACGAGCCTTGTTTGGCCAGTTCGTCTGCTATATCGTTCCCTTGATGACCCTTGTGTCCTGGGACCCATATCATTGTCACTTTTTTGCGACCACCCATTTCGTGAGAGCGCTTACACAGTCCCACACTAGCTTGGAATCGACCTGTGTGGTGCTTAGTGCCCTTAGCAGCGCTTGGCTGTCGAAGAAAATAGCTACTGATCGACTTTTGTTGTCTTGCCTTGCTATTTCTCCAATGCAGAGGTAAACCACGATCGCCTCTGCCTGGAACACTGGCTGACCAGACTGAATGAAATCTTTGTCTCGGGTTTTGTGCTGTATATTCTGGCTCCTTCATCTGTCTTTGAGCCGTCAGTATACTAGTTTGATTCCGCGTTGGTAGGTCGGCCGTCCTTCCAATCTTACCTCTGCGGGATCATTTATCACTTTGTGTTTCCTGTTGAAATTATATTTTTACACCATGGCATCGCTTGGCATTCCTGTTGTAGGGTTTGCCTTTAGCTCATCTTCTAGCCTTTGGTACTTTTTCCCATGTGATCGCTTTATGGGATTAGTCTGTATGTTGCATTAGTCTGTATGTTACGGCCCTGGCCTTTCCTTGTATGAAAATGTGCAGTGGTGGTAGGTTCAGGATGATTTCTAAGGCTGCTGTTGGGGTAGTGGTTAGGGCTTATGTGACACTGAGACATGCTAGTTTTTGTGTGCTTTTAGGAGCCTTATCGCCACCTGCTGCTTCGTTCTTGTCCACCACACTACTGCCCCGTAGGTTATCATGGGCCTAATCACCCATGTATATAACTAGAGGGTCATTTTGGGGTTGAACCCCCAGTTTTTCCCGCTCATTCTTCCACACCTTCCTAATGCTATTGAGGCTTTTTTGGCGGTTTTTGTAATGTGCGTCCTTCACATTATTTTGTTGTCGAAGATTACCCCTAGGTATTTCGCTTCCTTGACGAAGGGGATTTTTGTGTCCCCGAGCGTCGGTGGCCTAATTGTGAACATGACAATTTGTGTTTTTTCGGGATTGACCGAAAGTCGTTCCCGTCGTCACCAATTGTCTACTATGTTTAGGGCCCTTTGTGTTCGTTGTGAGATAACTCCTTCCTTTCCCTTGTAACAGGGGGGCAGAGCATCTAATAACTTTGAGTGCCAATTGTAACAGGCGGTCACTCACGCTTGACAAAAAAATATAATAATTCTTGACAAAAGATGCTGCGGTGCTCTCCGTTAACCTCCGGCTTTGCTCACTTGCTAGTTAGCTGTAAAATATAAATTTTTAACACCGACTTTTGTTGCTCTGAGTCCTTGGCTCAGAGTTGATGTCTTCTTCCTTCTGGATCCTCTCTTGGGTTGGCACATAAACACTAGTACTTTGTTTAATATTGATTTAACTAGGGGTAGTTTCGGGAGTGCAATTAAGAAATAATTTTCAATTGTTTAAAGTTTAAAAAAAACAACTAGTGATTTATTCACATCAAATAGAATAAAATTAATAATGAGAACAATAAAAAAAACAAACAAATATTTACTAGATAAAAGAAAAACAAATATAACGAATTTAAAAGAGAAAGTAAAGTTGCACTCGCGTAAAAAAAAAATATATGAAAATAACTAGAACTTTAAAAATATAGTAATAGCAAAAAAAAATAATGAAAATAAATTTAAGTACCCCACTTAAATAAATTAGACAAGTACCACACAAAACAAACACGACTTTTAACAATACAGGAAACCACTTCAAAAGTTCGGGAACGACTTCTTCAAAATTCAGGAAACAACTGACTGTCTGACCGCTTGTCAGACAGTTTTGTTAAGGGAGAAGCAGGTAGGGGTAGCTTCTCCCTTTGGCTGACGCACAGGGTTGGGGATGAATTTTCATCCCTGCCTGCTCAGCACAAGAGCACGCGCATGCGCTCTTTAAATTGCCTATCGCCGGGAACCAGTACGGATGTACAACCGCGTAATTAAATTTAAACGAAAAATGTATATTTAAATTTTCTACATATTTACGTGTTGCGGTTGTAGCATCCGTACCAACGATAGGACTTATACCATATATGGTATTTAATCGACGATGTTCCCTATGTGGTTTGAAAAAAAAAATATATATATATATATATAAAAAGAAGTACATTTAAGCTTACTTCAGAAAAATACGTCGTCTTGTATGGTTGTGTGGTATCATATATGCCCTTGTCTGTATGTGTTTTATTAAAGGTGTGTTTTATCTATCATTAAATTAAGTGAGGAATTTACAAATTGTGCCTCAGCTGTACCTTCATGTTTGCAGGTAGTTTCCCCAAATTACGTCGAACAAAAGCCCGGGTGTTTTGAACAACCGGGCATCATAAACGGGATTACAATTTCTTCGTACGAAATTTGGGGCGGAGCGGTACCTGTGGTGTCTCCGAGAAATATTTGAGGTACAGCGTCTTTTGGGCGTAACGAAAAGATTAACAAGCGCTTAATGCGAGTGCAATTTTGTACAAGGGAAAAACCTACTAATCCTAAGAAAGAAAATAAAAAAATACAAATTCAACTTTCAATGTATGTAATACGGACTTTACTCATTTTATAATTAAAGTGATTTATGAAGCTGATAAATAAAGTCATGTAAAAATATAAAGAAATGGGTGCCGATGTAAGAAAATGAATAAAAAATTATGTAGCCCGAAAAAGTAACTGAATAAATCAAAGTTCCGGCGTTTACGGTAAAACGCCGGTAACAAACGGCCCCGGAAAATGAGTGAAGTTCGCTAACACCTAAATGAAATAAAATTAAATGTTACATACAAAACTGCGAAAGTTTACATACATTGATCATTGATAAAAAATGGAATGTAAATGTAATATGAGAGCGCAAAGGGCGTAATGGGGGTAGCTGCGTCTCGAAGAAGATGTCATACCTCAACTTCCATAGTATGGCGGAAAAAAGGTTGGAAGATCCGGGTGATTCAATATGGCCGGAATAATCCAGTGTGATGTGATGTTCTGACTTTGCTTTCGGCTACGGCTGCTCCAGGTAGGCATGTTTGTCAGAACATCGTGATTGGGCGCCACGATGGGATTACTGCCCATCGACAGTAAGGCTGGCTGCTTGGCGAAGGTTGTCTCGACGCCTAGAAATTTGAGACATTTCTTCCGGATTCTGCACCAGCGGGAGAAAAGCGGGAAAGAGACACGCTTTCCATTGAAGAGACGGCAAAATAACGTGCGTTCCTGTAGGGTGGATTATCCAAAATTTTCGCGTGGGGCGTCGCGACGCGGGTGGTTAAAAGTCTTTACGCGTTGGGCGTCGCGACGCCGGTGGTATAAAGTCTTTACGCGATTCATAAGATGTAACACATTTAAAATTCGCGAATGAGCGTCCAAAACAACTTAAAACATGTTGTTAAAAAAAAATTTAACGAATAATGTAAGTGTGCACTACACAATTGCGCATTGCAGCGTCCATGGGGTATGTAGCACTGAAATAGATTTAAGAATAAATTACGTCGACTGATTGCACTAAATTCGCGCACGAGAGCGTCTATTTAAGAGTGTCTTTTCACTGGGGGTGGCGGCGTCGTCGTCGGAGTTGGCGGCGGGGCTCAGGACCTGCAGGATCATCTGCGTCCTCAGAATCTTCCTGCTCAGGCGTCGGTGGTCTGTTGTGGTGGTGTGGCAGCTCTGGGATTTCGCGTTGTTGCACGGGCCTGATGTCGTCGGCATGAACTCGTACAGTTTGTCCGCCGCGGACGACATCGTACACTCTTCCTGCAAACGCTTCCTGGATAGGGTACGGTCCTAGCCATTTCGGTGCAAAACCGGCAGGATTCCTGGCATCGTTTGGTGGGTGGTTTCGTATAACGACCAGCTGTCCTTCCCGGAATCTCGCGTCTTCTTCTTGTCCCTCGTATCGCTGAACGTACCGCAATTGACGGTCGCGAATATGATCAAGACGTTCATCTCGTTCGTCATGGTCGGGTGCTTGTACTGGAAGGGCAGGTACGATTTCACGTTCTCCTGGTCGTGGCAGTTCGTATCCCAGTAGAGCTTTTGCTGGGGTAAGTCCCGTGGCTGCGTTGGCGCGAGTCCTTAATTCAAAAAGGATCGGCTGAATGTATTGAGCCCACTGGTTTCCAGGTTGGTCCTGCATGTTTATACGCAGGCATTTCTTTAATTCCTGGTTCCTGCGCTCGGTCGGGTTGGCTCTGGGGTGGTAAACAGGCGTATAAAATGTAGTCGCGCCCCATCGTCTACATTGTTGTTTCCAGAACCGGGAAGTAAACTGCGGTCCATTGTCGCTGATAATCGCCCTAGGATAACCGAATCTGTGGAAAACTTGCTCTTCCATAAGGCGAGTTATGTTTCCGGAACGGGCCTGTCCGATGGCGAAAGCTTCTGTCCACTTCGTAAATAAGTCGGTCATCACTAGGACGTGTCTCTTCTTGGAGCCGGTTAGCGGGAGCGGGCCAATTAAATCAACCGCCACCGTGTGGAAAGGCGAAACGGGGATTCGTGCTTTTAATGGGGCTGGACCTTGTGGTTTTCCGCGCTTCGTTGCGATACACACTAAACATTCTCGAACGTACCGCCTTACGTCCGATGGAATGGTGGGCCAGTAGTATTTAGTGCGTATGCTCCTGGTAGTTTCATCCCGACCTGGATGAATGGCTTCGTCGTGAAGGCCGTGAATAACACGCGGTCTGGCTGCAACTGGAACATAAAGAGTACGATCAAAATTGCCAGTGGTTTTGTAATAGAGAAGCCCTTCGAACACCTCCCAAGAGCGATTTAGCTCTTCAAAATCCTGATGAGTTACATCCTGGAGGATTTGATTTTCTCCTGGCTCTCCTGATCTTCCGCCTGGCGATCGATTACGGTCTGCACCAACGACGCATCGATCACGTTAAGCGATGGGGGCAGAATTGTTTCGAGCTCCGGAACGTCTTCTGCTGTATAATTTTCCGGGTCTCTGCTCAAAACATCAGGGAGCTCGTTTTCTTTTCCGGGACAGTGTTCGATCTCAAAATCGAATGACTGAAGTGATAGGGCCCATTTAGTTAACTTCGATCGGTGATCCTTGAAATTACTAAGCCAGGTTAATGCTTTGGAGTCAGTCACTACCCGAAAATGTCGTCCTTCCAACAGGGGGCGGTAACGTTGCAACGCCCACACAAGCGCGAAACACTCCTGCTCATTAATATGATATCGCTTGTGTGTGTCGTTGAACTTTCGGGAATCAAAACTGATAATTCGCCTGGATCCGTCATTATCAGTTTGAAATAAAACCGCCGATATACCGAGTTGGGAGGCGTCGGTTTGTACCGTAAACGGTAATCCGGGAATGGGGCGGTGAAGGCGGAGTGGTTTATCGACGATTTTCTGAATTTGCTGCATTGCCTGAGTCGCTGCGGGCGTCCATTTAAAAGCCTTATTGGTGCCGGTAAGTTCCGTTAATGGGGAAACGATACTCGAAAAACCCTCAATATATTGTCGCACCCAATTACACAGACCGAGAAATTTACGTAATTGACGCCGTGTTTTTGGTACGATGTGGTCTCGAATCTGATGTAAATGTTTTTCGAGTGGACGGGTCGTATCAATGTCAACTGTATGGCCTAAATATTCCAGCGACGATTTTCCAAATGAGCACTTATCCTTGCTCAGACGCAAATCAAATTGATCTAGCCGCTCGAAAATGAGGGCGAGGTGACGAAGATGCTCTTCTGGTGTATTAGAAAAAATAATAATGTCATCTAAGTACACCATTACGAAGTCGTGGAGAAATCCGCTGAGAACTTCTTGGCTCATAAGCCGCTGGAAAGTCGCTGGGGCATTTTTCAGTCCAAATGGCATTACCCGAAATTGATAATGCCCGCCGTCGGGCGTGCTGAACGCTGTATAACGTTTGGAACTTTCCTCCATCGGAACTTGCCAGTAACCGCTTTTCAAATCCAACGTGGAAAATATTTTTGCGTCACCGAGATCCCGAATAGTTTCCTGGATTACTGGCATTGGAGTAGGTTCAGAAATCGTCGCGTCATTTAGCTTTCTGAAGTCAATGCAGAAACGAGTATCACCGTCCTTTTTCTGCACGAGCACAATGGGGGACGCGTACGGGCTAACCGAAGATTCAATAATTCCCTGTGTTAGTAAATCTGCAATCTGCCGGTCGATTAATTGCTTCTTTTCAGGATTTACGCGGTAAGGTCTGATCCGAATGGGGTTTGAATGAATCAACTGAATACGGTGTTCAGACGTTCGGGGGCGGTGCGCGAATTGATCCTTGGGAATAAATGTGCGGGCGAAACGTTGAATGAGCTCATCAAATACCACCGCGGAATGTCCCGTAAATCCGTGATTAAGCTCGGGAATTTCAACGTCGCTGTCTCGGTTTTCTTGCGTCCAGAAAATAGTTTGGCGTAGTCCAGAACCAATGTAGATACACCGCTTACTGCAATCTATTACAGCGTCATGTTTTATGAAGAATCCGAGCCCTAGGATTGCTTCGTAGCGAAGGTCTGGCATAACAAAAAATTCTTCGCTGAATTCCGAATTCCCTAATTTAAAATTCATGACAGTCACACCCGTTACGTCTGCGGTGGCTTAATTGCTCGCTAAATTGGTCTTAATTTTGACCGGTGTGAATGTCGATGTAATTTTCGGCTTGACAAAGTTTTGAACGGCCCCGGGATCCAAAAGGCACGTAATTGTCTTTTGATTTAATGTCAATGGTAGCGTAATTAAGCGGTTAAATTGGCACGACACGGTGGAAAGTGGTTGTAGCACGGGATTAGGGGGCAAATGCGCGGCAAAAGCGTCTATTTTAAAGTCCAGGGGGCAGAAATCACTATCACTTTTACAGTAAATCGTACCATTAGCGTCCGTAAGCTTTGTCCTGTTTGAGCGGCGGGAACGTTTCCGGGTAGTTGGAGGTTTGTTGGGGCGGCTTACGACCGATTCTGTTGTTGATGGCCGCCCTGCAATCCGTTTCCCTGCTGAATAGGGCAATCTGAATAATAATGCCGCCCTTTGCGACAGCGTTTGCAGAACGGCGGCTTCTTGGACGGCGGAGGGGGCGGTGTAGAGTTTCTCGCAGGTACATTATTTTGCAGCTGGTCATTTTGTGTAAATGTGCGCTGCTTTTTCGGAGATTGGTTTACGGGCTTGGGGTTACCTGATGACGACGCCTGCGGAGACTTGTTGCGACGTTGTTGCGGTGGTGTTCGCGGTCTGTTTTGCTTATCCCGGACGTAGTGTTCGCGCCAGTTTTCCTGTTGATGATTTTGTTGCCCAAATCTAGTGTCACGGTGTTTGGGTTGTTTTGGGGGCGGCTCCTGGTGCACCCGTGGCGTGTATGGGCGGTTGCTATTTTCCTCCCTTCGGCGCGAATTACTTTCCCAGCGGGTCTGTGCAGCCTCTTGGCTTATAACCGGGACAACGGGCATTGGTTGTAACTCTGACGCGGATAATCGTGCAGCCTTGTATACAAATTCGTCCACAGTACTTGGACGAAAAAATAATGCTTGGCGAAGAGACGGGGATGAGAGTCGCCACATTGCTTTCGTCATGAAGCTTTCGGTCCAATCGGTCGCTGCAAAACGATTAAATAAAGTTTGCTTCCGCAGAGCGAACACCCCAGGATGCGTATCTCCCTGCGGTGTAAGAAGCATTTCCAGGGCTTCGTCGTGAGCTACCGTGTCGGGGTCGAAAGACTCGCAGAAGAGCTCCTTGGCCTGGTTCCAGGGGATTTCCTCCGCGAAATAACCGCCGAATTTTGCGACGTATGCCGAATCCAATCCGGCAAGCGCTCGTCTGTTTTTCTCGCTGTCTTCCAGACCCAATCCATGAAACTCCCGTTCTAAACGCGCAATAAACTTATGCGGGTCCCGGCCGTTAAAGAATAATGTCGCTTCTGGTTCCGTTCTTTTTACTTCTCTGATGATTTCCGCGATGTGTTTGGTAGAAATTACCCCATCTTGGGCGGGCGGTTCATCGATTTGAGAGGGGGGGAGTGAGGCTTTATCAAAGCGCGCTTGCCTTAGGTCAGAATCGCGTCTAACTTCATCTATGTGTCCGCGTTCCAAACTGGGGGTACGACGATAATCGCGTTCGATCCAATCTTGGATATCTCGCCGAAGTTCCGCTCTCTCACGCTGAAAATCTTCCCGCATTTCGCGAAGTTGTCTATCGCAACTCTCGCGGATCACCTTGAATTGTGATAGTAAATCTTGACCGGGTCCGACGGTTTCCAATTGGCGGTTTTGTTCCTCGCGACTTCTGCGCTCTGTTTCGCGATTCTTGCGCTCCTCTAGCTCGCGAAGCCCTTTCTCGTACTCCGCGGTCATTTCTCGCCTGGTGCGCTCGATCTCGTCGAGCGATGAACCGTTGTCGGGCCAGGAAGTCGTGGCATTTCGCCGTGTTTCGAAGGAACCTTCGTTTGATGTCTCCCGCAAATTACCCTCGATAACTTCTTGCGTTTGCGAAGTGGTAGATAGATTTGGAGCGCTCATTTTCAATTTTTTTCAAAAAATGTTACTGAATGTAATAAAATAATAACGGTCCCGTTTAAAATAAATGAGCAAAAGAAAGTAAACCAAAATCTGACAATTTAATTTGAATGCGAATTTAAGCAAAATAAAAAAACGTTTAAATTGCAATTAAATCAAGAAGTAATTAAAACGGCCCCGTCGAGAATAACTTTACGTTAAAAAAAAATAGAAAATGAAAGAAAATTCTCCAAAAAAAATGCAAGAATGTAAATAATCAAAATAAATGACGACTGTCTAAATCTTAAAATTACTTGATCAAAATATGTTCGGCCCCGTCGAGATATGTAAATATAGATACAAAACAATGTTAATCGAATAATATATAAAATAAGACGATTTTCGGCCCCGTCGAGAATTCGAAATGTTTTACAAAAAAAAATTTGATTGAATACCAGCTAAATAGAAATATTCCAATTATAAGCAAATCGTATCCAAATTTTCAAGTTACGAATTTTAAGTTGACATTAAAATTACGGCCGTCGAGAGTTAATTTGTACCAAAAGTTTTCAAAATATTGATGAGTAAATGAATATAACTGCTAATCCAATAAAAGAAAATTAGAGACCAAACAAATTTACGTAAAAAAAACGAACAGTGAGACCAAATCTCCTTATACGATTAAATTAATAAAACTGATCACTTGGCCAAACAAATTACAAATGTTAGGCAATACTTTAAAACAAGCGAAAATTTCAAATTTGATTACTAACGTGTTGATTACGGCCCCGTAGAAAAATTAAACCTAAGTATAGACTACATGGAATAATACTTTTATTCGACTTGAAATCGAGTAATCGAGAGAGTGAGCAATAATCAAAACTGTTCGGTTATCTAGGTAAAAATCTATAGTTGCGGCCCCGTCGTAACTAAGCAATTTTAATTTACTGGTTTTCAATCAAATAGAATTTGTTAACAAAGAAAAATTAGAAACAGCAATAACTAAACCAAAAAACAATTCACAAGTATTGGTGCCAAATGAAAAAAAAAAAACACTACAAAAATAGTCAATGTCGGTTTCTAGCTAGAAGAAAAGTTTAAATTAATGGGTCAGCTTTATCCAGGATTCCCTTCGGCGAGCATGGGCCTAAATAAACAATTAAAATTTCTAGATTTCCCGCACAACTGAAAGGGCAAAAAATTGTAACAGGCAGAGCTGAGAAAAAGAATAAAACAAAACTGCCAGGGTGTTACGAGCTAATTGTAACGGGACTAGAAAATCTAATAAAACAAAAACAAAATATCAGGATCGTGGGTTTCCTCGAACCAAACGAGTTGGTTCATCCATCATCTAATAACTTTGAGTGCCAATTGTAATAGGCGGTCACTCACGCTTGACAAAAAAATATAATAATTCTTGACAAAAGATGCTGCGGTGCTCTCCGTTAACCTCCGGCTTTGCTCACTTGCTAGTTAGCTGTAAAATATAAATTTTTAACACCGACCTTTGTTGCTCTGAGTCCTTGGCTCAGAGTTGATGTCTTCTTCCTTCTGGATCCTCTCTTGGGTTGGCACATAAACACTAGTACTTTGTTTAATATTGATTTAACTAGGGGTAGTTTCGGGAGTGCAATTAAGAAATAATTTTCAATTGTTTAAAGTTTAAAAAAAACAACTAGTGATTTATTCACATCAAATAGAATAAAATTAATAATGAGAACAATAAAAAAAAACAAACAAATATTTACTAGATAAAAGAAAAACAAATATAACGAATTTAAAAGAGAAAGTAAAGTTGCACTCGCGTAAAAAAAAAAAAATATATGAAAATAACTAGAACTTTAAAAATATAGTAATAGCAAAAAAAAATAATGAAAATAAATTTAAGTACCCCACTTAAATAAATTAGACAAGTACCACACAAAACAAACACGACTTTTAACAATACAGGAAACCACTTCAAAAGTTCGGGAACGACTTCTTCAAAATTCAGGAAACAACTGACTGTCTGACCGCTTGTCAGACAGTTTTGTTAAGGGAGAAGCAGGTAGGGGTAGCTTCTCCCTTTGGCTGACGCACAGGGTTGGGGATGAATTTTCATCCCTGCCTGCTCAGCACAAGAGCACGCGCATGCGCTCTTTAAATTGCCTATCGCCGGGAACCAGTACGGATGTACAACCGCGTAATTAAATTTAAACGAAAAATGTATATTTAAATTTTCTACATATTTACGTGTTGCGGTTGTAGCATCCGTACCAACGATAGGACTTATACCATATATGGTATTTAATCGACGATGTTCCCTATGTGGTTTGAAAAAAAATATATATATATATATATATAAAAAGAAGTACATTTAAGCTTACTTCAGAAAAATACGTCGTCTTGTATGGTTGTGTGGTATCATATATGCCCTTGTCTGTATGTGTTTTATTAAAGGTGTGTTTTATCTATCATTAAATTAAGTGAGGAATTTACAAATTGTGCCTCAGCTGTACCTTCATGTTTGCAGGTAGTTTCCCCAAATTACGTCGAACAAAAGCCCGGGTGTTTTGAACAACCGGGCATCATAAACGGGATTACAATTTCTTCGTACGAAATTTGGGGCGGAGCGGTACCTGTGGTGTCTCCGAGAAATATTTGAGGTACAGCGTCTTTTGGGCGTAACGAAAAGATTAACAAGCGCTTAATGCGAGTGCAATTTTGTACAAGGGAAAAACCTACTAATCCTAAGAAAGAAAATAAAAAAATACAAATTCAACTTTCAATGTATGTAATACGGACTTTACTCATTTTATAATTAAAGTGATTTATGAAGCTGATAAATAAAGTCATGTAAAAATATAAAGAAATGGGTGCCGATGTAAGAAAATGAATAAAAAATTATGTAGCCCGAAAAAGTAACTGAATAAATCAAAGTTCCGGCGTTTACGGTAAAACGCCGGTAACACCCTAGTAAGTCGTCCACTAGAGTTACCCATAGCAGTGGAGATAGTACCCCTCCCTGCGAGCAGCCTCTACCGGCTCTAGCTTCAATAGTATGCCCTCCTAGAGTGGATATGATTGTCCTTTCCTATAGGCTAGCCCTTATCCATTGGTAGAGGCTTGGCTATCACTATAGCTATCTCTTTTTCCTCCACTGACTTTGTTGTAACATTCTTTTGCAAACTCAGTGGAGATTAGGGATGAGAGGTTGAGTAGAGCTCAGGCGCCACTAAACCTAAGTGTAGACGGATAACAAGTTGTCTTTTAATATGTTTATTAATCAACAGACCTTTATATATACAAAATTAAATAAAATATTATCCTGAAAATAATTATATACACAACGAAATAAAATAAACCACAATGTATATGTTCAACTACGAATGGTTTTCAATACGGCGGCACAACGGCGACTTGACTATTTCGGCGGTGATCCGGCGGTTACGGTTCGTGTAGGAAACTCAGCGCTTCGTACACTTACCGTATAGCGTTCGAAATAGACCCGGTGTCAGCCACTAGGTCTGGAGAATTCCGCGGCAGCGACAGAACTCTGTCTAGGAGACGAGAGCGTATGGTTTATACAGGAAAAGGGGTTGATGAAAAAACGCGGGTGGAATCGGTATTGGAAGTGGAAATTACGTTTTGAAGTTGGCGGTTGGAATCGGTGTTGGAAGGGGAAATTATATTGTGAAGTTGGCCTAATTCGGATGTAAATTGGGTAGTCTATGATAAAAAGAAAAAGGAAAATACACAATCTATGATAGGAAAAGGTGTACAGGGTTGCATAGGATACGGCACGTTACATTGTGATGAGCCTGTTTAGGTCGTCCAACGCCGAGTCCGTAGACTTTCCTGGCTGGTAAGCGTACTGACGATTACGAAAAAGGTTAGAAAATAATATTTTATACAATTTTTTATACAATTGTTAGTGACTAGTATTTTTTTATTGTAAATACTATATGAATCATGTTGCCCTCAATCACGTGGGTTCCATATCAATCATAAAACTACGACCAATCGTAAAATTTATTAAAAATGAAATGTTCTTTAAAAATAAATGTCGATTACTTTTGATGAAGTAGCGTCCTCTTTATCACATCATATTGGAGACGCGAAGAGCCCCTGACTGTCGGTAATTGAATTTAGATAATCCCAATCGCTGTCTTTAGGTTTTTCTAACGAGACTAATCCACTTCGAAATTACTTCCCGGAAACTGGGAACTTCTTGCCGTGCCGTAATGGATCTCTTTAATGTGGATGCGACAGCTTTGTTGAAATTCTTAATAGGAATCTTATTTATTTTACACATTTACAAAATATTCAGTTGAATAAATCTAAAATATTGTACGGTAAACAATTCGTAAGATAATGTAGAAATAACGAAAACATGGATTAAATACATATAAATTCAACAAATGTACATTGTACACTTCTGTGCAATAAAATTAAGCACACAAAATATGTTATAGCTTAAAACGGACATGATGAGTTTCCTAGTTACGAAAATATGTAAATATGTCAATTTCCTTAATGTAAAAATGCTGCGTTATTCAGACAGCAATTCAAAAATTCAAATTTTAACTAAAATAGAAGATGGTTTTTCTATTTCGGCTTTGTTGTATTTATTACAAGCGTTTTTCTTTTCAAAAGGTCTTAGTTCTGTTGTTTTTTTTAAAAGGTGTTATTTTTAAGTTATGATATTCTATCATTTATTGAAACTGCTGCTAAACAATTAACACAGACCCGAATTATTCAACTAGAATATTGTGAAATATAGTTATAAGACTTGTGCTAAGTTTTATTGCGCAGAAGTGTACAGTGTAAATGCGACAACAAAAATCGGCAATTGAAATTTTAAGTAAAATTTATGCAGAGATTTGTTCCTTTTAGAGCAAAATTTGGTTAGACTAAATAAACATTTGCAAAATGTATTTCATAAGATCAAACATAAAATCTAGCTGAGTGTACTATTAATAAATATTTTAAAATATTTAGAAGCCGCACTTATTTAGATAACAAGCTGATAAGGTTATATTGGTAAAATTCGTTATGAATGTCAATTTTGACATTTTTAGATTTGACTGTGTTAACTTTAACACTCCACATTTATGGCTTTCTCATTAAATCACTTAAATACAGCTAAACAATTTATCTCAATCTGAAAGTGAAAAAGTTCAGACAAAATCACTGATTGACATCCCTGGCTGGACCGGACAAATAAGGACGCTTCCATTAAATTTGCAGGCGGGTGCCAGTAACCAACCCTAGCGCCTGGTTTGGTTGAAAATCATCAGCGTGATCATTACCATAACTTTAACAAATCTCGTTTATAAATAAGGTATTTCGAAAATATAATTACTATAGAATAAAACAATGTACAGATTTAAAGGCAAACAAAGCAATTACTATTAATAATAGCTAACACAATCACGTATTAATTGTTCACAGTTGTTTCATAATAAATTGAATTTGATGTAATTAGGGGAAGTCATAATATATTTACTGTAAATATGAATTCTGAATGAATTAAATATGAATGGGAGCGGTTTTCTGAAATTCGATTAATGTGTTAATATCCCTGGCGGGGCTTTTAAATCTCATGAATATTTAGGTTGGAACTCATTAATAAGAGCAGTGTGTTGCTTTGGGCTATATATGACGATATCTCTATATACCCTTATATATCAAAGATATTGGTGTTGAAGGAATGTAACTAGCACATCACGAAAATAAAGTTTGCATTTATTATTTATTAGCATTTGATAATATTAATAAAATATTGTTTTAACAAACATTGTACATTTAAAGTTTAATCTTAGTTTTAATTCTTACAACCAAAAGTGGCATAAATATAGTGTTAGTAATAAATTTAAACTCACAATAATTCAGTTATTGTTATTATACACTTACAATCAGAGCTGGATAGTCGAATCATTCAGAGGATACGACAGAGGTATTAGAATACTATATTAAAAAATGATTCGTGATCAGGATTTGTTAAAATATTTAATGTTAGTGGTAATTTACATCAGTAATTACCACTGGTAATTTATCGTAAGTTACTGTATATTACCCAGCTATTTCAGTGACATTGGTAACATTATTTTGTGCGCATTCGCAAGAGAAGATTATAGGTAAAAAAATATTTTATTAGAGAAAATACAGTCTGATAAATTTACTGATATATCTGCAATGTATATGTAATGTATGCCTACTGAAGTTATTTATTTAAAAAAATAAATAATAACAGTATATTATAAACTTCACATAAAATCGGTGTTTTACACGCGTGGCGCATGAAATAATATTTCGAGTTTAAACTTGAAAGTTTACTTCATGATTAACTAAGGAGTGGAAAACACTCGTTAATGGCATGTCATTAAATTAAACGTCAATAATTTTGTATGCAGTTTTAAATTATGAAGATTTTTGTCATTTAATATTGAGTTTATCAATTTCAACAAATTTTGTGAAAATTAAAAATTTCCATGATTTTTATTAGTAGCCAATTTTGTTAAATTTGCGAGTTTTATTTTTTTTAAATAAATTTTGACGTGTGTGCGTGAGTGTGAGTGTGTAAGTATATTTAACGTTTATTTCTGAATTTGAATAATCACTGCAAATTGTAAGTTTGTTGAGGATTTTTGTATGAGTGCGGTTTAGCTATTTTTAATTTTTTTTGTCCAATAATTCTGCTTTATTGTCAATTTGTGTTAATTTGAACAATTTTGTAGATTTTTATTAATTTTTATGATGTTTGTTGATTTTGACGATTTTATTTGAAATAATAATAATTAAATTTCAAGTAGTAATATGAAATTTTAAATGTTACAACGTTAAACTTGAAAAATTCTAATGTATACATTCTTAGCCGTTCTTAGTAATGAATCTTTTTTTTTACGTAATAACTAATTAGTTTAATATATAAATATTATTTAGCTGCCCGTTTTTGCCCGTTTACAAGCAGTGATTTTTATTATGTAGCGTAACCATTTCTCGGAGAACATTATTCGATGTTTGGCGCGCTCGAAAAATGCTAGAACTAAAAAAATAACCAGTCTCAGACTCTTGAAGCCCCCAAAGAGAATATCCGTCGAAAATGCGAGAACCTATCGACGGAAGTTCTGGCAAGAGTGATGGAAAATGCCATAAATCGAGCCCGTATGGTCATCAATTCTGCCGGCGGCCACTTGGTCGATATCATTTTCTGGACTTAATGCGAAAAAATTAAGACATTAAATAAACACAATTCAAAAGCAGTACCAAAGTCTTTCATTCATAAAAAAAATTACAGCCAAAGAATATCAGGTGACAACTTTTGCGCCACCCTGTGGTTAGGGAAACGAGAATTCCTGGAACAAGCACGGATCTTCGAGCTGTTATATTTAAAACGAATGCACGTTCAAATGTAAAAAATTTATAGATCAAACAGCAAATAAAAATGTTAATTTAGTAGATATTTCCAAAATATGCCAAGAAAATAATCAGGAGATTAATAATCAGAATTGAACACTTGGAGAAAACCACGAATATCACAATGGGCCCGTTCATCAAAATGTTCAACATTTAACATGTTTGGATTTGTTTGTGATGCATGTTGGTATCTGATGAACGATACTCAGCCATTTTGAAAATTTCAACCCATCAACACGAATCGCCAATACCAATCGGTCTATTTTGTATGATTGCAAAAATCCCTAACACGTTCACGATTAACAGTCCGGTCAGATGCAGATGATACAAAACATTTTAGACACGCTTTATTTAATTATTCAAAAAAAAATCGCCATTGGATACGTTTGGGTATCACCTATTCACAAGCAACATTGCTTTGTTTTGATTGTCTTTTGTTCGGAGATGCGAATTTTTGAAGTGAATCACGAAAACCCACTGCATCCTTAAAAAATGTTAAATACCCCATCCAATACACCATGTTTTTTTTCCTCTGGGTTTCACGCAGAATTCAAGTTCGCAACAAAAATACTGCATTCCATTTAAAATAACAAGTTGGCGTCGACTTCTGGTACAACCGGAAGTCACATGAGCTAAAAAATTTAAAAATTTATCGAAAAGACGACACTCGATTACGCATTTGTTGAAAATCTCATTATAATACATCAGTTATAACTTCGTATATTTTTGATATGCGGTTTTAGTGGGAAAAAATCTGGCGTCGAAATTAAATATATAAATTTCAAGAGAAAACAATTAATGTTGATGCCTAAACTATCATTATTATTTGTGATTTACGAAATGTTTTTTTTTCTGTTTCTCTAGAAGACTAACACTGATTTCTTTCAAGCTTCTAATCAGTGTTTTCCTCTCCCAGATTAGGCATGAAGTAAAATTTCGAGTTTAGAAAAGCCTCGCTTCGCTCGCGCGCCCCGGCAAATGCAAATTTTTAGGCTTTTCTAAACTCGAAATTTTACTTCATGCGGCACGCGTATAAAACAGTGATTTCTCAAGTGAACGTTGAAAATATACTCCTTATTATTATTATTTTTTTTATTCAATATATTTGCTTTATGGGTTAGTATACTTAAATAAAACAGATCTCATAATTTTTACTTTCCTGCAAGTTTTAACTTGAATATTTTTTTCATTTCTTAGTAGAATAGATAGCGTATAATAAATAACTATCGTATGTTCAATAAAAACCAAGCTCTAGATTGCCATGATTTTTTTTTTAAATGTAAGTTGGCTACACACTTTAGGAATTGACATATAAAACGTCAGAGATAATAATTATAATGTATAATTTAAAAGTTGCCAACCTACAATATTTTCAATGGCACTCTAGAGGTTTTATTTTATTGAAAATACGATAGTATCGTATGTAACGATATATTATATTAAAAATCGATATAATTGCCGATTATTTTGCACCATAATATCGGCATTCCAAGATATCGATTTATATCGAACATTCCTACTTTATAGTGTATTTATTATTTTTTCCTCAATTTATTGGGAGAGGTTTGTTCAAAGAAAACCAAATATTTTCCAATTTTTAACAATACTTATGTTTTTAATCTTTAATTCTGCAAAGAGCTGATCAATTTTAGTTTTTTTACGTAGAACTTGATTTATTAATTTCTTAACAGTTTTAATAAAGTGTGGCGTTTTATTGTATTTTGAATTGCTTAGCTTAGACTGAATTTAAACTAATGTGATTTAAACTAAATTTTGGTTAGGTTACTGTTAAACAACCGGCCTTAAGTTTCTTGATTTCATCAAGTAGTAGCAGCTTTAGGACTTCAATTATAATCGTGTATACTCTCACACTTGATAGTTATCAATAACGTAAACAGGTATTAACGGCCAAATATCACGTCGTCACTCACTTGGCTTGCATAATTGCAAACATTTGTCTGCAGAATTCGGATGACTTACATTCTGATGTCACGTTCAGGACATAAAAATAAAAAGTAACTCGTTCGGCTATGGACAAAAAAAATATTGACATTCACACATTCGGCTAAATTAAACACCATGTAAAAATTGAATCAAAAAAAAAGTTTGTGAACAAAAAACAAAGATGAAGAAAGCGGCAAGTTCAAAACGATTTTTTCTAATTAAAATCAACGGCGGAAGAAAATAATTGTACAGTTTATTTTTACATATTAAGTGTATGTAGTAGAAAATCGTAATAACTAATTAAGGAAATATTCAGGCTTGCAAATGAACACTTTTTAGTAATACTAAAACTAATTCATTCAATTCAGCAGTAGAGAAAAACTGTTTGCTTTTAGGTTTATTAGTCGATGTTTTGATACAAGTGTAAAGTTAATTATTTAGTATTTTCAATATTTAACATTTATTTAATATTAAGTAGGTTCTTTTATTCTGGGTGAGGTTAAAATAACTTGATGTTTTTATATAACGAATATCAATTCTATTTTCTTAACTGAGAAACTTGTGAATATTACAATATAATATATTTAGAAACTTTAACTAGCTTGCTTAACAAAGTTTATTGAATATAATCGGAGTAAGTAATATTTTTACTGTCTTGCGTTCGAGAGTCAAATCAGAAGTGCCAAATAAAATCTAATAGTAATGAATAATGGTTCTTCGTTAAGCAAACAAAGCGTACCCCTTGCACGCATAAGCCGGGCTGAACTTTATCATCTTTAGAGGAATTTTTCCATTAAGTACAAATTTTAATTAACTATTTATTCTTCCCAGGCTTATCTGTGCTCTAGCATTAGCAAATGCATTCTGATAATAACATTTAGCAATGAATAATATTTAAGTAAAAATAAACAACAAACATCAATAAGTAAAACAAACATAAATAACTTTAAATATTATTATCAAAAATGCACGATACTAAAGTACTAAATTATATAAATGAAATAAATATACAGATGGGTACATTACACTTCCCCCCTTAAACAACAAAAAAAAATAGATCATATGTAATATGATATATTTTTTTTTAAGAATTAGAGTTTAAAAAGAATATACAATACATTTGTAAAAGTCTAAAACAACATACATAATTATATACAATACATAAATGCACACAGTTTTACAAAAACATTTTTAAAAAGTTGAGATATTTATTTTTTTTATCTTCTTTTTTTTATCATTTTATTTTATTTTAAAATTTTAAACAGAAAAAATAATTCATTAGAAATTAAATATGTATACAATAAACACAATAATAAACCCAATAACATAAAAAAGATTCTTGCACATAAGTATTTTTTTTAGAATTAAAGATTAAAACAAATTCAAGATAAAATAGTCATGTTACAAAACAACATATATACAATACATAGATAAATCATTGTGAAAACTTGAGATACAATTTTTCCCCCCTTTTTTTTATTTTTTATTTAAAACACAGAAAAAAAATCAATAAAAATCAAAGATATATACAAAACACGCAATAATAAACCCAATTTTAAGTTTGAAAGAGAATCTTGTTTTTTTTTTATCTTCATTTTAGATCAATTTTATATTGTTCAAATTAAAACAACAATAAACTTTTTCAACATTTACTAAGTATTAAAAAATCTGCAATAAAATAAAGAAGATTTATACAAAAACGTATAGAAAAAATACATACACAATAAAATTCACTTCACTATTTCCTGAAAAAAATAACACATTTTTTATGTAATTGAAATAATTTTACAAACCTGGATCCCAATGTTATCAATTTACCAAAACATTAATCTTAAAATGAAAAGTAAACTGTGCTTTTTAAATGTTTTAGATATGGATACTATGTTACAGTTCAGTTAACCTGAAAAACACACTCATTTTGAGTAAGGTTATATTCACTAAACAATTAACAATAGTACAGAAACATATCATAATAACACCTATTTATAACACATACCATTTTATTTATATTGAGTAAATTAACAAAAGAACATAAAAGATCCTAATTTAATAAAAAAATATTTCCAATTACTAGAAGAAAAAATGAAATACGTTTTAAAAATTTCTTTTTAGATAATTTGTTTTACTCTTTTTAATAAAGGAATATAAGAACCATAGTGAAATCCAAATATAGCAGCATGAATACAATACCTCTAAGACCCAAATAAACTTGCTCTGCTTAAGAATTTGACATTATGTCAAATAAATAATAATTATCTATCAAGACTTAATAGTATATTAAAGTATAAGTGGATATTTAGGTCTTTAAAGCACGCACGATTTTGCAAGCACGACGGCGCCAGCCGGAGTGCTTGCAATAGAGTAAGTGCTTTAAAGACCAGATATCCACGCATACTTTACGCTATTTTTTTTTTATTGATGCATTTAAAGACCATAAATTGGCCCGAAATTTTGAAATTTCGAGCATGTTTAAGATGACGGAATCAATGTACCTTTGGTTGTCAAGGTGTGAAATAAACAAATTATCAATTTCTCATCAGTTTGTCATTACCCTTTGAAAATGCAATCAAAGATTGATAGCTTGAGCGCTAAAGCTGAGAATCGGTTGATTCCGCAAAAGTCGGAAGTAGCCTACAAAAAAGAGTACAACCGTTTGATTAAATGGATGGAAGAATGCCAAGTTGCCAGTGTAACAGAACAAGTTATGCTTGCGTACTTACAGGAATTGTCAGAGAAGTACAAGTCGTCCACAATGTGGGCCATACATTCCAAATTACAATGTATGTTACGATTACAACAGGGAGTGGATATCAAATCATTTGGAAAAGTGCAAGCATTTATGAAGGCGATTAGTAAGAATTGTAACGCAAAAAAGTCCTATGCCTTTAGAGAGGAAGATTTAAGAAAGTTTTTTGAAGATGCTTCAGATATAACGTATTTGTTTTTGAAAGTTATTGCCATTTTTGGAATCTTTGGTTCTTGTCGCAGATGCGAATTGTGCGATATGCGTTTATCCGACATTAAGGAAGAGGGTAATACCTTACTTATTCTCATACGTCCGTCTAAGACAGAAAAGGCTCGGCGTTTTACTGTCGCTGACAGTAATGGTATACCCTACGTTGGGTTTATTAAGAAATATTTGTTGTTGCGTTCTCAAAATGTGAGTACTGACCGTGTTTTCTTACGCTTTGATAAGGGAAAGTGTACTAAACAAGTAGTGGGTATTAATACTTTTGGTTTATGCCCATTTCAAATTGCACTTTTCCTTAACTTAGACGAACCAAAGAAGTACACAGGACATGCGTTCCGGCGTACTTCTGCAACTATTATGGCCAACGGTGGGATGACTATAGATCAAATACAGCGGCAAGTTGGTTGGAAATCGGCATCAGTGGCTACTGGATATGTCGAAGAGTCCATCAACAATAAAAACAGTGTTTCCAATATTATATCAAATGCTATTAGCGGAAATACGAATGCATGCACATCTGGAAGTAAATCAGTTACCAATGTTCATGTGAGCAATGTTGATTCCGAGTTAAAGCACGGAAATATTAATTTTTCAAATAATACAGATTGTATATTCAATATTTATTATAAATAAAATGAACGAGTTATTAAAGTTTAATAGATAGTGACATTTATGTTTGACTTTAAGTTTGAATTGACGTTGTTGTCCTTAGCAACTTTAAAACACGCGCGTGTTTTAATATTGAATTTAAACACGCTGCGAAGTATTTGAAATAAGACATATGATGCATCAATAAAAAAAAGAAAGTTTCGTTTTTATTATTTTAATAATTATAGACCGTAATTATATCGAACACACTTGTCGCAATGGAAACCTATTTTAAATTCGTTATACTTTTTTCCTAATAAATCACAAACATTATTTTGCAAGAAGAACCATATAAAAACATAAATCAACTAATTTTAATTAAATATTGCACATAATGCTCTCGTCAATAAAATATCAAATTTGAATATCAAAAAATAAAACTTATTTAATGTTATAACAAAACAAAAGATAAATATTCCATTGAATATATTCTTAATTTAATTGATTGCGTCTAAATTATTATAATAAAATAAATGTACGTAAGTAAATTTGAATAAAAATAAGAATGAATTTATGTTAATTTATTAATTCATCACTGAAATCTGCTTTGAAAAAACATTTTAAAAATCTTTTATTTGTATTTTTGACAGAAATGATTCTTAAATCATTATTTAAATTTAGATGTTTAAATCTTTCTCCAATACTCTTATCATGTTTGCAATTTTTGTTTATAATTTGATGATTTCTGAACACATTTTTCATTTTGTTTCGTATAAATCGTGATTTTAACTTAAAATTATTTTTATATTCATCTATAGAATAATTAGAGTAAATTCTACCAAGATTACTATTTCTTTTATTATTAATATGATCATTAGATAAAATGTGGTTTTGACTAGAAACATTACTTATTTTATTTTTAACTTCTTCTCTCTTCGAAATATTTGTGAAATGATTACTAATATCTTTTTCTAATGTTTCTGTTGAAATACAAAAATTATTATTTTTGTTTTGAACAATATCACTCAAATTATAATTTGTTATTACGCAATTTGGTAACGAATTTCCTAATATATCACTATTTGAATGGTAAAATTTACTATCTAAACAAATATTAGACTCAGGATTATTATTAACATTTTCAGTTTCAAATGTAGCACAAATATTTACCGTATCTTCATCACTATTATTATATTTTTGACTTGAAATAATATTTAAATTGCAATAATTATCCGACGTTACTTCAACAATAGAATCATTTTTAATTCCACTATTAATACCAAATTCTATATTATTATTATCACAATTTTCTTTAATTTCACTGTGAACATAATTAGCATTTTTAATTACATTTTCTGTTGTATCAGGAGAAACATCAATAGTACATACTTTTGAAATAATTTTATCATTAGGAAAAATATTATTTATATTGTTATTAAGTATCTCATTTCTTGTTTTATTATCATTATTTAGCTGTAATTTTACATCAAGACTCGAGTTTTCAGAAATAATTTAATTATTTTTAAGATTACTATCATTATCTACGTTAACTTCTTTATCATTGCAACTTATGTCATTATCAACTTCAGTAGATTGAAGAGTTGATTCAGGAATATTTTGGCTACATTTATATTTTTCTTGTAAATCTGATGCTTTTATTGGAATTTGATGTTTATAGTTGTTAGTTATAAATTTAGACATAAAATTAATATTACTTTCAATTAAATTAAAAGAATTACTACACTCATTATCAGAAACCTTGGAATTAAATTTATCATTTGAATTAAAATTTCTACGAATATTTGAATTTTCATTATTCCAAAAATCGGATGAATTTTGTCTTTTAAAACAATCACGAATAACGTGTCCAAATCTTTTGCAATAATTGCACTGAACAGTAGATACATTTTTATTATTTAAGTTATTATAACGACAGTTGCGAGTATCATGTGAATTTAAATTGCAAATATGACAAAATTTTAAAGAATTAGTGGCTTCTAATTGATTTCTAGTGACATCCGATTCTTCTTCACCTTTTGCAATTTGTATTGCTTCTTCTAGTGTTTCTGGTCTCATTGGTTTTACTAATGCCTTTATATTATATTTTAAACCATTAATAAACACGGCTAATAATTGTTTATTTGTTAAATTTAATTGAGCTAATTGGGCTTCCTCGCTTAATGATGATTGATTTAATTAAAAGATTCCTGCATTTTTCTATTCTATTTGAATATGCTGTAACACCTTCATTTGATTTTTGAAAACATGAATGTAATTCGGCTATAATACTGGCATAATTAGCTTTTAATGAAAAATTATTTCTCAGAAATTGTTTAAGTTCGACCCATGTATTTATTACCCTATTTCTAGTTAAAACACCCGCTTCACCTAAAATTTTATTTTTTATTGAAACCAAAAACTGACCTTGTAAGTTCTCTGGTATATATTGAAAAACATCGCTACAGCAATTAATAAAATATTCTAAGTTATTGGAAGTAGAATCAAAAGTTACGGTTAACTACTAAAATAAATTAATGTGTTAAAATCCCCATTAGCTGCCATTTTTTTTTTCGTTGATAGATTTCAATTTTAAGTAAAAGAAAAAAAAATTGCTATTCAAAATAAAATTTAAAGAAATTGATTCTAAAGAAAATTGCGTAAAATGGATCCCAGTTAGGTAGAAATTATTTCACTCACATTAAGACAATTACGAACATTGTAGGATCGGTTTTTTGGAATCTCGATGATGATCCTGGTCCTGATTTTGTTCTGCGAGGACGTTCACTGAGTCCTAATCCTGGGGCACGTCGGTGGTGATGTCCAGGTAGCTCCGGGTCCTGATGTGGGCTCGTGGAGTCTTTATCCTAAGTCACGTCAGTGGGGTTGTCCAGGTGGCTCCGGGTCCCTCGCAAAGTCTAGGTCTCGGATCTCGTCGGTGATGATGTCCAGGTTGAACCGTGTTCTGATGTCCCTTCCTTCCGAAGTCCAGCTCTTGGATTTCATAGGTGGTGATGTCCAGGTGGTACGTGTTCTGAAGTCCCTTCCTCCTGAAGTCCAGGTCTAGGATTTCGTAGGTGAAGATGTGCAGGTGGTACCGTGTCCCCGATTAGAAAATTACTACTCACTTAATTGGTTGCGAATTACACAAGTATCACAATTTTTAAAGATTTCCAGAACTCCAATTTCGACTGCGCCAATTGTAAAGTTATTGATTTAGTATTTTCAATATTTAACATTTATTTAATATTAAGTAGGCTCTTTTATTCTGGGTGAGGTTAAAATAACGTGATGTTTTTATATAACGAATATCAATTCTATTTTCTTAACTGAGAGACTTGTGAATATTACAATATAATATATTTAGAAACTTTCACTACCTTGCTTAACGAAGTTTATTGAATTTAATCGGAGTAAATAATATTTTTACTGTCTTGCGTTCAAGAGTCAAATCAGAAGTGCCAAATAAATTCTAATAGTAATGAATAATGGTTCTTCGTTAAGCAAACAGTGCGTAAGAAGGGGCAAGCATAAGCCGGGGTGAACTTTATCATCTTTAGCGGAATTTTTCCATTAAGTACAAATTCTAATTAACTATTTATTCTTCCCAGGCTTATCTGTGCTCTAGCATTAGCAAATGCATTCTAATAATAACATTTAGCAATGAATAATATTTAAGTAAAACTAAACAACAAACATCAATAAGTGAAACAAACATAAATAACTTAAATATGATTATCAAAAATGCACGATACTAAAGTATTAAATTATATAAATGAAATAAATATACAGATGGGTACATTACACAAGTAATTATAATCTAAAATTTAGAAAAAATAAGCTATCGAATGATAAAAATTTTGATTAGTAGTGCTATTTAAAAAAATCAAGTTCGCGCTATATCTTGAAAAGCGTGACCGATATACATTTAAAAATTATCATCAAAAGATTTAACCCTATTAAATTTACATTACAAATTTAATGTTGATCCGACAAGTAGTTTTGGAGATATTAAGCCCGTTCCATAGACAATGAACACCTTGTACGCTGTAAATTTTCCGACATTTGTTGTTTTTTTTAAGTTTAAATTAGAGCTATAAACAAGTATTTTCCACTCGCAGATTAAGCATAGAGTGAAATTTTGAGTATAGAAAAGCTTGAACGTTTGGATTTGGATCCAAATCCAAATTCAGGCTTTTCTGAACTCGAAATTTTAGTTCATGCATCACGCGTATAAAACACGTCTTTCAAGTGAAGTTTAAAATATACTACTTACTGCACAATATTTAATGTTTGATACGTGTGGCGCATGAAGTAAAATTTCAAGTTTAGAAAAGCCTGAATATGGATTTGGACGCTACGCGTCTAAATCCAAACATTCAGACTTTCGAAACTCGAAATTTTACTTTATGCTTAATCTGGGAGTAGAAAACACTCGTTTGAAGCAATTTGATCTTTTCAAGAAAAACAAATATTTACAGAATATACACTGTAATTGGGATATGTATACTTCAAAGAGAAATTACGTGTATTTCTTAAATATGCATTTATATAGAATTACGTTTTTTATATACTGCCTTTCAAAAAAATCAGAACACCAAGTATTTATTGCACGATTTTAATATAATTTACACAATTTGATCATGTAAACGAACTGCATCGATGATCAAAGTAAGTAAAATTCAAGTTGAAAAACAAAAAAACAAATGAATAAAAATGAATAATGTGTTGGGCCTCCACGATTTCCCAAACACTCATTAACACGTCGAGGCATGCTAGAAAGCAGGCTCTCAATATCGACTTGGGGTATTTCATTCCAAACTTCGATAATTTGACCTCTAAGTTCCTTTACAGTGTTAGCGGGGCGATAGATCTGGAGAACGAGATGGCCAAGGTAACAAATTGATTTCGGCACTATCAAAAAACTGACTTGTAATGGCCGCGGTGTAAGGTCGAGCATTATCTTGCTGAAAAAGGGGGTTCTGCAAGCCATTTACATAGGGCACTAACACTGGCCGTAAAATGTTGTCAATATACCGAATCGCGTTAAGACTTGCTTCTAAAAAAACTAGAGGAGACCGACTAGCATATGCTATCGCCCCCCAAACCATAACTCCCTGTGTAATGTCTTTCAACAGTAAATTGTAAAATTCTGCGTTCACCGCGTCGACGTCTCACTCTTCTGCGACCATCATGAGCCCATAAACAGAACCGAGACTCATCGCTGAAGATAATGTTATTTCATTCATGGGTCCAATGTTGTCTTTCCCTGCACCATTCAAGTCTTGCTCTGCGATGCTGCGGAGTAAGAGGTAGACACAATTGTGGACGGTAGGATCTTATACCAAAACTGCGGATTCTTCTGTAAACAGTAGCCATGGATACTCTCTGGCCATATAGAGCCAACCAGTCATTTCCCACTGCCCGCGACGTTGTAAATCTGTCCCTTAAAGTTGTAAGACGAAGAGCTCGATCTTCACGCTCAGTGGTGCTTCTTGGACGTCCTGATCCAAGTCTACGTCGATTCTCCCCAGCTTCGGACCATCTAGACCAGCAGCGTACGATCACCGATACACTACGGCCTACCCTTTCAGCAATAGCACGAACCGAAAAACCCGCTTCTCGCATTCCAATAATGCGACCCCTTTCAATTTCACTTAGATGATAATATTGTGCACGCCGACGAACACGGGGCATCTTTTTATGTTTTACAAACTGAAACGTTAAAAAATATTTAATTTCGAGATGGCAACTAACCGCAAAAATTAGGTCTTTAACTTTGCTAGTCCTAAAAAAATATTACTGCACTTTAACTAATGAAAACAATAAAAATCTATGGTGATTTAAGAATTTACAACTTTTTGTAATAGTTTGAAACTGAATAGAGAAAGTGTCAATAAACTCCATATTATAGTTTACAAACAAGCTACATATTGACATGTACAGATAATTTAAAAAGTAAATTCTCTCAAAATTGAAAGATCGATGATCAGTTTTTTTTTTTAAATTAGTTAGTACGTTACAAATTGTTTGTGCACTTATATGATTATTATTACAATTTAAATTAAAAGAATTAAAAAACTTATCGTATGTATGGAACACCCCGTATATTTTATTGCCGATCGATACAGAAGATTATTCTTAGAAGTTAAAATACATCATTGCAAAAAAATAATAAATAAGAAAGTTATTCAGATATTTCGGTGTCGTTCAATACAATCAAGAAACCCTTAAAACAAACAAGGATTCTAACAAATGACTAAAACAAAGTTCGTTTATTGTTTCTGTCAGTAAAATT
Organism: Philonthus cognatus; assembly: GCA_932526585.2. Taxonomy (NCBI): domain Eukaryota; kingdom Metazoa; phylum Arthropoda; class Insecta; order Coleoptera; family Staphylinidae; genus Philonthus; species Philonthus cognatus. The sequence continues at coordinate 6,145,766 of OW052249.1, read as the reverse complement.
CTCATTTCTCATTTTCATTTTATCAAGTGATTTTATTATACAAAATTGAATACTTTTAAGAATCCTTGATTTCATTGGAATAAGAAATTTTCTTATTTATGTTTTTGTTGTAATCATGCTAAGAATTATCCTTTTTTTTCCATCAGCAATCAAATATACAGGGTTTTTTTAAAACATGTCTATTTTCTAAATATATTAAAAATACGACGTTAAATTGTTTTTCTGATTTGACTATTAAATATCCTACTACTTTGCTCATTTAACAGACGCTTTAGCTCAAATAATAATAAAGTCAGCAAAGGTGTGCACTTAATTCGGAGCACCCTTTATATTTTGATTAAAATAATGCTTTTTTTTATTATTTGCTTAAATCGGTGCTTAAAAAAACGTTTTTTTTTTTCAATTTGTTTTTGTTTAGAAATCCGAGCTCTAGTTATGATTATAATAATAATGATTTTATTAATGTTTATTTTTTTTGTCTGGAAAGTTACTGAAATCCTTGACCCTTACAAATAAACCCTGACACGCTATCGACTAGACTCCCACATAAATCACCTCACAATATATTGTTGTTTGTAGTAAACAATCAATTCCCTTTATATGTATTTATTTTTTGTTGTTTCCATCTCTATGCCATGCCATGAATGCAATTTAAATTCCTCCGCATATAGGACCGCATTAAAAATACACACAAAGAATAGCGAAATCTGGATAAGGGAAAAATATGTTTAATATTCGATATGCGAATATGCTGTTGTGCGAATACTTCTGTCTGTTTTCCGCCGAACTTTATATAAAAGATTTACGAACCCCGATCTTGACTTTTTGGTCTCATCTCTTCGTTTATGCCCTTTGTTCTGTTCGGTGAACATCGGTCCCTGAAAATCCCACCGCTACTCACCATTTGCCCATTCACATTTCACCACTCGGCATAAATTATTGATGAGGCCATTCACCTGCCCCCGATCCGATTCCATTATTGATTTTCAAACTCGCATATACTAAAAATACAATTGCACCAGATGATCATCATTATTATTGGATAGTATTTCCATCCTAATTTTATTATTTGATGAATTATATAAGCAAATAACGTGAATTTCACAACAGTGGTAAGCTTTTCAGGCAGGGTTGTTATGTTTTAAACATCTTTCAAAACAGCCGTCGTGTTTTAAGCGGTTTTGTTTTAAACATGTTTTAAATCTTAAGTTTGTTTAAAACATGTTTAAAACGTTTTTTTATTATCTTAAATTTGCTAAATTATATTTTATACTACTTCATTAAATTTTTTTGTTTACGTTTTTAAATGTTATCTAAATTGTTGAAGTTATTTCAAATTACATTACATAACATTTTATTACAATAAAATATCACAACTCATCATCTCATCATTAACACATCTTTCAGAGATTTCAATTTGAATCTTTAATCGAGGGTTTTCCACTCCCAGACTGAGCATGAAGTAAAATTTCGAGTTTGGAAAACCCTGAAAATTAGGCTTTTTTAAACTCGAAATTTTACTTCATGCGCTACACGTATACAACACTGAAATATCGTAAAGTTTAAAATATATGGCTTTTGCAATCTAATATGAGAAAGAAACGTGAGTCAAATTCTAGCTGAACAAATTGTTTAAAACAGTGATTATAGGCAACCCAATAACTATAACGTATATTAGGTTGCCTATAATCATTGTTGTATGTGTGTGTTTTTTTAACTTCACTGTAAATCAGTGTTTTTAAGCGTGGCGCATGAAGTAAAATTTCGAGTTTAGAAAAACCTAATTTGGATTGGCCGCTCCGCTTCGCTACGCGGCCAATCCAAATTCTTAGGCTTTTCTAAACTCGAAATTTTACTTTATGCTTAGTCTGGGAGTGGAAAACACTCGTTAAAAGCCTCAAATTAACCCCTTTGAAACAACGAATTCCCGCAAATTTAAAAAACGCTGTAATTATCGGAATATGTATACTTAAAATAGCCTATATGTTTTGTTTTAAACACTTTTTAAACGTGTTTTAAACACGTTTTAAACGTGTTTTAAACATGTTTTTAATTGTTAATGTTTTAAACGCCATTTTAATGAAAAAACACGTTTTGTAAAGAAAACTGTGTTTTAATTAAAATTAAATTTAAAACGTCTTTTTAACAACCCTGTTTTTAGGTAAAAAAAATATATGTTTATTTTTATTACATTCATTATATTTTATATCAAAATTATATTTTTTGTACCTTTAATAATGTTAAAAAACGTACGTTTCTTTGTGACATAGATTTCTGTCTGAACTTTAAATCTAATCCAATAATATCCTTAGAATCAACAAAACATAACATGATAATTAAATTTGATGATTTGTGTGCAGAATTTCTTCGGATTAAAAGTGAACATTTATTGGCGAAAGCGCCGGGTGCTACAGAAAGGTTGTAATACATGAGGTAAATTACTATTTTACAAATGACTATTCAAATAAATACTCAGAAAAATACTTAGCCTAAACTAAGTATTATTATTTAACAAAGTCTTCACTTGAATTGGATTGTGCTGCCACCTAATTGCACGATTAGAAATATCTTACCGTTATTTTTAGTTTTTCAAGATCAGGTTTTTGTGACCTAATTACTGACTTTTCCTCGTACTTTTAACTCCATTTGTCTAAATCAAGGGTGTCCAATCTTTTACCTTCGCTGAGCCGTATTCGCCAAAGAGAAGTTGTCTTGGGCCACAATAAGTAAACACAAAAAAATCAGTTTACATAGTTTAACTCACAATAAATAAGTAGGCAAAGATCAAAACAAATGTTGTTGTTATATATCGGTTATTTGAACATAGTTAAATCTAGTTAGTTTAGTTGTCAACATAACTCTGTCAACATTCGCAATTCTGTAGTACAATTCTAAGTTCAATAAAGCCTTTAAATAGGTTAATTATTACAACAATTTATTGAACTTAGACTCTCTTAAGTTGCCAGTTGCTGAGCATGTTCTGGAAAGTGTGTCAGCAGCTGCATTATTTTTTCCAGGGCGATATACAATATCGTATTTGTAACAAGATAGTTCGAGTCTCCATCTCATAATATTCTCATTTTTTATTTTTCCAGATAGCTTTGCATCGAACATAAAAGATACTGATTTTTGATCTGTAACAAGGAGGAAATGTCGACTCATTAAATAGTGTCTCTATTTCTTTACGGCTTCAACAATAGCTTGTGCCTCCTTTTCTATAGCCGGATGCTCTTGTTCAGTTGAAGAGAGAGTTCTTGAGAAAAATGCCACTGGTCGACCACACTAGGATAGGGTAGCAGCTAGAGCAGTGTCAGATGCGTCTGTTTCTACTGTGAATTTAGCTTCAGAGTCAATTGATGAGACAGCAGCATTTTCAATATCTTTTCGTTTTCGAAAGATGCAATAGCTTCCTCTGATAATGGGAACGAGTATTTAATGAGGGGCTGAATTTTTTCGGAAAACCTGGGTATGTATCTCTAGTAGTATGAAAACATACCAATGGTCCTTTGCAGAGAGGAAGTGTCTAAAGGCGGCGAGAGCCTTCTAAGAGGTTTAAGACGGTCTGGATCAGGTTTTATCGTTTTATTGCTAATATTGTATCCTAGTAAACTAATTGATCATAGGGAAAAAGAGCTCTTCTCCTGATTTATTGTGAGATTGTATTTATTTACAGCATTTAAAAATTTACTAAGATTTAGGTCATGATCTTCTTGATTTAAGCCACAAACAGTGACATCATCGAGGTAAACATACGTATCTTTCAGACCTTCAACACGAATAACATCATCAATGACTCGTTGAAAAGCAGCCACTCCATTTGTAACACCGAAAGGGATTCTTGTAAACTGAAAAAGTTGTCCGCATGCTTCAAAAGCTGTATAGGTTCTATCTGCTTCGATGATTGGCACCTGATGGTACGCACTTCGCAGATCAATGGTACTGAATACTTCGTACTTAGCTACTTTGTTTACAATATATTCTATTTTAGGAAGAGGGTAAGCGTCTAGTTGGGTAAACCGATTTATGGTCCTTGAGTAATCTATTACCATTCGTCTTTCATGATTTTCGTTTGTAGTAATAAGCACTTGGGCTCTCCATGGGGAAACACTTGGTTCTATTATACCTTCTTTCAATAGACGTTGGACTTAAATTTCTATAAACTTAGCGTCGCTTTCAGATTGCTGACGGGATTTAATAGATACGGGCTTACATTCAGGAGACAGATCAAAGAATAGTGAAGCTGGTTTTACTTTGGCAACAGCAAGTCCACAGATTATTAGGCGATCTTTCTTTCCACTAAAAGACATCTCGATGCCAGAATGTGATTTCAGGAAATCATGACCAAGGATAATGTCCGCGCAGAGGTCTGGAAGTACATTGAGCTGGATATTTGTATAGCGGCGACCAACAATTTCAAGATTTATATTACAGATTCCAATAATATTTGAAGTAAGCGTGGTCGAAGCCATAGACACCTTCCCTTGTGGTGGGTTGATCTTTAACTTAAGTTTTTGGGCTGTTTCATAGTTTATAAAACTCAGAGTACTTCCAGTGTCGATCAACGCAGATACTGTGATTCCGTTTAGAAGGGCAGATACAGTGGCTAAAGTTAAACCAGGTGGTGCAGTGGCTGTACAATTTATAAGACTAGCTAGTAAGGAGGCTGTTTTATTGGAAGTCGAAACTTTATTTCTGTTGCCGGAAAATCGACAGACCTTAGACTTCATTTCTAGCAGGACATTGGTTTCTGGGATGGAAAGTAAATCCACAAAAATAGCACGGCGATGAGCTGCCCGCTAGAGTCGAATTAGAGGGGCCAATGTTTGCTAAACCGTACAACAGTTGTATTATTCACACTGAAAAACAATGATAACAGACTAAATATCTCAGTCCATGTTATTCTAATTAAAGATAGTGTACGTGTTTTTAAACTTCACTATAAGTCAGTGTTTTATACGCCTGGCGCAAGAAGTAAAGTTTCGAGTTTAGAAAAGACTGAAAATTTGGTTTGGTAGCTCCGCTTCGCGAAACGAATGAACCAAATTTTCAGGCTTTTCTAAACTCGAAATTTTACCTTATGCGCGCCACGCGTATAAACCATTGATTTACAGTAAATTTAGTAAATTTAGTTTCCATACTGTTGATGGTGAGGTCATCATATCTTTAACGGGAAAATCACCATCACTACACGTTTGTATACAGCAATTATTCAAGCACTGGTTCAGGACTATACTAATGATGGCATTGAAGCCCGAAACGCGTATATAGTTATCTGGTGAATGAATGAGTACTGAACATAAATTCATATTCTTTATATCTGTATTCTATACAATAAAGCCCTCTTGTGGACGAACAACTGCTGTATACAAACGTGTAGTTTGCCAGCTATTAACGATGCTACTTAAGCTAATGGGCATTAGGTGGCGTTTATATTTTCGAAACATATATACAGAAAATATATTACAGGGATTTTTTATTTTAAGCCTACCTTCAAATTTATTGTAAATTGCTCGAATTTTGATTGCACAGTAATTGGTAAGATAAAATAAAGATTTCTAAAATGTATTCAACATAAGTAGTATATTAACTAGATGACTTAAGAGTATTTTTATGTTTATATACCACGTTATTTATAATTTTAATGCATTGTACATTTGTCACACTTCAAAATGACATTGTATGTGTCGAAACTCGAGTCGCGTAAAGTATAAATAAAGTGGTATAAAATATATACAAACTGTTTAGTCTTTAATTTATAAATAATATCTTTCGAACTTCACTACAGTGTTTTATACGTGTGAAACATAAAGTAAAATTTCTGGTTATAAAATCTTTTTTTGGCTTTTCCAAACTCGAAATTTTACTTCATATTTAATCTTTTTAGAAGTAGAAAACAGTATTTGGAAACTTCAAATTGGCCGCTTTTGTAAAATCAACAAATGCCTGAAAAATTACAGCGTATATTTACATCGCCACATGTATACTTATAAGAAAAATACATACATTTTTAGAAAGTTGCATTCATAGTTTTAATTAAATAAATGTAAATTTACAATAAATAAAATTGTTTATACACACTGTTAAGAAAATCAATGCGAAATTTGACATGCCCTGACTTGACAATACAATTATAGTTATATTGAAATGATGACGCAGCTAATAGCAAGCTCTCAATCAAGTGATCATATGTAATTTTATTTCTTAGTTTATTTTTTATTTGAAAACGCAGATTGCGCCAAATACGTTGATCCAAAACATGCAATGATTCAAACCACTAAATTAATACTCCCTATCACTCATTACACATGAAGATTCTACTCGCAGACCGATCGGCTTAGTACAATAAAATCATTCTCATTGATGTCTGGACAAACTATGTAGACGCGTTTCGATATTTATCACTCTTTAGTATAGCTTTACTTATGACTTTTTAAATTGGAGATTTAAGAATGAAATGAAATTTTTAATTTCGAATTCAAAATAGTTTTGAATTTAAAATATACTTATGGTTTACCTATTCCTAATTGTAATATAGTGCCTTAATTGGCATTTAATTACATACAGGGAACTTTTTTATATACCGGATGTTCGAGAAAAAACGCCCAACGCCATATCTCTGTTATTTATTAACCGATTTTATTGAACTAGAAACCAAAGGCAATGGCCGTTTAAATACCAAGAAATTACATCAATATTGATTTTTTTCATTAATAACTTCATTGCCAACTTTATATTTTTAAAGGTCTGTCTGTAGTTTTTTAAATTTTATTACATTAGACACATTAGACATTATTTTTTCGAATCTAATAATGCCCAATTTCTTGTTTTTTGTTTAATATTTTTGTCGTAAAAAATGTAAATATATATATTATTTTAAAATTATAATAATGTGCCTTGTACAAAATGACAAATATCATCTATTGTGAGGTTATGTCAAACATGAATAATAATGGCCCTACAAATAAGTACCTAAGTTACAACTTAATGTAGGTTTAATTAATTTAAAACATTGTATTATTTGACCTGACTTGAGAATATGTGTAGAAAAATGTAAATATATATATTTTTTTAATATTACGATTATTGCTCATTTTTAAAGTGTATTTCTAGCTTTACAATATTTCAGTGTTTCATACGTGTGGCGCATGAACAAAAATTTCGAATTAAGAAAAGCCTGAAAATTTAGTTTGGTCACGACCAAACCAAATTTTAAGGCGTTTCTAAACTAGAAATTTTCCTTTATGCTTAATCTGGGAGTGAAAACACTCGTTCGAACTTTAAACTGACCTCTTTTATAAAATCGACGAATACCTTAAAATTTGATAAGTCATTCATTGAAATCATAAAAAAAGAAGTGCAGATTTTTGTTAAAGAAACACTACATTTATTTCAGAAAATTTTTTTTTGTTATATAAACATTAAATTAAAATCAACATATCGAGCATAATTGGATTCAGAAAAAGAGTGTCCAATATAATAAAATTAGAAAAATATATTCAGCAATTTAAAAATTTGAAGTTGATAATTGTTTGGCAATGATAGTAATTGTAACAAAATATAGAATTACTGTTAATTTATAGTATTTAAACTACCGTTGACTTTGTTTTTTAGTTCATTCTAATCTGTCAATAAATAACAGAGTTATGGGGTTGGGCGTTTTTTATCGAACACCCGGTATATACTTATATTCCGATAATGAAACTCGAAATGATACTTAAATCATTTCTTAGTCAAAAGTGTGGAAACACTTGTTAAAAGTTTCAAATAGAAGCTTTGATTACATCTTTTTTGTTCTACAAAAATATTGAACAAAAACAACATATTGGGCATTATTGGATTGAAAAAAGAATGCATAAAGTAATAAAATTAAAAAAATTATAAACAGCCATTTAATAAAAAGTTATTATTAAAAAAAATCACTATTATTGTCATGTCTTACTATTTAAATATTTAAACTATCATTGACTTTGGTTTTAGTTGAACAAAATCTGTCAATAAATAACAGTTATGACGTTGGGCGTTTTTAATTTATAATTTATTTATTTTAATCAGTCAACGGAGTGAATTTTTTGTGCGGTTGCTCAGACTGCTAATTTAATATTGGAATACATTTGAGGTTATGCTTAACTATGTGTTAACAGTCAGTAGTGCCAATATAATTTAAAACTTAAAGCCTACTGTAAATTATGTGTGTTAAACGATCGCACTGTACAGGGTGGTTTGATTTCGATGTTGCTTATGGGCATCTCGGTAAATATAAGAGTTATAGAATAACCGATGGCGCGGTCGCGATCCCTTTTTTGAGACTAAGATAATGCCGAAAACAAAAATACACCATCTTGTTTTTTTTTTCAGAAGTTATAGGGAAAAATCAGGTTTTCTTGATTTAATTAATATCTTGCCTAGTTTGCGAGATAGACAAAAACTACAAATACCATCTTACACTTTTTTTTAGTAGAATCCAGTGGCGTAGGCATTTTTTTATTTTAGACACACATTTTCGAGTTATGGCCAAATATTGCTTATTTCAAATGTAAATCATAGTTGGCTTTGGCACAGTTGAAAAGAGTGTTTTTCACTGATTTTAAAAATATATACTATTGTGAATTTATCTTAAAAAGCAGTGTGCCTATCGAGTAGAAACTAGCTTTTAATCTGCTAAATAATATAATATGGAAGACAACAGCTATTTTTGATTATTTGCATGATCAGTTTTAATTATGATAAACATTATAAACTAAAATAATAATAATTCATTTTTGAATATTAAATATTTTATTAGGCTGAACATAAAATTATTTTAAATATTTATTAACATTTTTATTTATTAAGAAAAAAAAAAACATTTATTTTAAATGTTCGAACTGATAGCCATTATTCTTAATGCATCTTTGGCATCTACCTCTTACAGTTCGAATGGCGTTATAAATTTGAATGTTAGGAACATTTCCTATGAAAATCATGAAAATGTTGCTGCAATACGTCTAAATTATAGGCTGCTAGTAAATTTTGTTCTTCAGGTATCCCCATAAAAAAATCTAACGGTGTCAGATCTTGAGATTTTGCAGGCCACCTAACTATCCGGTCTAACGACCGGTTGCATAATCAAGTTAAAGCTACTTTAAATATTTAAAGTCGACTTAAATATAAAATTCTGTTTCATAGTGCAAATTTAAAGCAAAACTCGGTTTTAAAGTTAAGGACTAACCTAAAAATATTCTCAAATGTTAAAAAGGCCCAATCGCGTGCTTGACATGGCTGCGAAGCGAGGGTAATAAATTTCACAAAAAATTGTGTTGATGCATTCAGCGGTACGGATTTTTCCCCCAAATTTTGATTATTAAATACAAATTAAAGATAAGAGTTTACTTGAATCGACCGGGTTAATTGATTAAATTTATTTTATTTCGTTAAGTGGTACATTCAGCCAATTCAGCAAATATTTGAATGCAAATTGATATAGATGTTTTACCTTTTTCAATTGTGACAATTTATTTGTTTTTTATTGCAGTGAATTATGTTGTTTTCACTGTTAACAAGTTGAATTGAATGTAATTCCTCTTTGTTTGTACTATTAATTCCCTCAATGATATTAATGGAATTCATTCCTTTAAAAACCTTAACTTTAAGAAGAAATAGCGCCAGAAAACATAAACGAATTAAAGAAGTTCTCAGTGATGAAAGGTATTGTTACATTTTTGCATAACGTTAGAAATGGATATTGCTTTTGACGTAAATTTCACTTTAACATAATTTGTTATTTATCATTTGTGTTATGTAACTATTTATCACTATATTAAATAAAATACTTAAAAAACCTTCATTATCAGGTCGTAAACGTAAAATTTCTGTAAAGCAATATGAAAAATAGTTTTATCTTTATAAATTGTAATGATTTGAACTAATTTTAACAACATGTAATTCTTGAAAATATTGAAAGCACAATGAATGTCCTAAAAATAATATATGGATAATCAAATATTTCAGTTTTTTATAAAACGCCAAAATTAAAGCTGCAAATGTTTGTAATATGTTATTTATACAGGCAGTTTTTCTTTAAGTATATTCCAAATTTAGTTTATTTTCTTTAAATCTTTAGATATTCGTTGTTTTTTTAAAAGAGTTAATTTTGAGGCTTTAAACGAGCGTTTTCCACTCCCAGACTAAGCATGAAGTAAAATGTCGAGTTTAGAAAAGCCCCTTGAAAATTTGTCTCGGGTCGCTGCGCGAAATTTATGTATATCTGAACCTCACTTGAAATCAGTGTTTTATACGCGTGGCGCATGAAGTAAAATTTCGAGTTTAGAAAAGCCCAGAAAATTTGTCTCGGGTCGCTGCGCGACCCTCGACAAATGTTCACGGGGCTTTTCTAAACTCGAAATTTTACTTTATGCTTAGTCTGGGAGTGGATAACACTCGTCAAATTGAACTCATTTAAAAAACAACAGATGTCGGCCTAAAAGAAAAAAATCGTAACACACTTTTTATCAAAATGTTCATTAAATTTAAAAATTAGGACGTTTTGTTTTATGAATTTACAAGATTCCAGTTAATCTTAAAAACTCTGATGATTTCCATGTGTTCGGTAGAGATATTGAATGGGAAGACAGATTGGCTCAAATTCCCAATTTATTTCTAAACCCTTTTTTGTTTACCCCCATCACCCCACACTTATGCGCAGCGGGCGCGTGAGTGAGAGTCGCAAAGAAGTCACGGAAGATGGTGGACGTGAAACTCGTGTGACTAATGTGATCGTCTTTTTGGAAGTCAAGTAATGAAGGCTTGACGCTCTGTATGTTATTGTTGGGGACTGTAAAGGGTATCTGAGTATTAGTGATGTCGATAGTTTTTGTAGAATGCATTATTAACTTTATTAGTGATCAGCCGCATCTGTAGTGATCAGTGATCGCCTGCCAGAAATCTCTGGAACCGATCAAAACGTGGGGCAGACGCGCGTAAGGACCTTACAACCCTTCCGCCTACGTTACGCACGGCACAGAAGCTAAGTCAGGTGAGTGTGGGTTCCTTTTGCCAACAATCAATCTAGCCTGGGTCAGTCTGTCTGTTTACAGGCCGGAAATATTCCGTACTATCTTCTGAGAGGCTCGTTATCTCGACCGTTTCCGGAAAGTTTAAACCCCCCCCCCCCCTCACCCAAACATATGGCCCTTCGTGAACCGGATCCCTTCAGCCCTCCCCTAATCCCCTTGTCGAAATCCTTAATTTGCATTCTTAAAATTTATTCGGTTTTCGCTTAAATCGCCATTTTTGCGTGTGCGTTTTTTGTACCGCGCGGTGTAGATCGTCTTCCACCTGGCTCCTTCGTAAGGCGCAAGCGCAGCGATTTCATTCATCGCGCGTTCGGTCGCAGAAGACAGGCGGAGTAGAAAACCCCGCGTATTCTTTGGAGCGTATTCTTTGGGCGTGCGGAAATTTCCCAATTTCGTTTTTGTGCTTGCCAATTGCACTCGGGCAAGAGTCCATTAATTTGTTTACATTTTTTCGTTCGATAAACAGCTGATCATGTCTGTTTTAATTTCATTTATTTGTTTGATTTAATTGTCGGAATATTCGCATTTGAAGATGACTGAGCCTACTAAGGTTGCACAACCGTCCTCGAAAGGGTTCAAGAATCATGCGGTATTCACTACTCGAAAAGATCGTTATTGGGATCAGCTACAAATCTGTTATGATTTAATTCCCAATTTACCTGATAATCTCGATACGTTTAAAATTCATGTTAATCGATTACCAGAACTCGAAAAACATTTTAATTCGATCCTCGATGAACTCGCGGTTTTGTCGGGACAGTATGATCAATTATAAATCGATACTGGCGCTTTAGGTAAATCGTTTGATAAAAAATACGTAGCGATATTAGTAGCAGCGGAGAAATATGTGTCGAAACCGGTAGAAACACCCTCGGAACCTAGTGTTAATATGCCTGAAATTCGTATTAGGAATTTTTCTGGAAAACACGAGGAATTTCCAGCATTTATCGCGTTGTATGATGATTTAATTCATAACACCAAGTTACCGATTATTAAGAAATTCTCGTACCTCCTAGGTTATTTGAAAGGAGAGGCTTTGAGGTTAGTAAACTCAGTTACGTTTCAACCAAGTAACTATTTTATTGCTTATGATTTGTTGGTTAAGCGATATAGTAAGAGAGTGAGTGCGAATCTTTATTTAACGGCTATATTTAATTTGAAAGTTCTTAAATCGAATCAGGGTATGCATGAACTTGATGTGTTATCAGCTAATATGAACTCGCTTCGGTCATTAAAAATCGGAAATTTAGGTGATTATGTTTTATTAGAAATTGCGTTACGGTTACTTGATAATAAAACTCGAAAAGGGTTTGAATCTAAGCATTTGACTAAAGATTTACCGACCTTTGATGATTTAATTTCTTACTTGCGTCATCAATGCTCGGTTGAAGATTTGGCTTCTGTTTCGGGAAGCGACTGTAAACATTCTACTAAGCCTGAAGAGAAACTTAATAGACGTTCTCGTGTTTCTATGTGCCTGCAAGAATCGAAAATACCGTCTTAAACATTTGATCGGACAGAGACTTGTATTTGTTGCTCGGGCAATCATAAATTAAACAAATGTCCTTCGTTTTTGGCGTCTAGCCCTAGAGCTAGACATTCTATGGTGCGTTCATTTGGTAAATGTTACGCTTGTTTCGGAGAGCATATGGTCTCTCATTGTAAGTCAAAGTATGTTTGTGTTACTTGCGGAAATAACAAGCATAATTCGTTGTTACATTTCTTGAATAGGTCAGAACAGAAGCCTGCTGATTCCATCGGTTTGCCCTCGAGAAGTCAGCCGGCCTCCAGTGGACTCGTTTCAGGTCAACATTCGGTTACGTTAGCAAATTCGTGTAAAACATTTGTTGGGTCACAGGTTCTTTTAGGTACAGCTCAAGCTTACTTGTTGGGGAGAACCGGAGAGTGGCACAAATGTCGTTTGGTTTTCGATACAGGTAGTCAGGTGAATATTATCACCTCAGCACTGGCAGAGCGTTTAGGTTTGCAGAGAATTCGCTGTCCGTATGAACTTACAGGGTTAGGACAAACGTCTCCAGGAAGGTCACAAGGAATTGTAACTTGTAGCATCGCTTCCTCGAGGAATAAAAACGCTGCTCTCAGTTTTTTGGCTGTAGTGCTACCGCGTATAACATCAGATTTGCCGACTGCAAGATTGCCTCTGAAATCAAGAATCGTTTTGTTTCTTTAGAGCTGGCCGACCCGGATTTCGATAAATCCGGTCCCATTGACTTACTTTTAGGTGTTGGAGCCACATTTGATTTGACACCGGAAGTGCCGTGTCAAATAAAAGGCCCCTCAGCGGTCCTCACTGAGCTCGGTTGGGTCATTTTGGGCTCCTTACCCACTTTTGACATTAATAAAAACTCATTTTCGTTCGTTTCAATGTAATCAAACATTGATAATTCGTTAGATAAAACTCTTCGTGCATTTTGGGAATCCGAAGAAGTTTTTACTGCTCCGTCGCCATCACCAGAGGATGCGTCCTGCGAACGTCATTTTCGAGATACAATTACGCGGGATTGTAATGGAAGATATATCACTCGCCTTTCATTTAAGCATGGTGTACATTCTTTGGGAAGCAATCAAGAGATTGCGCTCAAGCGTTTTTTAGGATTGGAAAAACGCTTTCGGACCGATGACAGTTTTCATCAGTTATATTCGAATAATATTCGAGATTATATTTCGCAGGGACACTTGGTTCCTACGAACACATTCGTGCCCTACATTCTTACACATCACGGTGTAATTAAACAGACTTCAAATGGGCAAAAAATTCGTGTTGTTTTTAATCCAGCTGAAAAAGATCCTTACGGAATTAGCTTGAATGATACGCTATCGAGCGGCCCCAAGTTGCAGTCTGAAATAGGACAACTTCTTACAGGTTTTCGTTCGCCGCAGATAGCACTCACGTGTGATATCATGCAGATGTTTAGAGAGATCGTTGTGCATCAATCCGATCGGCGATTTCAGCATATTTTTTGGCGATTTTCGGAGGATGAACCAGTACAAGAATTCGAACACACTCGTGTAATTTTTGGAGCTACATGTAGTCCTTTTTTAGCTCAACGTGTAGTGCAGCAGTTGATAGAAAATGAAGGGCATACATTTCTATTAGCGCGTTCGGCGTTGGAAAATTCAATTTATGTCGATGACATCTTAACTGGTGCAGATTCAGAGTCGGACGTAATCGAGTTACGTCATCAATTAATTTCGTTGTTAAATTTAGGTGGATTTCAACTTGGTAAATGGTCTAGTTCGAAAACTAATGTGATTACTGCAGCACATTCGGAGATGCAAGAAATTCCTGGCAATGACGTCACACCGCTTAAAGTGTTGGGTTTGAATTGGGACCCAAAAGAGGACACTTTTCGTTACAGCATTCGTGTTGGTGAAGAAAAGAATAGCAAGCGTGGTATACTGTCGAGAGTCGCTCGGATTTTCGATCAAAATGGATACCTCGCTCCCTTTGTTTTTGCTCTTAAGGCTTTGTTGCAACAATTGTGGTTGTTGCAGGTGGACTGGGACGAGCCCTTGCCGGATAAAATCTTATTTCAGTGGAATCACATTCTAGAGCAGTTACCTCAGTTAGAGAAAATTGCTATTCCTCGTTGTATTTTGTGTTTAGGGTGGAACCGTGCTCGACTCATTTGGTTTTTCGGATGCGAGTTCGATTGGCATGGGAGCTGTCGTTTATTTGCGCATCGAAACCGATACAACGGTGATGTTGAAAATGGTTGCAGCTAAAACACGAGTTGCACCACTCAACACATGGACTATTCCTCGTTTAGAACTCGGTGCTGCTTGTTTATTGTCTAAACTTGTTTCAGCCGTTTCTGATTCCTTATCGTCTATTGTACTAGATAAACCTGTTTGTTTTTCGGATTCAACCCCCGCCCTCACTTGGATTAAAACACCGCCACATCGTTTGAAAATTTTCGTTGCTAACAGGGTTACGCAGATTCGTGAACGTACGCCTGATGTTAGTTGGAGGTTCGTTCCAGGTAACAACAATCCAGCGGATGCCGCCAGTCGAGGATTGTTACCTTCAGAGTTATTGGTACACTCACTTTGGTGGAATGGACCGAGCTTTCTTCTCCAAGAAAATGAAGCATGGCCTAGGAATTTATTCGAAATTCCCTTGGAATTGCCTCATGTTAAAGAGCAATTTATCAATTTGTCAGTTTTGAAATCGGTTTCTCCTGCATTTATTGATTTGTTTGATCGTGCATCCTCGCTCTCGAGATTGCAGAGAATTTTTGGGTACATAAATCGTTTTGTAAATAATTTAAAGAGCAGAAGAAATAAACTTGGTAATAGTGATTTGTGTGTTGGACCGTTATCGGCTCGAGAATATCGTAGCGGGTTAGAATTGGCCGTTAGGGTGACTCAAGCGCCTTATTTGAGCGCTGAGATCACATCACTTGCTACCGGTAAATTATGTTCTAAACGCTATCGGAATTTGTCATCCTTCCTCAACCACCAGGGTTTCGTCATGGTGGGGGGTAGGTTAAAGTGGGCCAAGATACCGGAGGGTGCACGCCATCCATTCCTGATTCCTCGCGAAAGTCGGTTGGCAACCCTACTCGTCGATCATTTTCATTTGTACTCGGCACACGGAGGTCCGCAGTTGGTACAATCGCTTTTACATCGCAATTATTGGATTCCTAATGCTTGTGATTTAATTAGGAAGCGCATTTTTCGTTGTATGATTTGTTATCGGTTCCAAGCCACGCCGATGCAGCCACAGATGGCCGATTTACCCGATTATCGTTTAGAACCCGGTCGTTGTTTTACACACACGGGAATTGATTTTGCTGGCCCATTTTTTGTTCGGGGGTCCAGATTACGCACTGCTAAAACGGTTAAATGTTATCTCTCGCTGTTCGTGTGTATGGTATTTAAAGCGTTACACCTAGAAGCCGTATCGGATCTTACATCAGACGGTTGCTTAGCTGCTTTGGATAGGTTTATCACACGTCGAGGTTTACCGAAATGCCTATACTCGGCTCAAGATCGCAATTTTAGGGGCGCGGCGAGAGAGATATCAGAGATATCGCGCATTTTAGATGCAAATAATGGAGATTTCGCTCATTATTTGGCTGAAAGAAATATTGAATGGAACTTTAATCCACCCTACGCACCTCACTTCGGAGGATTGTGAGAGTCGGGCGTTAAATCGATGAAATTTCACTTCAAAAGAATTGTCGGTTCGCAGATTTTGACATATGAAGAATTTGTTACCGCGATCACTCGGATCGAGGGTATCCTTAATTCAAGGCCGCTTTGCGCATTGTCAAATTCGCCCGATGACAATTTTGACTATTTAACCCCAGGTCATTTTTTGATCGGTGGACCTATTCTCGCGAGACCGGAAGTAGATGTGTCAGATTTAGAAATTTTGAGACTCGATAGATGGCAATTAACAAGACAGACAGAGTATTTGCATGCTCAAATGCATCGACCTAAGTGGGTTCAGTCTTCACAAGCGCTCGCGGTAGACGACTTAGTGTTTTGGTACGCCCCGGGAGCACCCCCAGCGCATTGGCCACGGGGAAGAGTCGTTGAATTATTGCCTGGTAAAGATGACGTAACCAGGGTCGCGCGCATAAGGACGGCAGGTGGAGAGATAATTCGGCCCCTCGCCAAATTGATACCGTTTCCTGAGCAGTGAATGCAAATTATTCCAATCCTTTATATGTTTACCCTTCCCCCTTGTGTTGTTAATTCGTTTCGGATCGGTCTTTGAGATTCAATTACTTTTTTTTGTTTTGGCAATCTATATTGCAAAATTCGTTCATTCTGGATGGGGGGTATGTTCGGTAGAGATATTGAATGGGAAGACAGATTGGCTCAAATTCCCAATTTGTTTCTAAACCCTTTTTTGTTTACCCCCATCACCCCACACTTATGCGCAGCGGGCGCGTGAGTGAGAGTCGCAAAGAAATCACGGAAGATGGTGGACGTGAAACTCGTGTGACTAATGTGATCGTCTTTTTGGAAGTCAAGTAATGAAGGCTTGACGCTCTTTATGTTATTGTTGGGGACTGTAAAGGGCATCTGAGTATTAGTGACGTCGGTAGTTTTTGTAGAATGCATTATTAACTTTATTAGTGATCAGCCGCATCTGTAGTGATCAGTGATCGCCTGCCAGAAATCTCTGGAACCGATCAAAACGTGGGGCAGACGCGCGTAAGGACCTTACAACCCTTCCGCCTACGTTGCGCACGGCACAGAAGCTAAGTCAGGTGAGTGTGGGTTCCTTTTGCCAACAATCAATCTTTAATCTTTATTAAAACGGAAGGCCAATACATAATTACATAAATACAAAAAAAATAGAACAAAAAACAAATAAAAAGTCAGTCTGTCTGTTTACAGGCCGGAAATATTCCGTACTCTCTTCTGAGAGGCTCGTTATCTCGACCGTTTCCGGAAAGTTTAACCCCCCCCCCCCCCCAAACACCATGATTTTCTTTAATTTTAAAAATTTGGAAATTTTTTATGACTTTTCGCCAATTTTTAAAATCTCTTTTTGTGCGTTTTCGAAACTTTCGTAAAACTTAAAAACGTAAATGATATTCATATATTTCCACGCTTTTAGTTAATTTTTAAATTGTCGACGATTTTTTAGTCAATTTTTGAAAACTTGTCATTTTGCGTGAATGTTTAGGATTTTTGTTAATCTCCAAAATTTCGACATCTTTTGTGAATTTCTCAGATGAAAAAATTGACGTCTTTAATACTTTTTTGAGATTCCTATAAACAAATTTAATCTTGAGGATTTTCGTGAATTTCATGGATTTTGATTTTCAAACGCTAGACCGTTTCACATACATTTTCAAGATTTTGATTGTTAAAATGTTGACACTTTTCGTGAATTTGCAAGATTTTTATAAAAATATATGTCATTTGTTACTGATAAAAAAATCATAGTTTGTTTGTTCACTGGTAACAAATTTCATAGCTTTTCTTAATATTTACCATTTCACGACTTTTCATAATATTACATATTTTTTTTAATTAAACAGAAAAACACAAAACAAGCTATTGACAATTGTCGAACGAGTGTTTTCCACTCCCAGGCTAAGCATGAAGTAAAATTTTGAGTTGAGAAAAGCCCAAAGAATTTGGATTTGGACGCGCAGCGTCCAAATCCAAATTCTGGCTTTTCTCAACTCGAAATTTTACTTCATGCGCCACGCGTATAAAAACATTGATTTAATCTAAAGTTTCTTCTCATTTCACAAAAATTATATAATTATTATTTTTACTGTTTGTTTGTTGTGACATTTCTAATGTCATAATTGAAGTATAAACAATCAAAATGAGGGTTGTGCAACATTATATAATAAAAATAACAATAAAAAGGCGCTACCAACCTATATTCATTACCTTAAAATTGACTTTTATTAAAGATGGATCAGAAGTTGATTATGAAACGCATCAATATTTAAAGTCGACTTCAACTTGAAGTCGACTTTTGATAAAGTCACTTCAATCCAATTATATTATGAAACCGGCCTTAAATGTTCCCAACCAATTGCCCCCTAAACTTATATTCAAAATCAATCTGCTCCATCTTGTTTCAAAAACAGAACACTTTGCTGTTACAATGGAATAATTAATTAAAATTGAGCATGTAAATGATAAAAAATATAAGCTAGTTTCTACTCTATAGGAACACTGTTTTTTAAGATAAATTCACAAAAGTATACATTTTTGAAATCAGTGAAAAACACTCTCTTCAACTGTGCCAAAGAAAACTATGATTTACATTTGAAAAAAAATAATTTGGCCATAACCCCAAAATGTGTGCCAAAAACTAAAAAAATGCCCACGCCACTGGATTTTAACTAAAAAAGTGTCTTGTTATAGTTTTTGTCTATCTTACAAATTACGCAAGATATTATTTAAATTTGAAAATCAAGAAAACTCGATTTTGACCCATAACTTCTGAGAAAAACAAGATGGTGTATTTTTCTTTTTGGCATGATCCTAGTCTCAACAAAAGAGATCGCGATTGCGCCATCAGTTTTTTTCTAACTCTTGTATTTGCCGAGATGCCCATAAGCGACACCTAAATTAGACTACCCTGTACATAATATAGTGTAACTAAATGGTATATTGTACAACGAGCATATAATGATAGCTATTATTCACGAGAACGATGTTTGCGAAACGAGCCGTAGGCAAATGGAGCAAGTCGTTCGAGTGATTAATAGCCATTATATGCGAGTTAAACGCTATACTTTGTTTACAGCAACAATAATATACAACGCAACATTTATCATATAATATATTTATCAAAATGAATGTTGACAACTATACAAAGTAACATCACAATATTATAAATATTAACATAACTACAATCGGTAGTTTTGGAAATGGCGTTTAAATAAAATATTAGTCTCGAAAAAAAAAACGTTGTAATTCAACACCAAACAGGGAGTAAACCATCTAGAGGCGCACAAAATGACTGCGGAGACCACAGTGCAGGGACACTAAACGACAAAAAAAATACTGAAAAAGTAATAATGTATTACAAATTTAAAGTATAAGATCAAAAAGAATGAATGTTACAAGCGCGTGTTTCTAGTATGATAATAAAAATGCAAGTGTTGAAAAATATACAAAATCGAAATTCATAAACTAAAAATAGGTGGGGGTGCAGTATTTGGCGCATGTTAAGAAAATGAAGCGTTGGCGGAGGAATGCAGATTAGGGGTTCGAGGAAATGATTTCGAAATCCGGCTTCCCGTTACTTCCAGGTGTCAGCGTGCCCGTTCGTACCCGTGACATTTGGAATTAGTGGTTATTTTTTGACAAGTGAAAATATTGAGAGCGTTATAAAAAATACAATTGAACAAAAAGCTATTCACACCTGAACAGTCCCCTTTAACTTCTTCCCTATCACTTTTGCTAGAAAGTCAATTTATTTCTTTAATTCAACATTGTGACTACTAAATTTCAACTACTAATTTAACGGATTAATAAAATATCTAACTTTAAAAAAGTCGATTATTAATATGTATCAATTATTCACATCACTATAAATAACGCATTTTGTTAAAAACTGTGAAGAATACAATAAAATTGCAGCAAATGAAAAATTGTTAATTGATATCGCTAATTATCCGTATCCGATATTAATTATTTTAACAACATTTATGTTATGAGAGTTTACACACAGCAGCCAACACTTCTGGAACTTATAATGTTATACAAACTTATAAGTTTTGGTGAATTCGCCGGGCGCGTGCTTAATTCTACCTACTATTATAAACAAAATTAATTCGCTGACATGCACTAAAATTTGGATTAATTATGGAATAACATGTTTGTAAATAACGCGGAACAATTAAGTAAATTCGACTCTGGAGGGTTTTTAACGCCTTGCCCGGTATAAATTGGGGTAAACTTGAGGGAAATTTGGCGCCCACGGTGGTTAAAGTTTAAACATCCTGTGGGGCTTTTATAAATTTCGGTTAAGTTCTCCAAGACACGTCAAGATCGTAAACTAAACAACCCACGTTTAAAAAAAGGCACTATGGACCCAAGAGATGTACACTGTTTACGACATCCTGTAGGCTCCGCAAGTAATTCGCAAAATAAAATAATTACAGAAAAAGAGAATATTGCCTAACATAAAATGTTGATACCTGAATATTATTTTTCCTAGAACAGAAGTTATATTGTATAACAGCGCGTTATAATAGATGGCGTTCGCTCTCGATTTTTCTAAATAGACTTGATTTTGTTTAAAATGTTCATTTAGTATTCCTTAACACTACATCGAGACCACACTGACCTCGGATCTTGGTGTCCAAATCGCTTAACATTTTTAAGTTTATAATTTTTTATTAATAGAACCTAAACACAGGTTCCGTTTATATTCTAATACTTATTAGAAATAAAACAACAGTTAATCATCACTTTAATAAAAAATAATGCCGAAGCTCACGTGAAATTAATAGTGCCGAAAAATGTATTTCACGTGGGTTTCAGCATAATTTTTTTTTTAAGGTGATGATAGCTGTTTTTTTATTTGTCATAAGTATTAGAATATAAATGAGATAATCAATAATTTGATAACCGTCATTATACTTGTCTAGTAAATTTACCCTGGTAATGAAAAATAATGCATATTCATGAAAAGGATTGTAAAAATGCGGGAAAAATTGAGTCAAGCCAGCATTCTCTGGACCCGCACTGAAAACATTGATTATTTGCTTAGTGTAAGCGCATTCTGTGCCATGAATATGCATACGCTTCCGTATTCAGGAAATGAAATAGGGAAAATGGTTATTGCTCAGGAAATCTGAAGTAAATGGTTAAATAATAATCTAATTATAATTACTCTTATTGATTTCGTGTATAAGTACAGACTGTTCTAAATTAAATCAAATAATCTATAATACATTTTCGTTCTAAATTAGGCTATGAACCAGAGCTGGGTAAGATTTTAATGCTATTAGAGGATTTAAATGATGAATTCAAATATTTCAGTGAAAAAGGATTCGTGATCCGGATCTGTTACATTTTTTAAGAGGATTCGTATTCGAAGTCGCGCCCCGGCAAATCCAAATTATCAGGCTTTTCTAAACTCGAAATTTAACTTTATGTTATGTGCCACGCGTATAAAACACTGATTTAAAGTGAAGTTCAAAATATACTCCTCATAAATAATTTGTCACTTTGCTTATAAAACAAAGTGATGTTTTTCAGTACTTTTTTGTTTTGTTTGGTTGATTGATTTATTTTATATTTTCGAAAAAAAAAAAAACGGGAGCATATGTCGTATTTTTCATAATTTAGTCCCAACATTTACCTTCTCTAGCTTTATCGCCTAAATTTTGTTGTTGTTTTTAAGAAACAACAAGAAAATAATATTTCCTTACAAATTGTTTATTTGTTTTTATTTTGCGAGAGTCAAAATAGAGCATAGTGTTCTTATATTTTCAATAATTTCGATTAATGTCAAGCTCCTGTTATTACAACTTTACAAATAATATATTTTTTGACACCCAGCATCTTGGGACTTCTCTAAACGTATTCGGATAGAACCCAAAATTATGTTTTAATTCGTACTATGTCTGTGAGCAGTAGACATTTCGCGTTTAGTCTAGATAAAACGCGTTTTATCCAATTTCGTGTTTTGTCTGTAACATATATACATAGGTTTAAATGCGTGAGCTTAGCAAAATGCATAGAAATCAACAGCAGTTGTTCCTTTAACAAAATTATTATCTTTCAGTTTAATCAGTAAAGAAAATAAAAATACATAGTTATTTTATGTTCTATAATTTTGGAATAAAATACAGGAAAAATCAATTTATAAAGTTATTTAGTTAGGCATTTAAATCCTTAGATTTTGTTAAAAAAAAATTAATTAATTTAGTAACTTTGAATAACTTGTCATAAAAAATATTAAATCTCGATTGGGTTTTCTGTAATTTTCAGTCAAAATTAAAATGTTCGTAGCAATATTACATTTTTATGTGTTTCAACTTCACAGCAATAAAATTTCTAGTAATTATGAAGTTATGTTGTTACACTGTTGTTGTAAATGTTCTTGAAAATGTATTTTATCTGCAGCCTTATTTAATTGAAAAGCAAGCAAGTGTATCTACTTCTTGTTCAATAATAATAATAATAATAATAATAATCATTATTTATTTCTCAGCAGAATAAATTCTATTTACAGAGAAAAATACAGTTTTTTTAAGCAGGAAGTAACATTTCTAATTTAGAAATTTTGTTTGGTCGCCAAATTTCAGACTTATCGTAACTCAAAATTTTAATTCATACGCCACGCGTATAAAACGATGATTTCGAGTGAAGTTTAAAATATACTGATTAGGTATGTACATTTATAAATCATAGCAAAAATAAATATACACACACCGGCAAAATTAAAGGAACGCAGATAAATTCGATATTTTTTTCTCCGTGCAACTTTTTTTTGGGCAATTTCAGCGGCATGTCGTACAACCAAGGTAAACTAACTAATAGCAGTTCCGTTTGCAAAGCTATGTGCCTTTGTGAAACCTCTTAAAAAATAAACCAAAAAGTAGCGTTTTTGCTCTAGAAGAATTATACACTTTGACTTTGTTTAAACATGTAATATATAAGAGAAATTAAACATATTATTTTTTTAATATCGTGTATTGCCTCCACGAGCCCTTATGACTGCAGTCATCCGCCTTCCCATACTTCTGATGACGCCGTCGATCATTTCTTGAGGCAAATTATCCCATTCTTCAATTAAAGCAGCTTTCACTTCTTCTGTGTTTTGGACAGCAGGAATTCTTGACCTAAGTCGTCTACCTAGTATGTCCCAGACATGTTCAATCGGATTCAGGTCCGGAGAACATGCTGGCCAATTTATTTTTGTTATACCCATTTGGTTTAAATAGGCAATTACACAGCGAGCGACGTGCGGACAAGCATTGTCTTGCAGTAAGACAAAAATTTCCCCAATATGTGGAGCGAAAGGTATCACATGGTCTTGCAGGATATCCCTAATGTACCTATCCGCATTTAAAGTGCCGTCCTGAATCACCACCAACTCTGTGCGTGCCCCTAAACATACGTCGCCCCATACCATAACTGAGCCTCCACCAAAAGAGACAGCAGGAGTAAAATTAAATTGTGTATTTTGTTCTCCTTGACGTCGATACAATCTTTCCCTACCGTCAATCGAATTTACGCAGAAACGGCTCTCATCCGTAAACAAAACATGACCCCATTGGTCATTATTCCAATGCTGCTATTCTCGAGCGAAGTCTAGTCGCGCTACTCGATGTCCTCTCTGAAGTTTTGGGGCTTTTATTGGCACATACGACTTCAAACCAACTTCTTTAAGTCTTCTTCTTACTGAACGTTCACTTATATTGGTTCCACGAACTTCTTCCAGTACATTTCTTGTTTGAACTGCAGTTTGACGTCTGTTTCGCAGTGTTTGCAACGCTATAAATCGATCATCTATGGCAGTGGTTGAGCGTTTTCTACCCTGACCTCGTCTTCTGACATACAAACCAGTCTGTCTCCAACGGGTAACACTGCGATGGATCGTTGATTTTGATTTTCCAAACATTTGGGCAACCTCTCGGAAGGTCCGACCATTTTCGATCATTTCTATTGCCCTAGCAATATCAGTCGGTGCTAAATCACCCATTATTAACTGGTTGATAACCAAATTGACGATTGTAAATAAAAAAAACAAATTCGAACGATAACTTATTAAATAATACGAACTTTTGTCCAAAGAAAACACGCGTTTCAAATGTAAGGCAACATGTCATTACAAGTCTCAAGTTTTAACTAATGTTTTAAAAAATGACATATGCTAGTAGGAAATGCGACGCCGTCTAGATCTAGCCAGTAAAAAAATAAATTTAATGAATAAAATTAAATGTTGTATCCGTTCCATTAATTTTGCCGGTGTGTGTAGTTGGCAAATTTTCACGTATTTGGTTATAGCCATTTTATCAATTTTAAAATGTCACCCTTAAAACTCAAATTGATATAGAATGCCATAGAATTTCATTTAAATATTGAATATGGTCATCTGAAGATTTAAACTCCGTATCTAGCTAAGAAAAATATAATTTACAGCACTTGGTGAAAAATATTTGCTCTTATCGTGTGTCTGACGATAATCATTAATTTTTAATTAAAACAAAGTTTAAACCTCTGTGGTAAAATTTCAGCTTTCTATGCTATAAAATTTAGGAATAAACTCAATTAAGGGAGCTTTTGGGAAATACGAGTAGATAATACTCTCGCACTTTTTGTCGGTTCAGGAAGAGAGTAAAAAAGGACGTAATCCGTTGTTAATCCTCTATAAATCGCTGTAGAATTCGAATCGATCAAACAGGTTTTAACTGAAGCCATTTCGATGAAAACATTGCCAAAACACCTAAATAAATATAATGCGAATTTTTATTTCATGGTAAGTATACACATCCCGATAATTACAGCGTGTTGTAAATTTGCAACAATTCGTTGTTTTCGTAAAAGCGGTCAATTGAAAGTTTCTAACGGGTGTTTCCACTCTTTGATTAAGCATGAAGTAAAATTTCGAGTTTAGAAAAGCTTGAATATTTTACATTTTACAATAGTACTTAAGCGTGATTTTATATTTGATCTTTAAAATGTATACGCCTAGGGCAATTTGCTTTGGGATATGTACACTTATAAGAAAATATCCCTGTATATTTTATTTTAAACTTTAATTGCTGATTTTTGTTCTCGCAATCAAATGAATCTTACTTGATTTATCACTAATATCCTACAAAAAAATACCGGAATCTATTCAGTTCTGAATCTCAAACAATTTGTCTATATCTGAAAGTGAAAAACACCAGATTTAAAGGCAAAATCACCAGTTTGACAGCCCTAGGGACGCTTCAACTATATTTGCAGGCGGGTGCCAATAATTTCATGCGAAACCCGTATAAATCACTAAGTTTAAGTGAAATCTTTAAAGATTGATTAGAGTAAAATAATTTTATTATGTTGATTATCAATTGATTTAACACTGGGAAAGTGCTATGATGGACACATCACTATTTCTATAATTATTTGTTGTGTTATTTTTATTGAATTAATAATTCTGCTTAAAAACACAACAATGTATTCACTATTTGTTTACATAGTCGCATTATTTATTTATGAAACATATCTCGGATATATTACAAATTAGCAACATATTTATGTTCTACAATTTTGACTTAATTAGAGGTTTATTCAATAATTAGTAAATGATTAAAGTTAATTATTCATACAAGATAAATTCAAATTCAAAACTATTTGACATCGAGAAAATAAGCTTACGTTTCTTATAGTTTGTAATAAGGTCTCACATTATTCATACCTGTTAATGACATAATCCCCTTCTTCATACCTGCTAATGACATAATCCCCCTTCTCGGCAGTGAGACTTAAAAAGGTTGATCATATGTAGCTGAAGCAGGCTTCAGTGTGATCAAGAGCTTTGACGAATTGCTTCAATAATCCAAGTTTGATGTGCAATGGGGGAAATACAATTTTATTCCTATCAATCAGAGGCTCATACTTAATGTTCTTGTCACCAGGCGTCACACTGATTCTTGGTAGCTAGTTATTTTTCGCCGTGTTTTAATGTAGCTCTATTGTTCCAGTAGCACAAGAAACAGGGGTATTTTTAGGTGTGACTTAAAAGAAGTTGGGAATAGTGGATGAAGGAGGAGTGCTAATGTTCCAGTAGCACAAGAAACAGGGGTATTTAGTGTGACCTAAAAGAAGTAAGGAAAAGTGGAGAAAGAAGAAGTTGGAGGAAGTTGGAAAGATAAAAGATGAAAAACAGCTGTGGACATACACACAGGACATCAACGAAAAAAAAAAAAAAAGAAAGTAGTATTCCAATTGAATGGAGAAAATATTTCCAGGAGCTGGTTGGGACGGAAAACAGTGAAAGAAGAATTTTCGGTAAGAGGGGGAGGTTTAGTAGAGCAGAGGACTTTAGTGAGGAAGAGTTGGAGTGGGCGTTGAGTATGGTTAAAGGAGGAAAAGCGGCAGGGCCAGACAGTATAATGGCAGAGGCTTAGAAGTTGTGCAGCGTTGAGGGAAAAATAAAACTGCTAGGTATACTAAACGGCGTTTGGAGAGTGGAGTTGGAGTTTCCAAAAGAGTGGAGGGAGGGAGTTGTTATTCCTGTACATAAGGTAGGAGACGGAACGATGCTCAGCAACTACAGAGGGATTACACTAATCTATAAGATCATGATGATGATGATGGTGAAAGAAAGGCTACAGAGGGAAGTAGAACAAAAATGTATATTACCAGAGGTCCAAGCAGGGTTTAGAAAAGGGCGATTAACAGGGAAGCAAATGTAGCCAATTGAACTAGCTTATTGAGAGAGAGCGTTGTTAAAAAGAGGAAAAGTGTACCTGTTGTTTGTGGACTTAAAAGCGGCGTATGATTCGGTAGAGAGAGCGCTGTTGATTGGGTGTTTGAAGGGAACGGATGTACAAGAACAAATTGTGAATTGGGTGAATAAAGTATATAGAGAAATATGGTGTTAGGTTAGAGTAGATGAGGTCTTGTCTGAGTGTTTTACAGTAGAGCGAGGAGTGAGGCAGGGGTATCCACTTAGCCTACTACTGTTCAATCTGTATGTAGTCGATTTCGAGAGAGTGTTAGAGTTGGGGCAGGCGGGAGGACTAGTAGTGGGAAACAAAAAGGTATGGAGCCTAGCGTATGCTGATGATGTGGTTGTGATGGCTAGGAGTATGAACGAACTGACTGAAATGATAGAGAGGCTTGAAAGGTATTTTATGAAAAGAAGACTGACGGTGAATGTTAAGACGACAAAGTGGATGGTATGTAAGAATGGGGGTGGTAGAAGGAAGATAGAGGAGCTTGAATGGATGGGGGAGAAGGTGGAACGGGTGAAAGAATTTAAATATTTGGAGTATATGTTTTCTATAAGTGGTGATACAGCCCGAGACGTGGAATTTGTATGTAAGAAGGTGAGAGTAGCAATGGTGCGGACACGGAGAATGTGGGCTGAGATGTTAGGGGAGAATGTTAGTATGCAAATGGTATGGTGGGATGCATGTATGAGGGCAATTTTGGTGTATCCGGCTGAGGTATGGGGAGTGAGTGGGAATGAGAGGATGGAGAGAGCACCACTGCAATACTTCAAAATGATTTTTGGTTTAGAGAGAACGACTCCGAATTATATAGTATTGCAGGAGTGCCAAAGAATGTCAGTGGAATGGGTGGCGGCGAAGAGAGTGGTGAAGTTTGAAAGAAAAGTGAGTGAGTTATGGGAAGAACGACTGGCGAGGGAAGCTTGGTATGCTTGGTACAGAGAATGGCAGGTGAAAGGAGTGGGAGTAAGGTAGATGCTAGAGAGAGACAGAATGAATCAGAAAGTGGGGTGGTCGGGATTGATAGGAAGAGAGAAAATAGCGCGGGGGGAAAAGCTAGAAGTTGACTTTGGGGAGAGACTGAGGAAAGTTGAGCTGCAGATTCGACAGGAGAATATACAAAAAAGCACCTATAATCCCAACTATAAAAACATACAGGTATTTACAAGGCCGCCGCGCTATTTTAAAGTATTAAATGGGGAGGATGTAAGTTTACTAGCTCGGTACAGATGTGAGAGTAAAGAAATAGGAAGAAAAGTATGAATGGGAGAAGAAAATGTAAAGTGTCTTTTTTGTAGAAGGGATAAAGATGAATGGGAGCACTGGATGAATGTGTGTGCGGGGGTACAAATAAAAGGAAGTATGAAAGGTAATACACGTGAAGAGACTTTGTGTGAGAGCGGAAGAGGGGTAGAGGTGATGATGTCAGCTAAGGAGAATAAGACCAGGGAGATGTAGCTAGCTGCTAAGCGCACACCATTGAAAAAAAGAGATGTTTATTTAGATTTTTTGTTGTCGTTCGTTCTTCTGCTTTAGTTTTTGTCTATTTATATAATTTTAATGTTGGATACGAGAAAAATATGTTTGAATTTGTATAATAATATGTATTATTTTATTGTTTGATAAGGCAGATAAATGTTGAAAGTTCATCTTCACTTTTATATAAATAAAACAATTTAAACAGTTTCAAATATATATTGTGCATTCGCTACAATTGTTTCGCCACACTGTGACTTCTTCAGGCGAAGAAATGATAAGTAAAATTTGTCGGGTCAGGTATATATACAATGTTTATGGGGGTGAGTTTTTTCAAAAAATTAATATTTAAGAGGGGCGAATTTGTTAAGTCTGTTTGGTCGTTGAGAAGATGTCCCGTGTATTATCTTTTATTAATTTCCATGGACTCCGTGATGTTGAGTTTCCGGCCTTTTCTTTCTTGATGTAGGACTTTGAAGTTTTAATCGAAGTGGTCTTTTTCTTTTATGAGGTGGTAAGAGTATGTGGAGTTGGTTTTGTTTTGTTAGAAGCTAGTTCGGTGTTCTTTTATCCTCTCTTGGAACGACCTTCCGGCTTGTTCTACATATACTTTGGGGCAGTCTTTGCAATTCAGTAAATATACGCCACTTTTTTGAGTTTTATTAATGTTGTCTAGCTCAAAAATCGGAAAAATGTTAAAAAAATAAATATAAATATAGCATATAGAACCAATAACACCTTGGGAAAAATAATTAAAAACAATAAAGACAACATTAATAAAACTCAACAAAGTGGCTGACTAAACAGAGAAATGTTATCACAATCTGCATCAGATGGCGTATATTTGGTCTGAGCATCATCATCATCATCATCTATAAAACAGGTAAACTGCGGAATTCGACATCAATCTTTGGTAGCTCACTTAATATAAGCACAGGTATTTCCTCACAGTGTTCAACTGGTCGTGTCGCAAATGGTATATCTGGGTATTGTAAGTGTTGTTTGTTTTTCTTTTGGAAACCTTTTTCATTGACAAGGCAGAAGTAGCAGTTATCTAAATGGTTTGTTGGTTCTCTCTAAACCATTGGCGCACAAAACTTCAGCTTAGCATACTTTTCTTTAGACCATGATCGCAAAGTTTTAACACAGGTTTTGCAAACTTTGCGAAGAGCCCAATTTTTGTCTTGGCCTCTAAGTCATACATTAAAGTAGGCAAGATACACCTTCATGACAAAGGTATTGATGTTGTGCCTTTGATTCTGCAAAGTGAAGCTGCCGCAGATGTAGCAGAAAATATCTGGGTCATTACAGCGTTTCCTTCTTTTGGATGTTATAGCCATTGTTAGATCACGACCTGCTAAAAACAAATATTAAATAAATGTGGATATCTACATAAAATTATAGTATAAATACACTATCCTAAAAATACAACACCATAGTTTAGCACTACAGAAGTTTCTGACTAGAAACAACTTGCAATCATAAGTGACAAAGATTTAATTTCGGGTAAAATCAATGAAAATGGGGTGGGTAGGCCGATTGCATAAAAATGTGGTGTGCTAGAGCCAATATGAGATCAGATTTGGAATCAACACTCTAAAATTAGTCTAAAACAGTTGCAGGCCAGGCAAAAAAAAATTGTTGACCAGTGTAATAAAATACTTCTAATAAAATTAAAGAAATTGCATATTATATAAATATATACATACGTTATATGAATTTAATATGTAGAGAGCAGGCCCAAACAATATAATTATAATTTATCCCTAGATTTAAATTTTGCGGCTAAAAAGTTGGTAGATTTCATCATTCTTGTTGTGTAAATCAAGTGTCTGGTTAGTCCAGTCTTGTAAAAAATACAGTATAGGTAATAGTCGATGTTGTCGTCAAATGGCAGTCTACATTGTAAATACAGTTAATATAATCAATATGTACTCTAAAAGATCAAATGACAGATAATTTGACCATGACATTTTTACTATCAAATAATCACTGTGTCCTTTGTTTTTCTACCGCAACTTAAAATCGCTTAGTCGGTTGTCGATTGATTGTGTTATAACTGTAAGTCCTTTAGTTGACTGCCGGCATTTGGACCATAATAGCAGTTGACATAAGTTGACATTTGAACTATAATGACAGTCGACATAAGTCGGCGTCAGCCGATATTTAGTCAATCGAGCCAACTTGACACGAGTTTTAATTGAACTATAATGAGATAGTCATGTTAATAATTTTCTTTGTGACAGTTACGATACACATTTTGTCAGTTGTAATGTTTTTTAAACTAACGAGTGTCTATCACTCCCAGGTTAAACATGAATTAACATTTCGAGTTTAAAAAAAGTCCGCAAAATTTGGTTTGGACCGAACCAAATTTTGCGGGCTTCTCAAAACTCGAAATTTAACTTCATGTGCTAGGCGTATAAACCACTGATTTAAAGTTAAGTTAAAAATATATAACGCTAAGAAGTGATGGCGATCAATGTTAACCGAGATATAGCGAAAAAGATGCAAAAATTCCTTGTTTGTGAATAATTTTCGAATAATAATCATAATAATAAAAGTAGAATAAATTTAGTTTGTCTATATTGCCTATAATAAACTTAATAAAAGACTAACACTTTCTTCACATTTATTTACGCTAAATGTACATTTCGAACACTACGTGTTCATTATCAATAGCTTACTGAGTAAATAACAATAAAGGGCGGGATACTTATACCTAAAGGGATTATGGGAAAAACCTTGGGTGAGGCTAACACTTGTATCTGTCGCAGGTATTTGTCGGAATTACCTCTAATAAGGGATTATTCAGGGGACTTAAATCGAAATTCAGCAAATTATTTTGGAATTTCTTCATCTGAGTAGCTTCCAACATATTTAATTTTTTTATTTGAAGAATGTTTTAATAATTGTATATTGTTTTCCGAAAACTTATGACCAGTAGTTATAGTGTGATGTGCAACTGCTGATTTTTTAGGGTTAAGGTTCTATTTTTTAAATCTAATAGCTAATGATCTTTGAGTTTGTCCTATGTACAGTTTTTCGCAGTTGCAACAATTAATCTTATATATACCAGATCTTTGTAAATTATCTATTTTTGTAAATGTGTTTCCTAATAATGTTTTTAGTTGTGTACTTGTATAAACAGCTGGACGTAGATTGAATTTTCTAAAAAGTTTAATAACATTATTTTCAATTGTTGGGGTATATATAAGTCTACAATATTTACTTTGTGTTTTTTCTTCAATGTCTTTTAAACGGGTTGCGCTTTTTATATTATGATTATATATATGTTTGTTGATTAACTTATTTATTATGTTTCTATTGTAATCTAATGATTTAGCAATTTCTAATATTACGTTAAATTCTATGTTTCTATTTATTTTTGATAATGGTAAGTTCAGTGCTCTATATATCATGCAATTAAATGCTGCTAGTTTGTGTTTCCAAGGACTGTTCGAATGAGAATGAATGTAATGGAAAGTGTGCGTTGATTTCCTAAATATGGTAAATTCTAATTTATCTTTATTTATATTTATTGTTAAATCTAAGAAAGCAAGTTGTCTATTTTGTTCTAATTCAACGGTGAAGTTTATACTTTCGTATATGTTGTTTACTGATTTTAAAAGATTGTCTATATTTACATTTTTATTTACAATTGCAAAAACATCATCTACATATCTGTAGCAGACTCTTGGGAAATTAGGTATTGTATTTTTAGCTAGATTGTCAAGGTTATTCAAAAATATGTTAGCAAGAAAAGGAGATAGTGGATTGCCCATTGCCGTCCCAAAAGTAATTTTTTATTAAATTCGAACGTATTAAAGTCCATAACCATTCTTGGTAATTCTAAGTATTGATCTATTTCATCGTTCGGTATTTCATTAGTAATTAACAGCCGTTCTAGTATATTTAATGTTTCTTTAATTGGAACGCTTGGGAACAGGGATTCTACATCAAACGAAATCAAAATTTCATCCGGTTCTAATTTTATATGTTTTAATTCTTGTGTAAGATGGATGGAGTTTCTCACTGATCTATCATTCTTTATGTTTAACGTTTGAAATTTCTGAACTAACCATTTTGAAATATTGTAAGTTGGTGAGCTGATGTTTGAAACAATCGGTCTGTACTTATTGCTCGGATTATGAGTTTTCGGCAAACAATATAGTTTTGGGAGTTTCGGATTTCTCACCTTTAGTTTATAACTCGTATTTTTGTCAATTAAAGAGGTTGGATTTTTCAGAAATCTATTGATGTTTTTAACATATGTGCTAAGAGGATTTCTAGTTTGTACACTGTAAGGACCTGATTCTAATAATATATTAACATTTTTAATATATTCCGATTTTTTCTCGATTACGACAGAATTACTTTTGTCTGCTTTGAGGTAGAAACAATCTCTTTCTTTTAGTGACTTTAGTGTGTAGATGTCCTGTTTGTGTTTCCTGGAAGATTTCGGAGGAGTGTTTTCCATTTTTTTCAAGGTGTCCTTTGCGGCGTCACGGATACTGGAAGCATCTTCAGAATTCAATTGTGTGGAGGCGATATCGATATCGTTGATAATGTCTTCTATTAGGGTAATCTTGGGGCTGATAGCATATTTTAAACCTTTCATTAAAAAAACTGTTCACTGTGGAGGCTTCTACTTCGTTATACATCATTATTTACACAAATAAGACAATTAATTTTGTTTGTATAAGTGAGGATTTTATTGTGACTATAGTTTCGACAACTTTAACTTGTCATTATCAAATATAAAGTAATTTAAAACAAATAATTCGTCAAGTATATATACGAAAAAATTTCGGTTACAAAACGGCTTTAAAAATGGGGGTGTATATTAGGTCAAGCTGGTCGTTTATTACGGGAATTTCCGGATTAGCGCGTGCTCAGTGAATTTCCAGAGACTCCAGGACGTCCATCTTACGACCCTTTTCGGCTAAATGTATTATTGACAGTACATCCTCGCCAAAAGTATGATTGTTTTCAATCATATGTCTAGCGAAAGGAGTGTATATTGGTCAATCTGGTCGTAATTTTAAAATCAGACTCAAGGAGCATCTTAGCTCTTTTCGGCTTAATTTGATTGATAAGTCGTCATTCGCTAGACATATGATTGAAAACAACCATACTTTTGGCGAGGATGTACTGTCAATAATACATTTAGCCGAAAAGGGTCGTAAAATGGACCTCCTGGAGTCTCTAGAAATTCACAGAGCACGCGCTAATCCGGAAATTCCCGTAAGTAACGACCAGCTTGACCTAATATACACCCCCATTTTTAAAGCCGTTTTGTAACCGTAATTTTTTCGTATATACCTGACGAATTGTTTGTTTTAAATTACTTTATGTTTGATAATGACAAGTTAAAGTTGTCGAAACTATAGTCACAATAAAATCCTCAGTTATACAAACAAAGTTAGTTCCTTTCATTAAAAGGTTTAGTTCTTCTTGAGAGAAATCCTCATCTGTTTTGTTATGTATTATCGTGTAAGTAATATGTGATGATGGATTTTTATTTTGCCTGTAGACTTTTGGGTGCTGTTGATTTGAAAGACTTCTTAGTTTTTTCTGTATTATCCACGATTTATTCTTGATTTTTGTACTAATGGATGTAAACATTTTGTGTTGTAAAGTAACCCAGTTGTTCGGAGTAGTATTCTTGCTGAGTTTAAGATGAAGTTCGTATGCACTTAGCTCCAAATTGGCACGTTTTCTGTGTAATTCACCAATTTCATATTTAATCCACTTTACTTTGAAGTCAATCACTAATTTCGGAATGTTTATGGTGAGTTTACGCGTTTTGTTTTGTATGAAATTCGAAAAAACAGCCATTTTTAAACACTGTTTTAAGAAGTAAATATCCGCACTGATTTTGTTAATTTTCGTTTTGATTTGAAAGAATTTGTGGAACTCGGTTGACCAGGAAGCCATAATTTTATATAGTTGGTTTGAGTTACGTGAAGAGTTAAATATAATAAACTTAAGAAAAAACTAATACTTTCTTCACTAAAAACGTTTATTTACGCTAAATGTAAATTTCGAACACTACGTGTTCATTATCAATAGCTTACTGAGTAAATAACAATAAAGGGCGGGATACTTATACCTAAAGGGATTATTAAACTAATATATATTGCCTATATTGTTAAAATTTAAATCATCATATCTTTAACGCGGAAAGTGCTATAATGGACACAGCGCCATTGTTTTGTTTAAGTAAACTGTTTTTTTTTGTTCTTCACTTATTGTGGTCCAAGACGACTCGTCTTTGGCGAATGAGGCCCAGCGAAGGTAAATGGTTGTATATTGTACACTTATTTCTTGCTTCTACCTTCTAAACTTATTTCTTCCTTCTACCTTCTAAACTTATTATATTAATACATTTTTATGTATTTGTACAATATTGATACAATTAAAAAAAGGCCGAAAGTCTACGTCCAAAGAAAACGTTTGTATTTGCTTGAACAAATAGCTATTTCTTTTTTTCCTTTGCAGCAAGAAATTTACGGCGGATCAATTGATGCGAAGCGTACGTCTTTATCCTCCCTTAACCTTGGTGAAGAGGACAACACCCTTAACTACTGTTTTCCCTTGAGGGCTTTCACTTTCTCCTCATGTATCAGCCCTGACAACTAATTTCTGCTTTTTTTCGTCTGAAAGGATATTACGAAGCGCAAACAAAACGGACACTAAATTTCACACTGCATAAAAAGAAAATAAATGATCTCGTTAATTTAAATTACTTTTTTTAAATCAGATAAGTATAATAAAATACAAGAAATATATTATATATTATATAAACGTGTTAGAAAAACGGCAAATAAAGTGAATTGCCACAAAACTCATTATTAATGTACTTAAATATTTTTTTTAAACTAAGTGCGTTCAATTGAAATCGATCTTTGCTTTATAAAAAAAATCAACAATTTAATTACAACTAATTACTGTTACAGTTAAGACCAATATTCCATTGTTTTATTAAGCGACGTATACGTTACTCATTGAATACTTGTGGTTGCTGTTGAATAAGTCTTTCACAGTTATCTGTACTTTTGTGTCAGATTCAAAAAGTCAACTTTTTGACGATATTATCAGTGCAAAAATATGGAAGATTGACTTTCTAGAAGTAAATGAAAAAATCATCAAAACATAAATCCTGTATAATTTTTACTCATATACCCAACGAAACGAAAAGCGCAATTTTATTAAATCATTTTGATAAGACAATAATATTTTTTCGAGACAAACTTTTTAAGTGTTCACCACTCGTCAACTTGTTAATAATACATACTAGCAAACAGAGCCGGGACGAATCCTCATAAAAATGATTCGAATCACGAATCCGAATCAAATAATATGATTCGAATCACGAATACTCGAATAAAGGATTCGTAAGAAATAAATATGACTCGAATTAATGATTTGAATCCTGTTTTTTTGAATCACGAATATAAATCCTTGAAGAATAAATTTATTTTATTATTTTTTTGCAACCATTAACATATAAATATCGTTACCGGTTGTTTTAACAAAAATATTCACAACCTTATTATTTATTAGTAACACTGAACATAGTTGATAACAGACTAAATATCTGATTCCCTGTTACTCTGATTAAAGATGTATATATTTGTGCGTTTTTGAACTTCACTTCAAATTTGTGTTTTGTACGCGTGGCGCATGAAGTAAAATTCCGAGTTTAGAAAAGCCCCGTGAAAATTTGTCGAGGGTCGCTGCGCGACTATCAACAAATTTTCACGGGGCTTTTCTAAACTCGATATTTTACTTCATGCTTAGCCTGGGAGTGGAAACACACGTTCAAAACTTCAAATTGAACTCTATTATAAAATCGACGGATGCCTGAAAATTACGTAAATAAAAAATTCACTGAATGTCATTAAAACCGGCAAAGTCAGAGAAAAGTCATGGAATTATATTCAAATTGACCAAAAAAATGCCATATAATATTATCCAATTTATCAAAATCAGCTGGCAAATTACTAAACACAGAAAAATATATAAAATTAACTTGAATCTTGACAAAAACAATTTAACAAAATGGGGGTTTCCCACAGAAGAAAGATATTAAAAGGTCAGGGAAAAAAATCTTGAATCAGGGAAATGCCGGAGAAATTTGACATGTCAGATTGTGGTTACTATGTCAGTTTTACTTCAATTAATATTAAACAAAATTATGAAAACTAGATTATTATATTTAAAAACATTTTCAGTCATTTAATGTTCTTATCAAAGTATTTAGTTTGAAGTTTCCAACGAGTGTTTTCACTCCCAGACTAAGCATGAAGTAAAATTTCGAGTTTAGAAAAGCCCCGTGAAAATTTGGCGGGGGTCGCGCAGCGACCCGAGACAAATTTACTGGGCTTTTCTCGGGTCGCTGCGCGACCCCCGCCAAATTTTCACGGGGCTTTTCTAAACTCGAAATTTTACTTCATGTGCCGCGCGAATAAAACAGTGATTTAACGAGAAATATAAAAACACACAAAAAGACATTTTTCAAGTTAATCCTTACACTTAATTTGAATTATTTTTGACAATTCAAAACCTTTTGTAAGTATTCGAATCCTTTTATAAATATTCAAATCCATTTAAAAGGATTCGAATAACCCACATTTGGATTCGAATACGAATCCTCTTAGAAAAATGTAATGAATCTGGATCACGAATCCAGTTGAACTAAAGTATTCGAATGCCTCTTTTAAATCCTCTAAGAGGATTCAAATCCTGAATGATTCGAATCCTGCCTAGCTCTGCTATCAAATACGATGATTTTATCAATTTTTTTTAATAAAATCCATTATTGGATTAGTTGAAAATTGACACAAAAATGATGAAATTTAACAATACAATTATATAGCATTAAAGAAAATTTTAAGCATTTTACAACAAAACAAAAGTTATTCCTATTGCCGAACATTTTGATTTATCCAAAAAATTCTCTAAAAAGCAATCCATTTTTAAAATCTCACAAATTTGCATCCTTAGAAACGACAATATTAATTATTAATTCATCACATGCAATAACCAACATTTATATCCTAATGCCCAATTCAATGTTATCCCTCCAATAACATTGAAAACATTGACTCCTGAATTTTGGAGGCGTTCACTTGGCGGTACATTTTTAATTCTAATATAAACACTTAAATTTGACTGTTGCGTCTAGTTTCAATTACACGGTAATCATTATCAAACTAAGTTTAAATATGATTGCCGTTTAAATAATACTAGTCACAACAGTATACACACGGGGGAGGTCCACTGATTCAGCCCTGCATAGTGTAGTGAGCAGAATCGAGAGAACATTGGATGTTAAAGAATCCACCCTAGGTGTTTTTGTTGACATAGAAGGTGCGATTGATAAAACAACCATGCCGAAGATAGGAAACGCGCTAAGCAAGCACGGAGTACCATCTAAAATGTGTGAATGGATTGGCAATGCACTGGCCAATCGTATAGTCACAGTGGAACAGGGAAGGGAACGTATAACCTGTAAAATTGACAGAGGCTGTCCTCAGGGAGGTGTTTTATCACCACTTTTATGGAACATGGCTTGTTTGTGACAGCCTATGCTGATGATCTGGCCATATTAGTATGTGGTAAGTTTGAAGACGCCCTATGCGACCAGATGCAAGGAGCTCTAAACATAGTTTCTAGGTGGTGCAATGATCACCCCCTATCGGTAAACCCTGCCAAAACGGAGATGGTCCTGTTCACCAAGAAAAGGAAGGTGTCGAAAAAAGCACCAAAATTATTGAATACGGTGTTTCAGTACAGCGACGAGGTGAAATACCTGGGCATCACTCTCGACAGGAAACTGAGCTGGAAAGCGTACATCGACATCAAAACAGACAAAGCTATAAGGGCCTTCTGGCAATGTCGTCGGGCAGTGGGGAAAACCTGGGGTTTGAAACCACGCACGACTCTGTGGTTGTATACAATTGTCATAAGGCCCGTGCTGACTTACGGAGCTTCAGTTTGGTGGCCCAGAACCAAACAGAAGACCACGAGGAAGCAACTCTCGCAAGTGCAGCGGACAGTCTGTCTTAGTGTAACAGGCGCCATGCACACTACTCCGACGATGGCGATGGAAGTCATGCTATGCCTTCTACCACTTGATATCCACGTGGAGAAGGAGGCCATGGCGACTATACTTCGCCTTCAGTGCAGTGGGATTTGGAACAGTAACAGCTGTGAGGGAAGTTAGAGGACACCTCTGGAGGAATGTCTGTAGAGATATACCTCTTTTAGAGGCTGTTATTGACTGCTGTGTACCAACACTAATACGGAACACACCCTACAACGTTACTGTTCAACCCACTAAGCGGATGAGAGAGTCTGCTATAAGGATCTACACAGATGGATCTAAAAGGAGAGAAGGATCGGGCCTTGGAGTTTTCTCTAAAACCCTAAAAATCCAAGCAAAGGTTCCGATGGGAATTCATAGAACTATCACGCAACTGGAGCTGATGGGAATAACACTTGCGGCTGAGTACATCATAAACCGCAAGGTGACAAATGTAGCCATACTAATTTTAACGGATAGCAGGCAAGCGATTCTGTCTGCAGAAAGCCTATGCTTCGTCAGAGACCGAAATAGAGTGCCACGGGAAACTCAGACAGGCAGCAATGCACAACAACATTGAAGTGTGCTGGGTGAAAGGGCATGATACAGACACAGGTAACGGGAGAGCTGACGCGCTGGCAAGAACTGCGGCTGGGATGAATCTACTCTCACCGGAGCCGCTAGTGCGGTTAGCTCCTCTCTCCCTGTGTAACATGTTACAAACCAATGCCCTGGAGAAATTCAGGATGCGTTGGGATGATATCGAGGGCTGCAAGCTCTCTAAGGAAACACTTGTGTATCCCAATGAGAGATCAGCGAAACGGTACCTGCAGCTGGCTAGAGGGAATCTCAGGCGCTTAACTGCCATCCTTACTGGTCACTGTGGACTAAACGGGCACCTCTATAGGATGAGGATAGTTGACTCCCCATCTTGTAGAGGTTGCAGCATGGAAGACGAGACTGCATGGCATTTTCTTTGTGAATGCCCGGCACTATCGTCAATCAGGGAATCCATATTGGGTGATAGATGGCCTACAATGGCCTACATAAGAGATCTACCCACCTCAGCTATGCTAGAATACCTAAACAAAGTGGGCTGGCTAAACTGAGGATAAGTAATCTACGGGAGGAGGTACAATGGGCTTAATGAGGCCTAAGTGCAGTGCAGAACTGCACACTCCCCTTTGAACCAGAACCAGAACCAGAACCAACAGTAAAATGATACATTTTTATATTACTTTTATTTTACTGTTGTGACTAGTTTTAATTACACGATAGTCATTATCAAACCAAGTTAAAAAATAATTTCAGTGTAACTAAAACTAGTGAAAATAGTAAAATAAAAGTGGTATAAAAAAATGTTCTCTATATCATAATTAAAGTAAAGAAATTCTTAAATGAAATTAATTCCTTATCAATATCACTTTTGTGGTATGCTATTAAACTGACTTCAAATTCTCAGAATGTTTCAGGAAATGACGAATTTACGTAGTAGAATTTTCTGTTTGAAATCATTTTTCTAAAATTGAAGTTATGAGATTGTTAACTAAGCGTTCACAATAAAAATATCTCGTGGCATCAAAATGTGTTTATATTTGCAAAATTAATTATCAAATAAATATTTCTAATAATCCAATACAAAAAAGCAAAACAATATTTCTCAAATTGATAAAGTAAGAGTTTCATATTTTATATTTGAACTAATTTTATTGCTATAAGTTTTTGTGAGAATTTTAAAATAACATATTAATTATAAGCTTTTCTTCTTTAAACGCCAATAAACTTTTTTTACTTTCCCCGTATGTAATACAAAGAGAAAGTATTGTTTTCCTGAACATTCTCAAATCAAAACATTTTGCAGAAATGTCCATTTTGAGATCCTCTGAGTCGATTAAGACCAATTTTTAAAAATGTCCGAAAGAAGAGGGAAGAAATACAAAACAATTAATTCTCTGAAAACAAATAACGATGAGGGTAAGGTCCTCCCTAGTTAGTCCTGCAAAGTTATGTTCCCGCTAGTTAATATCACTAAACAGTTGATAGGTGAGATCGAGCTGTGCTTACAAAACGAAGTAGTGTCCTCGCTAGTTAATTGCCTGAAAAAAAAAATAACGGGTGAGGTCATCCTCAGTTAGTACTGCAAAGTTATGTTCCCGTTAGTTAATCACACAAAACATTGACGAGTGAGGTCGAGCTGTTCTTAGAAAATGAAGGAGTAGTCCCGCTAGTTAATTGCCTGAAAACAATTAACGGGTGAGGTCGTTCCGAGTTAGTACTGTAAAGTTATTTTTTCGCTAGTTAATGGGACAAAACTGTTAAAGGATGAGGCTGTGCTGTGATTTGAAAACGAAAGACTGTTCTCGCTAGTTAATTGCCTGAAAACATTTTATGGGTGAGGCCATCCTGAGTTAGTACTAGTAGTGTGCTCCGGCTTTTACTTTTCTGTATATTCCGATAGAGCGTCTGTCTAAGGTCTGGTGGATCACTGCCATACCACTGCCCGCCGGAGACCAACCCACATGTGGACCGGAGGGGCGGATAGACACCCCTGGGCTTTTCAAGGCCCACCCCGACTTCTTATTTCATGGCGACACGTTAGCCCTATACAAGATAAGGTCACAATCTATTGATGTGCTCCGACTTTTACTTTTCGGTGCATGCCGATTGAGCGTCCATGCCAGGACGGTGGATCACCGCCATACCTGCGAACCACTGCCCGTCGAAGACTAACCCACATGTAGACCGGAGGGGCAGATAGACACCCCTGGGTTTTAAAGGCCCACCCCGACTCCTCATTTATAGCTATCGCCAGGACTGAGTCGACCCCGTCGTGCCCAAGTTAGCCCTATACAAGATAGGGACACAGAGGGTGCCTCGAAAAGGCCTGGGACTCCGACTTGGAATGCTCCTCTTCAGACATCCACGATCCGCCTGCCGTGCTATGACCCTAATAAATCAGGCCCTCCAAGATAGGGACACAGAGGCTACCTCAAGAAGGTCTGCAAGTCCGACTTAGAACATCATCCCTCTCAGACATCCTTCGTCCGAAGACTCCGGTCTGCCCCCGACGCCTCCTTGATAGGTGCTATGACGGGGCCTCCTCCCGAGTTAGTAATGTGAAGTTATGTTCCCGCTAGAGAATAGCACAAAACAATTAGCGGGTGAGGTCGAGCTTTGCTTGGAAAATACAGGAGTATTCCCGCTAGTTAGTTGCTTAAAAAATAAACGAGTGAGGTCGTCCCGAGTTAGTACTGTAATGGTTTTGCCATGAATTTCGAAATAGTTTTTGTGGATTACCCATCTCGTAATACAAATGCAGAGCTTGTTTAAATTTGCTCCCACAAGTAGAGTCATACAATCTTTGAGTTTAAGTAAAATGGACATGGCTTCTAAACAAAAAAAATGATAAATTTTTTTGTGAATATAAATAATTTAAGAAATACAAATTCAATAGAAATGTTATAAATAATATTAATAAACTTTGCATATGTTAAACATACATCCTGTTATATTTATTGTCGACACATCCTCCTGGTCAAATTAAAAAAAGATAGAACGACGCAGTATTAGTACAATACATATCGACACATACAACAAACCTGTTAAATAAATTAAAGGGTTACAACATACACAAGACTACTTTAATAAAATACAAATTATAAATTACACCTTCGTGCGCGTATAAAACACTGAAATATTGTTAAGTTCACAATAGTAGACCCAGCTTCATATTATGTTTCGTATCACGTAATAAATTTTACAAATGTTTATTTCGATATTTTACTTCGTGCGCCTGTCATATGAAACACAAATTGAAATTCTAAATATACTTTTTATGTTTGATCTTTTTATTTGTGTTCCAAATAAAAACCGTTACACAACTCATTGTATTTTAAAGCTAAATAAATAAAATATACCTTATGTATAAGGAAAACGCTTACTTAAATAAATAATAAATTTAAAAAACGGTGTCACTAATTAATAATTTAGGATAAAAAGTTATTTATAAAACTTGAGTATTTCAAATAATAACATAATAATAATTTTAATATAACTGAACATTTAAGATTTAAAGTTCTGTATGTAAACTTAAAATTATAATGCCTCTACAAGGTGTCAGAATAACTATTCATAATTTTCAAAAATGTAAGTGGACAGTGAAATAAACATTTTTTACTAATAAACTAGTGACTTCTCGGTGTCAAGATAAACTAGATATCTTAAAACGCTGATTCGATCTTAAAAACAATGTATGACAGGGAAGGTGACGTTTAGGATGGTGCTCCGCATAAATTTGCCTAGCTTCGTTAGCGTTACGTAAGCTGCTTCGTAAGCAAGATGCATGGCTGCAAATTCAATATTTGTAAATTGATGTATTTTCAAACACTAATTTTTCTAATTAAGATTAATTTGTGACACGTAAAATGACAACTACGAAAACTATTGTTGTTTTTCAAAGGTTGCTATCATTCGACTTTTACTTTCCCGGTAACTACTCTTTCCTGTTGTAATTGAGATGTTTTTTAAGATTTCTAATTTAACTTGACAAAATATTTCACTGTCCTCTAGCATTTTTGACAATTAGAAATAGTTATCTTGTGACACCCTGTATAAAATCTGCTGATTTCCGGTAATGGTTAAGACATCTAGAGTTGGTAGAACTTTTGGCGCCCCTGTCTCTTGCTAGCTGATGCCGCCGGCTCTGCTATTACTGTCAGTGTAGGTTCTCAGTACATAACCTCAAATCACCATTTTCGACACGACGTTTTGGCCTTTTTAACCCTTTTGAGGAAAATAATAGGCAATATTGCTCGTGTTTCAATTCAATTCATCAACATCTGTTTCAGCGAATTAAAGCTTTGTTAATTATTAAAAAATAGTACGATAATATGGTTCAATAATAAACGATTGTGAATACATCATCCCAACTTATAAACATACGGTCGATGGAAAATATACATTCCTGAGATTCATTCTAGTTATTATAATATCATGAAATAAATATTCAAAAATATACATAATTTTATTATATATTCACTTATACAATACATTTTATATACATGACCTTATTTAACTTACTTTTGTTTCTAATTCTGACATACACTTAGTAATCTGTTGCAAAATCTCCTGCTTTTCGTTAATTACATCCCAATTAGCCGATTTGATCGTATTCAAAACAGACATTGTGCTGAATAAGTTCTCGTAAATGTTATGGTACTCTTCATCTTGTTTTGAACCTTCGAAGCAACCAATACACATTTTTATATCGTCCAAGCACTCCTTCACAGTTATCATTTTATGTTTAACTTCAGCCAAATCATCGTCCACTAGGTAAGTTCGAACATTTAAAGATGGAAGTTCTGGTACAGTATCACGTTCTTCATTTAAATATTCCATAGAGGAATATGTTGATTCTGTTTCTATTTTGTTATTATACTCATTGTTTATCAGGTCTTTTTCTTCAGATTTATTTATTTTGCTTTCGTCCCTACTGTTTTTGTCGCTTATATTAATTTTACTTTCTACTTTATTGTCTTCGTTTTCTTCTGTATTAACAGCGTTAGATTTATTATCTTTGTAAAGTTTTACTTCAACTTCTTTCTTTTTACCATCCCCTTTGTTAATTTCACCTTCTTCTTTTTCATATTTGCCTTCTTCTTTGTTAAATTTGTCTTCGCCTTTTGTGGTATTGTAATTATTGTAGATTATAGCTTGTTCATTAAGTATGCTTTCGTTGGTTTTATCTTGATCTTTGTTTTCTTCTTTGTGAATTTTATTCTCAAAAACATCTTGTCGAGTATTCAGGTTAAATTTAACATCTGTTTGTGTTGGGTAATCTAGGGAGGAAGATATTTCTCCTCTATCAGCTTTAAAATCTTTAAAACTTTTCTCATCTCCATTCCAACTTAATTCTAAATTTCTCTTAGATCCTTTCGATTCAAGATTACTCTCAGGTATTT
Source organism: Philonthus cognatus (assembly GCA_932526585.2). NCBI lineage: Eukaryota > Metazoa > Arthropoda > Insecta > Coleoptera > Staphylinidae > Philonthus > Philonthus cognatus. The sequence goes on along the minus strand of OW052249.1, from coordinate 6,101,269 downwards.
CATCAACATGTTTTACTTCAAGATCGTTCATATTAACATAAATTCCTTCTTCTGGGTTTTCTCTTTTGTCATCTTTACCTGATTTATTTTGACCGCTTAATCCTTCATCTCTAATTAGTTTTTCTTTATGATAATCAGTTGCAACAGTAAATATATCGGGTTTCATTATGTCTTTCTTTTCCTCCCGAATAGCTATGAATGGATTAATTGGTGTTTCTGTTGTTTGGAAAATTTTCTTCCTAATTAAACTCTCCAATTTTAATCCCGATGATGGTATATTTTTCGATTCCTCTTCTTTTAATGGTAGTGGATCAATTTTCTGATTTTTGCAATTTAATCTTTCCGATGATGGTGTATTAATCTCTGAATTTTTGGATGCTTTCTCTTCTGATAAATCATCAGATAAAGGTTTACAAAAACCTTCATTTTTCGTTTCATCGTCAATTTTTGCGTGATCAGATGTTAGTTCAACAATATCTGAATATTTGGATTCTTTATAATGTGCTACACCATCAGTATTATAATTATTATTTACATGATTTTTTGTTTCTATCAGACTTGCTGAATTGTTTTGGTTAAGATTTATTTGCTCAGTATCTAAACGATCTGTATTTAACGTCTGATTTTGACTTATAGCTTCTTTAGGGTTTTCTAAATATTCTTCTTGATAATCTTCTGGTCCGGCATGTTTTGTTCCTTGGTCATCCAGCTTAACTTCATAAAATCTTTCATGTTTTCTTACATCATCATCTTCACTACTTAAATAATCATCAATATTAATTTCTATATTACTGTCATCATCATGTGTACTTTCACTAGTGTCATCATCATGTGTACTTTTACTAGTGTCATCAAAGTTAGCTCTTTTTACATTGTCATCAGAAGTGTTGTTTGGATCGTTTTCAAAATTGCTTTCCTGGAATGTAAGCTTATTTTTATTTTGCGAACTTATTGTCATGTTATTTTTATCAAAGATTTTCGCATGTTTATTTAAATTATTTATACGATCTAATTTTTCAGAATTTGATAATTTTTCCGATTTTCTCAAATCCTCACAGTTCATCAATTGTTCAAATTGCATTTTTGCATTTGTATCTTCGCCAGCTTCACCGTGTCTAGGTGTTACGGGTAACTGTTCCAGATTATACAAATCTTCAGAAAACTGCGCATTTGTGACAGTTAAATCTTCAACAAATTCTTCTTGCTGTTCGAAAGCTGTATTCATTTCATTTTGCAATTTATGTTTTACATCATTTGAATCGATAGAACATTTATTTTGAGAATGATTTTCCTTATCTGGAATGAATTGTATGAAAGATGGGGATTTTTCTTTATTGTTTTCTTTGGTATTGTTAATTGCTTCATTTGAAAATCTTTTATGGTTTAAAATATCTTGAAATGATTTAGGTTTATATCCTTTATCTTTTGGATGAGTTTCATTACTTTTTGGGGGTTTTGAAGGAGGATCAAGCTTCGTAATGTCATAATTTTCCGAGGATTGATTGGCATTCTTCGGTTTTGTAGGTTCCGGTAAAAGGGCTGATTTTGTAACATTTTCATAGATTTCTTCTTCAATGTATTTCTTCTGGTATTCCTTATTATTAACCTTATCTTGGATATAGTCACGTGTATGACCTATTCCTTCTTTCTTCTCTACAAAAAATATATTGATATCAGAAATATTGAAATGCAAAGGACCAGTTCGATAAAACAAATAAACTTGGCAAAACCCAGGCAAATCAAAACTGAAATTGTCAAAAAAGTCATAAAACCAACAATAATGTACAGTAGCGAAGCGTGGACGGTAACACAGAATCAACAGACAAAAATGAATGCCATTGAAATGAGGTTTTGTCAAAAAAATTGAAAATTAAACAAGGAAAGACAGAATAAAAAACTAAACGCAGAGACAAAATTTAGAGATCGAATATAAACGAAAAAATAATCAAGGGACAACTATGATAGTTCGGACATATGTCAAATGGAGGACACGAAAACGACTAAAATAATATTTAAAGCTCGCACAACAGGAAAAACTATGAAGGAAGACCAAAAAAAAAACATAGGCCGAAGGAGTCAAAGAAGGAGTAGAAAGGAAAGATGTACCGTAGAAAAGAATAAAGGACAAAACACAAGACAAGAAACTATGGAGACAATTACTTGGCAACACAATAAAAGACATAAATTCAAGCCTTACACTTAAAGGTACAATAGGCAGAAGATTAATAAAATTGCAATAGTCAATATACAGCCGATAAAGAAATGTTATTACTAAATCATATGTTTAATAAAAAAACCTCTATAATCTGTTTAATAACTAGGAGGAGCGTTTTAAATTTTACGCGCCAAAACCTACAACTCTGATTGGCCGAGAGCGCGCCCTTTTTACACTATGCTAATTACGTCATTATTAGACGCAACAGCTGACATAACCTTAATTCGAAGCGTTACCGAGTTGCAACTTTGTCTGTTTCGTAATAACCTTTTGTGCGGTGTTTCTTTAGCATAGTTAAAAATTAGTTTTGTTTATATTGTTGTGATGGATTACGGACCCAGTACAAGCTCGGTAATAATATCACCTTCACCTCCAAAAAAGCGTAAGAAGTTGGATTTGGGTCATTTATATCTGCATGAAAAACAGTGCATAATAAATATGTATAAGCAGATGATAACAGATGATCCACATATGAAAATTACTGCTGTTGTATCAGACATTGTTGGTGCAGTAGGTGAGATATAAAATAGCATAAGAATATGCATCGAATAATGAAATGTTTAATTTTTAGGAGTTGTAAATTCCACTGTCTATCGTACCATTAGCAAATATAAGAAATCTGGAGAGATTTGTAGACCTAAACATCTTGGGGACATAATTATAAGTTTTGATGATGTAGTGAAAAGATCCGTGCATAGTTTCTTCTATAAAAATGAACTGCCAACTTTGAATAAAGTTTTAAAAGAAGTAAACGATCATGCAGGCATGCCGAAGTTAAGTCGTTCTACCTTGTATAGTTTTATGAAACAAATCAATTTTAAGTAAGATAGAGACCTGAGCTGGGCGGGATTCAAATCATTTAGGATTCGAAGCCTTTTAGAGGATTCAAAAGAGGCATTCAAATACTTTAGTTCAACTGGATTCGTGATCCGGATTTGTTCCATTTTTTTAAGAGGATTCGTATTCGAGTCTAAATGTGGGTGATTCGAATATTTATAAAAGGATACGAATATTTATAAAAGGATTCGAATATTTATAAAAGGGTTCGAATATTTATAAAAGGATTCAAATACTTACAAAAGGATTTGAATCGTCAAAAATAATTCGAATTAATTGTGAGGAATAACATGAACAATATTTTTTTGTGTGTTTTTAAATTTCTCGTTAAATCACTGTTTTATACGCGTGGGGCATAAAGTAAAATTTCGAGTTTAGAAAAGCCCAGAAAATTTGTCTCGGGTCGCTGCGCGACCCTCGACAAATTTTCACGGGGCTTTTCTAAACTCGAAATTTTACTTCATGCTTAGTCTGGGAGTGGAAATGCTTGTTCGAAACATAAAAGTGAATGCTTTGATAAGAACATTAAATGATCGAAAATGTTTTTAAAGATAATAATCTAGTTTTCAAAATTTTGTTTATTATTGTTTGAAGTAAAACTGACATGGTAGCCACAATCTGAAATGTTAAATTTTTCCGACATTTCCCTGACTAAAGATTTTTTCCTTGGCCTTTTAATATAACTTTCTTCTGTAGGAAACTCCCATTCTGTTTAATAGTTTTCATTGTTTTTGTCAATATTTAAGTTAATTTTATAAATTTTACGTGTTTTGTAATTTGCCTGCTGATTTTGACAAAATTAATAATATCGTATGGCTTTTTTGTTAGTGTTTTGGTCAATTTGAATATAATTCCATGACTTTTCTCTGACTTTTCCGGTTTTAATGATATTCAGTAAATTTTTTATTTACGTAAATTTCAGGCATTAGTCGAGTTTATAATAGAGTTCAATTTGAAGTTTTGAACGAGTGTTTCCACTCCCAGGCTAAGCATGAAGTAAAATTTCGAGTTTAGAAAAGCCCCGTGAAAATTTGTCGAGGATCGCGCAGCGATCCGAGACAAATTTTCGGGCTTTTCTAAACTCGAAATTTTACTTCATGCGCCACGCGTACTAAACACTGAATTAAGGTGGAGTTCAGAAACACACAAATACATCTTTAACCAGAGTAACAAGGAATCAGATATTTAGTCTCTTAGCAACGATGTTCAGTGGTAATAATAAATAATTAGGTTTTGAATATATTTGTTAAAACAACTGGTAACGATATTTATATGTTAATGGTTGCAAAAAATAATAAAATCAAATTTATTCTTAAAGGATTTGTATTCGTAATTCGAAAAAACAAGATTCGAATCTTCGATTCGAATCATATTTGTCTCTTACGAATCCTTTATTCGAGTGTTCATGATTCGAATCATATTAGGTGATTCGGATTCGTAATTCGAATCCTTTGTACGAGGATTCGTCCCAGTTCTGATAGAGACACATTAGTATGTAAATTCCATATTATATTATGAACATAATGTAAATATGATTTATTTTACAAATATATGGCGAGATGCCGTATAAGCATTTTAATTGAACTGACGATATCGTACGATGGAAAAGAAAATACTTAACCACAATTAAGAAGTACAAAATGGATATTTGATTTTATTTAAAGAGTAATTATAAAATTATTTAAAATTGCCGCCAAATTTATCTAGTGATATTTCTGGTAACTTTTTATAGTGTAAATTGGGCTTTGGCACTTTCTCCTTCTAGTTTTTAAACAGACTATAGAGTTAAATTAAAACACTTATTTGTTCCTTTCTTCACTTATTTTATTTTACTTGTTAGATGTACATTTCGAGTACTACGTACTCATTTTCAATAACAGAATGCCTTAAAACTAATTTACAATCGTTTATATATGGTTTGAGGATTAGTGGAAAAACCTTAATCTAATTATGTCGGTTACCTGTTTGGGGTGGATTGGTGTTAATGAGTGTCGGTGATTTACAATTTTCCGAAAGGAGGGTTAAAAGAGGATTATCTAAGGGACTCAGGTCAAAATTAAGTAGTTTGTTTTTGTTTTTATACATTTCTATTGATTCCAACATATTTAATCGATAACTGTTTGATTCTTTGAGTAATTTTACATTTTTTATTGGGAATTGATGGCCGGTTTCATAATTATGGTATGCTATCGCGGATTTTTCGGGGTTTCTATTTTTTATATGATACGTGTGTTCTTTGAATCTTTTTGATAAATTCCGTTGAGTCTGACCTATATAAACTTTTTCACAATTGTTACATTCTATCATGTAAATTCCTGATTTATTTAAATTATCTCTGTTATTCGATTTTTTGTTTAATAATATGTTTAATTTTGTGTTGCTGTAGTTAGCAGTTGTTAATTTGAATTTTTTGAATATTTTGTTGATTTGGTGGTGAACTAGAGGGTTAAAAATGAATTTAACAAATTTGTTATTCTTAATGTCGCTGGTTTCTTTTGAGGTATTCAGCTTTGTGGTATTTTTAATCAAATGTCTTTTCATATGCCTATTAATGAGTTTTTCAATTATGTTCCTTTTATATCCTAATGAAGTTGCAATGTTTTTAATGAATTTTAATTCGTTTTGTCTGTTTTCTTTTGAAATCGGTAAGTTTATTGCGTTATAAATCATACTATTGAATGCTGCGAGTTTATGCCTGATGGGCGTTGTTGATGAAGAGTGAATGTAGTTGTATGTGTGTGTTGGTTTGCGATATATATTAAAGTTTATTGTTTTTGTATCTGTATTTTTAATAATTAATAAATCTAGAAACGGGATTTGATTGTTATTTTCAATTTCGTATGTAAATGAAATGCTCGGAGACAATCCGTTCAAATCCGACAACAAGCTGGTTATTTCTGTTTTGTTATCTATAAAGCTATTATGTCGTCTACGTATCTAAACAAATCAAAACCTGCAAACACAACAAAGACATTTCAAAATTAGTGTTAAAGTGGAAACAAAGTTGGCTCAAGTTCGAAATAGGTCAACTACATTCAAAACGAGAACACCTACAACTTATAACGTACGGTTTACACCTTAAACTAACAAAAGAAATACCAACAATGATATGGGATGAATTACAGAAGAAAATTCACACAGTAATAAACACAAAACTACGAAGAAAATCGGCCACACTAAGAAGAAAGTTAGAAAAACTAGAACGAGAACAACACCCAAGAGAAGAGAATGACGCGCAGCTTAGCCAAATCCTAGTGCACAACAAATCCAACGAAAACTTCAATCACGAGGAAATGAAACTTCTGGAAAAAGGTTTCAAACACTCCGTTTCAACACCACATGTACCAATAGAGACGATAATTGACGACATAGAAAACGCAACATCATACCTCACACCGGAAGAAGCAACAGCGTTCAGGATGACAACAAAAGAAGCGTTGGAGAAAGTCATCAGAAAACCAAAGAGAATCCAAAAACAACATACGGAATATAGGACTGTGAAATCACTAAAAGAAAAAGACGTGATGTATTTAAAATCCGACAAAGGAAACGCCGTGGTTATCGTCAACAAGGAGGACTATCAGAACAACGTCAAACTAATGCTTGACACAGGACCATATCAAGAACAAAGAAAGAACCCACTTAACACGTACATAAGTAAGATAAACTCTTTTTTGAAACCAACAAATTTAATCGATAAAAAACTAATATATAAATTGAAATTGAAAAACCCGTCACTTTCGAAATTGTACTGCTTGCCAAAAATACACAAACACGGCAATAAATGGAGACCCATCGTCTCGAATATAAACTCACCAACGTACAACATTGCGAAGTGGCTGGTACAGCAATTTCAATCACTGACCATTAAAAATAATTTCTCAATCAAAAATTCTCTTGAGTTGACTAGAAAATTACAATCAGTGAAAATAGAACATAACGACTCACTGGTTTCTTTTGACGTAGAAGCTTTGTTTCCCAGCATTCCTATTAATGAGACAATTCACATTTTATAAAAACTTCTTTTAGACAACTCTATTCCGCAAGAAAACATAGACCAATATATACAGCTAACTAAATTAGTAATGGAATGCAATGCGTTCGAATTCGATAACAAGTTCTATAAGCAAACTTTCGGAGCAGCCATGGGTAATCCATTATCACCCTTCCTAGCAAATATTTTTATGAACAATTTAGAAAATCATGCAAAAAATACAATACCTGGCTTTCCGAAAGTTTGGTTTAGATACGTAGACGACATAATAGCTGTTATAGATACCAAAACAGAAATAACCAGCTTGTTGTCGGATTTGAACGGATTGTCTCCGAGCATTTCATTTACATACGAAATTGAAAATAACAATCAAATCCCGTTTCTAGATTTATTAATTATTAAAAATACAGATACAAAAACAATAAACTTTAATATATATCGCAAACCAACACACACATACAACTACATTCACTCTTCATCAACAACGCCCATCAGGCATAAACTCGCAGCATTCAATAGTATGATTTATAACGCAATAAACTTACCGATTTCAAAAGAAAACAGACAAAACGAATTAAAATTCATTAAAAAACATTGCAACTTCATTAGGATATAAAAGGAACATAATTGAAAAACTCATTAATAGGCATATGAAAAGACATTTGATTAAAAATACCACAAAGCTGAATACCTCAAAAGAAACCAGCGACATTAAGAATAACAAATTTGTTAAATTCATTTTTAACCCTCTAGTTCACCACCAAATCAACAAAATATTCAAAAAATTCAAATTAACAACTGCTAACTACAGCAACACAAAATTAAACATATTATTAAACAAAAAATCGAATAACAGGGATAATTTAAATAAATCAGGAATTTACATGATAGAATGTAACAATTGTGAAAAAGTTTATATAGGTCAGACTCAACGGAATTTATCAAAAAGATTCAAAGAACACACGTATCATATAAAAAATAGAAACCCCGAAAAATCCGCGATAGCATACCATAATTATGAAACCGGCCATCAATTCCCAATAAAAAATGTAAAATTACTCAAAGAATCAAACAGTTATCGATTAAATATGTTGGAATCAATAGAAATGTATAAAAACAAAAACAAACTACTTAATTTTGACCTGAGTCCCTTAGATAATCCTCTTTTAACCCTCCTTTCGGAAAATTGTAAATCACTGACACTCATTAACACCAATCCACCCCAAACAGGTAACCGACATAATTAGATTAAGGTTTTTCCACTAATCCTCAAACCATATATAAACGATTGTAAATTAGTTTTAAGGCATTCTGTTATTGAAAATGAGTACGTAGTACTCGAAATGTACATCTAACAAGTAAAATAAAATAAGTGAAGAAAGGAACAAATAAGTGTTTTAATTTAAGTTTACAACTTCACATAACTCGAAACCAATTACTAAATAAGACTATAGAGTGTTATGATTTAAATCTTTTTGTTAAGTTAAGTTGGCAGTAATAATTTATTATATAAAATCAGAGCTGCCAACCTACAATATTTTTCATGGCACTCTAGAGTATTTTTTTATTAAACATATGATACATCATGGTAAAAAAAAAAATCAGTCAACACAGTGACTTATAATCATAATACAATCAATTGACAGCCGACCAAGCAATTTTAAGTTAAAACTTTATAGCGGCAGAAAAACAAACGACCTGTGATTATAGTGAAAATGTGATAGTAAAATTATTACGTGTCATTTAGTTTTATAGATTATATGTTGATTATATTGACAGTCTTTACTATATTGATTGCCATTTGACGACAACATTTGAAAACATCAACTAATAGTCGATTAAATTGACTACACATTGATTATTGATTATTATTTATATGCTGTCATTTAACAACATTGACTATTTATTAATTGCATTGTGACTGCATGCTATTTATTAACTTTCATTTGACAATATTAACTATTATTTGTTTATATTAACCACACGATTCATGCTGATTGTTGACTACTATTTAATATTGATTTTTATTTGACAAAATTAATTATTAGTCGATTATGTTGGATACATGCATGCTAATTGTTGACTACCACTCATTGACTGTCATTCGAAAATATTGACTGTATTAGCTAAACTGGTAATTGTCGGCGTTTTACTTCAATATTTATATTGATCTGACTTTGACGAAATCAACATTTTGCGTCAAAATCGCGATGTTTAAGTCAAAAAAGACAAAAATGGCATTAAACCCGAACTGAAATTTATGAAAAAACCGCATCTGCTAATTTAAGATAAAGTCGACTTTTTTTTCAAACGATTTTCAACAAAACAGAGGAAATTTTTGAAAATCCAGTGGAGATGTTAAATTGCGATTGCAACCAGTTAACATTTATTAATTTGTTACTAAGTTTATTATTTGATGTTGACTATTTTCGTCATATTTAGTTAATTCTGTCATTTTTATTCTCAAATTCTCAAATACCGAGGTGGAACTAAATTCACTTTTTTTAAGCTGAAGCTAACATGATAGTGTTAATCAAGTAAGGGGACCTCGAAACGAATATTTGCGCAAACAGTTTTTATTTAAAAATTGCAAAAAAGAAAAAGTGTTGTTGAATTAAACAAGTGTTCACGTACGTGTTTGAACAGAAATAAACCATTTTTGTTTCAGTTTAGTTCCGATTTTCGTTCCGGCAAAAAGAACGTTTTTTTTCGGTTTTCAGTAACGGTTCAGTTACGGTTCGAAGCGCTGGTCAAAACTACTTAACCAATAAGGAGAGTTGCATAAACTTTTTCCTACGACCGCTCCCAAAAACAGACATTTCGTCGCTATATCTGTGCATTGAAAGGTGGCATTTGTATATTTGTATTTTGACAAGAAATGTCACGCTTAAAAATTGAATTTTTAAAACTATTTTTAAAAGAAAAATCCTCAAACGTCAGTGTCAAAATGATTAAAATAAAATGAATAGTGACGAAGAACAATTAACGCTACCGATGTTTGGTCGTAGGAAAAGCAAAGTATTAAACACGTTTTGAAAGCTTCATTGTGTGCTTTATACCTTGCGCTTACTCGTCCTGTGGGCTGGTAAATGCAATTTGGTTTTCGCATGCAATACGAAGCTTTTAAAACTTATCAAACAATCTACTATTACCAGCGTAGGTTTCTCAGACTTCTTTCTGGCAAATCAGAGGCAAGATCAGCAAAAAATGTGATATGATTAAGTTTATCTAAATAATTTAGCAAATTTTCACTTGCTTTTAAGAAAATTTGCCTCTTTTTTAAAGTATTAAATCCAAGATAATTGTAATTTGTAGACAGACACGATTAAGCAAAGTGGGTATTTTTGTTTAAATCCGATGAATAAAAATTCTTACCTTTGTTGTTTTCATTTTTGATGAAACTAAAGCTTTTTTCTACTGTATCTATAGTAGGGCTTAAGTTTCTCAAATTTTCAGCGTAATCATGTTTCAACTCATCAATATATTTCATTGTGATCCTAGAAACTTTTCTAGGTTTTTTCACCTTTGTTGGGTCAGCATCAGCAACATCAGATGGATTTAAAGGTTCAATTTCCTCTTCTTCGGCAGCGTCTGGCACAGTTTCAAAATCCTGGTATTCTATTTGCTGCTGTGTAGAGCTTCTATCACTAAAGGCATTCGATGTTGGTCGGCTATCTATAATTTAAAATGGAATACATGTTATTACACACGTCAGTAAAAAAAATAGTGTCGTGTCCCTCATAGCACTTTCTACGTTAAAGATATGATGATTTAAATATCAACAATATGAAAAAGTTGCTCTAACTAAATTTATTCTACTTTTACTTTTTATTTTTTTTATTTTGGGTTTTACGTCATCTATTTCCGCTGCTAAGGCCAATCATGACGCCGGAGATTAGGTCTACAGCTATCCGGGGATTTTGCCGAACCCGGTGGGAGTTCCAACCCACCGGTAGGGATCTTTAACGTGCACGCAACATCCAGGCAGTACACGGGTCCTACATGCATTTAACGTCATATCCGAGAAGACGGAGTGTTTGGCATTTTTATCCTAACCTATATAAATGCAGACAACTTGTTAGGCCGGTATTTGAACCCCGGTCCGTGGTGTGGCAGTACAACACTCTAACCACTACACCACCAAGCTGCCCTCTCTTTTATTATTTTTATTCCAAAACTATTCACAAAAACAGTAATTCTTGCATTTTTTTTTCGCTACATCTCGGTAAATATTGATTGCCATAAAATATAATGCTTACTACTATAAAATTTGCAAAATTAGTTTTTATGTAAGTTTTAATACGTTTTTATTTCTTTGACAGTCTTGTATTAGGTAGGTATGAAAAATATTTACATACCTTGTATTCGATATTCTATTTGGTGATCAGAATTACTATCTTCACTGTTCAATCTCATCTTCATCTCAGAATTACTATCTTCACTATTCAATCTCATCTTGACCTCAGAATTACTACTACCTTCACTACTCAATCTCATCTTGACATCAGAATCTTGACTACTACTTCTTTCGGAAGTAGTCCTTCCGAAAAGTGACTTGAAGGTGGGTCTATCATCAGGAGGAGTTTGATCCATGAAAAATATTTTACTTTCATCTCTAACTTCCAGTGTTTCATCACGATCGTCTTTAACAACCCCCGTATTTATAAATTCATATGAGCCAATTCTGTATTCATTGAGGGTTTCATTAGTGGAAAACTCATTCGAATCCAAAAACTCTTCACAATCGAAGAACTCGTCTTCAGCTTCAGAATACTCGGACATTTGCCTATGGAAATTTTTATTTGTTGGGGAAATTGGTTTAAAATGATCTTCTTTCTTCGGAAAAAGTTGTTTAACTTGGGTCTCTTTGAAACTACTTTGTGCTGTTGTATTTAATTGTTTTTTCGGCTTCGTGACTTCTGCATATAATTCTTGATCCTCTGTATTATTATCTTGGAGAGGAAGTTTACTTACTAATAGCTCATGCTTAGTAGTAGAAACAGTTTTTTTTTCTTCCTTTAATTGTTCACTATCTTCCTTAAACCTATTAATTGGTAAGGTATGTACATGTTCGCTTTCTTTAATCGATGTTTCATGTTGTTTGTTATCTTTTTTAGCCAAATTTTTATTTCCCAAAATATTTACATAAATTTCTTGGTCTTCAACTTCCTCTTCAATTACAGCACCAGAACTTGCTGGTATATCAATAGGATTGCCCCCAGAAGCGTAATCAACACTTAACCTTCCATGGACTTGTTTTATGTTAATATTATTGTCCAAAATTTGACTCCTCCTACGCCTATCCTTATTTCTTTCTATTGTAGATAGTTTGTGCTTCTGGATCTTAAAATTCTTTTCACTTTCTTGGACAATCACCTCAAACTGCTCCTTCAATCTGTTGACGTAATCCTCATACTGCTCCTTAGTTAGTATAACACTGACATTGCTTTTTGCATCCACGTCTTTAACAATCCAGTGGATTCGATTTAACTGATTCACAATATCGCTGTATTGTTGATCTTGGGATGTTCCATAGTAATTCAACATTTCTTCTTTAATTTTATCAAGCTGATTGGTAATTTCCGCAAATAGTGTTACTACTGATTGGTAGTGGGTTTTGTTTTTATCCTCGCTTGGTATGTGGTTTTCGTATATTGCGTTATTAACTGAAGCTTGCTTTGTTTTAAGTTGCTTTCCATGTTTTTCAATCGCTTGCTTAAAGTGCTCAATTTTGCGATGAAGATCTGTTATATGCTCATTTTTCAAATTGATATTACTTAATTCCATATCGCATTCATTTAAATCCTCAATGATTAAATTATAATCTTCACTACCATCGAAAGTCTGTATCCTCTTTTTGATTAGCTTCAACTTGTGGACAACTTCATCTACATCAAAATGCGCTATTTCCTCATCAATTGCTTGGCTGGTTTCATCAACCTCTTCATAAATGTTATCATCAGCGTCTGGAATGTTATGCAACGAAACGCTGATTGTTTCGTAGTCGTCACTTCTCATTGATCTATCGGAGTACATCTGCGAGGGATCTAGAGTCAATCTTGTTTTTGGATCTACTCTTCTTTTCGAAAAAGAGTCGTCGCTGATGTCGGTCAAATCCGGCATGGTTTGCGAGAAGTTTTTGAAGTTTTGGAATTTCCTGTTGTTTCTGAATTTGCGGTCATCCTGTAAGAAATGGTCTCGTTCGTAGCGGTTTTTGAATACGAGTTGCGTCTGGGTTTTTTTGTTCTTGTTATTTTTTGATGGGTCGTATTTTCCTTTTTTCGATATTGTTGCACCCATCTAATTAAAACAAAGGAAAACAACGATTACTTATCTATACTTAATGTCTTGTAAGATGGTACTTAAGACTAAAGATAGGGCATATTTGTTAAAAAATAAATTAAAAATGAAAATCTGGAACGCAAATTTTAATAAGTAAGGCTGCCCTGAGACAGGAAGTAATGGATACATTGCATCTGAACGCCGCGCAGTGGTGCATAGGTGGAGAAAACCCAAACTCAGATATATATTTTTATTAAACGAAACACCACTCGATTTTTGTAGACAACATCTCAGAGTATTGTTTTACATAACCTTTAGTCAAAATAGTTTTTTATAAGTACAAACATGTTTCTGTAACTGCCTAACTATACAAAAGTACGTACCTTCCATGCTGTCTCTTATTAATTAATTTTCGATTCAATTTCTAATGTTCTTTAAATAACACTATATCGTAATATAGTATATTAAGTATAACTATGCTTGGAAAACGAATAAAACTCGGAAAAAATATAGCTTAGTTAAAACAAAGTATATTGGTAATTTTGACGTGACTATGTATCAAAGGAAATACAAAACTAGCTACACTAAGCTACACGATCGGATCTGTTTCTCTTGATAGTAAGTATTAAAACGTAACTTTTCTCATAAAATCTCCTGCAAATATTCGCTTATTCGCTCATTCTTTTAGTTGAGGAAGTCAATTGTTTTATTTATATTGCGGTTACCTTTATAATGTTCTCTTTCTCACCATATATAATCCAATATCATAATATATTATTCTTAGTATTAATAGGTTGGGAGAGCTATAAAAACTATAAAAAATTGTAGCAGTGTAAATAGAAGTATGATGGTAATATTATATATATTATATTATATAATATTATATTATTAATATAATATGCGAGTGTATGCATAAAACGAAATACAAAACAAGCTACACGATGGGACTTGTTTGTCTCGATTGTTGGTATTAAATAAAATTCCCCTGATAAAATCACTTGCTAATATCTGCTTATTTAAAAGTTATAGCTCTTTCAGTCAAGGAATTCAATTGCTATACATGTTGCGGTTGCCTAACAGGATTTTGGATAATCAGTTAACAATGAATATTCAAGATTTAATTATAAAATTTAACAGAAAGGTCGGCTGAAATTTTTTAAGTACTAAACAGTGACTGAAATTGATCCTGAGAAATTTGATGATTTTGCAAGAGAAACTGCAAAGCTTGTTACATCACTGTATTCATGGTATTTCTTACCAATATCTGTACACTGAATTTTTGTTCATGAAAAACAAACAATTGAGCATGCTATTTGGTCCATCGGTTTCCTTTTCAAAGAAGCACAAGATAGTTGGAATAAAGATTACAAAAATTTTAGGACACACCACACTAGGAAAACATCTCGTTTAGCTCTAAACAAAGATGTTTTTAATGCGATGATGATTCTGCAGACTCGTATATAAGTAATTTAAAACCAGAACCAAAAGTTAAGAGCCTTCCATTTAGCGATACCAGATAGTTTGTTAAAATAAATTATTATTTAAGTACAAAATTGCAAAATTCGATTTTCTTTCATCATTTTTACTTGTTTTGTTTTCACTATTTTAAGTATACAAGGTCTTCATTTCAAAAGAAGCCACCCTGAATAACTCTAGATCTGACATAGATAGGGATTTAAGAAAAAAAGTCACTTTGTTTTCAAGGAGGAACTTGAAAAGCATTGTTTTTTGAATTTTAGCCTTTACCCCCTCTCCCCTAGCGACCTCAACTTTATAACTTTAAATGGCACCCCATTCTCTGATACCTTATTTTAAAGAGCATACAAATTACTATCCTATTACTATTATGATATCGACTTATTTAACACATCAATTTTATTATTTCGCGAAAATATGTTTGCATTATTTAAACTCTATTAATTTGAATTATTTGCTTTTATAACTTAACTTTTTATCTTATTTAACTTGTATTGTTATCTATGTATTATCTAGGCAATGATGTACGGACTTTTTTTACAATTTGATTTGTATTATTTTTTTGGTCTTGTAAAAGTTGATATGTTAATAAATAAATAAAATAACACCATTGGATTTACTTCGATCAAATTCAAAACAATCCTGCTTTCAATTGGCTCACACGATTTTTCAATTTCGGCTAACTTTACAAACATCAAAAATATCATTCCGTATCGGAACGAAAATGCTAGAGAAAGAAATAATTTAATTAAATAAGCAACGTTTACAAATACATTAAACAACAGGTATTTGGAAAATTTGTTATTGATATTCGCAGAGTAAAAAATTATGAATTAATTTTAAATTTATTAAATAAGTTGTGGTAATAAATTTCGATATACTACTTTTTTTAAGTTTGTGTAGATTGTTTTTGTTATGCATATACCTAATATTATACCTGTCTATTCAAGAACTTATCTGACCGAATGTACCTCGAGCAATGATAATTGTGTAATTTTGTTTAATTCCCTTAAGTCTGTTGCTTTAGGCAATCACCAAGCAAGAGATTTTCGGGTTAAACAAAATTATTGTGTAATTATTATTGCCCTTGGAACATTATAGCTAATAATTTCCCCCCGCCTCCAATACAAAGTGGCGCCTGATTTTGTTTTGCCTAGGGGCGCCAGGTAACCTCGGACGGGCCCTGATATCAAACATCACTATTTTGTAACAGCTTACTGTTATCTAACCTAACTTAATTATGATTGATTGGAATGTTTTTAATTAAAATCACTTAATTTTGCCACCAAAAAAACTCATTTTACTAAGGTATAATTTGTCTTAATCAGAAAGTAAAAATATCGGAGTTGGTGACAAAATCAATGTCCAGGAATACAGTGTGTCGCTAGAAATTGGGTTTAAAACTGAGGCGCAATGTGTAGGAATCCTTGTTCTGATCAATAATTACAAGTAATTTATCTTTATTATCTGGATAGTAAACAATTTAATTTGTTATGATGCAAAACTCATTAGCATACTAATATTTGACAGATTTAATTTATCTATATTTGCAAATGACATACTAGTATATAAATTATGTTTTATCTGTTTACATGAAAACTGAAAACTGGTCAATATTTGAACTACAGTTTTTGTTTTCTTATTAGAACAAATGAACATTTATTATATTTTTAACTTGTCTCTCATTAATATTGTTCTAATGTTGCCAATGTTGCCATGAACTTAGTTTAAAGATCACACCAGTTTATTTATTTTTGTTGATGCGATTGTCACTAATGGTATTAAATTATATAGGATTATGCATTCCACTTACTGATGCCTTTTGTCAAATCCAAATATATTTGTTTTAAAGTACATATTCCTCTTTTGCTGGCAAAAGCAAAAAAGCAACATTATGTTTTATGCAATACGTTTTATACGTTAGTTTTAATTTACTTACTGTTATTTCTCTCGTGTGGAATGTCGCAGGTAATTGTTGCTTGTGATAGCCGTGTAATTTAATGCTCTTATCTGATAAGTATGTTTGATTAGATATACAGTTTTTCTTTGAATCTTGTATTGATACAATTGATTGAGAAATGGCAAAAATCCAGTGTATTTGTTTACCCATTCCGATTTAATCCGCACAATTGTCAGTAAATTAATCATCCTATTATTTCCTCGAATTTCTTCAGTCAATAAATGCGATTTCAAATCAATACCTTCTACAGTAGTGTATGGTGTCGTAGAATATTTTGCCGATTTCAAATTCCAAAACAAAAATATATTAGTGATTTTGTTTAATTTAATTTTTATTCTTTAAAATGTTTACACAGGGTGCGGAATTTTATTTCTTAGAGACAACACTGTCAGGATATTTATTGTCACATGCTACGTACTTTCGAAGCCGTGACCTCAACTTGTAAAAAAACCACGTCTATTCTGTGTATGCATATGTATACCTGAAAGAACAATTCTGTATCTAAAAGTCACATTTATGCACACACAGTTGTGATATTTTATTGTAAATAAATGTTATGTTTAATAATGTAATTTGAAATATCTTCAACAATTTAGCTAAAATTTATAAACGAAAACAAAAACTCTTAATGAAGTAGTATAAAATATAATTTAGCAAATTTAAGATAATAAAAAAAACGTTTTATATAAATTTAACCTTTAAAACATGATTTAAACAAATTTAAGATTTAATACATGTTTAAAACAAAATCATTTAAAACACGACGGTTGTTCTTAGACATGTTTAAAACACTGTTTTAAAACAAGTGTTTTAAACATAACAACCCTGATTGCACAGTGTGGCCGATTGAAGGCCACGGGTGTGCGCGGGGAGGTAATTCTCAACATTAAATGTTTAAAAAACTAGGTACTGCATCATGTTCTTTATACGTCAGAACCCTAAAATATGAATTTATAACGAAAATCGAAGCGCGGTTAAATAGATAAATTTTCGTAACTGCTCGAAATATTTATCTACTGTTTTTTGTATGTAAAAACAAATGACCTGTGCTTTAAACATTTGAAAAACCAAATTAGTATCTTGATTTGTTAATGAATTATCATTATTTCAATTTTTATATTTTTTAAATATAAATTCAAATTTTGTGAGTACTGCTAAAACGCAATTTAAATTTGTCCAACCTATAATTACTACTGAATTATAGCCCTAAGTCTCCTCTACAATGTGAATTTTTTATTTTAAAAATATTGAACCAACTTTTTGAAAAAAAAATATTAATGTCGCGAGTCACTTCAAAACGTATACTACGCGCAGGCATAAGCTAGTTCGGCAGAATGATAACGCGGCCGCGCGCTCTTTTAAAAATATTTAATATTACTTATAAAAATAGACGTTTTTAAATACTAATACTTTAATTTTAATATAGGTTACAAGGTAAGTTGATGTATTCATTTCTTATTTTTAATAACAATTATTTTCCGATTTTTTTTATATTATAAGTTGTTTTTAAATGATTAACACTGTTGTATCTTTTCTTCACACTTTATTTTCTAATGGTTAGATATATATTTCAAGTGCTAAGCACTCATTTTTAATAACAACTAATTCTTACAACTGTTGCGCGGTTTCTTTATACCTACAGTGGATTAAAGCGAAAAACCCCAGATTAAGGGAAGACCTTTGGGTGGGTTAACAAATTTTATTGCGTGTTGTTTATGGAGGTAACAAATTTAGAAGCGGGTTATTTAAGGGACTAAAATCGAAGTTCAATAAATTATTTTTATTTTTACGCATTTCTATGGCTTCCAACATGTTTAATTGATACTTATTGGACTCTTTTAGGAGTTTCATATTGTTGATGCTGAATTTATGACCTGTTGTAAAGTTATGATGTGCAATTGCAGATTTTTCTAGATTCTGGTTTTTTATGTGATAACTGTGTTCTTTGAATCTAATATTTAAATTGCGGGTTGTTTGGCCGATATACACTTTCTCACAGTTATCACATTTTATTGAATAAATTCCAGATTTTCCAATGAATTCTCTTTTACTAAATGTGTTTCCTAAAAGTATACCACTTTTTGAATTTATGTATTGTGCTGCCGTGAGGTTGAATTTTTTAAATAGCTTATTTAAATGATTATTTAGTCTAGGTACGTAAATGACTCTAGCATATTTAATAGGCTGTTTTTATTGCTCCTGTAAACTCGTTATTGATTTGATCTTGTGAGATTTTATGCTCTTATTAATTAATTTTTGAATGGTATTAGGGTCATAATCTAAAAATTTTGCTATTTTCAATATAAACTTAAATTCTGCTTTCCTGTTTTCTTCTGAAAGTGGTAATTTAATCGCTCTGTCTATCATACTTTTAAATGCTGAAAGTTGATATTTAATCGGTGTCGAAGATGATGAGTGGATATAATTAAACGTATGAGTACCTTTTCTATATATATTAAAATCTAGTTTATTGTCGTTTCTACTTACAAGAATATCTAAAAAGGGGAGTTTTCCATTATTTTCAATTTCAACTGTAAAATTTATACTGGGATAAAGGTTATTTAATTCTGATTTTAAATTATTAATGTTAGTGGTGTTTTTGATGATGGCGAAAACATCGTCTACGTATCGGTACCAAATTTTAGGGAAATTGTCAATGAAGTGTTTGGCTTTATTTTCTAGGTGATTTAGAAAAATATTCGCTAAAAAAGGTGACAGGGGGTTACCCATGGCTGTGCCAAAAGTTTGTTTATAATATATATTATTAAATTCAAATGTGTTACATTCCATGACAATTTCTGTGAGTTTAATGTATTGGTCTATTTTATTTCTTGCAATTAGATTTTCCATTAGTATGTTTTCAATGATTTTTAATGTTACAAATAGAAAGAGTGTTATTCCTTACTTCACTTTTTATTTTTATGTTAGATGTACATTTCGAGACACAAGGTGCTCATTATCAATAACAAACCTTTAGTTTGTTATTGATAATGAGCACCTTGTGTCTCGAAATGTACATCTAACATAAAAATAAAAAGTGAAGTAAGGAATAACACTCTTTCTATTTGTGATTAATCACTTCACGTAAACTCGAAACAATACAGTTATTTTTAATGTTTCTTTGATTGGAATACTAGGAAACAGTGATTCTACGTCGAAAGATAATAAATAGATAATAATTAGTTGTTATTAAAAATAAGTGCTTAGCACTTGAAATATATATCTAACCATTAGAAAATAAAGTCTGAAGAAAGAATACAACTGTGTTAATTATTTAAGAATATACTCTTCACGAAACTCAAAAACAAATATCGATTACAAGTTGTTTAATTAAAGTTTTCAATAAAACTTGTCTCTATTTTAACTAAGACTATAATTTTTCAACTATATCTTTTTATTATTACAAACAGAAATTGTATTTAAATGGCACCAAATAAAATCATTTTTTAAATTGACGAACGAATTGACGACGAATTATTTTCCGTTTCCACTTAAAGAGTTATACAGTTCGAAATTGATTGACTAGTACTTGTAAATTGAAAAAATAAAATGTGCATACCTTATATGCCGACAAAATCATTCTCTTCGTCTAAATTGAAATCATCCTCAGATTCACTACTATTGACGAAATGTTCAAGAAGAAGGATTGCTTCTGCTGGAATTTTTTCCGTTTCATTTTCGGAGTACCGCGTTTTAAAGATATAAAAGGATCCGAGTTAACAAGAAGCATATGAAATAAATCCGTTATTGTATTAACACGTGAATTTTTCCTGGTGTGGTTCTCCCTCAGATGTCGGTATATTTTACCACTAGCTTTCTGAGCCTCTTCGGATAATTGTCCAATTGGCATCATAAAATGTTTTAAAAAATTTGATCCTTGTATCAATATTTTGTGAACGCTTACTGGCATGCGATACCATCCGTACAATTGTACAAATAGTTTAGCTGTTTCTGACCTATATCATCAAATCTCTGTGGGTTGATGTTGTATCCACTCGAAATAGCAATCAGAATTATTGAAAATCTTTTAATTACTTTATTTAATCCGGTTATGGAAAAAACATTTTCTGGCTATAATCTGTTTAATAGCTAGGAGGAGCATTTTAAATTTCACGCGCCAAAACCTACAACTCTGATTGACCGAGAGTGCGCCCATTTTACACTATGCTAATTACGTCATTATAAGACGCAACAGCTGACATAACCTTAATTCGAAGCGTTACCGAGTTGCAACTTTGTTTGTTTCATAATAACCTTTTGTGTGGTGTTTCTTGAGCATAGTTAAAAGTTAGTTCTGTTTATATTGTTGTGATGGATTATGGACCCAGTAAAAACTCGGTAAAAATATCACCTTCGCCTCCAAAAAAGCGTAAGAAGTTGGATTTGGATCATTTATATCTGTCTGAAAAATAGTGCATAATAAATATGTATAAGCAGATGATAACAGATGATCCATATATGAAAATGACTGCTGTTGTATCAGACATTGTTGTTGCAGTAGGAGAGATATCAAATAGCATAAGAATATGCATCAAATAATAAAATGTTTAGTTTTTAGGAGTTGTAAATTTCACTGTCTATCGTACCATCAGCGAATATAAGAAATCCGGAGAGGTTTGTAGCCCTGAACAGCTTGGAGGACATAATTACAAGTTTTGATGACGTAGTGAAGAGATCTGTGCATAGTTTCTTCTACCGGGCTTTCATTAATTCCCGAACCCCACATGACCAAAAATAATAGGCAACCAAATGTACAAGGTGGTATGGCTCACACAAAAATTCCCTAAATTTAAAAATATTTATTCGCCGGCGTATTTTTATGACGACTGAAAATATTATATTTAAAATGATTAAAAAATTGGCTCATCTTCAAAAATGTAACTAATTTTTAATAATTTTTTTTCTTAAACACGAACAGAACTTACAAAGTTAACAACAAATAAAGAAACAACAAATATTAAACCTAATAACTAAAAAGATTAATAGCTTACAATTCAAAAAAAATATAATAAGTGTTCTCTATGTCCTCCTTCTTCTCTTACACATAAATTTATCCTACGCCGCATATTATCAAACACATGATGGAGTTCATTTTCGGTGATATTTTGTACCTCTTGCATAATCGCTACTTCTAAATTTTCGAGTGTATGGATCCTATTTTTGAAGATATTACTTTTTATTCGACCAAATAGATAATAATCTAAAGGTGTCAAGTCTGGACTGCGAGGATGCCACACACCTCTACTAATTAATCTGTTTTCATAAAATTCAGCTAAATACCGAATGGTTGCATTTGCAGTATGTGCTGTGGCCCCATCTTGCTGAAAATAGCCCAATCGAAGCTCATCGTCGTGCATTTGTCCAATAGCTTCTTCTAAAATTAACCGATACCGTTCAGCAGTGATAGTTTCTCTAAAAAATATTGGGCCAATTATCCTTCTCCTAGACATAGCTATCCAAATTCCTAGCTTTTGGGGATGCAGAGGTGTTTCCTCCAATACATGGGGATTTTCTGTTGCCCATGTCCTGTAATTTTGGCTGTTCACGTACCCAGATAAATGTATCCACGCTTCATCAGAAAAAAACGTAAGATCAAGTACGTCATCATTATTTAACTGTTCATTAAACCACTGGCAGTATCGTACTCGCTGAATAAAGTCTGGTGGATGTAAATGATGCACTACTGAGACTTTGTAAGGATGCATATTTAGTGATTTTGTGAGTGCTTTATGGCAGGTTCCAACAGAGAGTCCTATAAAGAAGCACATTATTAATTCACGGTTAATTTATACTCGAATTTTTAAATATAAAAACCCCAAACAATAGGATTTGTTTTGCCTGATTGGGCTGCCAATTTCGGTACGGATTTCTTAGGACTTCGTTCCATCCTCACTCGAATATCTTCGACAACATCATTAGTTAAGACTGTCGGTCTACCAGTGGATTTTCCTTTGCAAATGCAATGTTTGTCTTCATATCTTTTAATAAGAACTTGCTTATGATGTTTAAAAGTATCATACGCAATTACCGCATCTGGAAATTCTTCATGAAACTGCTCAATGCAAGACTGCAGAGAATAACTCCAGTTGCCGTCAATATTACGTGAAGCACTACGAAAATGTGCCATCAAAATAAACGCGTCTTGCTCCGTTGTAAATACAATTTTCGCAGTATTTGCTTATCCTAGCAAATTGACTCTGCAAAATAAATAGAAATAAAACCCAATGTTTCAGAATAATTAAACAATTTTTGCTTACCTGAAAATTCCGGGCGAATCTTGTAAGATCTCAAAGGTTGGTTTAACGATGCACCGCGCATAAACGTTTATGTCAAATTTGACTTTAGTAACGTTTGGTTACTTTTTTCAAAGCCTCCAACGTACAAATACAATAATTTACGCGGCAATTTTAAATTTAGTCACGTGGGGTTCGGGAATTAATGAAAGCCCTGTATAAAAATGAACTGCCAACTTTGAATAAAGTTTTAAAAGAAGTAAAGGAATGAGTCATTCTACCTTGTATAGTTCATGAAACAAATCAATTTTAAATAAGATGGAGACCAGAGCTGGGCAGGATTCTAATCATTCAAGATCCGAATCCTGGATTCGAATCCTTTTAGAGGATTCAAAAGAGGCATTCGAACACTTTAGTTCAACTGGATTCGTTTCATTATTTTAAGAGGATTCGTATTTGAGTCTAAATGTGGGTGAATCAAATCCTTATAACAGGATTTGAATTCTTGTAAAAGGATTCGAATATTTACAAAAGGATTTGAATCATCAAAAATATTTCGAATAAATTGTGAGGAATAACATGAAAAATGTTTTTTTTGTGTTTTTAAATTTCACGTTAAATCACTGTTTTATGCGCGTGGAGCATGACGTAAAATTTCGAGTTTAGAAAAGTCCAGAAAATTTGTCTCGGGTCGCTGCGCGACCCTCGACAAATTTTCACGGGGCTTTTCTAAACTCAAAATTTTACTTCATGCTCAGTCTGGGAGTGGAAACGCTCATTCGAAACTTCAAAGTGAATGTTTTGATAAGAACATTAAATGATTGAAAATGTTTTTAAACATAATAATCTAGTTTTCAAAATTTTGTTTAATATTGTTTGAAGTAAAACTGAAATGGTAGCCACAATCTTAAATGATAAATTTTTGCAACATTTCTTTGACTAAAGATTTTTTCCTTGACCTTTTAATATAAGTCTCTTCTGTGGGAAACCCCCATTCTGTTTAATAGTTTTCATAGTTTTTGCCAATATTTAAGTTAATTTTATAAATGTTTACGAGTTTTGTAGTTTGCCTGCTAATTTTGGCAAATTTAATAATATCATATGGCTTATTTGTTAGTGTTTTGGTCAATTTGAATATAATTCCATGACTTTTCTCTGACTTTTCCGGTTTTAATGATATTCAGTGAATTTTTTATTTACGTAAATTTCAGGCATTAGTCGATTTTATAATAGAGTTCAATTTGAAGTTTCAAACGAGTGTTTCCACTCCTAGGCTAAGCATGAAGTAAAATTTCGAGTTTAGAAAAGCCCCGTGAAAATTTGTCTCGGGTCGCGCAGCGACCCGAGACAAATTTTCGGGCTTTTCTAAACTCGAAATTTTACTTCATGCGCCACGCGTACAAAACACTGATTTGAAGTGGAGTTCAGAAACACACAAATACATCTTTAACCAGAGTAACAGGGAGTCAGATATTTAGTCTGTTATCAACGATGAGTGGTAATAATAAATAATTAGGTTTTGAATATTTTTGTTAAAACAACCGGTAACGATATTTATATATTAATGGTTGCAAAAAATAATAAAATCAAATGTATTCTTAAAGGATTTGTATTTGTAATTCGAAAAAACAGGATTCGAATCATATTTATCTCTTATGAATTATTTATTCGAGTATTCGGAATTCGAATCATATTAGGTAATTCGGTGATTCGGATTCCCACACACATTATTATATAAATTCCATATTATATTATGAACATAATGTAAATATGTTTTATTTCACAGATATATGGCGAGATACCGTATAAGCATTTTAATCGAACTGACGATATCGTTCGATGGAAAAGAAAATACTTAACCACAATTGAAAAGTACAAAATGGATATTTGATTTTATTTAAAGAGTAATTTTGAAATTATTTAAAATTGCCGCCAAATTTATCTAGTGATATTTCTGGTAACTTTTTATAGTGTAAATTGGGCTTTGGCACTTACTCCTTCTAGTTTTTAAACAGACTATAGGTTTTCAGTATTCGATGTGCCTCTATATTGTACTACTGCATTCACCTATATGGCTAACTCTTCCGCAACAACTTCTGAATATTACTTTTACGGTGATTTATTGTATTTCTTTCATCTGTTATCGAACCATAGATTGCTGTTTTTTTTTTTATTACAATTTATATGATATATCTAAGATACATTCAAGAAACCCTATCCATGCGTGCAAAGAAGATATTCAATATGCCAAATTCTCAGTATCAAAGGGCAACTTTATAATTTTGTCTAAATTGTTCTTATTTTTTGGAGAACATTTACAAATGAAACAATTTGTGTTTGGGTTTCCAGTTAGTGCATTTATTATTTTTCCATCTATCATTGTAAACTGTAATATGAATTGAACTTGGACTAACCTGCCATTTATTTCTGTATTGAATATGATTAAATTCTCTACCTCTATCTTCATTAATTTAACTTCTTCCTTAATTGCTGCTATTGTTTCTTTCGTATATTTAAATTTAATTGATCTACACAAATGTTCACGGGGCTTTTCTTAACTCGAAATTTTCCTTTATGCTTAGTCTAGAAGTGGAAAACACTTGTTTAGAGCTACAAATTGAATTAATTTAGGAAATTATTTTATGTTCTGGGATAGTGCTTTGTGACTAGATGGAATTTCAGAATTGCTTAATTCAACAGCAACAGGAACATTCTCTATGGAAGTATGCTCCTAGCCCGGTGTGAAGAAAATCTCCACGTCTGTGGCTGTTTCATGCGTACTATGAAGATCATTCATGAATGCTAGGAAGAAATAATGTCGGCCACCTGGTTTTAAATGTGTTTGACTGCAGACTTAATTAAAAGAATACACAATAGCTTAAAAACTTAAAATATTATATAAACTTACGGTTTTGATTATTTATGTTAACGCCCATCCCCAAAGATTCACAATTGTTTAATCCAACATCAACGGGGATATACTTCATGAAAAAATGCTCCTAGTTCAGTATGATAAAAATATCCACGACGATGGGTATTTCGTATACTTGAAGATCATCCACATGTGCTACGAGGAAATAAAGAAAAATAATGTAGTAACACCCTGGTTTTAAATTTGTTTGACTGAAGACTTATTTAAAAAAATATACAATAGGTTAAAATTAAAAAAAAAATTGTATTTACGAGTACTTACGGTGGTAACTATTTATATTTATTAACGCTCATCTTGAGACGATTTCATCTTAACGGAATTTTTGTACCTTCAAATTTGACGGACCTGACAGCTGTTGATTGAAAACTAGGCCCACATGTTAGAAATTGTGGGAAATTTGAAATTCCGACGATATGCGCCCTCCCGTCGAATGGGCTGTCAACTATATATGTGAACTTACAGAATCATATGAAGTCGACTGGGTCTGGTAGTTGCTTTAAAAAATCAGTACATGACATCTTAAATTACAGACGCTAGTTCAGGCACGATTTCATTATTTATATTAAAATGCACTAACCCAAAAGGTAACTTAACCTAAACAGAATAAGATTCACCTTACTATTTCTCATTTACTTTTTATACAATTTAAAAACCGTGTCCAGTTAGTCTACAATTATTAGACCATTTCAAATTTGGAAAGGATGCGCCTGTAAACAATGAATATAAAAGATTATTTAAAGACTTTTTCTTTCTTACACTTACATTAGATTTACTCTTATTATTGCTAATGCATTTGTTACAATTTTTTCAGATTTACTCTTTTTAATATCAAATAAGTCGGAAATACCTAGCACGCGAAGAATAACCACTAAAAGTCCATTTTATGATCAGAATTTTTATTTTGTGGTATAAACACTTATGTTGAATTGAATTATTGTTTTGTGTTTTAATAGATTTAGATGAAAATCACTGACTTTTCATAGCGATAATAAAATCCTTAAAATAGTAGTTATTTTAAGGATTTTATTATCGAATATTTCTTCACTATATTTAAGCTATATTTCGAAAAAAAAAAACTAAATAGAACACATAAACAGAACTTGAAAAACAATGCTAGTAGATAAAGAAATGATTCTAATTTTATTATGATCATTTTGGTTTAATAATAGAGATACAAAATGAAATTGAAATTTTTACATATAATATATTCCATTTGTTTCTGGATCTCGCCTAGCTATGGAAAAGTGACAGTTTAAGTATTGTAAATGGGGCTGGTTGTGTTTTAAATCAGGGTTTTTAAATGTCACTGTCAGATGTTCGATTTTAAGGTTATAATTTCTGACTATTGTAATCTTACACTGTTGCCTGTTTTACAAATTTTCAGATATAAAAGGATAATAATATGCAGTTTTAAGATTAACAAAATTTACTACTCGGTTTTTGTACATACAAACACAGCAATAATATTGTATATAACAAATATAATGAATTCGGCTCTGCAAACTTATTTCGTCATCCATTTGTATTTCTCGCTTGGGTCTTCCCGTTTACACATTTTGATCAACTCCATCCATCCACCTTAATTTTGGTCATTCTCTGTTCTGTTGGCTCTCAGTATTTTTTTGTAGAATTGCAAATTTATTCCCACCCTCTTGTGATACTGATAATTTTCATGTCAAACAATTTTTAAGCCCTCATTCCACTTTTATTATTTAGTCAAGAGAACCTGCATCTGAATCTTCTGATGTTTGTTCTGAGCCAGATTCCCCAAGCGAAATAATAAAAGGAGGAATGGTTTCAAAAGAAAGGTTCCCCATGTGTTTTGTCCAGTCATCCGAAATAAGTTTTTCACAATGATCACAGAAATTTTGCCACATATCGGATGTACATTTTAAGAGAGACTCAAGCCATAAATTCTGAACATGATCCTTAGATGGTTGCTTAGAATTTATGTGCTTATTGTAGTAAGTCTTGCAAAACCCCCATGTCATTTCAATTGGATTGTATTGACAATGGTATGGCGGTAATCTAAGAACTTCTTACCCGTTCTTTCTCAAAATGTCATCAACTACGTAAATTTTGTCATTTGATCGAAAAGGTATAAATAAAGCCCATAGTTCCTTTTTGGTTAATTTTGGATTGAATTTTACATTGTGTTTAACCAACCACTCCTGCATTTCGCATTTCTTACAAGAAAATGAAGGAGTTTTGTCTAATTGCACAGAATGGTATGCAGCAGTATCCATAATAACTACACATTAACCACCCAATTTTGAAAAGTATTACCATCCATTGTGGCATGGTAATCTCGGTCATTGTTTTTCGAATGTAATAAAAAATCGCACCCATCCAAAAACCCACCCCTATACCCAGCATGTAGAATGGTGAAGCGTTTGCCTTCATTTTTGAATTTAGTTGGATTACTTTTTATATCCGTTTCATGTACCCAGCGTCGAACCACGGATCCATTCTGATATATCCATGTTTCATCCAGGTATACGAATTGGATATCTTCACTGGAATTTTGATACTGTAAAAATTTTCTAAGGAAAATAATTTTAGCTGCAACAACATGTTTTTGTTCACAGAGAATTTTGCGCCCATTAATTAATTTGAGTTTATACCCCATACTTTTGACAACCCTATAAAGTGTTGTTCTACTCCCATGGAACTCATAATTTTCTTTCATATCATTCAAAAGATCTCTCAAAGTAAAATACTGATTTCTAGAGTTATATTGCCAAATTAGTTGTTGCAGATCTTTTCTAGCTAGGTGATTCCAAAAATGGCTGTTTTTAGATCGTTTGCCAGAAGTAGTAGATTTCATTTCGTCAGGTCTTTGTCGTAAAATTAATTGTAATGAAGATCTCCCTACCTGAAACGTAATTATCTTTAATTAAATATATATGATAATTAAAATACTAGACATACCCCAAAAATATCTATTAAAATCGTAATAATATTGTGATGCTGTAGATTTGGATTACTTTGCCTAAAATGTTTGTAGGATTTCAGAATTTATAACCTTTTTGATTCAGAGATAATCTTTGGCATGTTAATATTTAATATGTGCCTGAAATTATTTTTCACTTTGACATTGACACAGCATTGCGAAACTAGATTAATTTGATTTAATAATAAAATGCTCGAAGAAGCGACCGCGTGGCGAAATAATTGTTGCAAGATTAACAATAAACCTCTTGAAAATTAAAAAAGAGGATTACTTATGATATCATAAATTATTGCAACACTGTTAAAATAAGGAATCAAGAGTGGAAACTAATAAAAAATGTAAATGTTGATACTGCAACATAACAACACGAAAGCATGGCTAGGCGAGATCCAGAAACAAATGGAATGGTGTATAGGAATTCCCTATGATGCGTCTTGAAACGGGACACACGGTAGTGGACTTTTTTCAAAGAAAGTTGATTTATGATAAGGATATTTATACTTAATTCCATGTCTTGTGTTATGCGTACTTTTCAGTTTAAATTTAATAAATAAATGTTTATGCTTCCACATAAATTTCATCGCTTCTAGGATATGTTTTGCAGGATAAGGTAGCATTTGATTTTTCCTAAAGAGGCCTCTGAAACTCTCTTTGTGTTTAACAGCAAGCATAATTCTGAGTGCTCCTTTCTGCATTATAAATACACTATCACATTAGTGTATTTGAAGAGTATCCTTATTCCATAACAGGCTTTATTTAATTTGCTAGAGAGCGCTTCAATGTATTATTATAGCTTAGAGTTTCATCTTAAACAATTTCTAGAAATTTCGAAGCATTAGTGATATCGTGGTTTATGTAATTTAGAGTAATATAATTAGGTGTATATTTTATTATTGATTTTAAAAAGTTTGCAGCTTGTTTCTTTATTATTATGTATTAATTTATTTTTATTGAACCATTTTTGAAAGTTAAACAAACAATCATTACCTATTAAATTTATATCAGTAAACGATTTCCCTAATAATACTAGATTTGTGTCGTCTGCAATAACTTACAATATGACAACCATCTTTAATGTTATCGTTGATCTCGTTTATTAGAATATTGAATAACAGCGGCCCTAAAATACTGCCCTGAGGTACTTCCATAATTATATCTAGGACATTTAATACAATTTCATCGGTATTAGGTTTTACTTTAACAAACTCTGTACCAATTGAGCTTTTATAGCAACATATTATAATTAATTGTATCACATGCCTCGGATAGGTCTAAAAGGATACCCAAGGCAACATTCTATTTATCTAAATTATTGTAGATAGGCTTTACGACATCGAATAGTGCTGTTTCAATACCCCTACCAGTCATGAAACCGTGCTGCGTGTCTGAGAAAAGGTTGTTATTTTTGAACAACTGAATTATTCATTTAGCCATTAATAACTACTATTTTTGAGAAAATTGATAAGACGCTAATGGGTCTATAGTTGTTTAGAGTTTCAGAATCGCTCTGGCGTAACTGTCGTTACAATTGAGAGTTTTAGATCGTTTGGAAAAACTCTAGATTTAAACGATTCATTGTAAATATGTAATAAATATGTAATGATGTCAATATGCTATTTATCCATATTTTTACTTTCCCCCGTATGTAATACAAAGGGAAAGTATTGTTTTCGTGAAAATTTTCGAATCAAAAATTTTAGCGGAAATATCCGTTTTGAGGTCCCCTGAGTCGAATAAGACCATTTTTGAAAAATGTCTGTCTGTCTGTCTGTGTGTGTGTCTGTGTGTGTGTGTCTGTGTGTGTGTGTGTGTGTGTGTGTGTGTGTGTGTGTGTGTGTGTCTGTGTGTGTGTGTGTCTGTGTGTGTGTCTGTGTGTGTGTCTGTGTGTGTGTCTGTGTGTGTCTGTGTGCGCTGTACCGCAAAAACCGCTAAAGATATCGAGATGAAACTTGAAACTTAAGCTTTTTGTTACAATCGGAAGAACTGAAAAGCTTTTGGTGAAAATCGGAAAACCGGAAGTGGTACTTTACTCTTAGCGTTTTTCAGTTTTTTCAGATTTTTTCAATAAATGTTCATCAAACAAAAAATTCTTTCAAATAAAAGTTGTAGATAATAACAAAATGAAGATGTATTGTTCACATACTTTTTGTCATAGCACTCTTAGTTTTTGAGATATTCAATAAATAGTGTTTTTTATCTAGTCATTGGTTTGTGTCAGTATGTGTTGATCCAATTGAAAAATGTTTCAAATAAAAGGTGTAGTTATCAAAAAGTTGAAGACATTTTGAAAACAATAATGCTACAAATATTTTAAAAGTGATTTAATACGCAATTTACGGGGGAAAGTACTATGATGGACACATCACAATTTTTAATATTATTATTACGTCATATCCACACGAACTTTTATTCTTCAATCTATTGGTTATAAAAACTTTTAGTAAAGGCAAAGATTTCACTGTTTATTAGTTGACACTGACATCGGGCAGATGAATGATCATCATTCATCTGCCTAATGAAGCCACTGTGTAACCAAACAATTGCTGTAGTGTCAACTAATAAACAGTAAAATCTTAACCAAGTGTGTTATTTACTAAAAATGTTGATATGGAATTTCACCAAGTATTAGCCTCAGCTATTAAACTATTAAATATATTTATAATGTCTCTCACTGTAACAGGTTCAATTGCAAATTCATTAATATGATGAGGAATGTCATATGTAAGTATATTACTATTGTTTGTGGTCTCATTTGAAACAAGTAATTTGTAAAAACTTGAATTGAAAACATGTTAAAATTGTTTGCTAATTTTAATAAATTATTTGTCACCGGTAATCTTATATGTTGGTTTTATTCCCGATTATATTAGTTATTATATTCCACGATGTTTTATATTTATTCATAGAGTAACTCAATTTTATATCATAGAATTTATTTTGCCCGTTATAAGTAATTGATTCTATTTTTATTAAAGATTTTTCAGTTTAGTTTTTGCTAAGGGTAAGTATTTAGATATGACACATTTATTTCAATTCGACATTTCTTAATTTCTTTTGTGTTGACGTTTTATTATTATTTCTTGCTTTTTAATAGGGAAATAAATAAAATTTAAGTCGATTTGTTTCTGTAAAATACCCTTAATATAAATAAATAAAATGCATAAAAGAAATATTGGGATTTTTTTGTTTCAGTACAAAAAGAAACAGGTTAATACCAAAACATCTGATTTTTTCAGGTTAAGAAAATCAAAACTTACCCCTAAATAATAACGATTTACATGTAAAAAATTTTATTATTTTCAAATCATAAATATGAATCTTAGATAAACAACGTTATAACCAATTGAGGGTTTTTTTTTTCAAAAATACTAATTGTTTGCAACATTTATTAGTAAATCAATAAATCCACTAAAGTCTAACTTTTATCGTTATGTTCGATTTAGACTTCCTAGAGATTATTCCTGCAGTTATCCCAATAATATACGTCAAATTTAACAGAAGTTGTAAGTAAAAATGGCTAGCGATGTTTGTTTTTATATACCAACATTAAATCCTTCCGTAGAAAATCCCTACTAGTAAACAATTACCTCTCCAACAATCCTGTCCATATCAATATAATGGTAGAAACAAAGTCCCCAAACCCCATCTGCTTCCATAATTGGCCATCTATTAAAATTCCTGCCTCTGTATACAATTAAAACCGACGAGGTGGTGCTTCTATACTAACCCACCCCTCCATTTCACAAGGAAAAGCTAATCCGCCTCGAATAAACAAATCCATTAATGTATACATGTAACCCTCAATTTCCCATCCTTCCAAATTCATCTATTCCTGGTGTACATCCATCTTTCCTCGGCAATTAAAGCTTCAATATTTACAAAGGCATCCCTATACGATAACGTAATAATTATAGGAGACTTCAATATAATCTCTGTCAAAAAGAAGCACTTATAACATTTCCCCCACCTTTATTATGAACCAACACCAAGCTAGCACACCCGACATCCTACTATGTACCAATAATTTAAAATCCCTTATCTACTCAGTACAACTAGTTCCAGATCTATGTTCAGACCATCTTTCCATTTCCTTCAAACTCAAAATTCAACACAATCCCACTTAAATATTACCCGAAACCATAGCAGATGTAAAAAAATGGTGATGTGTCCATCATAGTACTTTCCCCCGTAAATTGCGTATTAAATCACTTTTAAAATATTTATAGCATTATTATTTTCAAAATGTCTTAAACTTTTTGATAACTACAACTTTTATTTGAAACATTTTTCAATTGGATCAACACATACTGACACAAACCAATGACTAGATAAAAAACACTATTTATTAAATATCTCAAAAGCTAAGAGTGCTATGACAAAAAGTAAGTGAACAATACATCTTCATTTTGTTATTATCTACAACTTTTATTTAAACGAGTTTTTTGTTTGATGAACATTTATTGAAAAAATCTGAAAAAACTGAAAAACGCTAAGAGTAAAGTACCACTTCCGGTTTTCCGATTTTCAGTTCTTCCGATTGTAACAAAAAGCTTAAGTTTCATCTCGATATCTTTAGCGGTTTTTGCGGTACAGCGCACACAGACACACAGACAGACAGACAGACAGACAGACAGACATTTTTCAAAAATGGTCTTATTCGACTCAGGGGACCTCAAAACGGATATTTCCGCTAAAATTTTTGATTCGAAAATTTTCACGAAAACAATACTTTCCCTTTGTATTACATACGGGGGAAAGTAAAAATGCAAACATCCCACCAGAAATTGAGGCCTGTACCACTTCGCAGTTTAACAGGCTACTTGTAAAATCTATTGATCAACATACCTCCAAAATCCCCAAACAACACTACAAATATCCTCTACCCAAATTTATCCTCCGACTAATAAAATACAAAAGACTATACCTAGACAATTAGAGGACGAACAAATTAAATTGACATTCAAGAGACTAAATAAGGACATTAGAAAACTCATAATAGAATATAAAAAACACATACATGGCTTGAAGCATGCAATAATATCAATGACCTCTAAGAAAAAAAATATTGGACTAAAATAAAAAAACTCAGTAAATATAAATCTTACAGGACTATCTCAAAAATTGTCGACCCAGTAACAAATGACAAACGATCAACAGACAAGGACATTTCAGATATATTTGCAGACAATTTTAAAAATGTATACAAAACGACGAACGACGCTTCCTTGAAACCTCAAACAGTTGGTACGAAAACCTCATTCTCCCAGAACCCCAACGTCCCCCTCCTCTTGACGATAGACCAGGCGAAGTGACGTACTTTTCAGTACTTCACAAGACACAAATACAGTACCTGGACATGATGAAGTACACCGACTAATATTGAAAGCCCTTCCACATTCCATTCATACATTTATCCTAAAAATCTTTAATATAAATTATACCCATCAAATCTTTCCCTCTGAATGGAAACATGGAATAATCACCTGCATCCACAAACCCAAAATTGATCCTATACATTCAAACAACTACCGTCCCAGTACCTTACTGCCCGTACTCGGGAAACTGTACGAATCCCTCCTCAAACAAAAAAATACTCAGCCATGTTTTACCCCATATCCCTATCTACCAATATGGCTTCCTTTCTCATCGCTCCACAACCAAAATGCTCCACAACCCTACCCTTAACCATTCTTACAACTGCAACTGCATCTAGAAGGTAAAACATCTGCCATCCTATTCCTAGTTATATCTAAGGCCTTCGATTCCGTTTGGCATCGGGGCCTTTTATATAAATGCAGTATCCTTAAACTACCCAACCACCTTATCAACCTAATTCAAAACTTCCTTTTCAACCGCAAACTTCAAATCAGTATACGACAAACCTTATCCTCGACATTCTATCCTGAACAAGGCTTCCCTCTTACTAATATTATACAATATATATATATATATATATATATATATATATATATATATATATATATATATATATATACAAGGTGGCCAGAAAAGGTGTGATAATCTTCAGGTAGTGTGATTCGTTGATTAATTTTGGATAAAAAATCTAAATAAAAAAATATTGTATTCTTCCTCGTACATCTCACGAGGTCGTTAAAATATTAAACGTATCTCTGGAAATTAGTGTTATTTTCTATTATTTTGGAAAAAATCTATAGAACTTACAATCAATTACACATTTGTAAAATTTAAATGACATAGGTGATAAATAAATTGGAAACTTTAAGAAATTAATAACTTCTTCAGAAGCATTTTTTGAATAAAAATAGACCTGGCAACTATGTATTTTCATATGTAACCTTATTAAATTTCACTTGACTTTGACATATACTTGTCATAATTTATTTGTGTAAGTTTGTATAAGTTCATCATACTTTTTGAAGATGTACACATTCAACGAGTATGCAGATATGTACATGATATTTGGTTTCTGCAATGGTAATGCAACTAGTGCCAAAGATGAGTACCAAAGAAGATATCCAAATCGCCAACAACCCTGCGTAAATACGTTTAGAAAATTAGACCAAAGGCTACGTACTTTTGGGTCGTTCGTTTATAATAACATAGATAGAGGGAGACCTAGGGAACGTCGCACTGTTCACCTAGAAGAACAGATATTGAATGCAGTTCAAGAAGATCCCAATATTAGTACGAGACAAATAGCTCAACAGTTAAATGTCCCCAGTAAAACAACAGTCCATGCAGTATTGAAAGAAAATCGAATGCGTCCATTTCATGCAAGAAAAGTTCAACCACTGTATGAAAATGATAACGAGCGTAGACGTATGTTTTGTGACAGGATTTCAGATCAAATTCGGGAAGATCCAAATTTTTTATTTAAAATTCTTTGGAGTGATGAATGTACATTCACTAGAGATGGGGTATTTAATTGTCATAATTATCACTTTTGGGCAGAAGAAAATCCTCGGGCGGTTAGAGAAATGGGACATCAAAGGAAATTTTCAGTTAACGTCTGGCTTGGTATTCTAAATTTACGTGTAATTGGCCCTTTTTTTATTCATCAAAGATCAATTGCCTTAAATTATGTAAATATTTTAGAAGAAGTTTTGGAGCACCACCTCATACAGCAAGAATTTCAAGAGAATGGTTGGACGAACATTTTCCAAATAGATGGATTGGGCTCAATGGACCCATACTATGGCCAGCAAGGTCGCCGGATATGAATCCACTTGATTTTTTCGTTTGGGGATTTTTAAAAGAAATGGTGTATGCAACACCTCCAGTGGACAATGTAGACGTCATTAATAGAATTCGTGTTGCAGTGGAATTAATTACTGAAGAGATGTTGCTCCGAGTAATTAATTCTATCCCACGACGGCTCTAGATCTGCTTAGAAACGGATGGTTATCAATTTGAACATTTACTTTAATCTTTCATTTTTGATGTAGACTTCAAATATTAATTTTTGTAGATTTGTTAAAT
Source organism: Philonthus cognatus (assembly GCA_932526585.2). NCBI lineage: Eukaryota > Metazoa > Arthropoda > Insecta > Coleoptera > Staphylinidae > Philonthus > Philonthus cognatus. The sequence continues at coordinate 6,064,926 of OW052249.1, read as the reverse complement.
TTATGATTATTACTAAGTTAAACACTTGTTTGATCCATTGTTGCCAAATTTACATTTCTTTAAATTGGCTCGTGAAGAGTTATAAGCCACAATACAATATTTTTTTACTTAAATTTTCTGCTTGAAATTAATCAATGAACCACTCTACCTAAAGATTATCACACCTTTTCTGGCCACCTTGTATATATATATATATATATATATATATATATATATATATATATATATATATATATATATATATATATATATATATATATATATATTGCTCCGACTTATACCATTCCAATCCCAACTTTATAAACCCAACCTGTTATCCCCTACAGTTTGGGGATGATATTGCCTTAATCCATTCATCAACTCTAGCCTCAGCCCTCAACTTCCTCTAAGATTTTATAAACAAATCAGCTACTTGCTTTTTCAAGTTAATCTCAAAAAATCACAACTATTCTTACCCCACCACTCCTCCCTATTATGTAAATACCTAGGAAACCCGTTAGGCCCAAAATTGTCCTTCCGAAAACACACATCCAATATAAAAGCAAACATCGTAAAGTGAGCAAAATATTTCCGTTGCCTGACATACAAGAATCACGAAATTAATATCAACACCTGTACCATAATTTATAAAATGATTTGCCGTCCCATCCTAGACTACAGCTCCATCATTCAAAACCTCAAAGTAGCTGAAAGATCCTCTCTTCGCACCCTTACAAAACTTCGACACCCTCAAAATCCCTTCCACAACCTATCCAACGCACTCCTTTACGAAAAAACACAAATGACCCCAATAATACAAAGACTTCGTTTTCTCGCAGAACGATTCGCATGTAACGAGTCGAATATGACCACCTTAAAAAAATGTGCATCCCTATAAACCACGACATCATCCGAAAATACAAAAACCCTATATGAATACATCTTCTCCTTTTATCCTACTTTCCCACCTTTATTAAAAAAAACAAAAAATAGAAATAAAAATATCAATAAGTTCATGTTTTATTTAACGATTAAAAATTACCGAAACATTTGATTTTTGTGAGATTTACAGAAATTAATGAAGACAACATTGGGTTTTGTTTCTATGTAAGATTAAACAAAATCTCTTAATTTTGCAAAAGTTACAGAAGCTTAGAGTTGATTGAAATTATAAAAAAGTAAACAAAATCTCATTAAATTGATGTTTTGTTAAAGAATTTTGAAAAAATACTGAACTATTGGATTTTTTATGTTTTTACGTAAAATTAAACTAAATCTGTCAATTTGGGGAAAAGTTACAGAAGCCTAAAGTTGATTGAAATTATGAAAAAGTAAATAAACTCATTAAATGTATGTATTTTACAGAATTTGGGTACAATTTATTCTTTTGCAATTTGTTCGTCAAAGTTTACTAATGCACACGAATTTGTTTTTGTTCTAAATTTGAACTTTTAAATAACATCAACTCTATTTTATGTCAAAAATTTGACAATAAAGGAAACTGCAAAATAAGTTTCTGATTGATCGTCTAAGGAGGATTTCCACTCCCAGGCTAAGCATGAAGTAATATTTAGAGTTAAGAAAAGCCTGAACATTTGGATTTGCCGATCAAAAGAGCTTTCTATTAATTTAATGCATTCTTGTGGAAGTATATTTGCAAATATATTTGTTACGTCGAATGAAACCAGTTTGTAATTTGAAATAGAAAGCTCTTTTGATGAAAACAACGTCACTTTTTAGATTTTATAAACAATTTTCACCCTAAAATTAAATTCACCGCAGAAACAGAAGTTAACAATAATATTAAATATTTAGATATTTCCATAACTAGAGTCAATAATACATTCTCTTTTGATATTTTTAAAAAACCCACCTTTACAAATTCCCTCATCCCTAATTACTCTAGACATCCCCTTGAACACAAAACAGTTGCTTTCAACTCAATGATACACAGAGCCTTAAGCATCCCTTTATTAGCTGCCTCGTTAAACAACGAAATGAACACCATAAAAATATTGCAACTAACAATGGTTACAACTCCAACCTAATAAATAACATGTGGAAAAAATAAAACTTTAAGAAAATTCAAAAAATATTGTATGCAGGTAATCCTTTAATACAGAAAGCACCTTTTCGATCAATTACTAATTTCGGTAATATCAGCCGACAAATTTAAAACATCCTCAAGAAACATAATATTAACATTGCTTTAAAACATTTTGTAAAACATAAAACCACATTTTTAATAACAAATCAAAACAATGTAATTTTAGTAAATCCGGTATTTATAACCTTGTTTGTCCCGATTGTGATAGAATATACATAGGTCAATCTGGTCGTAATTTTAGCACTGGGTTCAAAGAACATCAGCGATCTTTTCGGTTAAATCAATCAGAAAAATTAAATTTCGCTAAACACCTCATCGATGAAACCCCTTCTTTTGGCGAGGATGTACTTAAGATCATTCATTATGCCGAAAAGGGTCGAAAAATGAACCTTTTAGAATCGTTAGAAATACAGAAAGCCCGCGCTAATCCGGAAATTCCCCTAATTAACGACCAGGTTGATTTAGTCTATACCCCCATTTTTAATGCTATTTTGTAAATAACCATTCTTGTATATATACCTGTACCATATCGTAATTTAAATCACTCCGTTTAATAATAGCAAGTTGAGTTCCCTAAACTGCAGTCACAAAATTAAAAAATATTGTGTTATACATACAAAGTTAATGTGTTTTAATTTATTAAATCTTTAATCAGTTGGCTAGAGCAAAATAAATTTAGTATGTCAAATATCAATTGTTTAAATTACGGGGAGAGTGCTATGATGGACACATCAATATTTTTTTTCAAGTGGTAAAAATGAATTCAAGTTAATTTAATATAAACTTATGTTTTATGAAGCTATTTGTTAGTAAATTTAAAAAATCTACAAAATTAGATAAAATGCATCTTGCTAAATATATTTTGAAATGAATGGATTTTTGTGTATTATTAGTAATGTGTATTGTTAGTAATGCTACTTAAAACAATTGTAATTTTGGTTAGAACTGGAAATAAAATAGAAAATATTGTAAAAACTGAACGCAATTTAAAATCTTGCCAAAAACTTAAAAGCAGTTAAAAGCACGTAAATGTATAGTGTAACATATACATCCACTTGTTCCTGCAATTGTTTTTTATTTCTTTAAAAGAGTTTTTCATTTTCTAAAAATGTCTTGTGATTGGCTAAGCTGAAAGCCATTTCATTATTTTCTATTATCTACAAAACAATCGTTAATTGCCTATATCGTATTAATTAGTAAGTCACCAGTTCACAGTGCTGTAATTAATTTGACCTAAGTACGCACTTTAAAATGCCCCTTAACTGTTCTAATATTATTAAAGCAATATGTATGTCTGGGTTTTTATTTATTTTTGTATTTCTTTTGAAGAAAAAGAAACTAAATTTAAATGTTACTTTTAATTAATTCACTAAATTATTACATACAGATTATAAAAACAGAATAATTTCATATATTTACAAAACTACTAATACAGATGATAGATGTATCATAAGCAAGAAATGTTTTACAATTAATAATACGCAAAAAGTTGACAACTATCACATCGACATAAAGTTTATAATCTTCCAAGCACAATTTGTCATGCATTCAACAAATTTTCGTTCAAAGTATACATATTCCGAATGTTTTTCAAAAATGTTCAAGCTTCTAACGAGTGTTTCCACTCCTTGATTAAGCATGAAGTAAAATTTCGAGTTTAGAAAAGCCTGAAAATTTGGATTGGTCGCGTAGCGAAGCGGAGCGACCAATCCAAATTAGGCTTTTCTAAACTCGAAATTTTACTTCATGCGCCACGCGTATAAAACACTGATTTGAATTGAAGTTCAAAATATACAGCCTAAGTTTGATTAATAAATATTACAAAAGTTTATTTCGTGTAGCTAAATCTTTAAAAATTCAAGCGCCTAGAGTAATGTGCTTTCGGATTATTTCTTCTACATGTGTCAAAAAGAATCGCTGGAATTGTAAAAACGCGAGGTTTTGTTACACGAATAAATATTCGTAAAAGTTATTAACGTGAGATCAACTTTAAGCAGTATATTTTAAACCTAATTTTAAATTACTGTTTTTCACGCGTGGCGCATGAAGTAATATTTCGAGTTTAGAAAAGCCTGAAAATTTGGTTTAGTCGCTCTGCTTCGTGGAGCGACAAAACTATATTTTAAGGCTTTTCTAAACTCGAAATGTTACTTCATGCTTAATAATAGAGTGGAAACACTCGTTAGAAACTTGAACATTTAAAAAACAACAAATTGTTGAAAATTTAAAGCAAATACATCGGAATATGTATTCTTAAAAGAAAAATTCCCTGTATATCTGTGGTTAGATAGCAACACTTTATACTCCCATTATTTGAGGAATACCACAGAATTTATACAAAGGTATATAAAATTGAAAATGGGAAATACTATACTCAAAAATTTTAAAAAATCTGACCACAGATCTAATCTAACAATGATAACTACAGCTATTAATTAGAGTAATACAACGTTCTGCAGTATTTCCTACACCAAAGTCTCTTCTAATCCATATTTTTCATCTTCAAAATTCTTAACCTTTTCCTCCAAAAGCTTCATATTCATCTTCACCACCTTCAAAGCCTTAAGCTTGCTATTCTTGGCGATAGCATCACTTGACGGATTAACACTATCCAACTTCAAAAACAATCGAATCAAAGAGTCATCTAAGTTGATATAATGCTGATCATGTTTGCCACCCTCGAAATTCCTAATATTATCATTTAGCATATCAACCTCCTCCATAATGCTATCAATTTCCGCCAAAATTTTATCACGGTCAGGCGCTGCTGATGAATCAACCATCGGCCTGCACTTTTCATCCAAAACTTCCGAACACTTATTCAATTTCTGCATAATATCCTTCCGCTCATTCTTAATCTCAGGAACTTGATAAGTGTGCAACTTATCCACTTTCACCATTAAATCTATCAATTTCTGATCAAGCGTGTGGTAATGCGAAGCCGGGCTGTTTGGAGTGTAAGCATCAATTTCCTTTTTGATATCATCAACTTCTTGAGCGCAAATTTCCAGTTTTTCCATAACCTCTTGTACTTTTACATCATTCACATTTTCATAAGTCACTTCCTGTTGGTTAAATCTGTTATTCATTTTAGCGTCGAAATAATTAAACAATTCTTGAATATATTTTAAGTACTGCATTTTCCTCTCGCCGGCCTCGCCTTCATCTGTTAAAGTTTTGATCTCATCGTTGCAATCATGGAGATCTCTAATAATTTGAAAATACTGATCATCGTGTATGGTCCCTGCAAAATATTCCATTCTATTTTTGATGTCCAGCAAATTCACACCAGCCCGCTCCAAACTAGCCAATGGGTTAACAATTTGCGGCTTTGCAGAGCGCTCCTCTAAAATCTTCAAATATTTCTCTATTGTTTCTTTCGTTTGATTCTTAGCTTTAGCTATTTTAGGGTTAACTTCTTTAATATCCAAAGCGTTACCTAGGTTCTTTCTCAAATCATCCTCTAGCTGGTTGTATTGGACATTTTTATAAGTCCCACTGAAGCATTCGATTTTTTTCTTGATCTGCTTCAATTCCCTCAACACCTCCTTTATTTTAATCAACTCATCATCCTGTTCATTATTCTCATTTTCAGAAGCTTTTGTAGTAATTTCTAGCTGAAGTTTGTTAATGTGATTCAAAACTTCTTCTTTTGATGAAGCTAAACTATCAAGAGTTCCAACTTCTATTGTTCCTAAAGCTTGATCATTACGGTTCAGCTCTTCTACAATTGAAGCATATTCTTTGTCCTTGGTGTTGCCGTTGAATTTCCTGATTTGTCTCTCAATTGCATGTACAGAGGAATCTATAGCCATTATGTTCTGCAAGGTTCCGTTAACTGATTTAACGCTTCTGCGGTTTGGGTTGATGCTGCTTCTTCTGATTTGCGTGATTTCCACGTCGTTGACTTCGGCTTTACTTCTTAGCGTTATGTTGGTTTCTTCTATTTTCTTTAAAGTTCTGTCTTTTGCGTTGCCGATAATTCTGGTGGTGGCTTCTATTGATTCTAATTCGTTTTTGTGCCTCAGGAGTTCTTCTTCGATGCCATCATACATTTCACTATCGGTAGTACCTACAAAAACGAAATTGAATTTTCATAAAATTGATTTTAATAAATTTAAAGTGTGAACATTGATTTTAATATATTTTTAGGTTGAATTGCACTAATTAATTATTCGTTTAGAAATGTTTGTTGATATGCAAAATTTGTACATGTTTGTCAATTTTTCCTAATTTTATCAGTTCTGAAGTTTTTGTAAAATTTAAAAAGGTGTGTTAGTTTTAACGATATAATTTAAAATAGTAATATTTATTAAAAATTTGTAAGTTGTGTTAAATATTGACATACAGGTTTTCTTTTTTTATTTGAGTATACTTTTACAAATTCGACTACTTCTACTTCTTTATTGGTGTGGTGTTGATTGTAAGGTGTAAAGTGAAAAGTTTTTCATCTAAGTGAAAGTGGAATTAGAGAAATTAGAAAGACAAAGTTGCAGTGCTGCTCAGTGATTATTGGAAGTTATCTGGATTAACGCATACTTTCATATCTCAGCTACAACTACAATTATTTAATAAACATTTTATACAGTATACACATAACCTATAATGTAAACAATAAATAATGACCGTCACGTTTACAAATTAATAAACAATTTTTGACACAGGCTGCACCATAGATAATTAGACGTATTGGTGTAATGCGAAAACCGATGTGATTATTCTATGACCATCATCGAGACTCAGGTTCGATCCCCGAGGAGGGAAAGTTGGCTTTTAACCATTTTATTTTATTCGAAGCTTATAAAATAAAATAAAAGACCTTAAATTAATACAAAATAATATTATTAATAATAATTAAATATAAATATGAGTGACATAAAAACAAATTTTAAATGCTGCAAATCGATCTCTTTTGAAACCTTGTGTGTATTAATTGCCATAATATATTTCACGGAGCTTGCAAACATAAAAATCGAAAAATAAAATATATTGGAGGATATTTAGTCGAATGCTGCCAAAAATCACTGAACAACTCAGCCTCAAATAATAGCATTGATACAGCAAGGCAAGAAATAATTGCAGATTTAACTCAGGAACTAAAAAATAAAACGGATTATATAGACAAATTGATAAAGAGGATCAGAATAATTGAAACGGAAGCTATTGAGGCTGAAGAATCTCTTAACAATGCATTACAAGAAGCCAACGACAACATTAAAATTTTAGAGCAAAAACTAATGTCTACAAATCGCAATAATAAAGATCTCCGAGATGAGTTAAAACACACAGGGATGAATCTACGTCAAAACAATAATAATAATAATAATAATAATAATAATGGTCTTTATTTACAATAACAATTACATAATATACAATTGTGTACGTAAATGCGTCAGACAATATGGAAGGATATTAAGAAAATATGTAATATAGATAAAATAAACAAATATAGAACAAATATATACAGGACATAAGTACAATTTAAAATGTATGTATATCTACTAAAATATTCCGACATACTATACGGCTCCATTTTTACTAGGTATTCATACAAGTGACTTGTGCGTTTCTTATATGTTTCAATATTTTTTATGTTTGCTGGCAAATGATTGTATAGTTTTATGGCTGAGTAGAAACATCCTTGCTCGTATTTTTTTAGACGATGGTGAGGCAAGTTGTAGATTTGACCATTTCTTTTAGGGTATACAGAGTTTGTAAAAATTTGATCAAAATAGTTGTTATGTTTCCAAAGAAACTTCAGACACTCATATATGTAAATGCCATATACGGTCAATACATTTGCATTTCTAAATTCCCCTCTACAGCTTTGACTGAATTTTAACTTATGGAGAATTCTTATTGCTTTTTTTTGTACCACAAATATTTTGTTTATATCGACAGATCCCCCCCAAAATATTATGCCATATTTTAGGTGAGAATATATATTGGCGAAATAAAACAGTTTTGAAATATTGATTGATGCTAATTTTGTTAAAATACGCAAACCAAAACAAGCGCTACTTACTTTATTACATAGTTTGCATATATGTGCAGAGAAAGTAAGTGTATCGTCTATTGTAATCCCAAGGACTTTTACAGAATTTGTTAGATTGTATAAATTATTATTTAATTTGATGCTATCAGGTGTTACTAATCCTTGATTGGTTTTGAATAGAACACAAGATGTTTTACTTGTGTTCAAAACTAATTTATTTCTTTGAAACCAATTTTCCATCATATTCATGTTTATGTTTCCATCACTAATTATATCTGGCAATGTAGATCCCTTTAATAAAAGGTTAGTATCGTCAGCATAATTAATCAGTTTACAGTCTGGAGATGTTGTATAAGGAATGTCGTTAATATATATTATAAAAAGTAAAGGGCCAAGGATACTGCCCTGCGGTATGCCCTTTGTTGCTTTCAAAGGATCTGATGGTATAATTGTTCCGTCCTTAGTGTCCTTTAATCTTGTATAATGTATACGATTTGTTAGGTATGATTCAAAGTATTTGTAGGCAGTCCCTCTCACGCCGTACCTATATAATTTATTAAGTAATATTTCGTGATCTAGTGTATCGAAAGCCTTAGTCAAATCAATAAAGAGACCACATACTAAATTATTTTGTTCAAGACTTTCTAAAATAAAGTTTGTAAGTTCGTAGACGGCAGTGTTTATATTTTTTCCTTTAAGAAAACCGTGTTGCATTGGATTTAGTAACTCAGATTTCATGAAGAATAAACTTAGCCTTGAATACACTATTTTTTCAAAGATCTTAGAGAATGAATTTTGTATACTTATTGGTCTGTAATTTTGTATTTCATCGTGATTCCCTTTCTTGAATATAGGGGTAATACTTAGAAACCACGGAGGGAAGTAACGGTCGTACTTGTTGGGAAAACACAAAACTTTGTAACGGGGTAATCGACCACTAATGATAGGCTAGTTGCTTAATCCAATTAATTTATTAATTTCCGAGCTTTCGGAGCTTTTTGGCTCCTTCTTCAGGGATTTCACTACAATAAAATGATACAAAAAATAAAAACCGTAATTTTTTACAGAGCGGTGAGTTAATTATTGAAAAATTATTGAAATGAAATTGGCGTGAAATGATTAATATGGAGTGACTTTATATAACATTGTTTCAAGTGAAAATGAGATGATGAAGTGTGATTGAAAGTGGCATGAAAGAATATAGATTAATTAATTACATTTTTAATTCTATTGACCAGGGGCCAAAACTCGGAATCTCAGGTTTCATCAGACTCAAGTGCAGGTCGGACTTTTTATTGCGTTGCTACGCATCTCCATTCACCAAACTGTGGAGAAACGCTCCTTTTTGCGTTTTCTTCGGGGCCAGCCCGCGAACATCATCACCGTCGCTTGTAACAATTAAAACCACCACATACACGCCACACTCATCAACAAAACACGAACCTCCACAGAACAGATTAAAAACACAACCTGGTATTTGCAACAGGTGCGTGGTTAGAATGACAGTAAGGTGGCCGTCGCCGGCCAACTTCAGTTCGTGGAGGTGCGTGAAGATGATCACGCGAGAGAGACCAGCCGTGAAACACGGCACATACAGCCGCGAAATTCAAAGCCCGTCTCACTCGCGAGAACACCCGCGGAATTTGAATTGATGAGTCCGGCGTGAGAAGGGAGAAAAGTGAACTGGCGTCCCCAACCCCATCACCCCGTCTCCCGAAGATCCGCGCTCTCACTGCTCGGTTCCTCGGGCGACCGGGGAGAAGCACAGAACTCCAGACTCCGTGAAAATGTGGTGAAAAATTCGCCAGCTGAACCCGATTCAGTTTGTATTGTGACCATTCCACAGTTGAAAAATGGAGCAACAATCATATTTCACGCGTACAGCATAAGAAGAAGCAGCTTATATTTAGATGGCCTATAATTAGCGGTTACAATTAATGATGTTAGTTACAAAGTGAAAACACACAGCTTTGATTCATTTAACAATTGAAAATTTAATATCCCGAGCGACTGAAATGTTTGGAGAGTTCACTCACACATACGGTGTGAATGAACCCTCTAAGACACAGCCGTCCTTAGTGATGTTTATGCAACTCAATAAACATCTCCCCCAACATCGTTACAGTAGAAAAAAGAAGAGATATAGGAAAGGTATATAATTGAATTAAAAACATCCGTCACAAACCCCCCGATCACATGGTCAAATCCATTATAATTGACAAGTAAGATTTTATTACAATCTGAACCCTATTACAAACCTACCCCATTCCGAAAAAATCAACCCACTAAGAAACCGACACAAAAATCCGCACAAAAACACCACCTGTGGACCGGAGGCATGAAGCTCAAACAGTAAAGTCAAAAGATATTCTGGGTGCCTTTCTAATTTCACCCAGTTCGATTAAGTAAGCGTAAGTGCTACTTAAATTATCCGTATCTGACTTGAAATTCATGGCTCCGGTCCCTTCCTTTTTTATGTGGTACATTTCCAGGAAAAGTCTTTTCCTGTAGTTATCCATTGTGTCAAGGACTTTTACGTCAGTGAAGTTCGGCCTGTGATCTGTCTCATTTGTGTGAATGGCTAGTGCGCATGTATTTTTATTCAGCCTGCAATCACTTTTGTGTTTTGCCATTCTGGCTTTAAGCCATTGGCCCGTCTGGCCTATATATGACAGATCACATGCCGAGCAAGGGATCCTGTAGATTACTCCTGACATCATTGATACTGGGACCTTATCTTTTACCTTTGTGAAAATTCTACTTAATGGATTGGCTTTATATTTAGCTATCTTAACACTGTCATGCCTCAGGACACCAACAAGTTTATGTGTGAGTCCTTCAATGAAGGGCAATTTTGTGTATTGAATCCGGGGAGGCTGCTCAGGCATCTCATTATCGACTACAATCGGATTTGCTGCTGGGTCATCCGTTGGGTTTGGATTTGGTCTATTGAAGAAAATTTTATTAACAATCGGTTGAGGGTAACCATTGTTCAGGGCGATATCTCTTAAAATCTTTAGGTTTTTATCCCTAAAGGATATGTGGCAGATCTTAAGGACCCGGTCTTTCAGCCCTAACAGTGCATTTATTTTCACATTGTTGGGTGCGCTCGAGTGAAAATTAATGTACTGTTAGGGCTGAAAGACCGGGTCCTTAAGATCTGCCACATATCCTTTAGGGATAAAAACCTAAAGATTTTAAGAGATATCGCCCTGAACAATGGTTACCCTCAACCGATTGTTAATAAAATTTTCTTCAATAGACCAAATCCAAACCCAACGGATGACCCAGCAGCAAATCCGATTGTAGTCGATAATGAGATGCCTGAGCAGCCTCCCCGGATTCAATACACAAAATTGCCCTTCATTGAAGGACTCACACATAAACTTGTTGGTGTCCTGAGGCATGACAGTGTTAAGATAGCTAAATATAAAGCCAATCCATTAAGTAGAATTTTCACAAAGGTAAAAGATAAGGTCCCAATATCAATGATGTCAGGAGTAATCTACAGGATCCCTTGCTCGGCATGTGATCTGTCATATATAGGCCAGACGGGCCAATGGCTTAAAGCCAGAATGGCAAAACACAAAAGTGATTGCAGGCTGAATAAAAATACATGCGCACTAGCCATTCACACAAATGAGACAGATCACAGGCCGAACTTCACTGACGTAAAAGTCCTTGACACAATGGATAACTACAGGAAAAGACTTTTCCTGGAAATGTACCACATAAAAAAGGAAGGGACCGGAGCCATGAATTTCAAGTCAGATACGGATAATTTAAGTAGCACTTACGCTTACTTAATCGAACTGGGTGAAATTAGAAAGGCACCCAGAATATCTTTTGACTTTACTGTTTGAGCTTCATGCCTCCGGTCCACAGGTGGTGTTTTTGTGCGGATTTTTGTGTCGGTTTCTTAGTGGGTTGATTTTTTCGGAATGGGGTAGGTTTGTAATAGGGTTCAGATTGTAATAAAATCTTACTTGTCAATTATAATGGATTTGACCATGTGATCGGGGGGTTTGTGACGGATGTTTTTAATTCAATTATATACCTTTCCTATATCTCTTCTTTTTTCTACTGTAACGATGTTGGGGGAGATGTTTATTGAGTTGCATAAACACCACTAAGGACGGCTGTGTCTTAGAGGGTTCATTCACACCGTATGTGTGAGTGAACTCTCCAAACATTTCAGTCGCTCGGGATATTAAATTTTCAATTGTTAAATGAATCAAAGCTGTGTGTTTTCACTTTGTAACTAACATCATTAATTGTAACCGCTAATTATAGGCCATCTAAATATAAGCTGCTTCTTCTTATGCTGTACGCGTGAAATATGATTGTTGCTCCATTTTTCAACTGTGGAATGGTCACAATACAAACTGAATCGGGTTCAGCTGGCGAATTTTTCACCACATTTTCACGGAGTCTGGAGTTCTGTGCTTCTCCCCGGTCGCCCGAGGAACCGAGCAGTGAGAGCGCGGATCTTCGGGAGACGGGGTGATGGGGTTGGGGACGCCAGTTCACTTTTCTCCCTTCTCACGCCGGACTCATCAATTCAAATTCCGCGGGTGTTCTCGCGAGTGAGACGGGCTTTGAATTTCGCGGCTGTATGTGCCGTGTTTCACGGCTGGTCTCTCTCGCGTGATCATCTTCACGCACCTCCACGAACTGAAGTTGGCCGGCGACGGCCACCTTACTGTCATTCTAACCACGCACCTGTTGCAAATACCAGGTTGTGTTTTTAATCTGTTCTGTGGAGGTTCGTGTTTTGTTGATGAGTGTGGCGTGTATGTGGTGGTTTTAATTGTTACAAGCGACGGTGATGATGTTCGCGGGCTGGCCCCGAAGAAAACGCAAAAAGGAGCGTTTCTCCACAGTTTGGTGAATGGAGATGCGTAGCAACGCAATAAAAAGTCCGACCTGCACTTGAGTCTGATGAAACCTGAGATTCCGAGTTTTGGCCCCTGGTCAATAGAATTAAAAATGTAATTAATTAATCTATATTCTTTCATGCCACTTTCAATCACACTTCATCATCTCATTTTCACTTGAAACAATGTTATATAAAGTCACTCCATATTAATCATTTCACGCCAATTTCATTTCAATAATTTTTCAATAATTAACTCACCGCTCTGTAAAAAATTACGGTTTTTATTTTTTGTATCATTTTATTGTAGTGAAATCCCTGAAGAAGGAGCCAAAAAGCTCCGAAAGCTCGGAAATTAATAAATTAATTGGATTAAGCAACTAGCCTATCATTAGTGGTCGATTACCCCGCTACAAAGTTTTGTGTATAGGGGTAATAACAGACATTTTTAACTTTTCAGGATAAGTGCCAGTTACTAAAGAAAAATTAATAATATCAGCTAATGGTTTTGCTATATACTCGATACACTTTTTTATAATATATATAGGTACTTCATCTATACCAGCACTATAACTACTTTTTAAATTTTTTGTGATACTAATTATTTCCATAGAATCGGTAGGAGTTATAAACATGCTATGTTTGTTAAACGGAATATTAACTGGATTACTATTTGTCGAGTGTATTAGGAGGTTTTTGGTAGTGTTGTTAAAAAAATTATTAAAGTCATTTACAAGCTGTTGGATGTTATCACTATTTGGTGTTGTATGTGTCGTTTGTTTATTAATTACGTTTCTAATGATTGCCCACGAGTCTTTTGATTTAATGTTTGAAAGTTGCAATTTATTTTCCATTTGTTTGTGTTTTTCTGATAGCAACAGGTTGTTATATATTTTTTGTTCATTTTTAAATATGTTTTTATATGATGGTATATATTGCGATATCGTTTTATAAATCAAAAGCCGTTCTTTACTTTCTAAGAATTCTCTTGTTTGATAGTTAGGTTTTTCTTTTTTGTCTATTTTCGTTTTAATTGGAAAATTATTATTGAAAAGTTTCAAGAAAGTTTCCATGAAGCTGTCATACATGGCATTCACACAATGTGCGTTTTCCAATTCGGTGAAGGCTTCATTGGAAACACTAGCAACAAAGGAATTTACATTTGATTCCATAAAATTTCTGGTTTTTGTTCTAATTATTTTTGTTTCCATGACCACATTATAATTAAGGAACTGGGCATAATGGTCTGATATCACAGTATTAATAATTTCGGTATAAATATCTTTATTACAGTTAGTGACAATATTGTCCAGACAACTTTTTGATGATCCACAAATTCTTGTTGGATCTGATATCAGATATTTTATATTGAAAGATCTCAAAATTCTTATAAAATCCAATACATTGTTATTTACCTTTAATACATCAATGTTGTAATCGCCTGCTATGAAAAAAGTCTTGTTTTGATGTGTAAGGTTTGTTAATAACTGTTCAAATCGATTGAAAAAATCATTTATATCCCCGGTGGGAGGTCGGTATATACATATAACTATTATTATCTCACTACACACAGACACTTGGATTCCACAACACTCAAAGACATTTAATTTAGAAAACAGATTCATATCCATGGGCTGACTGCAAAAAGTATTCTCGATGAAAATAGCGACTCCTCCATGGTGAAGTTCTTCCCTGCAGCAGCTGGATATTAACTTGAAATTTGGTATGTTGATTTGTTTTAATTGTTCTAGCGAAAGCCAGTGTTCCGATATACAGAAAATTTTACACTTCACACTATTTATTAAGTCTTCAATATACATGATTGCATTGAACGTTTTGATGTAAAAGACGGAATGTATTAGTGTTATTTGTTATTTTTTCTTCGGCGATTGCGCATTTGCGTGAAAATTTGTTCTTGACTTGAAGAAAAATCGGTTGATAAAAACATGTGCTGGCCAAAACTCGTCATTTATAACTGTTTCCGCTGCATCTAATGGGATACCGATTTTAAAAGAGGCATAATTAGCCTCTTCATATTTGGGATTTAATTTTTCTATAACGTATTTATGGTCTCCGGCTCTTAACAGATAATCCTTAATTTGATTACAAGTAACGTCTTTACGAAATCTAGAAACAAATATCCACTTGCGAGATTCCGGCTGAACTACTGGAAGATTTACATTAGAACATTTTCCAATAATTGTAAAATTATTTTTATTTCTATGTTGTTTCTTTTTGTTTACAACTTTTTTCCAACCAGCGTCTGCATCTGTATTGTTGTTTTCGTTGAGGTCGTTTACCTCTCCGATTTCTATGTTTTTATCTCCTGGATTGATTGATGCGTTAAAATTATTTTTTGTCGGATTTTGGTTTTTGAGATTCAGACCATTTGCTGTTTCGGTACTATAGGCTCCATCTTTTGTTGAATTTCCAAAATTATTTACTTTAGGATTATTTTTATCGGCAGAAATCTTTGAATTTTTTTCGCCGTCGCCGTGTTTAACCTTCTCTAATTTATTTGTTAGAATTTTTATTTTAATATCTTGTTCATTGATTAACTTATGCTGTTGTATAACTTGATTTCTCAGGGTTATTATTTCACTCTTTAGTGAGATTAGCACTTGTAACGAGCACTTTTGTATACCACTTTTTTCACATTTTCCGCAAGCATCCAAACTGAACTTGTCCTCTGATTTTGCACAGTCTGGATGAAAAACTCCATCGCATATGTTACACTTAAAGACGTCGCACTCAATTGCCTTTTTACACAATAAGCAATCCTTTAATTCACTGACTGATAATGATCGACCTGCTCGGTTCGCCATCTATATACAATAAAAAAATATGAATAGATTGAATTTGTGTTCAGTATTCCGGCACCAGATACCCACAGACGCGTTTCGGACTTCAAGGTCCTCTTCAGTGTAGTCCCGACCCAGTGCTGAGGAATACTGAACATTTCTGACTATTTCAAGCCAATATGTGAAAACTATTAATGGATTTCGATAGCAAACGCCATCTAATGCTTCATAGTGGCATCGTCAGTGACACGAGTGCACAAAGTGCATATACAGGTCACTGTTTCGTCCACGAACGAGCAGAACTCTGTTTGTGGGTATCTGGTGCCGGAATACTGAACACAAATTCAATTTTGATATTTGTTTTCTGGTTTCACAAACAGAGTTCTGCTCGCTCGTGGACGAAACAGTGACCTGTATATGCACTTTGTGCATTCGTGTCACTGACGATGCCACTATGAAGCATTAGATGGCGTTTGCTATCGAAATCCATTAATAGTTTAAATACGAATAGATCATCAAGCAATGTATTAAAAGACTGCAAAAAATGTGATAATTACAAAAAGGACACCGAACAAACGAAACAGGACCTCAAAAGACTTAAACTATGTAACTCAGAACTGTAACACAGAGTTAATGCATTAAGCGGAGGAAACAACACCAATAAAACGCAATGTACGGAGAAGCAAGAAAGCCGCAAGAAAGTGTGTAGGCAGGACGCACAAATACTTCTTCTATCAGACAACCACGGGAAAAATATGGGTACATCTCTCAAATCAATATTCGAAAATTATGGTATTAACGTCAACACTACAGCATATTACAAACCAAATGCCAAATATTGTCAAGTAATAGAAGATAGTAACAGTCTTAGTAAAAACTTCACGAAACAAGACCACATCTTCATACTGGCTGGAACTGTGGATGCAATCAAAGGAACACAGATCGACAGGCAATATATTATTCAACATCTTCTCCCAGTCGTATCAAGAACCAACGTACATATCATTGGGAATCCGCTTTGGGCCAACAAACGCATACTAAACACGCTAATCAACGGAATAAATAAGACCCTTGAAGATTGCGCAAATTATCTAGAATGTCGTATTATATAAATTAAGAACATAAAACAATTATCGGTCTATGGTAACTTTTATATAGCTAGACGTTTCAAATACAATTTCCTAAAATATATCGTAAATTTTGAAATTTCGTTATCAAATAAATACAATTTTCATGATACTAAATTAATACCCGAAAAAACATCTTTGCTAAAAAACTAAAAACAATCACCGATAACTTACATCCTGACACTTATATAAATTATCTATATTTTAACTCTCAGTGTATAAGATCCAAAATAAACGAAATTGAGGCGATACTGTGCAACACTGCTGATAATATTTCAGTGCTATTAGTGTGTGAACATTGGTTAACAGAACTAGAAACCGAATCGCTAATACTTGATAGTTTCCATGTGACGTGTCATTATTCTCGCAAAGTATATAAGCATGGTTGCGTTTTAATACTTATTCGCAACGGTACAAATTACAAGCCTCTTAGTTTCGATCATCTTGTATCGGAGAAAAATTGTGAAATTGCGGGCCTTATCTTAAATGACATTGTGCTATTGGTTGCGTATCGCTCTCCATGTGGAAACTTTTCAACTTTCTTAAATATTCTATCTGAGATATTAGACAGTATAGATTGCACCAATAAAACTTTATATTTAGTAGGCGATTTCAACGTTCGATTTAATACAAACGAACCAAACAAAGTAGCATTTATTGATTTCCTCATTGGCTATGGTCTTAAACCAACGGTAAACTTTCCTACTCGTCTTGACAATTGTATTGATAATGTAATTACAAACAGCAGAGAAAACATAAATACAGAACCATATAATGCTGCTATATCGGATCACATAGGTGTTAAATTCTGCATAACTATACATCAACGACAACCACAACGAACCACATGCCAGCCAATCACAGCAACCGGACAACATACACTTTTCCAAAGTTTCGAAAATGAAGACTGGCAACAACTAAATACTTACAGAGACGCCATGTCGTGTTTTGATTATGTTTTCAATACAATTAAATATAAATTTGACTGTGCATTTCCTATAAAGAATATACTTATTCAGAATAACAAAACAATAAAAATAAATTGGTTTAATGACGATTTAAAAAATATGCGATCAACGCTGCAATTATTGACTGAAGCCTATAACAAAAAAATGTCCAGAAATTCTATTAATTAAAAATAAATATAAAAACATGTATACATCTGCCTTAAAAATACAACGTATAAAATCAAATAGTGAGTATATTTCCAATTCTAATAACAAAACAAGAGCGATGTGGAACTTAATAAATGCAAAACATAACCAAAATACTAATATTAACACAAATACAAAATCATCGGACATCACAGCCGTCCAATTTAATATTTTTTTGATCAATGTAGCTGAAGACATAATTAGTAAAATGCGTAAATCTAACGTTGACCCAATTACTTTAATGTGTAGTCAAGATATAAATGTACACGAATATTTTAAATTTGTGACTGTCACCACAACCACTGTGTGTAAAGTAATAATGGGATTAAGATCATATAGAGGTCCCGATGTGTATGGCATGAGAGTAGACGTTATTAAATCTATTATAAATAAAATTCTAGAACCTTTAACAAGTGTGATAAACAAGTGCATAGAAGCAAGCTGTTTTTCAGATGTTTTAAAGATAGCTATAATTGTTCCCATTTTCAAAAAAGGTGATCCTAATAATCCAACAAATGATCGTCCCATCTCATTGCTCCCCATACTTTCAAAAATCTTCGAAAAAATATTACTACATCAACTTGCTGGTTACTTAGAATCCACAAGTATTTTTACAGTCAATATGGTTTCAGAAAAGAGAGATGCACGAAGGATGCCATCCTTCAATTTGTAAATGGTACATTAGACTGTTTTAAAGAAGGCTCTGAATCATATACGAAGTTTTTGGATCTATCGAAAGCCTTCGATTGCGTCTCGCATTCAATACTTATCCGAAAGTTATATTATTACAATCCACATCCCGTTAGCATATCAATGATATCGTCTTATCTGTCTGGAAGAACACAATGTACGCTCTATAAAAAATTTGTATCTCCACCTGTAATTATAAATAGTGGTGTACCACAAGGATCTATTCTTGGGCTACTATTATTTCTAATATTTATTAATGACCTTCCTAGTCACTTTCTTGGAAGTTATGTCATTTTATATGCTGACGATACAACCATACGAAAATCAGAAGCTTCGCCATCCTTTTCTGATACTGTTCAGATCAGATCTACTGAATCGTTTAATAGCAATTGTTTGAAAATAAATGAGGATAAAACAGTAGATCTTCTGTTTTCCTTGAAACAACGTGACGTGGAGTGTGTAAAATTCTTGGGTGTATATCTGGATACTCATTTAAACTGGTCTCGCCATAGTGATGAATTGGCCAATAGGCTCTTTAAAAACATATATACAGAGAGTTTTATGTAACACCGAACATCTACAATACAATTAGACACTTTTAATTTTTAAGTTATGTGTAAATTGGATTGCCTATATGACCATTACAAATTGTAGCCAATCAATCGCAATTAATGTCTCAACTTGTACACACAGAGAGTTTTTCTTTCAAGTATACATGTCCCAATTACAGCCGTTAATCTTTAGATAACCGTTTTTTTTAATGAGTTCAATTTATAACTTAAAATGAGTGTGTTCCACTCCCAGGCTAAGCATGAAGTAAAATTTCGAGTTTAGAAAAGCCTGAAAATTTGGTTTGGTCGCGTAGCGCGAAGCGCGGAGCGGCCAAACCAAATTTTCTGGCTTTTCTAAACTCGAAATTTTACTTCATGCGCCACCGGTACAAAACACTGACATATTACGAAGTTTAAAACACATCGCTTAACTTTACATTGAATCAGTGTTTTGTACCGGTGGCGCATGAAGTAAAATTTCGAGTTTAGAAAAGCCTGAAAATTTGGTTTGGCCGCTTCGCGCTTCGCGCTACGCGACCAAACCAAATTTTCAGGCTTTTCTAAACTCGAAATTTTACTTCATGCTTAGCCTGGGAGTGGAAAACACTCGTTTTAAGCTTTAAATTAAATTCTTTCAATAATCCGAGCGTCGGCAAATGTATAACGTATGTTTATGTATACTTAAAAGAAAAATTCTCGTTATGAACATGTTCGGTGTTACATAAAACTCTCTGTATATTAAGAAACCTTGCTTCACAAATACCCCAAACAGCATTGAGTCAGTATTATTTCTCGCATGTACACACTCACATAGAACATGCCCTGCTTGTATAGGGACATGCTCCTATTAGGCATAGAATATTTGGGCTACAGCGACGAGTAGTTCGTATTCTTGGAAAGTGCCAATATAGAGAAGATTGTCGCAATGTGTTCAGGGAAAAAAAATACTGACTTTACCATCTCTATATATATTTGAATGCTTAAATTATATTCACTTAAATAAAAGCCAATACAAAACTCATTCAAACTGCCATAATTATCCAACCAGGCATAGAAACAACTATATCACTAATGAACTCCGACTAAACACCTCCCAAACAGGTACCAGATATTATGCAATTACATTTTATAATATACTGCCAACTTCAACTCGCATGTTATCTTCCTCGCGCTTTCGAGCGAAGATAAAAGATTTCCTAATTAAACAGGCTTACTATAATTGGGATGCGTACCTAAAATCAAGTGATCTACATTTATATCTATGACATGTCTATGTAAATTTTAACAATGTAAATTTTAACGATGTGTAATCTATTAAATAGTAATGTACCTGTATAGTTTTTAAGAATATTTGTAATTTGACAAGTGTAAAGCAATATTAGCTATTAGCACAATAAAGATATTATTTATTATTATTTATTTATTTATATAAACATTTGTGAAATTAATGAACATGTGATCAAACCTAAGCAGTATATTTTGAACTTCACATTGAATCAGTGTTTTATACGCGTGGTGCATGAAGTAAAATTTCGAGTTTAGAAAAGCCTGTACATTTTCAGGCTTTTCTAAACTCGAAATCTGGGATTGGAAACACTCATTACAGGCTTCAAATTAAAAGTTTTTAATAACCTAAATAAAAAAATTCCCTGTATTTATCTTTTCATTTTATTCTGTACTGTTTTTATTAATATTTTTAAATCTATATTAGTAAGTGCTAATACCTATTTTCAATAAAATTATAGTATTTTATCTTGTAAATGGATCTCGAAAATAATTAAACAAATTTAAGAACAATCAATAAAATTTGGACAATTTGATTTTAAATTTATGTTTTTATATTATGTATTATAATTATTTTTAATTACATTTTACTGTTTTTATTAATATCACTATTTGTTTATTAATTTTCTTTTACTTTAAACTTTGACGATTTTCAATTTCAATCGTTTCTTTGTTAATATTTGTTTTATAAAGTGAACAAATGAAACAAAAAAATGCCGTCCTAAATTTTTCACGTTTGTTTTTCAATGTTGGTGTTATTTTAAACTTTGCCTAATTTAATGAAATCTGTTTTTTATCGATGATTATCATTTCTAGATAATTAATAAATTAATGTTTATTATTTTTTACATCTTTCACAAATCTTGTTATTTTATCAGTTTTCTTGTAATTTTAGTTTTTTATATTGTAATAGGTCAGTAGGGGTCATGTGCAAATATTATTTTTGACGAAATTAAATTAAAATATTAATACAAAAATCACCCAAGAAAATTATAAAGAAAAATCAACATCCAGTAAATACGAGAATAACAT
This sequence comes from Philonthus cognatus, assembly GCA_932526585.2. Taxonomy (NCBI): domain Eukaryota; kingdom Metazoa; phylum Arthropoda; class Insecta; order Coleoptera; family Staphylinidae; genus Philonthus; species Philonthus cognatus. The sequence continues at coordinate 6,043,330 of OW052249.1, read as the reverse complement.
TAGTCGATCAAATTTTTTTATGTGAAAGAAATAACAAATGTAGCATCGCCTTAAAATATTAAACGAGTACCGGCGCGTGGAGAAATGCTAAGACATACAGAAAGATTCAGTTCAGGGTTTAACGAACGCAAACACAACAAGTGTGCAAAGTCAGGGAAATGAAGTTGACGTCAGAGAGGGAAGGGTTTTGTGACCATATATGGTAGTAGATAATATTTAAGCAACAAAATTTGGGGAGGGGAGAACTTTGAGAGCAGCAAAGAAACGATTCTAAAAATCAGTTAGTTTTTGGGACCGGGACGGGGACAATCAGTATTTGAATGTAAATGGGGACAGTTGAGAATAAGAAGTTTCAGTGGGATGTGAGTTAGTGAAGTAATGTTGATAAAAAGAGTTAAGTATTGAGAATGGAGTTCGAAAATGGAGAATGGAGTTAGGGATAACAGCGCTGGAGAGACTATCACGTAAGAGTAAAATTAATTCTACATAAAACCGACTTAGTTGAAATGAAACAAACAACAAACAAAACCAGCGAAATAATTTAAACATCTGGGAAAAGGGGGAAGATGAAAGGGGGGGGGGTGAGAATGAGGGATGCATGGTGGTTGATGTGTAAGGCCGAATTGAACAAGAACACGAAGTATGTCCTACTAACTAATCGACCCAGTCGATTGATGTGTTAGGCCAATCCGAGTCAGTATTGCACTAAGTGTCCTACTAACTAACCACACGAATGAGGGATGTATGGTGGTTGATGTGTAAGGCCGAATTGAGCGAGAAAACGAGGTATGTCCTACTAACTAATCGAAACAGTCGATTGATGTGTTAGGCCAATCCGAGTTACTATTGCGCTAAGTGTCCTACTAACTAACCACAAGAAAAAAATAACTCGATTATGAGTGGAACGAGGTGAAAGGTCGTTCCGCTCATTAATCGAAAATGAATGGCGATTGATGTGTACTGCCGATGTGAGAGATTGTCCCACTAACTAATCGCAAGTGTGTCGAGTGTGTGATGCTAGCTCCGAGATGGTTTTTGTGGGTTTCCCATCTCGTAATGCAAATGCAGGGGCTAGTTAATTTTGCTCCCACAAGTAGAGTCATATATTTTTTGAGTTTAACCAAATGCACATGACTTTTAAGCATAAAAGTTGGGTAATATATTTTGTGAATATAAATAATATAAGACATATCAATTCATTAGAAATGTCATGAAAGGTCAATAAACTTTTCATACGTTAAGCTCATATCCTGTTTTATTTATTGTCCACGCATCCTCCTAGTCAAACTAAAAGGGAATAAAGACACAGTATTTACGATAATGCATATTGACACAAACAACGAACCTGGTAAATAAATAAAAGGGCTACTACATACACAACACAACGTAAACAATAATACAAATTATAAATTTGTACAATACCTAGGGTCGAATCATTACAATATTATTTATAAATTATATAAGTTTAGATAATTTTAATGGATTGATATTTTGAACGAATTCTGTAGTTTTTGTAGTAATATAAAAATCATCAAGTTTTCAATTTTGAACAATTTTCGTAAATTCTGGGATTATTACAATTTCAGTGATTTGGTCAATTTTACCGATTCTAATTTAGTGGAGAAATGTTTTATTAATTGAGGGGCTCATTGGAAAAGTAGTACAAGTAACATGAGATTGATTTGTGCAAACTGAAGACGTCATAGACTAGTTGGCTTGCATATTCTAACTTTCAACAGTAGATATAAATAAGACCACTTTCAATATGAATTATAATAGAACCAATTTTGGATTAAAATTGCCTATTAATGTGATCTGCAATTTGTTCAATCAACTTTCCCCAACTTTTCACGAATTTTTTCAACCATTCATATTCTTTTTAGGATGTTGGTAATTACGAAGTGAAATGTTATTATTTTTAGTTTATAGTTTTAAAACTTTTTTGTTAATACTAAATTGTCTTATAACAACTGCAACTCAAAACCTAAGCCACGGTTTTAAGTTGCAGTTGGTATACCATGCATGACACTTCTATCAGTTATGTATCTGAGAGTGCACAAATGTTACATAACTGATCTTTAAATATTTTACACCTCCAAAATGCAAAAATGTTATTACATTTTATTTCAAAATTATCAAGAGTGCGATCCTTCTCGGAATCTGGAACTCATTTGTTTTACATAGACTAATAAAAGCACTCTTGGAAACGGCTACGTCCCGAGCTAATAGCACGACGGAAAGTTGTTGTAATGAGAGATTGTTTGACTTATTTAAGTTATGGACATTTTGTAAATATATGTCAAACTAATACTACTAGTGGTACTAATAAGTATATTATTAAAATTTATGCTAATTATATAAATAATATTAATGTATGTCTGTTTTTGATATAAATTGATTTTAGATATAAACAATCTTTATTTACAAAAAAAGCATATACATATATAAATGTAAACAGAAACAATATATATATATATATATATATATATATATATATATATATATATATATATATATATATATATATATACATATATATATATAGGCAGAGTTCGGAAAATTTCCTAACAGGGCATTCGACCAATCTCCAAGCTTTCGGGACTCATTTTGTCCCTTCCTCAGGGTTAACACTAAAAACAATGAGCAAAAAAACAAACAATTACTGATCTGAATTAAACTATTAGTTAATGACGAATTCTTGAAAAAATAATAATTAGCGAATAAATTTTGAGCTTACATTTGTGATTATTTGAACAAACTATTGTTAAACTGACGCTGCATTTGTTTAATTATCCTATCGATACTCATGGTGGTTGTTGAATTTGAATTTTAATAGTGAGGTTATTGCGTACAAAAAATCGTAACCGCGTGGTTACGGCAAAAGTGAAATTTTAAAAACAAACGGCACATTCACATTTTAAAACTGGAAATTGTCACTGTGTTCCACTGTTTCTTGGATAACCCGGGGTGTTATCACCGCAATAGTTTATATTTGATTAACTTTTATTCACGTGGCCGCATCTTAGTGCGAAACGACGCACGTGTTTTCACACAAACAGCAACAATGGCTGGTGCCTGTCTACAGGTGCCGCTCGGCTCTCTCCGTCTCTGTCACCGACGGAGGGAGGCGCACGCCACTCGTTTCTAGGAACGTCACGCCAGCCAGCGCGCGGTGTTTGAAATCTCGGGCTTGAGCTCGAGGGATTCAAAAATCGAAGCTGGAGGCCCATTTACCTGCCCTGTTGTTGCCGCTTATGAGTTTATTGCCGTGAAATGACTATTATGCATATGGTTACTGTTATTGATGCCGGGTTTAGGTTAGGTGCACGAAATAGATTTAACTTGGTGCGCTCACACGTTTCAATAGATAGGTTTGGAAGAGTAAAAGATGTAAATGAAAAAATCCAACTAAAAATGTAATGAAATTATAATTTTAAGCGCAATCAAATTAACTCCGTAGAGTGTCACCACCAACCTGAGACTCACTTGACGATATATATATATAAAAAAGATAACAATTCCGTAAAATGGCTATTTTTTTTCTTTTGTAAAATGGGAAGTGTTTAACAGTCGATGTCGGTGAATTTAATGGTCCTCTAAACGTCATGATCGCTAATGTCTGCATGGAAGGATGAAATGAATTGTTGAATTGTTATGTTGGGGTGTATGAATTTAGGCGGAATATCAGGATTGCCAGGGATACATAATAATGTGAAAATATCGAGGATGTAGGGGTTGGTGGCTATTTTTTGGCACAGTTGTTGAAGGCGTTGTTCGATGGGGGTTACTTGGGTTTTTTCATAGAGGAGTTCATTGGATGGGTTGAAGAGCGGATTTAGTGGGTGTCTTAGTTTCGTTAGTACTCTGAGGGCTGACCGTCCCGCAAATTGTAGGTTTTTGAGCACTATGGGGCGTGGATTGTGGAAGAGGATCGGTGCGTATTCAAGCAGGGGTCGGCAGATGGATTTATAAATATGTAATTGATTTTATTTATATCAAAAACGACGTTTTGTGTGTTTTTCACGCCATAATGAAAAAAATGCATTCTCTTCTAAAACAATGATTTATTTAATAACATCTTCAAAATAAATTGTTCAACTAAAAAATCTGGTCTTGTGTTATTGTAATTCAAGTTCATATGTGTGTATGATTTTGAACTTTAGAATAAACCAGTGATTTATACGCCTGGCGCATTAAGTACAATTTCGAGTTTAGAAAAGCCTGAACATTTGGATTTGCCGTGCGCTTTGCCTAGCAAATCTAAAATTCTAGACTTTTCTAAACCGAAATTTTACTTCATGCCTAATTAAGTAGTAGATAATATTAAATCTTTTATAAAAATACAGTATGCAAACAAGTATCTACCTAATTTTGCAATTTATTGAATATTTCGTTAATACTAATATTCCAAATTCATTTCCTAACTCAATTATTTTCAAACGTCAACTTCTAATTCCAGAACTAAACTTTAAAACTAAACAATTCCAAACTAAAATTTACAACCAACATATAAACTTAATTTTTAAAATTTAGACTTGGATATTTATTTTTCTTATTAAAATGTTTTTTCAGTCGATTATGAATTTAACAGCTTTTAACCTAAAATTTTGACATTATTTTATTTTAGAAAAAGATTATTTTTTTCAGTGAACAAGACTAGAAATATTAAGAGTTTGACTGAAAACGTATGGTTCCATTAAGTTTGAAAACAAGCAAACAACCAACTAACCAACAACCGACAATTTTGGATTACTTCAGAACATTTTTATTTCACTGTTGTTTTCTTATAGATTTATCAAAATAGTTTTTTTTTTTAAAAAGTAAGGATATTTGACTGCTATTTAATTTAATTTTATGCGGAAGTTTATTTTGTGTTAAAATGTTATTAATCAAATTGAATTTTAAAATAATTAAAAATCAAATATTTTTTTAGATTTTTGTTTGAAAATTGTAATAAAATATAAACTTATAATAATAATTTTGTTATAATGGTTATCTATCCATGCATTTTATTTGGTAATGTATATCATAATATTGCAGTATAGGGAAGAAAGATCCCGATCGATAGCCCAAATTGACGATAAATATTAATTCATTAAATTAGATGTATTACTCTACTCCCATGTATTATTAACCTTCTCATACGCCACGTCCACGTTTATGGACACGTTTGTTTTTCTATTTATTTCCAAAAGTATCAGTTAATTTCTTATAGAAGTGATCTAAGTACACATTTGTGGACATATATTTTCGCTAGTTATTCGTAGATGGCTGCAGTTGTACTGAATTGCATATTATAATCGTTTGTGAACAAGTCTCCATATGCTCTGTGTGTTTATAGTTAGTTTGTGCAAAGACAGTAAAAAAAGTCGGTTTACGGCAAAATATAGTATTTTTAGGTAAATAAATAATGTTTTATTCTATAAAAATAGTTTGTTCTCAAAATTAATAACTCGCCCTCACAAAATAGTCCGTTATATTTACGAAAATTGATAAAATATATTTGTACACATATGTGGACAAAACGCGCACAAAAATTGTAAACAACGTTTTTAGAAAAAAGAAAATATACGTTGAAATATCTCAAGTAATGTTATTTTTATTTGTATTAATATATATTTTATACCATTTTTTCTCGATCGATTACTAAAAGATTGTGATCTGTATGATGAATCACTAACCAAAATTACAGCAAATTTACCATCTATTGCTTCGACTTCAAGCAAAAAGATTGATCCAAAACGTCCTCTGTCTCAAGCTGAACTAGAGAAAATATTGATGTCATCGGATAGTGAGTTAGAATATTTACCTGAAGATAGTGAAGAAGATTCTGATGGAAAAGAAAAAATTAAACATAATAAAATTGACAATATCTTGACTAAAAAATCTATCAACGTGAAAAGTAAAGAAAGCAAAACGACTAAAAAATCTATCAAAGTCGCAAGTAAAGGAAAAAAAAAACGAAATATAGCGAGTATGAAAGACGATGTCCATTGACCGACGCGGAAATTGAGTCAATGTTATATACCGATGACTAAGAAGATGGAATCATATCATATGGCGATTCTGAAGACATAGAGTCCGTGTTTAAAAATAATGGCGATCAAGAAGAAATTGTCGAAGATGAGCATGATATTGAAGAGGCAGATATGGAGAAAACACAACTAGAAAAAAATTTGGACCCAGAGAAGAGAAAAAAAAAATCTACCCTGAAACCTGATTGCTCGCCTAATTGGGTTCTAAATAAAGAAAATTTATTTGGTGCTAATATTCCTAACGCCAGTAAAGAACATAAAGTACATGTTCATGGTGATTCACCAATAGATTACTTCAACCATTTTTTTTTCTCTGATTCATTTTTGAGAGACACAATTGTTTTCTAATCAAATTTATATGCCTATCAGAATAACAAAATAAATTTCAATCTGACACTTAGTGAACTCAAAATATTTTTGGATATTACAACTATGATGTCATACATCAAATACCCAAGAATTAGGCAATATTGGTCTTCTGATGGTGGATTGAGGATGAATTTCATAGCAGATGCTATGTCTCAAAAACGGTTTGAAGAAATTCGAAGATATTTATATTTTGTAGATGCTTCAACAATCAAAGAAAATAATACGGATAAGCTATTTCGCCTACGTCCTGTAATTGATCATCTTCATGAGACTTTTCATTCGGCTGTTGATCCTGAACAATTTACAGAGAGTTTTATGTAACATCGAACATTTACAATGTTAATTTTCATACAGAGAATTTTACTTTTAAGTATACATATGCATACGTTGTACATTTTCCGACACTTGGTTTATTAAAAGAAATTAATTTTAAGCTTTAAACAAGTGTTTTCCACTCCCAGGTTAAGCATGAAGTAAAATTTCGAGTTTAGAAAAGCCTGAAAATTTGGCTCGGGCGCGTAGCGAAGCGAAGCGACCGAGCCAAATTAGGCTTTTCACAACACAAAACACTGATTCAATGTGAAGTTTGCGGTGTGTTTTAAACTTCGTAATATGTTAGTATTTTGTACCGGTGGCGCATGAAGTAAAATTTCGAGTTTAGAAAAGCCTGATAATTTGGTTTGGCCGCTCCGCGCTTCGCGCTACGCGACCAAACCAAATTTTCAGGCTTTTTTAAACTCGAAATTTTACTTCATGCTTAGTCTGGGAGTGGAAAACACTCGTTTTAAGTTTTAAATTGAACTCTTAAAAAAAAACAAGGATCATTTAAAGATTTACGGCACACACGCTATAATTAGGACTTAAAAGAAAAACTCCCTGTTTGTACAATTTGTACTGAAATAAGTTGAGGCGTTGATTGCAATTTGCTATAAGTTTTAATGGTCATACCTAAAAATTCAAGGTGTATTGAATGCTTTGGTTTGAGAAATCGAGCATACGAAAATAAACATTGAAACTGTTCGGAGTTACATAAAACTCTCTGTATGTCAATTGATGAAATGATGGTACCTTTTAAAGGACGCTCATCATTGAAACAATACTTACCAAAAAAGCCCAAAATATTAGGGATGTAAAATATTGGTCCGGGCAGGCACATCTGGATATGTGTATTGTTTTGAAATATTTCAAGGTATTTCTGGTAATAGGCAAGATATTTCTGAAATTGGTGCAGCCGGGGATGTCGTGAAAAGATTATGTCATGCTATTGAAAACAAAAATTACAAAATTTTTGCCAATAATCTATTTTCAAATAAGGGATATTTGAAAATAGATGCGTTAACGCAGAAAAAAATGATATACGGGAACAATGCGATCAAATAGGTTGAAAGGAGCTGACAAAATTTTGAAATCGGAGAAGTTATTGAAAAAAGATGGTCTTGGAAGTTATTCGTTTGCAACATCTGATAATAACATCACAGTGGTAAGGTGGCACGACAATAACTTAGTATACACAGTATTCAACTACGCAGGAGTATTCCCCATCGATACTGCTGAAAGATTTTGCCGCAAAGAAAAACAACGAATACAAGTTCCTCGACCATTTTCAATAAAGTTGTACAATCAACACATGGGAGGTGTTGATCTTATGGACTCTCTAACAGCCTTATATACTAACCATACAAGAAACTGCTGGTGGTATATTAGAATATTTTACTACCTAATTAATGTAGCTATAGTAAATTCTTGGATTTTATGGCGTTGGGATAAGAACAATTTAATCGAAAAGTTGGATTTTCTACAATTCAAAAGTCGCATTGCAACTGCTCTAATTTTCCGTGGAGATGCACAGATGACACGACAAAAGGGTCGTCCAAAAAGTACAACTCCTCCTGCTATAAAAACGAAGAAAGCATACAGTGGTTCCCACAGAAAAAAGATTAGATAAAGGGCCACATTTTCCAAAAAACTTGAAATAATAAATAGGTCACCTTGCAAAAGTGTAAATTGTTCCAAAAAGAGCACGATATATGGCAAAAGATGCGAAATAGTACTGTTTTCCGAATGTTTTGAGGTATATCATACATAATAAAATGGAATATTTCAGATTCTACGTGAACAATACATTTAAAGTATACTATTATATGTGTCTTTATTTCTTACCAAAAGTGCACTGTGTACACATATGTGTACATTCTATTTTTTCTCAAAATAATTGAAGTTTCAAAAATGTTCAACTTTTTTATTATTCTTATCAATATAAAGCTCAATTCCAACCAAAATTAATTTTTGTTTCACCACAAAATCTAATTTTGAAAAGTTGCGCATGAGAGGGTTAATATATTACGTCACGAGGGTGGTATGCAGCATATTACATATGAGCGGATATGTTGCGCACGAACCGAGCAGCGGCGAGTGCAGTATTCCGCGAGTATGTAATTGCCATACCACTCGACGATACTTTACCTACGCCCTAATAAAATAAACAACGAGCATGAAAGGACAACTTATTTATTTATTAACTTTTGATAGTAACATAACATTGATGAAAACTAAATTACTACTTGATCACTATACACCAAAGAGCTGTTCAGCACGTAATATACTTGTCAAAGCTATTACGTGCATGTGTAGGTAATGTCAATCATACGCGTCAAGATGACAGTGTGGTATGATGCGGTTACTAGATACGGCGTAGGTAAAGTAATATTATCTTGTCAATAAGAATATATTGTTGTTGGTAATAAAATCCACGAATAGTTAATTTAATAATTGCATAAAAACTATTCGATTTTTAATCTTAGAGCTTTTTATATATACACTTAATAATTGACGAAAAAAACCATAGTGCAATTAATACTTATACAATTTTTTTTTGATTACACATAAATATAATAGTTTTTACTTTCCCCCATATGTAAACCAAAGGAAAAGTATTGTTTTCGCAAAAACTTTAAAATAAAAAATGTTAGTGGATATATCCATTTTGAGGTCCCCCGAGTTAATTAAGACCATTTTTGGAAAATGTCTGTCAGTAATTCTGTCCTTCTGACTTTCTGTAATTCTGTCGCCACGATAAAGTCTAAGCCGATTTATGTTTATGATACGATAAACTTACGTTATTTATTACAATAGTAGGTTTTTCTGCCCCACCCTGTAGTATGTTACAACAGTCATTTAATGATGAAATTCTATCAAAATGCCATAAGAGCGAAATTGCCGTCAAAATGTTAGAATAGTCATTTAATCATGAAATTAAATCCAAATGCCATAATAATGAATATACAGTCGACTATGATCAAACAAAACATCAAAATTTCTTAATAGTGAATTACTGTCAAAATGTTATAATAGTCATTTAATTATGAAATACTATTACAGTCAAATAACTTTAAAACAATATTTCATAATGGTCAATTACCAATTGAAACACAGTTAGAGTAAACCTTAATTTAAACACGTCACATGTAATCAAAATGTCAAAATGGAAACAGTGAGGAGTTAGGTTAGAAAAATTACATTAGTTTTATTGCAACTTATCATCAAACCAAACTCAATTTGATTAAATTATAAATTGTCAGAAATATCCCGAAATTTGACAGTTGGCCAAAATTGTCATTGCGTATTGACAATTTAAAAATTTAAAATTCAAAATTAATAATGACACTTTGACAAATATTTACACTATGAAAATAAAAACACTTAACATACTGTAACTTGACTGTATTAACTATAATTACTGAACAAATTATAGGTAGACTTGCATTGCATCGTATCGATTATATTAATTAATTTGACAGTACTAAATACCAGAGCTGGGCAGGATTCGAATCATCCAGGATTCGATTCGCGGATTCGAATCCGTTTAGAGGATTCAAAAGAGGTATTCGAATTCTTTAGTGAAAACGGATTCGTGATCCGGATTCGTTACATTTTTTAAAAGGATACGTATTCGAATCCAGACGTAGATGATTCGAATACTTATAAAAGGATTCGAATTCTTATAAAAGGATTCGAATCCTTATAAAAGGATTCGAATCCTTATAAAAGGATTCGATCCTTATAAAAAGATTCGAATCCTCATACACGGATTCAAATCATCCCAAATAATTCGAATCATCGCTATTAAGGGATTCGAATTCGATTAATTCAAATAGTTAAATATACTAATATGAATATTTAAATTACTAAATTATTCCTATTTGAATATAAATATTTAAATTTTCGAATAATTCAAGTATTTGTGAATGCATATTTGGTTACCTAATCATGAAAAATTTCCAACCTTAATAGTGTATTTCTAACTTCATAATATTTTAGTGTTTTACACGCGTGGCGCATGAAGTAAAATTTCGAGTTTAGAAAAGCCCCGTGAAAATTTGTCGAGGGTCGCTGCGCGACCCTCGACAAATTTTCTACGCGGGGTTTTTCTAAACTCGAAATTTTACTTCATGCTTAGTCTGGGAGTGGACAACACTCGTTCTTAGAAGTTTTAAATTGAAGGATCACTCTAGATTACTAAGTTTATTACCATTTTACAGAGGCTACAACTCGAAGGACCAATCATGATCTTTGGAGACCGAAGGACTACAGGGAATCGAAGTTTTTTACAAGAAAACAACGAATATCTGAAAGTTTACAGAATTGATAGGAAAGAAAACATCCAATTTTGTAAAAATATCGAAGTTGGGTTTGTTTTCAATGCATTTGTAACTTCACTTTAAATCTGTGTTTTATACGCGTGGCGCATGAAGTAAAATTTCGAGTTTAGAAAAGCCCCGCGAAAATTTGTCTCGGGTCGCGCAGCAAATTTTCTACGCGGGGCTTTTCTAAACTCGAAATTTTACTTCATGCTTAGTCTGGGACTGGACAACACTCGTTTGAACTTTAAATTTAACACTTTTATAAATAGATCATAGAAAAAGATGCAAAATTTTACCTAAAATTAACTATTAGAGTTAACTTTATAATTTAATGATAGAATATTCTATTCTTAAAAAAAAAACCGTATTTATTTAATATTAAAGTTGCATTTAATATAATAACAAATAGCCAACAGATCATGTAAAGTAGAAATCCGCCAAACTGTATCTCGCTCATTCCCCCTCCTGCAAGGTGTTCCGCAAGGCTCTCCGCTATCCCCACTTCTTTACAATATCTTTTGCAACGACATATTCAATCCCAACCCTTCCTACTTTAACCCAACAATATACGCCCTCCTCTTTGCTGATGATACGGCTCTTATCTCCCACGCTTTAACGCTTTAACAATCCCAAAACCTCCTTCAAAATTCTCTTAATTCCATACAAAAATGGTGTAATAAATGGCGAATACAATTAAATCCTTCCAAAACCAAATTATTCATTCCTTTTCATAAAATCACTCCACGATCTCCTACAATAGTAATAAATAACACAATTCTTCCATCCTACTCCTGCAAATACCTAGGCATGGAATTTGATTCAAAACTTTTCTTCCTCCCACATACCGAATCCATTAAAACCAAAATGAAAACAAGGGCTAGGCATTTCTAATCTTTAACTTATAACCAACAAGGAATTTTCACAAAAACAGCAGTTAGGATTTACGAATCGATATGCCGGCCCTTGTCAGACTATGGTGCAATTTTATTCCTTTATATCCGTCCTTCAATTTCACACCATATCCAAGTCGCCGAAAGATCAGCCCTACGAATCCTCACCAAACTCAGGCACCCAATAAATCCTCTTCATAATCCCTCAAATATCATCCTCTACGAAACTACCCAAGTAACACCAATTTCCCAACGCATAATAACCCTCAGCGAAAAATTCGCTGTAAACAACCATAACCTAGAACTCCTAAATAAATTCTGTATTCCTAGAAACCTAAATATCCATCCCAAATATGAACATCCTCCTCTCACAATACATCAATTCATTTGTACCGTTCATCAAGACAGTTTACAAGCCTAGCATACGATAAAAGTTTTCAAATAAAATAAATTCAAGACAGGGCGGAAAGACCTCTGGTCGATAGCCCAGACAGACTAACCCCATAGTGTAATAATATATATATATATATATATATATATATATATATATATATATATGTATTATACTATACTACTGTAATTGTCTGAATAAAGATGTACTACTACTACTATAATAACAAACTGTGAATGAATCGACAAAAATCTAGAAATATCGAAAATCTCGACATGTAAAAAATCTTGACGGTCCACTTCCAGGCTAAGCATGAAGTAAAATTTCGAGTTTAGAAAAGCCCCGCGTAGAATATTTTCACGGGCGCTTTCTAAACTCGAAATTTTACTTCATGCGCCACGCGTATAAAACACTGATTTAAAGTGAAGTTAAAATAAATAAACTTAAATTTAGGGAAGATGTTCATACATTAATCACAAGGTTTAAAGGTCTTCTATCACCGCCACTTCATCAACAATCGTTCTCCTATCAAATATACAAAGTGGATAATACATTCCCGGTCAATTTAAAAAAATTAAATCTACTCCAATTTAAACGCCAGTATAAGCTTCATTTAAATAGATAATCGTTTTTTTTATTTGCAATTATAATGGATCAGTAATATCGTGAAAATGTAAATGTGTTATTTAGGAAGGAACAATTATTAAATTCATATAATTATATATATATTACCTTTAATAGTGTCTAGGTTAAGATGGAAGAACAGTTGGATATTTATTACCCGATACTGAATCTCACCTCGTGATTTGTGTACCATGATTATATAGTTTTTTTCTTTAGAGTACCTTTATGTTACTAAGTATACAAATAAAGTTATTATTATTATTATTATTAAAAACGCACTAAAAACCAACCCAACTTCGATATTTTTCAAAATTTGATGTTTTCTTTCCTATCTATGCTGTAAACCTCCAGATATTCCTTATTTTCTTGTAAAGAAACTTCGATTCCCTGTAGTCCTTCGGTTTCCAAAGACCATTTATGGTCCTTCGAGCTGTAGCCTTTGTAAAATGGTAATAATCTTAGTAATCTAGAGTGATCCTTCAATTTAAAACTTCTAAGAACGAGTCTTGTCCACTCCCAGACTAAGGCTTTTCTAAACTCGAAATTTTACTTCATGCGCCACGTGTATACAACACTAATTGAAATGAAGTTCAATAACACATACATCTTCATTATTTAAAATCATTATTTAATCAGATATTTAGTCGGTAAATGAACATTTTTGTTAATAGAAACTGATGGAATAAAATGTTACTGGTTGCAAATAATAGATTCAAATTTATTTTTAAAGGAATTGTATCCGTGATTCAAAAAAGAGGATTCGAATCTTTGATTCGAATCATATTTTTCACTTACGAATCCTTTATTCGAGTATTCGTGATTCGAATCATATTAGGTAATTCGAATTCGTGATTCGAATCCTGTTTTTGAGGATTCATCCTAGCTCTGCTAAATACATATTGACAGGATCGATTATATCAGTACTGACTGTATCTATTTTGTTGATTGTTTTGGCATTACTGATTGTATTGACAGGTCGATTATATTGACCATTTTGACAATTATATTGACTATATTCATTATGTTGATTATTTTGACATTACTGATTATATTGACAGACTATATTGACTGCTTTGTGTTGTAGGCGTTCACTTTGTGGTACATCTTAAATACGCTTTAACCACTATATTTTGCACTTAATTTGTGACTATAGTTTCGACTATCTAGTCGTCATAATCAAACTAAAAGGTAATTACCGTCATTGACTGCATCGATTATCTTTACTATTTTGACAGTACTGGCTATATGGACAGTATCCATCATATTGACTATTTGGCAATACTGACGGTATCGATTATGCTGACTTTTTTGACATTACTGATTATAATGACATCGATTATTTAGACCATTTTCACAGTAATAACTATATTGACTATATCGATTATGGTAACTATTTTGACAGTATTGACTGTATCGACTATATTGACAGTACTGACTGTATCTATTACGTTAACTATTTTGACATTACTGATTATATTGACCATTTTGATAGTACTATATATATTGCCTATGTTAGCTATATTATATCATTTAACAAAGTTGACAATATCGACTGTTCTTTGACTATATTGACTAATATGACTAAATTACCTGTCTGTCACTTGACACCTTTGATTATTTCGACATTTTACAAACCTTACATTTTTCAACAATTCTAACAATTTTTTAACTCTCACTTTTTTAAAAGTAAGAAACTATTTTTTTTGTCTAAATGTAAAAATAATGAAGAGATAGCCGACTACGCGACTTGTTTTCGATGTGTTGTGTTCAAAATATAAATAAAATGTCATAAAAGTTGTTTCAGTTGACAAACGATATTGCACTATTTTAACAGTTCTACGATTTCTTTATTTTTTGATTCCTTTCAAAGTAAATTTTTTCTTGTTTAATATTTTTTATTTTAAAAACGAAGTTCTGCGCTTTATCATCAAAATTTATAGTATTTTGTATTGTTACTTCAACAATAAAACACTTTAAACTTTGTTTGTATAACAGTTATTTATTTGTTGTGCCTGTAGTTTCGGCAACTTTAGCATGCCATTATCAAATGTGTAGTAGATAAAACTAGAAAAAAAAAAACAGGTATATATGCAAAATGTAATCCATTTAATTGCTTTTTGCATATACCGGTTGTAACATAAAACAGGATCACCCCCTTTAGTTTGTTTATTAATTGACATATCTAATTGAAATTTTCTACATTTACACTAAAAATAATTTACAGTTCAGTGGTGATGTGACCGGAAATGACATCAATTTTGAAATTTGAAATGAAACACCCTATATATTTTTTGTTTTCTGATACAGGATCTTCTTTTACATACAAATCAATTGTTTTTTTCAAAAAAAACTTACTAGTGTCATATTTTTTTTCAAAAACTAATAGCGAATATGGGTTGCTGTGATCACCCTAATATCTTTTGTTTCGTATCATAAACGTGTACAAACCAAATATTACCAACTTTTGTTTCCTAATTTGGCCAACAGATGCCTTTAAATTGTAGTACGATCGTTTTTTTTAAGTCAATTTTTTCAAATAGCAACATGGCGAATCATTATGATTTTTTTAAATGTTGATATATACAGGGTGGGGAAGAAAAACCTATCCGATTTCAAACCGCTATAAAATTAAAACCACTCAACTTGACAAAAACTTTTTTTTATTAACATATCGCAAATTTTATGCCATTTTTAAATTTAAGTTTTGAAAAGCACATCACTCAAATGTCGTCCTTGGGAGCGTATACACTGATTTAGGCGCTCGCGGTAGCTTTCCATGACTTTCACCGTCATTTCCACAGGAATTTCTTCAATTGCCCGAGCAATTTCCCTTCGTAAAGCAAGAAGGGTCCTTGGTCGATGCTGGAATACCTTCGATTTGAGGTAACCCCAAAGGAAGAAGTCACATGGAGTGAGATCCGGTGAGCGCGGCGGCCAGCCAATATCACCTCTCAGAGAAATGAGGCGTCCGGGAAACATTTCCCTGAGAATGTCCATTGATCGTCGCGATGTGTGGGCGGTTGCACCATCCTGTTGATCCACACATTTTCCACGCCATTTAATTCCATTTTGGGTTGAAGAAAATTTTCCAGCATGGTTTCATGCGCTCGCTGTTGACTGTTACGGTTTGCCCATTTTCTTCAAAAAAGTAAGGCGGGAAAGAGCACACCTCACAGTCACTTTTGGGCTATGGAGGGGTTTCTGATGGATTTTCCGAGGATTTTCGTCACTCCAATATCGAAAATTCTGCCTGTTTACGGCGCCACAAAGGTGAAAATGGGCTTCGTCCGTGAAGAGCACAACATCGTGTATTGGGAGTTCTCGAAGATCGCGACACAGGTTCATACGGGTTTCAAAATCCCTTTCAATTAATTCCTGTGCAACAACCATTTTGTAGGGATGCATTTTGAGGTCCCGGTGCAAAATTCGCCGAATACTGCGGTTGGAAATCGCCAAAGCGAGCGAATGTTTTCGTGCCGAACGACGCGGGGAACGTTCAATCGCGGCTCTCACATTGGCCACGTTTTCAGGTCCTGTTGCTGTCCTGGGACGTCCAGGCGACTTCTTTTTCAATGCTGAACCCGTCTGTCGAAAATTTGACACCCACACTTTAATCGTAGCGTGATGTGGAACAGGATCATGACGCCCGAGTCCGAAATGAATTCGAAAAGCACGTTGTGTAGCAATTATCGAACCGCCGTTTTCGATAAACCGCTCAATAACAAAAGCACGATGTTCACCAGACCAAGGCATGTTGACTAATGACAAATGGCATAAAACCGGCTTGCTAACGGTTTTTACCCCACTACTCTACCTGTTCCCTTTTCTGAGAAAAAGAGATTTGAAATCGGATAGCTTTTTCTGCCCCTCCCGTTACTACCTATTCAAATGTACACATTTTAGAAAAGCCTAATTAGTCTCGGTCGCTCCGCTTCGCTACGCGCCCGAGCCAAATTGTCGGGCTTTTCTAAACTAGAAATTTTACTTCATGCTTAATTTAGGAGTGGAAGACACTCGTTTAAGCAAAAAAAAAATTGATACTCGACATAATACATTGATTCTTGTTTTATTAGCGGAGAAAGTTTTATAATGTCAAAACAGAATGTCAATCTTGATACAAGTTAAAGAGGAAGTAATCGTTTTTTTATGTTAGACGTCAATTTAGATTCGATCAAGGGACTTAACGTCAAAATGCCATAATAGTGAAAATACAGTTGATGTAAGAAACTTACAGTCAAAATGTTACATTAGTTATTGAATAATGAAATTCTATGACAGTCAAAAGACTAAGTGATTTTGTTAGTCAAAAAACAATTAACACAGTGATTTAATGTCCTAATGTCAAAATAATCAAGCGTATTTAAATTATGATAGCTAAGAGACAAGCGAGGTTACAAAAATAACGTTATTTTTTTTTTCGTTTAACTTAGTAGTTTTAAAATTAATTGTAACTAATTTTACAACTTGTCATCTAACCTAACCTAACATTATTAAGTTTGAAACGAAAAAATTGTGCCAAAATGTCATAGTTGGCCAAAATTATTTTCCACGTTGAAAATATTAAATTATGCGAAAGAAAAAAAGACGTCCATTTTATTCACATATGCAAATTGCTTTTAGCATAATTCGATATTTTTACCACGGAATGACAATGTATGTCAATAGTGACAAGTTACACTAATAATATCAATTTATGTAATAAATTAGAAATTATGTTATAAACAGCAAATTATCTCACTATAATGAAGAGAATGTCAATTATTGATATAAATATCAAAATACTTCATTACGTGTTAATAAACATGATTGAAGATTTCACTTTTATGTATTAACATTTTTAACATAAAAAATATTCAAATATTCCATTACGCGAATATTGGAATATTTGAATATTCATATAATCGAATATTTAAATATTTAATTCAATGAATTATTTGGTAATTGAAATATTTATATTTGAATATTGAAATATTTATATTTGAATATTGAAATATTGGAATATTTGAATTATTCGTATTCCAATCCCAGCCTTAATTGTGACGTCACTAGTGTTTGACAAGTGACGTCATCAGCATTTTATCAAATGGAATTCGTTTTTATATATTTGACAGTTTTTATAGAGCTCTTAATTCTCTTTATAATCACTTTTTTTTTGAAGTACGCGTCATTTAATTTAATAACGGTAATTGCTCTATCAAATATTTAAAATTTATTGTTTTATTGTAAATATTTCACAAATTAACAAGTTTGACATGTAAATTTAAGATCCACAATAAGTAGATTGGTCGCAAAATACCATGAAACAGAAAGCCGAAAGATCAAGTTAAAAATTAAAAACAATTTAATGTAATTAAACAAAAATGTATCATTATAAGGAAAATAAAGGGGTCTACAAAAGTTGCCAAATAAAAAAGGGGATTCTATTCAAAAAAATTGCCGATGACGTCACACATCAAGCACTTGTGATGTTACAATATTTTTTAATGCACAAAAAGGGTGCATTAATCAACAAAAATTGACCTGTTTCAGCATTTTTAATAAAACCGGTTCAGTTTGTTTTATTTTCAATATTCCATATTTTACTTGCACCCTGTATAGTTGGATTAAGGTTTACCATCACATGTTTTTGTTTTGAAAGAACAGTTTTTGGTTTTGGTTCATTTTGGATTATTTTGACTTATTTATACAGGGTGTGCCATTAGTGCGTCCTCGGAAGATATCGGTTCTTGTTGAAGTTAGAAAAAAGTGTGTCTGCACCAAAGTTGCTCGACTTGAAGAGCTGCATAATCTAAAAATATGTTTGTCCACGACTATCTTATAATATACTCATTATATTTGTGTTTCTTCAATTATAAGTATATTCATTATTCACTACTGTCAGTGATTAATCATTATTCACTGTTTAATATCATTTTCAAAATGTTATCTAGTAGTCCGCTAAGTGTCATATAATTAAATGGAAACGTCAAAATCATTTACATTATAAGAGAGTTTTGAAGTGGTTTGATATCAAAAATTAGAAGATAAATAAAGAACGACAGTGATAACGAGATTTCTTTAACACCGCCAAATTTAAAAGAAGCTGCAGAAATTGCCTCATTAAACTTATTGCCCGAAAAATCAAGAAAAATATATTTAGCGGCGTATGAATCATTTTTGAAATGGAGAAGGGAAAAGAAAACCAACTCCTTCTCGGAATCTGTTTTATTGGTGTATTTTACAGAACTATCCATAAAATATAAACCCTCAACATTATGGTTCAATTATTCAATGCTTAGGGGTACGATCAACATTTATCATGAAATAGATATAGAAAATTATATGAAAATGCAAGCATTTCTAAAACGAAAATCTGAGGGTTTTCAACCCAAAAAAGCCAGCACTTTTTCTCCAGAAATGTCAATAATTTTATTATTATTTATCTGATGATAAATACCTGGCAACAAAGGTATGATTTAAATAATTTTCGTTCCAAAAATCAATAATTTCTTTAAGGTTGCATTAATAATGGGAGTAATGGCTGCTTGTCGGGCTAATAAAATGTATTGCATGAAAATAAATAAAATGCAAAATCTTGGATCAGCCTTTTTAGTAAATGTGCCCAATGCAACGACAAAAATCACTCGAAAGTTTACAATCACCGATAGTTTTTATAAAATTTGTAAAAACTACACTAAAAGCCGCCCATCTCACATCACAACAAACATATTTTTTCTGAATTATCAAAATGGCAAATGGACCGCCCAAAGAATAGGAATTGATAAATTTACTAAAATGGGAAAAGACATTGCTACGTTCTTGCAGTTGCCGAACTCAGAAAAATATTCTAGACACAGTTTTGGCAGATCTTCTGCAACGCTGCTTGTTGACGCTGGTGCGGACATAACGGCCTTGAAACGACACGGCGGATGGAAGTCGACAGCAGTAGCAGAAGGCTATATAGACGACTTCATTAAAAATAAAACAGACACAGCTAAAAAAAATATCTAGCTTAATACAAATGTAAGATATTCTTGTTTGAGTTACGTGAAGGTTAGTTTAATGGTAATTAGTTAAGTTATTCCTTTATTCCTTTTACTTCACTTTTTATTTTAATTCTATATGTACATTTCGGGTACAATGTACCCTTTATCAATAGAAAAAACTAATTGACATTTTGTAAATAAATAAAAATAGAAATACAACTATTTTCACAACCAAGTGCGATTTATTTGAAATCAGATAAAGGCAGGCTAGTTTAAGGAATTAAATTTAAAAGTGGGTTGTTTAAAGGACTTAAATCAAAATTTAGAAGGTTATCCCTATTTTTGTGCATTTCAATTGCTTCTAACATGTTTAGTTGAAAATGGTTAGATTCTTTTAGTAATTTCAAATTATTTATAATAAATTTGTGTCCCGTGGTTAATGTATGATGAGCTATCGCAGATTTATCTGGGTTATGGTTTTTAGTATGGTAAATATGTTCTTTAAACCTAGTTTTTAAATTTCGTATAGTTTGTCCAATATACATTTTGTTGCAATTGCTGCATTTTGATGAATAAATCCCAGACTTTTCATGATCATCAATTTTCTTAAAAGTATTCCCCAATAAAAGTTTAATTTTGTTTTTTGTGTAGTATGCAGGTTTAAGATTGAATTTTTTGTAAATTTTGTTAATTTGATTAGTTAATTTTGGTTCGTGAATAATTTTACAGTAATTTTTATTTGTATTAGATTCTATTATTGGTTCTAAACGTGATGCTAGACGAATGGAATGTGTTCTTTTATGTTTATTGATTAATTTCTGAATAATGTTAGTATCGTAATTTAATGCTTTGGCTAAATCTAAAATTAATGTAAACTCACTTTTTCTATTTTCTTCAGATATTGGTAACTGGATAGCTCTATAATTCATACTATTAAAAGACGATAGTTTATGTTTGAAAGGACTATGTGAACTTGAGTGAATGTAATTAAAGGTGTGGGTGGGTTTTCTAAAAATATTAAAGGATAATTTGTTATTGTTTTTTATAACTAGTAGGTCTAAGAAAGGAAGTTGACCATTGATCTCAATTTCATATGTAAAATTTATGCTAGTAAATAATTTATTTAATTGATTTGTAAAATTTTGAATATCGGTATTGGTTTTAATAATTGTGAAAATATCATCAACATACCTTAACCATAAATTTGGGAAATATTGTATGCTGTTCTTCGCAATATTTTCTAAATGGTTCATAAAAATGTTTGCTAAAAAGGGGGATAATGGATTACCCATAGCAGTGCCAAATGTTTGTTTATAAAATATTCCATTAAATTCAAAAGTGTTAAAATCCATAACTAAAGTTGTTAATTTTATATAATGATTTATTTCTTCTTGATTTTTACCATTTGTTTTTAATAAATTTTCGAGAATAATTAAAGTTTCATTAATTGGTATACTAGGGAATAAAGATTCTACATCAAATGAGATCAATAAGTCGTCTTCTTGTATAATTACATTTTCTAGTTTTTTGGTCAGTTCAAAAGAGTTTTTAATAGAAATATCATTGTTAATTTTGAGTTGTTTAAATTCATTAACTAACCATTTTGCAATTTTGTATGTAGGAGAATTTATGTTAGAAACAATTGGTCTAAATTTATTACCGGGTTTGTGAATTTTAGGCAAACAATATAATTTAGGCAGTTTTGGATTATTAATTTTTAATTTTGATTTAAATTTTTTATCAAATAATGGTGTTGGTTCAGTTAAAATTTTGTTAATTATCTTTACATAGTTATTTAAAGGAATTTTTGATTGTTGAATATATGGTCCACAATCTAACATTAATTTAACACTATTGAAATAATCACATTTTTTAACAATAACTATGCCATTACCTTTATCTGATTTCAAATAAAAAACATCTGTTTCTTTCAATTTTTTAACTAATGCTGTCTCTCTGTTTCTGGTTTGGTGATGACTTCTTGAAGTTTTTTTTTATTTTTCTGAAGAAAATAGAAAAAGTGAGTTTACATTAATTTTAGATTTAGCCAAAGCATTAAATTACGATACTAACATTATTCAGAAATTAATCAATAAACATAAAAGAACACATTCCATTCGTCTAGCATCACGTTTAGAACCAATAATAGAATCTAATACAAATAAAAATTACTGTAAAATTATTCACGAACCAAAATTAACTAATCAAATTAACAAAATTTACAAAAAATTCAATCTTAAACCTGCATACTACACAAAAAACAAAATTAAACTTTTATTGGGGAATACTTTTAAGAAAATTGATGATCATGAAAAGTCTGGGATTTATTCATCAAAATGCAGCAATTGCAACAAAATGTATATTGGACAAACTATACGAAATTTAAAAACTAGGTTTAAAGAACATATTTACCATACTAAAAACCATAACCCAGATAAATCTGCGATAGCTCATCATACATTAACCACGGGACACAAATTTATTATAAATAATTTGAAATTACTAAAAGAATCTAACCATTTTCAACTAAACATGTTAGAAGCAATTGAAATGCACAAAAATAGGGATAACCTTCTAAATTTTGATTTAAGTCCTTTAAACAACCCACTTTTAAATTTAATTCCTTAAACTAGCCTGCCTTTATCTGATTTCAAATAAATCGCACTTGGTTGTGAAAATAGTTGTATTTCTATTTTTATTTATTTACAAAATGTCAATTAGTTTTTTCTATTGATAAAGGGTACATTGTACCCGAAATGTACATATAGAATTAAAATAAAAAGTGAAGTAAAAGGAATAAAGGAATAACTTAACTAATTACCATTAATACAAATGAATAATTCCATTGATAATACACACCAAACCTATCAATGCAATCAAATTGTTTCAACAAATAATCAGAATCGCAGTTTGGATATCAATTCTATTCCTGGAATTAATTTAACAAATTGTTCAAATATTACATTTAATATTACTAAATAATATTGTATTGTATTAAATTAATAAATAAAATACTATTTCTATTTATATAACTTCTAAATAAATAAAAAAGTAGTATATTGTCGTGAACAAAGTATAGTGTACAACTTGCATATAATAGCCATTGATCACTCGAACAACTTGCTCCACTCGCCTAACGGCTCGTTCCGCAAACATCGTTCTCGTGATTAATAGCTATCATTATATGCTCGTTGTACAATATACTATTATGTATACATTATTTATTTTCAAAGATATTTTAAGTGTGTGAAAACATTTTCAAACTTCATTTTTCTCCATCAATACCAAATAATAAAATGATACGCAATTTTTATGAAGGATTTAGGAACACCGTGTATAATTAGAATAATGTTGTCCACTACATGCTTTTAAATAAAGGAAGAACTGCACACATCTAAGAATTACATTTATTATTGTGTTTTAAGCAACGTGCCAAAATGTCCCAAAAACGAATCTCCTTGATCAACATAGAATAAGATGACAACATCTTGTTATAAAATTACAATGTTTCTTACCTTTAAAATTCCTGATCGAAGTCCGTATATCATTAATTTTCTTCTCTATATCCTGTATCTTCCCCATCACTTCGGCCCCAGTGTTAACAACAGGCTTAATCTCAACATCTTTAATTTGCCTCAAGTCTTCAATAGGCTCCCCTTTGATCATATCACTCGTTATTTCCGTGACCAGCTGATCCATAATTTCTGAAGACACCGAATATTTTCTGTGTCTAACAAGATCAGTCCTTTTCTCTGAGAAAAACTTCCTCATGCTCATTTCCATCTTCTCCAGCAAAGCCCTAGATTCCTCATCGTTTTTAATTGTCTCGGAACGCTTCAAACTAAAAAAGGTAGATTGGAAGTCTTTCAGTTGTTTTCTTCTACTTTCCTTTCTGAGAAATTCAGACGATCGCTCGTTCATTCTTTGTAGTAAATCTTGAATTTCCACGATGGTGCGTTCCTTCTTTTGCCTTAAGTCAGGGAAGTTGGTGTTGATTAGGTTTAGTTTATCCCAAGCGGAGCGGATTTTTTGATCTAGTTGAAGAAAATTGGTGCTTTCGCTAGAAGATAAATAATCAGCCTGTGTCCTGTATTCAGCTACTTCATTTTCTATTTTCTCAATTGCAAGTAGTTGCCTGGTTAATAGATCCTCGTTCTCGATTGCCTTTTGTTTTAATGAAGCTAATATCTTTTTTATCAAGTTCTTTGCTGTTAAAGTCCTCCTTCGTTCATCCTCGTTAGTAGTGACAACATTTTCAAGAGTGGTGTAATGTTTCTTTAATTTATGCTCGAGTTTTGTGTACTCAGACGAACTTCTAATATTTTCAAAAGTGAATGCGTTTACCTCCAAATCACCCAACTCGTCTATGATTTTGATTACTTCTAATAAACCATTTTGTTCCGTTACTGTGGGTGGTTTTGAGTATATGGGTCCGTCGTTTGCATCAAGAACACCTGATTTTCTTTTTACGGTGTTAATTTTTTTGTTGAATTTAATCAATGAAGCTGCCAATCTTTCCTTTTCTTGAAAATCACTAGTTCTCGGTGGTGGGTTGATCTGATCGAGATCATTGTAGAGTAAATGCAATTTCTTTTCAACAATAATCAAACTTCTGATATCATTATTAGTTACAGAGGCTCGTATTTCCGCATCCAGTTCACTTATTCTAGTACTTATCTGAGTCAAACTTTTAATCCGATCTTCTTCTCGTTCCTTTCTCTCCAAAACCTTGTTAATATCCTGTGAAATGAAACTGTGCGATTCCACCGCCCCCAAATCCAAATTACTCTCTCTTCCATTGTCCCTTTCTTTTTCCTTTTCCTCTAACAGAATTATGCACCTGTTGATTTCATTCAAAATTTGCATATACACATCCTCTTTCCCGTTATTTCTCTTCTTCTTATCCTCAAACCTTATATCCTGTACCTTACTAGCGTTTATCACCAACTGCGATCTCAGCAACTCACAGTTCACTTGTTCGCCGTTTTCGATCTCCCTTTTAATCCTTGCGACATCCGCTTCTATTTTCACAAGTGCGTCCTTTTTTTCGCGTTTGCTTCCTCTAAACGACTGTGTTTTGTTTATGGGCGGCTTGGATCCTGAAGCCCCCATATTTTCGAGTGTTTGCGTGCACTTATTATTTTAAACGGTTATGTTCACGTCTGCGATTCATTAAATTAGTGCTATGTTGGTGTTTTGTGAAATAATGATGCCACGCCTTATCTTATCGCGTTATCTGGATTTTTTTATATATTTGTTGATTATAATTACCGTCGGTTGAGGCACCGGCTAATGTTTGCGCATGATAAGATAATTGATCAACTGAAATAGGAGATAGAAAAAATAGATTGCGTTTTACTTTTTTTTTCTCCAGGTGTCACACCTACACCTGAAAGAGATAAAAAGAAGTAACTTGTAGATAATTGAATGAAAATCTCGGTTTATACCGTGTGTCTCCGGATTACTGGACGGATAGGAAGAACTTTTTTATTGTAAATTTTTCGACAAAAAGTCATTTTTTACAACAAGTTTTGGATGGCCTGAAAACACATTTTTCATTGTCAAATCTTAAATTTACTTTAGAGGGAGCTTAAAAATTAAAAGAAACTGAAATTGTCATAAGAGAAAAGTACCCCTAATTATAATTGTAGAAAAAGATCTTATTTGAAAAAATAATTTATAGTAAAAATTATGTTTACATACCAAATTTGAACTTTATAGAAACAGTTTTATTTAATTTATTTATTTTTATAATTATGTATTTTTGCCGTGTATTAATTCAAAATAGTTGTATTTTGAAAAAAATATAATTTTTTCATCAAAGACCAATGGGCAAATTTAGGATAATATGCCCGAGAGGTGGCGGCAGATAAAAAGTTGATAATAACATTTGCCATCAAAAATGACTTCGACCACTTCAAGGTCAAGTCGATATTCAGTGAGCATCAGTCTGAAAATCGATAATTGCTCTTTTTCCTCTTTTGCGTTCTATGCGACACCTGTTGACATTTAAATTATGAACTAAACATTAAATAAAATATTTAGCTTCAGGAACGGTCCCTAAATTCTTTGTTTGGTTTTTTAAGAGTGACGTTAGCTAGTTTTTCACTTTTTGAAGATGTCTTCATCAAGTTTGAAAGTTTGTTCTCGTTCTAATTGTAACAATCGCCTAAATCGAGGCAAAACTGGATCTCAAGGATGGACATCAGTTATAGGCGAGCGGGTTTGTAACAAATGTGTTTCTAAATCAAGAGATCGAAGCCGTTTAAGTTTGAGAACAAGCAGAGAGACGCTAAGCGCTGATTCAATTGTGATCAATATACCAATAACAAGACATTCGAAAGGCGTTACTGATTGCATTTTTTAATATCAAGAAACACAAGATTGTGAAGATATCAAGAAAAAGGATCTTTTCTTATTATACAAAGAGTTTTATGTAACACCGAACATTTTCATAACGAGAATTTTTCTGTTAAGTATCCATATCCATGCTCGGCTTATTAAACGAAATCAATTTGAAGCTTTAAGCGAGTGTCTTCCACTCCCAGGCTAAGCATGAAGTAAAATTTCGAGTTTAGAAAAGCCTGAAAATTTGGCTCGGGCGCGTAGCGAAGCGAAGCGACCGAGCCAAATTAGGCTTTTCTAAACTCGAAATTTTACTTCATGCGCCACCGCTTCAAAACACTGATTCAATATAAAGCTTAACGGTGTGTTTAATATTTCGTAATAAGTCAGTGTTCTGTATCGGTGGCGCATGAAGTAAAATTTCGAGTTTAGAAAAGCCTGAAAATTTGGTTTGGCCGCTCCGCGCTTCGCGCTACGCGACCAAACCAAATTTTCAGGCTTTTCTAAACTCGAAATTTTACTTCATGCTTAGTCTGGGAGTGGAACAAACTTATTTTAAGTTTCAAATTGAACTCTTTAAAAAAAAAACAACGATCATCTAAAGATTTACGGAATAGACGCTGTAATTGGGACATGTATACTTGAAAGAAAAGCTCCCTGTATGTACAAGTTGAAGCATTAATTGCGATTGATTTGCTACAATTTATAATGGTCATATAGGCAACTTATTTTACACATAACCTCAAAATTAAAGGTGTCAAATCGTATTGGATGCTTTGGTTAGAACATAAAAGTAAAATTTCGAGTTTAGAAAAGCCTGAAAATTTGGTTTGGCCGCTCCGCGCTTCGCGCTACGCAACCCAACCAAATTTTCAGGCTTTTCTAAACTCGAAATTTTACTTCATGCTTAGTCTGCGAGTGGAACAAACATATTTTAAATTTCAAATTGAACTCTTTTAAAAAAAACAACGATTATCTGAAGATTTACGGAATAGACGCTGTAATTGGGACATGTATACTTGAAAGAAAAACTCCCTGTATGTACAAGTTGAGGCATTAATTGCGATTGATTGGCTACAATTTATAATGGTCATATAGGCAACTCATTTTACACATAACCTCAAAATTAAAGGTGTCAAATCGTATTGGATGCTTTGGTTAGAACATAAGAAAATAAATATTGAGAATGTTCGGTGTTACATGAAACTCTCTGTATATGAGAACAGGAATCTTGGTTGACATTAGATCAAGAGCGTGCGTCAAACATTTTCATGAAAATGGTCAGTTTAACTTCTAAGAACTGCCTGATTTGACACCAGCAACAAATAAAGCTCGACTCGACTCTAATTCAATCGTTCAGATACTAGACAGTTTCGTTAAATTGTTAAGATTACAGAGTGGAACCAGTGAAGACGATTCTTTGCGATATGAAACTGGTTTGACTCGTGAACAGTTTAACTATTTCAGTGATCGTATTGGTATAACAAAGAAAGAACGTTTTTCATTTGGTTTATTTATGATGCGATTAAGACGAAATATGACGTACAAAGCTCTTGACATTAAATTCTATCTCGATCGGCGAACGATCAGTAGACGAATTGAGAAAGTACGAAACCCTCTGTATGAAGGATTTCTACCTTTGCAATTGGAAATGACTGAAGAAAGATGTACGTTGCTAATAGACGATCAATCATCATTTGCAAAAGTATTATTTGAACAATTAACAACTGATGTCAGATCAAGTTTAATTGTCATATGCGACTAAACTTATTTGAAATGTGAGAATAGTTCTAACTATGACTTCCAAATCGACTCCTGATGTCCATACAAGAGCTGTAATTGTGTGAAACCTTTCATGATGGTCATTAGTTCAGGACGTATAGTATCTGTTGCGAAGCTATATTCTGGTAAAAAGTCAGATAGACAGATATTAGTTGAGTTCCTTTAAACTGAGAAAGCCAAGCAATTCTTCAAACCTGGTGATATATTTGTTTAAGATCGAGGATTTTGAGATGCTGAGAAATGGTTGCTAGAAAACCAATTTAAGGTTGAAATGATACCCCGTGTTAGTAAACGAAGACTGACTGCACTTGAAACAATAGACAACGCTTCATAACAAAAATTCGATTTGTGGTTGAAACAGTTAATGGTCATTTGAAGAGCAAGTTCAATTATTTTAATGACATCATCAGGAATACCAACATCGAACATGCGTCCTAAGATTTAATGGTTACCTGCGCAATATATAATTAAATCTGATCAAGGACATCAACTTGAATATGCTAGCACTTTAAACGACATATTACATATGCCAAAGAAGTAAGAGGAAGTGATGGCAACAAAGAATATCAATAGCACTAAGTCCTGATTCATAGAGAAATCGATGGAGGAACTAGACATACTATCACTTATGCTAGATCCGCTCAGATCATTTGCACTTGGAACTTATCAGCTTCGACAAGCGCCGTCATACTATTTTCAAATTAATAAACATAATGGTTCATTCA
Organism: Philonthus cognatus; assembly: GCA_932526585.2. Taxonomy (NCBI): domain Eukaryota; kingdom Metazoa; phylum Arthropoda; class Insecta; order Coleoptera; family Staphylinidae; genus Philonthus; species Philonthus cognatus. The sequence continues at coordinate 6,014,564 of OW052249.1, read as the reverse complement.
AGTATCGAGTTCTAAAAGACAATATTATTGACTACGATGATTACTTACGATTAGCGCGATCCGTCAACAGCACGTGTGTTGTGCTCCGCTTTAAAGTGATGTTTCTTATGGAATTTTGTACTTGAAATTGTTCATCTTTGGTGAGGTTGATATCTATATAGTTGTGCGTTGATATATGCAGTTTTTATATTATTTAATTTTTAATAACCTTGTTTAAATTCATTTATGAATAATTGCCGTGTATTGTGAACTAGCCAAATTCTCTACGTTATTTTTTCTGTGGCAAGGTCGTTTTCTTTATCGGAGACGAGCTCGACTCATACAGAACAAAAAAAGAATACAGTTCAATGCACTCAATTATTTTAATCATTTTAATAATTTAATTGAAATGAGTCTTTGATAATAAATAATTGCATCCTGCATAATCCTACTGTTGTCATTATATGTCATAACCGTGGTCTTCTTGTGTTGTCTTACGTTAGTCACTGCGAAAGACCGTGCAGTGTGAAAAGTTACCCAGTTTTTCCAATCCATAATCACTTATTATTCTAACTATTGATTACTACTCAAAATGTCTAAACCGAATAATTTAAAATCAGCAATAAAATGTGAAGGCGGCTGTGGGAATACTGTCGTCAATCCAGTGTCGTGCCCCACTTGTGGAAAATCTGGACATCCTAGTTGTATCGAACGACATAACTGTACCACTCTTTCGGATTTAATGACCGCAGTACAGCAATTACAAGGCTCTGTAGACAAGCTATCTAAAGACAGTGATGAACTTCGGAAGGAAAACATAGAACTCAAAAAGGTTCTATTATCTATGGACGATATTCGCCAAAAAAATGTTGAATTAACAACTGCACGGAAAGAACTTACTGAAAAATTCATGAAATTTGAATGTACGTTTAATTCTAAACGAAATTCAAAATCATCCACGACTTTCGAACAATCAACTGCTGTACTTACCGGTAAAATAATCCAGGAAATGGCTGAACGGGAGAATAGAAAAAATAGCTTAGTGATATTTGGCCTGCCTGAAGGGAATTTTAAGACGTTGCAAGAACAGATTGATGCTGATGTACGTGCAACACATCAAATACTAGCCATTGTAGAAGTATCGCACAATACTATCAAACCGTTCAGGATCGGCAAATTTGATCCCAATAACTTAAACAGAAAGCGTCCTTTGAAAGTGAATCTTAATAGTGCCTTGCATGTATCTGAAGCAATTAAAAACTATTCCAAACTTAAATCTAATGAAACTTTCAAGTCAATAAGCATATCAAGAGATCAAACAGAACTGCAAACTGAACTCTATCGAGAGGTAAAAAGTGAACTCGTGCGAAGAAAAGAAGCTGGTGAAACTAACATTCGTATTAAATATATTCGAAATATTCCAACTACACAGGCGAAAGAAATTAACGCATCACATTATTTTTTTTTAATTTAAATATAAAGTTTTGATGTTTAAAAACAAAAAATAACAACAAAGCCAACTGAACTATAATAATGATTTTCAACCCATTTTCTTTCATTAACGACTAAAATAATGTCATAAATAAAAAGAGGAAAAAAGTTAACATGTGATTATAAGACTTAATATCTAGTGTTTCCTCCTCTTGCTCGAATAACTGCCTGACAGCGACGGCTCATACTGTTAATTAATGATCCAATTTCATCCTGGTTAATATCTTCCCAAATTTCCTGCAATCTTTGTCCAAGCTCTTGTTGATTGCTTGGACGCCGAGGAAGTGCTCTAAGGCGTCTGCCCATCGCGTCCCATAGGTGTTCGATCGGATTAAGATCGGGACTCCTGGGTGGCCATTGCATTGTGTTGATACCCACTAGGTCAAGATACTGTTGTACAATTCGGGCACTGTGTGGTTTTGCATTGTCATGCATAAACAGGAAATCGTTTCCTCCAAAGGGAGCAAAAGGTATTACGGATGGTTCTAAAATGTTTGCAATATAAGACGCTGCCGTGATGCTTCCTCTTGGTATGACCACCAACTCCGTACGAGCCTCTAAAGTGATACCACCCCACACCATAACAGAGCCTCCACCAAACATAACAGTCGGAACAATGTTACACTGCGCATAACGTTAACCTGGCCGTCTGTACACATGCATTCGTCTGTCACTGCCGTAAAGACAAAATCTGGACTCGTCGCTAAACATAACATTAGCCCAATCGGCCTGTAACCAGTTTACATGTTCTTGCGCAAATGTTAACCTGGCTCTGCGATGGTCTGCGGTTAATTGTGGTCTTTTTCCGCTGTTTTCGGAGTTAAATTAAAACCACGTAACCTTTTTCTGATGGTAACGGAACTTACATGAACATTGTGGATCTCTGCGAGCATATTTTGTAGCCTAGGAGCCGTAATAAACCGTTCGCGTAACGTCTGCATCATTAAAAAACGGTCTTGAACAGCAGTTGTGGCCCTTTTTCTCCCTTGTCCTGGCCTTCTTGAGTATGCCTGAGTTTCCCGATGTCTCTTCAAGATACGGGATACGGTCGATTGATTAACACCAAGACGCTGACTGATGTAACGCTGACTCCTACCTTCTTCTGCAAGTGTAACCACAATAACAGCTTCTTCACTGCTTAAATTAAGATTCGGACGTCTATCCATATTCATTCTTCACTATTTAGCACTTAATTTTAACAATTACTTGAAAACAAACTCAAAAAGAAATTTTATATGAACCTTTCTTACAGTCAGAATAACGAAAAGTGCTTCATTTTATTTATTGACAGAAAACCATGAGAACAAAAGACAAAACACAACATGTAAAACAGCATGCTTGATAAGATTTCTTATTGTAAAAATATGTTTGTGTTCAAAGAAAACTCGATTCCAAGATATCAAAAAAATCACAAATGATGCGTTAATTTCTTTCGCCAGTGTATTATCAACAAGGATTCTGAACATTCGGAAAACTAAATATGCCCGGAAGTCAACGTTTGAGCTTATACTACCAGAATGTTCGCGGAATTAGGTCTAAAGCTCACTTATTTTATGCAAGTTCATGTAATTCTTGTTTTGATATTATATTCTTAAGCGAAACTTGGTTAAAGGACTCAGTTAATGACTCAGAATTATTTAATGCAAATTATAATATTGTACGACACGACCGCAATTTTTCTCTTACACATAGAACTACTGGGGGTGGAGTATTAATGGCTTTTGTCAAAAATATTTTCTTTGAAAAAATTGATACCAGTAATATCGAAGTATCGGTCCCATTAATTGATTTCATTGCATGCAAGTGTAATATTAACTCATTTCATTTTTACACAATCGCTATATACATACCTTCTGATGTGACAACTGATATGTTAGACACTTTTTTGAAGCCTTAGAGCTGCTTATTCTTGATAAGCCAGTGTTGATTATTGGCGATTTTAGTCTACCTAGTTTTGATGGAGAGCATAATGTAAATGATTCTAAGACTCAATCCCTTACCAACTTCATAAATATTTTACACTTGCAGCAATTTAATAAAATTATAAATAACAACAATAGACTTCTCGACTTAGAATTAAGTAACTTTGATTGTAAAATACACGTGGAACATGATAGCCTCCCTTTTGTTGCTGAAGACTCACATCATGCCGCATTGTTTATGAATATGCAACTTAAAACAAGTAATAAACAACAACTATTTCCTACAAATGACAATAAATTATTTAATTTCAAAAAAGCATATATTTTAACTTGTATTCTGAGCTACTTAATGCGGACTGGTCGCCTCTAGAATCGTGCAGTACTTCCGATGAAGTAACCGGTAAATTTTACAATATATTATACAACGCCTTAAACAGAAATGTGCCGATGTATACTTTAAATAAAAATAATAATTTTCCTCCGTGGTTTACAACAGATATTAAAAGAAATGTGAAACTAAAATTGCATTCTCATCGGAAATGGAAATCAACTGGGTATCCTTTCTATTATTCAGAATTCCAAAGGTTACGCAACCTTACAAAATCTCAAATCTCCTCGGCGTATAAAGAATATCTTAGAAAAATTGAAATTGATCTTACAAAAAATCCTAAAGACATTTGGAAATTTATCAGGCAAAAAAAAGGAATATCCAGAATTCCTAGTCAACTGGATCATGATGGTATTGAACTAACGTCACCGTTGTCAATTGTAAATGGCTTTGAAAATACTTTCTCAAAATCATATCTGCCAAAAACAACAGCTAAACTTGACGATATAGTTTCTAATCTTGAATCTTTTTCCATTAGTCATACTAACGAAAATGTTGTTGTAAATAGTATAAGTAAATTAAAGAATTCTTCAGTGTGTGGCGATGATCAAATTCCAAGCTTTTTAGTTAGAGATTGCAAATACATCCTTGCAAAACCACTGACTATTATATACAATCTAGCTATACGGACCTCGACATTTCCTGAGATATGGAAAACTGCTATTGTTACGCCTGTATTTAAGAAAGGCGATCCATGTCTTACTTCTACATATCGGCCAATTGCCCTTTTATCAAACTTTGCTAAAGTGTTTGAGCATATAATTTATAACTCTATTTATAATCACATCCATAAGTATCTGTCTCCATTTCAGCATGGTTTTTTATCGGGCAGATCGATCTCAACAAATTTAGCTGTAGTTACTCAAAATATAAGTGAATCTATCGATAAACGATTACAAACCGACGTTATCTATACCGATTTTCAGTCGAGCATTTGACTCAATTAATCACAACTTATTGCTGCATAAACTAAATAGTTTTGGATTTACTAGTTCATCTCTTGAATTTATGTCTTCATACCTCAGTAACAGAGTGAACTATGTACACTTTAGATCTAACATGTTTGTTAGTACGTCAGGGGACCCTCAAGGATCGAATTTGGGTCCGCTTCTATTTATTGTTTACATCAATGATCTGATAACCTCTATTTCATGTCCGGTATTAGCATACGCAGATGATATAAAAATATATTGCACATTTAAATGTGTTGATGATGCTCTACTACTTCAGAATAACCTTGATCATATTACACACTGGTGTTTAGTAAATAAAATTGTATTGAACATTAGTAAGTGTCTTGTAGTGTCTTACCACCGTAAGAATACACCTATACAATTTATCTACCGCGTTCAGGACGATATTCTTGAACGTAACACTCAATGTAAAGATTTGGGGGTTTTATTTGACAGCAGATTATCCTTTTCGGAACACATAAAATGCACATCAACCTCTGCATTAAAAACGCTAGGTTTCTTAATGCGTACATCCCGTCATTTTAAGGACCTCACGTTGTTAAAAACTTTATACTATGCTCTTGTTAGGAGTAAGCTTGAATTCGCATCGATTGTATAGTATCCATATTATAGCAACGCATCTGTGTCAATTGAGCGTGTTCAGAGAAGGTTTCTGAAATTCTTGTCATTTAAAACTCACGGCACGTACCCGGATGTATCTTCTGATTATGTGAGCTTATTAAATGAATTTCAGTTCGTCTCTTTAACATCACGGAGAGAAGAATTCAGTGCAACGTTTTTGCGTAAATTAATTGAAAACAAAGTTGACTGTCCGCAATTACTCTCTAAGATTAATTTTCATGTTCCACGTATATTGTCAAGACACAGCAGCACATTTCATATTCCACACTCAAGAACAAATATTTTACGTAAGTCACCCATCTTTCATATGTCTGTTAATTCAAATAATTTATTTAGCGATATTTTTGTTGGTGACCATGTATAAAACTTCATACCATAAATTAAAAATTCTCTTGTACTTATATTCCTTAGTTGTATCTTTTTGTGCTATTTTTGTATTACTATTTAGTTTTTATTTATATTTTTGTCGCTGTATTGGTCTTCCGTTGGGCAAATAAATATTATTATTATTATTATTATTATTACTTTTATATTGATTACGCTGACTATGTTTGGATAAACTGTCGTTTGTTTTCAAGATACAAGAAGAACAAAAACTATTATCAAAATGTACTTCTCAATTTGAACGGTTCTGATTGTTGGTTATACATGCGGTTATTTCGCAGGAAGTAGAACTGCTGGTTGCTGCAGTCACATCATGACAGTTATCTGGTATCTTGTACATGCTTGGAAAATTGACGATCTGAAGTCTCTTGCAGCAAACTTGACCACTTTTTCGACAACTTAGCTCCAGTAGATGTTGGTGATGAAGATGATGATTAGTATGAATTTTGAATAATGTTTATAATGATGATTAAATAAAATTAACAATTGCTGATTTTGAGACTGATGCTCAATGAATTTTGGGTTGACCTTGAAGTCATTTTTGATGACAAATGTTACCATAAACTTTTTATCCGTAGCCATCAATCGGGCATATTATCTGAAATTTGCCTATTAATCTTTGTTAAAAATAAAAGAATATGACCGTTTTCATTAAATATTGAAATCATCAATTTTTATAAAATTTGATAAAAAAATCTTACAATGTTTTTAACGCTGTTTTAACATCAAGATTTTAAAAATCAACGGATATCTTAAATATTCCAGAAAAAAATAACAAACGCCAAAACCGCCAAGAATTTGGAAGATAACGGAAATCTTTTAAATTTACCAAAAATATAATTATTTTGATAATTAACGGATATTTTGGAAATTTACGAACAAAAATTATGAAAATCCTAAAAAATTCATGAAATCTAGCAAAATATTAAAACTGTCAAGATTTCTAAAATAAAATAAAATCTAGAAAATTTTGAAAAAGTTTTGAAAATGAATAAAAATATTTGGAAATTCACAAAATATCGTCGAGGTTTTCCAAATTACCCAAAATTGTAAAAAAATCATTTTTCAATGTAACGAACATTTAGGAAATTTACGAAAACTGTTAAGATAAAAAAAAAGAAAACCAAAAGTCAAGAAGAAAATATAAATGAACGAACATCTTAAAAATTCATGAAAAGTATAAAAATGTTTAAATTTACCGAAAATTAAAGGAATTAACGTACACTGCTAAGATTTAAAAAATCAACGAAAATTCATGAAAAGTGTAAAATATTTTGAATTACCAAACATTTAAGAAATTCAGGATACCGTTAGATTTTTGAAAATTAACGAAACTCTTGGAATTTCATGAAAAATATCAACATTACAAGGAATATTTAGTAAATTCATGAAAATTGGCATGACTTTGAAAATTGCAATAAATTTGAAAAATTGAAATAAATTTTTAAAATTTATGAAAATCGTATCGAACTTTTTTAAATTCACGAACATTTGGGAAATTCAGGAAAACTGTCAGAATTTTTAAAATTAAGGACAATATTAGAAATTTACAAAAAGCGTTAATAATTAACTAAAACTTTGGAAATTCTAAAATCTTGAAAAGTCACAAAAATTTTCAAAAATCTAAACCAGTGTCTTTCACTCCCAGACTAAGCATGAAGTAAAATTTCGAGTTGAGAAAAGCCCTAAGAATTTGGATTTGATGCGCAGCGTCTAAATCCAAATTCGGGCTTTTCTCAACTCGAAATTTTACTTCATGCGCCACGCGTACAAAAGACTGATTTAAAGTGAAGATATTAGCATTTCAAACTGAGAAATATCACATATGCCAACTGTCACAATAATCTAAATGTCATGTGACATTATAGAATCTGACATTATAAATTATATTTGTTTGCTCTATTTGTATATTGTTTGTGGTTTTATGTTTTAATTTATTTTATTTAAAAATCCTTGTCATATGTTTGAATCAGTTCTCCTCGTGTGAAATATTTTCAACTTTATATCACTTCCGGTTCTACCGGAAGTAGCACCAAGTTTGTTATTTTAAATAGAACACCCTATATATTAGTATTTTTTTAGGTTCCTCGTTTAAATTGTAACATATTTTCTTCGAACATATGTACACTTAACTCTTATAGTTTTCAAGAAACAAAAATATTTCTAAAATTCTGACCTCTAAAAGGCAACTTGAAATCTATCGGTAACTTTTCTTAAGAATAAGATAAAAATATGATTTATATCTCTACTTGTACCTCGAGGATGCCTCTATGAGTGAATTAATTGGATATTGTCAATTTTCACAATAAGTGTTCTCAAAATGGAATTATCGTAAATAAACGTTAAATATGTAAATTAAATGTGACATAACAGACTTACTTTTAACTGTCATGGGCGTATTCAATAGGACGAATCATTTTTAATAATATTATAACTGTTAACACTTGCAACTAAAAAAAAAAAATAATGAGATTTTTTCCGATTTCTAAGTTTTTTTGAAAAGAAACTGGTAACATTTTATAGTATCCAAATAAAGCATCAAAATTAATTAAACGTAAATACCAATATTTCAAAAATGATATATTTTGAATTTTAAATAATAATTTTTATTTTATATAAAACTTGAAAAATTCAATTGATATTGACAACAGTTGACACATCTTCAAAATTGTTTATAGAGGGTTTTTTTCCTTTTAAGAAATTCGATAGCTAACGCCATCTAATGCTCTACAGGGTGTCTACGCTAAACCGTTCGTTAAAAGTTTATGGGGTTGCCGTTGCAATAAAAATTTGAAAAAATCCTTGTCATATGTTTGAATCAGTTCTCCTCGTGTGAAATATTTTCAACTTTATATCACTTCCGGTTCTACCGGAAGTAGCACCAAGTTTGTTATTTTAAATAGAACACCCTATATATTAGTATTTTTTTAGGTTCCTCGTTTAAATTGTAACATATTTTCTTCGAACATATGTACACTTAACTCTTATAGTTTTCAAGAAACAAAAATATTTCTAAAATTCTGACCTCTAAAAGGCAACTTGAAATCTATCGGTAACTTTTCTTAAGAATAAGATAAAAATATGATTTATATCTCTACTTGTACCTCGAGGATGCCTCTATGAGTGAATTAATTGGATATTGTCAATTTTCACAATAAGTGTTCTTAAAATGTCAATATCTAAGTACCCTCTTAAATATCTAGTAATTCAATTTTTTTAAATGGAATGACCAAATTTTTATCACATGGTACGATTTGGGTTAAAGTTTTCTACAAAAAAGTATTATGAAACTAAAGCAAGTAGTTTTCAAATTATTTCGAAAATTCGTTATTCGTTATTCGTCGCAAATATGCAGGGAATAATGCGCGCATAAGTTGCAATTGAAATTTAGTAGGCCAGTAGTATGCTTTTGTTTTGTCGCGATTGCATTGCGAAATGTCAAATAATGAAAAGAATTAGGACAAAGTTTTACAGAAATCAACAAAATGAATAATTACACAAATCAACAAATTATCAATTTGTTCTTTATACATGGCAACTGCCAATTGAACAAAATTTGATTCCAATCTTCTAAATCTTGTTTTATTCATCAGCGGCAAATGTGGATAAGTTTCATTAAATATTCTACATGTTCGAGTACCAATTCTATCGCAGTTGCCATGTATAACGAATAAATTGATAATTTTTTGATGGGTGTATTTATTCATTTTGTTGATTTCTGTATAACTTCGTACTAATTGTTTTTATTATATGACAAAAACAAAAGCATTACTACTTGCCTACTAAAATTTAGTTGCGACTTATGCGCGCATTATTCCCTGCATAAAGGCGGCGAAAACCGAATCTTCGAAATAATTCGAAAACCACTTGCTTTAGGAGTATAGTTGTTAATACTTTTCTGTAGGAAGTCTTCCCCCCAATCGTACCACTAGATGAAAAATGGGTCATTCCATTTAAAAAAAATTAAATTACGAGATATTGAAGAGGACACTTCGATATTGACATATTAAGAACACTTATTGTCAAAATTGACAGTTTCCAATTAATACACTCATAGAGGCATTCTCTAAGTACAAGTAGAGATATAAATCATATTTCTATCTTACACTTAAGAGAAGTTATATATAGATTTCAAGATGCCTTTTAGAGGTCAAAATTTTAGAAATATTGTTTTTGCTTGAAAACTATAGGAGATAAGTGTACATATGTTCAAAGAAAATATGTTGCAATTTAAACGAGGAATCCAAAAAATGACTAATATGTAGGGTGTTCTATTTAAAATACCAAATTTGGTGCTACTTCCGGTAGAACCGGAAGTGATATAAAGTTAAAAATATTTCACACTAGGAGAACTTATTCAACCGTATGACAAGGATTTTTTTCAAATTTTTAGTGCAACGGCAACCCCATAAACTTTTAACGAACGCTTTAGCGTAGACACCCTGTATAGTGGCATCGTCAATGACACGAATGCACAAAGTGCATATGCATGTCACTGTTTTGTCCACAAACGAGCTAAATTTTTTTTGTGAAATCAGAAAACAAATATCAAAATTAAATCTGTTATTAGTATTCCGGCACCGGATACCCACAGACGCGTTTTGGACTTCAAGGTCGTCGTCAGTGTAGTCCCGAGGAATACTTAACATTTCTGACTAAATTAAGTCAATATGTGGAAACTATTAAGAAATTCGATAGCCAACGCCATCTAATGCTCTATAGGGGCCACACTGACGAGGTCCTTGAAGTCCGAAGCGCGTCTGTGGGTATCCGGTGCCGGAATACTAAACACAAATTCAATTTTGATTTTTCATGAAATGAATTTATAATAAAAAGACAGCGAAAAAACTCTTTGAAGTTTAGTATTAAACAACCATGCATGACTTCCTTATTTATACCCTTTATAATACACAATAACAAATCTGTTCTTGGCAAAAAATCTGTAGGATTACTGTAAATTTTGGAGAATTTAAAATTTAAATACCTAAATGAGGGGGCGGCGAATTTGGCCTCCGCCCCGGTCGGTTGAAACTCACGCTACGCCACTGTGTAACTCCAAAACATGCTGTTTTAGTTTTTTTTCAAAGTTTTGTCGCTATCAATACAAATTTTACGTTGTTTACAAAATAAAAACTGTTCATCGACTTGAAAGTAATAGTAGAAAATCAGTGGACCTCAATTGCTTTTACTTCTAAACTGATTAGATAATTCAATGAGGATGCACTATTTGACATTCAAGATAAATTAAGTGATTCATTACTTGTACAAAATATCATGGACGTTTAAAATAATTTTTAAAACACAATCTGATAACAAAACTTTATTTTATAAAAAAAAACATTTTCATACGACTATGTACTTATAATTAAAATACATATATTTCTTATAGAATCTATAAACAACTTCCAACAAATTTTATATAAAAATATATATTATTCACTATGGCATTTTCTTAATCTAAATTGAAGTTATTTTAAGTGGTGGGCTTAGACATTCAGTCGAATCCGACAAAGTGTGCATGATATCATCAATATCATCCCCACTGCTCTCGCCCTCACTTTGATCAATATTCACTCCCCTTCCGGTCAGCATAACTTCAGGATTAGACTTTTTGATCATGTTAATAGTCACCACATCCATCCTCGATATCCTTCCCAATTTAACATTGAGCAGCTTCTTAAAATCCCTCATATTAACCTCTCCCTTCTCATCATCACTAGAAGATTTGTCATTTTCAAGTTTAATCGCCTCACTTTTCTGATTTTCCACTTTACAAGCTTCTAAGGGTTGCATAGAAACTTGCTGATCAAGTAAATCATTTTGACTAACGCACTGGATTTTATTCAATTGATCATGCACTATCAAACTCCTTCTAACTTTATTGACATCAGTTCCTTCAGCTAACTCTTGCAAAGCTGTGATTGAATCCCTGGCGAACGCTATAGCGATCCGTCTTTCGTATTTAATTTGCCTATTCTCAAAAATATCAATATCCTCCAGTTTTGTGATGTAGCGCAGAAAGCTTTCTTTAAGAAAATGAAAAAGTTGATCGTTTTTAGTACCTTTGAATGTCAAAACTTCGTCGCGCAACTCCGACATTTCTATGCGGATCTTATCTATGGCTCGGAAGCTTTTTTCCTCAATGCAAATTTTTCTTGTGTAAACATCGTTTTTGGTTTTCTTCACCTTTTTCTTCCTGCGCTCCAAAGTTGTAGGTTCGAAAGAGAATGAAGCTTCGGAAAGTGGGGTTTTCGGAATATCCGAGTCAATTTTTTTCAATTTTTTCTTTGAGCGTTCCAAAGTTGTTGAATCTAACGAGAATGAAGCTTCAGAAAGCGGACTTTTTGGAATTTCTGATTCTGATTTATTTTCTGTAACCACTTTATTTTCGTCATTTGGAGTTCTAATAGGTTTTAAATTACTTTCAGGAACATTCGAATCAACTTCCTCTTGAATCTTCTGATCTTCTTCTTTTTCGGCATCGTTGCTTTTATTATTCTCCTCCGAATCTCTGCATTTGGTAATTTCTTCAATAAATTGATCGCACTTACTCACGTACTCATCGAAAGTTTTTTGGTACTTTTCCTTCAAATCAGGGCTGATTTCCTGGAGTAAATTCTGCACGAACAACACCTCTTTTTCCAATCCATCATAAACACCAGGATCCCTTGTTTTGTCCTTTTCTTTCAGCCTTTTTATGCGTTTGCTGATGGAATCGCATTTTCTTTTAATAATACCAAAACGTTTAGTTTGACTTTGACGTATCGGTGTGTTTCTTTCTAATGAGCCTTTGGACGATTTACCGCCCATGTTGTTGGACTAAGTGCTATTTTCACAAATGTGGCGCTGTCAAAACGCCCGTGTTGACCTTATCAGGTGTGTGCTTTTTGATAAGATAAATTACGCGGAGCATTGTCGAGTTGTGTTTATGTTTGCAAGATTTTGTGGGATTTGCAGTAGAAATATATGGTGACTACTTTTGTTGATTTAGGTCAAAGTAAAAAATACTATTTTTATCTTTAGATGTTCGGAAGTTGTTAGATTTTATAATTTTATTTATTTTTCCTAATTCTGGTTATTCAAAATAGATATTGATAGTAGTTGATTTCTTATCAAACGTGCGTTTAGTTAAAAAAAACAACCTGTTAAACATGTAGCATTATCATTGAGCGAACAAATCACATTAGCTGTGCAAGGTCAGATTTTTTATCGAGATTTTCTTCAGCGCAAGCGCAGGATTTCTTTACAATTCTTTAATCTGTGAAAAAAATTAGCAAAAACCATATACAGAGAGTTCTATGTAATACCGAACATTGTCATAATAATAATAATAATAATAATATATTTATTCGTGCAAATACCAATACATAGTTTACACATGTCAAGAAGGATATATATAATATATAGAGATAATGTAAGCATAAAAATAAATTCAACATAATAAACAGGTTAAAATAAGTGTATACATTAGGTGGTAAAATGACAAAAAATTGACAAAACAAACGAGTTAAAATAAGTGTATAAATAAAAGCAAACAAACAATACATTATGTAATAAATAATAAAAAATGTAAAATTTTATATGTATAAAAGAACGATAACTCACAAAAAAAATCTATTCGGACACACAAATAGGATCCACATAAGGAGTAATATAATGAATTCATCACGCATTAAAATCAAACGTTAAAAAATCCTCAAAACTATAAAATGCGTTAACAGTTAACATGTTCTTCATTTCTTGTTTGAACTTTTTTAGATCAAGTTGTCGCAAAATAGGTGGTAATTTGTTGAAAAATTTTACCCCATAATAACTTGTTCCAGTTTGACTGCGCGATAATCCGAGTTTAGGCTGGTACATATTTTCCTTGTTCCTTGTGTTGTGAGTATGGATGTCATCGTGTAACCTGTAATTATGGGTAATGTCAATATCCCTAGCATAGCAAAATGTTGCTTACAATCATCCTGGTAATTAATACCTGCAACAATCCTAATAGCTCTTCTTTGCAAAGAAAATAACCTATAGCGACATAAAGAATGACCCCATATAATTATACCATAGGCTAAGTAAGTGTGAACTAAGGAGAAGTAAGCTGAGCGAACCATCGATGGAGATAGGTTGCTATGCAAGTTACGAAGTAAAAAGATCGATTTGTTTACTTTCCTAGCTATATTTTCTCCCTGTTCAGACCACAATACGCCTTGGTCCAGATACATTCCTAAGAATTTCACTGCTTCATTTCCCTGAATTGACTTACTCAAGGAGAAAGTTCTTGTGACCGTCTTTTTCTCATTCAGATTTAACCTATTGCTCGTAAACCATGTTTCAGCTTGAGCTAGAGTAGCTGTATTTATTGAGCTTGCAGTATTAACATCTCGGCCGGTTGCAATTAAGGTGGTGTCATCTGCAAATTGGATCACTCTGCAACCATTTACGTACATAGGAAAATCATTTATATAAATAAGAAAAAGTAACGGTCCGATAATCGAGCCCTGAGGCACCACGTAATTTATGGGCAATGGTTCTGAAAGGGTGCCACTGCAAAATACCGCCTGTTTTCTATTTGTCAAATAACTTTTTATTAGTTGTTGGCTGGTCCTGTGAAAATTATAGAAACGTAATTTTTCAATAATAATCTCATGCGGAACACAGTCAAACGCTTTACTTAGATCTAAAAATGAAGCGATTGTCGTTTCGCCTGTTTCAAAGGATTTGACAATTTGATGAGTAAGATATAATACTGGATTAACTGTCGATAGCCCTTGACGGAGGGTTACTGTTACTTACAAAATAGTCAATAATTTGCAGTGACATCACCTTTTCTATGATCTTTGCAAAGATAGGAAGCAATGATATGGGTCTGTAATTATTCATATCGTCTTTATCACCCTTTTTATGAATGGGAATAACTTTTCCTATTTTTAGTTGATCAGGAAATTCACTAGATGTTATAACATAATTAATTAATTTTGTTAGTGGTTCCAGGATAACCTCAGCAACATTTTTATTACTTTGATATTAAGGCCAAATATATCACAGCTATTATTTGTTTTTAGATTTTTTATAACACTACAAACAAGATCACACGAGACATTACTCAAACAGAAACTAGACTGACAGTTTATCACAGATGATGCTATCACAAGGGGATCTATATCACAGTTTATTATTTGACTAGCAATATCGCTTCTAATTGAAGTAAAGAATGTATTAAAGCTTGTAGCTGTTATATCACAAGTTGAGGTAGTACTAGAATTAGATGCCCGCTTTCTATTAATAATATTCCACATTGCTTTTGTGGGATTCGGTGCTGACCTAATGTCCGTATCATTTACTGGAATTTTTGCTGATTTTATTGCGTACTTATAGGATGTTCTTAACTGTTTTTTAAGATTAATCAGATATGGAGTAGCATTTCTATTACACATTTCTTGTATTAAATGTAGTGTTTCTCTCATTTGTTTAATCTCCATATTAAACCATCTTGTATTAATTCTATTATTACCTCAAAGTGTTTCAATATAGTACCCATAAAGCTATTACACATGAGATTAACATCACAGAAAATATTACTCCAGTTTTCTTGTGCTAACAAATCATAAAACAAATTAATGCCCTTTGCTGTAATTGGTCTAATTACCCGGCAATGTTTAGGAGAACTGGTTTTAATTACAGTACTTAATATAATACCATCGTGATCAGAGAAGTGAATTGAAATTCGTTTTACTTCTACCAGTTCTAAATCAAAATTAATGAAAAAATTATCTAAACATGCACTCCCTCTAGTAGGAAAATTTACAAGTTTGTAAAAACCAAAACTGCTCAGAAAATCGCACAGTAGCACTGTTTCATTACAGCTATTAATAAAATTAACATTAAAATCTCCACAGATCATAACGAAAATTGTTCGTTTAAGTACACATAAGCATACGTTGTACATTTTCCGACGCTCGGTTTTTTAAACGAATTTATTTCGAAGCTTTAAACGAGTGTTTTCCACTCCCAGGCTAAGCATGAAGTAAAATTTCGAGTTTAGAAAAGCCTGAAAATTTGGTTTGGTCGCGTAGCGCGAAGCGCGGAGCGGCCAAACCAAATTTTCAGGCTTTTCTAAACTCGAAATTTTACTTCATGTGCCACCGTTACAAAACACTGATGCAATATAAAGTTTAGCGGTGTGTTTTAAACTTCGTAATAAGTCAGTGTTTTGTACCGGTGGCGCATGAAGTAAAATTTCGAGTTTATAAAAGCCTGAAAATTTGGTTTGGCCGCTCCGCGCTTTGCGCTACACGACCAAACCAAATTTTCAGGCTTTTCTAAACTCAAAATTTTACTTCATGCTTAGTCTGGGAGTGGAACACACTCTTTTCAAATTTCAAATTGAATTCTTAGAAAAAAAAAAACGATTATCTAAATATTTACGGCATATACGCTGAAATTGGGACATATATACTTGAGAGTATGTACAAGTTGAGTTATTAATTGCGATTGATTGGCTAGAATTTATAATGGTCACATAGGCAACCTGATTTACACATAACTTAAAAATTAAAGATGTCAAATTGTATTGGACGAAAATGTTCGGTGTTACATAAAACTCTCTGTATGTATTAGTCTATATCGCGTCTTCTGGTCGAAAAGCGTCCACTCGGATGCACTACTTTTAGGAGCATTTTGCAACAATGCGCATGCCCGGTTTTACCGCTCGGAGAAATTCAAACTGATTAGCTGTTATAATATATTTGTACTTTTCATATTTAAAATATGAATATACGTTACTGAAACAGAAAATCAAAACATCAAGCGTTAATCGATCAAACCGACAAAAAAATGAATCACTAATGTTTTTTCAATGTTTGAATGATTTATTTTTCTGTAATTTCTGTTTTTGACTTTTAATTACCTTTAAGTAATCATATTTATAAACATTTGATGTCTCTTTACAATAGTTTATTGTGGATTATCACCATTTTTTTTCCTTATTTTTCTATAAAACAACACAATTTTGTCAATTTTTGAAGTTAACATCACAATAATATGTTTATCAAGATAAACTTTTATTTCATTTTTTGTCAATTAGTTCATACCATCAAATACCTACCTAGTCTTTATTTTAAACTTCTCAATATTTCAGTATTTTATACGCGTGGCGCATAAAGTAAAATTTCGAGTTTAGAAAAGCCTAAAAATTTGGTTTAATCGCGTAGCGCTACGCGCTACGCAATCAAACCAAATTTTAAGGCTTTTCTAAACTCGAAATTTTACTTCATGCTTAGTCTGGGAGTGGAAAACACTCGTGAGGTTTGTTTGTTCTCTTGCGTTGAAAAAGTTGCTCATGTTGAAAATTATGTCTGTAAGAGGGTCTGCGAATTTCTTTAGATTATTTTTAAAATAACAATGGTTATCGAATAATAGCGATTTCTCCTACACAATTTGTTACTTTTGTTTTTGTTGTTAACCTTCTTCCTTGCTATGGTTAGGTGAAAGAAGTTTTGTTTAATGTTTGGTCCTACATATTTTTGTTTCTCTTTATGCTTTTCTATTGGTGTTAATTTTTGTTTTCATTCCTATAAATATCACAGACTTAGAAACGATCCGAGCTATTTATTTTTTTCAGAGAAAATATTTCCCAGAGCACACAGCTTGAATTAAAGTTTATATCGGACATAATCTTCAAGTTAAATTAAAACTTATTTAACTTTAAATATTCAATTTTTTATGTTGTTGTAGGATTACATTTTTATCTTTTTTTTAATTACTCAATATACCGAGTGTCTGGGATAAGGGGCGAACATAGGAATTTAACATGTAAAATTAAATCTGTGTAATTATTAGCTCCCCTATTCATTTCAGAGAAAAATCGCAAAGGAATATTTTTTAGAGTATTAAAAACTGTATTAAATGTATCGATTTAATTTACGTTTGTGCCAAAATCCATATCAAAATGCTACCAAAGAAATTTAAATGATGAAAAATAATTAATGCATGCTTGTCGTTTGGGATAAATCATAAAAATAACACGTGATTAATGGAAGAAAGATAATTAATTTATTATCAAGATAATTTATAGTGGTGTCAGATTACAAACACTTCGTGATTTATTTTTGTTTATATTTTTATTTTACTGTATCTACGCCCAATGGGAAATGTTAGAGCAAGTACTCAAAAAGTTCTCCATTCTGGTGTAAACAATAACCCAATCTGTTATAAAATGCCTGCCTTACATTAGCCAACTGCCTATCTGTAATTAATCTGCAATTCACAAAAATTGCTTCCCGCAAAGATTCAATATTTGGATAGCGTTTTTTTAGAAATTTTGTTTTTCAGGTGACCCCATAAAAAGAAATCGCATGGTGTTAAATCAGGAGATCTTGGTGGCCTGTTGATAGTGCCACCGCGACCAGCCCAAATATATATTTTTTGCGGGAACTGGGTTCTAGTTTGCAAGCGTATCCGTGGATTTTCCTGGGTCCAGTATCGCGTGTTCTGTGTGTTAGGCTCGTTATTAAGAGTGAAGGTGCATTCATCAGTAAAACAGATAGACTGCAAAAAGTTTCGGTCTGTGTTTGATCGATCCTGCATTATTTCACAGAATACACGCCTGCTTTCTTCATCTACTAGTAGTATCTCCTGATGACATTGATGTTTGTGGGGATGGTATCCATGCTTCTCCAGAATCTTATGTACAGAGAATTTAGACACGTTGCACTCACGAGCAATACATCGTATGCTAGTTGTTGGTTCAGCATTTATCAAACCCAAAACTCTTTCTTCCAATTCATTGTTGCATCTTCTGTTCCGTTTGCCTGTAAGGTTAATGTTATTGAATTAGTATTTGTTGAAATTGGACTATTAAAATACCTTTTGAATCATCTGCCCCTACACTTGCTGTATTTTCAAACTTTTTCACAAACTTGGTAATTATTGATACAGACGGAATTCGTCGATTGTTAAATTTAACCGAAAATAAGTCACAAACTCTGCGTAAACTGACGCCACTGTAAAATGTTTGTATAATGAATACCCTCTCTTCATTGGAATAACTCAGATTATTATTCATAACAATTATAATACGTGAATTGATATCTGACTAGCAAAATTATTTTCACTATAACATGACATTTGTCAAACTCATGGCAAGGGTTTTTATTAAATGGTACATTGTTCAACTTATTTTTATTATTTTGAAGGTGGATTCTGGTACAAACTTAAATTAAATGGATACATTTAATATAGTTTTTAATTCTCTAAAAAAATATTCCTTCGCGATTTTTCTCTAAAATTAATAGGGAAGCTAATAATTACACATATTTAATGTTACATGTTAAATTCCTATGTTCGCCCTTTATCCCAGACACTCGGTATAATCAATCTTCATCGTATATCAATAATTAAAGCTTATATTCAATTCTAAATCAATCAATTTTTCAATAAATAGACAAAGTGAACGGTACAAGATTGAATATAAGCTTCAATTTTCATTGAAAATGTTGTTTAAGTTTAACAATTGTGCGCTCAAACTTGGTATTTGTGGGATTGTTTATTATTTCTTTTTTTAAACATTATTTTTAATTCTATAAATAAAATACATAATTTACCTATGACATTAAATAAAAAGTTACTTTTGTACTGTATTTCTACCTGGCGACCAAATGAATATATTATGAAGCAAGCCATGAAGTTTTAATTTAATGTGGTAGCACTGGATAGCACTACATGAATCTGATAAATGGTAATGCAAGAAGTATAATAGCTCGAAACAATAACAGTAACATTTCTAAAAAAAACGTTCAGTCAAGAAAATCTTATGTTCTAAATCAAACATATTGAACACAAAGACGCAAATTCGTCAAATCAAATAATTTGAGTTAATTGTGTCACAACCGTTGCACACTGCCAAATGTAAAAGAAATCATAGCCTACTACAAGTATGAATTGATTTAATCGCCCTGTATATTTATTTAATCACGAAAAAATGAATGAAAGAAAAATTGTACTTTGTGCGTCCTACCAAGAACACAATTTTAAATTAAGAAAAATGCGAATTATACCAATTTGAAACTTATTTAGTTCGGAGTCGATTACATTTTAAGTAGTTAAAGCTGATTTTCGTTTAAATTCGTCTGTTTGTCCTTAAATTCGTACATAAATGGTTCAGAGTTTTTCCGAGATTTCTTTTAACTAATATAGAATAATATATACTACTTACTCTATGCTAATATTCTAACTTCTAACTTAATATATACGATTCTAGTTTGTTTTTCTTATAAATAATTGTAATAAATCCACCTAAATGTTGATGGTTTTGGACAGTTTAAAAAATTGAAAATTTCAGGTAATCTCGTGATTTAATCAATAATACTAACATTTCAAACAAGTAAAGTTTATTCTAGTATTTACACTAATGTCAAAATGATCTGTTAAAATTGGGTGATATTTAGCTAATAAAAATTAACATATCATATAAATTGAATCTTTTGTAAATATCCTAAATAAACTTAAGTTACTTATATCAAACTGAAATTATACAGGGAGTTGGTTTTTAAGTATACATATCCCAATTATTCTGTAAATCTTGACATATTCGTTGTTTTTTAAGAGTTCAATTTAAAGCATTAAACAAGTGTTTTTTACTCCCAGACTAAGCATGAAGTAAAATTTAGAGTTTAGAAAAGCCTGAAAATTTGGATTTGCTGGGCGCGCGAGCGAAGCGAGGCGCGCCCCTGCAAATCTATAGTTTTAGGCTTTTCTAAACTCGAAATTTTACTTTATGCGCCACGCGTATAAAACACTGAAATATCGTAAAGCTAGAAACACATTAAAAACATTTATTTTAAATGAGTTTTGATCAAAATATTAAAATAACAATATACTTACATTTTCTCCACACATTTTAATAATTTTAATAATACAATGTATCAATTAAACTTATTCAGTAATTAAATGACAAAAAATTGGTACTGTTGCGCTACTGCATTAATGGCACTTAATTGATTAATTAAAATATGAAGATTTCCTACAAATTTACCACGATATTTTGATTCTTCTGAAAACTTGTAAATTATTGCTCAAATCTGCCCGCGTGATTTTTTAAAGTTGAGGGGGAGGGCTCGGGAAACCCCCTGCCCCCCATTAGCTACGTTCACGAAATTACATATTCTGGTGATGGTTTATATATAAAAGGCTAAAGACTATGAAGCTGAAAATATATTTTTTTTGTTTTAGCTTTTGCCTGGCCTTGGGAACTTGCCCATTAGCCAACATCATTTATATATTTATTTGTATTTGTATTAATTGTTAACATTACAATTTGTAGTATGCTATTATTTCATACGGACAAACACTAACATTCATACCATACCCAGGGTCACGACGAGAAATTATTTTTAAACAAAGTCTCGCCGTGCACGGGAATCGAACCCGAATTGTAGCTCGCCGAGCAATACAGCCCGGCGACGTTACCGCTCGGCCACCACCTGCCCTAAATATTCATTTAAAAATTAAGTTTATTATGTTTTATGTTTTTCTATTTTAGAAAAAAAAATATACACCAGAGAGCAGAATGATAGTTTTCCTGTTTTTCTAAAAATAAAACTTTTCTGGAAATACATAATTACACAAAATTAAACATAATTCTCTACTTCTATACTAAACAACCACATTCAAGTAATGTGTAATTATCATTAAAACGGTTTATGTTGTTGTGATGTTTAAGAAATTGAATTTTTCTTTGCTCGATGGGATATACATTGACTATAATATCAAAATGTTACAGATTTTAAATTTAAAATACGCTGCCCGCTGGCAATGAGACGTACATTAATTGGTGCTTGGTGTTGAGTTCGTCCTTGCGCAGTGTAAGCTTTCCACGCTATTATTCTCTCTAACAGATCCCGTTTCTGGCCCATGCAGGGAATAGGGAGTTAGCGGTATAGACTAATAAGTATATGGCAAAAACCAATGGCTACGGCATCTATTGCTCTATAGTAGCATCGTCGGAATACTGAACACAAATTCAATTTTTATAGTGAAACAATGTTGCCAAATATGGCGATTTATCACCAATGTGGCAAAGATATTTTTATTTTGCGATTAGGCGATTTTTCGGCGACTTACTACTTATAATTGGCCCTATTTAAGTAATTCCATGTCAAATCAACACAGTCTTTAACCTTATCATCTCGGATTTTTTTAAATGTTGTTCACTTATTGCCTGTGCACAGAAAAGGAAAAATATCAATTGCTAGCAACCAAATTAAAAGAACCCTTGAAAAGTGTAACGTCAACATAGTTTTTTAAAAAATCAGGTATTTATAAATTAATTTGCGAAACATATAATGGAGCATACATTGGTCAGTCTGGTAGAAATTTTGAAATAAGATTAAAAGAGCATTTAAATTCAGTCCGTTTAAAGAATAACAAGTCCACTTTTGCAACTCACTTAATAGAAAACAACCACACCTGCTCAGAAGACAGCATGCTTTCCGTAATCCACTTGTCGGACAAAAGCCGAAAAATGGATTTACTGGAAGCGCTGGAAATTCACAAGTTGAAAGCTAATCTGGAAATTCCCCTCATCAACGACCAGACCGACATAATGTATACTCCCCTCTTTGATGCTGTATTATAAAAACAATATACAATGTATTTTAGGTACTCAGTTTGATAATGACTAGCTTGTAGTCGAAACTATAGTCACTGTAAAAAGTGAATTAAAGTGGTAAAACAAAGTGAAGTGTTTTAATATTATTTTATCAAAGATTCGTTTAAATTCTGTCATCTCAATTTTTTTTTAATTTTCTATCATTTATTTTGAAAATACAAGGCTAACTTGATTTTTTTTAATAACACGGATGGTCAAATTGGTTATATTTGAAAATAGAATTTTCTTCTGAGTTCTGTGATGTAACACATACATATCTTATTCCTTACTTCACTTTTTATTTCTATGTTAGATGTACATTTCGAGACACAAGGTGCTCATTATCAATAACAAACTAAACATCTAACATAAAAATAAAAAGTGAAGTAAGGAATAAGAGTCTTTCTATTTGTGATTAATCACTTCACGTAAACTCGAAACAATACAGTTACATACATATCTTATTTTTAAGCAAAACTTAAAAACTAACAAAATTTTGAAAAATTTAAAATTGGTTCTTTGCTGCCTGAACTTTGACCAAAAAATAAATAAAAGTTAATAACAAATGGAAAAATAAGACATTTACCTGAAACAGAGCATATTTTAATAAAATAAAAAAGCTTAAACACAAAATACACATTTAAATTTAACTTTTTTGTACCTTTTGAAAAAGTAAAGGTGGACATGTGTTACATTACTGAATTCAGAAAAAAAATATTTTCTTAAAAATAATAAATTTGACCACCGTGTCATTAATAATAATCAATTTAGCCTTATATTTTAAAAATAAATGATGGTAGAAAATTTAAAAAAATCGGAGATGATAGAATTTAAACACTTCTAACTATATCCTAAATTTTAACGAGCTCTGCTTAATCGTTCTGAAAATATTTAGCTGTATCCATACTTTTTAGCGACTCTGTATAATAGTTAATGTAATTGTTAATTAACTATATAAATTTCAAAGTAGGATCATAATGGGTTCATATTTAAAAAAAAAAACTCGTTAAACTTTATTTAAGAATTATTTAATGTATCTATTGTAACATCTAAAAAATACAATCAGATCGTTTAAAACATAATTTAGAGAAGGCTATGAATTTTAAATTAGATTGGCACTACTGACTATTAACACATAGTTTACCATAACCTCAAATATGTTCCATCATTCAAATAGCATTCTGAGCAACCGCACGAAAAAAAAAAAATGCCGCCTACTCTAAATCATCATTTAAACGATCGCACGGCATTTTGCAAATAAAACTCAACGAGTTTATTATTTTTCTACATGAACCAATCCTGATCCTACTTTGAAATGTATAGGAATAATTAACAATTGCATGATATTATTTTAAACATTTTTAAAGATGCGATTTTTGAGAAATTCAAAATAAAAATGTTGATTTTGAATAAAAAATTGAATAAAATTGAGAATTATTGTGCTGCATATTATATGCTAAAGAGCGAGACCTGTTTTAGACCTCTAGCTCAATTTGGAGAGCAGTCATCGCAATTTAAAAATTAAGGGATTTGCGATTTCAACCCATTTTACTAAAATTTAAATGCGTATATCTCCAAAACGGCTTAACATTTAATCCTAAAGTTAGATATTTGTCTTAGTCTATAGAATGATAATGAGTGAACACAATTAAAAAAAAAAATTGCAAGTTTGTTGATTTGACATGGAATTACCCATTTGTAAAACTAATAATAATTCAAACATTACATTTTGATAAAAACGTAGACACTATTTTTGTTTTCCTACGGCCAGTTTATTAATAATTGGATTAAAGTGACTTTAACAAAAGTCGACTTTACGTTAAAGTCGACTGTAAATACTAACGCGTTTCATAATCTATTCCCGATCTAACTTAAGGTAACGAGTATAGGTTGGTAACGCCTTTTTATAGTTATTTTAATTATTTAATGTTGCAACCCCTTAATTTTGATTGTTTATATTTCAATTATGTCATTGGAACTGTCACAACTAACAATAAGTAAAAATAATAGAGGAATTAATTTTACAAACGAAAAGGAATTACTTTTAATTCAACCTGTTAAAAGTGATAAGAACATAATTCAGTGCAATAAATAACAAATAAATTGTCAATATCAGAAAAGGTAAAACGTCTTTAATTAATTTATATTCAATAATTTATTAAATTGACTGAATGTATCAGTTAACGAAATAAAATATATGTAAGAAGGTAACCTGCTCGAATCAAGTGAAATTTTATCATTAATTTGTTACTACACTTGCCTTTGATAATCGAAATTTCAGAAGAAAAAAAAACCCGTACCGCTGAATGTATTAACACAATGTTTTCCCATTCTATAGACTGCTTTCTTTTTAATCACAATGTATTCTTCATCGCTTGAATTTTATTTCATGTTTAGTCTGGGAGTAGAAACACTCGTTCGAAACTTTAAATTGAACGGTTTTATAAAATCAACGTATGTCTGAAAAATTACAGCGTATACGTTACGTACATAAAATAGAACAATCTCCAGTATGGAATATAATAAGTCATCCATAGCGATCATTAAAAGAAGACCAGAATTTTTCTTAAAATCAACTTTTAGAATTGCTAAGTTTTTAAATTACGATTACTGCTCTACAAATTGAGCTAGAAATGTAGAAAAGGTCTCGTTTTTTAGCATTTTTCATGAAATTCTCTATGGTATACAACACAGACTGCTTTTTTACATTTATTTTATACAAAATCATAATAATTAAACCTGAAAAGTCAATTTAGTTTATAAAAATAAATATCCATTTAAAGTGATTTTACATCAAATATTTCGGTTTTCTATAAAGTGCAAAACTTTCAATTAACTCATTAATAGCCGAGCAGTTATAGAGTTAATTCTAAAAGTTGATTTTATAAAAAATTCTGCTCTCTTAATGATCGCTATGGATGACTTATTATATTACATACTGGAGATTTTTCTATTTTATGTACATAACGTATACGCTGTAATTTTTCAGACATACGTCGATTTTATAATAGCGTAGAATTTAAAGTTTCGAACGAGTGTTTTCACTCCCAGACTAAGCATGCAGTAAAATTTAGAGTTTAGAAAAGCCCCATGTGTGCGCCACGAGTATAAAACACTGATTACTAATGAAGTTCATAAACATACTTCACCTCTAGCAATTATATCGTATGTTTAATATAAATAAAAAATATCTAGAGTGCCATGATTTAATCTTTTTTTAAATTTAGGTTAGGTAAAACGTCAGAAATAATTATTATAATATATAATCCAACCTAGAATATTTTCCATGGCACTCTAGAGGCTTTTTTTATTGAACATACGATACATTACAATTTATGAATTCATGTTTTTCTGTGATTAAAATTTAGAAAGTCAACTAAAACTAACGAAAGTATTCAACATTAAAGACCATTGAATCATCAATTTGTATGTACAAATAAGTCTAAGAATGCCAATTTTGACAACTTATTTTGCACAATATCTGATTTTGATTCTTCTTGATTTTCATCATTCTGCGAGATTTTATGTAAAAGAAATTGAGGTTTCTAAGTTTTAAACTAAATTTGACATCTTGCGGATGCCTAAGACAAAAATAAAAATCAACATTGAATTCGTCACACGTGAAACCCCCATGAACCCTAAAATATAAATAAAAATAGGTAATATTATAAATCAGAACTGAAATCCAAATAAATATTACAGCCGGCTGCAGTAAAATCTTCAATTAAAATGAATGCGGCTTGAAATGCACCGTAGTAGACCTATGGTCCCATAGACTTTTTTCTTATAGTTGAACGTAGAATCAGAAAAAAAGACTGACTGTTTGAAAAAAAACTTCCTTACAATTCGGCCCGCCCTAATACATATACCAACACATTCTCTGTCAATTTTCAGGCAATTGTTTTTTAAAATCGTTCAATTTGAAACTTTTGACAATTTTGTCACTTTCTCGCTATAAATAATTAATGCCCTGAATAATGAAATATATGAATTTATTTAAACTTTACATTATTTTACCTTACATATAATTTGTAAAATTGATTGGGCCCCCTAAGACCAAATCCCATATGTGTGGGCTTATGAGATGTTGGGTTTTTGCCTACAAGTAAAATCGCCGATGATGACATGAAATAAGTCAGAAAGAAGGAACTCTCATGCCTATTTATGTGTATTCATATTATGTATAATAAAATCTGGGCCTTGATTATTTTCTATATTGTCCAAAATGCCTTGGGGGCGCCCCTGTATTATTCCTATATTCTTCCGGTATTTTGCGGACCATATTTTACTTCTTGCGGTTAGGAGTTAGGAACCACTGTTAAAAGTTTCGCGGGGTTGTCAAATTTGACGCTGAAACTATTTTAGTCGATTCTGACCTCTAAAAGGCATCTTGAAATCTGTCTGTAACTTTTTTTAAGAATAAGATAAAAATATGATTTATATCTCTACAAGACCTAGAGGATGAGTAAATTAATTGGAAACTGTTAATTTTTACAATAAATGTTCTTAAAATATCAACATCTAAGTGCCCTCTTCAATATCTTGTAATTCAATTTTTTTAAATAGAATGACCCAATTTTTATTACATGGTACAATTAGGGGGAACATTTCCTACAAAAATGTATTATAAAACTATATTCCTAAAGCAAGTAGTTTTCAAATTATTTCGAAAATTCGTTTTTCGTCGCATTTATGCAGGAAATAATGCGCGCATAAGTCGCAATTGAATTTTAGTAGGCCAGTAGTATGCTTTTGTTTTGTCGCGATTGTATTGCGAAATGTTAAATAATAAAAAGAATTAGTACAAAGTTTTACAGAAATCAACAAAATGAATAATTACACAAACCAACAAATTATCAATTTATTCTTTATACATGGCAACTGCCAATTGAACAAAATTTGATTCCAATCTTCTAAATCTTGTTTTATTTATCCGCGGCAAATGTGGATAAGTTTTATTAAATATTCTACATGTTTGAATACCAATTCTATCGCAGTTGCCATGTATAAAGAATAAATTGATAATTTGTTGATGGGTGTATTTAATAATTTTGTTGATTTCTGTATAACTTTGTACTAATTGTTTTTATTATTTGAAATTTTGCATTACATAAGCGACAAAACAAAAGCATTACTATATAAAGTTGAAAATATTTCACATGAGGAGAACTTATTCAACCGTATGACAAGGATTTTTTTCAAATTTTTAGTGCAACGGCAACCCCATAAACTTTTAACGAACGGTTTAGCGTAGACACCCTGTATACGTATAACAAATGCGTTGTTTGCATGTCATATTTTTGTAATTATTTATAGTGCAGAAGGATAATCTACATTTCTAAGAAACTGCTGAAATTAGTCGTTCAATTCAAACAGAGTGCAGATAGCAAATCGAATATTGATTAGTTAACTTTAAATGACCAACCTACCCTTAAAGAAGTTCTTAATCAACTTTATTTGTGCTGTATTGTGTTAAGTATTTCAAAACAATTATTTACAAGCTTAGTATGTCTGCAATATTTGATAAAATAAGAAACACATTACGTGGCGTTAAATTAATCGCAAATTACAGATAAATTCGGTATCAGTTGATATGAACCATTCAAACACACTCATTCACACACACACGTGCATAATCATACAAACGAAACAACCGTGTGGAAGGTTGAGTTATTAAACGCGTTGGAAAAAAAAATGGGTGAACCCGATTTTAGCCTTCGGGAAAATGTCGGAGACTTCCAGAAAAACATCGCAAACTACGCCAACGGCATCAAAAACATGCAGTCACTAGTCAACAACAGCAGCTTAATGGAATACCACTATCAGCAAGTAACTCATTACCTTAAAAAAATTGATTACCACATGGATGAAATCGGGAAACTCAGCACAGAAGGTGTGGAAAGTAGGGTTCTTCAAAGGTCGTGTTCGTTTAGGCCTGTTTCTAACAGTGGGGTTGTAAAGGATAAAGTGGACCATTACAATAATTTGTTGAGTGATTCTTATTGGGAGAAACAGATGCAGGATATCGACGATATGTTCCAGCCGAAAATGGCGAAAAACAGGGCTTACCGTTCGATGGATAATATTTTAAGTAATAAGGAATTAGCGCCGATGCCCATACAAAATAATGCTTATCAGGTGACCAGAAGGAAATCCGCTGCTAGTAACACGCTGCCGAATATGATTCATAAACCTAAAATAATTGGAGCTGTTGTAAGTATTATGAAATATTATAATTTCAATTTAAGTCAAATTACTATTATGGTTATGGTCGGAAAAAACAGTATTCTCAAGGTTGTTGTGGCTTGATTTCAAAATACATAATTATCCTATTTTAAAAATATAGGCAATATATACATATACAGGGTGTGATCAAATTGGAATATTATATTCCTGAATCATTGTAGTGTAAACATGTAAATTGTATTTACTATATAGAGCAGGGCTGGTCAGCAAATATTGTTTCAAGGGCCAAAGTTAACACTTAAAATGTTTGAAGAGCCGCACTTAGTAATATTAGTGGTAATTTATGTCGGTAATAACCACTACTAATTTACCGTAAATTACGGTATATTACCTAGCTCTTTCTGTAATATTGGTAACATCCTTTCGTGTGTAAAAATAAATAAATACTTTCCCCAAAAAAATGATTTCATGTTTATTTAGATAATGTTAAATAATGATACTTCTTGAAGTGGTTAATTTCAAAATAATTAATAACGTCACATCAAATCGGTGTTTAATACGCCTGGCGCATGAAGTTAAATTTTGAGTTTAGAAAAGCCTGAAATTTTGGATTTGGGCGCAGAGCTTCGCTCCGCGCCCAGATCCAAATTTTCAGTCTTTTCTAAACTCGAAATTTTACTTCATGCTTAATCAGGGATTGAAAAACCCTCGTTAAAGTTAAATCATTAAATTAATTAACAGGGTGGCGACTAACTGGAAAAACTGAGAAAGTCAGTGTAAAGTCAGGGGATTTTATTCATCGGGAAGTCTTGGAAAAGTCAGGGAAATTCGGGCTTTTTAGCAAATTAAAAATGTTAATTAAAAAATAATAATAAATACGCAAATAATACGATTAAAAAAAATTTAGTTACTTAATAAACTTTCCCTGCAATTTAAACAATTGATAATTGACATACTAAGTTTAGATCACTCTTACCAAATAGTTGAAGATTCAAATCCAAATTTTTGAGCTTTTCTAAACTCGAAATTTTAGTTTAAGCTTAATTAGGGAGTAGAAACACTTTTTAGACAATAATCGAAATGATATTTGTAACTAACATATTTTTTTAAAAAATGGGCTTTAATTGAAATATTTAAATAACAAAATATTTACATTATTCTTCACACATTCTCAAGTCAGGTCAAATAATGCAATGTATGAAATTAACTTATTTAAATAATAATTAACAAAAAATGTATAATGTTGCGGTATTGCATAAATGGCGCTTAATGGGTTGAAGGTTACTTGACACTACTATGTTATATTTTTTAGGCATTCTCATGATTTATACAAAAGTTCAATTTGAAACTTCTAACAAGTGTTTTCACTTCTAGATTAAACATGATGTAAAATTATACAACAGATTTATTGTAAAGTTCAAAATATACTGCTTTAAACATACAAAAAAATATCGGGCTTTTGTAAACTCGAAATTTTATACGACAGATTTAGTGTAAACTTCAAAATATACTATTAAAACACTTTAAAAATGTTTTCTTGTACCTTAGTACTTAAAAAGAAACTGTTTCAATGCTTTTAAATATTACACATATTTTAGTTAAATTTGAGTGTTGGTTATTATATTTCTATTAAGATATAATTTTAGTCAATATTGGTAAACACAGAGGAAGGCAACAGGGATATTTAACTGCTTTCGCTTATACGAAAACGGTCAATAGAGTCAAGATGTAGTAAGCATAGTGGAGGTTGTTACATTAAAGTCAGTTCTCTTTCAGAATGTGGTCTATGTAGTCAAATAACAGTCAACATTTTTATTATTAGTCAGTATCATTTGTATAGTGAACATTGACGACGTTCATAAATCAATAATAGTACTAATACTTTGCTATACGATATAATAAATACGTGGAAAATTACCAAACATTATTTAAAAATATCATTTAAATAATGTTAACACTTTAATTGATTACACAAAATTACCAACGGTTTTTTCCTAAGACCGCTCCCGAAAACAGACAAATCGTCGCAATACCTTTGCATTGAAAGTTGTTAATTGTATATTTGTATTTTGACAAGTAATTTCACACTTAAAAATTAAATTTTCAAAACTGGTTTTGAAAGTAAAATCCTCAAACGTCAGTGTAAAAATTATTAAAATAACATTAGTAGTGACAAAGAACAATTAACGCTGCCGAGACACGTTCTGAAAGCTACATTGTATGCTCATACCTTGCAAATTGGTATTCGCATGCAAATCTAAGCTTTCAAAACTTGTCAAATAATCTACTATTATTTCATAATTTGTTATATACAAGTTTTCGTTATTTTTAAAAATTAGAAATATCGTGAAATTGACGGAATTCCTGAATTTTTAATAAAAATCTTGAAATTTTCCGCTGTTACATTAAGTCGTTTATTTATATGAAAACCTCTATATTTATTAAAGCAATAGAATTTATGAGTATTGATTAAAACCAGTCTTATTATTAAAAACGGTTTAACTTTGTTCGTATAACACAATTTATTTTTTATATGACTGCAGTTTCTTCAAATTTAGCTTGCCATTATCAAACATAAAAAATTAATTGTGTTATACAAACAAAGTTAAACCGTTTTTATTATTAAGTTAACACGTATGACGAAGTAGAAGCCTCCACAATACAAAAAAACCAGTCTTGTTTTTTTTTGTATAATAATTTTTATGAATTGTCTTTTCATTTTAACAACCTTCGTATTTTGACGATCAAAACGATAAAAGCATTCAATTAGAAGCTCCTAACGAGTGTTTTCAGTCCTCCATTAACCATTTGGTAAAATTTCGAGTTTAGAAAAGCCTGATAATTTAAATTGGTCACACCGCTTCGCTACGTGGCAATGCCAAATTTTCAGGGTTTCTTAACTCGAATTTTTACTTCATGGTTAATCGTTAAGTGGAAACACTTACTATAAGCTTTAAATTGAACACTTTAAAAAATTCAACGAATATCTGGACATCTACAGCGTATACATTGGAAAATATATTCTTAAAAGAACAATTTCCTGCACACTTTTTGTCTTTACAATGTAATGTAGTCACATGTAGTGGAAGTGCATTGGAAACTTCAACGTTTATTTCACTATAAAATAGTCAACGAGTCCAACTTCAATAAAATCTAATTAGGCTGTGATAAGAGTGAAAATACTTATTAAAACAAATGAATATTGATGTTAAAAAAACATATTGTTTTCTGTTTCTTTATAAAATAAAAATAATTCAAACTTTAATCTTTTTCCTGTATTCGTGCATTGACTAATACAATTTTGATCAAATTTATAGGTATTAGTTTTAATCAATAAAACAAAATTCCAAACCAATTTATATTTTATAAAACCAAATATTCAGGGTGTCCCGATTAAGCAGGCGATGCATGGGTATGAGCAAAAAAAAGATTTTAGCGAGTTTTTACTTTTCATTATAACTTAGTTATTATTGATGGTAGAAGAATGATTTGTTGACAATATTAAAACACGCTTTTATGCATTTTAATAATATGTGGCACAGTTCATATATATCCAGTTAGCCAGTCCCCATATAAATTTTGGGTACACGCGAATGGGAGCAGAGCGCTGGATGCCAAATTGGTGTATATGGCTGCCTATATACACCAGTCTGGCTTCCTGCGGTCGGTCGATTACGACTATTTTACTCCAGATGTCGCGATATCAAGTCTCAGAGAGAGAGAGTGAGAGAGATACAATTTCTTTCTCTCTCTATTCCGCGCTTCTCGTTGTATCATATTCCAGATGTTGATTTTTCAATCTTAAAAACACGTTTTTTTTTTCTTTTAACGAGCTAAGGTTGCGTGTTACATTCATTCATGCGTTTCCTTCTACAATTTTATTTTCTGCGTTATTAGAGAATAGATTTTATGAAATTATATGTGGATGTTGTAAAATTCATTAAGTATTATTTATTTTGTACAAGAAACTTAAAATACAAAACTATTTAACTTTTGATAAAAAGTAAAACAAATACATCAACTTATCATTTTATTAACTAATCAGATCAATCCTATTGATCAGATCAAATCTACTGATCGATAAGGGTTTCTTTTTTAATTAAAGGGGTCAGTGCAAAATGCAATTAAGTCTTTTTTTTTAGTTTTTGCATTATTACCGTTTGAAGTTTTTAGCCCATTAAGCGCTGTTGATGCATACACGCAACATTATTATTTTTTGATAATTAAGTTACTAAATAAGTTTATATGATATATTATATTATTTGACCTTAATTGAAAATGTACTAAGAAAAATTTAAAAATTTTGTTATTTAAAGTGTATTATAAATACTTCACAATATTACAATGTTTTATACGCGTGGCGCATGAAGTAAAATTTCGAGTTTAGAAAAGCCTAATTTGGCTCGGTCGCTCCGCTTCGCTACGCGCCCGAGCCAAATTTTCAGGCTTTTCTAAACTCGAAATTTTACTTCATGCTTAGTCTGGGAGTGGATACACTCTTTCTTAACTTCATATTGGACGTTTTTATATAAAATCGACGAATGCCTGAACATTGACAGCGTATACATTACATTAGTGAGGCACTAATTTTTTGAAAATCCATTATCACTTTAATATAATAATAATAAAGTATTTATGATTGTTAACTTTTTATTAAATTCACGTATACATTATGTGTATTTAAAGAAAAAAATCACAGTATGTAATTCATAGAAATCACAAAAAGAAGTGTAGAATTTTAATTAAAATTAACTTTTAGAGTTAAAATTGCTTGGCCGTTAATGGGTTAAAATAGTTTTAAATATACTATGTGTCCCGTTTCAAGGCGCATTGTATGTTTCATGTAAAGATTTCCAATGTAATTGGAATTTGAGTTTGTATCGCTTATTGAACGAAAAAGATTCCAATAAAATTAAAATCATTTCTTTACCTACTAGCAGTATTTTCGAGGTATTATTTTTGAGTTCTCAGTTTAATTTGAAATATAGCTTGAAAAAATAGTGAACGATAATACGAAAATAAAATCGTCAAAACAGTAGTTGCTACGAAAAGCAATAATTCAATTCAACATGAGTGTTTATTCTGTAAATGATAAAAATCAGATCCCAAAATGGACACAGTATATATTTTATAAACGCTTATTGTGTGCCACAATACCTAATTTTTGGATTAAAATTTATGGCATCCGTCGTGCGGCTGCATGGGGATAATTTGAAATAGAATAAGCAGAAATATTTTTCGATATTCTCAATACTTCCCGAGATACACGAAATGTTATAGAGAAAGTACAAATTATATAACAATCATGAAACTTTATAATTTAGAATATTATCAAAAACTGCGAAAGAAACAAACTTGTTAGATCAAGTAATTAGTCACATTAATAACATTATAAATTCTACATTTTAATAATTTTTACCGACCTCATTGCTATTTTTTTGTAGGCAAATATACGTTTTAGGGTCCCAGGAATCAGAAACAAGTGTTATCCCTAATATTTGAGATAATTAGCTCAAATATTGAACTATGTTGAAAAGTCTCGTTAAGTGATGATAATCAAAAACATTTAGAAAACAACAAAATGTCTTTTAATAGAATAAGTATAATAGATTTTCTCTGAGAAGTGTAATTGCAAAAATTATTGAATACTCTATTTCCAGTTTACGTTTTGTATGTCAGGTTAATTCAATTATTTCAATGGTTTTATTCTTAGTCAGATTACATTTACAAAAGGTAAGGATGGGATTTACAAAGGGTAAGGATGGGATTATGTTACAGACTAAATAGGTAAGTAAAGATAATTCAAAATGATTTAAGAAAACCCGATCAAAAAGTGTCTAACTAAAATATCGGTTAGTGAAAAACATAATAAGAAATTACCGAATTGGATTCTGCGGATACGGATTAAATGTGTCAACAGTAAATAATCTTTTTAAATCGCAAAATATTTATGGTTTTTAGTAGATTGCGGATTATCTGTAAGTTGCAGTGGTATTGTTCTGGTCGCGCAATACTTGAGGGTATACACCATAATAAAAACGTGGTCGAAAAAATGCCTACAAATAGGTAAATACAGCTAGATCACTTCGAAGAATTTGATTTTTCATCCCTTCTATAAAGCTGTCCGCACTAAAATAATGAATATTGTCCAAAAAGAAAATAGTCAAGGAAAAAAGTTATTTCGATATTCATACACGTTATTCAGAGTGCAAATGGATGAAACGGAACGTAGCATTTCTAATGTTAATTTCACAAAATTAAAATATTATCTTCCCTAATTATTTCAGGGAAATTATGATATTCATTTGGTTAAAGTAAAAATATACACACCGAGCTTTGCTATTTATTGCATTTTTAAAAACCGGAGTGTCATGAAATTAAACAAGCAAATGATGAGGTGTTGATTTGTGGCTTTTTATTTGAAATATATTCTGTTGATTTTGTGTTACACTTCGATCTATTCTGTATAATTATTACTAAATAAAAAAAAAAAACGAAAAAACTGCTTCTAAAATATCGTTAATAAATAAGAAAACAGTTATATGTATATTTAATATAGTTTTTTAATGTTTGTTAGTTTTTTGTATATATGAATGTTTATATGAATCTATATTTCTATGTCTTTAGTTTTGTGTATTCGTAAATAATTTATCTATTTTATTGAAATAATTTTTGTTTTTTTATTATCAACTCCAATTAAAATACCCATCAAACATTTTTCAAATTGATATTTTCTTTGTAAAAAGATTTTTGTATTTATCTAACTTTTAAATAAAAAATGTTAAATAACATAAATATATTAAAAATCTATTAATTTTTAAACACGTTTTTATTAAAAATATATATAATACTAAAAATGTTGGAAATATATTTTACATTTTTTCAATGTAAAATGACTTTGTTTATTTATACAAATTATGAATATTTGAAACAATAATCGATTAATCTAATAACTTTAACAATTTTTTATTAAATATATATTAAATAACTAAAAACGTTGAAAATATATTTTGGAATTGTAAATTTCATTGTAAATTTGTTTTTATAAAATATATTCCCGAATTTCATAATTTGGAACACGCTTGAAATCTCAAAATAAAAGAAATATTTTCGAATAGACTTTTTGTGGTGATAATAAATTTTATTATTCGTCTACCACAGTTCATATACAGGAAGTTTTCCTTTAAAGTATACATATTTCAAATTCACCTTATTTTCTTTAAATCTGTAGATATTCGTTGTGTTTTTAAAATAGTTCAATTTGATGCTTTAAACGAGTGTTTTCCTCTCCCAGACTAAGCATGAAGTAAAATTTCGAGTTTAGAAAAGCCCCGTGAAAATTTGTCGATGGTCGCGCAGCGACCCGAGACAAATTTTCCGGGCTTTTCTAAACTCGAAATTTTACTTTATGCGCCACGCGTATAAAACACTAAAATATCGTGAAATTTAAGTATATTTGAACCTCACGTAAAATCAGTGTTTTGTGCGCGGGGCGCATGAAGTAAAATTTCGAGTTTAGAAAAGCCCAGAAATATGTACAGTGTATTCTGTATATTGAGTTATTTATACTTAATAAACTCTCTGTATAACTAATCAATAATATAAATTATTTGCCAAATTTGATACGTACCAAAGTTTTAATTAAATTTATGAAGAAAAAAAGAACAATCAAGATAAAAATAATATCAAATGAATTCTTTAATGTAAACTCATTGAATTTATTTTTTTGATTTTTAGTTAAATTTTAGGTTTATTTAGGAGCTTTTTAAATATATCTGATTCCCAAAGTCCATAATTTCGAACACGCTGGAAATCTGAAAATAAAAGAAATGTTTCGGAACAGTTTATTTTTTCTAAAGGTCATCAAATTTATCATCGTACAAGTGGTGTAGACGGGATCAAATTACACGACGAAATAAGAGCAAGTGCGTTTGGGTGTGTGTGTGTGTGTGTGTGTGTGTGTGTGTGTAGACGCAACCGGAGCAGTTTTCTCTAGAATACTTCTACGTTTACTCTATTCATAAGTAGATGGACCCACTTCCCGACCACAGTCTCTCCTTTTCTATCCTCGAAAACTCGGAATCCAGTTCTCCCATAAGCATTGTCTACCCTTGTATGTGGTTAGTTTAAACACGGAGCAATATTTTCTGAGATGTGCATACTAACTTCATATTTTTATATGGTTGCCAAAATTGGCTATAAGCTTATTTTGTAGTGTTTTTATTTTCCTTTTATTTGATGTTGATGAGGAAAATTAGATGAGATTTTCTTATTATTTAATGTATCTTTACTTAAATTGTAGTAGAAACTTATTTATTTGTGGCTACTTGTACTAAATTTATAATGTATAAATATTATCTTGTTCTAATATAAAATTTATCAGTTTACTAAGAAAATATTTTTATTTATTAATTTTTTTGAAAAAAGAAACATCATAATACATCAAATTAAATAGAATAAAAAATTCTACAAAACAAACTCATAGCCAACTTTGACGTCCATAGAAAATATTTACTTCGTGGTGAAACAAACTACATATTATTAAAGTGCATAAAAATGTCAAAAAATCCTCCTTCTATCATCAATAATAACCAAGTTATAAAGGAAAATAAAAATCGTCAAAATCGGTTTTTCTGAATGTTCAACTGTTTTGTTAGTTTTACATCGGTCATAGATAAGTACATGCATATTTTCGCCCATTAACCGATTCTTTATCTCTTACTGTTTAGAAAATACCCATGCATCGACTGCTTAACAGGGACACAGGGTATATAAATTTGCAAAAAAATACACTATCAAATTTAACTAGATTTTAGTAAAAGATTAAAAATTGAGTAATTCCTAATTATAAATAGCGATCATTTTTACAATTATTTAATAATTCTTTAGAAACAGGCGATTTTCAATTTTCCAAGTTATATTAAAAATATACATAAGTAAGAACAGGACTTTGCACCGGAACTGAACCGAAAACGGGAAACCGAAAAAAAAACAGTATTTTTGTCAGAACGAAAACCGGAGCTGAACCGAAACAAAAATATTGGTTTATTTCGGCTCGATTTAAATATGCGTGTAAAAATGTTTTAAATCATTGATAAGCAACTATTTTTATTGCCAAGTCACATTGAAAATAAAAGATATAATACTGGCCGCAGGAATTATTGTTTTAAACACAAAATTCTTATAGAAAAATAATATACTCGCACATGTTTTTGAATTTCACTTTAAATCATTCGATCATTCGAGTATAGAAAAGCCTGAAAATTCATATTAGTCGCGTAGCGAAGCGGAGCGATCAACCTTTAACACGTTAAGCGCAAGGGCAGTCACGAGTAGTCACGATAGTTACGATCTCTAGACAATAAAAAACTTCTAAATTAGAATATTTACACGTGTAATTGATTACTTTAGCTTGTACAGGTTATTTACCAAAATAAATACTAGAAATATAGTGGACAGAGTAGCGTAAAATTTAATTTATCAATATATATTTTCTGAAACACAAAAAAACCTCTTGGCCCAGAGGGAATTTTTGCAATATACGCTTTAGTGGTTGACATGTTAATAAAACTAAATCATAATATCATAAATCTAATTTAATTTTGTAAAAATTAAGAAAAGTCAATGTTTTATTTTACGATTATAAATCTTATAAATTCCTACGTGTTCAGTGATTCTATAAAGGCTAACGGCCGGTTTCATAATGATTAGTTTAAAGGGCCTTTGACAAAAGTCGACTTTTGATTAAAGTCCGCTTTAAATATTAATACGTTTAATTTTGGACATTTTTCGATTGTTGACTTATACATATCCCAAAGTACACCATGTAATTTTGCAGGTATTCATTTATTTTATCAAAAAGTTCAATTCGAAATTTGTAACGAGTGTCGTCCTCTCCCAGACTAAGCATGAAGTAAAATTTTGAGTTTAGAGAAGCGAGTAGCGCCCCGGCAAATCCAAATTTTCAGGCTTTTCTAAACTCGAAATTTTACTTCATGCGCCACGCGTAAAAAAACATTAACAATATTGTGAAGTTCAAAATATACCGGTTATGTTTGATTTCGTGTTAATACATTTTAGAAAAATATTATCAAATCTTGCGATTTCTAAATTCGTGCTTTATATTATGTTTTGTTTTCACCTTTTAATTGGTCGTCACCATGATAAAGTACATGTCTGTAGTTAAATACTGACTAATAACAGTTGCAGAGAATACAATTTTACGTTTATTGAATGTATATACAGATTTTGTCATAGCTTGTTTAATTTTAGAGAAATTAATAATTAATAATTTTTATATTTTTTTATTAAAACATTTTTTATTTTCAGATGAAATCTCCAAAGTGATAAACTGCGAATAATATTAATTAATTAATATGTAAATATGTATTATGTAAGGTATAGGTAATAAAGTAATTTTATCTTTATTTTTATTTCTTCTTATCCAAGAATTGAGTCATCAATATTGCATTGCAAGCGTATTTATTTTCATTCTTTTTTTAGCCTGATATTGTTTACTAGTAGATAATTAAATATTTCTTCATATTTGAATAAAATAAAATTCCAATAAAAAGACAATAATGAGAAGGCCACCGAGAGGTAACTATGACTCGTCACTAAGGCTCGGATTATATGTAAAATACATATTTGTTTTTAGGACGTATATCAACAAAATTGTAATTTTTTTATGCATATCTAATGTTTGGCCTATTTTAATCAAAAAAACATTAGATATGCATAGAATACTTTCAATTTTGTTGATATACCTCTTATACCTGCATTTTGCATATGATCCGAGCCTTACTCATCACTATTTATAAATTTGATATTATGTCTAGCGATAGTGATTATTATGTGGAGACCTCCCAAAATGGTCAACAAAAATTTTGATTCATATTTAGATGATCAATCGAAACATGTCAAAAACAATGTTAAGTGCAACCAACCATAAATGCAAAAAAATATATTAGTAACGAAATGTTATCAAAAATAAGAGCTCTGCTAAAATTTCGTTTCAGAACTGTTTGTACTGCTGATGTAAAGCTACTGTTGTTACGTGTTCTTTTAAGACTTGTCAAATGTTATCAACTCCGTCAGATAGTTCATCACACAAATTATAGAAAGATTTTTATGTCTCTTTTGTTGGCTATATTTCCAATCAAATTGTCGGAGCCAAACTATCTTCGAACCGGCAAGTTTTAAGAGCTGTAAATATTACAACAAAGGAAAGTGCAGCATTGGTTATCTAAGAAGTTTTAATTTTTTGGCAAATGGCACGAATTCTTAGTAAAAGAACTGATCACTGCGTTGATAAGTTACTCAAACTATATGATGAATGGAAACTTTTACAGAAATAAATTATTAGAACTGCAGGCAAGGAAAAAGAAAGAAAAGATCTGTTTGTGAGAATTATGAGCGATCTCTTTGACACAGCGCATTCAGATGCTTTGGAACAGATAAAAAATTAAAACAATTTGTATTGGAGAGGCTTCTACTTCGTTATACATGTTAATTTAATAATAAAAAACGGTTTAACTTTGTTTGTATAACACAATTTATTTTTATGTGACTGCAGTTTCGGCAAATTTAGCTTGCCAAACATATAGTGACTAAAACTACTTACAAATCAGGTATATATATAAAATGGTTAGAGAAAATCACAAACAAATTACAAATTACAAAACGGCTGCAAAAATGGGGGTGTACACTAGGTCGACCTGGTCGTTAATGAGAGGGATTCCCGGATTAGCGCGGGCTTTGTGTATTTCTAATGCATCTAGGAGATTCATCTTCCGACCCTTTTCGGCATAGTGAATGATGGAAAGTACATCTTTTCCAAAAGTATGGTTTTCATCTAACAGATGTTTTGCAAAGACGACTTATCACACTGTCTCAACCGAAAAGACTGGAAATGTTCCTTGAGCCTAATATTAAAATTACGACCAGATTTACCGAATGTCAAGGAGTTTACATTGGTCAATCTGGTCGTAATAATAAATAAATAAATATTTTAAGCAGAAGTTCTAGCAACTCGAGGTATTGTACATTGCAGATTTTTACTGCCCGTATCTCTGACAATTTTGATAGGTACAAAATCTTTGATAGAAATGAAGTTTACATGTTAATGGCTGCTGCAGGAACTTTCGGGTGTGATAAAAAAAAACCTTTACTGCTTCTCCAGCGTCCCCCATCCTCTCTCATCCATTCCGTCACTCTTCTAATCCCTCTTACTCCCACACATTCCTCCTTCATCCTCTCGCATTCTTCCGCCACATGACTCCACGTATCTATCCCCCGCTCACACATTACACACTTCCCATACTCTTCCCCCATCCACACCTTCCTTCCTCTCTCCCCTGACCCACACCTCACCCTCGCCAGCATCACCCTTTCCTCCCTACTCTACCTCCCCTCTACCAAATACCTCGGTATTCTCCCATGCACCTGCCACCTCCCGTACCTATCGTTGTATTCACTCCTCTCTATACAACCCTGCTTTTCCTGTGCTTTCACCTCCTTCTCCTTCTCCTTCACCCACGCATTCACCTGCTTTCATTCCCCGGCCATTCCATCACCTTCGCCTTCGACAAACCCACCCTCTGATACATTCTCCTTCTCTCGCTCCTCCATCTACCCTCTCTCCCACTTACGCACGTCACCCATCCTCCAGATCCCACAACTTCATCTCATACCTCGCCTTTCTCACCATTTCCTTACACTCTAGTTACTCTCTATTCGTCTCCTGAAGCACTATGTATCCGGGTGTTGACCTTTCTACCCCCAACATACGCTTCAGGAACCATAGCTGCTCCCTCTTCATACACTCATACCCTCTCGTTCCCCACACTTTACCCCATACATTAATACTAACCTCACACATGCATCCCATACTTTACACGCCACTTTTACATTGTTCCCCATCTACTTCCCCCACTTTTCCCACGCTATTCCCCACGCCTTTCTAGCCTTCCCCTGCACCCACCTCATACCCTCCTGTCCGTTTGAATATGAACCCTAAATACTTGAAACTTTTAACCCTCTCAATCACCTCCCCCTTCCACTCTAATTCCTTCACCCTCCCCTCTCTCCCTTTATTTCTGAATCTTATCAATTTCGTTTTTCCTACATTCACGCTTAACCCCCTCTTATCCACAAACCTCTTCGCCCTTTTTAAAATATCCTTCATCCCTCTTGCCACCAGCACCATATCATCCGCATATGCTAACATCCACACCTTACTTTTACCAATCACCTCCTCCCCGCCTGCCCTTTCCTCATCACCTCCTCAAATTTACTCATATAGAGGTTAAACAACGCAGGGCTCAATGGGCACCTCTGCCTCAGCCTCTCCCACGTCCTAAACTTCTCTGACTCCTTCATTCACACTTTTACCACTGGCCATGTTTCCTCATACACTCCTTTTGCCCACTCTACCATTTCCTCACTCACCCCTCTTTTCTTTAAATACTCTAACAACCCTACTCTTCAACTCCATCCTGGCTATCTTGTACTTATTATCGTTATCCCATAATTATCCGCATCCTTCTCAGCCTCTCCTCTGTGTACCGGGCACATCCTCCCCACTCTCCATGCTGCCGGCAGGTTCACTCTTGCCCTCCACATCTGGTTCAGTAGCTCCCTGAATTTCTTCTCCCCCCCTTTCCCAATCTCCTTCCACATCTCTGCCTTGAGCCCATCCCACCCTGCTGCCTTCCCTCCCTTCACCTCCTTAAACGCTCTTCTTTTCCATCTCCTCGCCTGCCGTCTCCCATCCCCACTG
Organism: Philonthus cognatus; assembly: GCA_932526585.2. Classification (NCBI taxonomy): domain Eukaryota; kingdom Metazoa; phylum Arthropoda; class Insecta; order Coleoptera; family Staphylinidae; genus Philonthus; species Philonthus cognatus. The sequence goes on along the minus strand of OW052249.1, from coordinate 5,972,200 downwards.
GCACTCCACTACCTTCTCTGCACTTCCTTACCCATTCATTCAACGATACCCCTAGCTGCCTCTTCCTTTCCCCTTTCCTCAGCAACTTCCACATTTCCGCCTCGTTCCTGCATTCCCTTAGTTCCTCGCTCACTCTTTATATCTCTTCCTTGCCGCCATCACTTTCCCCCTTTTCCTACATTTCTTATGCATTCTCCTACTGCCTTCCTAAACTCCCTCTTCGCCTACCAACACTCCTCATCGAACCACGTACTTGCACCTCTTCTCTCACCCTTCTTTTTCCTTCCACATCCCACTATCATCTCCTCCATTGTATTGATCTCTTCCCATTGAATCCTCGCTAGCCTTTTCCTCGTATCCTCCATCGCCTTTACACTGAAGGTATTTGTTTTCTTGCTTCCTCTCCACTTCTCTTCCCTTCCCTATCTACATCTCCACTTTTAACGGCAGATGGTCCGATCCCAACATCTCTTTCATGTCCATACCTCTTATCTCTCCTCTTGCTATTCCCTTGACCGCCAAATAGTCAATGTCAATGCCTCTCTTGGCCCAATGTAAGTTTTTTTTCCCTCCCAATCGCCCTTCGTGCATCCGTTCAAAATCTCCCATCCCTAATACTAAAAACCTGCTAATAAATCGCAGATGTTGAAAACGTTGATAGACTGGCAATAATAGTAACTTATCAAGGCAAGGAGCAATTGGTGGGAGTCCCTGAAATCCCCTCATCTACTAGAGAAGAGCAAACCACGGCGAAAAGTGGGGTATAAGCGACAAAATCTAGGCACTTTGCTGTGATACGACAGCAAGCAACACAGGTCGATAAATGTTTAAGATTTGTACAGGCATCATTTACCTGTACAAATCTTAAACATTTATTCGATCGTGACTTGTTTTCCATCAACTAAATTTTTACAAAAAGTGGAGAATGTGAGTTTTGCAGTTAGATCACTCATATTTGAGCTAGTTTTGAGGAGCTGTTTCGACTCACTAATAGGTAAAACTTCTGGTCCAGACATGGCGCTTTTAAAAAATGTTAGAGAAACCTGGACCAAACTCGACAATAGCGTTTATATAACTGGCAGCAATGAAGTGCCTGATGATGTACGCTCTACCATTCTTAGATTTCTTGAACACCACCTTTGTACGCCTAAACAAAAGCGAGATTATCGAGAATTGTTTGAGTTAACAATGATCTTTCGTATACCAGGAGCTGTAAGTCATGATAGGTAGATGACACAAGCAATTTATGCATTCAAGGTATACCGTATTTTGTAATCAATTTTTCTGTCATCTAGCAAGAAAAATACATATTCTTCTTAAAGAGGTATATTTTGTATGAGATAACTGAAAATATCGAAATAGGTATATCTTTTTACCATATCATGATTTCCTATTCATGCATCAACTGATAAATTATCAGAATATTGATCCAGAAAACAGTAAGGCTTTTGCGAAACAAATTTCGAACCATCTCTGGTACTTAGTTCGCGAAATTGTGGCTCTATTCTTATTGGATGACAATGTTCCAACAGCGACTAAGACAAATATGGCTCGAATTATGCAAATACAAAGATGAAGAAGAAAAAAAATCAATTGAAGAAGTACATTCTGCACCAAAATAATCTTTCTTCCTTTATAATCAATGAGTATTCGTCTTTTGTAACTGCTGGTACAAATTCTTCGGGAGATTTTCTATCAGCACTGATTTCCTCTATAAAGACCCTTCAACATGGAAGGATCATCCTGATTACAAAAGTGGAATTAAAAAACTTTAAACCCCGGTGGGGTAGTGGGTAGAGACCTTGCGTCCTAACCCAGGGGTCACGCGTTCAAATCCTGCCGATTGGGGTCATTTTAAGTACAAAATGATTCCACCTCTGTCTATGGATGTGTGTAATTGTGTTGGTGGCGTCTAAATATAGTAAATTACAGAATACAAAATTAAAACCAATATCCAATAAATGTAAAAGAGAAAGAGGTATCAAACTCATTAAGGATTACAATAACATTCTCACAAAAAATGAAACTGTGAAAAATATAATAATATTAATAGAGTTTATTGTCTTTATCTAGAATTGTATGCTGTCAGTGGTGCGCAAACTATGGAAAAGATGAAATGCCAAGGTAAAAATGTTGAAATTTGCCAAGAATTTAAAAAAAAATTAGGTTATTACAAAGGAGTACTTAAATATTAGTTTTAAAGATATATTAAAATATAATTACTTTAAATTTTCAAGAATTCGTAATTTTTAAAAGCGTTCAATTCGAAGCCTAAAACGAGTGTTTTCCACTCCCAGATTAAGCATGGAGTAAAATTTTGAGTTTACAAAAGTCTAAAAATTTAGTTTGGTTGAACCAAATTCCCCACTCTTGCCCATATGTGTCTGCGACCATGCTACTAAAGTGAAAGTATTAACAATAAATATCAAAATATGTTATTATGTAAAAATAAATTTGAAATATTGATTACGTTTTTTAATTAAAAATGACTGAATAAAATTTTAAGCTTGATTGTACAAATTAATTAAATTTACCTAGTTTATAAGCTTATTAACTAGGCAGTTAAGCTATTCTACTTTTATAGAAAATTATAAGCAATGATCAAGCAATACTGCCGTTTTATAATTAAAATATTTTATTAATTTAAATATAACACATCTGTACAATTACTTGAACATTAAATACAAAACAATAAGAGTAAGTTTTAACAAATACAATAACTAAATTAATATCTATTAACATTAATGATCTTAATAGACGTAATCGATTAATAAGAATCACTTTACATGCTCAAATTTTTTATCAAGTTCATCTTCTAGCTTTCGGATTTTCTTTGAAATTAGTTTCTTTCTTACTGTAATTTTATTATCCTTTACTATTACTCGATCCGTACGTGTGGACAACTCCCCCAATTTATCACATAATATGTAATAATCGTCGATGTAGTAGCAATTTTCGCAGCGAAGCTTCACCTTGTCCAAATCGCTTTCGATTAAAGCGAACTCTTTTAAATGTTCAGCATTTAATAGGGCTGCAAACAAAATATTTATTGATTTATGTAATTATAATATTTCTCGTTCGATTTTCACAATGTAGTAAACGCGTTTCCTTCTTATTTAAAATAAAAACTAAAATGCCAGTTTTATTTACAGGGTGTAGATGGATGAAACGATACATAGGATTTTCAATTCTAATTTCTATACCGTTCGTTTGTTTTATCGTGCTTACCACTGTGATATCGTAAACTATTAAGAGATACGAAGAAGGGTAAAAGTTTTCAGTTTTGGTACAAAATAAATGTACAGTCCGCGCAACCCAAATTTAAACTTTGCATCATAGTCGTTTGTCGCAAATAAGTTTGGCAGCTCTCAAAAATTATTGTCAAATATATATTTATATATATATATATATATATATTTATATATATATATATATATATACATATATATACCGGGTGACCCATTTTAATTTATCCACTGGAATATCTTGTGAAATATGCATCGTAGAAAAAAATATTCCAAACAAAAGTTTAATGGTTTCGAGGGGGCCAACCGATCCTATAAAATGTTCGTCACCCCCACTCCCCGGGGGGGTGGGAGAGGGGGGCAACTTTAGAATCTTAAATAGGAACCCCTATTTTTTATATCAGATTCAGATTATACACCAAAAATGACGTAGGTTTTATAAGAGAATTTTTTTTGAATTCGTGATAGATGGCGCTGTATTCGCTTAATTTATCCATTAGATTATCTCGACAAATATGCATCGTACAAATAAATGTCTCGAACAAAAGTTTAATGGTTTCGAGGTGGCCATCCGATCCCGTGAAATGTTCGCTACGACTACCCTCCCGGGGGTGGAGGAGGGGGGCAACTTTGAATTCTTAAATAGGAACCCCTATTTTGTATTTCTGATTCGGATTCTACGGCAAATATTATGTAGGTTTTATCCAAAACATTTTTTTGAATTCTTGATAGATGGCGGTGTAGTCGCAAAAATGAAGACGTTTCCGGAAAAAATGAAAAATTGCCTTCAAAAAATCAAAACAAACAATTCGACGACGCTTGCTTGGGTATTTTAATTCCGACTAGTTTTTCTGACACTTCGTACACAAACCTCGATGTCTTGTGACGTGAGAACTGAGAACGCTTTGTAGAAGAATCCGGAATGAGCGATTATTCTCCGAATGAAACGGTGGATATTCTCCTTGTCCTAGGAGAATGTCGCCATTCTTATCGAAGAGCTGCGGCATTATACAGAAGACGATTTCCCCAACGGCAGCATCATCCCAATCATTCAGCGATTCGTCATATTGAATCGAGATGTAGGAGAGGAAATATTCAACGTCGACAGCGAAACCCCATTAATGATCATCGTATGAATCCGCGCATTTTAACAGTTTTAGCGATGATCCATTTGAACCCCCAGATATCACTTCGCGAAATACAGCACCAAATTGGCATCCCGAGAGAGACTGCGAGAAGATATTTAAAACACTCGAAGTATCACCCGTACCACGTGTGTTTGAACCAGGCATTAAGTGAACAGGATCATGAACAACGGCAAATGTTTTGTCAGTGGGCAATACAGCAAATGCAGAATGACGCAGACTTTTTCAAATTCGTGATGTTTTCTGACGAGGCTACATTCCGCAGTGACGGGTTATTGAATCTCCATAACAGTCACTATTGGTCGCCGGAAAACCCTCAGTGGATGAAGCAAGTGGACTACCAACACCGCTGGACTGTGAATGTGTGGTGCGGTATTGTCAACGGGTACTTAATCTGTCCATATTTTTTCGAGGGCACTGTAACCGGTGCGAATTACTTGAATTTTCTTCGAGACGATCTTCCCGGCTTAATCGAACATGTGGATCTGGAGACAAGGATGAGACTGTGGTTTCAGCAAGATGGTGCTCCTCCACATTTTGCAAATATAGTGAAAACATATTTAGACTAAACGTATCCTGGCAAGTGGATAGGGAGAGGGGGTACAATTAGATGGCCAGCAAGGTCACCAGATCTGACAGCTCCCGACTTCTACTTGTGGGGGTTCCTGAAAGATACTGTCTATCGAGAAAGACCAACTACTAGAGACGACATGATTCAAAGGATCCAAGCTGCGTGCAACAGTATTCCGCGCAACACCCTTTTGCATACAGTGTGGAATTTTGAACGTCGAATTCATCTTTGTCATGAGAACAATGGTGCGACTTTTGAGCATCTAATTGCTTAAATGGCTGTTGAAATGTCAGCCCTTGTTAGGGCTACTTGATGTACAAAAGAATTATTGTAAAAAGACTAATGTTTAAATAAATTTAAAAAATCCGACCTCACATGCCGGCGGTAAGATGACGCTTCCTATGTCGATAGTGAACAAAATTATGAATAGGTATTTTGTGTTGCAATCCGTCTGCCCGTTGACAAAAAACAAGATTTATTTATCTACCAGGAGTTAAAAAGACTCGTGAAGTATATTTTACATACTTATTATTACTTATTTTCATTCCACGACTCACGGTCCCCGTAAATGCCGTTGAAAAACTAGTCGGAATTAAAATACCCAAGCAAGCGTCGTCGAATTGTTTGTTTTGATTTTTTGAAGGCAATTTTTCATTTTTTCCGGAAACGTCTTCATTTTGGAGACTACACCGCCATCTATCAAGAATTCAAAAAAATGTTTTGGATAAAACCTACATAATATTTGCCGTAGAATCCGAATCAGAAATACAAAATTGGGGTTCCTATTTAAGAATTCAAAGTTGTCCCCCTCCTCCACCCCCGGGAGGGTAGTCGTGGCGAACATTTCATGGGATCGGATGGCCACCTCGAAACCATTAAACTTTTGTTCGAGACATTTATTTGTACGATGCATATTTGTCGAGATAATCTAATGGATAAATTAAGCGAATACAGCGCCATCTATCACGAATTCAAAAAAATTCTCGTATAAAACCTACGTCATTTTTGGTGTATAATCTGAATCTGAAATAAAAAATAGGGGTTCCTATTTAAGATTCTAAAGTTGCCCCCCTCTCCCACCCCCGGGGAGTGGGGGTGACGAACATTTTATAGGATCGGTTGGCCCCCTCGAAACCATTAAACTTTTGTTTGGAATATTTTTTTCTACGATGCATACTTCACAAGATATTCCAGTGGATAAATTAAAATGGGTCACCCGGTATATATATATATATATATATATATATATATATATATATATATATATATATATATATATATATATATATACAGGGTCCTGCAACAGTGTGTCGGGCTTTCCTAGCGCCATTCCCGTGAAAAATACAACAAAATGTTTCGTACAAAAAATTATTGATTTAAAAATATTTATGGCGTAAAATTATTTTCAAACATACAGGGTGTCCCAATTTTGCAGTATAACAAAAATATTTGTTTTTTTTAATGGAACACCCTGTATTTATTTAACTTTTCTAATGACATTTTTCAACCTCTACATTGTTGTTCATTTAGTTTTTTATTATGTTACAGTGTTGCCTATTTACAATTTTTTTCTTCAAGTATCATGCATAAGCAAGCTCAACTTTAAAAAATCGTAGCGACCTCGTTTTTTGAAGGTAAGAATAACTTTTAACAAATATCTCAGTGTGGTTAATAAGCAACGTTTTATTAACGAGCAATTTAAATTTAGTAGTACAGGGTGTTCAGAGAAACATGCCAAACTTTGCAAATTTCAAAGCGGTATAACCCATTTTTTTAAATAGAATACTCCCTATTTTATGTCATTATTCGATAGGTTTATTTCTTCTCTTCAATTTTATGGGGCATATCTTATGTCTAAACCCCATAGTTGTTGAGATATTCAATAGTTTTCACAAAAGTATCCATTTAATTACATTTCTATGCACTCTGGTAGGCCATGCTGCGACGATACAACTGTCAAAATGTAATGTAAGTGTCAGTGTAACATTTGGTTATGTCGAAATTCGAAACGTTAATTTGTGATTTGTAAAGTGATTCTTCGTTTCGTGGTAAAAGTAGACAGCATATAATTACGATGAATTTCGAAAAATACGAACTAGTCGATATGATTTTTGTATTAGGGGAGACTGATAGAAATTGTTTATTGGCGGCTGGATTTTACGCGACACGTTATCCCGACAAAAGACATGCGGAAGAGAAAAGTTTTAGGAACCTGCTCAATAGATTTATTGAAACGGGAAATGTACATTACAGAAAACAAGAAAGAACAAAACCTATCACCAATAAGGAAAACCAATTGTCAGTGCTCTTAACAGCAACTGAGCATCCCAACTTGAGCCAAAAAGACATCTGTGAAGCAACCAGCATAAGCGAGAGGTCAGTACAAAGCATTCTGAAGAAAAATCGATATCATGCATATCATATTCACTTACATCAAGAACTGAGTAATACTGATTTTCAGTTTCGTTCCGAATTTTGTATCTGGGCAAGACTAAAAATACAGGAGGATCCTGCGTTTTTCCAGTATGTTTTATTCACGGATGAGGCGACGTTCCATAACAGCGGATCTGTCAACAGGCACAATTTTCATTATTATTCAACTGAAAATCCGCATGTTATGAGACAAGTTGATCATCAGCATCGATGGTTATTGAATGTCTGGGGAGGAATTATTGGAAACCATGTGGTAGGTCCACATTTCTTCGAAGGCCATCTAAATGGGCATATGTATTTGCACTTTATGCGAAATGTATTACTCGGGTTATTAGCTCATATACCTCAACATACAAGAAACAGGCTGTGGTTTCAACAAGACGGGGCACCTGCGCACTTCTCGCGAGATGTGAGGACATTTCTTGATAGTATTTTCCCCAACCAATGGATTGGTAGGAATGGAGCCACTAGATGGCCTGCTAGATCTCCGGATCTAAGAAAAATTGATTTTTTCTTGTGGGGATATGTAAAAGAAATTGTTTATAAGGAACCACCAACAACCTGAATGAATATGCAGCAACGAATTGTTAATGCTTTTGCAAGTATTTCACCTGAAATGTTAGGGAGAGTGAATAGGTCTTTTCAGCGGCAAATTAATTTGTGCCTAAATGAAAATGGAAAACATTTTGAACATTTACTGTAGTATTGTTTCTCTTTTGTATTAATAATTTTGAAGTATTATCTGTATTTATTCATCTTACATTGACTTTTACTTACATTTTGACAGTTGTTTCGTCTCAGCATGGCCTACTAGAGTGCATAGAAATGTAATTAAATTGATACTTTTGTGAAAAATATTGAATATCTAAACAACTATGGGGTTTAGACATAAGATATGCCCCATCAAATTGAAGAGAAGAAATAGACCTTTCGAATAATGACTTTAAATAGGGAGCATTCCATTTAAAAAAAATGGGTTATACCGCTTTGAAATTTGCAAAGTTTGGCATGTTTCTCTGAACACCCTGTATTACTAAATTTAAATTGCTCAATAATAAAACGTTGCTTATTAACTACACTGAGATATTTGCTAAAAGATATTCTTACCTTCAAAAAACGAGATCGCTACCATTTTTTAAAGTTGAGCTTGCTTATGCATGATACTTGGAGAAAAAAAATTTAAATTGGCAACACTGTAACATAATAAAAAAACTAAATGGATAACAATGTAGAGGTTGAAAAATGTCATTAGAAAAGTTGAATAAATACAGGGTGTTCCATAAAAAAACAAATATTTTTGTTATACCGCAAAATTGGGAAACCCTGTATGTTTGAAAATAATTTTACGCCATAAAGATTTTTAAATCAATAACTTTTTGTACGCAACATGTTTTTGTTTTTTTCACTGAAAGGCGCTATGAAAGCCCGACGCACTGTTGCAGGACCCTGTATATATATATATATATATATATATATATATATATATATATTCTCCCCTCTCTATGTATTACCACTGGCCAAAGCCAGAACTACAGGAATGAATTTCAGTAACAAATACCATGACAACCAAAGAGCATTCACATTTGGGTTGTGTCGACTGTACATTAATAAGTCTAACCTACGGTATTTGTTTTCAAAATATGACGAAAAAGTCAAAATCGTCAAAATTTGCATTTTGCAATAACTATTATTTAGAAAGATGTCAATCTGAAATTTGAAGTATACTTGAAATAACATCCGAGAGATATGACAAAATTGAGAAATGTTCCACTTTCTAGATCAAAGGCCAACAAGAGCAGGAAATTTAAGCTAAAAATCATGTGCCCTATGTCAAAAACAGAGAATGGTCATATTTTAATAAAAATGGGGACACCCTGTATAAAAGCTGTCAATCATTGTACTTCTGAGAACTTGTTTAGGCTATACAGGGTGTCCCCGAATGGTCTGTACAACGCTCTACCACATATTCTCTGAAACAAAATAAGACGATTTAACTAAACATATCTCTATCCAAAAGTGGTTCCTAAACCATCTATGAGGCCTCAAAGATATTATTTTTTTCATTATTTTTCAAATATTTTTATATTGGACTTAGGTAAGAAAACCTAATTTGGCACATTTAATTACATTGATACCATGCACTTTTTGCGATATGTTTCTTCATCCTACGTTTAAAGTAAGTGGTCAAACTAGGACCATCGACTTCTTAAGATACCTAAATATTTTTATTCAACAGGTCAAATCATAAGGAATACTTTTTATCTGCAAGATCATTCAATTTTACGTATTTTTTGTCTCTTATAAAATTTTGCTATTTTCCCCACAAAAAAATATTTTTATTTGTCAAAAAAAAAGGAATTAAATTATGAACAATATTTTGCTTCTCAAAACAATTAACAAAGTAGAAATAAAGATAGGTACCTACCAATAAACACAAATTTATTCGTTTCACAACAAATGTTCAAACTGATTGCCATTTTCAGCAATACAACAATTTACACGTCGCAAAAAATTAAAATGGACACGTTGTAAAACACCAACATTATTTTTAACTGTTTGAAACGCATTCTGTATTCGCGCCCATAATTCGTCGTGCGTATTTATGGGCTTACCATAAACAATAGATTTAATAGTTCCCCACAAAAAAAAAGTCCATTGGGGTGATATCCGGGGAACGTGGAGGCCAAGGCACTGGTGCGTCATTGCCTCTCCCAATCCATTTACCGGGATACTTTTGGTTTAAAAAAGTACGCACTGGTAAAGTGAAATGAGGCGGCAATTCCTGAAGATGTTGTAAGTACTGTTCTCCGTTTAAATTTTGTGGTAAAATTACTGGTCCTACAATAATATCATTTACTATACCGGCCCAAACATTTATTTTAAATTGCCGTTGGAAATGCATGGTTTTAGTTGCATGTGGATTATCTTCGGAATAAACATGCTCATTTTTAAGATTTGTTATACCTCTTCGGGTAAAACACGCTTCGTCTGTAAACAAAATCGTCTTGGCGAAATTCAAATTGTCAATTTGGTTATTAACAATAAATTGGCAAAACTGAAGTCGCTTATCGTGATCCTGAGGCATTAGCTCTTGAACTTTTTGAATGTGATATGGGTATAGCAGTTGCTCTTTAAGCACCTTATGCACAATATTTTTAGATACGCCTAGTTCAGCACCTAAACGCCGGGTACTTTTAGATGGATCTTCATCTATCCATTCTAAAATCTCTTCTTTAACATCCACAGTTCGTACAGTGCGTCTTCTACCACTATCCCTCGCAGAGTATTCTAAGCGGCCAGTTTCTCGAAGTCGCTTTTCTACCTAAGCAAATGTTTGATGGTTTGGTATTCGGCGATTTGGAAATCTTTCACTGTACACTCTTACACATTTGCGGCCATTACCTTCACAAAACTCAAAAACTGAAACAATATCAGTTAATTCATTAATTGAGTACATGACTGACGTTGTCACAAAATCACCGATAACTGAATTTCACAGGTGTCTCAATTTCTATTTTTGTAAATAAAGAATCAGTTTTTTTTTAGAATTTTATTTCTTTGTTGTTTTGATAAATAAAAATATTAAAGTGCGATTCTTTTCGCAATCTACAACAAGTCAGTCTTACAAAGACTGCAACCAAGAATTGGCAATTTCATTTAAATAAAAATATATTTTTTGTGGGGAAAATAGCAAAATTTTATAAGAGACAAAAAATACGTAAAATTGAATGATCTTGCAGAAAAAAGTATTCCTTATGATTTGACCTGTTGAATAAAAAGATTTAGGTATCTTAAGAAGTCGATGGTCCTAGTTTGACCACTTACTTTAAACGTAGGATAAAGAAACATATCGCAAAAAGTGCATGGTATCAATGTAATTAAATGTGCCAAATTAGGTTTTCTTACCTAATTCCAAAATAAAAATATTTGAAAAATAATGAAAAAAAATAATATCTTTGAGGCCTCGTAGATGGCTTAGGAACCACTATTGGATAGAGATAAGTTTAGTTAAATCGTCTTATTTTGTTTCAGAGAATATGTGGTAGAGCGTTGTACAGACCATTCGGGGACACCCTGTATATAGGTCTATAAGTCAATTTCTCTTTAATTCACAAAATTATAGTAAGAATAATATTTAATTGATTGTCATTCTTGTACCACACCTAAAGGTCATCAAATAATGCTAGATCAAAGTTGTTGGCATAGCTTTAGTCATAGTTAAAAGTAGAAACTTTATTCTAATTAAACCGATTCAGTAACATTTTAATCTAACATTTGTATTAACGATGTGATCAAAAAAGTGAAAATCGATAAAATATTATTCTTACCATAACTTTATAAATTTAACAGAAATTGAGCTGAAATTTTGTGGTGTGTATTTTGAAATTCAAATATTTCAGTGTTTTATACGCGTAGCGCATGAAGTAAAATTTCGAGTTTAGAAAAGCTTGAAAATTTGGTTTGGTGCATAGCAGCAGTATGAGTCTATACTTAAATAGTTTAGCTCAAACAAATTGACCGTTAACAATAACAAGACGGTAAAGGTCATGTTCACCTTAAAAATTAGGAACTTGATAAACGCTTCGGAAAAGTTCTTGAGCGTATCGCTCGACTCAAAGCTATATTGGCATTCTCACGGCGACTATATCTCGGAAAAACTATGTCAAATAGTTTTTTTACTGAGAAGTCTCTCAAACTCACTACCTCAGAGGGCGGTAAAGACGGCATATTTTTCATTATTTCATAGCCGAATATTACATGCAATCATAACCTTGGGCAAGGGTAGACAATGCTTATGGGAGAACTGGATTCCGAGTTTTCGAGGATAGAAAAGGAGAGACTGTGGTCGGGAAGTGGGTCCATCTACTTATGAATAGAGTAAAGGTAGAGGTATTCTAGAGAAAACTGCTCCGGTTGCGTCTACACACAGACACACACACACAAACGCGCTCGCTCTTATTTCGTCGTGTAATTTGATCCCGTCTACACCACTTGTACGATGATAAATTTGATGACCTTCAGAAAAAATAAACTGTTCCGAAACATTTCTTTTATTTTCAGATTTACAGCGTGCTCAAAATTATGGACTTTGGGAATCAGATATATTTAAAAAGCTCCTAAATAGACCTTTTAACTAAAAATCAAAAAATAAAATTCAATGAGTTTACATTAAAGAATTCATTTGATATTATTTTTATCTTGATTGTTTTTTTTTTCTTCATAAATTCAATTAAAACTTTGGTATGTACCAAATTTGGCAAATAATTTATATTATTGATTAGTTATACAGAGAGTTTTTTAAGTATAAATAACTCAATTTACAGAATACACTGTACATTTTTCTGGGCTTTTCTAAACTCGAAATTTCACTTAATGCGCCCCGCACACAAATCACTGATTTTACGTGAGGTTCACATATACTTAAATTTCACAATATTTTAGTGTTTTATACGCGTGGCGCATGAAGTAAAATTTCGAGTTTAGAAAAGCCCCGAAAATTTGTCTCGGGTCGCTGCGCGACCCTCGACAAATTTTCACGGGGCTTTTCTAAACTCGAAATTTTACTTCATGCTTAGTCTGGGAGAGGAAAACACTCGTTTAAAGCATCAAATTGAACTCTTTTAAAAACACAACGAATATCTACAGATTTAAAGAAAATAAGGTGAATTTGAAATATGTAGACTTTAACGGAGAACTTCCTGTATATGAACTGTGGTAGGCGAATAATAAAATTTATTATCACCACAAAAAGTCTATTCGAAAACATTTCCATTATTTTGAGATTTCAAGCGTGTTCCAAATTATGAAATTCGGGAATATATTTTATAAAAACAAATTTACAATGAAATTGACAATTCTGAAATATATTTTCAACGTTTCTAGTTATTTTATATATTTAAAAAAAAATTGTTAAAATTATTAGATTAATAGATTATTGTTTCACATATTCATAATTTGTATAAATAAACAAAGTCATTTTACAATGAAAAAATGTAAAATATATTTCCAACATTTTTGGTTATTATATATATTTTTAATAAAAACGTGTTTAAAAATTAATCTGTAATCTGACTAAGAATAAAACCATTGAAATAATTTAATTAACCTGACATACAAAACAGTGTAGAGTATTCAATAATTTTTTCGTCGATTTTATATAAAAACGTGCAATATGAAGTTAAGAACGAGTGTATCCACTCCCAGACTAAGCATGAAGTAAAATTTCGAGTTTAGAAAAGCCTGAAAATTTGGCTCGGGCGCGTAGCGAAGCGGAGCGACCGAGCCAAATTAGGCTTTTCTAAACTCGAAATTTTACTTCATGCGCCACGCGTATAAAACATTGTAATATTGTGAAGTATTTATAATACACTTTAAATAACAAAATATTTAAATTTTTCTTGGTACAATTTCAATTCGGGTCAAATAATATAATATATCAAATAAACTTATTTAGTAACTTAATTATTAAAAAATAATAATGTTCCGTGTATACATCAACGGCGCTTAATGGGTTAAAAACATCATGTAATAATTCAAAAACTAAAAGAAAATGACTCAACTGCATTTTGCACTGACCCCTCTATTTAAAAAAGAAACCCTTATCGATCAGTAGATTTGATCTGATCAATAGGATTGATCTGATTAGTTAATGAAATGATAAGTTTATGTATTTGTTTTACTTTTCATCAAAAGTTAAATAGTTTTGTATTTTAAGTTTCTTGTACAAAAAAATAAATAATACTTAATGAATTTTACAACGTTCACATATAATTTCATAAAATCTATTCTCTAATAACGCAGAAAATAAAATTGTAGAAGGAAACGCATGAATGAATGTAACACGCATCCTTATCTCGTTAAAGGAAAAAAAACGTGTTTTCAAGATTGAAAAATCAACATCTGGAATATGATACAACGAGAAGCGCGGAATAGAGGGAGAAAGAAATTGTCTCTCTCTCACTCTCTCTCTGAGACTTGATTTCGCGACATCTGGAGTAAAATAGTCGTAACCGACCGACCGCAGGAAGCCAGACTGGTGTATATAGGCAGCCGTATACACCAATTTGGCATCCAGCGCTCTGCTTCCATTCGCGTGTACCCAAAATTTATATGGGGACTGGCTAACTGGATATATATTAACTGTGCCTTGGGGCACTTCGCCATAACAACTCGCCTATTTGCTCTCCAACGAAGAGCAATCCGGGTCGTAGCCAATTTAGGGTATCGAGATGATTGTAAGGACTCATTTAGAGATCTGAAAAATTCCTACACTACCTTCTATGTATATTCTGGAATGTTTGAAATATGCTCGAAGGCACATTATCCTGTACAAAACACGCGATGACATACGCGCTCATGAGACTTGCTACAAACGCCTTATTTATCCGTTACACCAAAAAATTTCTAAATGAAGAAACGGTACTAATTACTATGGGCCTAAATTATTTAACTACCTTCCCGCTAAAATGAAATCATATAGCTAAGTTAAGTTCACACGAAAATTCAAAAACAGTATTGATGAAGAGTGTATATCTAATAGATTCCTTGATTTTAATGTCAAATTTTAATTTTAATTATATGTATGTATTTTGCTTTTATCCATCTATTTTTTATAAGTTTTAACTATTTAAAACTATTCATTTTTATTATTATTATTATATTTGTTTCCTGTCTTTTTATCTGTATACCCCTATATTTTTTTTAACATGTTTTGTCTCGTAACTATTTTTATTTATCTATTTATTTACTTATTAATCAGTTAAATTTTATTATGTCTAGCGCCCTATGCACCTACTGTAATCAGTTTAGTATAACTATTGAAAATGTTCACTTGGTAAAGGAAATGTACATTTCTTGATTAAAATATACCAGTGGAGAAAAAGGATCACTTCTTTCATTTAATATCTGTTATATGACCTATGTAAACTACAATTTTAACATGAATAAAGTATGATATGATGATAAAACACTAATTTAAAATAACTTTTAGATAATACTGCTTAAGTTTGGTATCACGTTAATAAATTAATACAAATGTTTATTTCGTGTAAACAAATGTTTTCTCTTGATTATTATCACATATCCCAAGGAAAATTGCTCTAAATCGAAAGCGCCATATTTGGTTAGTTAAATCATGTGATAAAAATGAAAATGCATTTGTTACAGGGAGGAAATGAAACAGAAACCCTCTTTGTAGTATTAAATACAAACCTTTTTCAGGATTATCATAAACATCGTCTTCAACCGAATTTTTAAGTTGCATCGTTTTAATAACTTTCGTCAGAATCCGTTTCTCGTGTTCTGTATATTCCACATTCTCTGAATCAGAAGACAATATAGAGTATATAGGTTTTTAATTGAAATTCACTTGGTTTGTTTTATTTAATATCTTTTGAGTAAAACAAGCCAAGTGAATTTCAATTAAAAATCTATACAGGGTGACCGTATTTCCACAGAAAGTATGGGGATCTCAGTTAAATTGAGGCAATGTTGTGTATTCTAGGGCGTAACAATAATCTGAAAACAAATCTTTTTTTAGTTTTCGAGATATCAACAAAAAACTGATTTTGTGAAAAATCGTTTTAATTTTATTATTCAAAAACTACTGAATCTGGACATTTAGAACTTTGACAATATACAGGCACTTATTAATGAGGAATCTGGTAGCATAGAAAAAAATTTCCATTGAAATTCTTTCTAGCTTAAAGTTTTTGCAACCACTTGTAGAGCTAGGTCCCCCACAAATTTCTGTCTCTCAACCAAACCTCCTACGTGTTATTTTCTACCTAATGAAAGCCAGTCCCTTAACCAATTCTCCTACGTGTTATTTTTTACCTAATGAAATTAAAATATTCTTTTAAAAAATATGAAACTCAAAAATGGCGCCCATAAGAAAAACAAAAGTTGGCTATGGTCCCTGGGTAAATGTTATAGTAATCTTAAAATAAAATATGTTACTACATTTCTCGTTAAAAAAAAGCCTGTATAATGTCAAAGTTGTAAATGTCTGGAATAAATGGTTTTTGAATAAAAAATTAAAAACTAAATTACAAAAATGTTTGTTTTTGACAATATCTCAAAAACGAAAAAAGATATTTCAAATTTGTTTTAACATTATTATTGGGTTCTAAAATACGCAACTTTGCTCCAATTTAACCGACTCTCTAGCTCTTCAAATAACCAAGATCCCTATACATTCTGTTGAAATACGGGCACCCTGTATATACTGGCTGCTTTAAGTAAATAAACACCCAGTAAACGTGAGTGTATCTTGATGAAATTTTAAGGAAAGATGTATCTTTTCCATGCTAAGAAACTATGAAAATGTCAACAGGATCAGACTAATGAATCGAGTTGCCAACGACAATGAAACAAATCTTCGTTGGTTTTTTATTTTGACATTATTTATTTGTCTGACACTTTAAACCAAACTTTTTATTTTAATTAGGCTAAGTCAATTATAAAAGTTGCCACATATTCGACGATGCACACATATTTGCTCAACGAGTGACTTTGGACAGGGTAGAATAATCAGTCTACCAAAATCAGAATTTCTACTTATAATGTTGGTAATCGTGTGGAATGCAGTGTCACTAGAAATTTTCGATGTTGGCGAGCATGGACAAAAACATATGGGGAACGATGACGCTTAGAACGCGAATGATAACTTAAAAAATGTTAAAGTTTATCTTGAAATTCCAAGATTTCCGTTAAGAGATCCTGGCCTGGGGGCCCAACTTATGATGTAGAGGCCACGATTCTACTCCGTCCAATGTCACTCATTGAGTGAAAATGCGCGCATCTTATAAGTGGCATTCTTTTACATTCGACCATCTAAGCTTAAAAGTTTAGTTTAAAGTGTCGAATAAATAAATAATGCCAACATAAACAAAACAAAAAAATTGTATGTTTCATTGTCGATGGTAACTCGAACTGTTTGTCAAATCTTCTAAAATTTTGATAATTTCTTAGCACTGATTCATCTTTCTTAAAAAATTCATCAAAAATCACTCACGTTTACTGGGTGTTCATTTATTTATGGCTACCAGTATATTAGAGAAATTTATTAACAAGTGATCAATAAGAAACAAGCAAATGATTCAATATAGAGTTTGCAACTAATCATTTTTACCTTGTAAATCTTCATCTTTAATTTTATTAATAATATTGTTCGCAATCCTTTCCTCCATTTCAACAAAATCCACAACGTCATAATCCGATGTAACTTCAGTTTTCTCAGCCATTTCGTTTTGCTCGTTTTCACTGTTTGTTTCTTCAGTATGTTTTTCTTCTTCCTGTTTTTTTATATCCATTTTAGTGTAATCCACAATGTCATATTCCGGTGTAACTTCTGCTTTCCTAACCGTTTCTCTTTGCTTGTTTTCAATGTTTGTTTCTTTATTATGTTTTTCTTCCGTATAATCCACAACGCCATAACCCGATGTAACTTTAGTTTCGCCAACCATTTCTTTTTGCTCGTTTTCACTCTTTGTTTCTTCAGTATGTTTCTCGTCAACAAAAGTAAATTCCCTTTCTTTCCTAAACAAATCTTCAGCGTCATTGACATTTTCTTGTGTTTCCCTGGTTGTTTTATTTATTTTAGTAGGATTTGCTGTGTTTGCAAAAGTTACCTTTCTGGTGTCTTTAAAACTTCCATTTTTGTTTTTTATAGATTCTTCCGTGTTCAAATTTTGCGTTGAATTAATAGGAGGTTTGGGTGCTTCTCGTTTTACTTTTACGACTTTGCCAATGCTTTCTTCTTGTCTTAGAATAGTATTTTTAGAATGAAATGCATTTTCAAGTGACTCTGGTTTTATTTTCATAAGCTCGTTTTGTGTCGTTTTCTTCAATATTGGTTTTACATTATCTGCCCCAATTAACTTGTTGTGCGGATTTGATGAAGATTTTTTTATACTATCGTTGTTTAGATCAATCAGCATATCTTCAACGTCTTCATGTAATGATTTCTTGTATTGTGGAACATCTGATGATAAATTCAGTTTCCTTTCCTACAAAAATATTTATATTTATTTAACGACATTAATTATAAATGGTCTACACTTCGATTGTATTTGTATTTAGGTATTTTACAAAATAGTTACAATATAGAGTCCCTAATATACAAAGTAAGATGGCCGACGCTGAGGTCGTCCTGCCAAGTGCTCCGCCAAAAGAGCCCGTCTTATGCTGTAAACGCTGCAAAATTGTGGCTTTATCCGGTCCCATATGTTGCATATGCGGAACCAAGTATCATAATAGTTGTGCATCTCGCGTAAAAAAGTGCTGTGATGTGTCGAACTTCAACAAAATAGTGATATCATCGAAGAAGTGGAAAACAGTCCGGCCATTTTTAAAATGTTGAAATTGTTAGTGGTGGAACTACGAGAAAATAATAAACTACTCAAATTCAAAGTGGAATCATTAGAGGAAAAGGTGATGTCATTACAAAACTTAGATCTGCAGAAGAAATAAGCAAGAAATATACGAACGGTAAATCTCTCCGTTTCAATAACTGACGTAGACAACTTAATGTACGCACAACGTCAGCGCGCATCGAATAAACACTCATCACGCGACAATACGCCGATAAGTGAAAACTGTACGCAAATGTCAAACGTCAAAACATCAACAATCGTAAACAAATCGCCGATAAGTGAACACTGTACGCAAATGTCAAATGTCAAAACATCAACAACTGTAAACAAAGTGCCCTCGACCAGAGAAAGAAAAGAAGTGGAACCTGAAGAAGAAAACAATACGGGCTTCACCAAAGTTAGTTATCATAAGAAAAGGGTGATAAAAAATCCTACTTTCATTGGATCCAAAAGTATAAATGTAACCGAAAATGCATTTACATCAACCGAACGAAGACAATGAGTGCACATATACAGAGTGAGTCCAGGAACCAAAGAAGAAACGGTAGCCAAGTACGTAATGGATATTCTAAACACCAATGATGTGAAGTGCCACGTACTCACTCAAACCGATGATGTATGTTCTTTTAAAGTTGGAATTAAGGAATCTATGATTTCGAAATTATTGGTAGAAGATGTGTGGCCTCCTGGGGTGGCAGTCCGTGAATTCATCCAATATAAAAAATCAAAAAAACCCGGATATTTTCGTCAACATTCACCAAGAAAATTAAACACATAATACATAACGATCAAGAAGAACTATTATTATTACTTCATAAAAATATCTGCTCACTTCGAAAAAAGGAATGTGAACTGGAACATTACATTGTGTCACAGAAAGTGGACGTTGTCTCTATCAACGAACACTGGATGCGACAGGAGGAGATCGAACTGCTCCAGATAGGCTCATATAGTGTTGCGAATTCGTTCACCAGGAAGTCATCTATGCACGGTGGAACATTAATACTGATCAAAAATAACTTCCAATTTAAAACTCTGCCAAGCATTGATAAATTGTCAATTGAGGTATCATGTGAGGTCTGCGGTGTACTGTTAATAGACTGTGATACTATTTTTATTTCAATTTATAGATCTCCTTTAGGAGATATTAATATATTCTTAGACACTATTACAAATTTACAAAAAGAGGTAGATCGTTTACAAAAATCTGTGATAATTAGTGGTGATTTCAATATTAATTTTAATACAAATTCTCCTCTCATACAATCTTTCTGTGATATAATGAAAAGTTTTAATTTCAGGCATATCATACAGATGAATACTCGAGTTACAAAAATAACAGCAACTTGCATCGATAATATACTAGTCAATGGCAACATTTCCCACAAAACTAGCATAGTAGAGCCATTCTTATCTGATCATTATGGAATCTTGATGGGCATACAGGTCGGTAAGATAACAAGAAATCAGAAAATGAATTCTGTAAGATCATTCTCAAAAACCAATTTATTGAATTTTAAACAGGCTTACCTTGGCTTTGACTGTTTTCAAATTTTACTTAACAATGACCCCCAAAAGTGCTACGATGCATTTCACACTCTCCTAATAAACGCATTTAATCATAGTTGTCCCTTAAAACCTATGCATTTTAATAAGCATAAAACCAAATTCCCTTGGTATACTAAAGAACTTTCAGAACAAAAACAAATACTAGATGTTGTAACATCAATTAATAAAGATAGACCTTTAAGGGACTCAACTGTCTTAATGCATGCACTGAAGCAAGACTACAGAAATAATATTTCTGTGGCAAAAAAGCATACACCAACAATAAAATAATAAACTCTCTTAATAAACCGAGACATGTGGCGTACAATTAACAGCCTGAGTAACAGGAAATGTATTAAAACTAATGTATCTGAGTTAAAACCTGATGAATTTCAAACAAACTTTATTGAATCTGTTACTGGAACTGGTGCAACTGTCCTGCATCAACAACAAAATGATTATATGAGATTATTACATAATCGCAAATCAAATTCAATTAATTCGTTTTTACTTTCACCAACTGATAGAGAGGAAGTGAAATGCATCGTATCACAATTTAAAAACTCAACAGCGGTGGATTTTTATGGTATGAATGTCATAATTTTAAAAGAAATATCAAATGAATTGTCAGATATGCTTGTGCACATAATAAATTTATGTTTAGAACATGGTTATGTTCCCGATCAGCTCAAAATAGCAAAAATAACACCTATCCACAAGAAAGGCGAAAAAACAGATGTCAAAAATTATAGGCCGATTGCTATAATTCCTGTAATTTCAAAAGTTATTGAAAAAATTGTATATAAGCGGCTGTACTCATTTGTTGATAAAATGCTTAGCAACTGCCAATTTGGCTATAGAACAGGTAGGTCAACATTAAGTGCTATGTGTGAGCTATCGAACAATATACTAGATGCCTTTGAGAATGGAAGCACGCTTGATTCTGCCTATTTAGATTTGTCCAAGGCGTTAGACTGTGTGAGCCATGAAAATTACTAAACAAATTAGCACATTATGGTGTGAGGGGACAGGCTTTAAATTGGTTCCACTCGTATCTATCTAATAGAAAACAAGTCGTATGTCATAACGGGCAGTTATCCCGGCTTGAAACTATCAGCAGTGGTGTCCCGCAAGGATCTATCCTGGGGCCACTCTTGTTCATAATTTTCATTAATGATTTAGAAAGTAACATAAATAACATAACATATATGTTCGCAGATGACACGACACTCAAAATAAAAACACATATCTATTGCGAAAAGTTGCTGAGCATTCAGATGTACAGATCATAAAAACGACATACTATGCATATATACACCGCATGCTGAGAGGATATTTATCCTTCAGAAGAAGGCCGTTCGCATAATTGCGGGAGTGAATAATATAGTGTCGTGCAAAACTTATTTTAAATCTTTAAACATCTTGACAGTTCCATCGATATTTGTTTTACAATGCCTCCTGTATATCAAGCTCAAGGAAGCAAAAGTTCCAAGGCATCATAGTATTCACAATCACAATACTAGAATAAAAGAAAACCTAATCACTCCAAAAGTTTGACTGCAAAAAACACAAAATAATTATGAGTACTTGTCTATAAAAATGTTCAACAAACTTCCCCAAGTTGTTACCGATCTTCCCATCAAGAAATATAAAGCAAAAATTAAAGCTGTACTGAGCGAAGAATCCATTTATTCCTTTAAAGACTTTTTTGAAATAAAATGGTAGGGTAATTCTGTCCAAGCTAATATGTGATATTTACACTCATGATTGTTACTTTATTTATTTTTTTTCTTTTTTTAAATGTTTATCATATTATGCAGACCTTTATGCGATACCCATTTGTTTATGTTTTGTAATGTGCACATTATATTCTTTATTTACAAATTCTAAATTGTCATGTTTTGTCCAATCTACAAATTTTAATAGTTATGTCATGTCCTGTATACAAATTTTGTAATGTCTTATTCTGTCCAATTTACTTTTAATTATCATTTTATGTCTAATTTTTATTGTTGTACAATATACATCTTTTACACTTTCTGTCCCATATACAAATTTTAAATTGTCTTGTTCTGTCTAATTTACTATTTTGAACTGTTATGTCCTGTCCATTATACAAATTTTAAACAACACTGTAGAGTTAGTAATATTTATATTTTTTATACATTTATTTATTATTATACATTATTAGGTTAATTTATCCAACCTCCTGGCTACAGACCTTCACCAGTACTAGATTATTTACTATTGACAATTTTTGTTTTTGTTTTTTTTTTTTTAGTCTAAACAATTCTTATATATTATTATAAAATGTTCTTTCTGACAATGTGATGCCAATTTGGTGATAAACAATAAAGATTTATTATTATTATTTACCGAATTTTCCAATTAATTGCCAGTAATTCGGTAAATGTGTTATTAAAAATAAGTTTACCATTCATTTGCCAATAAATCGGAACTTCGCTGTTTTTGTGGTAAAAATCAATATTCACAATTTTCTCGACAGCATTTAGATAATGTTTTCGTTTAGATATACATATTCCGATTAATGGTAAATTTTGCAGCAATTTGTTGATTCTCTAAAAACGGCCAATTTCAAGCTTCTAACGACTGATTCCACTTTTTGATTAAGAATGAAGTAAAATTTCATATTTTAGAAAAGCTTGAAAATTTGACTTGGTCGCGTAGCCAAGCGGAGCAACCAATGTAAATTTTTAGGCTATTCTAAACTCAAAATTCTATTTTATACACTACGCCTACAAAATACTGATTGCTCGAATTTTTAAAAGCAGTATATTTTGTACTTAAATCAGTGTTCACTTCGCGACCAACCCAAATTAACAGATTTTTCTAAACTCGAAATTTTATTTCTTCCTAACTAAAAAATAAAGTTGTTTTTTTTTAAATAAATACCAGAATGTCAGATTTTTATAAAAAACTTTATATTTGCAGAAAAATCAACAAAATCCACAAGCATTATTAGTTGATCAAAATTACTTATAGACAATCTGTACATGTATTTTACCATAAAAAAAAACAATTAAAAATTAAAAACATTACATTTCTATAAAACGTTCCGTTGTTATGAATAGTAATGAAAAGCTTTATTTTTGTGTAAGCATTAAGTCAGAAATGAATTACAAACTATTAATTATTTATACATTAAAAGTGCCATTCCTTTCGCAATATACAACAAGTTAGTCTGACAAAGACTAAATAAACTACGTTCCGGGCTAAAATCCCGACAGACATTTAATTATACAACTAGTATTTGCTGTTACATACAGTAACCTAATGCCAGTCTAAGGTGTCAAATTGTTTAAAATGCTATACTGATGAGAGATAAATCTCGAAACCCGTCTATAGATGGCCTGAACAATTTGACCTAAATTGTTACATTTACAGCAGGTTACTCTATGTAACAGCAAACACTTTTTGTACAATTCAATGTCCGTCGGGGTATTACCTCGGGAACTAGTTGTTTTAATCGAACCGTTATTTTTTGCGTTCCAGTTCAATTAATAAAATATATATTGGGTTGGTTCCGGTTTTCGTTCCGAAAAAAAAAAAAAACGGTTTTTTGCGGTTTTTGGTTTTTGGTTCAGCTCCAATTGATGATTGTTTTAATTTTTAAAATGTTTTTATTTTATAATAAAAAAATGTTGATGTAGCACTGTTCTCCTTATAGATATGATGATTTAAATATTAAGAATATGGAAAGGTGTCTCAAACTAAATTTGTTCTACTTTTATTATTATCATCACATTTACAAAATATTCACAAAATAAATATTTTTTTCGCTATATCTTAGTAAATATCTATCACATCTCAGCAGTATATATTTTAAACTTTACTTTAAATCTGGGGTTTATACGCGTGGCGCATGAAGTAAAATTTCGAGTTTAGAAAAGCCCCGCGTAGAAAATTTGTCGAGGGTCGCGCAGCGCTTAGTTTGGGAGTGGAAGACATTCGTTAGTTTAAAATGTGATACAACTATCAAAATGTGTGTTGCAAGTGTCATAAAGAAAGACCATTATATGACCATCTAATAATATATTTCAAATAATAGTTGTCTCAAATTGACTATAGTCGGCTGACGTCGGTTTGTGTCAAGTTTGATATATTGGACTAAAAGTCATTTCAAGATGACAGGATAGCTTAATGTCGGCTGACGGCGACTCATGTCAAGTTGACACAATGGACTAAGCGCCAACTATCGTCGTTTTACAGTCATAAAGTCACAATAGTGAAAATACAGTTAATATAGTGATTTAATGACAAAATCAAATCAAATCAAATCATTTATTTGTACCAAAATATAAATACTGAACACACGTCGAAAGAAAAGGTTACAATATAAAATATTTAATATAAAACGAAACCACACATTAAAATCAATAGATCTAAATACAAAGTGTAACACGTTAAAATCAGTAAATACGTATAAAGTACAATGTACAACAAATAATAATAAATTAAATTGTACCATGATATTAAAAAAAAAACTATAGGGTGCTAAGTTTAAGAGAAATGATTTTATATGCACCCTGAATTCCTTGTACGGTTTATGTCTTGTAGCGTTCAGCTTATTGTAAAATAATGGACCAAAATAATTATGACCATTTTCCATTCTTTTTAGCCTGAGTGAAACTAAATTAATATCATCCCTATTTTTAGTTGTATAAGCATGAGTATAGATAGAATATTCATTTACATTTTTTTAACATAAAGTAAATACTCCAGAATATACACTGCAGGTAATGTTAGAATTCTTAATTTTTGTTAAGCTATCCCTGCATCCATCACGAACATTTAGGCCAGGTAATATTCTAATGGCTTTTCTTTGCAGTGCGAATATTCTGTGCCTAGAAGTAGAGTGTCTCCATATCAAGATTCCATAGCATAAATGACTTTGACATAGCGCATAATAAGCCATACGAAGAACATGCAAAGAGACTCAGTTGCTTAAGTTGCAAAGGCAATAGATATTTTTTGATAATTTAGTTTTTTTTTTTGAAATAAAACAACGCAGTTGGGAGGGTTTCACTTTTATTGTTGAACACTGCAACATGTTTCACCACACAGTGGCTTCATCAGGCAGATGAAATAATGGCTCATTATTTCATCTGCCTGATGAAGCCACTGTGTGGTGAAACATGTTGCAGTGTTCAACAATAAAAGTGAAACCCTCCCAACTGCGTTGTTTTATTTCAAATAGTATTATGGAGTTTCATCATGTATCCGCCTCATCAATTAAATAGATAATTTAGTTGCTAAATTCTTACCATGCGTATCTCATTTTAAGGAACTATCTAAATATAGGCCAAGAAATTTTGTGGCTGGTTTAAATTGGATACTATGTCTATTTATTATAAATAGCATGTGCACTGTTTTTGCTTTGTTAACGGACAGTTAGTTACTTGCAAACCAATCGGATGCCTTCTTGTCAGTTAAGTTGAGGAATAACATGGCTTCATTTAAACTACCGGAGTAATTGATATAGGTAATCTCATCTGCAAATAACACTGTTTGGCAAGGTTCTAAATGTCGTGGAAGATCGTTGATATAAAGGAAAACCAGCAATGGGCCAAGGATGGAACCTTGGGGGCACCATACCTAATAGGCATATATTTTGACTCATACTTATGCATACAAACTTTTTACTTTCTATTACTAAGATAAGATTGCATCAGTTTACAACTAGATTCACTGAAATAGTATTTTGAAAGTTTAGCTATCAATAAATGACTAAGAATACAATCAAATGCGTTACTAAGGTCTATAAATATGGCTAAAGCGAATTGACCACTTCAAAGCATTCATCAGTTTTATTTGCGAAATTTTGGAGGGCAGTGGTTGTTGAGAGATTTTTCCTGAAACCAAATTGACTTGGTGAGAAAAAAAATTACTAATATTTAGGTATTCAGCAATTTGATTCTTTGTTATCATTTCAATAATTTTGGAAAGGATAGGTAATATGGAAATTGGTCTGTAATTATCTATTGAACAATGGTCACTCTTTTTAAAAACTGGAATTACTCGTGCCATATTTACTTTATCAGATAAAATCGCCTGCGTAAGTAAATCGTTAAGAAAGTGTGTTAAAGGTGTCAATTTAACATCTTTTATATATTTTACTTGGTCATTTGTTAATCTAAAAATATCCCTACTCTTTGATTTGTTTAAACTATTTATAACATCTTTAACTATTACCATCGAAACCTGTTTAAAGTGGAATTGTTTTAATGCTAAGTTTATCGGAGCAAAATTAATTGGATCCCTTTCTGAGGGCAAAATATTGACTAGCAACTTCTCAGCTACGCTTGTAAAGTGCGTGTTGAATTCATTACAAGAAATTTCACATTTTTTATCAGCACCAAAAACTGTTCTAGCTGAGTTTATTAGGTCCCAGCTAGCTCGGACTGGATTATTTGAATTCTGTATAAAACTTTTATTAGACTGGATTTTATACCTATTCATAAAATTATTTAAAATGTTATTATTTACAACAAATGGTTGCTTATCAGAAATTTCATTTAAGATCTGTAGTGTGCTAGGCATATTACGCAAGTGTAATTGGATCTAAGTCTGCTTTGGTTGGAACACCTTTTATTTTCAGGTATAATAATCCCAATGTGATCCGAGATATTTGATGGAAATGGTTTGCATCTTGAGGAAAACTCATTAAAATCAAGGAAAATATTATCAATACAGTTTGGACCGCTTGTATTATAATTAACAATATTGATCAAATCGTGACACTGCAATGAATATATTCATTATCATTAGCTACATTAAAATTTATATTAAAATCACCTCCTAAAATAATAAAATGATTCAGATAGTCAATAACTTTCAAAAGAGAAAACAGAGTACTTATAAAATCATTCCAAATCCCAGAAGGGGATCTATATGCAGAAAAGACATAACTTCAGATTCGATAAATATACTCTGGAAAATTCACAATTTTTTTCACAGGAAATTGTGTTAGTTTTTGAGTTTAAGTTATTTGTTTGCAGGGAATCATCAGCATATATTATTGCTTCTCCATAGTTACTACAACTACGAGCATAATGAGCTCGACTATAATATATTCCATTTGTTTCTGGATCTCGCCTAGCCATACTTTCGTGTTGTTATGTTGCAGTATCAACATTTACATTTTTTATTAATTGGCACTCCTGATTCCTTATTTTAACAGTGTTGCAATAATTTATGATATCATAAGTAATCCTCTTTTTAATTTTCAAGAGGTTTATTGTTAATCTTGCAACAATTATTTCGCCACGCGGTCGCTTCTTCGAGCATTTTATTATTAAATCAAATTAATCTAGTGTTGCAATGCTGTGTCAATGTCAAAGTGAAAAATAATTTCAGGCACATATTAAATATTAACATGCCAAAGATTATCTCTGAATCAAAAAGGCTACAAATTCTGAAATCCTACAAACATTTTAGGCAAAGTAATCCAAATCTACAGCATCACAATATTATTACGATTTTAATAGATATTTTTGGGGTATGTCTAGTATTTTAATTATCATATATATTAAATTAAAGATAATTACGTTTCAGGTAGGAAGATCTTCATTACAATTAATTTTACGACAAAGACCTGACGAATTGAAATATACTACTTCTGGCAAACGATCTAAAAACAGCCATTTTTGGAATCACCTAGCTAGAAAAGATCTGCAACAACTAATTTGGCAATATAACTCTAGAAATCAGTATTTTACTTTGAGAGATCTTTTGAATGATATGAAAGAAAATTATGAGTTCCATGGGAGTAGAACAACACTTATTTATTTATTTTTTTTTAAATATTTAATTGATGAGGCGGATACATGATGAAACTCCATAATACTATTTGAAATAAAACAACACAGTTGGGAGGGTTTCACTTTAATTGTTGAACACTGCAACATGTTTCACCACACAGTGGCTTCATCAGGCAGATGAAATAATAATAATAATAATAATATTATTTCATCTGCCTGATGAAGCCACTGTGTGGTGAAACATGTTGCAGTGTTCAACAATTAAAGTGAAACCCTCCCAACTGTGTTGTTTTATTTCAAATAGAACAACACTTTATAGGGTTGTTAAAAGTATGGGGTATAAATTCAAATTAATTAATGGGCGCAAAATTCTCTGTGAACAAAAACATGTTGTTGCAGCTAAAATTATTTTCCTTAGAAAATTTTTACAGTATCAAAATTCCAGTGAAGATATCCAATTCGTGTACCTGGATGAAACATGGATATATCAGAATGGATCCGTGGTTCGACGCTGGGTACATGAAACAACACTTTATAGGGTTGTTAAAAGTATGGGGTATAAAATGTAATCCAACTAAATTCAAAAATGAAGGCAAACGCTTCACCATTCTACATGCTGGGTATAGGGGTGGGTTTTTGGATGGGTGCGATTTTTTATTACATTCGAAAAACAATGACCGAGATTACCATGCCACAATGGATGGTAATACTTTTCACAATTGGGTGGTTAATCAACTTAATCCTGCTTTGGCTAAGCTTTCAGGGAAATGTGTAGTTATTATGGATAATGCTGCATACCATTCTGTGCAATTAGACAAAACTCCTTCATTTTCTTGTAAGAAATGCGAAATGCAGGAGTGGTTGGTTAAACACAATGTAAAATTCAATCCAAAATTAACCAAAAAGGAACTATGGGCTTTATTTATACCTTTTCGATCAAATGACAAATTTTACTTAGTTGATGACATTTTGAGAAAGAACGGGCACGAAATTCTTAGATTACCGCCATACCATTGTCAATACAATCCAATTGAAATGGCATGGGGGATGGATGGAGTTGATCAAAATGTGTTAACGGGAAGACCCAAGCGAGAAATACAAATGGATGACGAAATAAGTTTGCAGAGCCGAATTCATTATATTTGTTATATACAATATTATTGCTGTGTTTGTATGTACAAAAACCAAGTAGTAAATTTTGTTAATCTTAAAACTGCATATTATTATCCTTTTATATCTGAAAATTTGTAAAACAGGCAACAGTGTAAGATCACAATAGTCAGAAATTATAACCTTAAAATCGAACATCTGACAGTGACATTTAAAAACCCTGATTTAAAACACAACCAGCCCCATTTACAATACTTAAACTGTCACTTTTCCATAGCTAGGCGAGATCCAGAAACAAATGGAATCGTGTATAGTTGCAGAATTTATTTTTGATATTTCACATTCAATAGTTAACAGCTAATGTTCTGTGATAGCTAATATATTGAAATTGAAATATTCCAGCATATTTATTTTACTGCGGATTGACTGAATATTTACAAAAAGTAAACTTAATTTTAGGTTGTTTCTTCGCAATGTGAAAAAGAATTATTGATATATACGTCTTCGGGCCTTATTTCAGGGTTCTTCATTTCATTAAAGATATGAGATACACCTCAGGTGTAGTTTGCCCCCGTTTTTTTTCGCGTCGACCCAGCAATCTGGTTTATGCAGATTGAGGCGGAATTTTTAAACTCGCGCGTTTCAAATTCTACACGAAAGTTTTATCTGGTCGTGGCCGCCTTACCCCCGGACATTGCCGTCGAAGTTAGGGATTTGCTAACGGAACCTCCCGATGAACTTCCTTACGACACCCTCAAAGGGGAAATTATCAAACGGACAACCATATCGGAGAAAAAACGTTTACAGCAATTGTTGTCGCGGGAAGTGCTCGGCGACCAAACGCCTTCGCAATTATTGCGAAAATTGCAACAATTGCTGGGAACAACGCCGATAGACGACAATCTTCTCCGCGATTTTTTTTTTAAATCGGTTACCAGCGGACGTGCAAAAAATTATAGTGTCGGCGAAAACTACCTCTTTAGTAAATTTGGCTGAAATAGCAGACCAAATTTTAGAAATTTCGGCACCAACCATTATCAACAATATAAATGTTTCTCGCACACCTGATATTGATAATCCTTCATACGACACTAGAATTTCGCAACTCCAGTCCCAAATTTCCGAGCTGGCACAAACTGTACTTTCTTTAACTACTGCTTTGACGAAACAATCAGGGAATCGAAGCAGAAGTCGGTCAACATCACGAAACCGCAAATAATTGGGTGATGACCCGCAAAACAAACTGTGCTGGTATCACTACAATTTTAGCGGCAAAGCACAAAAATGCACTCCACCGTGTCAGTGGGGAAACGACCAACAGCGGGGTTAATGTCGGGCTATTCCTCCGCTGTCTCTCCAGGTCAATTATTTTTTGTGCGAGATACTAACTCTGGGTCAAAATTTTTGGTAGATACGGGAGCCCAGGTTAGCATTTTGGCGGTGGACCAACTCTTCGCCAACACTCATCCCTGGTCAAAACTTTCATTAACCACCGTTAACGGTAGATTAATTCTCACATTTGGTTTTTCCAAATTAACAGTGAAAATCGGTCTGGACGTTACATTTGCATGGAATTTCGTGCTAGCACACGTTAACCACTCCATCCTGGGCGCTGATTTCCTTAAGCATTTCAACATCATTGTTGACATTGCTCACGAACGTCTTTTAAGGAACGCATTCTGCCCATCGGGAACACTCGAACTAAATTCATTATCAACTCAAAATCCTACTTATTCAAAATTATTACAACAATTTCCCGATCTAACAACCCCTTTCGATCTCACTAAAATAGTCAAACATGATGTACGACATCACATTGCCACTTCTGGACCACCTGTTTTTACCTTTATTAACCGGCGACTACCTAACTCTACAACTGGTGACCCCGACGTGATCGCTACTGGTGACTCCTCTGGTGACTCCTCTTCAGAGACCACCGCATCCGTTCCTGACCTCACGCGAGGACAGCAGCCGTTCCCGACCACCGCACGAAAAGACAGGAGCCGTTCCCGATCGAATGCCAAACCCCGTCTCTCGACCTTTTCCTCCGACTTCGAAAACTTCGTTATTTTCCCCGCCGCCAGTCCGATTTATCTCAGGTGACATTTACCCCCACGTATTTCAAGGACCTTTCACCTTCTTCTGACCTATTCTTTATTCTACTTTGCTTGCTTCCCTTACTTTTTCATCTCCTACGTCATGGAAGAAGCACAATTCGACCCTGCCGTTGAGAAAGTCAGCTTTAGTTTGCATCGACCGTTTTACACGTTGGCCCGTTTAACCCCGCTAGCTGCAACAACTCCACCTGCGGAGTTAAGCATTATGGTTAAATCGTTACACCGTTTCATTAAGTCATACTCGGATCTTTTAGCACCGCTTAACCAGCTTGCTGCAACAACTCCACCTGCGGAGTTAAGCATTATGGTTAAATCGTTACACCGTTTCATTAAGTCATGCTCGGATCTTTTAGCACCGCTTAACCAGCTTGCTGCAACAACTCCACGCAACAAACCACTGGTCTGGTCCCAACCCGCTCTTTAAGCATTTAACAGTAAGGCTGCACTCGCCGACTGTGCTATGCTTGGTTTATCTGACCCTGTTGCGGAGTTAAGCATTATGGTTAAATCGTCACACCGTTTCATTAAGTCATGCTCGGATCTTTTAGCACCGCTTAACCAGCTTGCTGCAACAACTCCACATGCGGAGTTAAGCATTATGGTTAAATCGTCACACCGTTTTTTTTTACGTTAAATGTTTGGCAGAATCGATTGTGTTTCCATCGACCGACTTAAACTTTACTATAGTTCACAACTTTCGGTCACCACTTTTACAAAACAACACTCTGATTCTCCTTTTTCACACACCGCACCTCTTAGATCAATCCTTGAACACTCTGAACCTAACCGATCTTATAAACGCTCTAAACGTGTAACGTTCTCTTCCTCTGTTTCTTTTTCTTCTTCCTTTTTCTAGGTCGGGGGTTGTGTGGTGCAAATTGGATAGGCGGTGACCCGCCAGGCGTAACCATGTAACCAGAATAATAAAAATTATAAATTACGAAAAATCAGTTTCGACACGACGTTCCGCCTATTTCAAGAAATTCTAGTCCTAAAACAGTAACCTGCGTATAAGTAACCCGCATATGGGCGGGGCCCTTGTAAATTATAAATCTGGAGGAAATAAAAAGTATTTTTTGTACCTTACAACTAATTCCTGTTTTTACCTTTATTGAACGGCGACTCCACTACCACTACAGTACACTGACTTTAAACGAGGAGTATTCGTCATAGTTTAGATTATAGTTTCTCGCATTTTACATCCTTAAAATTCTTAATATTGAAATATTGTAGCAGTTGATTCTCAGTGATTTTTGACAGAAATACAGCAGTTTCTTTAAAGCGAATCCAATAACCGCGTAAAATCTATTCTTCTTTCTTGAATCATATCTTACTTTGGTCCAACCAGCAGAATTTTCTTCAGTATGAATGGTAGCTTCTTTTAGTTGATTGCTATTATTCTTTATTATGTTCCATTTGGGTTCAGTACTTACAATTGAAACTAGAGAAGAATTGGCACTTGCAGTAGATGTTTTATCTTCGGGCATGCTCTAATTATTTATTCATTTAGCATTGGTAGAGTGCTGTTTGGTGGCTTCAGAAACTACGTTGACCTCAGCAATTATCTGGTTAGTTTCAGAATTTGAGCGTTTAGTAATCTACCTAACCCCCGGTGATTTTGGTTTTTGAGTATAGATGTCACTGGTGGGAAGTGTTATTACAGGTGTTTTCAATTCAAGGGTACTAAATGTATCGCTTAGTAATGTTATATTATCCTTTGGAATAATATTCTTATCATTCATTTCATTAATTATTGCATGTAATAAACTTACTTCCTTTCTTAAAGAATATTTTCCAGAATCAAAAGATCAGTATTAACCTCACTTTCTTTGCCGATCTCACAACCAATTAGCCTGATAGCGTCGATGTAGTTCATATTCTTTTTCATTCCACAATTTTTGTGAAATTTTCCACCACACTTCACACAAGTTAAAACTTTAAAATGTTTGTCAGGGCAACAATTAAAATATCATGTGGCACACTTTGTTCGTTAGCCATCTTGAAATCATATCATAATCAAAAGACAGTAAACCAAGTGACTTACAGCCATAATATCGCAATAGTTAAAATACAGTGTTCTAATGACAAAAACCGAATAAGTTAAAATACAGTTAACCTAGTGACTTGCAGTCATAATATCACAATAGTCGATAGAGACATAAAATCACGAAATCCTAGCATAGTCAAAAGACAGTCAAACAAGCGACTTACAATTATAATGTAAAAGTAGTCAAAATACGACATTTTATGATAAAATCCTAGCATAGACAAAAATCAGTCAAATCCTAATGGGTTAAAAGACAACCAGCCAAGTGACTTACGGTTATGATGTCACAATAGAAAAAAAAAACAATTAATAGAAAGATTTAATGATAAAATCAAATCATAGTCAAAAGACAGTCAACTAAGTGACTTATAGTCATCATGTCACAATAGTCAAAATACAGTTAATGAAGATATAATATGACAAAATCCTATGATAGCCTAAAGTCAGCTAACCAACTGATTTACAATCAAAATGTCACAAATGTTAATATACAATCAACAGCGCGATTTAATGACGAAATCATACTTATAGTCAATATTGCAATAGTCAATACACATTTGATAAATAAATGTAATTACTAAATCGTATGTTCAATAAAAAAAAAACATCCAGAGTGCCATGATTTAATCTTTTTGTTAATTTAAGTTGGCTGTAATTAATTTATTATATAAAATCAGAGTTGTCAACCTACAATATTTTCCATGGCACTCTACAGTTTTGTTTTCTATTAAAGATACGATACATCATAGTAAAAAAAACAGCCAACACAGTGACATAATCATAATACAATGAACCGACAGCCAATCAAGCAATTTTAGGTTAAAATTTTGTAGCGGTAGAAAAACAAACAACCAGTGATTATAGTCAAAATGTCGTGATAGTCAAATTATTAGGTGTCATCTAATTTTATGGATTACATGTTGATTATATTGACAGTCTTTACGATATTGATTGCCATTTGACGACAACATTTAAAAACATCAACTAATTATCGATTAGGTCCACTAAATGCTG